>CM066031.1:1018292643-1019542643 GCA_033557465.1 Ichthyophis bannanicus
TGGGGGGACTGTTGGCGTGTGTTCGCGTCGCTTTCACTTGCTTGAGAGCAGACTCAACGACAATGGACGTGTGAGGCAGTTGAGTCTTGTTGAATCCCAGTGTCGGTTGTACCTGATACTTTATGTCCAGCTTCCGCGGAGCAGCAGGTCCCATGGCAGGGTTCTGCCACAGCTTGATTAGATTTCCCAGCAGCAGGGGGTGGATTGTGAGGAGCGCTGGGTTCCTGGGGGTTTCTAGGAATTTCCATGCTGCTTGGGTCTCGGGGCGGAGGTCAGTAGGCAGGTCTGTGGCGATTCCAAGGGCGGAGGAGACCTTCTGCAGGAATTTATGATATGTTAAGTCCTCCGGGTTGGTTGTGGATGGGTCAGGTGTAGGGGTGGCGGAGGTCTCGAGGGGTGTGAGGTCCTCATCAGGTATTCCGTCAGTTGTTCTCTGATTTTCTGATTCTACGTCATAGCCAGTAGCAGGGTCCGCGGGGCAGTCAGTAGATGATCCTGGGCGCCCCTGTGAGCTTTGCGGAAGGCTAGCCTCCGCAGCTTTTCCCCAAGGTGAGGGCTGTCTGGCTGGCCAACCACTGCTTAAAACAGTCAGTGAAGAACTGCAACAGATCCTTGGGTCCAGCAAGGGGTGCTATAGGGAGGGGTTCCCCAGGCGGTGTTTCATTTACAGGCCTTTCCTCCCCAAAAGACAGCTGATGTAAAGGGCTGCAGGGTGCTGAAGAAATTTCTAAAGAGGAGGGGGGTTCAGGAGAGTACCTGAGTCTCCTATGACTGGTGCTGCTGCTGCGATGCCTGTTCCGTTGCTGTGCTGTCCCGATGGTGTCTTCTGTGCTTGTCAGATGGGCTTCTCCCTCTTCTGTCATTTTGGTGCCGATGTGATCTGGATCAGTGCCAGTGCGAGCTGGATCGGCGCCAGCGCAGGGTGCAGCTCCTTGATCGGGACCGGTGCCGGTGCTTATTTCTGCGTCAGCGCTGAGGGGAGTTGTAGGCTGTGTTGGAGCAAATCGCAGTCGGCGGGGCAGGGCCCGCAAAGGAGCCAATCAGGGCCAGCGGGGCGGAGACGGCAGCAGAGCCAATCACCATTGGCGGGGCAGGGCTTTGCACTGGTTGTCCAATGGCTGCTGAGGGAGCAGAGAGTGTGCTGCAAGGATCAAGATGGCCGCCTCCAGAAGGATCCTCACGTGTGCTGGATGCCTTCGCATGAACCCCAAGAGGGGGTAGCGCCATGAGCCCGCCTGGGACGGAGGCCACAAGGGGTGCATCCCAGGCTGCTCCGGAGTCCTTTGCTGCAGTTTTGGAGGATAAGGTACATTTTGTCGCAGTGTTGGAAAAGGAGGTACCCTTTTGACTGTTTGCCGGCGTGCGCATTGCTCCGATGGGGATCCTTCTTCCATTTAGGGTCCTTATTAATATCAGTTGCTCTTGATGTTGGTGAGGAGGCCAGGAAGTCTTTGAGGGCATGCTCCCGAGATTTTAGTGCTCGTGGAGACATCCGAGCACAATGGGGGCAATCTTCTATCGGATGATCCTTGCCCAAGCAGCGGAGGCACTGAAGGTTACCGTCAGAATTGCTCATCTTCCTCGAGCAGTTAGAGCATTTTTTAAACCCTGGTTTGAGCATTTCTTTTGCTTGTAGGTGGAAATCTTGTAGAGAGAGGAGAGGGTCAGTGTTGAGGCAAGGCGGAAGACTGAAAAAACTGATCAGCTAGGGGCGGGACCAGGGGTTGGGCTAGTGGGCTCATGCTCAGAAGGGCAAAAAGCTCTTCTGAGCTATAGAGATGACTTCCATCTCGGTGCCATCAGATAATGTCACCAGGTGTGGCTGACTCATCCTGCTTGTCCTAGGAGAAATAGATGGAAAGCTGAAAGCTAAGTGAAAGGTAAAAAGAGGGAGACTGAGGATTAGGAGTGAGGAGGACTGACATTTGAATGAATAGAAAGGCTGAAAAGGAAAAGTATTTAAGGAAAGCACTAAAAGAGAAAGATCAATATGCTAAAGATATAGGAAAGGATAGTAAGAACACAGGAAAGGAGAAATGGATAAGAGCAGTACTGGAAAGATAGTTAAGAAATGAGACAAAAGAAAGCAGAAGAGAGACTGGGACTAACACAATTGTAAAAATACACGTTTTGACCTTTGTTGACGACAACATGCATGCTCTCCCTCCCAATCATCAAACCAGCCACTCACTCACTCACTCTCTCCTTTCCCAATACAACTAGGCCACTCATCTCCCCTGCAACCAATTAATACAGTTCATCAGTTCCCTGGCTTTGCCATCACCTACAAGTTTGTCACTGAGTAGCTGGGTACACATGCATGCTGATGCACACAGGTGCACTCCACCAGTTAACAATAGATACTAGTTTTGGCCTAAGGTGCAAGGCCAGTACAAGGATTGGAGACGCTTTATTAGTCAGTTGCCTAAAGAGTCAGCCCTCTGGGGGTGCCTATTGCCACTGCCGCCACCCTTCTCCAGGGCCTGAGGTGGTGGCAATAGCTCAGGAACTTGAGACAGCACTTACTTTACCTTGCTAGCACTGTCTCATGGTTTCTGTTCTCAATCATCAGCATCTTCTGCCCCCCTCTGACGTACACTTCAAACTGGAAGTGTGCATTGGAAGGGTGACGGAAGAGGCCGAAGGTCAAAAGCAGAAACTGCGAGGCAGCCCCAATGAGTTAAAGTGTTTTCTTTGCAGTTTCCAAGCTATTGCCACTGCTGCAGGCCCTGGAGAAGGATGGTGGCAGTGGCAATAGGCACTCCCAGAGGGCTGGCGCTTTAGGCAACCGACTAATGGAAGCATCAGCCCTGTCTAGGTGCATCACATATAAAGATGACTATGAAAAACTAACCAGCCCATCCCAGTCTGCCCAGTTATTCTTTTCAAGAAAAACAAAATCCGAAATGACTGAATAATTCCCACCCTGCAAACAATTATTTTTTGTCGGAGCTTAGTCAGCGCAATGCCAGGGACTCCACCCTCAGCACCACCGTGACCACTCCATTTTAATCAAGAATAATACTTTTAAAGAACTAAAAGTCCCAACTTAGCTGTTGCAGCGCCAAAATGCCGAGACTGTAGTTGACGATGTGGCTCCATGTTTCGGGTCTGCCACCTTTCAGCACAACAATGACGTGGCTCCACGTTTCGGGTCTGCCACCTTTCAGCACAACAACCCTGCTTCAGGTCCAAAGAAACAGCAAATGGCAAACGTAGCAGCTTATCGGACTTTATTCCGTTAGACCCTCGTGGGGGTGATCGTTTACAAAAACTTCAACTTCGAGAGCAACGTTGGATTCATCTTCTTAATTCAGTGGAGCCGAATGGTCTTAACCTTCAATTGGATTGGTACACTATACTCTGATTTTGCTAGCTGCCTGAGTGTTTCTCGGGGGATTCCCTGTGCAGTGGGTGTCCCCTGTGATGCTTGGGGTTATTTCAATTGTGATTGGTGGTCTGCTCTTCTGACGTCAGACGCGGTGAACTTAAAAGTACGTTACATGTTCCTACTGCTATAAGCTGCCACGTTTGCCATTTGCTGTTTCTTTGGACCTGAAGCAGATAAGCTGCTACGTTTGCCATTTGCTGTTTCTTTGGACCTGAAGCAGGGTTGTTGTGCTGAATGGTGGCAGACCCGAAACGTGGAGCCACGTCGTTGTTGTGCTGAAAGGTGGCAGACCCGAAACGTGGAGCCACGTCGTCAACTACAGTCTCGGCATTTTGGCGCTGCAACAGCTAAGTTGGGACTTTTAGTTCTTTAAAAGTATTATTCTTGATTAAAATGGAGTGGTCACGGTGGTGCTGAGGGTGGAGTCCCTGGCATTGGGCTGACTAAGCTCCGACAAAAAATAATTGTTTGCAGGGTGGGAATTATTCAGTCATTTCGGATTTTGTTTTTCTTGGGCTATTTGTCTAATCCGATTGGATTCTTTTTTGTTACAATCAGTTATTCTTTTCATACTACTAGGAATTCATCTTCCCTACTCGGGTGTAGCTACCAACCTCAACCAACTGCACTGAATAGGAGATACGTATTCAAAACCCTAGCACCAGAATCAGGGCAAAGGATCTCTTTTCTAAGGCTCCTCTGAACAGACAGCAAATAATCCCAGCCTATCACCCAGGATCAGGACAGCAGCACTTTTGACTCATTACAATGACCTATCCAATCAGCACTGACCTCAGGGAGACTAACAACATTACACACTGTCACGTTCCCAGAGCAACATGGTATTATTGGGAGGGGAGAGCCCTATTCACTCCTAGATATGCCTCTGATGGCGTCTGAATGGTTCCCTAACTTATTTCTCAGTGTATCAAGGTTTCTATGCTACAGATGCTGAACAGTTTCCTCCACAGAAATGCCCTGGGGCATTTTTTTTGGGGGGGAGCTTATTTCTCTAGAACAATCTGGCCTATTTTCAAACTCAATGTAAATTTTCACCAGGTTTTTCCTCACACCAAATTTGGTCCTGTTCTGTTATATTTTCAGAGAGTCTCAGACAGACAGATGCGCAAACATTTCCTAATCTCTTATATATAAGCTCATGGAATTCTTTCCAACCTGTGTGCATATAAACATATATGTGTTGTCATTTATGTGTCTGATCTGGGAAGATGGGAGGTGCTCTGAATAGAGCAGTGATTTAGAAAAATAATAAAATGAAGCTAAGTGTGATAATATATCATACTATTAGATGCTATTATCAACAGAATTCAAAGAATGGATTGTAACAGTTAAACTCAGGGCACCAATAACCTAGGTGGCTGCCTAGGGTAGTGGTGCCCTGGTGGGCAGCATAGTGACCCCTCCAAAGTGGCAGCAGAGGCTCAGAGCAAGCCATTTCAGTGCCGCAGCAGGCCTTGAAGCACCCTTTTGCGTGCATTCAAGGACTATCACTCCTGCCCCCTCCGACACAAACCTCCTTTTGCAGAGGGCAGAAGCAGTGGGTCATGAGTGCACACGTATGCAGGTGCTTCAAGGCCTGTCATGGTACCAAAAGCAGCTTGCTCTGAATCTCTGCCACTGCTTTAAAAACATGGAGGTTACCGCTGTGCCACCCACCCTCCCCCCCAGTGAGCTGAAAGAGGAGATGATAGATGCTGTGGGGGACGGGGGTGCAGCAGCAGGCAGGCCTGCCTAGGGCAGCAAAAATCCTTGGGCCAACCCTGGTTAAACCACATGTGCCATTGTCTCAAGGCAATAGGTATTAGCTGAGAGTACACAGAACCACCATTAAGAAAGTTATATGGTTGTCACTAGGTTTCATAATAGACTTAACAAAGAAAAAAATACACATTTAAACAGGGCTGTAGCATCCTGAGCCAACTTTTGCTTTATCACCCCCATTTTAGGACCCTTGTGTTGTAGCTTAAAGAGTAATTAGACCTTACCTGTTAGAGTTCCTAAAGGAATTCCAGTCCAGTCCGTCACCTCTTGGTTGTGCTCCCCTTCCAGCAGTTTGGAGACTGAGCATGTCATCTTCTTAATGACTCTGGGGTATATATATCACTGGCACCTCCCACTAGCTCCAGTATCCTATTGACAAAGTAGACAATGGAGAGACAATCAAGTAGACCAACAAACTCACTAGAACTTTAACAAAACATCAAACCTATGATCTCCTCCCAACCTCGGAAGGTAATCCCCACCCCCCGAAGAGAAGGCAGTTTACCTATGAGACTACTCACTCCCGAGCTCACCTAGCAAGGGGCAGATAGCTCGTCCATTCCGCCGCACCATTTTTGCTCTTTCAGCACTGAGCCAAAACGCGTCTACCATGCACCTGCCCCCAGCTTCGAGCCAAAACGCTTCAATGACAACTAACACAAACACTGGGCAGGATCAGGACTGAGTTCCTTCAGGAATGCTAATTAGCAGGTAAGGTCTAATTACTCTTTCCTAGTCATACCTCCATTCCAGTCCCTCACCTTTGGGATGTAACAGAATAGTTCGAACAATGGGAGGGACCTGCAAGCCCGGCCCGAAGAACCGCTCTGCCAAAAGCTGCATCTCCCGCTGCTTGGACATAAAAACGATAGTGTTTAGCAAAAGTATGTAAGGAGGTCCACGTTACCGTCCTACAGATATCCAGAGACGGCACTAGCTGGTACTCCGCCCACGAGGCCGCCTGGGCTCTCAACGAATGTGCACGTAATCCCACCAGAACAGGTTTGCCCTTCAAAATGTATGCCAAAGCAATGGTTTCCCTGATCCATCAGGAAATGGAATCTTTGACGGCTGCCTCTCCTTTACGAGGTCCCCCAAACAATCCAAACAGATGATTCGATCTGCGGAATACCTCAGTCCTCCTTACATAACACTTCGGCACCCTAAAGAACGTCCAATCATAAGAACATAAGATATGCCATACTGGGTCAGACCAAGGTCCATCAAGCCCAGTAATCTGTTTCCAACAATGGCCAATCTAGGTCATAAGTACCTAGCAATTTCCCCAATAGACACAGGTTCCAAAATGCTTGTAATGGGTCAAGCAGTGATATCCCGGGTCCCTTTTAATAATGGTTTATGGACAATGATTCTAGGAACTTGTCCAAACCTTTTTTAAACCCGTCTACACTAACAGCTTTTACTACATCCTCCAGTAACAAATTCCAGAGTTTGATTAAACGTTGAGTGAAAAAATATTTTCTCTTATTAGTCTTAAATAGGTAACACTGTAGTTTCATTACATGTCCCCTAGTCTTTCTATATTTTGATGGCGTAAACAATCAATCTACATTTACCTGTTCCACTTCATTCATTAATTTATAGACCTCTATCATATCTCCCCTCAACCGTCTCTTTTCCAGGTTGAAGAGCCCTAACCTTTTTAGCCTCTCTTCATAGGGGTATCCTTCCATCCCCTTTACCATTTTGGTGGCTCTTCTCTGTACCTTTTCTAATAACGCAATATCCTTTTTAAGATACGGAGACAAGAACTGTACACAATACTCAAGGTGCGGTCGCACCATGGAATGATATAGAGGCATTATAATATCCTTTGTTTTATTTTCCATTCCTTTCCTCATGATACCTAGCATTCTATTTGCTCTCTTGGCCACCGCTGCACACTGGGTGGAGGGTTTTAACATGTTATCCACGATGACACCTAAATCTTTTTCCTGGGTGGCGGTTCCTAATGTGTAACCTTGAATCGTGTAACCATAGTTTGGGTTTTTCTTTCCTAGGTGCATAACTTTGCAATTGTCCACATTAAATTTCATCTGCCATTTGGATGCCTAGTCTTCCAATTTATCAAGATCCTCTTGCAATTTTCCACAATCCTCATGGGTTTTAACAACTTTATGAAAATAATTTTTATTAGTATTATTATCACTAATCAGAACAACAACAGACAGGACTGCAGCAAAGATAAAACCAACAGTATGACGTTACATTATGTCCACCATACAATGGGCTTAAATACAGTATGTATAAACTACAGGCTAGTATGCAGGCGTACCATTCATCCACCCTCTCAACAGAATAAAGGACGAGGCATTCTGTAACTTACCATGACATGCATGTAAGAGACATTCAGTAAAGAAAGTAACAGCAACAGCAACAATAACCCCAACATTTCACCACATCCCCAAAAGCAGTTGTGACAGGGAATACCGAGGGTGTCCGTTGGAAAGTAATCTATAGGGTTTTAACAACTTTAAATAGTTTTGTGTCACCTGCAAATTTGATAACCTCACTCGTTATTCCCTTTTCCAGGTCATTTATGAATATGGCAAAAAGCAGCGAATCCAGCACAGATCCCTGGGGTACTCCACTATTCACCTTTTCTATTGGGAAAATTGGCCCTTTAGCCCTACCCTCTGCTTTCTATCTTTTAACCAGTTCCTGATCCACAATAGTACACTACCTCCTATCCCATGACTTTTTAGTTTTGCCAAAAGTCTCTGTCTGATGAGGGACCTTGTCAAAGGCTTTCTGAAAGTCCAGATACACTACATCTACCGACTCACTTTTGTTTACCTGTTTATTCACACCTTCAAAAAACATAACAGATTAGTAAGACAAGATCTTCCTTGTCTAAAACCATGTTGGCTGTCTCCCATTAAGCCATAGAGAGTACGTTCAATTTCAACTCTAAAGTAAATTAGAATGATTTCTATATTTATTGATGTTTGTTGCAACACTTTTAACGGGTCTCAGATTCAACTAGCACTCCTTTCTGGACTCTCGTCCTTTCATGCAGTGCTGTGCTTCACATCAACGACCCCAGTGTATTTTTAATAAAGGTAGTATTTAAATACTACCTTTATTAAAAGTATTTAATACTTTTAATACTACTTTAAATACTACCTTTATTAAAAGTATTTAATACTTTTAATACTACTTTATTAAAAGTATTTAAATACTACCTTTATTAAAAATACACTGGGGTCGTTGATGTGAAGCACAGCACTGCATGAAAGGACGAGAGTCCAGAAAGGAGTGCTAGTTGAATCTGAGACCCGTTAACAGTGTTGCAACAAACATCAATAAATATAGAAATCATTCTAATTTACTTTAGAGTTGAAATTGAACGTACTCTCTATAGCACTACAGTAACGCGTTCAGATAAAAAGACCAAATAGGTTGGGTCCCATTAAGCCATGACTATCTACATGTTCACTAATTTTGTTCTTTATGATGGTTTCTACCATTTTTCCTGGTACTGTCATCAGGCTCACCGGTCTGTAGTTTCCCAGATCACCCCTGGAACCCTTTTTAAAAATTGGCGTTACATTGGCGATCCTCCAATCTTCAGGTATTACAGATGATTTTAATGATAGTTCACAGATTACTAATAGCAGGTCTGCAATCTCACATTTCAGTTCTTTCAACACCTTTGGATGTATACCATCTGGTCCAGGTGATTTGCTACTCTTCAGTTTTTCAAACAGTTTAATACATCTTCCTGGTGTATCAATATTTCTTTCAATTCTTCCGCAGTACCACCTTTAAATACCACTTCAGTCATAGGTAACATCTCTAAATCTTCCTCAGTAAAGACCGAAGCAAAGAATTCATTCAGTCTCTCCGCTATAGCCTTGTCCCCTCTTATTTCCTCTTTTACCCCTCTATCATCTAATGGTCCAACTGCCTCTCTCACAGGTTTTTTGCTACGAATGTAGTTGAAAAAGTCTTTATTACACGTTTTTGCTTCCACAGCAAGTTTCTTTTCACATTCTCTCTCTGCCTGCCTTATCAATGCCTTGCATTTAACTTGCCAGTGCTTGTACAGTATCCCGTTTTCGTCATTTGGCTCTTTTTTCCATTTCCTGAAAGATGTTTTTTTGGCAACAGCCGCCTCTCTGACCTCACTTTTAAAACATGGTGGCAGTTTTTTGGACTTCCTTCCACTTTTCTTAAAGCGTGGAATACAGCTGGTCTGGGCTTCCAAGATAGTATTTTTAAACAACACCCAAGCTTGATGTAAGTCTCTAACCTTTGCAACTGCTCTTTTTAGTTTTTTCTTAACTATTTTCCTCATTTTATTATAGTCTCCCTTTTGAAAGTTAAAAGGTAGTACTGTGGATTTCCTTACCATTCCTCCTCCATTAATTAAATCAAACGCGATCATGCTATGATCACTATTGCCAAGTGGCCCCAACACCCTTATCTCTTTGCACCAGTTCTGGTGTTCCACTAAGGACTAAGTCCAAAATGGCTTCCCCTCTGGTCGGTTCATGAATCAGCTGCTCCAAGAAGCAGTCATTTATTTCATCTAGAAACTTTATCTCCCTAGAATTTCCTGCCATGACACTGACCCAGTCAATACCGGGGTAATTGAAATCACCCATTATTACTGTTCTGTAACTTTTGTTAGCTTCCCTGATTTCTTTGAACATTTCATCATCCACTTGTTCATTCTGGTCAGGTGGTCGATAGTACAACCCCAGGAGTTTTTTCTGGCCGCTGATGTTTTGGATGAAGGCATATGTCTGCTTTGATACTTTAGCCTGAATCCTTGTATTCTGAGGCCTTTTTCTCCTCTCTTGGTACCTGTGGAGAGATGTTATTGGCATTTGATGTTTAGCCAAATTAATATTTACAGTAGAGTGATTTTTTTCGGTTTTTAAGAAAGGGAGGTTGACAAGAAAGAGCCTGTAGCTCCGAAATCCATCTGGTCGAACAAATCACCACCAGAAAAACTGTCTTGAGGGTCAAGTCCTTCAGAGAAGCCCACCCCACTGGCTTATAGGGCACCCCTATAAGGGACTCCAGTACCAGATTGAGATCCCAAGATGGGACCGCTGACCTTAGAGGTGGATGAAGGCGGCTCACCACCCTCAGGAATCGCCCCATGTTTGGGTGCTCACCCAGTGACTTCCCTTGAATCTTTCCCTGATAGCAGGATAATCGCTGCCAATTACATTCTCAAGGAGCTGGCGGCCAGGCCCTTCTCGAAGCCTGCCTGCAAGAAGTCTAGAATATCCGGGATGGTAGCCGAAGTAGGGCGGACTCTCCCGGTCTGCACACCACCCTTCAAAGATGCACCAGACCCTAACACAGAAAAGACAGGTCGACTTCTTCCGAGCTTTCAATAAGGTAGAGATGACCAAGTCTGAATACCCTCGCTTCAACAACCTTACCCTTTCAAGAGCCATGCCATAAGCAAGAATTGATCCACCTGTGGCATCCGGACTGACCCCTGCATCAAGAGATCCTTGCGCACTAGGAGCCTCCACGGCTGATCCGCTAGCAGCTGAATTAGGTCAGCATACCATGGACGCCTTGGCCAATCCGGAGTTATCAGAATGACCAAGCCTTGGTGAGCCTCTATGCGCTGGATGGCCCTGCCTATGAGAGCCCACAGAGGGAACACATGCAAAAGCCCTTCCGAAGGCCACCTCTGGACCAGGGCGTCTAAGCCCTCTGCATCCTTTCCCTTCTTCTGCTGTAGAAGTGGCTTACCTTGGTCAACCCCCACCTTGCCATGATAGGAGGGCCCCAGTGGCTCACCACCTGATCAAATACTTCCTGGCAGAGCTCCCACTCACTGTGATACACCTGGATTGGCTCAGGAAGTCCGCCGTGACATTTTCGACTCCCGCTACATGCGTTGCTGACAAGGCCTGAAGGTGGGCTTCCGCCCAGTCGAACAGACTCTCTGCTTTCTCCTCCAAGGATGCGCTGCCCATGCCTCCCTGGTGGTTGATATCAGCCACCGTGGTCACACTGTCCAAGAACACCCAGACCGCCTTTCCGTGAACCCAGCGCTCGAAGGACCCGAGCACCAGAGCCACTGCTCACATCTCCAGTCTGTTTATCGACCATTGGGCTTCCAGCGGACTCCAGCGTCCCTGGGCAATATGTCCCTCGCAGTGGGTTCCCCATCCAGCCAGGCTGGCAACCGTCATCAGCTGGATCCACTGAGGTGCTTCGAGGGGCATGCCCTGCTCCAGGTTCCCTGGCCGGAGCCACCACTTGAGTGCTCTTCTGGTCACTGGCAGACAGAGAAGCCTCCTTGACAAAGGCTGATGTTGGTGAAACCAGCGACAGAGAAAGGACTGATGCAATGGCCTCATGTGGGCCCTTGCCCAGGGGACGAGCTCGAGAGTTGCCGCCATGGTTCCCAACACTTGAAGGTAGTGCCAGGCTGAGGATTCCCCATAGCCAAGAACCCTTGCACAAGGTGCCGAAGCTCCTGCGCTCGGTGCTCCGGTAAGACGACCTTGCCACTACGGGTGTCGAACCACACCCCGAGGTACTCAATCTCCTGAGTGGGAATCAACCTGCTCTTGGATAGGTTGATCACCCAACCTAGGCTTCTCAGGAGACTCACCACCCTTTCCGTCACTTTTAAGCTCTCTTTTGTCTACACACCGCTGTCCCGCTCCCACGCTCAGCTGACTTTACGAGCTTTGGCAGCAGGATGGAATGGCGCAAGATGAGCTGCCCCACAGGCACAGTTTCTTCTGGTCAGTGGCTCCTCACCCACTCACAGGATTGGGAGCCGCTCTGGCGACAAAGGCCTCTGCTCAATGTTCTCCTCCGCCAGAAGCCTCCTCCTGGGCCCGGCCCGACGAAGAAGAGAGAGAGAGGGAGGGGGGATCCCTCCCCCTGCCCAACACACTGACTTCACTAGCTGCAGCAGAAATAAAAACTTGCAGCAGCAGCCAAGAAATAAAATAGTGGTAATAGGAAAAACAAAAACCCTATCCTCTCCTTCACTGTTTTCTCCAGAAAGCCTATCACCCCGGCTTGTTGTTCCCTCCAGCTGCTTGGAGACTGAGCAAACTGGAGCTGGTGGGAGGTGCCAGTGGTGTATATATCCCTGAGTCATCAAGAAGCTGATGTGCACAGTCTCCAAGCTTCTGGAAGGGGAACACAACCCAGATGTGAGGGACTGAACTAGAGGGACGACTACGAACTGCCATTGCTTATCCAGTTCTTGGATTTAAAAGTATTCCACACATCTAGATCCCACAGATCCTCCCTCTCCATAAATGAGCACTCTCTCAGCTTCTGTTTCCCTATTGATCTGTGCATATGCAGACTTTGAACCTCTCTCTAAACCGCCCCTTACTGCTCCAGCAAGTAGCTGGCCACTGAGCTCTCTCTTTAGCAGGCCAATGCAGAAAGCTTAGCATGGGCTTTACGAGCCCTTAATGCCATGTTTAAGCACTTTTAATGATCCTGCAAATGCAGGAAACAGACAAACGCTGGCAGAAAAATTAGTGCCCAACAAACCCACGCGTATTTAAATGAACTTCAATTACTTAAATCTATTATAATCAGCCGGGCTGTTATGCAAAAGAATAATTAGACCTTACCTGCTAGACCTTACCTGAAATGAGAGTCAGAAGCTGTAAAGATGTCTTACGCATTGGAACATGGAACGTACGAAGCATGAACCAAGGGAAGTTGGAGGTGGTCAAGAATGAAATGGAACGTTGTAAAAGGGGGTGCTTGTTATGAAGGTACCATCACCTTGGCAAGTATGTAAATTAAGTGTAAATTAGACTTACCTGCTAATTGTAGTTCCTGAAGGAACTCCAGTCTAGTCCCGGAAACTCTGGAGTTGTGATCCTCTTCCAGCAGCTTGGAGACTGATCCACATCATTCTTTGATGTCACTGGTATAAGGACTCAGGCACCGCCTCCTCCCTCTCCAGTAACCTATTGACAAAGCAGACTCATCGGAGCAACAATTAAGTATAAGACAAAACACATGAAAAACCAACCATATTAAAACAAAATCCTGTAAACTTTAAACTAATATAGTCACTACCTTGAAATTCAGTTGTGAAGGTCCTCGCTTCCCTTCCCTTGGAAGCCCCACCTATGAAATCTTATGTACAATCCCTTCACCGGAATGCGAAGCCGCGGCCTGCACCGCAATCTCTTACCTGTAACCTCTTGCGCTTCAGGCTCCACTTCAGGCAAAGAAACGGGACGGGGTCCGGGACTAGACTGGAGTTCCTTCAGGAACTACAATTAGCAGGTAAGTCTAATTTACACTTCCTTAGCGTCCCTCCAGTCTAGTCCCGGAAACTCTGGAGAAGTAACAGAGCAGTAAAATAACTCACCGGGCGGGACCTGCCAGACCAGCCTGAAGCACCGCCGATCCAAAACAGGTATCCCTACTCGCCTGCACATCCAGACGATAATGCTTGACAAACAAATTTAGGGAGAACCACGTTGCTGCCCGACAAATCTCTACCAGCGGCACAGACTTGTATTCCGCCCAAGACGCGGCCTGCGCCCTAGTCGAATGAGCTCTCAACCCCTCAGGAACCTCATTTCCTTTCAGTAAATACACCGACGCAATCGCCGCTTTTATCCATCTGGCAATGGATGCCTTAGACGCCGCCTCACCTTTGCGAGGCCCCCCGAACAACACAAACAGCCTATCCGAGCGCCTGAACTCCGCCGTTCTACTGAGATACTTCAACGCCCTCCGGACGTCCAAGCGATGCAACTGCCGACCCAAGGACCCCTGCGAATCCACGCAGAAAACAGGAAAAGATACCACCTGATTCAGATGGAAGGGCGACAGCACCTTTGGCAAAAAGGATGGCACCGGCTGCAAAACCACCTTCGACTCAAAAAAGGTCAAAAAAGGTTCCTTACACGACAGCGCCTGTAACTCTGAAATTCTCCTCGCTGACGCAATAGCCACCAAGAACACCACCTTCAACGTCAAATCTTTCAACGTTGCCTCTGCCAAAGGCTCAAACGGCCACTTTCCTAAATCTTCCAAGACCAATTGTAGATCCCAGGTAGGCACAAGATACCTGCCCGGAGGCCGCAACAGCTTCACCGCCGTCAAAAACCTCTTCACATCAGGGAGAACACCCAACGCTTGGCCCTTAACCTTCCCCCTGTAACAGGAAATCGCCGCCACCTGTACCCGTAAGGAAGCGGCTGCCAATCCTTTTTGAAAACCGTCCTGCAAAAACGCCAAGATCTGAGGCACAGACGCTCGCAACGCCTCACAATGCCTCTCACCACACCAAGCTTCAAAAATGTGCCACACTCTAACATACGCTAAAGAAGTGGACCTTCTACGCGCACCTAGCAAAGTGGATACCACTGCCTCCGAGTAGCCCTTAGCTCTTAACCTTGCCCTTTCAAGAGCCACACCGTAAGCGAGAACCGAGCTACCTGAGGCATAAACGACGGCCCCTGCCCCAGAAGGTCCTGCCGGACTGGCAGACGCCAAGGCTCGTCCACTAACAATCTCCTGAGATCCGCATACCAGGGCCTCCGCGGCTAATCCGGCGCAATCAGAATCACCACTCCGCGGTGACGTTCGATGCGACGCACCACGCGTGCAATTAGCACCTAGGGCGGAAATACATAAAGAAGCTGACCCACCGGCCAGTCCTGGATGAGGGCATCCAGCCCTTCCGACATTGGTTCTTGATGCCTGCTGAAGAACCGACCGACCTTCGCAGAGTGGAACGTGGCCATGAGATCCATTATTGGAGCCCCCCAGCGCTGCACCACCATGCCGTACACCTCTGGATGAAGGCTCCACTCTCCGGTATCTACCTTTACCCGACTTAAGAAGTCGGCCATCACATTGTCTACTCCTGCCACGTGCGCCGCCGATAGCGCCTGCAGATTCTCCTCGACCCACCGGAACAAGCGATCCGCTTCGTCCTCTAATGGCACACTGCCCGTGCCCCCCTGCCGGTTGATGTAGGCCACTGCCGTCGCATTGTCCGACAGTACCTGGATCGCCGCCCCTCTCAGATCTCGCTGAAAACTTAGCAGCGCCTGGAACACGGCCCTGAGCTCCAATCTGTTTATCGACCAGGCCCACTCCTGTACGGGCTACTGACCCTGCACAAACTTGCCCTGAAAATGCGCTCCCCAACCGAACAGGCTGGCATCCGTCGTCAGTGGAATCCAATTCGGTGCTTCCAACGGCATCCCTCTCGCCAAGGACTCCGGACGCAACCACCACTGCAACGCTTCCCGAGTCTCCTCTGGGCAGACCAACCGCTGAGACAGCGGGTCGTTTTGGTGAGACCACCGTCGGAGCAACACCCGCTGCAGCGGCCTCATATGAGCCCTCGCCCAGGGCACCAACTCTATCGCCACCGCCATCGTCCCCAGGAGCTGTAAATAATGCCATGCCGTGGGACGAGGTCTGTCGAGAAACTTCTGCACCAATGTCCGTAAAGCCACGGCTCGAAGCGGAGGCAAAAACACTTTCCCTGCCTCCGTATCGAACCTTGCGCCCAGATACTCGAGCTTCTGAGATTGAACCAGACAGCTCTTGGCCATATTGACGACCCAGCCTAAACTCTGAAGGAAGCCGACAACTTTGGCCGTCGCCTCCTCACTTTCCGTGCGGGACTTCGCTCGAATCAACCAGTCGTCGAGATACGGATGAACCAGAATGCCATCCTTCCGCAACGCCGCCACCACGACCACCATAACCTTGGTAAAAGTGCGCGGCGCAGTGGCGAGACCGAACGGTAACGCCCGAAACTGAAAATGCCCCATCGGCACCGCGAAGTGGAGGAACCGTTGATGCTCCTGACGGATCGGAATATGCAGATACGCCTCGGCTAAATCGAGCGACGTCAGAAACTCCCCCTTTCTGACCGCCATGATGACCGACCGCAGAGTCTCCATACGAAAATGGGAAACCCGGAGACATCTGTTCACTCTTTTCAGATCCAAAATGGGCCGATAAGTCCCTTCTTTTTTCGGGACCACAAAATAAATGGAGTATCGACCTAAGCCGCAAAGCTCTGGCGGCACCGGCACAACTGCTTTGAGCTCCAACAACCTGTTTAACGTCTGTTGAACCGCATCGCGCTTTTGCCGCGCCCTGCAAGGGGACAGGACAAAGGAGACGGTCACCGGTCTCTGAAACTCCAATGCATAGCCCTCTCAAATCACTTCTAATACCCACAGATCTGTCGTAATTGCGGCCCAGGCAGCATAAAATTCCTGTAGACGACCTCCGACTGCAACCTCCACCTGGGCCTCCCTGACTTCAATGCGGCTTTTTGGCACCCGCAGAGGAGGCTGCAAATCCTCTGTTGGCCCCCCGGAAACCACGAAACCCTTTGTTTTCATAAGGAAAATACCCCCTCTGAGGAGGAGGAAACCGAGACGTCCGCCAACGACGAAACTCTCTCTGTACGCCCCTAGACAGGGACGGAAACCTTCCCGGTTTCTGCTTGTCCTCGGGAAGCCTACCCCCTTTGGACTCACCCAAATCCTTAACTATCTTGTCCAAATCCTCTCCAAATAGAAGCTTCCCTTTAAAAGGCAGCTTACTCAACCTGGCCTTAGAGGAGGCATCCGCTGCCCAGTTGCACAACCACAGATACCTCCACGCTGCTACCACCGAGGCCATACTGTTGGACAGCCCCCTGATAAGGTCATAATGAATATCCGCAAGGTAAGCCGCACCGGACTCCAGCCAAGCTGCCTCATCCAGCGATTCCTGCTCTCGATCTCCCTGGACCTGTTGGGACCAGCGCAAACAGGCTCTTGCCACCCAAGCCCCACAAACAGATGCTTGAATGGAAAGAGCATTCACCTCAAACACCTGCCTTAACAAGGCATCCAGCTTTCTGTCCTGAGTATCCTTGAGCGCCGCACTGCCTTCAACGGGAATGGTTGTCTTCTTAGTCACCGCTGAAACCGCCGCATCCACTCTCGGTGACTTAAAGATCTCCTTATCCTGCTCCACTAGGGGGTACAAGCGAGACATCACTCTAGAACCCCTAAGGGTAGCCTCAGGCATGTCCCATTCCCCTTGAACCATTTCCTTGACTACTCTATGCATAGGGAAAGCCCGTTGTGTCTTCCGAAAAGCCTGCAGAAGCGGATCCTCCAACGCCGCCTCTTCTGCTGGCCCTGACACCGGAACATTCAGCGCCTTCAACGTTTCCGAGATGAGAGCAGGCAATTCCTCTCTACGAAAGATCCGCACCACTCTGGCCTGATCCTCCTGCTCTGCAATCTCACCTTCCTCCAATTCCTCTTCCAGGTCCGGATCCTGCTCATCTGCCATATGCAAGTCCTCGGAAAATCCAGACAGACTCTGCTTCTCAAACTCCCCTCGCGCTCTCTTTGGCAAGGGCGCCGAAGCTGCTACTGACAGCGGAGTTCCTGGCCTCTTATGACCCAGGCTCCCCGCTACGGGTCCTAGCCCAGCCGCCGAGGACGCCAGCTCCCGAGATGCACCACCAAACGCCTTCTGAATCAGAGCCACAAAGTCCGGGGAGAAAATAGAAGCCAAATCTCCCGAAAAAGGAGCCTGAGCCACCGGCCCATCAGGCCTCAAGGATGGGCCCGGTACCGGATTCTCAAGCTGTACTCCCGGCGACCGAGGACCCTCGAGAGGCCCGGCAGGAGCCTCCCCTTCCTCATCCAGCTTCTGATCCGCCAGGGCCGCTTGGCCACAGCTCTTACACACCCCGGCCTCTGACCTCTTCACACCACAGAGCAGGCATAATACCTTTCCTGGCATATTGAATGCTCTGACCCAGAGCGCTGCTGCCTGGCCTAGACCCCTCCAGAAGACAAACTACCCCTTGCAAGGAGCCTCAGCAGCAGTGCTTCCAACGGACCCCGAAAACCCGGGCTGTTTTTTTTTTTTTTTTTTTAATCACACCAGTAAGCAGGACCCCGTGGGAGTCGAATCCCACCAGAAAGAATTAAAAACGAGGCTCCAGGAACAAGCTACAAGCGCTTGTTGCCCCGCTTCCGCTGTCGGCGTTTTCCCGCCAAAAACAACCACGCGCCGCGGCCTGCTGTCCAGCCTGGCGGTAGGAAGGCACCCGCTGCTATGAAATAATTCAGGCCTTACCTGCTGCCCGATGCAAGTCTTAGCCTTGCAGCTCGGCTCTCGAATGCCCACTGTGCTCTGATTCGCGCCCCCGGTCCCGATTCCCCGATGCAGAGAACCGGCAAAATCAGACAGTTGTGCAGCGCGTCTTCACACATTTCTCCCGCCCAACTCCTCAGACGCAAACAGGCAAGTACTTCTGTGTGGCGTTGGGAGAGGGCTGACGAGCACAAGCACACATATGCACCCGCAGACTCGCACCCGGACACTGCCTCCTTCACCTGAGCGCCAAAGCTAGCCCCCGATTAAGAAGCTAAAGAGAGGGAGGCCCTTCACAGCCCAATTTAAAGGCACAGACCCTAAAAAATTTTGAGCACCCCCCTCAATTTCCTCAGTCAATCAAACCAACCAAATTAAATAAAGAAAGAAATAAAATCCCCAATTTAGTACAGATTAAAGCCTTAATTGCTCCTCTAGTGAGCCAGGACGCCGGCTCACCAGCTCCTAGCTGCTTGGAGACTGATCTAAACTGGAGATGGAGGAGGCAGTGCCTGAGTCCTTATACCAGTGACATCAAAGAATGATGTGGATCAGTCTCCAAGCTGCTGGAAGAGGATCACAACTCCAGAGTTTCCGGGACTAGACTGGAGGGACACTAAGGAACTGTCTTGCAAAGGATTGTGGTTATTGAAGTCCATTCATACAAAGCTTGCCTTTTAAATAAATGAAGAAACTTGTAGTTGGTCGAGTGTAAGGCAAAAATTAGAGTTTATTTATGGGGTGAATATTCCACACACAGATATGCTTGGTAACACCATCCAGATAACGTCTCCAGGGTTTATTCAACATAAACAAGGCAACTGAAAAGCTTATGTAAATAAGTATCAAAGTCCTTTATGGAACAGAAAGGCTTTCTTACAGCCACTGCTATCAAACTTTGTAGCAGTGCTGAGGTGGAAACAAACCAAAAAGGAAAAACTTCTTTATACAAAAAAACACTCTTTATCCACACAGAAAAGAACTTCTACATTCCACGTGTGCTTGGCTTGTGCTGTGCTCTGCTCTAGCAACAGGTGACAATCCAAATGCAATGCTCTAGCAACAGGTGACAATCCAAATGCAATTAACAGCTTGTTCTCAGCACACGGGCAAACTTCCCCAAAAGCTTTCTCTCTCTAAGAGAACTTTCTAGGGAGCCAATAATTAGAATGTTTCCTTTTGATGTTTGCTCTTATTTAGAGGATTTTTCTAAACTAACAACCTACACAAGGAACAGTCCATACAATCATTCTCTTCATCAGACATTAAACCTTGCTCCTGGTATTGCATGGATTCAATTTCACTGACTGACTCAGAGGACTTTATTAACTGACCTCTATACGGAGAGAAACTGTTTCCCTGCTTTTTGCAATGCTCAGAGCTTGAGAAATGTTCACAGTTCATACCTGAATCCAGGCTGGCATCAGGCTGATTCCTTTGGTATTCTGGCCAGCATGCAACAGAGCTTCGGTGTCCTGTCCTCCAGTTGATATCTCTGGACCTCAGGGCCTTTTCTCCATACGTCCTCCAAGAGGTATTTGGGCTCCTTTTCTCCTTAGCTGCAGCAGTACTCCTTCTAGGGGTTGCTTGAGGGTCCCTGGCTGTGGATCTCCAGACCTCTGGCTTTCTCCAGTCCTCTGAAGGTTGTTTCCCCCAGGAATCTCTCCAGGCATACGTACTTCTTTGAGCTCCTCTCTTGGACCATCTGTTTCCTTGTCCTTGTTCCTTAAGGTTCCGGTTGTTCCTGTTCCTCCTGCTCCTGGTTCTTCTTCTCGTCCTTCTTCTTGTTCTCCCTTCCTGAAGATTCCCTTCTAGTTTTAAAGGGCTTAGATTGCAACTCTTCCCTTGCATACTTCAGGTGTTGTAGATTAAGCTCTCTCCTAGAAGGTGTTTGATTAGGGATGACATAATGGTTTCTCCGATTAGATTCATGCTTTTCCACTTTAGCTCCTCTAGGGGCTTTCTGCAAACTGGTGCATCCTGGAACATGTGGTCTTTTAGGGAGACAAGCTGTCTTAATTCTTTGACCTGCCAGCACAGGTCCCTTGATCAGAGTAAATTCCCCTCTCTTGTCCTTACTCCCTGAGCTTTGATAAGCTTCCTTATCACAACGTGTACAACTTGATCTGTTGGGTGTCAGCGAACTGAAATGGACTGGCATCGGACACTTTGCATCAGATGATCACATGGTCTACTATGCTGGAAATGAAAGACAAAGAAGAAATGGTGTTGCATTTATAATAAAGAAACAACTTGCAAGAACTGTAATGAAATACAATGCAGTCAGCGAACGCTTAATCTCTATTCGTCTACGAGGAATGCCTATCAACACAACTATAATTCAAGTATATGCCCCAACAACAGCTGCAGAAGAGAATGAAATTGAAGAGTTCTATGAACAAGTACAAGCTGAAATTGACAGAACATGCAAACAGGATATCCTGATAGTCAAGGGTGACTGGAATGCAAAAGTTGGCAACAAAGAAGAAGGCAAAGTAGTTGGAAAATATGGACTTGGCAACAGAAATAAAGCTGGAGAAAGACTGATAGAATTCTGCAAGACCAACGATCTATTCATCTCAAACACCTTCTTCCAGCAACACAAGCGGCGACTGTACACATGGACTTCACCCAATGGATTAAATAAAAATCAAATTGACTACATATGTGGAAGTCAACGATGGAAAAGCTCTGTAACATCAACAAAGACAAAACCTGGAGCTGAATGTGGTACAGATCATCAACTACTAATATGCAAACTCAAGCTAAAGTTGAAAAAGAGCAAACCACTCATGAATGCAGCAAAATATGACCTTGAGAATATATCACTGGAATTTAAAGACTGCCTGCAAAATCGATTTGCTGCTTTAGATACAAATAACAGAGCTCCGGAAGAGTTATGGAATGACATCAAGAAGGTTGTGTTGGAAGAAAGCGAGAAGTCTCTACAAAAGGTGAAAAAGCAAAAACGGCCAAAATGGATGACGGAAGAAACTCTGAAAATTGCCCAGAAACGCAGAGAAGCTAAAGCCAGAGGAGAAAGAAAGACAATCGCAGATCTCAACAGAGATTTCCAACGTGCAGCAAGACAGGACAAGGAAAAGTACTACAATGACACTTGCAAGGAAATAGAAGCAGAAACTATTAGAGGAAGAACAAGATCGGCTTTCCTAAAGCTACGAGAGTTAAAGAAAAAGTTCCAGCTTCGAATTGGAATGTTACAAGATGCTCAAGGTTTTATGTTGAATGATGCTGAGAAAATCAAGAAAAGATGGAAGGAATATACAGAGTTTTTATATGATAAAGATCAAGTGGACCAACAGTCGTTTCAACCTGTACCTTATGATCGGGAACCATTGGTGATGAAAGAAGAAGTTGAAGCAGCATTGAAAGCCTTATCAAAGAACAAAGCACCAGGCATTGATAGCATTCCCATAGAAGTATTACAGCAATCTGATGCAGCTGTTACCGTACTTACAAGGCTCTGCCAAGAAATATGGAAGACAACATTATGGCCAACTGACTGGAAAAGATCTGTGTTTATACCAATACTAAAGAAAGGTGATCCAACTGACTGTGGAAATTATCGCACAATCGCTCTGATCCCACATGCCAGCAAGATTCTACTGAAGATTATTCAAAAGAGCCTGGAACAAGAACTACCTGAAGTGCAAGCAGGGTTCAGGAAAGGGCGAGGAACAAGAGACATCATTGCGGATGTGAGATGGATCCTTGAATAAAGAATACCAAAAGGATATCTATTTGTGCTTTATCGACTATAGCAAGGCTTTTGACTGTGTAAACCATGAGAAACTCTGGGCCACATTAAGAAGCATGGGTATACCAGAACACCTGATGATTCTCTTGCGCAATCTGTACATTGATAAAGAAGCAACAGTTCGAACGGAACAAGGAGAAACAGAATGGTTTAAAATAAGCAAAGGTGTAAGGCTGCATACTTCCCCCTTACCTGTTTAATTTATATGCAGAACAAATCATCAGAGAAGCAGGATTGTATGAAGACAACAGAGGTGTGAAGATTGGTGGAAGACTCATCAACAACCTTTGCTATGCTGATGATACCACATTACTGGCTGAAAGTGAAGATGATCTGAAACATTTGCTTCTCACAATCAAAGAACATAGTCTCAAAATGGGCCTGCACCTTAATGTAAAGAAGACAAAGATCATGACAACTGGCATAATCAACAGGTTCATCGTTGAAGGAGAAGAAATTGAAATTGTGAACAACTTTAACCTACTTGGATCAACCATCAATAAAGAAGCAACAAGCAGTCAAGAAATCAGACGACGCATTGCTCTTGGCAGAATGACTATGAAAGACCTAGATAAGATTCTCAAGAGCAGAGATGTCTCTCTCCATACAAAGATTTGATTTGTTCAAGCCATGGTATTTTCAATAACATCATATGGATGTGAAAGCTGGACAGTGAAAAGACAGACAGGAAGAAAATTGATGCTTCTGAATTATGGTGCTGGCGGCGAATACTGTGTATACCATGGACTGCCCGGAGAACAAACCAGTCGGTACTAGAGGAGATCAAACCTAAGCTTTCTTTAGAAGCTCAGATGACAAGACTTTGACTTTCATACTTTGGACACATCATGCGAAGAGAGAGATCATTAGAGAAAGACATCATGCTTGGCAAGATAGAAGGTCAACGCAAAAGAGGAAGGATGGATCGATACAATAACAGCAACTACGGGTACCAGTCTGTCAACAATGAGCCGCCTGACTGAAGACCGAACACAATTTAGGATAGCTATTCAGAGGGTCGCCATGAGTCGACTCCGACTCAACGGCACTTAACAACAACCACCTGCTAATTAGCGTTCCTGAAGGAACTCCAGTCCAGTCCCTCTCCAATGGGTTGTGCCCCCCTTCTAGCAGCATGTAGACTGAGCACGTCATCTTTTTGATGACACTGGGGTATAAGTAGACCTGGCACCTCCCACCAGCTCCAGTAACCTACTGACAAAGCAGACTTAACAGAGAGACAAGTAAATAAAGATAATACTGAACAATAACTAAACTATCAACCACGGGCGCGTCCTCCCCCGGGAGAACTTCCCTCTGCCCCCGGAGGAGGAGAGGCTTACCTGAAACCAACAAACTCTTGTCGCGGCACCTGAACCGTCCAACTCGCCTCACCACCGAGACCCACAGCGGAGAGTCCTCCGACCCTTATCTTCTGCTTTGCCTGTATAAAGACAAACCAAAATCTGGGCGGGATCAGGGACTGGACTGGCATTCCGTCAGGAACGCTAATTAGCAGGTAAGGTCTAATTATTCTTTCCTGTGTCTCTCCAGTCCAGTCTCTCTCCACTGGGATGTACCAGAGCAGTTCAAACTTGGGTGGGCCCGGAAAGACCAGACCCAAAACCACTCTTCCAAGCTTCGTTTCTTCCATGGCCTGGATGTCCAACCAATAATGCTTGGCAAAGGTGTGCAGGGACAACCAAGCAGCCGCTCTGCAGATGTCCAGCGGTGGAACTAAACTAAATTCCGCCCACGAAGCCGCCTGGGCTTGAGTAGAATGAGCCCGAAGCCTGACTGGGATATATGACTTCCCTTCAGAATATAAGCCGAAGCAATGGCCTCTCTGATCCATCTAGAAATCGAAGCCTTTGCTGCCGCCTCACCTTTATGCGGCCCCCCCGAACAATACAAACAATCACTCTGACTTACAAAAGGGCTCCGTGCGATCCAGGTAACGCTTCAAGGCTCTACGCACATCTAAGCGACGCAAACGTACATCGTCCCCCCTCTGAGAAGACCCAGAAAAGGAAGGAAGAGAAACTGATTGATTCACATGGAAGATCGAGATTACCTTGGGCAAGGACGGAACTGTCCGGAGAACCACCCTTTCTTTGGAAAACGCAAGAAATGGGGGCCAGCAGAACAAAGCCTGCAACTTCGAAATACGCCTGGCCGAACAGATAGCCACCAGAAAGACTGTCTTAAGAGTAACATCTTTGAGACGCACACTGAATCGGCTCATAGGGCTCGGCAGTCAGAGAATCTAACACGAGGATGAGGTCCCAAGGAGGGACCAGCAACCTCTGCTGAGGCCAAAGTCGTATTACAGCAGTCATAAAATGTCCTAGGTCCGCATGCTCGCCTAAGGACTTGCCCTGGATCTTGCCCCTATAACAGGAAATAACCGCCAACTGAACTCTCAACGAGCTGGCTGCCAGGCACTGTTCCCTCTAAGCTGTGCGCGTGTGCACGCGCACACACCTCGCCGAGCGAGCGCACATACTTTACAACAGAGCGCACAAAAATTACGGCTCTGATTCTGATAGAAAACAACACAGACGTCTTAAAATTTAAAAGTTATGATTGTAATTACTAGAAATTTCCCACTTCATTTAGTAATCGTCTATTTTCATTTAATTTGATTAAAATCAATGTGGTGTACATACTGTATTCTGATGTGTAGTCAAATTTTAAAATATATAACTCCGAGTGTCGTTATGTGGCGCACAAAAATTTAACCTTCCTTCAAAAGCTGCACACAGCTGATATTTTATGTGCACACAGCCTACAGAAAATTAGAGGGAACATTGCTGCCAGGCCTTTGTCTAGACCTGCCTGCAAGAAATCTAGAACCTCTGGGACTGACACCGCAAGGGCCTTCTTCCAATTCTCCACACACCAGCCTTCAAATATACGCCAGACCCTCACATAGGAAAGACAGGTTGAGCGCTTACAGGAATTTAGCAGAGTGGAAATCGCTGCACCCGAGTAACCTCGCCTTTGCAGCCGAGCCCTCTCAATAGCCAGGCTGTAAGCAAGAACCGATCCACCTGCGGCATGCGCACTGGATCCTGGACCAGGAGGTTGTCCCTCACTGGCAGATGCCATGGGCGATCAGCCAGTAGGTGCACGAGGTCGGCATACCATGGATGGCGAGGCCAGTCCGTGGCAATAAAGATCACCAGCCCTGGGTGAGCCTCTACCCGTTGGAGAATCCTGCCTATGAGCGCCCACGGAGGAAACACATACAAGAGACCGTCAGTCAGCCATCTTTGAGCTAGGGCGTCCAAGCCTTCATACATCCTCTCCTTTCTTCAGCTGACTCCCAAGTCACCATCAGATCCATGATGGGAGGTCCCCATCTGTGCACAATCCTGTGGTACACTTCCTGGGAGAGCTCCCACTCTCCATGATCCACTCTGTGTTGGCTTAAGTAATCTGCCGTTACGTTTTCTACTCCTGCCACGTGTTGAGCCGACAAGGCCACTAGATGGGCTTTGGCCCATAGCAACAGCGCCTCTGCTTCCTCTTCCAGGGAAGGGCTGCTCGTTCTGCCCTGACGATTGATGTATGCTACAGTAGTCATGTTGTCGGACAACACCCAGACCGCCCTCTGGCCCATCCAGTGTCCGAATGCTCTGACGGCAAGCGAGACCGCCCTCAGTTCTAACCTGTTGATAGACCAATGTGCCTCCTGCACATCTCAAAGTACTTGGGCAATCCGTCCTTCACAGTGAGCCCCCCAACCGGAAAGACTAGCATCCGTTGTCAGTTGCAACCAATCCAGCGGCTCGAGGGGCATGCCACGCTCCAGAGGACCTGGACGGAGCCACCACTGTAATGACTCCTTGATTGCCTCCGGACAGGGAAGAGTCACTGACATGGGTTGCCATTGGTGGGACCAACGGCGGAGCAGGGACCTCTGAAGAGGCCACATGTGGGCCCTGGCCCACGGAACCAGTTCTATGGTCGCCGCTATGGTCCCCAGCACCTGAAGGTAATGCCATGCTGAGGGCGCCTTCATGTCCAGGAAATGGCGCAGCAGGTTCCGTAGCACCCCTGCACTCCAATCCGGCAAGAATACTCTGCCTCTGCCAGTGTCGAACCGTGCCCCCAGATACTCGATCTCCAAGGAGGGAACCAACTTGCTTTTTGTTAAATTGATAACCCATCCTAGGCTCCTCAGCAATTCGAACACCTTGGATGTGGCCTCCCGACTCTCCCGTTCAGACTTCGCCTGAATTAGCCAATCGTCGAGATACAGATGGGACCAAAATCCCTTCCTTGCGGAGAGCCATGGCTACCACCACCATAACCTTGGTGAAGGTGTGCAGCACCGTTGCCAAGGCGAACGGCATCGCCTGAAATTGGAAGTGTCCCTGCGGGACCACGAACCACAGGAACTGTTGATGGGACTCGCGGATGGGAATATGCAAGTACTGTACGCCTCTGTGAGGTCGAGAGAAGTCAAAACCTCCCCTTGCTGCACCGCTACCACCACCGACCTCAAAGTTTCCATTCAAAAATGAGGGACCCGGAGGCAACGATTGACCCTTTAGATCGAGAATCGGACGAAATGACCCTTCCATTTTGGGCACACAAGGGGAGCAAAGGCTCCTGCAGGAGAACAGGGACGCCCTGAAGAAGGCGTTGCCGAAACGCGTTGGGGTCCCTTTTCAATAAAGAAGGATTTGCTCATCCGACGTCTCCTGCTCCTTGTGACTCCCTTCCATTTTGGGCACCACAAAATAGATGGAATATTGACCATTTCCGTGCTGGTCTAAAGGAACGGGAACGACCACTCCCAGCGACCGCAGCCTCTTGAGCATCTCTTCCACCGCTGCCAGTTTGGACGGCAACCAGTAAGGGGACTGAACGAAGGAAGGAAAGACGAGCTTTGGAAATTCAAAAGCATAACCTTCTCGTACTACCTCCAAAACCTATTGGTCTGTTGTGACCCAGGCCCAGGCAGAGAGGAACTGCCGAAGACAGCCTCCCACCAGCAGGTCTCCTCCCTGAGCTCCCGTGGCGTCATTGGGGCTTCCTAGCACCTGAGACGGAGAAAGAGGCTCCAAAGCCTCTCTCCGCACAAAACCCAAGGAAGCCCTCTCCCCTAGAGGGGAACCGACCTCCCTGAAAGGGCGATGACCAGTTCATCCGAAACCTGCACACCTCCTGCAGTTGAGTCCACCCAGGAGTGCGGCCCCGATTCTGCTTCGGCCTATCTTCCGGGAGTCTACCTCCCTTACACTCCCCCAGATCCTTTACCAACTTATCCAGGTCTTCCCCAAAGAGTAGCTTACCCTTAAAGTGGAGCCTGCTGAGCCGAGCCTTAGAAGAACTATCACTTATTAATCCTCACTTTATTTTTATCTCTGAGATCATGATTTTCCAATTTTAAATTCTTTAAATCTTTTCTTCACCAGGTGTAGTGTTGACATTCAAATTTAAGGAGAAGGAGGTCTCAGACTCATCTGGCACTAAACTTCAGACCTTAATCATGTCTATATGTTGTGTGCTGTTTCGCATCAGTGACCTTCCTTTTTATCTATAACCTTCAACACAACCTCTACATCCAGGATTTCTTAAACATGAAAAAGTGCTTCGCTTTTACGTGGCTTCCCCAACGCCATTCCTCTGCGCCTTATCTGCATTTCACTTCGTAAAGTTTCTTCAGGGTTTTTTTAAATCTTTTTAAAGCACTGGTGGCAAAACAAATAAAAAGTCTTACTATTTAATCACATCTCTACTAATTATCTGAATCTGGCAATATTTACTGCCGATCTATCTTACAATCTTTAATAAAGCATTTATTTTTTTATTGTATTTAGGGATTACCTCAGTTGTGTTTGTTTTTTATGCTGCAACGTTGTACTTCTTCTCTTTCCTCCGAGCCTGTCGGCTTCCTAACAACGCCGCGCATGTGGATTAGTTTCATTTCCCGATTTTCCACTCTGAAAATAGACCAATAAATAGAAGAACTATCGGCCACCCAATTGCGGAGCCAAAGGTAACAACGGGCCGCCACCACCGAAGCTATATTTTTTGCTAGACCTCTGATGAGGGCGCAGCGTACTGTCAGCCAAGTACGCTGCCTCCCCAGGTCCTTCACTGGAGAGGTCACCTGTCAGCTGAATCTGCTGGGACCAGCACAAGCAGGCTTGAGCCACCCACGCCCCACAGACAGAGGCCTGTAGGGCTAAGGCACTAACATCAAAGGCCTGCTTCAGCAGGGTGTCCAATTTCCTATCCTGGGTGTCCTTGAGAGCGGCGCTGCCTTCCACTGGTATTGTGGTCGTCTTACTAACTGCCAACACAGCAGCATCCACTCTAGGCGAGCGGAGCAAGTCCTTCTCTCCCTCCGGTAAAGGATACAGCCTAGACATGGACCATACTCCCCTCAAACCGGATTCCAACCGGATTCCACTCTTCCTGGATCATCTGCTGCACCACTCGATGTACCAGGAAAACCCGTTGTGATTTCCTGACCACCTGAATCAATGGGTCCTCCAGCACCTCTTCCTCCGCTGGAACTCCAACCGTCATGTTCAGAACCTTCAGCGCTTCCCCGATCAAAGCCGGTAACTCCTCCGGGCAGAAGACTCAAACAATCTGGGCTTGTTCCTCGGGAATCTCGCCTTCTTCAAGCTCCTCTTCGTTCCCCACCTACCTGTCCGACAGATCCCCTTCCAAGGGTTCTGACAAAGGGGAGCGGAGAACCTCCTCCTGTGCAAGCTGCGCCCATTTAGGGGGCCCGCCCGCCTCCTCTTGCTCTTTAGGGTCAGACTGCCGAGTCTTCACACCTCCCTGTGCCGAACCCTGTCCGTGCAGCCCCTGCTGACGCAGGCAAAATGCTTTATGCAGCAGCAAGACGAACTCCGGGGAAAAATCCCCCACCCTCACCCTCCACTCCAGATAAGGAGGTAGAGGGTCCGAGCTGAGGTGGTGGCAGGACGGACGGATCCAGAGAAAGTGTGGGGAGAGTTGGGCTGGAATAAAGCCTCCAAGGGACTTCCCGAATCCTGTGAGGTGGAAGGTGGCAGATCCTGTACTGTACCTGCCTGGATCTCGAGTTCCACCGTTGCTGCCTCTGTGGCACAGCCTCTGCAAACGCCTGTCTTGGACACCACCCCCCAGCGGTTCACACAGAGCAAGCACTGGGGCCTAGCCGGCATGACCATGGTCTGTAACAGGGGAACCCAATGACACCAGAGCCCGAGCAAAGAGAGAAAAAAAGAGAATCCAAGGAGCGCAGGATCACTCTCAAAAAACAAAAACCTCTCTCCTCTCTTTTTTTTTTATTTTATAAATTTACTTTAATCTTCTTTTTCTCTCTTCTTGTGGAAAAATGAATCCCCCTGTCCAAGGGACCTTCCAGGGCTGCCGTGCCAGAACCACGCGGGCGGAAAAGCGCACAAAGAGGGAGACTCACCTGCTCCGCTGCACGCTGAGCGCTGAAAACTGTAGGCCCTGGAACACCATGCAGTCGGCGCTCGCGTGGTTATCTGCTGCCTCAGCAAAGCACCACCGCTCAATGGCTCTCTCCTCTAACCTCCTTCGCCGCTCTCCTGGCCCACAGCTGAGCCAACTCCTCATCCTCCCGCTTGCACGCTCAGCCGCCTTAAGAGCTTCGGCAGCGAGGCGGGAAGGATGGACGAGGCTTCCCTGTGGCTCCGCACGGCGGAGAAATGAAGAGACGAGTTCTTTCACTGGCTCTCTTTTTCTTTTAAAAACGATCGCCGGTTGCCAAGCCTCCTTCTCCGAAGCCCCCGAACAAGCCAACCGGGGGGGAGGGGAGGGGGAAGTCTCCCAAACCGGACAGACTAACAAGAAGAAAGCGTAGTTACTCACCTGTAACAGGTGTTCTCCAGGAGCAGCAGGAATCAGTCCTCACATATGGGTGACGTCGGCGCCGACGGAGCCCTCGCGGAGCAATTTTCCCCAGCTTTCAAAGAAAGCCTTTGGGAATTGCAGCGCGCATGCGCGGTCCCCTTCCCGCCCAAGGGTGCCATCTTAGCCAGTCAGATGACATAGCTAAAAGACAGCATAAAAATTTGCAAAAAAACTAAAGCAGATAATTGCAACTCCAAGGGGAGGAGGGAGGGTTGTGAGGACTGATTCCTGCTGCTCCTGGAGAACACCTGTTACAGGTGAGTAACTACGCTTTCTCCAGGACCAAGCAGGAAGTCAGTCCTCACATATGGGACTCCCAAGCTTAAGGCTACCGGAGACCCTAAGCACAAAAATGAGCTCCCTCTAGCTCAGCAGCACAGAAGGAAGGAATCTTCACTGAATTATTACCCACCGGTAGCCCCCATCCGGGATGGAGGGTAGGAGTTGCTCAAACCTCGAAGAGATTTCGGAGGACTGCCTGTCCGAAAGCACTGTCCCTGCGGGACTCCCTCTCGAGGCAGTAATGGACCGCAAAAGTCTGGCTCGAAGACCAAGTAGCGGCCCGGCAGATGTCTGCCAATGGAACAGAGCGGAGGTAAGCCACTGACGTAGCCTTCGCCCAAACACAATGAGCCGTGACCCGACTATCTAGCGAGAGTCCGGCTGCCCCATAAGCCCAAGCGATACAGTCAGCAACCCAGATGGACAGAGTACGCTTGGAGACAGGGAGCCCCAATTTATTGGGGTCAAAAGACACGAAAAGCTGAGCAGCTTTACGGTGCTCCCGCGTACGGTCAAGGTAGAAGTTCAACGCCCTTCTACAGTCCAGGGTATGCAGGACCATTTCAGCTCGGCTGGAGTGTGGCCTGGGAAAGAAGGTCGGAAGTACCACCTCCTGATTGATGTGAAAAGGGGAGACCACTTTTGGAAGAAATTTTGGGTGAGTCCGTAGGACTACCCTATTTTTGTAGAACCGAGTGTAAGGGGGATCAGACACGAGGGCCTGCAATTCACTTACGCGTCTAGTGGAAGTGAGGGCTATCAGGAATAAGGTTTTCCAAGAAAGAAAACGGAGAGAACAGGTAGCCATAGGTTCAAAAGGCGGACAGGTGATCCGCTGTAAAACCACATTCAGATCCCAGTCAGGTGCTGGCGGGCGCAGAGGTGGTTTTAGGAGACCTCGGAGAAACCTCGATACGAGAGGGTCGCTGGAAAGAGGTCTGCCGTCCACCGGCACATGATGTGCTGAAAGAGCACTGAGGTGAACTTTGACGGAGTTGGACTTAAGTCCCAGATTAGAGAGGTAGAGCAAGTATTGCAAGATCACCGACACCGAGCAGGAGAAGGGATCCTGAGACTGCTGGGCACACCAAGCGGAAAAGCGACGCCATTTAAGGGCGTAGCATTTGCGGGTAGAAGGTCGCCGGGAAGCTAGGACGACCTCTTCCACCTCTGCCGGCAGTAGAAGGGGAGCAAGGACTACCCTTTCAGCAGCCAGGCCATCAGATGTAGAGATCTGAGGTTGGGGTGTAGCAGGGACCCCTGATCCTGTGTTAGGAGATCTGGTTGAAACCCCAGAGGGAACGGATCCTCTACCGCTAATTGCAGCAGGAGTGGAAACCACGGCTGTCTGGGCCAGCGAGGAGCTATCAGGATCATGGAAGCTTTGTCTCGGTGAACCTTGAAAAGAGTTCGAGAGACTAGCGGTATGGGAGGAAAGGCATACAGAAGGCTTTTCGACCATGAAAGCAGAAAAGCATCTGCCGCTACTCGAAGGGGATGCGGCTGCCGAGAGCAGAAGTGAGGAAGTTGCCGGTTGAGAGGACTGGCAAAGAGATCCATCGTGGGGAGGCCCCACTTCAGAAAAAGTTTCTGAACTACCAAGGGATCCAGGCACCACTCGTGCGGCTGGAGGATCCTGCTGAGTTTGTCCGCCAGGCAATTTTCTTGGCCTTGGAGTTAAACTGCCTTGAGAAGAATGCCGTGGCTGACGGCCCAAGAGCAGAGCCTCTGTGCTTCTCAACAGAGAAGGAAGGAGCCCGTGCCTCCCTGTTTGTTCACGTAGAACATGGCCACTTGATTGTCCGTCTGGACAAGGACGGACTGGTGAGAAGTCAGGTGGGAGAAAGCCTTGAGAGCCAGACGGATTGCTCTGAGCTCCAGGAAGTTGATCTGCTGCGCAGACTCCCACGTGGTCCAGAGACCCTGAGTACATGCCCCTTGGCAATGCGCTCCCCATCCTAGGAGAGAAGCATCGGTCGTCAGCACTTGAGCCGGCGGAGGAGACTGAAAAGGCATTCCGAGCACCAGGTTCGGCCGATGAAGCCACCACTGTAGAGAAGAGGCCAGCGGGCCGGAGATGCGCACTAAGTCGGCTAGGCCGCCCGTGGCCTGTTGCCACTGCTTGCGAAGGCACCACTGAGCAGGCCGCATATTCAGGCGGGCATTGGGGGTCACGTGGACGGTGGAAGCCATATGGCCGAGTAGTCTCAGGAAGCGCCTGGCTGAGACCAGGGACTGGCTGCGAAAACGGCCGGCTAGGTCCATGAGCCGTTGAGCCCTGTCGAGAGGCAGGAAAGCTCGTGCCTGAAGAGTGTGCAATCTTGCGCCGATGAACTCGAGATCTTGCGAGGGGAGCAAAGTGGACTTTGCGAAGTTTATGACAAAGCCCAAGTACTGCAGAAGAGTCACAGTGCGGTGTGTGGCTTTTGGGACTTCTGGAGAGGACGATGCTCTGATGAGCCAGTCGTCTAGGTACGGAAAGACATAGAGGCCGTGAAGCCGGAGATAAGCCGCCACCACCGCGAGACATTTTGTGAAGACTCGTGGTGCGGAGGATAGGCCAAAGGGCAGTACTCTGTACTGGTAATGATTTCCTGCCACCACAAACCTTAGGTATTGGCGGTGGCTTGGGTGGATGAGGATGTGCGTGTAGGCATCCTTTAGATCCAAGGAGCATAGCCAATCTCCCTGCTGGAGGTAGGGCAAAAGGATTCCAAGGGTAAGCATCTTGAACTTCTCCCTGACGAGGAACTTGTTGAGGTTGCGCAAGTCCAGGATGGGTCTGAGGCCTCCCGTTCTTTTTGGTATTAGGAAATACCTGGAATAGAAGCCTTGACCCCTCAGGTGGTGGGGCACCGGTTCCACAGCCTGTTCCTGAAGAAGACCTGCTAACTCCTGAAGGAGTAAGTCCCTGTGCAGAGGGAGTCGTGGAGGTTCTCCCGGGAAATAGGAGGGAGGGACCTGGTGGAAGTGGAGAAGATAGCCTTCTCTCACAACATGAAGCACCCAGGCATCTGATGTGATGTTGGACCACCTGTGGGCAAAGTGAACCAGCCGGCCTCCTGTGCTGGGAGGAACCAGCTGAGGGGGAGAGGCTATGCTGATGAAGTCAAAAAACCCCCACCCTGCTGAGCAGGGGCCGGTGGTGCAGGCTTGGGGGCTTGCTGCCTACGGGACCCGTTACCCCGTCCCTTGGCCTGCTGACCCTGTTGGGGAGCTGCGGAGGCCTGATATTGAGGGTAGTGTTTATAGGCAGCCGCCTTTCTCGGGTAAAAGGACTTCTTTCCCGAGCCCTTCTTCTTCTGGGAAGGGGCAGAGGTCTTCCTAGAGAGCCTAGTTCTGGTGAGAGTCTCCGTCTCGATTTGTGCAGCCTTCTCAGCCATGGGCTTGCCAAAGAGGTTCTCACCTCAGCAGGGGACATCGACCAACTTGTCCTGCACCCAGGGTTCAAGGTCAGACGACTGAAGCCAAGCCTGTCGGCGGGCACCGATGCCGGCTGCGGCCACTCGAGCCGATGCTTCAAAGCCATCATAGGCTGCTCGAGAAATGAATTTGGAGCATTCCCGAATACCAGTTGTCAAGGCTAGGAACCTCCGCAAAGGTTCCTCGGACAGCCCAGCGGAGAATCCGGCTATCTCTTTAGCCAGGTCTCTAAGGTACATCCCCATGTAGAGCTGGTAGGTCTGGACCCGACAAGCAAGCATAGAGCCCTGGAAACACTTCTTACCGAGGCCATCCAGGTTGCGGGCCTCCCTGCCAGGAGGCACCGAGGAGTGCATCTTCTGGCTCTTAAGCCTATGCATGGCCGATTCCACCACCATGGAATGGTGCGGCAGCTGTGCTTTTTGGAAGCCAGGGCTCTTGCGGACTCGATAGATGGAATCGACCCGCTTGCTTAATACCGGCGACGATGCCGGACTCTCCCACATGCGGAAGAGTAGTCGTTCCAGCATGGGAGGAACCGGTACAGTAAAGTGCTCCCTGGCGGGAGAGTCGTACTGAAGGGCGTCGAGTTCTTCGGCTCGAGGCTCCTCCTCGGGATCCGCAGGGAAGGCCAAAGCCTTGGCCATATCCCTGACGAAGTCCGAGAACCGGGCATCCTCCGGAGGGGACTGTTTCCGAGGTTCGGACTCAGGCGAGTCCGAGGGGACACACCGAGTCCGAAAAGAATCAGGTGACTCTTCCTCTTCAGACTCCCAGGCCGACTCCGAGGAGGAATCGGTGGGGTCGGTCCGGGCGGGCGGAGGCGTCGGCCACCCCGACGCCGAGGGAGTCGGCGTCGACGACCTCGGTCCCGAACGGGAGGCCGAGGGTGACCTCGACCGAGGATCGACTCGAGCTCGCATGGACTCGAGGATCGGCTCGGTCTCCGGGGTCGACTTAGACGTCGACGTCCCGGCGGTCGGGGCAGAGGCGCCAGCGAGGCTAGCGATCAGTGCCCGCTGCAGGTCCATGAAGGCAGATAGTCTGCTCTCCAAGGCCGTCAACCTGAGTCCGACCTCAGGTGACCCAGCAGCCCCCGACTCGGGCCCCGACGGCGTCGGGCCCGACGTCGGACCCCTCGGAGGCGAGTCCAGGAGGACTACAGGACTTACCCGAGCAGGCAACTCCGATTCCAGACGAGGTCGCTTCGGGAGATGTTCCTTCTCCAAAGACCCGGGACGGCTATCGGGGCTATGCGACCTGGCCCTCGCGGAACCAGGAGCGTCCACCGACGCCGCCCTCGCGGGTTTCACCTTCCGATGATGGTCCCCGGAGGGAGAACCCCTGTCGGAGGAACTCCGGCGACGGTCAGAGCTGGAGCCTCTGGACGCCGAGGCCTCCGACGAGGTCCGGGTATGGGTGGGATCAGCGAAGATTCGTTCCCGCTGATGCCGCCGACTCCTTAACGCTTTGGAGGACATTTTGCTGCAGGCCCCACAGATCAGTTCCTCGTGATCCGGGCCAAGGCAGCGGAGGCAATTATCGTGTGTGTCAGTGAGTGACATATTTCTGTCACACTGAACACACCTCTTGAAACCACTGGCAGCCATCGGGGGAAAAAGGGCCCCTGCAAGGTCAAAGGACCGGGCTGCCAGCGAAAAACCGAAAACGAAACTGACAGAAAATCAGAAAAACCGAAAAATAAGAGAAGGACTCGCAACGGCGTCGCGAGTCCGGGCAGGAAAGAGACCGGCGTCGAACCGAAGAAAAAAGAGAAATAAATCACGAAAAATCAACTTTTTCAGCGGGGACAAGAAGACCACGTCTGTAGGGCTCCGCGGAAAAAAGAAGACTGGCTAAGATGGCACCCTTGGGCGGGAAGGGGACCGCGCATGCGCGCTGCAATTCCCAAAGGCTTTCTTTGAAAGCTGGGGAAAATTGCTCCGCGAGGGCTCCGTCGGCGCCGACATCACCGATATGTGAGGACTGACTTCCTGCTTGGTCCTGGAGAAAGGAAAGCTAAATCAATAAAGTAAATAAGATAAATTAAACCAAACAAGAACAGGAATCCCAAAGATCTGCACTACTCCTAGTCTCTCCAGTAAGCCAGATCCCTGGCTTGCTGCACGCACCCCTTCCAGGTGCTAGAAGACTGAGCACAAAACTGGAGCTGGTGAGAGGTGCCAGATCTACTTATACTCCAGGGTCATCAGAAAGATGACGTGCTCAATCGACATGTTGCTGGAAGGGGGGGCACAACCCAGTGGAGAGGGACTGGGCTGGAGAGACGCTTAGGAATCATAGCTATGTCCGATGCAGAGACAGGCATAGAAAATTTCGCAACCAGCCACAGTGTCTAAATATTTACTTCAGGGACTGAGTAGAAGTAAACCTCTAACACGTGCCCCTTGACAGTATTTTGATGGCACCGGGTACTTTCCCTGATGCCTAGATCATCTCCTCCTCAAATTATCAGGCATCGAGAAAGGCCCCCGATGCCATGAAAATACTGTCAGGGGCCGTACCTGACAATAAAATTATCCCTGGTGGTCCAGGGGCCCCGATCCCACTCCTGACAGTATTTTGATGGCATTGGGAAAGGACCCCGATGCCATGAGAATACTATTAGGGGCCGTGCCCCACAATAAAATGAGCCCTGGTGGTTTAGCGGTCCCTTCCCCCCCCCCTAATTAAATAAAAAAAGAACCTGGTGGTCTAGTGGTCCCTTTTGCAACCCCGCATTAAATGAAAAAACAAAACCTGCTGGTCTGGCGGCCCCCAAATGCACCTTAAGCGGGAGCGCTGCTTACAAGCTCCCACTCTGCGTCGGCCATCTTGCAAAATGGCAGTGTCTGGCCCTGCGCAGTGCATCCTGGAATGCACCGGGTGAAATTATGCCTTATATGATAGTCTGACCTCACCCGGTGCATCCCAGGATGCACCATGCGGGGCCAGACATCGCCATTTTGCAAGATGACAGACTCAGAACGGGAGCACACAGGCAATGCTCCCACTTAGTGTGTATTTGGGGGCCACCAGATCACCAGGTTTTGTTTTTTATTTAATGGGGGGGTTGGGGGGGGAAGGGCCACTAGACCACCAGGGATCATTTTATTGTAGGGCACAGCCCCAACAGTACTTTGATGGCATCAGGGGCCTTTCCCGATGCCATCAAAATACTGTCGGGGGTGGGATCGGGCCACTGGACCACCAGGGATCATTTTATTGTGAGGCACGGCCCCTAACAGTATTTTGATGGCATCGGGGGCTTTTCCTGATGCAGTGATCATCCCCCAATGCCATCAAAATACTGTCGGGGCTGCTATGCAAATTAGCCATGTGGTGTCCGGAGAGCAAGCCAAATTAGTGCAGACTTCTTGTGCGCATATGTTTGGCTTGCTCTCCCAGTTTAACGCTGCAATGGCTCATTTACATGTGCACTGTTTACGTGTGGGTCATTTGCATGCCTTATCTTTGCTGCATCCGGCAATTAAAAATAATCGTTGTCGGGCCGCATTAAAGTAGTCTTCAGCCCGCTTCTAGCACCGGTTTTCTGCATTGGCCTGTTGGATTGCCACTTCTGATTATATTCCAGCCCCAGCCAGTTTCATTATACACTGCCAAGCTACAAGATACTACTGCATTTACTGTGACCCACAAAAGAGGAATAAACACGTTAACGCTCTAACAGAATCCTTTAAACAAAAGGGCTACCACCCCAAAATCATCTGCAAGAAAAATGGATCCTTACTCAAAATGCCTAGGAAAAAAACCCCCTCCTACAATACAAGGAGAGGAAAAACATGGAACATGTACTGCTTGTAGTAACATATAATCCAGCTCTCGAAAGCCTAAAGAAAATTATTAAAGATCTTCAAGCACTATTTCTGGAGAATGAATTACTAAAATAAATCTCTCCCCCATTTCTAAAACTTCACTAACCCCACCAACCTGTAAGGAGTAAACTCCAAATAGAATCTCAAGCAGAAGAAAATGGGACAAAATCTTGCAAAATATCCCAGTGCAAGTTATAGCAGCACATATCGCAAGACCCTACAGCTACCCATATGAGCAAGACATTCATAATAAAAGGCTCATATCCATGCTTCTCTGTGAATATGGTGTATATGAGCCACTGCAAAAACTGTGAGGATGGATGCTACATCAGCCAAACAAGCCAACAACCGAGGAGGACAAGTATCAATTTTCATAGACATACCATAAATATTACAGAAAAAAAAAAACCAGAATGACAGCTCAGTAAGTGAGCATTTATCAAAGGAGGATCACTCCCTTAATGACATTACAATAAAGAATCAGCACATGAGAACTGAAAACATTTGAAATTAGAATGATCAAGCACTTTGAAACTGACACAAAAGGACTTAACAGAGCCATTGATTTACTCACCCATTATCAGATATAGGACTGTTGACCCGTAAAGTGGCACCCTCTCATCACCTCTATCTATTTCTCCATCCCCTTTCATTGAGCTGTAATGACATGCAGACAGCCTAAGGCCTAGGTGAGTTTAGGTAACTGCACTGCTTCTTCACTGACCTGATGAAGAAAAGAAAACACTTGAGAGTTTGTCATAGTCCAATAAAAAAACATCTTGACATATCACCTACACAGAGCTGTTGCTAGGATCTCTGGCACCCCTTATCCCATTACTATTAATGGCAGGCTACACTCCCACATCCCAAAACTCCTTTGTGAACTGTATTCACATGATGTTAGTATTTTTCCTTCAAATAGCATAGTTACTCATCTTTAACAGGTGATCTCTGGGAACAGCAGGAATATAGTCTTCACATATGGGTGACATCGGGTACCGACGGAGCCCACAGGGAAGCTCCCCAGCTACCGATAGAAAACCTTTCGGAGCATTCCACTGTACCTGCACCACTGCCTTCCCGCTCTCCCAATTCCCTCCCCTCAGTTGAGTTTGTAGCTGAAGAAAAGGAGTGAAAAAACTGAAAAACAAAAAACAACCCTACAACTCCAAGGAGGAGGGCAGGTTGTGAAGACTATTCCTGCTGTTCCGAGATCACCTGTTACAGGTGAGTAACTACGCTATCTCCAAGAACAAGCAGGAATGTAGTCTTCACATATGGGACTCCCTAGCTCCCAGATCTCTGAAGAGCTGGACGGTGTCAGAAAGTCGGACAAGGTCATTTGAACCTAGACTTCCCCACCTAGATCTGGCAGAAAAGGATGGGGGGCAGGAGTTGTATCTATGTTCCAAAGAGAAGCAGAAGGACCACCTGACCAAAGGCTGCATCTCGGCAGGAGTCCTTGTCCAAGCAGTAATGGGTTGCAAAGACATGGGCAGAGGACCATGTAGCAGCTCATCAAATCTCGTCAATGGCTACTGAACAAAGGTTAGCCACAGAGGTTGCCATTGCTCAGACATTATGAGCAGCAATATGTCCCGTGAGGGAAAGACCTGCTTTGTCATATAAGAAAGAAATACAGTCTGCTATCCATCTGGATAGTGTACGTTTGATTACTGGAAGGCCCAAGTGAGTAGGATCAAAGAAGACAAAGCGATGGAAGGATTTTCTAATGTTTTCTGTCCTTTGAAGATAGAAGGCTAGAGCCTTTTTACAGTCAAGTGTATGCAAGGTTGCTTCTGCACGAGAAGTGTGAGGTCTTGGGAAAAAGACCAGTAGGATCACTGACTGATTGAGATGGAAAGGAGACACCACTTTTGGAAGAAAGTGGGGATGTGTCCGTTGGACGACTGTCATGATGAAAGCGAGTGCATGGAGCATGACTAAGGCCTGCAACTCACTGATGCGTCTGGCCGAGGTCAGGGCGATGAGAAATAGAACTTCCCAAGATAAGTATCGTAGGTGTGTAGTTGCTAGGGGCTCAAATGGGGGTTTGAGGAGTTGAACCAATACCATGTTAAGATCCCACGCTACCAGAGGTGGCCAAAGGGATGGCTTGGTGAGGAGTAGGCCCCTCATAAAATGTGCCACAAGAGGAATCATGGAGAGAGGTCTACCCTCCACAGGCTTGTGAAAAGCTGAAATAGCACTGAGGTGCACCCGCACTATATTTGTTTTGAGTCCTGAAGAGGACAGATGCAAAAGATATTGAAGAAGCCTCAAAAGGATTTTGATTATTTTGTGAGCACCATGAAGCATATCTATGCCATTTGAAAAAAAAAGAGTACGCCTTTCTGGTGGAAGGCTTTCTGGAGGAAAGTAGAATATCCTTTACAGCAGTAGAAAGGGATAGATTTTGATAGATTACGCTCTCAGCATCCATGCAGTCAGGCGGAGTGACTGCAGATTGGGATGGAGGCGTATTCCGTTGTCCTGAGACAGAAGACCCGGTCTGGATCCCAATAGGATCAGATGAGTTTGAGTCAGCTGAAGCAGAAGGGGAAACCAGGGCTGACGGGGCCAGCGAGGGGCTATGAGTATCATAGAACTCTTATCTGCCTGGAATTTGAGGAAGGTCTTTGGGATCAAGGGAATGTGGGTAAATGCATAAAGGAGTCCCGATTCCAGTGTTTCATGAAGGCATTGGATGCCAGACTGAATTTGGATGGTATCCTGGAGAAGAACTGTGGGAGCTGAGAGTTCTGCGGAGTGGCAAAGAGATCTATCACTGGGGTTCCCCAGATCTGAAAGAGTTTTGCCACTGTTAAGAACATAAGAACATAAGATATGCCATACTGGGTCAGACCAAGGTCCATCAAGCCCAGTATTCTGTTTCCAACAGTGGCCAATCTAGGTCATATGTACCTAGCAGTTTCCTCAAGGGACACAGGTTCCACAATACTTGTATTGGTTCAAGCATTAATATCCTGGGTCCCTTCTTAATAATGGTTTATGGACCTTTCCTCCAGGAACTTGTCCAAGCCTTTTTTAAACCCAGCTACACTAACAGCCTTTACTACATCCTCCGGTAACAAATTCCAGAGTTTGATTACACGTTGAGTGAAAATATATTTTCTTTTATTAGTCTTAAATAGTTTACCCTGTAGCTTCATTGCATGTCCCCTAGTCTTTCTATATTCTGATAAGGTAAACAATCGATCTACATTTACCCGTTCCACTCCGTTCATTAATTTATAGACTTCTATCATATCTCCCCTCAGCCGTCTCTTTTCCAGGTTAAAGAGCCCTAACCTTCTTAGCCTTTCTTCATAGGAGTATCCTTCCATCCCCTTTACCATTTTGGTGGCTCTTCTCTGAACCTTTTCTAAAATCGCTATATCCTTTTTAAGATACGGCGACCAGAATTGCACACAATATTCAAGGTGCGGTCTCACCATGGAACGATATAGAGGCATTATAATATCTTTTGTTTTATTTTCCATTCCTTTCCTTATCATACCTAGCATTCTATTTGCTCTCTTGGCCGCTGCTGCACACTGGGCCGAGGGTTTTAACATGGTATCCACAATGACGCCTAAATCTTTTTCCTGGGTGGTAGTTCTTAATGTGGAACCCTGCATCGTGTAACCATAGTTTGGGTTGTTCTTCCCTAGGTGCATAACCTTGCACTTGTCCACATTAAATTTCATCTGCCATTTTGGTGCCCAGTCTTCCAATTTATCAAGATCCTCTTGCAAATTTCCACAATCCTCTTGGGTTTTAACAACTTTATATAGTTTTGTGTCATCTGCAAATTTGATAACCTCACTCGTTATTCCACTTTCCAGGTCATTTATGAATATGTCAAAAAGCAGCGGACCCAGCACAGATCCCTGGGGTACACCACTATTCACCTTTCTCCATTGGGAAAATTGGCCATTTAGCCCTACCCTCTGCTTTCTATCTTTTAACCAGCTCCTGATCCACAATAGTACACTGCCTCCTATCCCATGACTCTTTAGTTTTGCCAAAAGTATCTCATGAGGGACCTTGTCAAAGGCTTTCTGAAAGTCCAGATACACAAAATCAACCGACTCACCTTTGTCCACCTGATTATTCACTCCTTCAAAAAAACATAACAGATTAGTAAGACAAGATCTTCCTTGTCTAAAGCCATGTTGGCTGTCTCCCATTAGGTCATGACTATCTACATGCTGAGTAATTTTATTCTTTATGATGGTTTCTACCATTTTTCCTGGTATTGACGTCAGGCTCACCGGTCTGTAGTTTCCCGGATCACCCCTGGAACCCTTTTTAAAAATTGGTGTTACATTGGCGATCCTCCAATCTTCAGGTATTAGAGATGATTTTAATGATAGTTCACAGATTACTAATAGCAGGTCTGCAATCTCATATTTCAGTTCTTTCAACACCCTTGGATGTATACCATCCGGCCCAGGTGATTTGCTACTCTTCAGTTTATCTAATAGTTGTAATACATCTTCCCGATTTATCGATATTTCCTTCAATTTTTCCGCACCTTTAAATACTTCAGTCATGGGTAACATCCCTACATCTTCCTCAGTAAAGATCGAAGCAAAGAATTCATTCAGTCTCTCCACTATCGCCTTGTCGCCTCTTAGTGCTCCTTTAACCCCTTTATCATCTAATGGACCAACTGACTCTCTCACAGGTTTTTTGCTACGAATGTACTTGAAAAGGTCTTTACTTCGCGTTTTTGCTTCCACAGCAAGCTTCTTCTCAAATTCTCCCTTTGCCTGCCTTATCAATGCCTTGCATTTGACTTGCCAGTGCTTGTGCTGTTTCCAGGTTTCGTCGTTTGGCTCTTTTTTCCATTTCCTGAAAGATGCTTTTTTGGCAACAACAGCCTCTCTGACCTCACCTTTAAACCATGCTGGCAGTTTTTTGTACTTCCTTCCACTTTTCTTAAAGCGTGGAATACAGCTGGTCTGGGCTTCCAAGATAGTATTTTTCAACAACAGCCAAGCCTGATGTACGTCTTTAACCTTTGCAACTGCTCCTTTTAGTTTTTTCTTAACTGTTTTCCTCATTTTATCATAGTCTCCCTTTCGAAAGTTAAAAGGTAGTACTGTGGATTTCCTTACTATCCCTCTTCCACTAATTAAATCAAAGGCAATCATGCTATGATCACTATTGCCAAGTGGCCCCAACAACCTTATCTCTTGCACTAGATCTGGTGTTCCACTAAGGACTAGGTCTAATATGGCTTCCCCTCTGGTTGGTTCATGAACCAGCTGCTCCAAGAAGCAGTCATTTATTTCATCTAGGAACTTTATCTCCCTAGCATGTCCTGACGTGACACTGACCCAGTCGATACCGGGGTAGTTTAAATCACCCATTATTACTGCGCTGTAAATTTTGTTATCTTCCTTGATTTCTTTGAACATTTCATCATCCATTTGGTCATTCTGGCCAGGTGGTCGATAGTACACCCCCACTGCCATCACCTTCCCCCTTTTACATGGAATTTCAATCCATATAGATTCTACAGCAGATTTTGTTTCCTGCAAAACTTTAATCCTTTCTGACTCAATGCCCTCTCTAACATAGAGAGCAACCCCTCCACCAATTTGATCAGTTCTATTATTACGATATAGTTTGTACCCAGGTATCACAGTGTCCCACTGGTTGTCCTCCTTCCACCATGTCTCTGATATTCCAATCATATCTAACCTTTCATTTAGTGCTATATATTCTAACTCTCCCATCTTATTTTTTAAACTTCTAGCATTTGCATACAAGCATTTTAGAGATTGTATTTTATTCATATTAATTTGGCTATTGTTAGACATGGGTAGTTTGGGATCTTTAAGCTCTGTCTGCTCCATACTTTGGGCTACTTTACTCTTTTGTGGAACCTCTCTGCTTTTGGTAGTATCCTTCAAAGATACATTCTTCCGAACCATCCGCTCTTGGGCGACTGTCGGCTTTCCCCTAATATCTAGTTTAAAAGCTGCTCTATCTCCTTTTTAAAGGTTAATGCCAGCAGCCTGGTTCCATCCCGGTTAAGGTGAAGCCCATCCCTTCGGAAGAGCCCCTCCTTTCCCCAGAATGTTCCCCAGTTCCTAACAAATCCAAAACCCTCATCTCTGCACCATTGTCTCATCCACACATTGAGACTCCGGAGCTCTGCCTGCCTTTTGGGTCCTGCGCGTGGAACAGGAAGCATTTCGGAGAACGCTACCCTGGAAGTTCTGGATTTCAACTTCCTACCTAAAAGCCTAAATTTAGCCTCCAGAACCTCCCTACCACATTTTCCTGTCATTGGTACCAACATGTACCAAGACAGCAGACTCCTCCCCAGCACTATCTAAGACCTTATCTAGGTGGCACGTGAGGTCCGCTACCTTCGCACCAGGCAGGCATGTTACCAGGCGATCCTCATGTCCACCAGCCACCCAGCTATCTACATGCCTAATGATCAAATCACGAACTATAACGGCTGTCCTAACCCTTCCCTCATGGGCACATGGCCCTGGAGAAACTTCCTCGGTGCAAGAGGGTTTTACATCACCTGGAGGACAGGTCCTAGTTACAGGATCACTTCCTGCCACACCAGGGTGATGCTCTCCTGTCACGTGACCTCTCTCCTCCATGGCAACAGGGATGCTGCCAGACTGGAGGTGGGACTTCAGGACTATATCCCTGTAGGTCTCGTCTATGTACCTCTCTGTCTGTCTTATGCTTTCCAAGTCTGCTACTTTAGCCTCTAGAGAACGGACTCGTTCCCTGAGAGCAAAGAACTCCTTGCACCTGGTGCACACGTAAGACCTCTTGCCAACTGGGAGAAAATCGTACATGTGACACTCAATGCAAAAGACTGGAAAGCCCCCATCCCGCTGCTGGACTGCTGTCTGCATCTTAGTTTTAAGTTTGTGTTTAGATCTAAGTTCTTTACTTACTAAGGGTTGCTATGGATATTTATGCTAATAAAACTGTACCTAATACGTGTAATATACCTTGTTCACCTGAAGCTTAACTAATCTCAGGTCCTTAGTGTATGATTGATTTGGGTAACGAGCTTCACCTGAGAGCACCTCCTGCCTTTTAAGATGTGTAAATACCTATAAAGCTACGATTATCCCAGGGGAGGGAGGGAAATAACACTTATTAAAAGAGGGCTGCTACACAGTACCCTGTCTTGTGCTGCTGAGGTAAGCTATATTCTGATTTGATTTAAATTATAGCTCTTAGCTGCTGCTAGGCTCTAACTTCTTATGAAATTTAAACTACAAGCTCTCTGCTGGGTTCTAAATTTAACCAGAAAGCTCTCTTCTGTGTTTTAAATTTAAGCTAAAAGTACTTTGCTGATGCTAGGCTCTGAGTGACTATTAAATTTAAACTACAAGCTCTCTGCTGGGTATGAAATGTAACCAGAACGTTCTCCTCTGTGTTTTAAATTTAAACTGCTGCTACTAGGCCCTGACTGATTTAACAAAAAATAGTGGGTTCACGGATTAATTAGCTTTAATACAAAGAATTCCTTTTAGAAAATTACCAGAAGTATATACTCACAGTTGCAGATCTCTCTCCAGAAGTAACAGTCCCTTTTTCTAGTCCTTCAAGACCTAGGATCTAGGGACCATTTGTGGGGTTGTAGCATCAGACTCAGCTCATCTGCCAGGTGATTTGATTCTCTTGGAATGTAAACTACATATAGATGCATGTTGTGGAGAATGGCGAACTTCCACAGTTTGCAGGCTTCCTGGCATAGGGGAAAGGAGCCCATGCCACCCTGTTTGTTTATATAGAACATTGCAACTTGGTTGTCTGTCCTGATTAGGATCTGTCTGTGTGAGAGGTGGTGCTAGAAAACTTGGAGGGCATTCGTGACTGTACTAAGCTCGAGGTTTATCTGCTGTGTTGACTCCTGGGCTCTCCACAGACCGTGTGTGGAGATGGAATCCAAATGTGCCCCCCAACCCCACTTTGAGGCATCTGTCATCAGTGTATGCTGTGGTTGGGGCATTCAAAAGGTTGACCCTACGAGAAGATTGTTGGAGTGCGCCACCATAGGAGAGACTCTGCCAGAGGGCGTGTGACTTGGATGATATTCCATAGATTTCCTGTGGCTTGGGTCCACTGAGATGAGTGTCCACTGTGCCTGTCACATGTGGAGGCTGGCATAAGGAACCACACGGACTGTGGAAGCCATGTGTCCCAGTAGGCATAGGAGGTTTCGAGTTGTGGCAGTCTGCTGTTGGCGCATGTGGTTGGCTAGGTCTACTAACCTGTTCATGCGTTCCACAGGAAGGAATGCCCTGGATTGTTGTGTGTCCAGCACTGCTCCTATGCTCTGTGTTGGAGTAAGTTGAGATTTTGGGACGTTTATCACAAAGTCTAGATGCTGAAAAAGAGCAAGACCTTTTGTTGGGATGAGCAGAGTTCTCCAGGGGAGTCTGCCTTTATTAGCCAGTTGTCTAAGGGAAGACTTTGTTGCTTCTGAGACGTGCTGCCACCACAGACCCTTGGTGCAGATGCCAGACCAAAGGGAAGGACTTTGTATTGGTAATGGGTACCTTGTCAGGTGAACCAAAGATACTGTCTGTGGTCGGGATGTATCAAGATGTGGGTGTAGGCCTCTTTGAGATCTAGGGAACAGAGCCAGTCGTGTTCCTGTATGTATGGAAGGAGGATTTCCAGAGAGATCATCTTGAATTTTTCTTTTACGAGAAATTTGTTTAGTTCCCTGAGGTCGAGAATGGGCCTGTGCCCTCCTGACTTCTTTGGAATGAGGAAGTAGGGGGAGTAGAAGCCTTGGAGGAGTTGGTTTGGGGGAACTACCTCTATGGCTCCTTGGGAAAGGAGAATGTTGACCTCCTGATTGAGTAGGGCATCCAGGGGAAGTTTGGTGGGAAAATCTCCTCTGAAGTGGTGAGGAGGAAGTTCTCAAAAAGTTGGTAACCTTTTTGAATTATAGAGAGAGTCCATTGCTCTGTGGTGATGGAATGCCATTATCATGCAAAATGAACATATCCCTGGGATGGTGGAGGGCTCCTCTATGTGTAGGAGAAGACTGACTGTGCTTCCTATGTGGGAGTCAAATGTTAGGTGTAGTTGGTACTTGGGAGGTAGGCTGTGGCTTGGCTAATTTTGGCTTTTTTGCCTGCTTAGGACCCTGTTGTTTTTTGTTGGGTCTGATAGGCTGATTGGGAGTATGAGGGGTAGAACCTCCTTAGGGTAGAAGGTTTTTTTTTTTAGCTACTGTCTTCTTTTTGGAAGGGTCAGCAGCCTTCTCTCTCCAGTTCTTCCCAAACAGATTCTCCCCAGTAAAGGGGATACTGCCCAATTTATCTTGGACACATTGTTCCAAGTCCGAAGCCTGAAGCCAAGCCAGCCACTTTGCACCTATAGCAATAGAAGAGGCTCTACTGGATGACTCAAAGGCATCAAATGCTGCCCTATTAACATATTTTGAGACATTTTGTCTGTGTGCTAAAACAGATTGGAAGGTAGGACGTTTCTCCTCCAGTAGGAATGGAAGGGATCCTTCCCAGTATTTGTTTATTTATTTATTTATTTGCATCTCTTATATACCGCGCTATTACAATCAGTGCGGTTTACATTGGAACAGAACATACAACAATGTAGCAGTTACATTGGGTTTACAATAAAACATGGGATACAAACTTGGATAAACAGGGGAAAGCTGCTTCAGGAACATCCCCATATAGAGGATGTAAGAATTTATTCTACCGGATAGCATGGATGCCTGAAAAGAACACCGGGCAAATGAATCGAGGTTTCTCAATGCCCTCCCTGGAGGAATCGAGGCATGGTTTTTGCCACTTTTATGCAGCACACTGCCGATTCCACCACCATAGAATGGTATGGAAGTTGTGGCTTCTGGAAGCCAGGACACTCGGGAACCCTGTACATCGTGTCCAATCAATGACTGATGGGGGGAAACGGTTAAAGGGGTTTCCCACATTCGGAGCAGGATCCAGTGTACCGGGAGGATCACAGCCTCTTTTAGGGCTGTGGAATACTCCCGGTACACTGGATCCTGGAGTATCTCAAGTTCCTCTGCTGTCAGTTCCGGTTCCGATGCTGTCGGAATGGATAGGCCAGTCGCCACGTCTCGGATAAACTCCTGAAAAGACATGTCCTCAGGAGGGGATTTATGCTGAGTACTAACAGATGGTAGCAAGTGTTCTGAGGCAATGTCCTGGAGGTCATCGGAATCGAAGGATCGGTGATCGGAATTGGAGGAATCTGGATCCGATACCAGTGAGTATCGATGATGCCGATGATGGCATGAGCGATATCTATGCTCTTCGATGTCCTCAGGAGCTAAGCCTGGAGTAGGCCAAGATTTATCTGTGGCCAATGTCGATACTGGGATCGGTACCAATATCTCGGTTCTCAGTGCAAGGTGCATCGGGGCCGAGGGCAAGACCGATGTAGAAGGCTGTACCGGAGTAGATGGAGTCATCGATGTTGATGCTCCCGGCTGCATTACTGGGGCTGTCGGTGTTAGAGGAACCAAAGCCGCTAGGAGGGCAGCTATAGTTCTCTCCAAGGATAGAATCCACTGTTCCAGGGAGGTCGCTTGCATCCGGTCCAATGAAAGAATGGGGCTGGATGCCACCATATCAGAGCAAGGCATTGGGGGCTCTCTGGAGGCCGAAGCCTCAGGTGCCTCCCGATTCCTCATGAGGGCTTTGGAGGACAAGTCCTTCCACCAGGGATGCCTGGACCGATGTCCAGAGTCGGAAGAAGTCCTGGATGATTCCCGGTGAGATGATCAGGATCTCTCCCTCGATTCCCAAGACTTGCTCGAGGAATCTTTGGACTTTTCCTTCGGTTCCTTCAGCTTCTCAAAAGAGTCTTGGGATTTTATTTTATCTTTTTCAGGATTTGAAGGAGATGTGGTTTTCTAAGTCTTCTTCTCAGAGTGTCTCAACTCTCTGGAGTGCTTTGAACTGTGAGAGCATGACGATGCTCTGGAGGAAAGTGGAGGCCAATGACTTTGAGTCCAAGGGGAAAAGTTCCCTGAACTTTTTGACCCGGTTCACTAGGCCCCTCTTCGTCATCTGTTTGCAGAGGGAGCATTCTTGGGGGAATATAGGCAGGACCAAGACATTTCAGGCACCAATCATGTTGATCTGTCACCAAAATAATGCTGGAGCACTTGGTACATTTTTTTTAAACCACTGGTGGGTTTTTCCATCTTAAGATAAAAAAAAAAATGTAAGGAAAAGAAAAAAATGGAAACCAGTATAGTGTAGTTACTCACCTGTAACAGGTGATCTCCGGGAACAGCAGGAATTGAGTCTTCACATATGGGTATCGTTGGTACCGACAGAGCGTGTGCGGGAACGCTCCCCAGCGTCCCATAGGAAGTCTTTTGGGAGTATCCCACTGTGCCTGCGCCATTGACTTACCGTCGTTCCAACTCTCCCTCTTCAGCTGAGTTTATAGCGGGAGGGAGGGGGAGGGGGAGAGAGAGAGAGAGAGAGATATACACAACTCCTAGGGGAGGTGGGCGGGTTGAGAAGACTCAATTCTTGCTGTTCCCGGAGATCATCTGTTACAGGTGAGTAACTACGCTATCTCCAGGAACAAGTAGGAATGTAGTCTTCACATATGGGGACTCCCCAGCTGAAAGATGCCAGGGAGATGACCCCAGAAAGCTGCGAAACCCAGGTTGAGATGGGTCATGCTTTCTCCCATGGATCTCTGGCATCGAACCCCGGGAAGGAGGGTAGGAGTTGTTCTAAGTCTGAAAGAGATGCTGGAGAACAGCTTGGCCAAACGAGGCATCCCGACGGAAGTCCTTGTCTAAGCAGTAGTGGGCTGCAAAGGTGTGTACCGAAGCCCAAGTGACTGCTCTACAGATGTCATCAATGGACACTGAGCAAAGGTTAGCCATAGAGGCTGCCATTGCTCTCCCTTACTCTCACAGGCAAAGGATATGCAATCTGCAATCCATTTAGACAAAGTTCTCTTGGAAACAGGTAATCCAAGATGACTGGAGCCAAAGGCAACAAAAAGCTGGGAAGCTTTCCTATGTTGCTTAGTCCTCTGAAAGTAAAAAGCCACGGCTCTTTTAGAATCCAGAGTATGAAGATTCCTTTCTGCATTGGAGGCATGAGGCCTAGGGAAAATTCAGGAAGGTAAACCAATTGGTTTAAATGAAAAGGCGAAACCACCTTTGGCATAAAGTGAGGGTGAGTCCTAAGAACTACTTTATCATGGTGGAACCTTGTATAAGGAGGATCAGCCACTAAAGCTTGTAGCTCACTGATGCGTCTTGCAGAAGTGACAGCAATTAGGAAGATTACCTTCCAAGAAAGAAACTTCAAAAAAAAGAAAGAAGCTTCAAAGATGTAGTGGCTAAGGGTTCGAAGGGCGGTTTCATGAGTTGACCAAGGACAAGATTCAAATCCCATGCCTTGGGTGGTGGCTTAATGGGGGGTTTTGTTAAGAGTAGACCTCTCATAAACCTTGCTACAAGTGGTTGAGAGGAAACTGGTTGCCCATCCAAGGGCTTGTGAAAAGCTGCAATACCACTAAGGTGGACCCTTACTGAATTGGTCTTAAGACCAGAGGATGATAAATGGAGGAGATACTCCAGTAACGCCTCCACTGGAACTGAAAAGGGATTAAGTTCCCTTTTTGAACACCAGATAGAGAACCCTTTCCACTTAAAGGCATAGGCCCTCTTGTGGAAGGTTTTCTTGAAGCCAAAAGGATATCTTTAACCTGTTGAGAAAGGTTGATATCCTCGAATTCTAGGCTCTTAGTAGCCATGCCCTGAGGTGTAGGGACTGAGGGTTCGGGTGCAATAGCGTCCTGTTCTCCTGAGAAAGTAGATCTGGAGCATATCCCGAGGCTTGGCTTGAGAGAGACATAGAAGCAGTGGATACCACGTCTGTCATGGCCAGCGTGGAGCTATGAGGATCATATGGCCCCTGTCTCTCTGAAGCTTAAACAAAGTTTTGGGAATGAGGGGAATGGGTGGGTAGGTATAGAGGAAGTCCTGACCCCGGTGGAGGTGGAAGGCATCCCTTGCCTGACAACTGTGAGCTGGGATTCTGGAACAGAATCGGGGAAGTTTGGCATTCTGAGGACTTGCAAAGAGGTCTATATCTGGGGTTCCCCAGATCTGAAAGATTCAAGCAGTTTGCAGTGTGGCAGCAGAACTCGACTGTTTGTCTGCCAAGAGATTTTGTGTGCCTGGTAAATACACCGCTAGTAGGTGGATTTGGAGATCTCTGGCGAAGGCCCAGAGGTGTATTGCTTCATTGCACAGTGCCTGGGAACCTGTCCCACCCTGTTTGTTTGACAATCAGGTAGCTATGTTCTATGTGGTCTGGAAAAGAACCATCTTGTAGTTCAGGCGGTCCTTTATCTTTATCTTTATTCATATTTGATAAACCGCTATTGTAGGAACATTAAGCGGTGTACAATAAGAACATAAGAACATAAGATATGCCATACTGGGTCAGACCAAGGTCCATCAAGCCCAGTATTCTGTTTCCAACAGTGGCCAATCTAGGTCATACGTACCTAGCAGTTTCCCCAAGGGACACAGGTTCCACAATGCTTGTATTGGTTCAAGCATTGATATCCTGGGTCCCTTCTTAATAATGGTTTATGGACCTTTCCTCCAGGAACTTGTCCAAACCTTTTTTAAACCCAGCTACACTAACAGCCTTTACTACATCCTCCGGTAACAAATTCCAGAGTTTGATTACACGTTGAGTGAAAAAATATTTTCTTTTATTAGTCTTAAATAGTTTACCCTGTAGCTTCATTGCATGTCCCCTAGTCTTTCTATATTCTGATAAGGTAAACAATCGATCTACGTTTACCCGTTCCACTCCGTTCATTAATTTATAGACTTCTATCATATCTCCCCTCAGCCGTCTCTTTTCCAGGTTAAAGAGCCCCAACCTAAAAAGGATGGATTTAGCACAGCAAACCAAGAAAAGGAACGCCAATAATAAATAGGAAAGAGGGAGGCAGGACAGAGCAGTAACATCACACGATTACCAAATCATAAGACAGACACAGCCCAGCCGGGCAACATAGACAAACGGACAAGGGGCAGGCAAGTGACGACTTAGAAAAGGACAAAGACAAAAACAGGGCAGTCAGGGAGGAGCCTCAGGGGAAAGGTCGTATGCTTTCTGAAATCGATGGGTCTTGAGTAATGACTTAAACTGAGGATAGGATGATTCTAACCGAAGGGGAGCCGGTAGCATGTTCCATAGGAGAGGTCCAAAGAAGAAAAAAGCAGAATGGCGAGTCTGTTCTAAATGGGCCTGGGATGGTGAAGGAAGAGATAGGCGGTTGGCATGGATTGAGCGAAGCTGACGGTGAGGAGAATGCAAAGAAATGCAATCTGCTAAGTAGAGAGGTTTGCCAGTATGAATGGCTCGATGAATCAGAATCAGAAATTTGTAGTGAAAGCGAAAGCAAAGGGGCAACCAATGTAACCGGATGAGAATGGGAGTAATATGGTCAAACCGACTGGAAAATGTGACTAGGCGTGCTGCCGTATTTTGAATCCGTTGCACTCTTTGGAGCTGATAATTGGGGAGGTTAGCCAGGAAAACGCTACAGTAGTCCAGCCTACTGATAACCAGTGCAAGTACGAGGGTAATTAGTGAACTAGGAGGTAGCACAGAACGAACGGCCCGAATTTGTCGTAGGCGGCAAAGGAGCGTCGGGAGAGTGACGCAATATGCTCTTGAAAGGAAAGGGAAGGATCCAAAAGAACATCCAAATAACAGAAGGAAGACGTTAGGGGGATAGCAGTTGAGCCGATGGAGGGAACCAGGGTAGGGCATGTACCACTCAGTGACACCCACATTGCTGAGGACTTTGCAGGGTTAAGGTGGAGAAAATTTTCCGAAAGCCATGACGCAACGTGAGCAAGGCAAAGATTAAGCTGGGAGATATCTGGAGATAGTGGTGAAACATGGAAAAGGAGAACAATGTCATCTGCATAGATGTATGATGAAACGGGATACTGTTACATAATTAATGGTAATGGGGAAAGGAAGATGTTAAATAGCAAGGGGGAGAGAACAGAACCCTGCGGAACGCCACAAGTGAGGAGAAGAACAGTGGAGGACTGGCCATTGACATGTACAGAAAAGGAACGGGTGGAAAGGAAAGAGCAGAACCAGTGCCAGACAGTGCCTCGGAGACCGATGTCTGATAACCGTGACAGGAGGGTACGATGGTCAATCAGGTCAAAGGCTGCTGACAGATCAAGAGACACCAGGAGGGTAACATCACCACGGTCGTGAGCTACATGCAATTCGTTCAACAGAGCAAGAAGAACGGTTTAAGTGCTATGGCCGCTGCGGAAGCCCGCTTGGCGCGGGTGAAGTGAATTTGTGGATTCAACATGTGAGCTCAACTGATCGAAAGCACAGCGTTCCAGAAGTTTGGCAATGTATGGGAGGTTTGACACCGGGCGCCAATGTGAGAGAACAGACGGATCCAAGGAAGGTTGTTTCAGGAGGGGGTGGAGAACTGCAGACTTCCAAGACATCGGGAAATGGCCTGAGGAAAAATTGGAATTAATAATGGTGGTGATAAATGGTACCAATTGCAGAGAAGGCTCAGAGAGCCAACGGGAGGGGATAGGGTCCAGAATACAAGTGGTTCTCCTAGACCTGGATAAGAACATCAATACCTCTGCTGAAAGAACAGGGCGAAAAGATGACCAAGTATGAGCAAAGACACGATCACCTGAGGTAGAAGTAGATGACAAGTGTTCAGGAAAGGGGGAAGAAGACAGGACCGTGGAAGAGGGCGAAAGAGGGAGGGGGGGGCGCAGGGAAAGAGGAACGCAAGGTCAATACCTTATCGGAGAAAAAGATAGCAAGTACCTGGGGATCTGGGGCATTAATAACTCGGGAACCTTGGGGACTGGTAGATGATAGCTTCCGTAGAATAGAAAAAAAGTTGCCGGGAGGAACTAGCCGCTGCCGAAATCTCGGCCGTATAGAAAGCAAGCTTAGCGGATTTCACGGCTGAACGGTATTCAGATGACAGTTGTGTAAAACGGAGATGTAGCTCCTGAGAGGGATGCCGGGACCAATGACGTTGGACTTGACGCAGCTGAGTACGCAAGAGGCGTAGTGCAGGATGGTACCAAGGTGAGGGAGGAGTCCTGGAGATTTGAGAGACTGGACGAAAAGGTGCCAGTTCATCCAGTGATTTAGTTAAGAGTGAGTCCCAGCCTGATCGTCAGTAGACTGGGTGGCAAAATTAGGTGGGAATATCGAAGTGGCTGGAGGAAAAGCCTGTAATGTTTCATCAGATATATGACAGCGAAGCAAAGGGTTGGGAGGGGGTACCGGAAGGCCACCTCTCCCAGGAGAAAAGGAGATGGAGGAAAAGACACAGAAGTGATCTGACCATGGAACGCTGAGAACAGAGGGCGGTGAAACCACCGACTGTAGTGACAGAGGGGAAAGGATGAGGTCTAGTGTGTGACCAGCCGCATGTGTAGGGCCAGCTACATGCTGCTGCAGAGAGATGTCAGTCATAAGGTTAAGAAAAGCCCGATCTTTCAGGCTGGTAGGGTTATCGATATGCACGTTGAAATCCCCGAGGAGGATAAGGTTAGGAAAGTGCAAAACAAGGTCAGAAATATTCTGAAGGGCCGCATCCCACCGCAGAGCAGTGAGAGAAGGAGGAAAGTATAGAAGAAGGAAACAGAGAGGGGGGGAACAGGAGGAAAGCCTCAGAAGAAGGAATTCTGAAGAAAGTGATATTGGAGAGGGAATTTCCTCAATACAAAGGGAAGCACGGTACAAAAGAGCCACCCCACCCCCACCTCTCCCCCGTCGGGGGGAGGAAAGAGCCGCAAAACCTGGGGGGAGGGAACTAGAGAGCACAGGCTGGTCACCATCTTTAAGCCACGTTTCGGTGAGGAAACAGAGATCAAGTGAATGTTGGCAAATAAGGTCATGAGCCAGGAGTGATTTGGACTTAAGGGAGCGGCAATTTAAAAGAACGAAACTGAGAGTCAGCGGGGCCACCGATGGTGAGGATGGCCGAGAGGGGCGATACTTCAACCCTGAGGCACTATTGCAAGAGATCAGATTACCCGTACAGCGCGCTAGTGGGCCAGGAGGGGCCAGGAGCATAGTCGCTGGACGCCAACCCCAGAAAACTGGAATGGCCGACATGAACGAAGAATCAGACCTAGGGGCGTCTGCACAGTAAAGCAGCAGAGAAACCCACACAAACAAAAGAAGTCTGAAAACAAAACGCCAGGACGGAAAAAGGGGAACCCTCGCCCCTCGCTCGCCCCAAGGAGCTTGACCAAGGAGCAGGACCTGCTCCTTGGTCGCGCTCCTGCGGCGCGGACCGCCGCAGGCAGCTTGAACTTTAAAGGCAACGAGGTACCTGGTGGGATTGGTTCCGGGCACTTCCGGTTCCTGGGAGGCGGGAGCAGGCAAGTAACAGGAGGCTCAAAACACAGGGACCAAGTTTCTGGCGAGATTTGCTGGTGGGATTGGTTCCGGGCACTTCCGGTTCCTGGGAGGCGGGAGCAGGCAAGTAACAGGAGGCTCAAAACACAGGGACCAAGTTTCTGGCGAGATTTGCTGGTGGGATTGGTTCCGGGCACTTCCGGTTCCTGGGAGGCGGGAGCAGGCAAGTAACAGGAGGCTCAAAACACAGGGACCAAGTTTCTGGCGAGATTTGCTGGTGGGATTGGTTCCGGGCTCTTCCTGAAATATTCGAAGGGCATAGAAGATGGCTCTGAGTTCCAGGATGTTTATGTGAAGACAAACCTCCTGCTTGGTCCAGAAGCCCTGAGTAGAAAGATTATCCAAGCGAGCTCCCCAACCCAACTTGGATGCATCTGTCGTCAAGGTGGCTTGGTGTAGTGGCTGCTGGAAAGGAGACCCTACGAGAACGTTTTTCAGTGACTGCCACCACTGTAGGGACAAAATGAGGCGTGTAGAATTTCAGATTTTGTCCCCCAGGTGACCCGACGCTTGTGTCCACTGAGAGGCTAGGGTCCACTGGGCTGCTCTCATGTGTAGGCGAGCATAGGGAACCACATGGACAGTGGATGCCATATGCCCTAGTAGCTGAAGCATTTCTCGAGCAATTAGAAAAGTTTTCATAGCTGCTTGAGAGGCCAGCTGGAGTATTCAAAGACAAAGTGGTTGTGGCAGGAAAGCCTTTGACTGCCTTGTGTCTTAAAGAGCCCCAATGAACTCTAGAGACTGAGAAGGGGTGAGATAAGATTTGGGAGGTTTATGACCAGTCCCAAGATTTGCATTGTACAGGAGAGAGAGGAGCTGGCTTCTGGAGGTGTTGATGCTCGAATGAGCCAGTCGTCTAAGTAGGGGAAGACAAATATCCCCAGAGTTCTCAGGAATGCTGCTGCTACTGCCATGCATTTTGTGAAGACACTTGGGGCGGAAGCCAGTCCAAAGGGTAGAACCCTGTACTGGTAATGTTTTCCTTGAAAAAGGAATCAAAGAAACCTCCTGTGATCTGTATGGATGAGAATATGAGTATATGCATCCTTTAGATCTAGAGAACATAGCCAATCCTGACTCTGAATGTAAGGAAGAAGTGTTCCGAGGGAGATCATCTTGAATTTTTCTCGGAACAGATACTTGTTCAACTCTCTGAGGTCCAGTATGGGCCTGTATCCCTCTGTCTTCTTTGGAATGAGGAAGTAGGGGGAATAGAAACCCATGCCCTGTTGGGACATAGGTACCTCTTCTATTGCTCCTTGAGCAAGTAGTGAGGTGACCTCTTGACACAAGAGAGTGGTGAGGGGGCCCCGAGAATTGAACTGTCTTGTCATGGTGGGAGGGTGCGTACTGTGGAAATGGAGTCTGTACCCCTCTGTTACAATGGAGAGAGTCCAGTGATCTGATGTTATTTGTTGCCATCTTTTGGTGAAATAGTGATCTGATGTTATTTGTTGCCATCTTTTGGTGAAATAACAAAGTGTCTGCCTGGGATGGTGAGAAGCTCTGGACCCTTCAGGGGCAGGATGACTAAGTTCTCTAGGAAGGAGTCAAAGCCCCTGAGGAGGCTGTGTCTGCTGAGCTGGTTGAACTCTAGGGACTTGGGCCTTCCTCTACTGTCTGGGTTGTTGCTGCCCTTTTTGGGAAGCATGAACTGGGCAGTGGACAGCCTGGGTGTAAGATGAATATAATTTATTTTTCTTGTTGAAAAAGGGTTTCTTAACTGTCTTTTTCTTAGCTGGGTTGGCTGTGGTCCTTGATAATCTGTTCAAGGTGGTGTTTTCGGACTCAAGCTGATTAGCTTTGTCCTGCCAATCCTTGCCAAAGAGGTTTTCTCCTGTGCAAGGAATATTCCCTAGCTTGTTTTGCACCCATTGTTCTAAATCAGATGCTTGTAACCAGGCAATGCAACGTGCACCGATGGAGATAGCAGAGGTTCTGCTAATGCATTCAAAGCAATCAAAGGTTGCACGGTTCATGAACTTAGAAAACATTCTGGGCATGTTCGAGTGAGAAAGTCAGCCCTTTTGTCATCGGGAAGAAGTGAAGCCATGAGTTCCAAAGTCTCTTGTAACCTCCCAAAGAAACATACCCATATAAAGTATGTAAGAGCTTATTCTGGCTGATAGCATCGAGGACTGAAAGCATCGACACCCAAAAGCATCGAGCGTCCTCGATTCACAACCTGGAGGGTTGGATGAATGCGTTTTATCACTCTTGATCCTACGCTTTGCAGATTCCACTACCATGGAATGGTGTGGTAATTGTGTTTTTTGGAAACCGGGACACTGCAGTACCCGGTACATTGTATTGAATCTCCGAAAATGTGGAGACACCGTTAAAGGTGTTTCCCACATTCTAAGCATGAGATCATGCAAAATTCGGTGAATGGGAAGGGTAGCAGCCTCCTTAGGAGCTGCCGGATACTGAAGAATTTCCAACTCTTCAGCTCTCGGTTCCTTCTCAGGGGTCACGGTGATCGAGAGTCCCCTTGCTATATCACAAATGAAGTCCTGAAAGGACATGTCCTCCGGGGGAGACATCCGACGCTGTGGTGAAGGAGAGGGATCCTCCAGAAGAACCACCCCGGTACTGTCATCGGAATTGGATGATTCAAAGTATTGTCGGGATGGATATTCTCGTATTGCTTGTCGATGGTATCGATTGAAGTCAGCATCGGACTGTCTCAATACCAGAGACCAATTCCAGGGCCAGCATGGGAGGAAGCATGGAGAGAGGTGCATCGGTCGATGCAGGTACATTCGGTACCGTTATCGGTACAGACAACTGCGTCAATTGAAGTGGCTTTAGCGGTACCAAGGCTGCTAATAAAGCCGCAAGACTGCGCTCGATGGTCAAGATACGTTGATCCATGGAGCCTGCCGATGCCTGGATGTCGGTACTGGCGGAGCAGGCTACAAAACCAGAACGTGGCACCAAGAGTTCACCGGAGGTGGAAGCTTCGGGAACATGCTGGAACCCCGTTAATACTTTGGAAGACGGAGCCTCCTGCCGGGGTTGTTTGGTCAGTGTGTTTTCCTTGAGGGCAATGCTAGTAGCATCTCGATGCTTAGAAGGAGATCTACCCTTTGAGGACTGGCCGGTCTTGGAAGACCTGGGTTTGGTTACTTAAGATCCATGGGAGGAAGATGAAGCCCTGGACGAAGTTGATGCAACAGACATTGCATCCGAGGCAAAGAGGGTGCTGGGTTTTGCAGCTCTATTCTGCAGGCCTCTATTGGTCATCTTTCTACAAAGGAGACACTCCGATGGTAAATGGTCAGGACCTAAACATTTGAGACACCAATCATGGGTGTCGGTAGCAGAAATGGTACTGCTACACCTTTGAACATTTTTTGAAACCACTATATGGTTTCTCCATTTTGGAAGAAAAGAGGGCCTAGTGCCCAAAATGGCGCCAAGCACCAAGAGGGGACAGACCCTCCAAAAAGAAGTTTATTTGTTTTGTTTTTTTTAAGAGAAAAGAAATAAGAAAATAAAAAAAACACCGGTGGTACCGGTATAAAAGTGTCGACCGTGAAGGCAGAAGCGACCACAAAAAGATTTTCTGTGGTGACAGGGTTTGCTGCCTGTCGGCTACATGGAAAACGAAAAACTGAAGAGGGAGAGTTGGGAAGGCAATGGCACAGTGAGATGCTCCCAAAAGTTTTCCTATTGGAGCGTTCCCACACAGGCTCCGTAGGTACCGACGATGCCCATATGTGAAGACTACATTCCTGCTTGTTCCTGGAGATAGGGATGATACCAGTCGGTCAGGCAGAGCGGTAACAGAAAAGGTTTTTAAAGTTATTTTCTGCAGTGATAGGGTTATTCCCCATTGGCTCTGCGGAAAAAGAACTGAAGAGAGGGAGTTGGGAAAATGGAAAGGCAGTGGCGCAGGCGTAGTGGAGTGCTCTCAAAGGCTTTCCTATTGGTAGCTGAAGAGCTTCCCACGCAGGCTCAGTCGGTATCTGATGTCGCCTATATGTGAAGGCTACATTCTCGCTTGTTCCTAGAGATAAAATGTTATAGCAAAAATATTGCAGTGAGGCAGCAAATGCCTAGCTGGAATAAAAACAAGTACTGAGGAATAAATATTTAACATCTTATGAACAGGCTGTACTAATCAAAGGGTTAATGTGATTGAAGAAAAAAAAATCAATGAATTTATTTTATTTAACTGAAAAAGGTCTACAAAGATTACAATCATTTAGCTTTCCATGCCTCTTTTCCCGCTACAGAGAATACCGCCACTCTATCTCTGCATGTATGGTTGCACAGTTTTTATAAATCAGATAAATAAGGGATGAGGTGATAAAAGCAGTTAGTGTAGCTGGGTATAAAAAAAGTTTTGGACACGTTTCTTGAGAAAGTCTGTTATTAAGACAGATCTGGGGAAAGCCACTGCTATCCCTGGGTATAAGCAGGATGTAAATTATGGTGAGCAGCTCAATCCCCAAGATGATGTTGGCAACATCGATGTGAGAACCACCACTTGGCTGAATGTTGAGATTTCTTTGAGAACGCTGCTTTGCTGCTGCCTGTTAGAGATGTTGCAACTGTGAGACATGCAGAAACTTTGCTGGCACTGGAAAAATCACTCCATAGCCTCCCATGAGGGCCATTGGTGGTGCTCCTTGCAATGGATGGGCTGTGATGCTAACCACAAGCTTCAAGCCCTGTACTATGACACACGTGTCTGACTCCGACAGATCAACTCATTACACCAGAAGCTCCCCCCACTCCCTCTATTCTCTGTGGCTGGCTGCCTGGCTGGGACGTAAATATAAATATCACCTTAAAAGTGTGTAACGAGGGAGGCCCAGTGTGTTTGGTGCCCTTTTGCGTAGCCGAAACAGGTTGGAAAGTGCACATTTCTGAGTATGTGAGTGTGTTTGTATATCATAGAGCTACTGGAGGCTACATATGCACACGTGCATGCCATGATGCTGTATGGGGGTGGGGTGACTGCCTGTGTGTGCACGGGCCAGCTGCCTTTGTATGTATGGGGAGTGTGTGCACAAGCGGGGCAGCTCAGGTGCCTATGTATTCATGTTGTGCAGCTCAGGTGTGTGTGTGGTTTGGGACTGGGGTGCCTCTGTGCATGTTTGTATGCTGCAGGGGTGGGGGTGCCTGTGTCTCTTAAGGTGTGAGTGAGAGGGCTGCATGTCTTAAATATTGGTTGTGCCCTTTTCTCCCTGTTCTTCAACTTCCAACTCCTTGCACTTTTACACCCCTCCCTGCAGATCCTTACCTGCTGTCTGCCTTCTCTGTTCCCTGCCCAGCTTCTGTCCTTTTCTCCCTTCCTTGTATTCTCAAGCCTTGCCCTCCATTGTCCTCCCCCCATCTTCTAGCCCAAATTCACTACCTCTTTTAAATTTTATCCTACCTCATGCGTGTCTCTGGCCCCAGCTTCCTTTCCTACGGCATGCTGCTTCTCTTCGGCCTGCGGACTAAAAACCAACTTGCTAGCCATGATCCCTTTGGTCCATGGGAAAGGCTGCTCCTGCTGGCACAAAAAAAAAAAGTACTAAAAGCAATCGTGGCCTCCTTCACTTCTGCAGCCCGCAGGAGCAGCCTGTCCCATGGGCCAAAAACGTAATTGCTGGATCTGATCCCTTCACAGTCCATGGGACAGGCTGCTCCCACAGAATGAAGAAGTGAAGCCAGCAGCAATGTTATGAGCGTGGGGAGCAGCCTGTCCCGCGGACTGAAGGATCACAGTCCAGAAGTTCAGTTTTTGTCCCGCAAGACAGGCTCCTCCCGTTGGCCAAAGAAGTGAAGGCGGCCACGATCGCTGCTAGCATTTTTTATGCCTGCAGGAGCAGCCTGTCAACAAACTGCTGCCCTCCACTGCATGCAAATCTCTCTCATGCATATTCATTGCGGTTTTCCTGAAAGCCTGACTGGCTAGGTGTGTCCTGATGAATGGGTTGAGAACCCCTGCTCTACAGCATGATTATGCTCATGTCCCAAACTAGTTGGTTTCTAGAGAGATCTTTGCTAAGGTCGCTAATGCTACAATTGGCCCCCTCGCAATTTCAAATCACACATTGATATTGATGGATTTGGAAGGGCTTGAGGGGGTTGTAGGAAGGGGAAAGTGGAGATTTCTGGCATATTTATGTCCTGAAAATTAATTTCAGATTTTTTGGACTGATAAGTGAAAAGACATTTGTGAAAACAAAGAACATACAGATACATCCATTCTCTTTTGGGAAATAGCAAAGGCAGTCAAAAGAAAGAAAATACTAATAAAGTTAGAGCAGCCGTTATGTAAAGACGAAAGTGATTGCATTCCAATCCCACTTCAGCCAGTAAAGATATCTTTCTGGCAACTGCCCTGAAAACAAGGTTACTTACCTGTAGACGGTATTCTTTATGGAGAGCAGGATACGTGCTCATATATGGATGATGTCAGTTACAGAGTACTGTGCAAGAAACCACTCCCAGCTTCTTCTAGAAGCTTCTGGAGTGGTTCCAGCATGCCTGTATGTCTATTCCTGCCTGCCATTGCCATGCCTCATCTCCTCAGTCCACTTACTAGCTGACTGAAAAATTCATTTCCAAGAAGTAGTGAATGGGTTGCAAGGACACATTCCATGGAGAACACCCGATATAGGTAAGTAACTTTGTTTTCTCTGTGGAAAAGCAGGATAAGTGCTCACATATGAGAAGCCATAGCTACAGACTGCCTCAAGAGAAAAAAAAAGGGGAAAAACTGGTGTCACAATATGCTCACACTAGGAGAACAAGGGGTATGTTTACTAAACGGCACAGCTGCAACGTTAACGCGCAATAATGGCACTTTACCGTGCGAGAACGTTACGTATTGCACGATGTCTGCAGCGGGGTTAAGGTGCGCAGAGGGTGGAGTAAAGCTCCCCAGAGGCGTAGATGAGGGGTCAGTGGGCGGAGAGTGGGCAGGGAGAGGCCCCATGCACACTAACGCCGTGAAATGAAGGTCTGAAAATTAGCGCCAGTGAAAACCTCGCGCTAGAGGCACATTTGCAGGAGAGAGAAACCATTTCAGTCAGCAATGTACAGCAAAGCCAGGGAAACCCAGAAAAGTGATAGTAGTGATACATGTGCAGGAACTAAAAAGGCAAATAAACATATTAAATGACCAGAACCACATTTGAAATCCCCATAACCAAGCTGGCCAATAGTGCTACTAATGATAAACATAAAGCAACACTACTGACAAAGCGTAAAAAGGAAGATATCATATTTGGAAGGGGCTATGCTCTGTCCCCCTACAAAGTGAATGATCCCACAGTGAAATAGCGGTGATCAGGGTTTTGTCATTTATATTGGGCAGGTTTGTTATGCTGTGGTCCAGCTGGGGTACAGTGCGGACTAGGAAGATGCCTAGGTAGCACATAGGAATGCCAAAACTGTAAAGCAGCAAGACAGCAACTGACGAGGGTCCAACATGGGCACGAGTGTGTCCCCCACAGTGTCACAGGGGATATTACCCAGCAGGTACCTCCAAGGGCACATAACATTGGCAGGTGGTGCCGGGGGGAAGTGCGCATGTCCATGTAGGCATCCCTACCCGAGAACCCACACCATAGGCAGCTGCCTACCGGCACACTGGATGGCCTGGGACTGCGCACCATCAGCACCACTGGCATAAAGGCATGTCAGCACGGTGGCGGAGGGTTGCTGGTGGTGGAGGGGGCAGTGGCATCTGCCCACAGCAGACCAAGGCCAAACCCTGTTTAGGTGGGTGCTGTGCGGTGCAACAGACAAGGTCTGTCTAACGAACACTAATGGTAGCCCCAGGGAATGATCTGCCTCTGTGGCAACAGTTTGGTGCAGTACACACAGCCAGTATGTTCAGGGGCAGAAGGTCACAGGTTCAAGCCCCAACTGTGGCTCCTGCAAACCATGTCCCTATATTTTACCCAGTACTAAACCGTGGTAATAAAGACGGAACTGTTATTGCAGATTAAATAAACAAGCCATAAACGCCTATATTTCACCCTACAGGGCACAGACACCATAAACATGTGCAATCCCTAGAGCAGAGTTTCCCAACTGCAGTCCTGGAGGACCAAACACCATTCAAGTGTCATGCTGTCCCTAATAAATATGCCTGTGCTGCATTTGTATGCACCGCCCCCATTGTATGCAAATGTATCTCATGCATATTCAGTAGGGACAGCATGAAAACCTGAACAGTGTTTGGCCCACCAGGACCGGAGTTGGGAAACTCAGCCCTAGAGCAGAGGCCAACAGGGGTACAAACACCCACACCCACAGGCTCCACTATCCAACGCCTCATGGAGAGTCAGGCTGTTGGGCCCTGCGCAGAGCAGCATCTCCCAATACTGGCACCTGCATACCTTAACAATGCCATCCTAAACTTGGGAACACGTTCCACATATATCAAAAGGTTGCTATGATTAATGTCAGCTAACAAATCCTAAGTTGAACATGATTTGTTGATAGAGATTAATCATAGCAACCTTTCTGATATCTGTGGAGTGTGTTTCAGTTATTGATTCTGATAGTGTTTACCACACCGGGGAGTGACCCCAACAGTTTTGTGTACCATAGCAATGTCTGCACTGTGTCCAGGACTGGTGTGGCGGCCAGGGTTGCACAAACCTCTATATTTGCACAATGCTGGCGTAGGTGTGGGAGTATGTGTCTGTCTATCCAGTGTGTTGTGGCTGCCTACACCTTACTGAGCCCACACTGCTTGCACTGTTTCCAGTGTTAGCCTGCCAATGTGCATAATGAGGAGCAAGGTACTGTGGGTATGGGCCAGACAGGTTGGCCTGGGCAGGATGCATCTGCACAGAGTATAGGGCAATGGCTGGGACATTGTAGTGCCCGACCACCACCTGCACGGACAGGGTGGCCACAGCATGTCATGCTGGGAGGTCACTCTCACCCTGACTGAGCAGTGACCACGGCATGGCTAGGTTCCCCCATAGTGCTATACAGTATTTCTCTCAAGTGATATTTATGGGTTCCCTTTTCTGGGGCCCAATCACTGACATACCTGCTTGGTGTGTGCTCACAGTTCCTCCAGGAACATGCACTATGTACTAGCTAACAGACTGTCTGCAGTTAGTATGTGTATGTTTGGAACACCTTGCAGGGTGCAGTGGGTGGAGACTGACTGTGCCTTCTGCTGGTGAATGTCAGATAGTGGTGGAGTGGGCAGCTGAGCTGAGCTTTTCCAGCATTCTGCCTGTCTGCCATTGCCTTATTGATGCATAGAGATCTGCATTGACTGCCCTGTAGGGTGCCTGTTTCCCAGCAAGACTGGGGTTGATGGTCCCCTCTACTGCCACCACTGCAGAGATGTACAATGTGGCTCTGTTGGTGAGAGATCCTGTCCCCCATCCTGAGCCACAGAGGGCGGGTTGGGTGGCACTACATAATCCACCTTGGGGTCCAAACACCCCCCTTCACTTATAACGTGACCATGGCACCCACACAGGATATGCACTATTCTGGGTGCATCATAGTCCACAAGGGCTATACGTGACTGGGAAATACAGATGGACACAGGTGTATTCTAGGTGTGTCTGCAAGGACTACCTATCACACACTGGCACTGATGGCAACCTGCAGCATAGCCTATCTCAGCAAAGCCAGGTGCTGTGGACCTGGTGCTGGCCACCCCACCCCACCTCACCCTCAGGGTGAGCACAGGACCCACACAATGTCATAGTCTGTAGCTACTCTGTGCCAGTAACACACACGGTCAGTTCCCCCTACCAGGCCGAGGTGCTGTGGGGGTGCATACCCCATCTTGTGATCAGCTGTAGACTGCTGATCTGCATGTGCAGTGCATCATGGGAGAGACCAGGCCTGCTTAGTGTGCCGGCATGAAGACTTAAGGGGCGCATTTCGTCTCTCTGCTGCTGCCTGCCGCCGAAAAAGTGGTGGCGGCAGGCAACGGCAGAGAGCCGAAATGCGCCCTTTAAGTCTTTGCATCCTGTGCAGCCGCTCCGCTCGCACAGGGCTCAGTATGGTCCTGGGTTTACTGATCCTGTTAATTGGGAAGAGGGGCTGGGAAAGTGATACAGGAGAGTGAGGGGTGGGGAAGGGGAGTGTGTGATGAAGGACAGTAACATATGGAATTGTTGGGGTAATGAGTACAGGGGGACGATGGTGCTTCCAGGGGACAGGTATGAGAGTGGGAGGCGCTCTGCTAAGGGGATGGGGAGCGGGGAGGAAGGGTGGGTAGGGAGGAAGGGGGTAGACGGGTGTGAGTAGAAACAGGAGGTTGAAGGGCGGGACTACCAGGGTGATCTGGACAGGGGTCTAGGGGGGGTATACAAGGAAGGCTCAAGGTCCTGTCTATTAACACCAAGGGGTTAAATTCCTGGCAAAAATGAAGGGCTCTGCAAAGAGAAGAGACTTGCTTGAATGCAGGCATTATCTTAATACAAGAGACGCACCTAAAGAGATTGCATGAGCGCTGGCTGGAAGGGGATAAGTACAGCAAGGCTTAATTGGTCACTAACAGAGAACAGGCAAAAACGGTGGGAGTAGGAATACTTTTTGTAAAAGATTTGGTGGTGAAGAAACGAGAGGTTGGGAGAGACTCCGAGGACCAGTTGCTGCTCTGGAAAGGAACTGTGGAACAAATGTAGTTAGTCCTTGTTAGTATTTATGCCCCAAATACTCACCAAGGAGAATTTTATGAATCCCTTAAAAAAATCAGAGCGGCATGTGGATGGGGTTTGGTTATTTGTGGTGGAGACTTCAATGCTATCCTCAATCCTAGAATTGATACATCTAGAGGGACTGGGGGGAGAGGACTAAAGGAACAAAGTACAAACTGAAACATTTGATGAAGCATTGGGGTGTTCGGGATGCCTGGCGACATCTTAAGGGAAAACAACGGGAATATACCTTTCTTTTCAAAGCTTTATTTTATTCATCGCATAAAATCATACAAAGATACACCACACACCCATTCCGGGGGAGTGAACTCTTATCCCCACCCGGAAGGCAACATTATGCAACGAATACAGCATTTTATATTATTGCCCCCCCCCCCGCCGCACCCCCTCCCACCCCGGCCGCCCAATCCAGCTACCAATTTGCCCACACTACCCGTGTGCTCCATCCTCTAATGGCCAATATGTAGGAGCTCATTACGACACCGGGCTCCCAAGGTTCCAATATAGGTGCCCCATATCTGAAGAAAGATGGTCCAGCGTTTGACACTGCCCCGTGCCTGCCACAGCTCCATTAGCATGACTTGGTGGAAAGAGTTATGCCATTCCACGAACGTTGGAGAGCGTTGCTCACGCCACCTACGTAAGATAGGGCCCTTCCCCACCAGACAAGCCTTCCGCATAAACAACCGGTCAATACGCCGGGTCGGGCAAGGGGGATCCAGCCTGTCCAATACCACAAAGGCACCCGTCCAACGTACCTGAAGTCCTAGCAAGTCACTGAAGGGAATATACCTTTTACTCACATCCACAGTTCATATAGCAGAATAGATATGATGTGGGAGGGTCAGACAATGGTAGATAAGTTGACTGATTACGTAGTATAGTGCTTTTTGGTTGGACTTATGGTTTTCAAAGCCAAGGGCTTAATTTTGGAGACCTTTGGGGGATGGGGGGGGGGGGAGGTGAAGCAAGCATTGAGGTGGTTTGAGATTATCGGGCTTTGAACAAATCAGAGGAAGTTAAACGTGGGGTTGTTTGGGATGGATTGAAGGTGGTTATGAAAGGGTATTTCATATCTGTGGGGTCCAGGAAGAAAAGGAGCAGAATGAACATGACTTGAGAGGGGAGCTTTGGCAGCTGGCAGGCCAACATGTAGAGGGGAGGGAAAAAAACTGTTGGGGAGAATGGGGGAGATTTGGTGGGAATTGCATCAGTTGCGAGGGGATGAATGGGTTCATGGGTTGCAGCAACTGAGGCATACACATTTCGTGGGAGGGAACAAACCTGCCATTACTTGGTGAGGAAGTTGAGGGAGCGAGTGGCACAATACCATCTGGCTAGGGAGTAGGTGTATGGGATGGGGAAGATTCAGGAAGTCTTTATGGATTATTATCAGAATCTTTATGCCTCTGAATTCCAGGGAGACGAGGCTAGAATCCAATCATACTTACTCGCTTATGAACTTATATATTGCCACTTGCTGTTTACCGTGGTAAATTTGGCCACGATAATGCCCTTAGGCCATTTTCAATTCACACTGAAGAGTTAGCATCCGTCGCACAGGAGACGACAATGTCTTAGGAGATCTTCAGTTCTGCAGAGTCTCCTGTGCGACGGATGCTAACTCTTCAGTGTGAATTGAAAATGGCCTAAGGGCATTATCGTGGCAAAATTTACCACGGTAAACAGCAAGTGGTGATATATAAGTTCATAAGCAAGCCACAATACCCTTGAGGAAGCATTGTATGAAACACAGCCTGTGTTGGATTTTGGCTACCTCTACCGAATAAGGATTAATAAAGTCTTTTTGGTTTTCTACTGCCCACGTCTTTGGACTGGTTTTTCCTCGCCCAGTCTTCATAGACATGCTTGAATTACTGTGAGGCATTTTGTAGACACGAGGAGCAGACAAGAGGTCAAATAACAATAAGCGATACTGAAAGTGGTATTTCCCTACAATGATTGCTCCACTACACACAGCTGGTGACTGTTTTGAAAAGTAAGCAACATCAGGCGCACCCGCGCCTGAGGGCCTCGCTACAGGGCCCTTTGGCATGGTCCTTAGGTGCGGGACGATTTGGCGTGATATCGGAAGCTCTGACTTGAATAACCCTCTGGAAACCTCAGGACATTTACAGCTGCTCTCTAGCAAGCATAATTACGGGGCCGGAACAATGGATAAAACCGCCGCTACAGGAGCGCGCCTCAGAGAGGGGAGAGCAGCGGGCGCAGTTTCCACCGTCGGGAGACCTGTTCGGAAGCTCCGCCTTGCCATCTAAGCCTGCCAATTACAGGGCCGTAACAACGGATAAAACCGCCACTACAGGAGCGCGCCCATGCCTGAGGGCCTTGCCAGAGGGCCCTTTGGCGTAGGGCCGTGGCAAAAAATGAAGAACAACAAATATGTATAAGACCTGACAATATGAGTAGTTGTTCAGATATTAATTAACAATATATGTTTCTGAGGTAAAACAACTTCCTCTGTTTGATTCTCCCTTTGGCTGCTCTCTTCTATTTAGAGGTATGTCTGTATTACATGTTAACCTGATGTAGTCTTGTCATTCCCTGTTATATATGGATCCACTGCTTATCACTTTGATGTATTGATAAGATGGTATAAAACTGGATGCATTTTATTGTCTTTGTAGTGTGTGTAACCGCTATGATTGAAGGAAAAGGCAGGATAAAAAACTTGTTAAATAAATAAATAAAATGAATGGCAGATACATCCTAGTCACAGGGAGTATCTGAATGTGGACATACACATCCTTAAAGTCCAGAGATCATAGCCAATATCCCTTTTGAAGAAAAGGGAGCAGATTAAGAGAAACCATTGTATTTTTCTTGGACAAGATAATTGTTCAGATTCCTTAGATCTAGAATGAGCTGTAATCCCGTTTTCTTGGTGACTGGGAAGTAAAGTAAAATCTATGCCCGCCCTGCCTTGATGGAACAGACTTGACCACACTGGTCTCTTGAAAGATAGCAACTTTCTGAAGAAGTATTTCTTTGGAGGGAGAGAGTCTGCAAATTCCTGAATATTGCACATGATGTTACATAATGCATGCCCATGAAGAAGAGCTGGTAGAACGTTACATAGGATGAAAGCATAATATTCTGAAAACACTTTCTCCTAAAATAATCAAATATCCGAGCCTCCCTCCCTGAGAGTGCTGAAGAGCGAGACCTGGAATGCTTGTCCCTTTTGAAAGTGGATTCAACAACCATGGAGTAATGTGGTAGCTGCAGCTTTTTAAATCTGGGAGCTTTCTGTGCTCTGTATATACATAAGAACATAAGATATGCCATACTGGGTCAGACCAAGGTCCATCAAGCCCAGTATTCTGTTTCCAACAGTGGCCAATCTAGGTCATATGTACCTAGCAGTTTCCCCAAGGGACACAGGTTCCACAATGCTTGTATTGGTTCAAGCATTGATATCCTGTGTCCCTTCTTAATAATGGTTTATGGACCTTTCCTCCAGGAACTTGTCCAAACCTTTTTTAAACCCAGCTACACTAACAGCCTTTACTACATCCTCCGGTAACAAATTCCAGAGTTTGATTACACGTTGAGTGAAAAAATATTTTCTTTTATTAGTCTTAAATAGTTTACCCTGTAGCTTCATTGCATGTCCCCTAGTCTTTCTATATTCTGATAAGGTAAACAATCGATCTACGTTTACCCGTTCCACTCCATTCATCAATTTATAGACTTCTATCATATCTCCCCTCAGCCATCTCTTTTCCAGGTTAAAGAGCCCTAACCTTTTTAGCCTTTCTTCATAGGAGTATCCTTCCATCCCCTTTACCATTTTGGTGGCTCTTATCTGAACCTTTTCTAAAATCGCTATATCCTATATACAGTCGACCTTCCTCTAATAGACAGTACAGAGAGGGTTCTCCCACATTCTCATCTGCAGCCTTTGAAGGATCCTGTGAATGGGCACTGTTAAAGCTTTCTTAGGGGGATCAGAAAATTAGAGGATTTCCATTACGTGTGCCATGGGTTCCTCCTCCCTTTCCAACTGAAATGGTATGGACTTAGCCATAACCCACACAAAATCAATGAAGAAAAGTTCCTCAGGAGGCAATCTGCATCTGTTGTGAGGTGATGTAGGATCTGGACCAACTCAGGAGACCTCTCCTATGAGAAATATTCAGAGTCAAACTTATACTTCCAGAAGCACTTTGATTTTGACGCAGCGCACTACTCAAAAGACATCCAATCCTCTATGTCAATTGACATCCGCTCCACATGGGTGGCAGAACTCCTCTAGGAGAGTTGATGCACCGTGTCCAATGTCTCGGGGAGCAATCACTACCCTGATGCACCTAAATACAGGCACCAGCGAGGAAGTCATCGGTGTCAAGGCCATTGGAGGTCCCAATGACAGTGACTGTCCTACAGGCAGAGGAAGAGTTTCAAGAATGAGTTCAATGTCTCAATGCACCAGCCTTGATGCTGTCAAAGCAGCAGCCTTGAACCAGGCAAAGAAAACCTTCATGCTTTCTTCAAAGCTCCTCATGAAATGCTCCATGAGGTCTGTCTTTGAGATAGGTGGAGGAGTTACAGCAGAATTGGCCAATGTCTGCAGAATCTGCCAGGTGAGATTGGTTGTGGAGACTGCTGGGTTGCTTCAGCTCCTCCAGTATCGAAAAGGATGAGCAGTCCTCACATTGGAGCTGCTTTGAGGATACTGATTCTTATGATGCCTCCAACATGCTCCAAATAAACAACAATGCCGATGCTTCACAGCATCTGCCCAGTGCTCAGTGTCCTTCATCCTCAATGTCTTGGAAGATAAAGATGAATCTTTCCTCTTCTTCAGGAGGGAATTGGTGGATGGACAACCTATCAATGCTGGATTATAATGGCCTCGATGACTCTTTGATCTCAATGCACCACTAGTATTCAGTATAGCTCCAAGTTCATGGAAACCAATGCTGCTGATGCTACAGCCTGTGGGCTACTCTGGGGTTTAGCTGCCATTTGTGTAGTTGCAGGACTCTGCTTAGCCTGTCCACGAAGACATTTTCTTGGCCCAGCAGGTAGATCGCTCTCAGGAGCGTCCCCTGGCTGACTGTGTATGAGCAGAGGGCATAGGAGCCCGTGCCTCCCGGTTTGTTCATGTATAACATCGCCACTTGGTTGTCTGTCTGGACGAGCACCAGGCGGTGGAAGGCCTTGAGCACCAGGCGGTGGAAGGCCTTGAGCACCAGGAATATGGCCCTGAGTTCCAAGAAGTTTATTTGTTGTTGGGCTTCAGTCCAGGATCAGGTGCCCTTTGTGCTGAGGTTCCCACAGTGTTCTCCCCAACCCAGCAATGAGGCGTCTGTGGTGAGAACCTGCTGAGGAGTGGGGGATTGGAAAGGCATGCCTGCCCTCAGGTGTTGTGTGGTCTGCCACCAGCAGAGCGACTCCGCCAGAAGGCAGGTCAAGTAGACCTTGTCCCAGAGGTGGCCTGTGGCCTGTGTCCACTGAGACCTGAGGCACCACTGAGCCACCCTCATGTGAAGGCAGGCATTCAGTGCGACGTGTACCATGGAGGCCATGTGGTCGAACAGGCAGGGCATGCCACGTGCTGGCACAGAGCATCTGCCCTGGACTTTTGTGGCCAGGGCCATGAGCCATCCAGCCCTGTTGCTGAGCAGGAAGGCCTTCGCCTGGAAGGTATCCAGGTGCACCCCAATGAACTCCAAGCTGTGTTGGGGCAAGGTAGTACTTCAGGTGGTTTATCATGAATCTCAGGTATTGCAGGACACTGATGTTGTGGCCTGTTGCACTTTAGTGGCTGTCCCCCCCCCTCAGGTGAGCCAGTCATTTAGGTAGGGGAAGACGAAGTTAGGTAGGCCGCTACAACTGCCAGGCACTTTGTGAAGACTCTGGATGTGGAGGCGAGCCCGAAGGGTAGTACCCTGTATTGGTAGTGGTCACCCCCGACCATGAACCTGAGGTACTGTCTGTGCCTGGGGTGGATGAGGATGGGGGTGTATACAACCTTTAGGTCCAAGGAGCATTGCCAGTATCCCTGCTGGAGGTATGGCAGCAAGTTTCTAAAGGAGACCATCTTGAACTTCTCCTGCACCAGGAACTTGTTTAGGTCTCTCAGATCGCAAATGGGCTTTAGGCCTCCTGTCCTTTTGGGGACAGGGAAGTACCTAGAGTAGAACTCCCTGCCCTGTTGTTGATGGGGCACTGGTTCCACAGCCATGTCTTTGAGAAGACCTGCGAGTTTCTAAAGTAGTAGAGCCTGATGCAGGGGTGTCCTGGGGGGCTCTCCCGGGAAGAAAGGAGGGGGCATCTGGTCCAGGTGGATGAAGTAACCCTCCACATGGGCCCAGGTGTTGGTGGGCTGCTGATCTCCTGGTGGGTGAGACGCTATGCCCAGCAAGTCAAAGGCTCGGCCCAGACTGGAGCTGGGGCCTTTTTGCTTATGAGCTCATTGCCCAGGTCTTCAGGGCCCTGCTGAGGGGGGCCTGGTATTGTTGGTAGCTCTGGGATCATGGGCCCTTCCTGGAGAAGGGGGCTTTCTTCCCGGGTGCCTTATGCTTGGGGTCCAAGGAAGTTTTCTTCGAGACCCAGGTCCTTGTCATGTATTCGGCCTTGAGTTCCGCAGCTGTGTCTGCCATGGCCTTGCAAAGTGGTTCTCTCCCAGGCAGGGAATGTCCAGGAACGTTTCCTGGACCCATTGCTCGAAGTCAGAAGACTGAAACCAAGCCTGTCTCCTGGCGCCGATACAAGTGCCAGCGATCCGGGCCATGGCCTCAAAGTCCATCGAGGCAGCCCGGGTGATAAACTTTGAGCAATCGGCAGCAGTATTGGCCAGTGTCTGGAACCTCTGGAGGGGTTCCCAGAGAAGCCAGAGTAGCCCTTTGGCTCCTTCATGGTGTCCCAGAGGAACATTCCCATGTAGAGGAAGTATGCCTGGACCCGGCAGCCCAGAATGGAGCCCTGGTAGCATTTTCTTCCAAGGACATCGAGGCTCTGGGCCTCCCTGCCGGGAGGAGTCGAAGAGTGCATCTGTTGGCTTTGGAGCAGATACATGGCTGACTCAAACACCACGGAGTTGTGTGGTAATTGGCTCCTGCAGAAGCCTGGGCTCGGGCGGACCTTATACATAAGGTCGAGCTGGCGACTAACTGTGTGTACCATAGCCAGTGTCTCCCACATAAGGAGGAGCAGCCTCTTGAGGATCACCCGGAATGGCACCAATAGGGACTCCTTCAGGGGGGGGAGTCTAACTGGAAAATCTCAAAATCCTCCAACCGAGGGTAGTCTACCGACTCGGTAGTGAAGGTCAGAGTTTTGGCCATGTCCCGCACAAAGTCGAGGAAGGCCTTGTCCTCAGCAGGGACTGATGCCAGGCCCCAGGTGGGGACGGATCCAACGGAAGGTCTCGATGCCTCGCAGTGTTTTGGGAAGTGTCATCCTCAGATTCCCAGTTGGAGTCATCAGAGGTGAACTCGATAATCGAAAAGAACTAGGTCGGGATCAGAAGCTCATGGGCCTCGGCAGCGTGGCTGGAGCAGTGGCCACTAGCTAGGGAGGATCAGGGCCCCATGGAACAGGACTGCAAATGTGACCTCCGTCGGTGATCGTTCCTGAAGAACCACGGCTTACTCTGGGACGAGCATTGTAGAACCTGTTTGCCTTTTTGGGAACCTATCAAATCTCAAGATCCTCCGACCGAGGGTCGTCTACCGACTCGGTAGTGAAGGTCAGAGCTTTGGCCATATCCCGCACAAAATCGACCCTCTTCATCGAACACTACGGTGACGTCACATAACCTGCCCGCCAACCAGAACTACAGACCAACCCCCCTCCCTTATCATTCATGTACATAGTATTGTAAAATAGCACACGCTGTAAATAGCCCACCATGAATCAATGCCATCCTACACACACACACGCGCATTCACTGGTTATCACTGTATGCACACACAAAAAGTCAGTATTCTTTGATTGTTTGCTGTGTAGACTGCCTTGATTACATGAGAAGGCGGTATAGAAATCCTTTTAAATAAATAAATAAATGGTACTTGTGACTTGGATTTTGGCCATTGTTGGAAACAGGATACTGGGCTTAATGGACCTTGGTCTGACCCAGTATGGCATTTCTTATGTTCTTATGTAACTGAACTGAATGGTGACCAGCATCCAGCGATCCTTGGTAACCCGGGCTCATTCCTGAAAGAGGTGAAGCCTGCTACCCACTGGAGGCACCAGGGAATGGACCCCAAGCCTTCACTGCTTGGCCCAGGAGGTGGGTTCTCTGGATGAGGCCGAGTCCATGTGTCCACATGCTCCATGGAAGGACCAAGAACGAGTCTGAGGGCCTGAGGCAGAGGGAAAAAATGGTTTCCCAGGTTGGCAGTGATGATTGTGTCGAGATCCCCAGGAATCCGGTCAGCACACCCTTGGTGGTCAGGCGGAAGCCGATTGGAAAGGGGTACTAGCCCGCTTCACAGGCCTCCTGGATCTGTCTTCCAGGAGACAATAAGATTTTGTCTCTCCTAGGTAATTCACCAGTTTCCCCAAATCTGTTCCAACCAGGAGCTTCTCCTTAAAGGCCAGTTGAGCCAAATGGTCTGCCACTCAGTGGCGGAGCCAAATCCAACGTTGCAACACAGTTGTCAGGGCACCAATGTTCCCTCAAATTTTCTGTAGGCTGTGTGCGCATAAAATATCAGCTGTGCAGCTTTTGAAGGAAGGTTAAATTTTTGTGCGCCACATAACGACACTCGGAATTATATACTTTAAAATTTGACTACACGTCAGAATACAGTATGTACACCACATTGATTGCACTAGAAAATATTGTAGAACTTGTGAAAACTGTAAATGCACAACAACTTTTAAATTTTAAGATGTCTGTGTTGTTTTCTATCAGAATCAGAACCGTAATTTTTGTGCGCTCTGTTGTAAAGTATGTGCGCTCGCTCGGCGAGGTGTGTGCGCGCGCACACGCGCACAGCTTAGAGGGAACAGTGCAGGGCACCATCCCTGGCTGCCAAGGAACCAGGTCATACATGGCATCAGAAAGGAAGGCTGTAGCAGACTCCAAGAGAGAAGTAGTATCATCAGGCAGAAGAGACTGAATCTATTGAAGCATGGCTCGAGATGTCAAGCTGGTACATACTTCCAGCTGTAGAATAGCCACTGCCACAGAAAACTGGCTTTTCAGAAAGGAGTCTACCTTGCGGCTCAGAACATCCTTTAAGATTGATCTGCCTTCCACGGGAATGGTGATCCGTCTGGTAACCGCTGCGACCTGTGCATCTAACTTGGGAAAATCAAAACTACACTCTCCTGGAGGAGGAGCGCGGCGAGTGATCTTCTTGTAGACCCTTAACTCTTTAGGCAGGGAATCAGGCTCCTGCCCTGTCCAGTTCAAGACAGATAAAACCCTGAAAATCAATCCCACCAGCTCCTCTATCTGGAAAGCATAGTTACTCACCTGTAACAGGTGTTCTCCGGGGACAGCAAGAATCAGTCCTCACGTATGGGTGACGTCAGCGCCGACAGAGTCTGCATGGAGCAAATCCCCAGTTTTCAAAGAAGGCCTTTGGGATTGCTACCACACATGTGTGGTCCCCTTCCCGCCCAAGAGTGCCATCTTGCTCAGTCAAATGACATAGCTAAAGACAGCAAAAACAAATAAAGATGGTATGACTGCAACTCCAAGGGGAGAAGGAAGGGTAGTGTGGGCTGATTCCTGCTGTCCCTGGAGAACACCTGCTACAGGTAACTACACTTTCTCCGGGAACAAGCAGGAAGTCAGTCCTCACATATAGGACTCCCCAGCTATAGGCTACCAGAACCTATAGCCAAAAAAGGCTCCCTCGTGGAGAGCTGCAAGCAGCAGCAATGAAGTCCGTATAAACAGGCCAAACAGGACCCCTGTGTCCGAGGAACTCGCACTCCGGCAGCTTGAACAAAGAAGGGTTGGAGAGTCGGAGTTGCCTAGACCCCGAAAATGTTACAGTGCACAGCCCGGCCAAAGGCACTGTCCCGTCGGGACTCTATCCAGGCAGTAATGAGATGCGAAGGTATGGGCTGAAGACTAGGTGGCAGCCCGGAAGATGTCTGCCAGCGGGACTGAACGCAGGTTGGCCACTGAGGTCGCCATAGTCCTGAGGTGCATCGTGACCCAGCCTTCCAACGGAAGTCTCGCCTTCTCATAGGTCCGAGAAATACAGTCTGCCACACATGTGGACAACGTATGCTTGGACACCGCCTCCCCCGGCTTACTGGGGTCATAGGAAATGAAAAGCTGAGAGACATTTTGGTGGCCTTGAGTGCATTGGATATAGAAAGACAAGGCCCTCCTACAGTCCAAGATATGCAGGACCATCTCTGTCCGACTGGCGTGCGGTCTGGGAAAGAAGGTAGGGAGGACCACCTCCTGGTTGAGGTGGAAAGAGGACACCACCTTCGGAAGGAATTTGGAGTGCGTGCGGAGCACCACCCTATTCTTGTAAAACCTGGTGTAAGGCGCCTCAGTCACAAGGGCCTGGAGCTCGCTTACCCTACGGGCAGAAGTGAGCGCGACCAGGAAAACTACCTTCCAGGAGAGATAGTGAAGGTGGCAGGTAGCAAGGGGCTCGAATGGTGGCAGAGTAAGCTGCCCCAATACCACACTGAGATCCCATTTGGACGCTGGGGGGCAAACCGAAGGCTTAGACAGGAGTAGGCCCCTTAGGAAGTGGGACACCACTGGGTGGGCCGAGAAGGGCTTCCCATCCATCTGATGCTGGTTCGCCTGGTTCGCCACTAGGGCACTGAGGTGTACCCTAACAGAGTTAGATTTGAGCCCCGCATGAGAGAGGTGGAGCAGGTATTGCAACACCGTGACCACCGGGCAAGAGAAGGGGTCGGCCCCCCTCTCAGTGCACCAAAGTGTGAATCTATGCCACTTAAAGGCGTAGGTCCGTTTGGTAGATGCCTTGTGTGAGGCTAGCAGAATATCCCTCACCTCTTTAGGGAGGTGGAGTGCAGCTAAAGTCACCCTCTCAGCTGCCATGCTGTCAGCAAGAGGGAGCCGAGGTTGAGATGTGGAAGAGAGCCCCCCTCCTTCGAAAGGAGCCGGGGGGCGCACCCCAGGGGTATGCAGGCCTCCACCGCCAGCTGCAGGAGCAGTGGAAACCACGGTTGTCTGAGCCACCTTGGAGCTACCAGGATGACCGAGGACCTGTCGTGGAGAATCTTAAACAGAGTCCTGGCAATCAACTGCGTCGGAGTGAAAGCATATAGAAGTTTCTCTGACCATGAGACCAGGAAGGCGTCGGCAGCCACCCTGGCGGGGTGAGGTTGCCAGGAGCAGAAGCGGGGAAACTGGTGATTGTCCGGGCTTGCAAACAGGTCCATCACCGGTTCCCCCCAGGTCTGAAAAAGCCTGTTGGTTACCTGAGTCTGTCAGCCAGCAAGTTGTCTTGGCCCGGCAGGTATACTGCTCTGAGGCGGATGCCCTGTTGGACTGCAAAAGAGCACAGATCCATGGCTTCCTGGCAGAGGGCACGGGACCCCGTGCCTCCCTGCTTGTTCACATAGAACATGGCCACTCGGTTGTCCGTTTGAACTAGGACTGACCGGTGGCCCAAGCGATGATGAAAAGCCTTCAGTGCGAGATGAATGGCCCGCAGCTCCAGAGGGTTGATTTGCTGAGCACTCTCATCCGGGGACCAAGTGTCCTGGGTGCGGTAGCCCTCGCAATGGGCTCCCCAGCCCAGCAGAGAGGCATCTGTGGTGAGGACCCTCGAGTGATTGGGGGGTCTGGAAAGGCATCCCCACCTCCAAGTGCCGGGGTGACAGCCACCAGATCAGGGACTTCACCAGCAAGTGAGTCACTCGGACCCTGTCCTGGAGGTGTCCCGTGGCACATTGTGCTGTTTGCATGTGGAGGTGGGCATCTGGAATGGCATGCACCGTGGAGGCCATGTACCAGAGAAGGCGCAGCAGATGCCTGGCTGGCACTGAGGAGCAGTGATGCATGTCTTTGCTAGTGCCCTGAGCCTAGCTGTCCTGTCTGAAGGCAGGAAGGCCTTTGAACAAATAGTGTTGATTCTTGCCCCAAGGAATTCCAGTCCTTGCGACAGTCAAAGGTTCGACTTGGGGTAGTTTATAACGAAACCCAAGTGTTGCAGGATCTGGGTGGTGCATGTCGTGGCTTGCTGCACCTCAGTCTCTGAACCTCGGAGAAAGTCCCCACTGGAGGATATGGGCTTCTTGGACTTCGTTAGGGACATGTCCAAGGCCTTGGCTTTCCCTATGGACACTGCACTCCAAGGCTGCCATCCTGGACTCCAGTCCCGGTGGCTCTGCAGTCCTCGGCATGGTCACCGATGCACTCAGGCCCGACGCCGGTTCCCCAGGAGGGGAATCCTTGACAAGGACAGTGTGTACTTGCTGAGGCTGATCAGCAACCGGATCCTTCCGGGGAATCTTGGCTGGCCACTCCCTCTCCAACGTCTCGAGCGTACGCTTGGGGCTCCGCGACTGGGCAGATCCCGGCCGATCAAAGCCATCCAAAGACGCCGCCTTTGAGGGCTTCTTCTTCCTCTTCGGTTCCCTCGAGGGAGACCCCCTCTCCGAGGACCCACAATGATGCTCGGGTTCGGAGTGCTCCTCCCGAGGCCTTGAGGCCTCAGATGAGGTCCTGGCTCTCGGAGGCATAGGGGAGTCAAGAAACATTTTATCATGCTGCTGCTGGCGGCTCCTCGAGGCCTTGGAAGACATTTTCTTGTACAGGCCACAGACCGCCGGATCATGGTCTGGGCCAAAGCACCAGAGGAAGCAGTGATGTGTCGGTTAGGGACATAATCTTACCACACCAATCACACTTTTTGAACCCGCTGGTAGACATGGGGGGAAAAAGAACCCCAGCAAGATCAAAGACCCTTCAGGCTGCCAAAAAAAAAATCAACTTTTTCCGGGACAAGAACAGACAATGTCTGGTGGGCTCCGCGGAAAAAAGGAGACTGAGCAAGATGGCACCCTTGGGCGGGAAGGGGACCACGCATGCGTGGTAGCAATCCCAAAGGCTTTCTTTGAAAGCTAGGGATTTGCTCCGCGCAGGCTCTGTTGGCGCCGTCACCCATATGTGAGGACCGACTTCCTGCTTGTTCCTAGAGACTAGGCAGATCACACCGGCCTCTGCATAGATTTCTGAAGGTGAGAGTAGGTCCTCATCCACATCAGAGCCCAATACCAATTCATCTGGGTCTGAGGCATAGTCAACATCTCGGATAGCTCCCAACTGTTCCTCATCTTCAGGGAGTGTCCCGCACCAGGGATGCTTAGCCAAAAGTAATTGAACAGGACTTCCACTTTCAGCCTGTCCGGCACGAGGCTGCGTCAGAGCACCTAGAGGCTTGCAGGGTCTGAATTTCCATGCCAGAAAGACCAGGCCTGTTGCAAAAGGAAAGGAATTTCAGGAAGGATAATCCAGACTCCAGAAGCTCTCCTCTCAGAAAAGGCTCCCCGACATCAGGGTCACAGCTGCCACAGACCCCCTAGAACAGTAGTTCCCAACACAGTTCTCAGGTACCCCCAGGCCAGTCAGGTTTTCAGGATATCCACAATGAATATGCATGAGATAGAGTTGCATACAGTGGAAGCAGTGCATGCAGATCTCTCTCATGCATATTCATTGTGGATATTCTGAAAACCTGACTGGCCTGGGAGTACCCAAGGATTAGGTTGGGAGCCACTGCCCTAGAAGATGAAGAGCAGCTCACAGCACAGTCACCGGTGCCTCCAGCTGGCTGAGCATCCTTACCCTTAGTGCCATCCTGCACCTCCTGCCCCGAAGCAGGTAAGGGCAGACTAACTGTATCCCCCGGCTGAGAAGGGGAAAGCATGCCCTCCAGGGATGACTCAGAAGCTGCCATACAGGAAAATCAGAGTCCAGAATCCAAGGATGAAGCTCCTGACTTGCCACAGGTTAAAGAACATTTCTTGGAAGAAGACATAGAGAGTTAAGTATCACAGGAGCACATGCTAAAACTGTCGGACCGCAAGCGCACGTTAACTGTGCTTTTATGTAATGCACATTAGAGCTGTTTGGGCAGAACGTGCATTACCACCGCATGACCCCCAGGGCACAATAGGCAAAAATGTTACTAATGTGTGCAAAAAATGGCAGGAAATCCCCACAGCACCAACGGTCGCTAGCAGTCCACCCCAAATTGCATCCCCAACAAGGACAATGACAAGGTCAAACCTTGGTACTCACCCCCTGAGAGTCCCAGACAGAGGATCCATGCAGGACTCAGCTCTACTCCCTTGAAACTGCTTTACTGGCTGTGTTTATATTTAACAGCACTGTGTGAAAGGCAATCTTTGGGAGAGAGCAGGGGAGAAAGGAGGAGAAGAAGGAAGAGGGAGAGGGTGCTGAGGTTTGTGAGGTTGCTGAACTCTCCATATTCTTCCAATCTGTGGCTGCTCAACAGGCCCTTACGATGATAATGGTGTGGAGCTGAATTAATTCCCCCCCCCTCCTATGGCTACCAAGAAGACCACAGTTTAGTGAAGCCTCCCACTCTGCGTTCAAGTGAGAGAACCATCCCTTTAGGGCTTGAGGTAGTCGTTCACGAGTACTTAATCTCTTCCTCTCAATCTTCAAATTTTCCAGAGAGGAGAAAATCCATCCACCATCTGCTGGAGACAAAGAAATACTGAAGGGACCTCTGGTAGCTGAGGTTGATAGAGGCACAGGAGTGATGTCACTGAAAGCTGGGCTTTTCACTGGTTCTTTGTCTTCACCAATCTGCTGGTAGGGGAACATAACCTACTTGTCTGGACTGGTCTAGCAGGACAATATGGAATGGTCTCTTCAATGAATCAAATCTATGCAAATAGAACTGATTTACAGGGTAACCTCTGGGGACTGCAAGGTTATATGTAAAGAGAGAGACTCATTATGGGGTATCATCCTTCCTACTACTGCTGGCATCAGAAGGCCTGTGTACCTCCCTCCCCCTACACTTCTTGCCATCACATTCTCACCCCATATCTTGCCAGCAAGAAGGTTCTGACAAGCAGTGCTCTATACCTGCTGCACTCTGTTTCCCTGCTAGCTTCCTCCTGGAGTCAAAACCACATGGGGCCCCCTGGTCTTGCAAAACTTGCTAGCCCTACGCAGTTCCATTTTACAGAAGGCAGCTCCAGAAGAGCAGGCAGGTAATGTGTACTGCTCACCAACTCTCTCTGAGCAAGACTGCCCTCTACAGAGGTATCAGGAGCCCACCACCACCTCCATCTTCTCTCTGCAGGTCTTTCTGAACTAGAGAGATGACAACATGCTGGACTTGGGAGGGGAAGTTGTGAGGATAATGGGCCTAAGATTAGGGCACAGGTTCCATGGACCCATAGCTAACATCATTCCTGGTATGGGCATATGCTGAGGTAATGGGGTCTCCTGGTCAAAGTGGGGCTGTGTGCAAAAATAAAAACATTCCCATCCCATCATGGGGCTGGCCTTACTGATGTATATGCCTTCTAGAGATTCCAAAAACTAGATTCATCTATTGCTCTCAGACTAGCAGAGTCAATCACTACTAAGGTATGCTGAAATTCTAAGAATGTAAGAGATGGGGTTGAGTTACTAGAATCTTCTTTACTCTAGAGGTGATTAAAAATAAAACAATACCCATAGAAACTTCACAAAACAAAATGACTCAAGTCCACTCTCTCTGCTCATTGTGTCACTCAGATGTCACTAACTGCCCTAGCAACAGAAAATAATTTTTTCTGTACTGACTATTCAGGAGTACTACATGTGCAAGGAAAAAGCAAACAAACAGGGGAGGAACTATGAGGTCTCAAAAGTCATAAGGCAGAGTCTGGAGGAAAAAAAAAGTCTATGAATCAACCGAACAAATTTTAAGAAGTCTCACCCATTAATTAAAATTTTAATTCGTAACCTGGTGTGTAGTGAATTGTGGAAGGCGATAGTGAAACACTAAGGAAGGTTACTACGACAAGGACAAGCGCCTTACAGAAATGGCAATCCTACAGAGTAAGGAAATGATATAGCAAGGATAAGGTGCGCTGCCAAAGCCTTGGAGAGCCTCTCCTCCACGCCTCACAATAATTTTATTTGAACAGGATTGTGTAGAACCAAGAATCTCCCAATAAAATAAGGGGTTAATTTAGTCTTACAGTTGTTGGGTCAGTCTATGACCTCCATGCACTTAATTCAAAGATAGACAGTACAGGACCACAGCTATCTTTGAGGGGTAAGTGGCAGGAATCAGGAAGAGGTAGAACAAAAGGCCTATACCTTAACAAATTTCAGAGGTTTCTTTCTGACATGCAGACATTGGCCAATCTTTAGCCAACATAATACTCTCCCAGACTCTGGCTGCTACTGTGCATCACAGCAGAGAAACAAACCAGGAGACCTATAGCAGAAGCTAGACAGTATCTATTTGTCAAGCTGCAGTTTCCAGTACTGAATTATATAAACCATGTCTCTTCATTTCACAAGAAAAGTAGGTTGTCAAACTTTGCTTTTGTTGCCCAAAGCTCCTGCCCAGGAACTGGCGCTTGCATGATTAGAAAGTTTGATTTCTCTGATGTACTGCTGCATTTCTTAGATATCTTCAGGTGTAAAGCACTTTCCTCCTCGTGTGCTAATCGCCAATTTAGACTACTCCTTCCCAGAGGGCAGAATACGTGCACTAACTGTACCACACAGATGTCATATAGTGCTGGATCTCAGTGCAGTGCCAAGGAGGTAGTAACAGGCTTAACTATTCGTCCACCACGAGAGAAGTCCCAGCCCAGGCTCACTAATTGACCCCTGTTGAAAGGGAAGCAAATTCATTAACAATAATTGCAACAAGAAACAAGGTTTGAGAAAAAGTACAGGATATTTTCTGTATCCTAGGACTACCCCTAACAAAAGCGTAGTTACTCACCCGTAACTGCTGTTCTCCGGGGACAGCAGGAATCAGTCCTCACATATGGGTGACATTGGCGCCAACGGAGCCCGTGCGGATCCACTCCACAGCTTTCACAGAAAGCCTTTGGGAGGTACACCGCACCTGTGTGTGGTCACCTTTCCACCCCCAAGGGTACCATCTTAGCTCAGTATGATGATATACCTTAATCAAACATAAAAAAGAAAACAACTCCATAGGGAAGAGGGTTGTGAGGATTGATTCTTGCTGTCCCCGGAGAACACTTACAGATGAGTAACTACGCTTTCTCCAGGAACAAGCAGGAAGTCAGTCCTCATATACAGGACTCCCAAGCTACAAGCTACTGAAAAACCCTGTAGAAGCCACAGTGACCCAAAAAGCAGACCATAAAGGACAGCAGGGAGTGTTGGTTGACTGGAAGTCAGGCACTGCAGTCCCCTCTGGTAGCCTGAACACAAAGGGCTAGAGAGAAGGAGCTACACTATTCTCCAAAGAGATGACAAAGTACTGCCTGGCCGAAGGCGCTATCACACAGAGAGCTCTCCTCCAAGCAGTAGTGTGCTGCAATGGTATGGACAGAGGAACAGGTGGCAGCCCAACAGATATTCAGCAAGGGCACTGAGCACAGGTTGGCCACAGAGACCATCAAGGTGCACACATTGTGCACAGTGATATGATGTTTCAGAGAAAGCACAGCCTGCTCGAAGGTGAAGGAAATGCAGTTGGCCACCCACCATGAGAGGGTACACTTGGGAGACTGCCAGCCTAAGACGGTTGGGGGTCAAATGAGACAACAAGCTGCGCTGAGCAGCTGTGGAGTTGCATCCTCTGGATGTAAAAGGAGAAAGCCCTCTTGCAATTCAGAGTCTACAGGGCAGCCTCCGCCCTGGAGGAGTGAGGCCTGGGAAAAAAGGTGGGGAGCACCACCTCTTAATTCAGGTGGAAAGCAAAGACCACATTAGGTAGCAACTTGGAGTGGGTCCAAAGGACCACTCTGTTCTTGTGGAACCTGGTGTAGGGTGCGTGGGCCACCAGCGCCTGCAGCTCACTCACATGTCAGGCTGAGGTGAGCATCACCAGGAAAACAACCTTCCAAGACAAATACTTGAGATAGCACATTGCCAAAGGCTCAAAGGAGGGAGCCATGAGCTTCCCAGCACCACATTTTAGGTCCCATGCCACCGGCGGTGAACGGATTGGGGGACGGGACAGGAGTCCTCCTCTCATGAAATGGCCCACTAGGGGGGGTGTACTGAAACAACTGAGCCATCAACAGGATGGCGGTGCGCCAAAATGGCACTAAGATGCACCCTAATCTGTGTTGGACTTTAGGTCAGCCCCAGAAAGATGCAAGAGATACCGCAAGACGTCTTGCACCGAGCAGGAAAAGGGGTTAAGACCACCATCCGTGCACCAGACAGAGAACCTGCGCCATTTAAAAGGTATACGCTCGATGTGTGGAATCCTTATGCGAAGCTAACAGGATATCCTCCACCTCCTGTGAGAGGCGGAAGTGTGCTATGGCTAATCTCTCATAAATGAAAAAAAGAACCAAAAAGGAGAAATATATCCAAATAAATCTCTTTGAAACAATTCCCTTTTGTTTATTAGCTAGAACAATTAGTGAACTGAAACTACCTATAAAGATTACTTTTTGTCGGACCATTTGCCATGAGAGAAAACCCTCTTGAAGCAAACACTCCCTTTTTTGCTTTTTAAATCAGCCTAACAATCAGCTCAAAGTATTCAAAATAAAAATGTCCAAATCCAAGGGGAATTGTATAGCGCAACCCCCTCTGGTATATCTTGTGTATCAACGGGAAAAATAACGACACAATTGTTGAAGTCATTAGCCCAAAATATGATACATTATGAAAGGCAAACTTATCTTTAATTCAAAGCCTTTCAATCATTGCTTTTATCATTCTGTAGGGCACCCAAAGTAAGTAGTCATTTTTTCTCCGTCAGTTCAATAAAGCAGGAAGCCACACCATTCACTTCACTGCTACTACAACATAACAAAAAATCATACCACTACATAGCGCCATGTTCCAGGCTGCTGGTATTTTCACGGCCCTTCATCAGGCAAACTGAAAACCATAGCTTGAAGTGAATGGTGTGGTGGAGGAGTAGCCTAATGGTTAGAGCACTGGCTTGGAAACCCAGACACCAGGGTTCGATTCCCACTAGCATGCCTTGTGGCCTTGGGAAAGTCACTTAACCCTCCATTGCCTCAGAAAATTTCAAGTTACCAATATCCCCGTTTAATATACATTACCAAGTTTAAGTTACAATGTATATTAAATAAATAAACAAACACCCCTAGAAGATGAAGGCAGGCAACAACCACCACCACCAGGCATTTGGTGAATACCCAAGGGGCAGAGGCTAGGCCAAAGGAAGCACCCTGTATTGACAATGACAAACTGGAGATACTGATAGTGCCTTGGATGGATCAGGATGTGGGTATATGCATCTTTGAGATCCAAGGAGCATAGCCAATCTCCCTGCAGGAGGTAGGGCAGCAAGGTTCCAAGAGATACCATTTTGAACTTTTCCTTGACAAGGAAGCAGTTGAGGTTCCACAGATCCAGGATGGGCCAGAAGTCCCCTGTCTTCTTGGGCACAAGAAAGTAGCAGGAGTAGAACCCTAGCCCTGCAGAGGCTGGAGAACTGACTTAACACGCAATCCTCGAGCAGGGACTAAAATTCCCTCTGCAGGAGCTCCCTGTGCAAGAGGTCCATGTGTAATTCCCCTGGGAAGAAGGAAGGAGGTTGTTGGAGAAAGTGAAGGAAGTACCCCTCTTGACCACCTGCAGCACCCAGGCATCTGTGGTGATGTCCGGCCAGAGGTATGCAAAGTGGACCAGCCATCCTCCCATGAACCTTGGGTCCATTACTTCCTGGGGGAGGGAGGGAGGCTAAGCCCAAGAAGTCATAAGCCCCCCCCCCCCCAAGGCTGCAGCTGGGGCACTGTTTGGGGCTTGGGGACCTTTGCTTACAGGGGCCATGTCTCTGCCCCTTGGTATGATGCCCCTGTTGGGGAGCCTGATAGATTGGAAATTGGGGGCATTTCCCGTAAGCCTTCTTGGTCTTTGAGTGGAAGGGCTTTTTTTTCCAAAACCTTCCAATGGGAAGGGTCAGCAGTCTTCCTGGACAGCCTGGTTCTGATCAGGAATTGTGTCTCCAGCTCGGCCACCATCCCCTCATGAGCTTGCCAAAGAGATTCTCTCTCCAGCAAAGGGATGTCAGTCAACGTGTCCTGAACCCACTGCTCCAGGTCGGAGGACTGCAGCCAGGCAAGATGGCGAGCACTAATGCCTAATACAGCCACCAATCCAAAGCCATCGAAGGCTGCCCAAGTTTGAAACTTAGTAGCAAACAAAGATAAGTTATGCTCTCAGTTATGTCCAGGGGAAATTAGCTACTAATACCCAGCCAGAAGTTCTATGAGTGTACTGGTAATAAGCCATGAAAGAAGCCTCATCTGTATATATATATTATGTTTATGGGCAACGAGGTAGAAAAATATACAGACATATAGCTAAAGGTTAATTAGAAATATGAGGTAGCAAATTGTAGCAGCACAAGACTGCAGTTAGACAAAGTGATAAATCACTGATTCGTAAGCAGAAATCCCTGATTCACTCTGCACTGAGAAAAGTTATGGAATAAGTTTCTAGCAAACTATTGCTCATCTGAAGGAGGAGAAATAAGGCGGTACCTCAGCTCCTGCTGGAAGTGGCTGAGGTCCAATAAGTCTCGGAGCAGCACGGGGTCCAAAGAGGCAGCTAGACTAGATAACGCAGGCTACTGCCCTTTCAGAAGCGAGCCGCATGAGAACAGAAGGTATCTGTGAAAGTCTTCTCTGTCCTTAGGAGAAAGGCCTTGTACACATGTAGTGTATATCTGTCTTGCAGACAGGCCAAGAAGCTAACACAAGGTACACAGGGCACATAGTAACATAGTAGATGACGGCAGATAAAGACCAGCATGGTCCACCTAGTCTGCCCAGCAAGATGGCAAGAGTAGGTGCAGGCCACCCCTCTCCATGTCTTTGTTTAGGAGTGAACCCACCACTCCATGTAGGACACCCCTATTTGTTGAGACCTTAGATGGTTCAGAAGTTATGTTTCAGTTTATTTTGTTTTTATCCTGTTGCTGTAAAGGGATCCACTGTGTTTGTCCCATGCCGTTTTGAATTCCGTCACCATGTTTGCCCCCACCACGTCCATCGGGAGGGCATTCCAAGCATCTACCACCCTTTCAGTGAAAAAATATTTCCTGACATTGCCTTTCAATTTACCACCTTGCAGCTTCATGTTATGCCCTCTAGTTTTACAGCTTCCCCGTCTTTGGAAGAGGTTTGTTTGTTCATCATTTCTCTTTAAGTATTTAAAGGTCTGAATCATATCTCCCCTGTCCCTCCTCTCCTCCAAAGTGTACATATTTAGGTCTTCTTCTCATAAGGCTTCTGACGTAGGCTCCAAATCATTTTGGTCGCCTTCCTCTGAACAGTTTCCAGTCTTTTTACATCTTTTGCAAGATATAGTCTCCAAAACTGAACACAGTATTCCAAGTGAGGCCTCACCAGTGACTTATACAGTTGCATAAGTACCTCTTCCTTTCTGCTGGTAACCCCTCTTTGTATGCAGCTCAACATCCTCCTGGCTTTTGCCACCGCCTTGTCGCACTGTTTTGCCACCTTGAGATCATCAGAGATAATCCCATCAAGGTTTTTCTCCTGAACCGTGCACACCAACCTCTCACCCCCTATCGCGTACATTTACCTTGGATTTCTGCTACCCAAGTGCATGACACTGCACTTTTTCGCATTAAATCGTAGTTGCCAAGCATTAGACCATTCTTCCAGCTTTTGTAGATCTTTCCTCATGTTAACCACTCCCTAGGGGGAGTCCACTCTGTTGCAAATTTTTGTGTCATCTGCAAAAAGACAGACTTTTCCATTCAGTCCTTCAGCAATATCACTCACAAATACATTGAACAGTACCAGGCCCAGGACCGAACCCTGGGGCACCCCGCTAATCACCTTCCTTTCATCTGAGTGAGCTCCATGTACCATCACCTTCTGTTGTCTGTCAGTCAACCAATTTCTAATCCAGTTTACCATCTTCGGACCCATCCCCAAGCTACTGAGTTTATTGACAAGCCGCCTATGAAGAACAGTATCTAAGGCTTTGCTGAAATCCAGGTAGATGACATCCATCGCATGCCCCTGATCTAGTTCCTTGGTCACCCAGTCAAAGAACTCAATCAGATTTGTTTGGCAAGACCGTCCTTCGGTAAAACCATGTTGCCTCGGATCTTGCAACCTGTTGGTTTTGAGAAAGTTCACTATTCGCTCTTTCAGGAGCGCCTCCATTACTTTTCCCACCACCCAGGTAAGGCTCACAGGCCTGTAGTTTGACACTTCTTCCCTGTCACCACTTTTGTGTAGAGGTACGACATCAGCCATTCTCCAGTCCTGAGGAACCTCTCCTGTTTCCAAGGATCTGTTGAAGACATCCTTTAACGGTCCTGCAAGAACCTCTCTGAGCTCTTTCAGTATCCTGGGATGTATCCCATCTGGTCCCATGGCTTTGTCCACTTTCAGTTTAGCAAGTTTTTCTAACACCTCATCTTCTGTGAATGGTGTGGTATCTACTTCATTCCCATTTTTATATTTGGGAGTCACAGCTGGTCCATCTCCAGGATTTTCTTTAGTAAAAACAGAGAAAAAGTATTTGTTTAGCAATTTCGCTTTTTCAATGTCAATTTCCACGAGTCCTTTCCCAGCACTTCTGAGTCCTGCAATTCCAACTCTGATCTTCTTCCTTTCCCGAATATACCTGAAGAAAGTTTTGTCGCCACCTTTAACACCTTTAGCCATCTTTTCCTCTGCCTTTGATTTTGCTTTCCTTATTTCTCTTTTTGACTCTGCGTTTGATCCTGTATTCATTTCTTTGTTCTTCTGTTTGCAAGCTTTTGAATTTTGCGAAAGCTGTGTTTTTTGCCTTTATTTGAGCAGCCATTTCTTTGGAAAACCAAATAGGTTTCCTTCTCCTCTTGTTTTTATTTACTTTTCTTATATATTTATCTGTTGCCCTTTTATTGCCACCTTTAGTTTAGCCCATTGCAATTCCACTTCCCTTATCTCCTTCCACCCTGTCAGCTTCTCCTTTAGGTACTTGGCCATTTTATTGAAGTCGGTGTTTCTGAAGTTTAGGACTTTGAGCTTGCTATGATTGGCCTGGCCTGTACCATGGCTTTTATCTCAAACCACACCGTGTGATGATCACTGTTGCTCATAGGGGCACTCAAGCAGACATTTGACACGCTATCACCGTTGGTGAGCACTAAATCCAGCGTTAATCTTTCCCAGGTTGGTTCCATCACCATTTGTCTAAGTAATGCATCTTGGAGAGCATCCACAATTTTTTTGCTTCTTTCCAGATGTGCAGAAGCAGTAATCCAATCCACATCAGCTAAAGTCACCCAATATGGCACAAATGGCAAAAAGGCACGAAAGTTCTTCTGTGCAGACTGTATTATTCTTTGTGATGAGTCCTTATCACTTTTTTGTAATTGGCTGGCATGAGACAATCCGAAGAGTTCTCAGTGAATCAGGAGGTAGTCTACAGGCATCTTTCTTGCAGAAAAGGATCCATAGTAAGATGTCATGCGGAGGAAACGGTATGTAGTTTCTGGGCATATGTACAAGTGTCCAAGACCAGTAGAACCATCTATAGATAAGAACCAGAGAAGCAGATGTTCTTGCTTGGGCAGTGAATTAGCCAGGAACAATGGGCTTCAGTATGCACACATATAAATGCTTGGCAAGCAGTTGCTTTAAGGTCAAGTCTGAGACTGGAAACACAACAAAAAAAAAGTTTCTTATAACAGGAAACCAACTTGTTTGGTCAACTTTGGTTCAGGCTTCAGTTTCTGATGAGGCCGGGGATCTGCAGCCACAGAATTGCAGGAGTACCAGCCCTACGGAGAATTCCTTGACTGAGGAAACCAGGGCAAGGAAATGCTCCAAAGATTCACCTGTCAACCCAGCTGAGAACCCGGTGAGCTCCTTCACCAGGTCCCGCAGGTTCATGCCCATGTACAGTTGGTATGCCTGGTTCTGGACTGTGAGCATGGAGCCCTGGTAGCACTTTCTGCCAAAGGCATCCATGGTGCATGCCTCCCCACCTGAGGGCACAAAGGAGTGCGCCTTTCGGCTCTTTATGCAATGCATGGCCGACTCCGCCACCATGGAGTTGGGAGGCAGTTGTGTCTTTTGGAAGCCGGGCTCCGACCGACTAGATGCTGAGACTAGAGTCGACGGTTCACAATCTGCATCGTCACCAGGCTCTCCCACATATTGAACAACAGCGTCTCAAGGATGGGGGGGCATGGGCACCATCAATGCCTCCTTCAGGGGAGCCTCATACTGCAGGATCTCCAGATCCTCAGTCCAAGGCTCGTCCTTGGGAACTGCCACAAAGGTGGGGGCTGGGACATCTCCCTCACGAAGTCCAGAAAGGCAAGGTCCTCCGGAGGGGACTGCCAATGATGACGTGGAGACAGGTCAGAGGGGACATCCTGATGGAGGACTGTGTCGGGAGAATCCTCATCCATCTCCCAATCTGACCCAGAGTCTGAGGAATCGCTCTGAGCAGAGCGATCTCCCCGTCGACTCTGCGTCAACGCCAGCGCTCCGTGGCACCCAGCATCAAGTTGTGTCTCGAATCAGACGCCAAAGGGAGTTGGCACCGGATGAGCCAGCTTCTCCAGGATCAGCTGAGTCTCCTCTGGGTATGTCCTCGCCACGGACGGCACCGATGACCCAGAGGTTCTGTCTGGGCATTGAGCCATGCTGCACCTCAAGGAACGCAGCAATGCTGTGTTCCAGGGCTGCTATCCTGGCATCGATGCCAGTTGGCTCCACAGCAGCTGACTATGGTCTCATCAAGCCCAGAGCCAAGTCCCTTGTCATGGAATCAGTGATGGTGTCGGGGGACCTGACCCGATCCTGTGAGAGTCTCCTCCTGCCAGGGCTGCTTGGAGGGCCACTCCTGGCCATCACCATTGGGTTGAGTACTCCAAGCCCTGGCACCGGAAGTTACCTGCAGGTCTGTGATTGGATCTTGCCTTTGACTATGATAACTTCCTGGACCCACGGGGAAGGTCCTTGGAGGATGATCCCTGGTCTGAGGTCCGCGACCCCAGGGCTGTGACCGAGCCCGGGCGTGCGACAAATTGGCGTGCAGACTCAAACAGCTCCACCTGCAGCTTTTTACGATCCTTCCAGGTCTTCGCCAATATCTGTTAGCAGAGCAGGCAAGAAGACACATTGTGTCTGCCCCAAGGCATTTAATACAGCAACTGTGGTGGTCCATGATAGACATAGTGCAGGGGCACTTGCCACATTGCTTGAAACTGCTGATCGAGGCCATAGTGGGAAAGATGGCACACGTGAGGTCAAACGCCGACGTCTCGATCAGTCAAGCCATGAGCAAAGACTCACACCAAAAAAACAAGAGAAAAAAAAAGGGACCTGAGAAAAACACGACGTCGAGGCAGTGGACTCGGGTGGCAGAAAGGTGATCGGAACAGATCCTGGCAAAAAGCACAAAGGAAAATTTGTGAAAAAAAATCAATTTTAACTGGGAGCACAGTCTGCAGGGCTCTGCGGAAAAAAGAAGACTGAGGTAAGATGGCACCTTTGGGCAGGAAGGTGACCACGCATGCATGGTGTAATTCTGAAAGGCTCTCTGTGAAAGCTGGGGAGTGGATTCACACATGCTCTGTTGGTGCCGACATCACCCATACGTGAGGACTGACTTCTTGCTTGTTCTCGGAGAATGCTCCATTCAAGGCCCCATCCAGTAAAAGAGAGTTGTAAAGAGGCAGCTGGACTACTACTGGCTTTTATGTCTGCTCACTGATCTAAGTACTCCTACGTCATATTTTTCCCTACATTATATACCAGTCACCAGATTTCAAGGTGAAATTCAGCTAAGATGGGGTTACAGCTAGTTTTTAATTCAGCTGCAAAAAGCCGTCACCTCCAGGTCTGCATCATATACACACTTTAATATGTGCAGCCAGTAATTTTAACATTGCATGGGCCCTTAAGATAGGCACATTCGTATAAACCAATAATTTATAGTGGCAGATGAAAACACTTTTCAGATTTCAACAAACCAACCTTGCCCTTTTTACAGCCTCTTCCCCACCCAAAAGGCAGTGGACACCTTAACTGTGAAACATGTTAAATTATTTTGATTCAGGATATTAATACACCAGAAAACGGAACAGAAAGTGTAGTTACTCACCTCTATCAGGTGTTCTTCGGGGACAGCAGGAATCAGTCCACACATATGGGTGATGTTGGCACCGACTGAGCCCTCGCGGAAGCATCCCCCCCAGCTTTCAAAGAAAGCCTTTGGTAGATGCCACTATGCATGCATGGTCCCTTTCCCGCCCAAGGGTGCCATCTTGCTTAGTCAGATGATATAGCCAAAGACGACAAACAAGATAGTAAAGGAGCAAGGGGTGAAGGAGGGTTGTAAGGACCGATTCCTGTTGTCCCCAGAGAACACTTGTTACAGGTGAGTAAATATGCTTTCTCCAAGAACAAGCAGAAAGTCAGTCCTCACATATGGGACTCCCCAGCTACAGGCTACCAAAAGCCCACAGCAAAAATAGGGGCTCCCTCACAGGGAGCCGCAAACAGCAGCAATTTAGTCCGTGTACACAGACCACATTAGGACTTCTGTAGCCGATGAAACCAGCACTCTGTTAGCCTGAACACAGAAGGTTCGCAGGGTAGGAGCTGCCTAAACCCCAAAAAGATAACAGAGCACAGCCTGGCCGAAGGTCAGGACTCTCTTTCCAGGCAGTAATGGGCTGCGAAGGTATGGACTGAAGACCAGATGGCGGCCCGGCAGATGTCCACCATCAGGATGGAGTGCAAGTTTGCCACTGAAGCCGCCATGGCCCTGACATGGTGTGCTGTGACGCGGCCTTCCAGTGGAGCCTCGCCTGCTCTTAAGCGAGGGAGATACAGTCCGCCAACCATGTGGACAGCATACACTTGGTCACCGCCTCTCCCAGCCTACTGGGGTTGTAGGAGATGAAAAGCTGAGAGGCTTTGCGGTGGCTCTGAGTGCGTTGGATGTAGAAGGACAAAACCCTCTTACAGTCCAAGGTATGGAGAACCATCTCACCCAACTTGAGTGAGGTCTTGGAAAGAAGGTGGGGATCACCACTTCCTGGTTGAGATGGAGGGGTGACACCACCTTCGGCAGGAATTTGGGGTGCGTGCGAAGCACCACTCTGTTCTTGTAGAACCTGGTATAGGGCGCCTCCACCACCAGGGCCTGAAGTTCGCTAACTCTGTGAGCGGAGGTGAGCACGACTAGGAAAGCCACATTCCACAAGAGGTAGCGCAGGTAGCCAAAAGTTTGAAGGGCAGACGAGTGAGCTGCCCCAACACCACATTGAGGTCCCATTCGGTTGCTGGGGAGCGAACCAGAGGCTTCGATAAGAGCAGGCCCCGAAGAAAACGTGTCACCAACGGCTGGACCGAGAGGAGCTTACCATCAACCAGATGGTGGCGTGCCGCCAAGGCACTGAGGTGCATCCAGACAGAGAGGTGGAGAAGGTACTGTAAACACCAGAGCAACCAGACAGAAGGGTCAGTCCTGCGATCGGCACACCAAACAGAGAAACTGCGCCATTTGAGGATGTAAACCTTCCTAGTAGAGGACTTGCGAGAGGCCAGCAAGATGTCCTCCACTTCAACCAGAAGGTTGAAGGGGGCCAGTCACCCTCTCAGCAGCCAGGCTGTCAGCGACAGGAACCCCAGGTTGAGGTGGAGAGCGCCCCCCTCCTGAGATAGGAGTCCCAGGGCAGTCCCCAAGGGGATGGGTGTGTCCACTGTCAATTGTAGAAGCAGCGGGAACCATGGTTGCCTGGGCCACCGAGGAGCTATCAGGATGAGAGAGGCCATGTCGCGGAAGGTCCTGAACAAGGTCTTGGCGATCAGCAGGGTAGGAAGGAAGGCGTACATCAGGCCTCTCTACCATGAGACCAGGAACACATCTGTTGCCACCCTGGAGGGGTGGGGTTGCCGGAGCAGAAACGGATCAACTAAAAGTTGTCCGGGTTGGTGAACAGGTCCATCACGGATTCTTCCCAGAGCCGGAAAAGCCGACTGGCTACCCTGGGGTCCAGCAGCTATTCGTGCAGCTGGAGAACTCTGCTGAGCCTGTCGGCCAGCTGGCTGTCCTGACCGATTGTGTATGAGCAGAGGGCTAGAGCCTCCTGATAAAGGGTACGAGCCCCTGTGTTTGTTCACATAGAACATCGCCACCTGATTGTCCATCTGGACCAGAACCGGTTGGTGATGCAGGTGGTGACAGAAGATCCTCAGGGCTAGGTGTATGGCTTGGAGCTCCAGGAAACTGATCTGCTGGGTGCTCTCGTCCGATGACCAGTTACCCTGAGTGCAGAGATCTCCGCAGTGGGTTCCCCAGTCGAGCAGGGAGGCATCCACTGTGAGGACCCTGGAGGTGCTTGGGGCCTGAAAAAGCATGTCCGCCTCAAGATGCTGAGGAGACTGCCACATGACCAGTGAATCCGCCAATTGGCAGGTCACGTAAATCCTGTCCCGTAGGCGGCCAGTGGCCTGCAACCACTGGTCCTGGAGACACCACTGCGCCGCCCTCATGTAGAGGCAAGCGTCTGCGGTGACGTGGACTGTGAAGGCCATGTGCCCGAGGCAGAGCAAGAGAAGCCGAGCGGGCACCAAGGGACGGCACCGCACATCCTGAGCCAGAGCCCCGAGACGATACACTTGGTTCCTGGACAAGAAAGCCTTCGACTGGAGAGAGTGTTGATCCTTGCCCCAATGAACTCCAGACACTGTCTAGGAAGGAGGTGAGACTTGGAGTAGTTTATCACAAATCACAAGTGCCGTAAGAGCTGGATGGTGCATGTGGTAGCCTGCTGCACCTCTGAGGCCGTGCCTCCCTTTATGAGCCAGTAGTCCAGGTAGAGAAAGACGAAGACCCCCTGGAGCCGGAGGAAGGCAGCTACAACCGCCAGGCATTTTGTGAAAACTCTTGGGGCAGAGACCAGGCCGGTGGAGCACCCTGTACTGGAAATGCCTGCCCCCCAATATGACCGCAGGTACTGTCTGTGGTTGGGGTGGATAAGGATGTGGGTATAAGCATCCTTGAGGTCTAAGGAGCATAGCGTGTCTCCCTGCTGGAGGTATGGCAGCAATGTTCCAAGGGAGAGCATCTTGAACTTCTCCCTCACCAGGAATTTGTTGAGCTTGTGCAGGTTGAGGATGAGCCTTAGGCCCCCTGTCCTTTTTGGCCCGAGAAAGTACCTGGAGTAGAACCCCTTGCCCTTGAGATGGTGGGGTACCGGTTCCACCACTTTGTCCTCGAGAAGACCTGCCAACTCCTTCAGAAGAAGGTCCCGGTGGAGGGGAGACTTGAGGGGCTCTCCCGGGAAATAAGGGGGAGGTGTCTGAGTCAGATGGAGGAGGTAACACTCCCTGACCACTTCAAGTGCCTAAGAATCGGTAGTGATGGACATTCACCGCTGGGCATAGAGGGCCAGACGTCCCCCTGTGGGCTGCTGATCTCCTTGGGTAGAGAGGCTATGCTGAAGGAGTCAAAAACTCCCCCTTGGCTGGGCCAGAGCTGGTGCCTGGAGCCTTCTGCTTACGCGGGCCATGCCCATGTCCCTTGGCCTGCTGACCCTGTTGGGGAGCTGGGGAGGCCTGATAAGGTGGGTAGTTTCAGTAAGCAGCTCCCTTCCTCGGGTAAAAGGACTTTTTACCCGAGCCCTTCTGTCAGAGAGGGGTAGCAGTCTTTTTAGAGAGCCTGGTCTTCGTCATGAACTCAGTTTCCAGCTCGGCAACCTTGACGGTCATAGGTTTGCCAAAGAGGTTCTCTCCTTGGCAGAGAATGCCAAAGCCTTAGACATGTCCTTGACCAAATCCAGGAAGCTTATGTCCTCGGATGGGAACCGTCACCGAGGCTCCAAGATGGGAGAGTCAGAAGGGACATTGCGGTGGTGACTGGTATCGGGGGACTCCTTGTCCTCCGTCTCACAGTTGGAGTAGTCCGTTGAGGATGCCACAGGAAGGCTGCTCCGTGGGCCTTGGGGTCCCCGAGGCCCTGCAGCCAGTGCCCAGCAAACTTGCCGGGGATGACCGTGGTCCCGTCGAGCGGGACTCAGAGTGCAACTTCGGCAGAGGATCGACTCGAGGCCGAAGGACCTCAAGGATCGGCTTGGCCTCCGGGGTGGACGTCGAGGGCCCAGTGGTCGGGGCGGGTGAACCAGTCATGCCGGACACCAGAGCTCACTGCTGGTCCATGAAGGCAAACTGCGCTCCAGCGCCGCCATTCTGGACTCTAGACCAGAAGGCTCCGCAGCCTTTGGCGTGGGCTCCAAGGGACTCGTGCCCGATGCTGGCTCCCCTGAAGGGGAATCCTAGACGAGGATGGTGTCTGGGACAGAGGCCGGTCTGCAGTCGGATCCTTCTGGGGGACCTTTGCAGGCCGCTCCTTCCCAGATGCCTCGGACGAATGTCTCAGACTAAGGGAACGGGCCCAGGAAGGCCCCGGCTGGTCGGAACCATCCAAGGATGCCGCCTTCGAGGGTTTCTTCTTCTTCCTGGGTTCCCTCGAGGGAGACCCCCTTTCTGAAGACCCACGACGAGGCTCGGGTTCAGAAGGCTCCACCTAAGATGTCGGGGCCTTCGGAGGTATCGGGGACTCGGGGAAAAACTTATACTGCTGCTGGCGGCTCTTTTGGGCCTTGCTGGACATCCTCTTACAGAGACCGCAGGCTGCCAGGTCGTGGTCTGGCCCGAGGCAGCAGTGACAGCAGTTATGTGTGTCGGTCAAAGACATGATTTCAGAGCACTGATTACACTTCTTAAAGTCACTGGTAGCCATGGGAGAAAAGAATCCCTACAAGATCGAAGATTATCAAAGGCTGCCAGAGGGAGAAAAAAAAAGGGGTGAAGATGCCAGAAAAAGAAAAGAACGAAAGACTACAAAAAATAATCCAAACCCGGCGCTGAGGCATCGAGGTCGGTAGGTGGGAAGAGTACTGGTGCAATACCGGAGGCGAGTATGAAACTCGGAGAGAGAAAAATAAACTTTTTCTGTGGACAAGCCAGACAACATCTGAAGGGCTCTGCAGAAAAAAGGAGACTGAACAAGATGGCACCCTTGGGCGGGAAGGGGACCACGCATGCGTGGTGGCATCTCCCAAAGGCTTTCTTTGAAAGCTGGGGGGGATGCTTCTGCGAGGGCTCCATCGGTGCCAACGTCAACGATATGTGAGGACTGACTTCCTGCTTTTTCCTGAGAAAATAGAAATACCATTTATTTTAAAAAGATTTTTACTTTAGTGCATGGATGTTTGCTGAAGCAGTAGCTCTGGGATTTTAGCAGGCTAGATTAATTGTTTGGGCATGGCCATTTTTTTCTTGCCAATTTGTACTTCTAGCACAATTAGAACCAGGACTGGGACCCGGCACTGTAAGCATTAACTTATTATTACCCGGGAATGTCTTCTCCTATTTTATATCCTCTCCTAGTTTATTCCTTCCAAAATCCTGGACCATATATCCAGCCACTGCAAGATGACCTGGACTCCTTGGCCCTAGCCGACTGAAACACTCAGGAATCAAACTTAGGTCCTCCTCATAATGATTTGCATCAAGTCCAGCCCAAAGTCATTCTTTCTAATGCTTCCATTTCTGGAAGCGAAACACAATGAACAAGACTGAGGCGGTTATGTATGGAGGTGAAGCAGGAAAGGATAGTTCTTACCACCAAAGTGTACGGGGCCTCCTTCTTCTGTACTTCCTCAGCAGAGGAGCAGGACGCTTCAGCAGAGCTGGGTCCTGTGGGGGAAGTGTCAATGAAGTTCTCATCTACTACTCGGAAGCGGATCTCCTCACCAACATCCATGTACAGATCGTGGGCTCCCTCTTCTGTCTCATATTCCCACACCCACACCTGTTCCGTCTCATCACTGGAAAGATGCAATGTTAAGGAAGAGCTACATGTCACTGAACCTTCAGGTTTGTTTTTCAGATTTAAAGTTCCCCCAAAAGTTTCAAAGTTCTGAGTTACAAGAAACAGAAGTGAGGAGCTGATAGTAAAGGAACTTGCAGAATCTTTAACAAATAACTCACAGGTAGAGCAGCTTTTGTTTTTGAGTTCACTTTTGGGGTTTTTTGCTCAGCAACTTCCACCTACTCCTTTGGATTTCCAATCCAATTAGATCTTGCCATAACCTGGGCTCCTGCACTACCAGTCTTTATTCACATCTACTCTAGCTTTCACTTTCTCCCCTCTCCACCCCATTTTGAATCATTATCCTCTCCTGTCCAGCAGTCACTACAATGTCAATCCACTGGTATAAAGGCACTAGGTGCAGCCTTAAGACAATCAGCTGGGAAGCACCTGTTGTATCTTTGTTGCACAGAACATCGTGGATCTTCGGAGCAGAGTTCCAACTCCATTCACACACACTGGAAGTGTCACAGCGCCTCTCCTCCTTGCGCCAGAGGATAAAACCAGACTGTGTGGGTGGATTACTGAGGCATCTGCTGCATTTTTGTTGCCCAGAGCATTATAGGATGTCGGAGCAGGGTCCCGACTCCATTCGCACACACTGGAAGTGTCACAGATCCTCCCTTCCTTGCGTCAGAGGCTAACTATCCAGATAGAATCGCGGGACGTGGCTGCGGATGCATGTCTTAAGGGGTGTGACTAAGGGGCATGTTCTGCCTCTTAGGAGCACCGAAGGACACCTAATCGGAAAGCTCCATAGTGATGGGGAAGCAGAAAGCTTGATCTAAAGTGCCCACTATCACAAGCCCAAGCAGGGCCCGATGGATTATCATCTGGTGCAGTGACTTCCGTTAAATTGCCTATACCTGTTGGAAATGTCTTCTTCTGAGAGGTCCCTATATTCTGGGTTGCGAACCCCTCCCCCTCAGTTTTCTGTAGTGAATGAAGCGAGTATAGCGGAGATCTCCCTGGTGACAGCTGTAATGCAGTCTACTTCTACCCCTCTACTCTATGAGATTGTTGGCCAGCAAATAATTTCTTTGAACTCAGATGTTCGCCTTCCAGCGCCAATCTCTATGCCTGAGGCATCTGTGGACTCGGTGCTTCATATTAAGATAGAATTTCTCAAGAATGTTGCTAGAGCTAAGAACCTAAGATTTTTGAATTTTCGGGTAGTTCATCTCCTTTCCCCAATGGAACTTTTGAAGAAGTATTTGAGGGAGATATTGTTTTATTCAAATTTTGATAAATCTTTGGTTTATTCTATATACTACCTCCATCATAGTGTTTTTCTCTTAGATTTCCTGAGAGGGAAATGGATGAGCTGGTTAATGTTGACAGTATGGAGTTGACTCAGTTTTTAGAGTTTTCTCTTAATAACGTGACCAAAAGAGCGGCTTTAGTAGTCACCTTTCAGCCGGAGATTGAAAAAACTGCTCTCTTAAAATAATACTTTTCAAAAAAGGATGTCCACTTTTGTGGGCATCCCATTAATATTCTTCCGGATGTGGCTAAAGCTACACAACTTTGTAGGAAGTCTTTCTTGCAATTGAGATCTAGGGCTCTTGTAGCGGGCAGTACATTTTATTTAAAATTTCCTTGCAAGTGTATTGTGATGTATTCAGGCACTAAATATATCTTTTCAGATATTTCACATTTGAAAAAGTGTAGCTACTCACCTGTAACAGGTGTTATCCGGGAACAGCAGGAATCAGTCCTCATACATGGGTGATGGCAACACAGACGGAGCAACATGGAGCATTTCCCCAGCTTTTAAAAAAAGCCTTTGGAAATACTACCACGCATGCATCGTCCCCTTTCTGCCCAAGGGTGCCATCTTGATCAGTCAGATGACAAAGCGAAAAGAACATAAAACAATGTAGGGAGGCAACTCCAAGTGGAGGAAGGAGGGGTGTGAAGACTGATTCCTGCTGTTCCTAGAGAACACCTGGTTACAGGTGAATAACTACTCTTTCTTCAGGAACAAGCAGGAAGTCAGTCCTCACATATGGGACTCCCTAGCTCCAGGCTGCTGAGGACCGAACCACGACAGCACCAACGGCAATCAGCTGATAGCCATGAGTTGCAGAAGGCGAGTTCCCACTGAGAGACTCTTCAAGACTCTAGCATCCAGCGACACTATCACTCCAGTAGCCTGAACACAGAAGAGTTGGAGGGCAGGAGTTGCCTACATCCCGAAAATATTACAGAGTACTTCTTGCCTGCAGGCCTCACTCTCCAGGCAGTAATGAGCTACAAACATATAAATCGAAGACCACGTGGCGGCCCTGCAAGTTTCCAAGTGGACAGGGTTCGCTTCGTTACAGAGAGCCCCAGTCTGCTGGGGTCATATGACACAAAGAGCTGTGGGGATTTGCAATGGGCCTGGGTCCTCAGCAGACAGAAGGACAGGGCCCGCTTACAGTCTAGCATATGCAATATAATCTCCTCCCTGCCAGTATGGGGCCGCAGAAAAAAGGTGGCAAGGACCACGTCCTGGTTGAGGTGGAAGGGAGATACCACTTTAGAGAGGAATTTGGTGTGTCTGTGGAGAATTACCCTGTTCTTGTAGAACCTTGTATAGGGCATATCCGCCACCAAGGGCTGGAGTTCACTCACTCTCCGAACGGATGGGATAGCCACCAGAAAAAACACTTTCCAGGGTAGATATCGCAAATGGCAGTGGCCAAAGACTCAAACAGCGGTCTGGTGAGCTGGGAGAGCACCACATTCAGGTCCCATTCCACCGCAGGAGGGCAGAGAGGAGGCTTTGATAGCAGGGGGCCCCGTAGGAACCTGGAAACTAGGGGCTGGTTGGAGAGGAGTTTCCCCTCTATAAGATGATGGTGAGAAGCTATGGCACTCGGGTGCACCCTCACAGAACTAGACTGCAGGCCGGCGTATGAGAGGTGCAGTAAGTACTTTAGCACTAGTTGCATGCAGCAAGAGAAAGGGTTCTCTCCTCTCTGCACACCAGAGGGAGAATCTTCTCCATTTGAAGGCATACGCTTGCCTGGTGGAGGGCTTACCCAGGAGGATCTCCTCGACCTCTCCTGGGAGAATAAAGGGAGCCAAGGCTACCCTTTCAGCAAACACACCATCAATACCAACAACGCCAGCTTGGGGTGCAGAAGGGAGCCCTCCTCCTGGGACAGAAGGTCTGGATCCTGACCCAGCGAGACTGGGAGTGCCACCGATAAGGAGAGCAGCAGAGGGAACCAGGGTTGCCGGGCCCAACTGGGGGCAATCAGAATTACTGACGCCTGCTCGCTCTGGACCTAGAAGAGGGTCTTTGCCACTAGTGGTGTCGGTGGGAAGGCATAGAGGACAACCTCGGAACACGGGATCAGAAAGGCATCTGCCACCACCCTCCCCGGATGTATGAGCAGAAGCGGGGCAGCTACGTGTTGTCCGGGGAGGCAAACAAATCCATCATGGGCCTACCCCAGAGGTGGAAGAGTCTTTGGGATTCAGACGCCATTTGTGTAGGCGGAGGACTCTGCTGAGTTTGTCCGCTAAGCAACTTTCCTGACCTGGAAGGTATACTGCATGCAGGAGCATTCCGTGGCGTACCGCAAAGAAGAGGAGAGCCACTGCCTCATGGCAGAGGGAGTATGAACCCATGCCTCCCTATTTGTTCACACAGACAATAGCAACCTGGTTGTCTGTCTGGATCAGCAATGGGTGGTTGCACAGGAGGTGGAAGAATGCCTGCAAGGCCAGGGAGCTGGTCCAGATAGGGGAAGACGAAAGCCTCTTGTAGGCGCATGTGGGCGGCTACAACCGCTAAGCACTTTGTAAAGACTTTTGGCGAGGCGGCCAGGCCGAAAGGAAGCACCCTGTACTGGTAGTGCTCTCCTCCCACCACGAACCTTAAGTACTGACGGTGGGAGGAGTGTCTCAGGATGTGAGTATATGCATCCTTTAAGTCTAAGAAGCACAGCCAATCTTCCTGGTGGAGGAAGGGCAGCAGAGTTCAGGTTCCACAGGTCCATTATGGGCCTGAGGCCCCCAGTTCTATTGGGGACAAGAAAATACCTGGAATAGAACCCCTTTCCCCATAAATGTCTGGGTACAGGTTCTACTGCCCTGTCCTTGAGCAGGCCTGCGAGCTCTGAGGGGAGCAAGGTCTGGTGAAGGAGAGGACGCACTGGCTCTCCTGAGAAGAATCCTGGGGGTGTCTGTTGGAACCTGAGGAGATAGCCCCCCCTTTATCACTTGCCGGAGCCACTGGTTCATGGTGACCCCGGCCCACCTGTGGGTGAAGAACGCCAGGTGGCCCCCTGTGGGATGGGGAGGGTCTCCCAGAGGAGAGGAGGCCCTGCCCGGGGAGTCAAGAGCTCCCCCCTCAGGCTGGGTGGGAGCTGGTGGCTGAGGCTTCTGAGCCTTTGGCTTCCACTGCCCATGGTCTTGGCTCTTGGGCTGGAAACCCTGTGGTCCTGAATAAGGCTGGTACTGGCTCTGGTGGAAGGACCCCCTCTTTCCTCAAGAAAAGCGGTCTTTTTCCCAACAGCTTCTTCCGGGGAAGGGTCAAGGTCTTCCTCGAGAGCCTCTACCTGCTCACAACCTCGGACTCGGCTGCCTTGTCGGCCATGGGCTTTCCGAACAAGATTTCCCCGGTCCAGGGGACATCCAGCAGTTTTTCTTGCACCCACTGCTTGAGGTCGGAGGTCTGCAACCAGGCCTGGCACTGATCTCCTATGCCCACTGCTGCTACCTGGGCTACGGATTCAAAGCAATCATAGGCAGTACAGGAAAGGAACTTCAAGCAGTTCCAGATCCCAGAGGTCAGGGCTTGGAACCTCTGGAAGGGTTCCCTGGCGAGGCCTGCAGAGAAGCCCGCTAGCTTTTGGATGAGGCCCTTAAGGTAACATGCCTATGTACAATTCATAGGCCTGAATCTGACAGCTCAGCATGGATCCCTGGAAGCACTTGTGTCCGAGGGCATCGAGAGCTCAGGCCTTCCTGCCCTGGGGAACCGAAGAGTAGATCTTCTGACTCTTCAGCTTTTGTATAATGACTCCACGACCATGGAGTTATGTGGGAGCTGGGACTTTTGGAAACCCAGGCCCTTCGACATGCTAGATGCGTAGAGGCGTCGGCTAACCACCGGCACCAAGGCTGGGGTCTCCCACATCGTCAGGAGCAACCACTCAAGGATGGGCTGTACCTGCACAGTGAGAGTCTCCTTTGGCAGGTACTCATACTGGAGAATTTCCAGTTCTTCGGTGCGTGTGTTCTCCTCCGACTTGGTCGGGAACGAAAGGGCCCGGGCCATGTCCTGGACAAAGTCGTGGAAGGCCACATCCTCGGGGGAAGAATGGCTCCAGGGGAGACGGTTCCAAAGGAACTTCTCAACATCGGTCTTCCAATCAGAGCTGGAGGGTGTCGAGGATTCAGAGGCTTAGGACTCACGCCTCAAGGCCGGCCCCGAGGAACTGGGCTCATCCGGTAGATCTCAGGTCGGACTCCTGAAAACTGTCCGGGGTGGACCAGACACCCGATGATCGGAACCGAGCTCTCAATCGGCGCAGAGGGCTTACCCAAGGCCGGAGGCACTCGGGGTCTAGTTCAAGCCCAGGAGCTGGTTGTTGGGGCAGATGATGCGGATGAACCTGACATCACTGCCTGCTGCAAGGCCAGGACGGCAGAGATATTCTGCTCCAGGCTGCCATTCTGGATTCAATGCCAGAACACTCCGCAGCTGTCGGTGTGGGCACCAAGGACCTCGGGCCAGATGCCAGCACTCTCACAAGTGCGTTCTCGATGAGGAACACGGCCTCAAGGGGCTCGCACGGTCACTGCTGGCCGAGGACTCCTTCTTAGAGACCTTAGGGGGGCGCTGCTCGGAGTCGCCAGAGTCCCTCCACAGGACCTTACCGGGTTTCACTGGTGGAACCTTGACTGGCCTCGAGGACTTTTTCTTTTTCTGTCTGGGGTCTTTACAAAGGAGCCACCGCCATGGGACTCCGAAGACACCTGGGCCTTGTGGGAAGTGCTCAGCTTTGGACTTAACGTCAGGGAAGCCAGGACTGCGTCGGACTGCAGAAACATCCTCTCCTACAACTCTGACCTTTTCTTGTTGGTTTTCAGAATCATGGCTTGGCACAGGTGGTACTGTTGAGGAATGGGCCGAGGCAGCGTAAGCATAAGTCACTGTAGTCCGTAGCAGACATGGTTTGACTGCAGCGGTAACACATTTTGAACCCACCAAGGGACATTGTGGGAGAAACCTGGGCGAAAAGAGGTACAAACGCGGTCGAGGCAAAGCCTTGTCAAAAAGAAGGGGGAGCCAGGGACGGTGCCGGCTTGAGGCGGGAAAAGGAACCGGGAAAAAACAACTGTTAGAAAATTATACTTAAGGATTTTTCCAGGAAAAACGGGACAAGCGTCCGTTGGGCTCCATGGAAAAATAGGAGACTGCTCAAGGGGGCAGGAAGGGGACCACGCATATGCGGTAGCATTCCCAAAGGCTTTCTTTGAAAGCTGGGGAAATGCTCCATGCAGGCTCCGTCAGTGCCAACATCACCCATATGTGAGAACTGACTTCCTCCTTGTTCCTGGAGAAAATTTCTAGTTCATAAATAATATTTTCCTTTCTCTTTTTACTGTTATGTGGGTGGATTGAGGATGTAAAAGGGGTTAATAAGTTAGCTTTCAGGCTGCATTGAATCAATATGGTGTACTCCCTTAATGTGGACTTTTGCATATTCTCCTTTTGCTACTATGTAGTTAATTTCTTATTTATTTAAATTTCCTGAAGAGATAAACTGAAGAGTAGCAGATCACCAAGGCCGGATGGCATACATCCAAAGGTGTTGAAAGAACTGAAATATGAGATTGCAGACCTGCTATTAGTAATCTGTGAACTATCATTAAAATCATCTCTAATACCTGAAGACTGGAGGATCGCCAATGTAACACCAATTTTTAAAAAGGGTTCCAGGGGTGATCCGGGAAACTACAGACCGGTGAGCCAGACATCAGTACCAGGAAAAATGGTAGAAACCATCATAAAGAATAAAATTACTCAGCATGTAGATAGTCATGGCCTAATGGGAGACAGCCAACATGGCTTTAGACAAGGAAGATCTTGTCTTACTAATCTGTTATGTTTTTTTGAAAGTGTGAACCAACAGGTGGACAAAGGTGAGTCAGTTGATATAGTGTATCTGGACTTTCAGAAAGCCTTTGACAAGGTCCCTCATCAGAGACTTTTGGCAAAACTAAAGAGTCATGGGATAGGAGGCAGTGTACTACTGTGGATCAAGAACTGGTTAAAAGATAGAAAGCAGAGGGTTGGGCTAAATGGCCAATTTTCCTAATGGAGAAATGTGAATAGTGGTGAATAGTGATGTACCCCAGGGATCTGTGCTAGGTCCGCTGCTTTTTGACATATTCATAAATGACCTGGAAAGTGGAATAACGAGTGAGGTTATCAAATTTGCAGATGACACAAAACTATTTAAAGTTGTTAAAACCCAAGAGGATTGTGGAAAATTGCAAGAGGATCTTGATAAATTGGAAGACTGGGCATCAAAATGGCAGATGAAATTTAATGTGGACAAGTGCAAAGTTATGCACCTAGGGAAGAACAACCCAAACTATGGTTACATGATGCAAGGTTCCACATTAGGAACCACCACCCAGGAAAAAGATTTAGGCGTCATCGTTGATAGCATGTTAAAACCCTTGGCCCAATGTGCAGCGGCAGCCAAGAGAGCAAATAGAATGCTAGGTATGATAAGGAAAGGAATGGAAAATAAAACAAAAGATATTATAATGCCTCTATATCGTTCCATGGTGAGACCTCACCTTGAATATTGTGTGCAATTCTGGTCGCTGTATCTTAAAAAGGATATAGCATTATTAGAAAAGGTTCAGAGAAGAGCCACCAAAATGGTAAAGGGGATGGAAGGATACTCCTATGAAGAAAGGCTAAAAAGGTTAGGGCTCTTTAACCTGGAAAAGAGACGGCTGAAGGGAGATACGATAGAAGTCTATAAATTAATGAACGGAGTAGAACGGGTAAACGTAGATCGATTGTTTACGTTATCAGAATATTGAAAGGCTAGGGGACATGCAATGAAGCTACAGGGTAAACTATTTAAGACTAATAGAAAATATTTTTTCACTCAACGTGTAATCAAACTCTGGAATTTGTTACCGAAGGATGTAGTAAAGGCTGTTAGTGTAGATGGGTTTAAAAAAGGTTTGGACAAGCTCCTGGAGGAAAGGTCCATAAACCATTATTAAGAAGGGACCCAGGATATCAATGCTTGACCCAGTACAAGCATTGTGGAACCTGTGTCTATTGGGGAAACTGCTAGGTACGTACGACCTAGATTGGCCACTGTTGCAAACAGGATACTGGGCTTGATGGACCTTGGTCTGACCCAGTATGGCATATCTTATGTTGTTATGTGTTTGTAAGAAGAATTGCTTTCTTTATGGTTGCTTATATAACATTTTGAATAATTCTAATAAAATATAAAAAAAAAAAATCAGTTGTCACTGATACGCTATATCTAGTTATTTTCCACAGCATACCCGGCCCCCCCCCGTCAGCCTAATCAGTATAGGAAAAGCCACTCTTTCTGAAGACATAGAACTATCTTTGCTGTGACGTGTTCTGTGCTTTCTGCTTAAATGACCTGGGCTCCATTCTTGCTCGGCGTCCTGGCTCTATAGCTTGGATACAGCAGAGTTGATGAATTACTTAGGCTACACAATAGGAAGCTCATGCGACATCATCACAAGACAGCTCTGATCAGGAACACATCAATCAATCACTCCAGGCCCTTATAAAAGGGGAAAGTTACAACTGAGCTGCTGATGTGATAGCCTAAAGAAAGGCAACATCACAAGACATGAAATCCCCATTTAGTAATGGTCAGTCTAAGGATACAACTTTCCTGGCTGCTGCAGGGACTCTGGAGGGATTATAATGTCATCAAAGAAGCCAAGAGAGACTGTCAGGAGAAGGGAGAAATAAATAAAAAGGGTTACAAACCATATCCATACCATCAGGATGTTACTAGACAGGAAATTTCATGTTGAAGAGTAAACACGTGCAGCCCTCTGAAGGTTTACTATAAATTATTGTGCAACCAAGCTGTTGCACAACAGAAATGCACATAGCCAGTTGAAAACTAGATTTTAAAGAGGATGGTCCATATAAAAAGGATCTTCATATATCTGAAAAGTTACTTAACTGTAGCAAGTGTTCTCCATGGAAAGCAGGATACAAGCCCTCAAAAGCGTATGAAGTCATTCAGACAAAATCTACACAGGAAAAGCTTCTTCTAGCTTTGTACATTTCTGAAACTTTGAGTCTAACATGTATGTGTATCCCTTCCTCTGTTGTCTCGACACACAGTACTTCTTCAGTTTTCATATAGCTTAGCATATAATTCTAAGATAAGGTGCTAGGGGACTTGTATGCCATTGTCCATGGTGAACATCTGTTATAAGTAACTTCAAGAAATTTATCTATTTATTTTACTGGTGGCCGATGAACGTGTAACTTCCTTATCTGTAAATATGGCCAGGGTGAAAACACATCTAACCTCCCCAGCATTATCCATATAGTGAAGAGCTATCCGAATAGTACAGATATTCAGCTGCTATATGGATCATTTATACATTTAGGGGCTTGTTTACAAAGCCGCGGTAGCGGTTCGTGGTCGTTATCGGAGCCGCGGCCCCATTGATTTCAATGGGGCCGCGGCGCCGATAACGATCGCGAATTGCTATCGCGGCTTTGTAAACAAGCCCCTTAGTTTAGGCCTCCGGAACAGCAGAAAAGAGAGCAAACAAAAACCAAGGCTGACTGGATGCCATAGTCAATAATAAATAAATAATGGGTGATTCAATAAATAATACTCATAAAATCAACTTTAACAAACACATCACAAATTAAAACGTAGCTTCGGCAAAGCTTGTATCAGGGGCTGCAATTGTAAAGACAAATAACCAAAGACTAAATTAATTTCTAGAACTTGACAAATACTAAAACATCAAATTACATCAAAACCCATATACCAAAAAGACTAAGAAGCACTTCTTCCACAAATATACTGTTAGTCATTAATGCCATCCTTCAGAATATAAAATCATCATGTTATATCTGTGTGATATGAAATCATAAAATTTGAAAAATCAACATAAAACTAAATTTAAAAATTATTGAAATCTTCAAATAAAAGTAAAATCTCAAAATATAATAGCTAACAATATATTGTAATTTAAAGATGGCAAGATTATTTTATTTCATATCAGTTTTAAAAAATAGCTTTTAAATCAAACACTATATGAAGTTATCAAATCATTAAAATCAGCTTTTACAGTAAATACTTAAAAACCCTTGTAAGTTCTATCTAAGCTGCATGGCTTTTATTTATTCCTAGTATTTTAGCAACCTGCTGATATTCATGTGCGGCCAGCTATGTCACTAGCACACACATAATTATGCATTTATAATCAAGGAATCAGTTCTTTTAACATACAGAATGTGAGGTGCTTTAATTGGTTCCCTTGATATATAAAAAAAGGGGGTTGTGCCATCGATCACTTCAATTTAGCGTTTAAAAGGATCTGTTTGTATAGAAAGTATTATTACACAGAGGTTTTGAGAATCATAAATTTTCCATCCACCATCGTTATGGTTGTACGCTTTTTTTGAGTTTCCTTTGAAAAGGTAACTCCTTATTAACTTATCCAATATGTTAGATTTTTCCTGTGGTAACTTGTATCTTTATGTGCACTTATTGAGCTATTATTTACATGGGATTTTCTTTGTTATAAAACATATGATCTTGTATTTTACAACATAGAAGTTAGCTTTCACATATGGCGTATGAGAACTATATTTTCCCTGGCACTGTTTATATGATGTGTTATAATTTTATACTTGTTTAGTTTTCCTAGGAATGCTGAGAAGAATATAATTTGTGACCCCATTGGGTACTGGTGGTATCACATTAGTATTATATTGCAAGTTGACTCCTTTATTATTATTGTTGTGTCCCATTACTACATCTTGTTCTCATAACGAATATATCATTATTATTTCACATTATTTCATGCTATTCTTATTTTTTGTGTGTGTATGATCAGTTCTTTATAATGAAATAATTCATTTTTTATTATTTATTCACTATAATGTATGATCTTTATTCTTATGTGCATTATTTTACCTTTGATGATTTATTTGGCCCCCATATATGACGCATCATTAGTGTAATTTAAAAGTTGATCAGTGCCTGGCCATGATGCCATTACTATATATATTTTATAAATACATATTTGTCTTCATAATAATTATAAGCAAATGATTTTATGCTTTCTTCTGTTATTAGAGTTTTATCTATGTTTTGATATTGGTCTTAATTATATTTTATTGTTGTTTTATGTTTTATTTATACTCTTGTATGTATTTATGTTTGAGGTTTGAACCCCTGATGAAGGCGCATGTCAAAACACGGTCTTGCAGGATATGACAGAGATCTACATGTACAACAAACTTCTACAACATATTTTCTGCTTTGTAAGTTTTTGATTTACCTCGCTCCTGATATTGTACTATCCAGTCTACCCATTTATAAGAACTATTACGGTTTTACAATCTTTTCCTCTTCTTCAAGGACCCTTTGTGTTTGTCTCATGCTTTCTTAAATTCAGATACAGTTCACCATCTCCACTAGGAAGCTGTTCCACACATCCACCACTCTTTCCATAAAGAAATATTTCCTCAGATTACTCCCGTGTCTATCTCCTTTTGCCTTTATCCTATGACCCCTCATTCTAGGTATTTCTTTTCAACAGGATGAGAGCCACCTCTTGTACATTTATTCCATGGAAGTACTTATTTCACTGTCTCTATCATATCATCCCTCTCCTGTGTTTTCCTCCAAAGTACATAAGAGATATTCTAAATTAGGTCAGACCAAAGGTCCATCAAGCCCAGTATCCTGTTTTCAACAGTGGCCAATTCAAGTCACAAGTACCTGGCAAGTTCCAGGGATAAGCAGTGAATTTTCCCAATCCGCTTTAATTGAGTTGAGCTCCAGAGGCACAGAAAGAGGAAGATCAGTCCAGCACTCCTTTGTTGGAGTTTCCCCCACCTGCTCTTAACACAGTGAGATAGCTTTAAATTTCTCCTGCTCTAGGCGCACCCGCACCTGGTGGGCCTGCGCCTGAGGGCCTCGCCAGAGGGCCCTTTGGCAGGGTCCTTAGGGTGGCGACGAGGGCGGCGGACACTGACATCTACCATCTACATTCCCTACCTCAATACCACCACTTTGTACAGACCCTCAGTCCCTTCATCCCATCTTCATCAGTCATTCTCACCAGCTCCTACTCCTGATTTCGATCCTCTTCACCACTCCTACCAAGGTGGCCATACCTGTCTTGTAGGGCCTTGCCCCCCTCCCTTCCATCCCCACTCATCATCACTCACAAAGTACTGCACACCGGTACCCTCCATTATCTAGCAGACCTTATTCACCATCAGTCCAGCACCACCCCCTCCGGTCTGCTCATGGGAATTGTCTATTTCTCCCCTCCACTACCCAGGCCCGTCTCAAACTTACCCACCATTATGCATTCTTCTTTCTAGGCCCCGCACTTTGGAACCACATACCCTCCGCGATGAACTCTCATTTCCCCAGTTCAAGGCTATGCTCAAGACCCACCTCTTCCACCTTTGTCTTTGACTTTCCTCTAACTGACCCTTAAGGCTTTTCTCCCTTAATCGATCCCCCACCCCCTCTTCCATGTCTATCTAATGCATTTTTCCTCTTATTTTCTGTCTGTCTCTCCATCTGTTGCTTTCCTGTCTAAACAATGGTGTTCCTTTCTTTCTTTACCTGCAATGCTATTAATTGTACACCGCTCTGATGCTTTGCTTGGGCGGTACATAGAGAAATTAGACTTACCTGCTAATTGTTGTTCCTTGAGGAACTCCAGTCCAGTCCCGCACCTCTGGGTAATGTACCTCTTCCAGCAGCTTGGAGAGTGAGTATGTCATCTTTTTGATGACACTAGTGTACATATGCAGCTGGCACTGCCTACCAGCCCCAGTACCCATTGACAAAGCACACTCAGAGGAGCAACAAATAAGTAGTTAAATATGCAACAAACACTTCTATGTCTAAATAAACTAGTACCCCTTCCATCCCCTGGGAAGGATACCCTGTTCCTCCCTCCAGGATGGGGAGGCCTACCTTTTGAGCGCCTGAGCAACTCCAACCAGCAGGGAGTGAGCAACCGACAGCTCTTCTGGTCCGCACCCCCCTCCCCTCAAACGCTGATTACACACCCCTCCCCGGCTCCCCCTGGCCACTTCTTCCACCAAGGGAACCAGCTTCAGGACCGGGATGTGCACAGCACAGAAAGCACTCAAGGAGGGTTCCGGGACTGGACTGGAGTTCCTCAAGTAACAACAATTAGCAGATAAGTCTAATTTCTCTTTCCTTATTGTCCCTCCAGTCCAGTCCCGCACCTCTGGGATGTATCAGAGCAGCTAAACTAACGGGAGGGACCTGCACAACCAGCCTGAGGCACTGCTGATCTGAAATGTGCATCCCCCACCGCCTGGACATCCCCAGATGTACTTATCTGAAGCAGCACCAAAGAGTCCATACATCCAACGCTGTCTTAAATTTTGCTTGATGGTAATGGCTGTAACATAACTCATACTCGGAGAACCAGCCGGTTCCAGTAAATATCATTTGGAATCAATAGAGTTCTTGGATCTCCTAATCTATAAACAAGCTTTGATTCTTCAATCGACATTATATAGAAAGCTTGTACAGAGGAATACTTTGTTACATTATAAGAGCTACCACCCTGGCCCACTCCGGAGAGGTCTGCCGGTGGACCAATTCATTTGGTTAAGACAATTATGCTTCTGAGTTGAGACAAAGATTATTAGCAAGAGGATAGCCCCATGCTATAATAAAAAAAAAAGCTTATAGGAGGGCTAAATACAACTATCCTGAATGGTAGCAGCATAGTGGAGTGGATACAGAGACTGGATCTTGTGACTCAATGAGTTATGTAGGAATGTTATCCTATATGCCGAATTAGTCAGCGATCATTGGTATTATGAAAAAACATTGGCATGTTTTATCATTACATTCATGCTTTCAGAGACCCTTAATGATCGCTTATCAACGTGGTCGAAGTATAGCAGATTTTGTTATACATTCTATAAAACGTAACAAGGTTAATATGGAGCGAGGTAATTTTAAATGTACTTTGTGTGATTTCTGTACAACCGCCATGGAAGGAACACTTTGGACAGATCCAGTTACAAATAAGAAAATTTTCAGTCAACATCATACCATCTATATGTCGACGTTTGTAGTATTACATCTGTAAATAGATTCAGTAAAGTATTACATCTGTATTAAAGTACAGTAAAGTATTACATCTGTAAATAGATTCAGTATTCAGTAGTATTACATCTGTAAATAGATTGTAAATAGTTTCCCTTGTTATCCAAGTTCCTTCCCTTGTTATCTGTAAACTCATGCAAGTTGACTGTACTGAGATTTTTGTTCTATATGAACCGCGCTGATGCTGAATAGTGCGGTATATAAGAGAATTTAAATAAATAAATAAAAAATAAATAAAGTATACGTTTTAGTATGCCCTTGCCCAAAGAATCATGTTGACAAAACATCTCATTCCTAGATCAATGCTCCTGAAGACGTTTCTTCATGGATCAACTCAAATGTACTTTCAGTCCCGATTGTTACCCTCCGTCAGGAATATAATCACACTTTTACTGATTTACGATGGCGGATTTTGTGCCTGAAAATGATAGAGGTGGTGATCGACTTTCTTGTCTGCAATATCTTGAGCAAGCATGGATATACCAGCTGGGATTCATTTCCCCAGCAGGTTTAAATCTGGGATTGGATTGGTGGAGTTTGATTTGAGTAGAAAAGCACGTGGTTCAATACTGAATAGCCAATACCTGAGTAACATCATTTCTTGACTTTCAAAGCATGGCCCAATAAAAAGCTTGGACCAATGAAATTAGGACACACTATCAACGGTTTACGCAGCATGCATGAGGAAGGGCTGGGAGTTTCAGCGGCCTGAAACACAGCGTTGTGTAGCAAAAGTGGACTGGATAAGTCTGAAAGAGTCCTTTGATACTCCAGCGCTATGAATGCTATGATAAATTGCTGGTGCCGGCTGGTTCTCCAAGTATGAGTTACGGTACAGCCATTACCATCAAGCAAAATTTAAGACAGCATTGGATGTACGGACTCTTTGGTGCTGCTTCAAATAAGTACATCTGGGGGTAGGCTTGTGTCGTCCCTTGGTGTGTTGCAGAGGGAGTTTTCCTTCTATAAAAGAGAAAAAACGGAGGGTTTGCTACAGGAGAGAGTAATCTCTCAAGGCAAACGATCCAACAAAAAATTATGGTCTAGATATAGTTTAGTTATTCAGATAGAATTTATATCCTCTCTAATTTTTATGAAGACATAATTACCAGCACCCTTATAAACAATCAAATCACTTTCAACAGAAGAACCACATTCCCACTGCAGTAAAATTTGATGCACCTGTGATCAATTGTGAGTACTCATATGACTTGATTCAGCCAATGAATGCTGGCTCTAATGTTGAAAATGGCCACATTCATGCCCTGTTCCATTTTCACAATGAGGAAGACAACAGAGCTGCATACAACCATCAGAAAAGCCATTTAGAGCTTGAGTGTGACAGCGCCGTTTTTCCATTGTGTGATAGTGCGGTGTCATGCGGGTTCATTATGATTAGCACCTTGGTATTTTAAGAACACATTACCTTTAGCTATTAATTGTTACACAGGCTCTCCTGTGTTCTTAGAGGAAGAGCAATATACAATAGTAAAATCACACAATATACAGCCATCAATTGCCCCTGAGGAAGTTTCTTACGAAACACGGCCAGTGTCGGGCCGGTGGCTGGAGTCGAATAAAGAAATTAAAGTGTTTTATCTCACGTCTTTCTGTTGCAATCCACGTCTCTTACTGGGTTTATCTTTTTTTATTTACATACTTCAGACAATGACTTTTGTGACGAGGTCATAGAAAAATGTTTCCTTCTGACAATTCCCTCCATGCATATCTTTGTTGTTTAAGTAATGCTATGTTGTAAACTACTCCTATGTCAGCTAAATCTTTCAGTATGGTTATTTTCAGTGATCTGTACATTCTGATTTGCAAATATGACCAATTTTCAGACAGGATAAGCAGCACGGAATCCATGTACCTTTTTTGGCAACCTGACAGGTACTTGTGACCTAGATTGGCCGCTGTTGGAAACAGGATACTGGGCTTGATGGACCCTTGATCTGACCCAGTATGGCATCTCCTATGTACAGTTCCAGCAGAAATTTTTCTTGGTCTTCCATATCTTTCCTTGTCTCCAGCAAGTCTACACAACTTCCTTTTCTTAGCAATGCTTCCGATACTGTTAGCTGGAAGCACTTGGAGATTTTATAGTCTCCTCCTCCTCCTTTGTATCATTGAATAATCTTCATTTTGACATGTTCAGACAACTGCTTAGAAGAGACCATTGTTATTCAAAATGGAGAGAACAGAAATCACAACCTAAGAAGTTAGAAGAGTCAAAGTATTTGTTAAACCATGGACTTGTCTTCAGCTGCTTAACTGAAGGCCTACCAAGTCACCTAAATGTATGAATGAAACAAATGGAAGAGTGTCCAAACTTTGGCAAATTCCATTATCACATCATTTTCAGCCTGTTAAAAATCAGCAAATATAATTTTGTATTAACAGTTGCAGAAAAGCTGAGCTACTTAGGTGGAATGGGGGATCTCTGTAGACAGCAGAGGAATGTACACACATGGAGCCGTCAGGATGCCAACACCATAAATGTGCCTATATTATCCCTGCTTGGCTGTGGGGACTATGTTATGTTTTAAATCTGTGCCATCTGTTGTGACAGCTTCTGCTCATTTAGGGGATTCCTTGAAATATACAATTCAACCAGGAGTGCCTAAACTTATGAACACAACTATAGATGTTTTATACAAAACCCAAACGTTCTGAAATATTTTATGGTAAACAAAGCCATGTTGTGAGATAATAAATTGCATCTCATCTTCAGGAGAGTATTTACTTCTGGCTTTCTCCTGCTCTTTAAAATGGAGTTTTCACGCTAACATATACTTGGCAAATACGATTAATTTGACATTTGGTTGTTTGCTAAGGCCATGTCCAAGCCTGTGGAATAGATACCAACGTCGCATACCGTGTACTCCCTCCTGGCTGCAGCCTTTGATCTTGCCAATCAGAATCTCATCCAGGAATGGACGAAACACCACATAGCGGAAATGAACTGCAAAACAAAAATAAAAATTTTCCATATATCTGATAGCTTATCATCTTTCATAAATTAATCATCACAGCATTTATAACTAATTACATAACAAAATAAAATCCTTTACAATAGTCATGCCCTTTAAAATTTCATTTCTAGATCACCCTAATAACCGACAGACACTGTGAGACAGGGCTTCATACTATTCTTCATCGACTTAGCTGCAGCTTTTGACTCTATTCATCACAATACCTTACTAAGAAGGCTTCAACAAATAGGGATACACGGAATGACATTGCAATGGTTTGTATCTAACCTAACATACCAAAAACACTGAGCTGGAAGTCAACATTCAAGACCATTTACACAACCTCAAGGTATCCTGCAAGGTTTAGCCCTGTCAGCACTGTTCTTCAACATTTACTTGCAGCCGCTCTGTATCATCATAAAACATCCAATACAGGATGTATGTGGATGATTTAATGATATATACACCATTTAATATTGAACAACCTGATCACACACAGATCACATCATGCCTTGAGGCAATGACAGGATGGCTCAACGACCAAAACCTCACAAACTTCAAAAATAAAAAAATCAGATGTACTATACATCACCAGAAGTGTGTCATTCTTACCACCTGAGTCCATAAGAATCCTATATCACGATAGCAGTCAAACATAAAGTAAAGTACCTTGGAGTTACTCTATGTGTGGCTGGAAGTTTAGCTCCTGGTCAAGTGTAACTAAAGTTAGCTTACCACAAACTAACAATACATAAGCTTAAGCCATTACTCAAGGACAGCAACTTTAGATCCGTATGCCAGGTCATAACTCTCATATTGGACTACTATAATATAGTTTACCAAGGTCTTCCAAAGAAATCACACCCACACCAACTGGTACAAAATATTGCTGCCCACATAATCATCAAAGCAGCAAGACAATGTCACATAACACACACTACAGCAGCTACATGGGCTCCCAGTTACTACAGTACATGATCAAAATACAAAGCGTTACTGATAATCTTCAAAATAATACACAACCTATCACCACCTGTCCTGCAAACGATGATCATGAGGAATCCAGAGAACAGAACAAGAAGAACCTCATAAATTACACTAGCCATCCCATAAACAAGATGAAAGCTAAGCAAACATGCAAGAGAGCACTATCCTTTTACGCTGCGTTACTATGGAATGAGCTGCCTGATACTGTAAGAGCCATACACACTACAGGAAAGCAATAAAAACTTTCCTCTTCATGGAGTATTATGGACCCACTTAAGAAACATATATGCTAACAGTCAGTACAATGAAGATTGTAATCTCTCCTATACTTCCCACTCTCCTCCCCATGCCCTGAAATGCCTTTTGAACCCTTCCTGACATGATAACCTTCCATGCCCTGCAACGTTTCCTAGCACCCAGTCCTTACTGTCATCTAGATGCCTTGATCTTAATATAGCATTTAAGTAATTATATATTCTTCTGTTATCTACTCTATAACTACTAATCCTGTAAGCCTCAGGGCATTCCCTATATAAATCTTCCAAGTTGATTGACCCTTTTCAATGTACATTTCTTGGTTCATGTTGTAAAGAAACCACTTTGAATATATGATAAGGTGGTATAAAAACCTGTTAAATAAATAAAAAGTAAAAGCCCCCCTCACTTTTTTGCCTTTAATCAGCTTGGAAATCCTGGAAAAAGTTTTTTTTTTTTTTTTCATTTTTAGTTTAAGTTCTTCAAAAGGCCAAACACATCACATTACATTCAACAATTAACATTGATGAATTAGCCTGTAGCATTTGCCCCCAGACATGCCCGTTACAGCATACATTTCCTCCCCTTACCTATACACCGCCATCCTTTTCATCGCTCCTTAAATTTCATTCCCCCCTCCCAAAACACTTACGTCAACTGTATTGAAATTTTTTTTTTTTTTTTTTTTTTACACATAGCTTCATCCAACAATTCCGCTACAGTAAACCTGTACAGGTATATTCAGCCCCTCCCGTCCTTTTCCCTAATTCCACCTCCTCCGCCTCCAGTAACCCCCCCCCCCCTACCCACAACCTACCCTTGCCTTACACTTACCCCCTGATGACTCCTCTCCCCCCTTCCCCCCACCCCCTTTCCTCCCTTCCCCCGTCCTCCCTTCCCTCCCCCTACTCCCCTCCTATATACAACCTCTCATACATCTACCCTAACTCTAACCCCACTCCCTCACCCCCGGCTCCTCCCCTCCCCCTCTACTCCATCCTTCCACATACTGGAAATAGTTTCTTATGGAACTGCGAGTAACAAATCTCCAGGTAGAACTCCAGTGGTAATAAGTTCCATAAATGGGGACCTATATGTATATCTAAATGCATCCATGAAGGCTGGTGCTCAGGCTGCCAGTTTTATTTGAAAAAGTGATCGATTAGAGCTATCAGGGTCACAGAATACAACAGCCGAAGTAAAACCCATATAGTCTAGCCAATTTTCTTATCACAGTGCCAGAATTCCCATTCCTTATCATCTTACTACAGTCCAGATGAATGTGTTATGCTCCTCAGCCAGCAAATGGAGGCAGACCAGAGCAACTTTCAGTAATTGTCATAATTTTGTATATACGCCTGTGCAGCACAGAGAAGCCAGTATTTGTCTATCTCCAGCAGGTGACAAGAGGCATAGACTGCTGCTACAATACAGACAGGCATGTCTTCCCTGGCCCAGATCATGGTCTCATGGCCTATGTGTTGGGGATCTTTGACCCACCATTTGCTCAGAGGTGGAAAAACCTTTTTAGCTGCAGGAAGGATCCATGGGCAGCAGAATCAGAAAAAGTACAGAGAAGAGCAACAAAAATAAAAAGGGGGAGGAAAGATAACCCCATAAGGAGAGGCTTAAAAAATTGGGGCTCTTCAACTTGGAAAAGAGATGGCTGAAGGGGGATATGATAGAGGTCTATAAATTAATGGAGTGGAACAGGTAAACGTAGATCGGTTGTTTACGCCATCGAAAAGTAGAAAGAATACAGGACATGCAATGAAGCTACAATGTAACCCATACAAGATTAATAAGAGAAAATATGTTTTTTTATTCAATGCATAATTAAACGCTAGAATTTGTTACTGGAGGATGTAGTAAAAGCTGTCGGTGTAGCTGGGCTCAAGAAATGTTTGGACAAATTCCTGGAGGAAAAGTCAATAAACCATTATTAAAGAGGACTCAGGAAATCCACTGCTTACCCCGGGATGAGCATTATGAAACCTGTGTGCATTTTTGGTTACTTGCCAGGTACTTGTGACTGGATTGGCCACTGTTGGAAACAGGATACAGGGCTTGATGCACCTTCGTCTGACCCTGTATGGCATTTCTTCACGTTCTTATGTTATGTTCTTAGGAGTGGCCCTAGAAGGGGCTCCTGTATGTCTTTCTCCAGTGGTCCTTGGCGAGCTGACTTCTTACCAGACTAGCAGTATAGGCCATTGTATGCCAACCTCTTGAGCCTGTTTTGGGATCCCCCTTTATTGCTACCTCATGAGAGATGATTTATGTAGCAGGGCCCCCTGGTCATGGAGGCTTCATGGAAAGAATACTCTGGAATGGTAGTTGACAGCCTTCTTAAGGCCCGAATGGCCTCTACATTCTTGGCCTATGTGAGGGTCTGGAGGGTCTTCAAGAGGTGGTATTCCTCTCAGACTCTGGATGCCAAGAAGGGAGACACAGTCGCCATTTTGTCCTTCTTACTGTCCAGGCTGAACAGGGGTTTAGATCTTAACTCCAAGGCTCAGATGGCGACACTTACATGCTACGGGGGACATGCTTAGGGAATGTCCTAAAGTGTCCCGCTTCCTGAAGGAGGTGAAGCAGGTTGGTCCACCTGTGCATCCTTCTCTAGTACTGAAGGCACTGAAAGGTCTGTTATTTGAGTCCTTTCAATGGCTTTTCTCAAGGATTTGGCACTGAAGGTTGTATTCCTGGTAGCTGTTCCATCATCCATGCAGTTGTGAGAGCTACAGTCCTTGTCCTATAGGGAAAAAGAAAAGAGCAAGGATACTAGAATAGAAAACAAATATATAATAATGCCCGACACTGTTATGTTTCAGCAAACAGTTGTCTGTGTCAGGGGCAGATTTGTCTAACTGCTGTATCATAAAAAAAATCCAAAAGTGACACTGTTTCAAGAGACAGGCTGATACAATCAGTCTAAGGCATGTTATTCTATTAACCCTGCTCTTTTCTTTTTTTGTACCGATATCCCTTCACATCCTGCATTTTTGTTCTTGTCCTGTAGGGAGCCTTTTCTGGTCAGCCTAATAGTATCCATCTCCGAGGATGTACCATCCTTTATCCTGAAGGTACTGGCTTCCTTCCATCTTAAGCTTGTGATCCTGTCCTCCTTTTTAGATGAGGACCTTTGGACGGTACCCCTTGCTGCATCTATTGGAAGCAAGGAGGCGTTAGTGATTATTAATAACTTCTGTCAATTGGGCCATCTGTTTGTCCTATTTCATAGTCTAAGGAACGGAGAGGAAGCAGCAAAGTCCTTGAATGCCTGTGGATAAAGGGGGTTATTAATTCCGTCTACCTTCTGTGTAGAAAACGTATGCCAGAAGGAGTCAGAGCTCACTCCACTAGAGCACAAGCCTCCTCCTAGGAGTAGTCCTCCAGAGACACCAAGGTGGACATCTGTAAGGTAACTTACCCGACTATCTCTGAGCACCTTTATGAAGAACTACTGGTTGTTATGTGGCAGCTAGAGCAGATGATGCCTTTAGCAGAGTAGTTTTGTCTGGGGCATTGTTTTCCTCCGACCCTAGGTTCTGACTGCTTGGGTATGTCCCACTCTTCTGGGCTAGTCTAGCAAGATAAAGAAGGAGAAATTTTACATATCTACTAATTTCCTTTCCTTTAATCCTGATAGACCAATCCAGGACCCACCATGGAAGACTACTCTTACAGGTCTGGGAGCCCTACTGCCTTTTAAGGTGAAATTTTACTTACCAATAATTTCCTTTCCTGGATTCCTGCCAGACCAGATCAGTAAGTTATGTCCCCCTGCCAGCAGATAATGGAGAATGAGAAAGACTAGAAAATTCCAGACATCACCACTAGTACTAAAGCTGGTGCAGCTAGGGGCACCCTCCAGTATTTTGTTAACAATGCCAATGGTAGATACCTCCAATTTCAGCCAGCATATCCTCCTCAAAAACACTTTAACAATCAAAATCTCTGCTTTATATATAGGGTAAACCAAATGAAACTGAACTATGTACAGCCACCCTACAACTGTCAAGAAACACAAATCCTGCAAGCATAGAATGTGCCAAAAGGCCTACGGTAGCTCATATGATGGGATGGGTCCGGGACTGGTCCAGCAGAATGCCAGGAATGGGAATTATCAGCAAGTAAAATTTCACCGTGCAGATCATCCTGCTAGACCAATCCAAAAGGTGGTAATGCCTAACAAAAGGTAGGGAGAAATGACCACGTCGTCACGTGACAGATAACAGGGGAAACACAAGAAGATTTTGCCTATGAAGACACCTGCAGCTGGGTGGAGTGAGCCCTCAGCCCCTCCGGGATGGCCTTACTGCTCAACAAAAAAAAGCAAAGTCCACAGTCTCCCTAATCTACCACGTCTTTCACGGTGCCATATGCAGGACATCAGCCTATCAGATAACTGAAAAAAAGTTAGTCACTTTCAAGTATCTACATAGAACTCTGCAGATGTCCATGAAATGAAAGTCCTTATCCTTGTCAGAGAATTGCTCCACTGAAAATGATGGAAGCAAAATCACTTGGTGAATGTGGAAAGCCGATACCACTTTGGAATAACACAGACAGCACTGGTCGTAGGACGAACTCTTTGGGAGAAAAGGTCAAGTACAGATCGTGGCACAGAAGAGCCTGCAACTCTGAAGTGCAGTGTGCCAAAGAGATAGCTGCCAAAAAGACCGCATTTAGTGAAAGATCCTTGAGAATGAGCCCCTCAAGAGAGCCAAAGGGTGAACATGAGAGCCCGAAGAACGAGCCCAAGATCCCAAGGTGGAACTAATAGATGAACCAGCAGATGCAAATGCCGTACTACGTGAAGGAAGTGAGAAATGTCCATAGGAGAGGTACCAGAACTCGAAAGCAAGAAAGGGTTGCAACCTGCACTCTCAAGGAATTCAGCCAAGGCCCTTCTCCAACCTATCATGGAGGAAGGCCAGTTATGAAGACGTGACTGTCCGCCACAGTGAGAAGCAATGCTGAAGAAACCATACCTCAAAATAGGTACACACCAGACACAGACATATGCTAAAGAAGTGGATCGACACTTGGCCTTTGGTGTCATCACTGTTGAGTAATCTTTCTGCCCTAAAAAGAGCCCTTAAAGGACCAGGCCCATCCATGAGGATGGACGATTGTCAAAGCAAGTCCTGTTAACTGCCCAGGACCAGAGGCTGTGCGTTGTCAGGAGCCTCACCAGGTCAGCATACTACAGTGAACATTGCCAGTGCAGCACCACCAAAATCACCATTCCTGGATGATCCTCTATCCAACGAAGGACTCGCCCGATCAGGGCCCATGGTGGAACTTATATAGGAGAGCTGACTGTAGCCATGGCTGCACCAGAGCACAGCATTGACACCCAGGGATATGACCTCCTTCCAATGGCTGAAAAACTGCGGAACCTTGGCAATAGAACATGTCACAATCAGATCCATGTCCTGTTGGCCCCACCTGTTCAGGATGCAACAGAAAGCCCACGGAGCGAGCACTCACTCCCCGAGATCAATAACATGGTAGCGTTGACATTCTCCACTCCCAGGATATGCTGAGCTGAAAGCACTTGCAGACGGCGCTTGGCCAAGGGAAATAGGAGACTCATCTCCAGCACAAACTCCATGCTTTTGGTTCCTCCTTGGCGATTGACATAAGCCACAATTATGAATATTTGTCCAAAAGAACCCACACTGCCTGGCCATGAAGAAATCGTGGGAAGGTTCTTGGTGCAAAATGAATCACCCATGCTTCGAGATGGTTGATAGCTTACTTCATCTCTGCCTTGGACCACCAATCTTGCGCTATGCAACCCAAGCAGTGGGCCCCCTACCCCAACATCTGGCATCTGCTGTCACCACCAACCAGAACAGATTTTCAAGTGGCATCCCCCTCAGGACATTCTTGGAGCAGCACTACTAATGGAAGCTGCTCCATACCAGTGATGGAAGAGGAAGGCGGATGTTGTAATCCTGAGAGCAAGACCACCAAGCCATTAATGCCCACTGAAGCAGACACATGTGAGCCTGAGCCCAGGGAACCAGGTTCAACATGGCTGTCATAGAGCCCAAAGCTGCAGATAATCCCATGTCCTGGGAGACTGGCAACTCCTTAAGGCCCTGAGCCGATAGACAAACTTGCTCCACCTCTCCTCAATGTGGAAAAAAGACTCTTCCAGCTCAGGTGTCAAACATCGCCCTCACAAACTTAAAGGATGGGTGGAGACCAGATAGCTCTTGTTGCAATTCACCGCCCGAGGCTTTCCAGAAACTGAACCACCCAGGCCCCTGATCTGAAAGCTTTGGCCTGAGACTTTGTTCAGACAAGCCAGTTACATAAGAACATAAGATATGCCATACTGGGTCAGACCAAGGTCCATCAAGCCCAGTATCCTGTTTCCAACAATGGCCAATCTAGGTAATACGTACCTAGCAGTTTCCCCAAAAGACACAGGTTCCGCAATGCTTGTACTGGGTCAAGCATTGATATCCTGGGTCCCTTCTTAATAATGGTTTATGGACCTTTCCTCCAGGAACTTGTCCAAACCTTTTCTCCAGGAACTTGTCCAAACCTTTTTTTAAACCCAGCTACACTAACAGCCTTTACTACATCCTCCGGTAACAAATTCCAGAGTTTGATTACACGTTGAGTGAAAAAATATTTTCTTTTATTAGTCTTAAATAGTTTACCCTGTAGCTTCATTGCATGTCCCCTAGTCTTTCTATATTCTGATATGTAAACAATCGATCTACGTTTACCCATTCTACTCCGTTCATTAATTTATAGACTTCTATCATATCTCCCCTCAGTGGTCTCTTTTCCAGGTTAAAGAGCCCTAACCTTTTTAGCCTTTCTTCATAGGAGTATCTTTCCATCCCCTTTACCATTTTGGTGGCTCTTCACTGAACCTTTTCTAATAACGCTATATCCTTTTTAAGATACAGCGACCAGAATTGCACACAGTATTCAAGGTGCGGTCTCACCATGGAACGGTTTAGAGGCATTATAATATCTTTTGTTTTATTCTCCATTCCCTTTCTTATGATACCTAGCATTCTATTTGCTCTCTTGGCTGCCGCTGCACACCGGGCCGAGGGTTTTAACATGTTATCCACAATGACGCCTAAATCTTTTTCCTGGGTTGTGGTTCCTAATGTGGAACCTTGCATTGTGTAACCATAGTTTGGGTTGTTGTTCCCTAGGTGCATAACTTTGCACTTATCCACATTAAATTTCATCTGCCATTTTGATGCCCAGTCTTCCAATTTATCAAGATCCTCTTGCAATTTTCCACAATCCTCTTGAGTTTTAACAACTTTAAATAGTTTTGCGTCATCTGCAAATTTGATAACCTCACTCATTATTCCACTTTCCAGGTCATTTATGAGTATGTCAAAAAGCAGCAGACCCAGCACAGATCCCTGGGGTACACCACTATTCACCTTTCTCCATTGGGAAAATTGGCCATTTAGCCCTACCCTCTGCTTTCTATCTTTTAACCAGTTCCTGATCCACAGTAGTACACTGCCTCCTATCCCATGACTCTTTAGTTTTGCCAAAAGTCTCTGATGAGGGACCTTGTCAAAGGCATTCTGAAAGTCCAGATACACTATATCAACTGACTCACCTTTGTCCACCTGTTTATTCACACGTTCAAAAAAACATAACAGATTAGTAAGACAAGATCCTCCTTGTCTAAAGCCATGTTGGCTGTCTCCCATTAGGCCATGACTATCTACATGCTGAGTAATTTTATTCTTTATGATGGTTTCTACCATTTTTCCTGGTACTGACGTGAGGCTCACCGGTCTGTAGTTTCCCGAATCACCCCTCGAACCCTTTTTAAAAATTGGTGTTACATTGGCGATCCGCCAATCTTCAGGTATTAGAGATGATTTCAATGATAGTTCACAGATTACTAATAGCAGGTCTGCAATCTCATATTTCAGTTGTCCAAGTAGGGATGTACAAAAATGTCCTCCCTTTTGGAGAGCTGCAGCTACCACCATAACCTTTGAGAAAGTCCTGGGCGCAGTCACCAACCCGAAGGCCAGGGCACAAAACTGAAAAATGTTTGTCCAGAATGGCAAACACAGAAAGCGCTGCTGATCCTCTCTGATGGGAATGTAAATGTAGGCTTTGGCAAGGTTTAAGGAAGTGAGGAGCTACTCCTGCTTCACTACCTGAATCACAGACCTCAACATCATACAAAACCATGCCACTCTCAGAGAGGTGTTGGCTCCTTCTGAGATCGAGAATATGACTGAAGGCACTGTCCTCCTTTGGCACTACAAAGTACATGAACTACCGTCCTTTCCCCTCTTTCGGGAGGTAGCACTGGAATAATAGCCTGGAGGCACAGGAGCCGCTACAGAGTAGATCAACTACCCCCCTTCTTGGACACGGAGCTGCATGGAAAGACCACAAAGGCATCTCTTATGTGTTCTGTGCACTGCAGAATCTAGCCCTGTCACACAGTGTCGAGAACCCAGTGATCCAACATGATTCAAGCTTGCTCCTGATTTTAAAAAGGACTGATCAGGAGGCAGCAGTTCTGTAGGAAAAGAATGAAGAGTCCTGGGACCTGTGAGCCTCATGAAAGGGCTAAGCCTTTATCTGTGTCATTGAAAAAGTACTCGACTGCTTACCTGGTCGATACCACCTGGAGTCTTAAATGAGCATGAGAAGATGAAAAGGAAGAGAATGCCTGGAGGGAATCCTGGACTTACCTTCCAGAAAATGCTATGGCTTCAGGGCTGGTCCATCCACTAGGCAAGCTAGGCAGTCTCCTAGGGCAGCATGGCTGCCGCTTCAGTGCCACTATAGGGCTGAAGGAAGTGGCACACATACATGCAGTCACAGCATGCCGCTCCTGTTACCTCTGACAGGAAGTTGCATCAGGAGGAGGAGTGGCATACCGAGAGCACACGAGCAGCTTGCCTTAAGGCTCATTGTGGCTCTGAAGCCGCTGCTGTAACAAAAGAAGGAATCGCCATGCCACCTTTCACCCTCAGATGAAAAAGATGGATGCCGACGGGGGGGGGGGGAGAAAGAGGAGAGGGAGCAGCAGTGGCAGCAGCAGCAGCGCAACAGGCCAGGGGCAGCATGGGAGGGCTGCTAGGACAGCAGAAATCTTTGGGCCAGTCCTGTATGACTTCACCTCTCCCAAATGTTTTACCAGCTTCTTGAAGTCCTCTCCAAAAAGGAGCTCGCCTCTGAATGGGAGCTTGAACAACCCAGTCTTAGGAAGTAGCATCAGCAGCCCAATGCCAAAGACAAAGCCATTGTTGAGCCACCACAGCCACTGCAACCCCTCAAGCTGCTTAGCACAGATCACACCTACCAGGAAAGACACAATTGACTCAAGACAGACAAAAGTTGAATCCTCAGGCAAAGCTGAATCCATCAGAGAAGGGCATAAGATACTGAGTCCCCACAAACCAAAGCCTGCAGACTAAGGGAAGAGGTTGAGAACATGCTTTTCAAAAAAGAGCTTTATCCTTCCTAGCCTATTGGTCATGGAGGGTCACTCCGCCTTCCATTGGAATCTTGGTGCGCTTCATAACAGCTGTAACCAAGGAATCCACCTTGGGAAACCGAAGCCACTTGTGCAAGTCTGCCTGGGGCTGGGCACAGATCTTGTCCAACAACCTGACACTATTCAGTTGGGCATTTGGCGAATCCCATTCCATGTAAACCATCTTCTGAAACTCCGGTGGAAACAGGAAGGCTCAAGCAGGCCTCTTAATACCCACCAGAATAGGATTCGCCTGTGACTTAGTCTTCTTCTCGGGGAGATCAGCTATCAAGTGAGAAGTTGTGGTCTGGGAGATCATGGCAGGAAGCTCATCCTTGCGGAACAAATTGAAATTCAAGGAATAGTCCTTTTCTTCAAAGGGGGACAATTCCCCTTCCTCCCAACCAGAAATGCTTCCTGAACTGCCCTCAAGGGAGTTGTCACCGAGATCCTCCTCCAAAGCCTCCTGATTCCTCAGGGATTGCAAGACGACGACGGATGGCAGCCTGAAGCTCCCTAGATCACCTCCCTGGAGCACAAGCACTTTTGTGATGAGTCTGCATCCTTTGAGAGACCTAGGACATAGTACCCTCAGGCCTTAGCTATCTAGAAGACTAAGAGCGGCCTTTCAAGACATGTTGAGCACCCCTGCCAGAATGACCATGTGCCAAAGAAAATGTAAAAACTCCACGGTATATGGCAACACAGCACCCAGAGTGCTATTCCCCCACCTCACAAGGAAAGGGCCTCAGAGTAGGAAGGGGAGTGGCCCAGACTCCAGACTACTTCACAAAAGAGATAGGACCAAACCCTCCAATTTTGGGGGCAGTAGAAAACACTTTAGCCCGCTGCTCCATCTCCCCCAGATCCACAGTATAAGCTGTGCACATACTATCCACTAAGTATCAGTGATGCGTCCCACAGCCTTAACAATGCTGCGAGTGTGCCAGCATCAGGCTGCGACCCCAGCTATGTGTCCTTTAGGCCAAAAATAGTTAATTCTTTGCCCCTTCTGCTCCCCTGGAATTTTTGTGTTATTACCACGGTGGAAGGCCAGACAACTGCAGCAGCGGAGAACATGGCCCATATGCCATTGCCCCCTTCCCCCCATGGGTGAGAAAAAGGCAGCACAAGCAACTGGATTCTGTAGCAAGGCAGGCCTGAGCATGCGTTGCTCCACAAGCCTAATGACAAGAGGTACCTCACAGCTCTTTAATCCACGGACCATCATCAGGCACAAACTTCAACTGCCCTCCTCTAAGTAGAGGAATGCTGCAGAAGGTTTTTGGGGAAGAGGAATTAGAGAAGCTAAATCTCACCCTGTTTTCTACTCCAACCATGTGAAACTTCTGCTCCTCCTTTTTTGCTTCTTAAACTGAAAAATAAAATTAAGAAAAAGTAAAATAAATAAGGGCACTCCAGGAGAGGACTCAACTAGGAATAGGCCGCATTAGGCTCAACTGGTCCAGCTGATCAGGAGCCAAACCCCCTCTCCAAACACTGGAAACGAGAAACTCCACAGGGGTATTCAAAAACAGCCCTGGAGACATCTGCTGACGGACTCAACTGGAAGGTGACACTGAGGATGGCTATCCAGGAGCCTACAACTCCAGCTACATCAGGCCAGCAACCACCATTTGATGTAGACAGAGAAATACTGGAGGGTGCCCCTAGCTGCACCAGCCTTAGTACCAGTGATGTCATCGGAATTTCTAGTCTGTCTCTTATCTACTGGCAAGGGGACATAACCCACATGTCCGAACTAGTCTAGCAGGATGATCTGGAACTGCATGCAGTCTGTATGGTAAGAAAGCCAAAGGTTTTGTACGAAGTTCTTTTGTTGATTAATACTTTGTTCTGAGTTTTCCAGTCTTGCTTTCTGCTTGGAAAGCATCATACTGGCTTCTCTCAGTGTTGCACTACTCTGGTTTGCCTCCACCTGCTGGCTGGACAGCCTAGCTCACTCATCCAGACTGGTCTAGCAGGATTCAAGGAAAGCAAATTAGCAGGAAAATTTCTCCATTTGTCTATGGCTTTCTATGTCACTTCTCAGCTAAGGATCCTCTCAGATTATTATCTTAGGCTTTCTTAGATTCTATTACTGGTTTTGCCTCCACCATTTCTACTGGGAGACAATTCCACACATCCATCACCCTTTTCTGTGAGGAAATATTTTCTAAAGATTACTGCTAATTCTAGCTCCCCCCCCCCCCCAGTCAACCTCTTTGTTCTAAAGCTTCCTATTTGCTAAATAAGCTTTACTTTCTTATACGTTATACAGACTCTAGGCATACTGAAATGCGTGTCATTCTCCCCCCTCCCCTATTGTGTACATTCCGAGGACCTTCAGTCTAATCTCAATTCTGGTAGCCTCCTTCTGAAGTGCCTCTAATAATATTCTTTCTGAGAATGGGACACAATACTCCAAATAATGTCTCCAGATGATATCCGATGTAAACATCTTGTAAACAATTGAAAACATTTTTTGAGAAAACTTTTGGTCATGTATGATGGAAAATTTGTACTCGAACTATAATCATATATTTGTGTCGTCATCTGTCTTGTCTCATTATGTTTTTTTGTAACTTGCCTAACACAGAATTGGCCCCAGGACTGATTTGAGGCACTCTACTGATAACGTCATTAGTTTATTTATCTAGCTAGCTAGCTAGACTTATATACCGCTTTTCACCAGGTCAAAGAGCTTTACACTGAACAAAACATCAAAAACATACAACAGGCGAGAACTTCGTTACAAATAACAGGAGTTACCTGAACAAATAACTCACTAGTTACAAAGTATCTAATGACCAATTATTTGCAAACAATGAACTAGATACATTGATGAATTATACCCAATACGATAACTATACATAATGGTACACACTTTGCTATTACAGGTGTAGGTTCTGTCTTGAGGGTGACTGTTTTTTTGGCGTTATGTCAGTTGGCTAATTAAGTGGTTGGTCCAAAGTGCTCAGAGAATTTATTTATTTAGCTGTACTTATATCCCGCTTTTCACCGGGTCAAAGCGGTTTAACATAAAAAGGGCGGGGTACAGTAATCAGTTTGACGGGGGGGGGGGGGTCTAACACCAGGGAGGCCAACATTAAGGATCAAGACAGAATGTAACAGTACTAGACTTTAAACGCGAGTCTCTCAGTTGGTAGGGCAGGTCAGATTCAGCTTGAAATGGGGGATTGTCTGAGAGCAGGTAGTTAGTGCGAGATGTCCATACCAGGTCCAAGGTAGTCACGAAACAGGAGGGTTTTTAGCTGTTTCCTGAATGTGGGGAGATCTCTGTTTCAGATCTGGTTGGGGAGTGAGTTCCAGAGGGAGGGCACATACAGTTCAAATGCTCTGCTGCAGACTTGTTGATTGAACTTCGTTCGTTCGTGGGGGATAGTGAGGGTGTTGTTGGTGGCCTGGCGGGTTGGTCTGTTGTGAGTAAGTTGAGGGAGTAGAGTCCGGAGCTGGGAGGTCTGTACTTGATGGAGTGCTCTGTGGATAAACAGAGATTTGTATTTAATCCTTGCTTCCAGAGGCAGAATGTGGAGCTCTCGCAAGGCTGGGGTGATTTGATCGTGTTTCTTGATCCTTTGGATGATTCTTACTGTGGTGTTGAGGGAAGTTTGTAGAGGGTTTTTGTGGGTGGCCGGGAGTCCATGATAGATTGCATTGCAGTGGTCCTGGTGTGGGAGCGTCATGGCCTGCATGACTGTTCTGAAGTCTTGTGGGTCAATGAGTGGTCTTAGTCGTTGTACCATCTTTGCTTTGAGGTATATCGTTCTGTTTTTTCAATCTGCTGTTTAAATGTCAGCGCTTGGTCAATGATGATTCCCAAGTATTTTATGTGGGGTTGAACTTGTATTTGGGTGGTACCCAAGGTGAGGTGCAGTGGCGGAAGGAAGGTTTGGTCTTTGGTCACAAAGAGGGCTTCGGTTTTTTAAGATTGATTGATAGGTTGTTCTGTTGGAGCCAGATGGTGACATCAGTGAAGCAGTTGGATAGATGATTGTTGGGTTTGTGGTCGTAATGGGTTCATAAAGCATAATGTCATCTGCATAGATATGATAGTTGATGTTGTGAGATCGTATTATTGTGCAGAGGGGCTGAAGGTAGATGTTGAAGAGCATGGCGGAGAGTGTAGATCCTTGGGGTACTCCTTGATGTTGTCGGAAGGGAGGGGAGGTTGCAATACTAGTGCGGATCAGTTGCTGTCTGTTGGTCGGGTAGGAGTGGAACCACTGTAATACGATGTCCTTGATGCTAATCTTTTGTAGTCTGCGTAGGAGGATGCTGTGGGAGATGGTGTCAAAAGCTGCAGATATATCCAACAAGACCATAGCATATCCAGATTGTTTGGTCTGTATTCCTTTGATCAGGGTGTTTAGTAGGGATATCATGAGGGTCTCGACACCATGTGATGGGCGGAATCCATGTTGTTGTGGGTCCAGTGAGTTGTTTGTGTCGATATGCTTGATGTTTCTGCATTACGGGGGAAACTCTCAGAAAGAACTGGTTGTGCCTTCTACACCGTTATGTGTATGGTAATTGAAAATGTTTTTCAGAAAAAGACATTTGATGTTTAGAGGGCTCCTAAACATCAAACTTATTCAGGGATACACAGTGGAGGAGATGAGAGCGTTTCTTCTCCTTCGCCCAGGAGTTCCGCAGCTGAGAGCTCTATTTTTCCTTAAATATCTATGTAAATGCATGGTTAAATATTAATCTGTATCTTACATTTTTTAGTGAGCACTCCCAGCTGCTGGCTTTCCTTAGTGCCCTCCGCTCTGTGGTCCCAGATGTACCCCTCTGTTGCTCCCCCATGATGTTAGTAGGGTTGGCTGTTAGAAGTCTGCCTCTGTTATATTCATAGTAGAGAGATGAAGGCATTTTCCTTTCTCTTGGATCCTCCACCTATTATGGGCTGGTCTACGGGATGTTAGATTGTATATGGTTTGAGCCATTTTCTTTGAATATCTGTTGTTATGGGACTCTCCCTAATTTCTGTACAAGATATTATTGGATTTATTGTAAAATGCATAAAAAATAAAATACAAAAAAAAATAGAATACATGTTTCTGAATTGACTGCAAAGACAGAAAACAAATCCTTTGTACCTCGGGCACAGCATGATCAGTTTCAGGTTCGTCTTGAGCTTGAGAAGTTAGTAAGCTCCAGCTCAAAATGTTTTTTGCTTCATCCTCCTTTACACCACTCTCAACTCCACCGGCAGACAACATTCAAAGTACTTTTAGTTTAAATTTAAAACACAGAAAGAACTTTCTGGTTAAATTTGGAACCCAGCAGAGAGCTTGTAGTTTAAATTTAATAGTCACTCAGGGCCTAGCATCAGCAAAGTACTTTTAGTTTAAATTTAAAAACACAGAAAAGAGCTTTCTGGTTAAATTTAGAACCCAGCAGAGAGCTTGTAGTTTATATTTCATAATAAGTTAAAGCCTAGCAGCAGCAAAAAGCTATAATTTAAAACAAGTCGGAATACAGCTTAGCATAAAAGGCAAAACAGGGTCAGTACTCTTTGAGCAACAAATAAAAGTCTTCTAGAGACCTCTACAAAGAGGCCTTCTACTTAAGGGGCAAGAGACCTGTGAAACATTTTCAATCGGTGTTAACACCAGGTGGCAGGTCAAAAGGCCATTTTGAAAGACTCCTTCTATCCAAGCAAGAACTGTTAATCACCCAGGAAGTTGGTCACAGCTTACCTCAGCAGCACAGGACAGGGTACTGTGTAGCAGCCCTCTTTTAATAAGTGTTATCACCGTATCTTAAAAAGGATATAGCGTTATTAGAAAAGGTTCAGAGAAGAGCCACCAAAATGGTAAAGGGGATGGAAGGATACTCCTGTGAAGAAAGGCTAAAAAGGTTAGGGCTCTTTAACCTGGAAAAGAGACGGCTGAGAGGAGATATGATAGAAGTCTATAAATTAATGAACGGAGTGGAATGGGTAAACGTAGATCGATTGTTTACGTTATCAGAATATAGAAAGACTAGGGGACATGCAATGAAGTTACAGGGTAAACTAAGACTAATAAAAGAAAATATATTTTTTCATTCAACGTGTAATCAAACTCTGGAATTTGTTACCGGAGGATGTAGTAAAGGCTGTTAGTGTAGCTGGGTTTAAAAAAGGTTTGGACAAGTTCCTGGAGGAAAGGTCCATAAACCATTATTAAGAAGGGACCCAGGATATCAATGCTTGACCCAGTACAAGCATTGTGGAACCTGTCTCTTTTGGGGAAACTGCTAGGTACATATGACCTAGACTGGCCACTGTTGGAAAAAGAGGATACTGGGCTTGATGGACCTTGGTCTGACCCATTATGGCATATCTTATGTTCTTATATAAAGGTGAGATACATTCTAATCACATTAAGTTACCTATGCGGTCTAGCTGGGTTCCCCCTGGCCCCCTACACCGTGGTCCAGGCATTTAAGGAACTGGTATTGTCAGACATTGAACATCTGAAACAACATTCTCCAAGTTGGACTCAATATAGTTGTCACGAGCAGAGCAGCTGGCACTTACACAACTTCGCACAAACAATAACATAATTATTCAACGAGCCGACAAGGGGGATGCAGTGGTGATTTTACAGAAGAGGCAATATGTTCAAGAGGTTTATAGGCTGCTTTCCAATGCCACTATATACACTTTCTTGACAGCAGATCCCACCAATCAGTTGAAAGTGGATATAGCAGCCTTGATAGCAGATGCACTGTTGAAACGGTTTATCAACAAAAGGAAGGCTTCAGTTTTGATGGTAACACATCCAAAAGCGCCTCATTTTATACATTTTACCGAAGATAGATAAGGACCCAGTGAATCCGCCCGGACGACCCATTGTCTCTCTTCATGGGTCCTTGTTAGAACCACTATCTACTTTTGTGGATTCATTTTTGCGACCATTAATGGTCCATGTACCTTCATACATTTGAGACACTATGCATTTTTTACCGATTTTGAACAATGGTTATAATATAGATTTACCTCCAGCTCTGTTAGTAACTCTAGATATGTCCTCCTCATACACCAGCATTCCACAAGTAGGAGCATGCAGGTGGTTAAGCAAGCCCTTATTGATGGTCAAGATCTTAGTGAAGAGATGATTGCCTTTATTCTCAAACTGACGACTTTGGCAATGACTCAGAATTTTCTGTTTTGAAAATAAATTTTATCAACAAATAAAAGGGGTCGTGATGGGAGATACTATGGCCCCTTCGGTGGCAAATTTATATGGCCCAATTTGAGAAAACATGCTTAGTAAATTATCCTTTTCAGACATCTATCCGCCTCTGGATTAGGTACCTTGACAATATTTTTTTTTGCTTTGGAGAGGCTCCAGTGACCAACTCACTAGATTTCACAATTGGTTAAACAGCTGTGATGAGAAAGCGTTGTTACTCACCTGTAACAGGTGTTCTCCGGGGACAACAGGAATCAGTCCTCACATATGGGTGACGTCGGCACCGACGGAGCCCTCGCAGAAGAATCCCTTTCAAAGAAAGCCTTTGGGAGATGCCACCAAGCATGCATGGTCCCCTTCCTGCCCAAGGGTGCCATCTTGCTCAGATGACATAGCTAAAAGACGGCAAAAATAAAAGATGATAATGGAGCAACTCCAAGGGGAGGAGGGAGGGTTGTGAGAACTGATTCCTGCTGTCCTCAGAGAACACCTGTTACAGGTGATTAACTATGCTTTCTCCAGGAACAAGCAGGAAGTCAGTCCTCACATATGGGACTCCCCAGCTACAGGCTACCGAAAGCCCATAGCAAAAATAGGGGCTCCCTCACGGGGAGCCGCAAGCAGCAGCAATTTAGTCCATGTACACAGACCACAGTAGGACCTCTGTGTCCGATGAAACCAGCACTCCGGTAGCCTGAACACAGAAGGGTCGCAGGGTAGGAGTTGCCTAGATCCCGAAAAGATTACGGAGCACAGTCTGGCCGAAGGCACTGTCCCATCAGGATTCTATTTCCAGGCAGTAATGGGCTGCAGAGGTATGGACTGAAGACCAGGTGGCAGCCCGGCAGATGTCCACCATCAGGACAGAGTGCAAGTTTGCCACAGAGGCCACCATGGCCCTGACACGGTGCGCTGTGACGTGGCCTTCCAGCGGAAGCCCCTTCTGCTCATAAGCAAGGGCGATACAGCCCGCCACCTATGTGGACAGTGCATGCTTGGCTACCGCCTCCCCCAGCCTACTGCGGTCATAGGAGATGAAAAGCTGAGAAGTTTTGCAGTGGCCCTGAGTGCGTTGGATATAAGGACAAAGCCCTTTTACAGTCTAAGGTATGAAGGACCATCTCCGCCCGACTGGAGTGAGGTCTTGGAAAGAAGGTATGGAGCACCATTTCCTGATTGAGAAGGAAGGGCGACACTACCTTTGGCAGGAATTTGGGATGTGTGCAAAGCACCACTCTGTTCTTGTAGAACTTGGTATAAGGCGCCTCCACCACAAGGGCCTGGAGCTTGCTAACACTGCGAGCAGAGGTGAGAGTAACCAGAAAAACCTCCTTCCAAGAGAGATAGCGAAGGTGGCAGGTCACTAGAGGCTTGAAGGCTGGGCAAGTGAGCTGCCCCAGCACCACGATGAGGTCCCATTCAGTTGCCGGAGGGCGAACCAAGGGACTTGATAAAAGCAGGCCCCGAAGGAAACAGGTCACCAATGGTTGGACCAAGCGGGGCTTATCATTCATCGGATGGAGGTGCGCTGCCAGGGCACTCAGGTGCACTCAAGACAGAGTTAGATTTGAGCCCGGCGTGAGAAAGATGGAGAAGATACTGCAACACCAGAGCCACCGGGCAAGAGAAAGGATCAGCCTTGTGTTTGGCGCACCAAACAAAGAACCTGTGCCATCTGAGGGCATAAGTCTTCCTAGTGGAGGCCTTGCAAGAGGCCAACAAGATGTCCTTGACTTCAGCCGGAAGGTTGAGAGTCACCCTCTCAGCAGTCATGCTGTTAACAGGGACCCAGGTGGGGGGGGGGGGGGGGGCAGGAGAGCGCCACCCTTCTGAGATAGGAGTCCCGGGGTGGTCTCCAAGGGGATGGGGTCCTCCGCAGTCAACTGCAGCAGCAGGAACCACGGCTGCCTGGGCCACCGAGGAGCTATCAGGATGACCGAGGCCCTGTTGCAAAGGGTCCTGAACAAGATCTTGGAGATCAGCAGCGTCGGGAGAGGGTAGGTATACATGAGGCCTTCCAACCATGAGACTAGGAATGTGTCTGCTGCCACCCTGGAGGGGTGGGCCTGCCAGCAGCAGAAGTGGGGCAACTAAAAAGTTGTCTGGGCTGGCGAATAGGTCCATCACAGGCTCCTCTCGGAGCCAGAAAAGCCAACTGGCCACTCGTGCGGCTGGAGAATCCTGCTGAGTCTGTTGACCAGCAGGATGTCCTGACCTGGCAGGTACACTGCCCGTAGGAGGATACCCTGCTGGATTGCGTATGAGCAGAGTAGCAGTGCCTCCTGACAAAGGGTATGGGATCCCGTGCCCCCCTGCTTGTTCACGCAGATCACCACCACCTGGTTGTCCGTCTGGACCAGCCCTGGCTGGTGACAAAAGACCCACAGGGCTAAGTGTATGGCTCGGAGCTCCAGGAGGCTGATCTGCTGGGCGCTCTCATCTGGCAACCATTTTCCCTGAGTGCGGAGATCTCCGAAGTGGGTTCCCCAGCCAAGCAGAGAGGCATCTGTGGTGAGGACCCTCGAGTGGCTTGGGGCCTGAAAGGGCATATCACCAGACCAGGAAGTCCGCCAACTGGCAGGTCACTGAAACTCTGTCTTGGAGGCAGCCTGTGGCCCGAGACCACTGGTCCCGGAGACACCACTGTGCCATCCTCATGTGAAGGCGAGCATCGGGGGTGACATGGACCGTGGAGGCCATGTGCCCGAGGAGGCACAGAAGAAGTTGGGCGGGTACTGAGGGACAGTACTGTATGTCCCGAGTTAGAGACCTGAGACAATTGGCCCAGTCCCTGGGCAAGAAGGCCTTCGACTGGAGAGTGTCGAGCTTTGTCCTGATGAACTCCAGGCACTGTGTCAGGAGGAAGTGAGACTTGGGGTAGTTTATGACGAAGCCCAAGTGTTGCAGGACCTGGATGGTGCGTGTGTTGGCCTGCTGCACCTCAGAGTCTGTGCCTCCCTTTATGAGCCAGTCGTCCAGGTAGGGAAAGACGAAGACACCCTGGAGCCGGAGGAAGGCGGCTACGATTCCCAGGTATTTTGTGAAGATTCTTGGGGCAGAGACCAGGCCTAAGGGGAGCACCTGTATTGAAAAGTGCCTGCCCTCTACTACAACCGCAGGTACTGCCTGTGGTTGAGGTGGATGAGGATGTGGATATAAGCATCCTTGAGGTCTAAGGAGCATAGCCAGTCTACCTGCTGGAGGTATGGCAGCAATGTTCCAAGGAAGAGCATCTTGAACTTCCCCCTCACCAGGAATTTGCTGAGATTGCACAGGTCGATAATGGGCCTTAGACCCCATGTCCTCTGTAGCACAAGGAAGTATCTGGAGTAGAACCCCTTGCCCTTGACGTTGGGGGAGGGGCATCGGTTCTACCATCCTGTCCTCGAGAAGACCTGCCAACTCCTTAAGAAGGTGGTCCCGGTGGGAGGGGAGACCTGAGGGGCTCTCCCTGGAAATAAGGGGGAGGTGTCTAAACTAGATAGAGGTGGTAACCCTCCCTGAAGATCCTTAGTGCCCAGGAATCGGTGACGATAGCCACCTATCTCTGGGCATAGAGGGCCAGACGTCCCCCTGTGGGCTGCTGATCTCCTTGGGGAAGAGAGGCTATGCTCAAGGAGTCAAAAGCAGGTTTTGGAGCCTTCTGCTTACGCGGGCCATGTCCATGTCCCTTGGCCTGCTGACCCTGTTGGGAGAGCTGGGGAGGCCTGATAGGGTGGGTAGTTTCGGTAAGCAGCCTCCTTTCTTGGGTAAAAGGGCTTTTTACCCAAGCCCTTCTGTCGGGGAGGGGCAGTGGTCTTCTTAGAGAGACTGGTCCTCATCATGAACTCCAGTTCAGCAGCCTTGTCAGTCATGGGTTTGCCAAAGAGGTTCTCTCCTTGGCATGGACATCGACCAATTTATCCAGAACCCACTGCTCGAAGTCGGATGACTGCAGCCAAGCATGGCGGCATGCAACGATGCCTGCCGCGGCTAACCGGGCAACCGACTCGAACCTGTCATAGGCTGCTCGAGACATGAATTTGGAGTACTCATGGACAACCTTGGCCATGTTCTTGAACCGCTGCAAGGGTTCCTTGGAGAGACCAGCTGAGAACCCGGCAAGTTCCTTCCCTATAACTCTCAGGTACATGTCCATGTACAATTGGTAGGCATTGATGAGGCAGATGAGCATCGAGCCCTGGTAGCACTTTCTGCCAAGGACGTCCAGGGTACGGGCCTCCTTGCCGAGGGGCACCGAGGAGTGCGGGTCTTCTGGCTTTTCAGCCAACGCATGGCCGACTCCACCACCATGGAGTTGTGCAGCAGTTGTGACTTCTGCAAGCCCGGGCTCCAGCGGACCCGATACATCAAGTCGAGATGTCTGCTCACCACCAGCACAGATGCCGGTGTCTCCCACATGCGGAGCATGAGCCGTTCCAGGATGGAAGGAATGGGCACTGTGAGCGATTCCCTCAGAGGAGCCTTGTACTGGAGGATCTCCAACTCATCCGCCTGAGGGTCCTCCTCCGACTCGGTCAAGAATGCCAGGGCCTTACATATGTCCTTGACAAAATCCAGGAAGCCCATGTCCTCGAAGTAACCCACGGAGAACTCATAGAAGAGCTGCTCCGCGGGCCTTGGGACCCCAAAGCCCCACGACCAATACCCGGTAAACTTGCTGGAGATTACCACGGGCCCATTGAGTGGGATTTGTAGGGCAACCTCGGCCGAACAGTGACTTGAGACCAAAGGACCTCGAGGATCGGCTCAGCCTCCGGGGACGCCTTGGACGTTGAGAGCCCGGTGGTCGGGACGAATGAACCAGTCGTGCCAGACAACAGCACCCACTGCTGGTCCATGAAGGCAGACAAACTGCGCTCCAGGGCCAGCATTCTGGATTCGAGACCAGAAGGCTCCATAGCCTTCGGCGTGGGCACCGAGCGACTCGGGCCCGACGCTGGCTCCCCCAAAGGGGAAACCTCGATGAGGATGGTGTCTGGGGACAGAGGCCGGTCCGTGGTCGGATCCTTCTGGGGGAGCTTCGCAGGTGGACGAGCATCTGGAACCATCCAAGGACACCGCCTTCAAAGGTTTCTTCTTCTTCCTGGGTTCCCTCGAGGGAGACCCCTTTCTGAGGACCCATGATGAGGCTCGAGGTCGGAGAGTTCTGCCCAAGATGTCGGGGCCTCAGACAAGGCCATGGCATTCAGAGGTATCGGGGACTCGGGGGGGGAAAAAAAAAAAACAAAAAAACGTATTGTGCTGCTGCTGGCAGCTCTTGAAGGCCCTGCTGGACATCCTCTTGCAGAGACCGCAAGCCGCTGTCGTGGTCCAGCCTGAGGCAGCGAAGACAGCAGTCGTGTGTGTCGGTCAAAGACATGATTTTAGGGCACTGATCACACTTCTTAAAACCACTGGTAGCCATGGAAGAAAAAAGTACCCCTGTGAGGTCGATGACCCTGCGGGCCGCCAGCAGGAGAAAAAAGGGCACGAAGGCACCAGAAAAAGAAAATAACCAACTACAAAAACTAAACCGAACCAGACACCGAGGCACCAAGGTTGGTAGGTGGGAAGAGTACCGGTGCAATACCGGAGGCAAGTGTGAAACTCGGGGAAAGAATTAATCAACTTTTTCCGGGGACAAGCCAGACAACTTCTGAAGGGCTCCATGGAAAAAAGGAGACTGAGCAAGATGGCACCCTTGGGCGGGAAGGGGACCACACATGCGTGGTGGCATCTCCCAAAGGCTTTCTTTGAAAGCTAGGGGGATGCTTCTGCGAGGGCTCAGTCGACGCCGACGTCACCCATATGTGAGAACTTATGTGAGGACTGACTTCCTCCTTGTTCCCGGAGAAAATCCACTAGATTTCCATTCAAGCAAAATTTTTTTTTTTTGATGTGGTTTTATTTTGACAAGGGGATCGGCTGTGAACCTCAGTGTATCGGAAGCCTATGCACAATCTAGCCTTCCTACTTTTTAACAGTGTCCACCCATTGTGGCTAAAAGAGTTTCATCTCTGGTGCAATTTCTACATTATCATAGGAACTGCTCCACGTTAGGGTTGTACAAACAACAATCTGAATTTTTGAATTCTGCTTTTCTCTAGTGAAGCTATCCTATTCAACTAATACGCAAAGCACAATTGCAAGCCATGTTCAAAGGTAGGACCTGGTTATTGTCTCCAAGAGACAGATCTGATCGTGATGCAGAATTTGTACACTTTATCACTCAATTCAGTCCCTCTTAGCTATATTTTTTTGAGGGTCATTCATTGGCATTTCAAGATGATTAGTACAGTGCCTGGTTTACAACAGCTTAATGTTCGTACAGTGTACACAAGAGGCCGTTAACTTGAAAGAACTGTTATATACATCAGTAGTGCTAGATTCTAACATCCGGAATTTTGAGCAGGTAGGCCACAAGAAATGTGGTCAATGTTTTGTCTGTTCCATTATGATGGAAGGTATGGAGTTTTTTTTATAATAAGAAACGTTATCTGTTCCACCACACCACCACTTGTGCAAGTACTGGAGTAGTGTATGTGATTTTTTGCCCTTGTGGGATGGCATATGTGGGCAAAATCAGTAGATCACCGAGGACACAATTTGTGGATCATCATAGTAAACTTCATCATTTTGTTGAAGGGCCCCTTTAGTTAAGCATTGTAAAGCACACCGACATTGTTTTGATGAATTGAGATGCCTTGCAATTGTCAAATTAAGTCCATCAGTGTATGGGGAGAATGTTGATAAAACATTTATGATTGAGCAGAAAGCGTAGTTGCTCACCTGTAACGGATGTTCTCCGGGAAAAGCAGCAAAGCAGTCCTCACATATGGGTGACAGCGGCACCGACAGAGCCCGCGCAGAGCATTTCTCCAGCTTTCAACGAAAGCCTTTTGGAATGCTACCATGCATACATGGTCCCCCTTCCCGTCCAAGGGTGCCATCTTGCTCAGTCAGATGACATAGCTAAGATGGCAGTAAAACTAAAACAAATATAGATAGGCAAATCTCAGGGGAGGAGGGAGGATTGTGAGGACCTATTCCTGCTGTTCCCGGAGAACAATTTTTACAGATGAGTAACTACGCTTTCTCCAGGAACAAGCAGGAAGTCAGTCCTCACAAAATGGGACTCCTTAGCTCCAGGCTGCCAAGGACCGAACTACGACAGTACCAACGGCGACCAGTCGGGTGGCCATGAGTTTCAGAAGGTGAATCCCCACTGAGAGACTCTGCAAGACCCTAGCGTCCAGCAACATTATCACTCCGGTAGCCTGAACACAGAGGGTTGGAGGGCAGGAGTTGCCTACACTCCAAGAATATTACGCAGCACTGCCTGGCCAAAGGCTCTGTCCCTATGGGATTCGCTTTCCAGGCAGTAGTGTGCTGCGAACATGTGAATGGATGACAAAGTGGCGGTTCTGCAAATTTTACCTGCATAGAACGGAGGTGGGCAAATGACGTGGCCATCACCCTCATGCGCGCTGTGATCTGGTGCTCCAGAGAGAGGCTCGCCCACTCACAGGTGAGGACAATGCAGTCCACCACCCAAGAGGATAGGGTACGCTTGGTTACAGGGAGCCCCAGTCTTCTGGGGTCATAGGAAATGAAAAGCTGAAGTGCTTTGCGGTGGCCCTGGGTCCACTGCAGATAGGAGGACAGGGCCCGTTTACAAACCAGTGTGTGGAGTATGAGCTCCTCACTGCCAGCATGAGGCCACCAGTAGAAGGTGGGGAGTACCACCTCCTGTTTGAGGTGAAAACGGGGATACCACCTTCAGGAGGAACTTAGGGTGAGTGCAGAGCATTACCCTGTTCTTGAAGAATCTGGTGTATGGGGGGTCCGCCACCAGCACTTGAAGCTCATGGCTAGTGGCTCAAACGGTGGCCTAGTGAGCTGGGAGAGCACCACGTTGAGGTCCCATTCTGCTGCCGGAGGGCAAACAGGGGGCTTGGAAAGCAGAAGGCCCCATAGAAAACGGGAAACCAGGGGCTGGCTAGATAAGGGTTTCCCCCCACTAGGTGGTGGTGAGCGGCTATGGCATTCAGATGCAACCGGACTGAGTTAGATTTCAGCACTGTGCACAACATATGCACTACGTACTGGAGTACCAGCTGGACATGGCAGGAGAATAGGTTCTCCTTCCTATTTGCGCACCACAGAGCAAACCTGCGCAATTTAAAGGCATAAGCCCTCCTTGTGGAGGGCTTCCTGGAGGCTAGCAGGATTTCTTCAACCTCTTGTGGTAGGTTGAGCAGGGTCAAGGCTACCTTCTCAGCAGCCAGACCATTAAGAGTCAACGACCCCACGGTAGGGGGCAGAAGGGAGCCCTCCTCCTGCGTCAGGAAGTCCAGGGCTCAACCTAGGGGGTGTCGTCGCCAGTGAGAGCAATAGTAGGAACCAGGGTTGCCTGGAACACCTGGGGGTGATCGGTATCACAGATGCCCTCTCATTCTGAATTTTGAACAGACCCTTGGCGACTAGGGGAGTCTGTGGGAATGCATACAGCAGTCCTTCGGACCATGATATCAGGAATGTGTCTGCCGCTACCCTCTGCACATTGTCTGGAGAGGTGAAGAGGTCCATCTCGGGCCAGCCCCAAAGACGGAAGAGCTTCTTCGCCACTGCATGTCGATATCATGGTTTAATGGCAGAAAGCCAACATGGATTTAGCCAAGGAAGATCTTGTCTTACTAATGTGTTGTTTTTTTGAAGGTGTGAACAAACAGGTAGATGAAAAGGTGAGCTGGTTGATTTTTAGAAAGCCTTCGACAAGGTCCCTCATGAGAGGCTCTTGGCATAATTAAAAATTCATGGGGATAGGAGGAAGTGTGCTATTGTGAATCAGGAACTGCTTAAACGACTCAACGCAGAGAGTAGGGATAAATGGCCAATTTTCACAATGGAAAAATGGTAATAATGGAGTACCCCAGGGTCGATTCGCCACTCGTGAGGGCGGAGGACTCTGCTGAGTCTGTCTGCTAAGTAACTGTCCTGTCCCGGGAGGCAGACTGCTCGCAGGAGCATGCCATTGAGCACTACAAAGCAGAGGAGGGCTATAGCCTCCTGGCAGAGGGAGTATGAACCAGTGCCCCCCTGCTTGTATATACAGAACATTGCAACCTGGTTGTCCATCAGGACCAGCACAGGTCTGTTCCGCAAAAGGGTGCAGAATGCATATAGGGAGAGAAATACCGCCCAGAGTTCCAGGAGCTTGATTTGTAGTAGAGACTCCTCCCTGGACCAGCAGCCCTGAGTGCGCTGAACTCCGCAATGAGCTCCCCAGCTCTGGACAGAAGCATCCGTAGTCTGGGTACACTGCGGTGGGGGTGCCTGGAAGGGCATCCCTGCCCGAAGGAGGCCCAGGTTTTGCCACCAGTTGAGGGATCTCTCCAGCTGGTGGGAGACTCTGACCCTATCCTGGAGTCAGCCTGTGGCCTGGGTCCACTGAGAACGCAGGCAGAACTGGGCTGTCCGCATGTGCAGGCGGGCTAGGGATGTGACATGGACTGTGAAGACCATGTGTGCCAGCAGGCGGAGGAGAAGGCGAGTCGGCACCATTATGTGGTGCTGGACCTCCCCTGCCAGCTGTTTGAGGCATTCTGCCCTATCCTGAGGAAGGAGGGCTCTGGCCTGCAGTGTCCAGCTAAGCACCGATGAACTCTAGATCCTGCACCAGAGAGCGATGTGATTTGGGGCAGTTGATGACGAACACCATGTGCTGCAGGAGGATAGTACGTTCTGTGCCCCAACTGGCCTCTACAGCAGTGCCGCCATTGATAAGCCAGTCATCCAAGTAAGGGGAACACGAACACCCCTTGTAGGCGCAGATGGGCAGGTACCACTGCTAGACACTTTGTGAATGCTCTTGGCGAAGAGGCCAGATCGAAGGGAAGTAGCCTGTATTGGTAATGGCCTCCCCCTACCATGAATCTCAGGTACTGCCGGTGAGACGGGTGGACCAGGATGTATGTGTAGGCGTTCTTTAGGTCCAAAGAGCAAAGCCAGTCTCCCTGGTGGAGGTAGGGCAAAGAGAGTCCCAAGGGAGAACATTTTTAACTTCTCCCTCACCAGGAACTTGTTCAGGTCTCGGAGGTCCAGGATGGGTGTGAGACCCCCAGTTCTCTTGGGGACAAGAAAGTATCTTAAGCAGAAGCCCTTACCTCAGAGGTGTTGGGGAACAGGCTCTACCGCCCCATCCCTTAGTAGACCTGTTAGCTCTGAGAGCAGGAGGGCCTGGTGAAGGAGAGGTCGCACTGGCTCTCCTGGAAAATGCCCAGGAGGTGGTAGTTGGAAGTGGATGTGGCAACCCTCCTTCACCACTCAGAGCGCCCACTGGTCCGAGTTATGGGCGAAGAGTGCCAAGCGGCCCCCTGTGGGTTGGTGAGGGTTTCCCTGGGAGCGGGAAGCCCCGCCCTAGGAGTCAAAAACTCCCGCCTTGTTGAGCCGCAGCTGGTGTCTGCAGCTTGGGAGCCTATGGCTTTCTGGGGTCCCTGGTGCTGCTGGCTTGGAAAGGCCTAGCAATGGTAACAGATGGAAAGGACCCTTCTTCCTCGAGAAAGATGGCCTGTTCCCTGAGGTGTTCATACAGGGAAGGGTAGAGTTCTGGTCACCACCTCAGCCTCAATCTAGGCTGCCTCGTCAGACATCGGTTATCCAAATAGATTCTCCCTGGTGCAGGGGACATCCAGCAATTTTTCCTGGACCCATTGCTTGAGGTCCGAGGTCAGCAGCCAGGCCTGGTGCCGAGCACTGATGCCTGCAGCTACTGTCCAGGCTGCAGCCTTGAACCCATCATAGGCAGCCTGGGACAGGAATTTGGAAAAGTCCCGGATGGTGGCTGGAACCGTTGCAGGGGTTCCCCGGCGAGCCCTGCTGATAAGCCAGCGAGCTCCTGGATGAGGCTCTTAAGGTACATCCCTATGTAGAGCTCATAGGTTTGTATCCGGCAGCCCAGCATGAACCCTTGGAAATACTTACGCCACAGGGTATCGAGGACCCTGGCCTCTCTACCCGAGGTAGAGAAGAATAAGTCTTCTGGCTCTTGAGCTTTTGCATCAAGGACTCTACCACCATGGAATTGTGGGGAAGTTGGGCCTTATGGAAACTTGGACTCCTCTTGACGCGGCAGATGCCATCGAGGTGTCAGCTGACCACCGGCACAGAGGCCGGGGTCTCACACATCTGTAGGAGCAGCCATTCGAGGATGGGCTGCACCAGCACCGATAGATCCTCCTTCAGGGGAGACTCATACAGGAATATCTCCAGCACTTCGGTGCATGGGACAGAGAGGGCTCGGGCCATATCCCAGATGAAGTCGTGGAATGCCACATCCGAGGGTGGGGAATGGCGTTGGCGTTCCGGGGGAGACTGCTCCGAGGGGATGTCTCGGTGTCAAGAGGTTTCGGGAAGGCCTTGACGTCAGTCTCCCAGTCTGACTCAGAGGGCGTCGAGGAGTCGAGGCTCAAAGCTCCCGTGCCACGAGGCCTGCGTCGGGGAATCAAGACCCCCCCAACTGGTCTTGGGTCAGACTCCTGGAAACTAGCCAAGGAGAACCGGACACCTGAGAATTGGGAATGGGACCTCGATCGGTGCCAAGGGCTAGCCTGAGGCCGACAGCGCTCGGGGCCCAGCTCAACTGCTACTACTACTGAGCATTTGTATAGCACTACAAGACGTACGCAGTGCTGCACAGGCATGTATACCATGACTATACCTAATACTGTTATATAAGTTTTATGTACATAGTTTTTGACATTTCAGTGTAAAGTTCTGTTTTAATGTAAACCACTCCTGATCTTGGAAAGGAGCAGTATATAATATAATGCTTATTCCCAAGATCAGGAGTTGTTTACATTAAAACAGAACATTAAATATAAAGTAAGAGACAGTCCCTGCTCATCAGAGCTTACAATCTAGTAAAGACAGAAAACACAGTAGGTGCAGACATGGGATGCATCTAGGGGGAATGGTAAGGAAACACAAGATGATCAGGTAAGTCCCGGGGATGCCACTGCAGTCAGGGGCCCGCTTGTCAGGGTAGATGATGCAGATGAACCTGACATCGCCTGCTGCATGGTCAGGATAGTAGAAATACTCTGTTCCAGGGCCGCTATTCTGACCTTGATGCCAGAAGGCTCTGCAGCTTTCAGCACAGGTACTGAGGGTTTCGGGCTCAGCACCAGTACTCTGGCAAGCACGTCCTCTATGAGGAACGTGGCCTTGGGAAGCGTCACATGGTCACTGCCGGCTGAAGGCTCTTTCCTAGAGACCTTAGGAGGGCACTGCTCAGAGTCACCCGAGTTCTGCTGCGGGATCTTACCGAGTTTCTCCGGTAGAACCTCGACTGGCTTTGAGGATTTTTTCTTTTTCTTGCCAGGGTCCGGCGTCTTTCCGGAGAAGCCACCGCTGCGAGACTCTGAAGACGCCTGGGCCTCACGGGAGGTGCTCAGCTTCTGGCTCAGTGTCGGAGAAGCCAGAGCAGAGCCGGACTGCGGAAACATCTTCTCCTGCAATTCCGACCGCTTCTTATTGTCCGAGGCCTGACACAGGTCGCAGGAGGTACTGTCGTGGTCTGGGCCAAGGCAATGCAAGCAACAGTCGTGGATGTCTGTGACAGACATAAATTTGACTGCAGCGATCACACTTTTTAAAGCCAATGGGAGATATGGTGGATCACACCCAGACAGGGTCAATGACCCCCAGGTGAAAAGGGCACAAATGTCGGTCGAGGGGAGCCTCGATGAAAAAAAGAGAAAGGAGCCGAGAACAGTGCGGGGACGACGCCGGCTCATGGCGGGAAGAGGAACCAGTACGCAAACCAAGGAAAACTGACTTAAGAGGATAATTTTTAAGGAATTTTTCCGGGGACACAGGACATGCATCCGTTGGGCTCAGTGGAAAAAAAGGAGACTGAGGAAGATGGCACCCTTGGGTGGGAAGGTGACCGCGCATGTGTGGTAGCATTCCCAAAGGCTTTCGTTGAAAGCTGGAGAAATGCTCCGCCCAGGCTGCATTGGTGCAGATGTCACCCATATGTGAGGACTGACTTCCTGCTTGTTCCTGGAGAAATGGATTTTTCATCTTAACATTTTGGAACAGAGTGACCTGAATGAACACATTGACTGGAAAGCGTATTTTTTAATATACTTTCTGATCATGCTTTTTTGCACAATCTTTTTTGGTTTTCAGTTTTTATTGTTTCACATTTTTGTATGGGGTGGCAGAGGGTGGTAATATTTTTATAATGTAACATGGTTATTTTCATTTTTATAGTTTTGTTGTTTTGTAATTTACAGGCTCCGTTCTATTACATAGTTTTGTGTTTAAAATTTGTTGCAATAAGATGGAGCTCGATTGACTGTGAAGAGCATGTGCTTTGGGGGTTTTTGCAAGATTCTGTTTTTGAATTCTGATGTTAGCAAGGATTCTTTTTTAATTAATTGTACATGCTTGGCATCTCTTCTGGCTTTCTAGTGCAGACACAAATTGCAACTGCTGACACTGCCTCTGAACGTTTTATTGTAAGATCTTTTGTTCACACTGATCGCCTGAGCTTTGCTGTGCTTTACCATTTATTTTAAGGCAAATTAAGGAATTGTAGTACCATGCTTGTGATAAATGGTTTATTTTTTGTTTTTCAGATTTTTGGCTGGAAAAGACCGTCTAACTCCCTGATGAAGCCAGACCAGCGAAACACGGTGTCTGGGTTCAGATGCATTTTTTTTTAAAAAAAGCTAAGTGTTTGTTATTTTCAAGCTGATGCTGTTGAAATTTATTGATAATTGTGTCTTTATACCATCCTGCTGAAAATTCTGAGAGGTTTTTCTGATCATTGATGCAGAGGGTTGGCCTATATAGTGTGGCTGCCTTCTCCCTTTTTTTTTTTTTTTTAGAGCTGAAAAAGATTTTGGGTTCAGAGGTATCAGACGTATTTTCCTCTCAAATAACTTATCTTAGCTGGTACATCAAGCAGATAAGCTGTGCCATTAATGCATGATTCAAGCAGTCAGTGAGGAGTTTTCTTACATTATATTTTTATGGTGATTTGTCACCATTATACTGATCAAAAGGCAGAACACATCACACACTTTCAAGTTTTTGCTGTTTTTCAACTTATTTTCTATTATTGGATTTTCAGAAATTATTTTTCTATAGGGAAATTTCTGGTGTGCTTCCACTACAGTGCTCAGCCTGATACTACTGTAGCTCCAGGTTTTTCAGTCTGTATCTAAGTAACAACCGCCCCGCCCCCCCCCCCCCTCAGCCAATCAGGTTTTCAGGATATCCCCAATGAATATGCATAAGATAAACTGGCATACAATGGAGGTAGTGCATGCATGTTTATTGGGAAATTTCCTGAAAACAGACTAGGGCAGCGATGGCGAACCTATGGCACGCGTGCCAGCTGTGGCACGCGAAGGCCTTGCAGCTGGCACGCGGGAAGGTCCGCATTTAAAAGGTCCCAAATTTAAAAAAAAAAAAAACCAAACAAACCGGCTGCTTCTGCCGCGGCAGCCTCAAGAGCTCTGCCGCGGCAGCCTCAAGAGCTCTGCCGCGGGGCCCCCCCCCCTGCCCGGCAGAGCCTCCCTGCATCATCTACCTTCAAGTCGCAAAACGCGGGCTTCTTTCAGAGCCGCGAGAGTTTCCTTTCTCGCGGCTCTCCCGCGAGAAAGGAAACTCTCGCGGCTCTGAAAGAAGCCCGCGTTTGCGACTTGAAGGTAGATGATGCAGGGAGGCTCTGCCGGGCAGGGGGGGGGGGCCCCGCGGCAGAGCTCTTGAGGCTGCCGCGGCAGAGCTCTTGAGGCTGCCGCGGCAGAAGCAGCCGCTTTGTTTGGGTTTTTTTTTTTAAATTTGGGATGATAGGGGGGCCGGGGGTTTAGGACTGGTAATTGGCCGGGGGGGGGGGGTAGGACTGGTAATTGGCCCGGGGGGGGGGTTGGCACGGGTAATTGGCCAGGGGGGGGGTTAGGACTGGTAATTGGCCATGGGGGGGGGGCTAAGACTGGAAATGGGCTGATGGGGGGGGTTAGGACTGGTAATTGGCCAGGGGGGGGGGTAGGACTGGTAATTGGCCAGGGGGGGGTAGGACTGGTAATTGGCCAGGGGGGGGGGGTTAGGACTGGTAATTGGCCATGGGGGGGGCTAAGACTGGAAAGGGGCTGATGGGGGGGGTTAGGACTGGTAATTGGCCGGGGGGGGGGGGTAGGAATGGTAATTGGCCAGGGGGGGGGGGGTTAGGACTGGTAATTGGCCGGGGTTAGGACTGGTAATTGGCCATGGGGGGGGCTAAGACTGGAAATGGGCTGATGGGGGGGGGGGTTAGGACTAGTAATGGGCCATGGGGGGTGCTAAGGCTGGAAGTGGGCTGGTGATGGTGATTTGGGGGGGGGTAGGACTAGTAATGGGCTATGGGGGGGGGCTATGGGGGGGGGCTAAGACTGGAAATGGGCTGATGGGGGGGTTAGGACTGGTAATGGGCTGATGGGGGGGTTAGGACTGGTAATGGGCTATGGGGGGGCTAAGACTGGAAATGGGCTGAGTGGAAGGAGGGCTTGAACTGCAAATAGCTGATGGGATTGGGGCTTGGAATGGAAATGGGTTGTGAGGGGGAGGGAGCTAGGACTGGAAATGGGTGAGGGGGGGCTAGGACAGGAAATGGGCTGATGGAGGGGCTAGAATAGGACTGGAAATTGGCTGTTGGGGGGGTGCTAAGATTGGAAATGGGCTGTGGTGGGGGTTTGGATTGAAATGGACTCATGAAGGGGCTAGAACTGGAAGTAGGCTCATGGGGGGCTTGGATTGGAAATGGGCTGAGTGGAGGGGAGCTAGGATTTGACATGGGCTGATGGTGGGGCTAGGAAAGGACTAGAAATGGGCTCATGGGGGGCTGGGTTTGGAAATGAGCTGATGGAGGGACTCGGATGGGACTGCAAATAGATGGGGGAGCTAGGACTGGAAATGGGCTTATGGGGGGTTAGGACTGGAAGTGGGTTGATGAGGGGGGGCTAGGACTGGTATTGGGTTGGGAGGTTGCTAGGACTGGAAATGGGTTGGGGGGCTGCTAGGACTGGAAATGGGCTGATGCAGGGACTAGAAGGGAATGGATGCTGGGTGAGGCTGGAACTAGAAGGGAGCTGGTGTTGGGGGAGGATTAGAATGGGATGGGGCTGGGAGAGTAAAATGGAGAGGGGAAAAATATTTTTGTGTGGGAGGTATAAAAACTCTACAATTGGCCGGGTATGGGGAGAATAAGTGGGGATTGAGGATGGAGGGGTAAATTTTGAGTAGATGAAATAGGAATGAGGAAAGAGCAAAAGGAGAAAGATTAGTATGTTAAAGCAGATGTAGAGAGAGAATGGAAAAAAAAAAACCAAGAAGACAGAAGAAAGGACAAATGGACAGCAGATGGAGAGTTAGGAGAAGACACGAAGAAACCAGAAGAAAGTGGCTGGAGCAATTGCAACTGAAAAAAAATGCACAAAAGGTAGAAAAATATCTCTTTATTTTGAATTTATTAACTGGAATATGTCAGCTCTGGGAAATGTGCATCATTAATTTTTGCGCTTTGTTTAGTACAAGAGGAAATTAATTTATAGTTTTATTTCTACAGTGTTGTTGTATATTCCAAGTTTGGCTTTTGGGGTTCCCAGTTTAATTATTGTCTTCCTGTTTTTAAATTGTGATTCCTTGTTTGGTGATGGTCTGTTCTGCATGTGTAACTGAGCTGAGGTATTCTGTTTATATAATTCCTATTTGACATTGCCACTTGTTCTTTCCCAGTAGGTCATGTATTGTTGTTCTCTGAAATGTATTGGTTTAATATTTGCAGTGTTGCCTTTTGATAGTTAGGGTATGGTGCTTTGTGAGTCCTGGTAGTACTGTTAGGATACGGCGGGTTTGCTATGGGTTCTAAATGGGCAGCGTTTGTAGTAGTTCCTAATGTGCCTGGCGGTTGGTACTGGATTATAGTAATGTAGAAACCTTTTAGTCTTTCTTTATCCATATACTCATTAAGAGGCATGTTTACTAAAAGTTAGTGTATGGTAACATTATGCAAATATTTATGCAAATGAGGCACCTTATGCAAATGAGGCTTTAATGGACGTGCTGGCACTTTGAGGAAATTCTTTGGTTTTGTGCGGCAGTTTGGGCACTCGGGCTCAAAAAGGTTAGCCATCACTGGACTAGGGGGATGTAGATGTGTGCAGAAAAAAATGTGGTTTTTGTTTTTTCCTGGAGTCTTCTCGATTTCATATGGCTTTTTTCAATTTCACATATTTAACAGTGGATTTTTTTTTAAATACACGCTATAGCATTTTAACACACACTAATCATCTTAATGCATGTAAATTTATAGGTTGGTCTGCATAAACCTAAGGCATGCTAAGATGAGTTAAGCACTCTGTAATGAATGCATATCCCTGCAAGCGGATACTCGGACACAGGTTGAAAATCCCTAATGCAGTTAATTAGCAATCAAGATTCCCACTGAAACACTACTCATTGTATCTTGTTATAAAGGGTGGAAGCAGGGGCAGCCCAAGGGTTTCTGCAGCGCCATTGCTGCCACTGCTGGCCCGTCCCCTGCATCCCCCTTCCTGCCGCCCAAATCCGTCGTCTCACCTAGCGGTGGTGGCCCAATCCTGTTTTGAGCCGCTGCCACGAGACAGATGGATTTGGGGATTGGCCATGGTCCCGACTCAGTTTTGAAAGTGGCAGCTTTGTGCCGCCACTTTCAAAGTGGAATTTCACTACCCTAGGCAGCCACCTAGCCCACCTAGTGACAGTTTGGCCCTGCTTGTTATCATTACAACTATGTTTTTCTGCTATAAAAGTTTTAATTGCCAGACCTCTTAGAAGTGATACTGCACTTGGGACTTCTCTCCCCCTCCCCTTCCTCATTTCATGTTTCTCTTTTGTGCTTTTCTTCAAAATACTACAGTGAACTCAAAAAAAGATTTGGAAGAACCCAACGTGCCCAACTGTACAGGCAGGGGTTATGGCAGTTTCCCAGCCAAGTCCTAAGCACGCCTGCCCTGCTTCCCAGCTCTCTCAGCTACTCTAGCCACAAACAGAACATCTTGTTCAAACAAACATTAGTTCAACTCAACTCCAGGGAAACAAAGCAGTACGGAAAAAAATAAGTTACATGCCAAAGTTTCAGAAAGCAGGGAAATTTCCCCCATTTCTTTAGCTTCTACTATGAAGGAAGAGAGGATTTAAATGATGTGTTGGTGTCCTATCCATATCAAATGTTCAGGGTATGACAGAAGGACATGAGGATTCCAGCAGGGGTACATTTCTCCAAATCCACACGTGGATGCAAACCACCAAAACCATGCTCTTTAGTTTTGAGTGGAACTTTATTTTCATTTCTTCTCCCATTCTTTACACTCTCCTATACCTTAGTTTCTTCCCTCCCCCGCCAGCTACTCCTCTGCTCTCCCTACCTCTCCTCTGGTTTACTAGTACTCAGCCCTCCTTCCCTTCCAACTTCTCCCCCTGCTGTACATCCCCAGCATTCAGTTTCTCTCACTAGGCCCCACCAGTGATGACTTACAATACTCCTCTCCCTGTGCTTCTTTGGCAGTGGTAGCTGCAATGTCTTTTCCTAGGCCTCACAAGCAGTGGCGATATCTCTTTCTGGTCTAGGGACAGACACCTGGGGTATTCTCAGCCCTGAAAATAAAACGAGCAAAGCGAATCAAAAGGCAACCTTTTGTGTGCGAGGCACCATCCCCTGGAAAGATGTACGAGTCCTCCAGCTTGGTGATGTCATACAAACAGATGCAGAGTCCAACGTTGTACACAACCTGACAAAAAATTAAAAGTGAACTATCAATGCTACATGATAAATTATAAAAATTTAGCTACTTTCATATAAGAACATAAGATAAGCCATACTGGGTCAGACGAAGGGTCCATGAAGTCTAGTATCCCATTTCCAACAGCAGCCAATCCAGATCACAAGTACCTGCAGGTTCCCAAAAAGGTGCAGATTCCATGCTGCTTAGGAATAAGCAATGGATTTCCCCAATCCATTTTAATAATGGTTTATGGACTTTTCCTCCAGGAACTTGTCCAATTTTTTTTTTTTTAACTCAACCAAACAGCCTTCACTACATCTTCTAGAAATGAATTCTAGAGTTTGATTACACATTGAGAGAAAAAATATTTTCTCCGATTAGTCTTGAATGTGCTACACTGTAACTTCATTGCATGTCCTCTAGTCTTTCTATATTTTGATGGTGTAAACAATTGATCTACATTTACCTGTTCCACTCCATTCATTATTTTATACACCTCTATCATATCTCCCCGAGCCATCTCTTTTCCAAAGTTTAAGAGCCCTAACCTTTTAAGCCTTTCCTCATAGGAGTATCTTTCCATCCCCTTTACCATGTTGGTGGCTCTTCTCTGTAGTTTTTCTAATTTTGCTACTGTATATCCTTTATAGGATATGGCGACCAGAATTGCATACAGTATTCAAGGTGCGGTCGCACCATGGAATGATACAACGGTATTATAATATCCTCCATTCCTTCCCTTATGATTCCTAATATTCTATTTGCTTTCTTTGTTGCCGCTGCACAATGGGCAGAAAGTTTCTATATATTATCTACGATGACACCTAGATCCTTTTCCTGGCTGATGGTTCCTAATGTGGAACTTTGCATCGTGGAACTGTAGTTTGGGTTCTTCTTCCCTAAGTGCGCAACTTTGCACTTGTCTACATTCAATTTCATCTGCTATTTGGACACCCAGCCTCCCAATTTATCAGGGTCCTCTTGCAATTTTTCACAATCCTATTGTGCTTTAACAACTTTGAATCATTTTGTATCATCTGCAAATTTTATCACCTTGCTTATTATTCCTATTTCCAGATCATTTATTAATATGTTAAAAAGTAGTGGGACCAGCACAGATCCCTGGGGTACTCCACTATTTACCTTTCTCCATTGAGAAAATTGGCCATTTAGCCTACTCTCTGTTTTCTATCTTTTAATCAGTTCCTAATCCCCAATTGTACACTGCCTTCTATCCCATGGCTTTTTAAATTTCCCCAAGAGTTTCTCATGAGGGACCTTGTCAAAGGCTTTCTGAAAATCCAGATACACAGTATCAACCGGCTTATTCACACCTTCAATAAAAATATAACAGATTAGTGCAGGCCTTGACAAAGTTTGTGCTGATTTAAGAGACAGCACTTGTAACCTCCTCATGCCCCCTCCCCCCGCTTGTTCTCTCATGCTGATCTCATGTTCTTAAATCTCATGAGACCAGTTCCTGAATTTCTACACCATGTATCATCTTTAGATAACAGCTACAGTATAGCTTCAGACAGCAAATGTCTATGTGGATATGTGGTGCAACGGTGGTGTGCCAGTCTGTGCATGGGATGTGATGGTGGATGCCTTTGTGTGGGCAACGTGCAGGTCTGTGGTTGCATTTATGTGTGTGCTGCAGAGCTCGGGAGCTTGTGTGTGTGCAGTACAGAAGTGAGGTTCCTGTGTGTGTGTACATGTCTACTACAGAGATGGGGTAACTGTTTGTGCGAGTGTGTGGTGTGGTGTTGTGTGCGTGTTCTTAGGGGAGGTAATGCACCTTTAGGTAAATAGGCATTGTAACCTTTTCCCCTCCCTTGCATCCATCCCTTTAACCGTTCTCTGTTCCCCTTCCAGACTCTCTCCCCTTCCTCCCTAGTACTCCCAACCCCCTTGCTCTGGATTACCCCCATTCTCTTTCCTTTTTAGCTTCTAGCCCTTTAAGATTTAAACTCAACCCCCCACCCTCCCATCCAACTTTTTTTCCCCCCCATCACAGGCCCCTTTCAGCTCAGATCCCCAGCGAACAGCTTACTTCCCTTCCTGTTCTGCCCACAGGGATCTGATCTCCCGAAGCAGAAGAGAACAAGAAGGCTGCCATCACAGCCCAGATGCAAGCTGTCTGTCTGCAGGGATCCCATCTCCCATGGACAGGCACTTTCATCTGTGCTGCGATCGCTGCTATCCCCTTCTCTTCTGTCCGCAGGAGATCGGATCCCCATGGGCAGCCAGTGTCAGTCCCCTCGGGAACCACGTCTGCATTGGGGGGGGGGGGGGGGGGGGGGACCTCCAGTCAGCCAGGGCAGATCATGGTACAGATGTTGCAAGTCGCAGGCACCAGGTCCAATTTTTCAGTCACCATGGCAACCTAGGGTTTGTCAAGTCCTGGATTAGTGAGACAAGATGTTCCTTGGCAAAATCCATGTTGGTTTTCTCCCATTAAACCATGACTCTCTATATATTCAGTAATTTTATTCTTTATAATGGTTTCTACCATTTTGCCCAGTACTGACAGACAATCAGGCTCACTGGTCTGTAGTTTCCCAGATCACCCTTGGAACCCTTTTTAAAAATTGGCATTACATTAGCCACTCTCCAGTCTTCAGGTAGTACAGATTTTTTTTTACATTTTTAATGAGCAAGTATAACAAGAAAGAAACCAAAAAAATGCAAGTAATACACACAGATTATTTTAATGATAGTTCACAGATTACTAATAGTAGGTCTGCAATCTCATATTTCAGTTCTTTTAGCACTCTAGAATGTGCCATTCGGTCCAGGTGATTTGCACTCTTTAGTTTATGGAATAGCCGTATCACATCTTCCTAGTTTATCGAGATGCATTTCAATTCCTCTGATACACCACCTTTAAATGCCATGTCAAACATGAGTAACTTCCCTATATCATCTTCAGTAAAGACAGAAGCAAAAAGGAGAAATTAGGCCTTGCCTGCTACCTGCAACCTCCACCACGCTGCCGATCGGACGTCGGGGGTGGAAGCAGGAGCTGCTCGCCCCTCCCGCTCACCCCACCAAGGCCCAATCGGGGCACCACAGTCTTCATTTAAATGCTGGACCCGGCAGGTAACTGCCTTCTCTGCAACCTCCACCACGCTGCCGATCGGACGTTGGGGGTGGAAGCGGGAGCTGCTCGCCCCTCCCGCTCACCCCACCAAGGCCCAATCGGGGTGCCACAGTCTTCATTTGAATACTGGACCCGGTAGGCGGGGCCGCACCTAAGGGCCCTTTGGCGGGGTCGCTTTTCATCCCTCGCAGATGACTGCAATCACAGGAGAGGGGTGGATGGCGGCAGCCATCAGAGATCCTGGTTTGGTGTCCCTCATCGGGAGCAGAGCTGACCAGTCAGCGGGGGATGAACTGCCTCATGGTTGGTCCCATTTACTGCTATATTTATTGTAGCTTGGGTGTAATGTAATTTATGTACCGTGGTTCATTTCATGTTTTCCCTGTGTGATGTTTTCCCACTTTCATGTATCCTTACCTTTGTATAACTTTGTATTGTTTTGTGACCGCTTTGATTGAAGGAAAAAGCGGGATACAAGACTTGTTAGATATAGATAGATGTCTTTCCTTGAGTTCTCTCTGGGCCAGTCCAGGAACTATAGGGTAGTCAACCTTCTCCAGCAGCTGAGGACTGAACTCTCAAAGTCTTACTGACAGGCCATTCAGCTCCTCCTAGTGTCAGAGACTCAGTCTACAATTGTCAAAGCAGCTTGTCCAAAAACATTATTTGTTCGCAACCTAATCCGCTGACCTAAAACACTGAACTTTAACTAACTACGATACCAAGTAAAAATCTATGCTGATTACCTTTTTCAACCATCCTATATAGCAGATTGAGCCTGAATGCAGCTGCCCTCAAATCCTCGGGGGAGCCCCAAAGCCAGCCTTGTACCGAAAACCCTCGAACCAATACATACTTATTGCAACAATAATTTTCCTTGACTAGTGTCTTCATCCGATCACAATATTCTGAAAAAAACTGTAGAAGCACTAGCATTGCAATGAAATCCGGGTGGGCCCTGGACTGGCCCGGAGAGAACTCAAGGAAAGACAATTAGCAGGTAAGGCCTAATTTCTCCTTCCTCTTCATCTCTCCGGGCCAGTCCAGGAACTGTAGGGAAGTACCAAAGCAGTACCTACTTTCGGGAGGGTCCAGCTAGCCCCACCACTATGGCTGAAGCCCCTACCTTTGCATCCCCCTGTGCTTGCACATCTAAACGATAATGCTTCATAAACGTGTGCAGGGATGACCAAGTAGCCGCTCTGCAAATATCCACTGGCGGAACCAAAGCAAACTCGGCCCACGAAGCCGCTTGGCTCAGAGTAGAATGAGCTCGGAGACCTGCCGGAGGCAACTTCCCATTTGCCTGATATGCCGCAGATACCGCTTGCTTTACCCAGCGAGCAATCGAGGCCTTGGATGCTGCCTCCCCCTTACGCACTCCTCCAAAAAGGACGAATAACCCGTCTGACTCGAAACGACTCCGTCCTACTGAGGTACCTCCAGAGTACTCTACCTAGGTCCAGCTTCCGAAGCGTACTGCCTATGACCTCCTCCTCACAATTCTGAAAGGTCGGTAGGGAAATTGGCTGGTTCAAATGAAAACCAGACACTACTTTCGGGAGAAAGGATGGAACTGGTCTTAACACCACCTTTTCCGCAGAAAACTGAAGATACGGTTCCCTACAGGATAGCGCCTGTAGATCAGAGATCCTCCTTGCCGAGCATAACGCCACTAAAAAGGCAGTTTTCCAAGACAGCTCTCTGAGACACTGCCCCCGCGGGCTCAAAGGGGGACCACACCAACGCTTATAGAACCAAATTCAAATCCCAAGCCAGCACAACCGGTCTCATTGGCGGCTGTACATTCTTAACCGCTCTTAAGAATCTGAGGACATTGGGATGCAGTGACAAGAGGCACCCTTGTATCTTGCCCCTAAAACATGCCAGAGCCACCAAGTGAACTTTTAGAGTGTTGAGCGCTAATCCCTTCTCTAGACCCCCTTGCAGAAACGACAAGATATCCGGTACCGTCGCAGCCAACGGTCTAACCTTATGCTTCTCACATCAACCTTCAAAAATACAACAAATAAGTATATATGCCAGAGACGTTGATCTTTTAGCCTGCAACATGGTGTTTACTACCGCCGCTGAATATCCCCTACGCCTCAAGCGCTCCCTTTCAAGAGTCAAGCCGTAAGCAAGAAGCTATCCACCTGCAGCATTAGTATAGGTCCCTGAAATAGCAGATTGATTAGACTGGGAAGCCTCCACGGCCGGTCCACCAGCAGTCGTATCAGGTCTGCATACCAAGCTCTCCTTGGCCAGTCTGGAACAATGAGAATCATCTGACCGGTGTGACGTTCTATCCTTTGAATGACCTGACCGATCATCGGCCATGGTGGAAACAAAGGTTGAGCCAGCCCGTCGAGGCACTCAGACATGTGTTCCCTGCACCTGCTGCAGAACCGTGATGCCTTTGCATTTTCCTGAGTCACCATCAGAACCATGATCGGCTGTCCCCACCTCAACGTAATGTCGTGGAAGACCGCCTCGTTCAGCTGCCATTCTCCTGGATCTAGAACATGCCGGCTGAGAAAATTGGCCTGTACATTGTCCTTCCCTGCTACATGAGCTGCCGAAAGAGCCACCAGATGACTTTCTGCCCACTGCATCAAAAGCTGACTCTCCTCCAGCAAGACCACACTTCTTGTGCCCCCTTGCCGATTGATATATGACACCGCCACCACATTGTTGGAGAAAATGCATACTGCTTTCCCTGATACTAGACTGTCGAACTCCAGAAGAGCCATCCGCACTGCCCTCATCTCTAGCTGATTGATCGAGCAAGTGCTCAGCTCCAACGACCAGCGTCCTTGCGCTACCTGGGTCATACAATGCACCCCCCAGCCGTAGAGACTGGCATCTGTGGTAACCAGCACCCAATCCGGCGAGTCCAGAGACATTCCCGCCTGAAGATGCCTAGGATCCAACCACCATTGCAGACTGTCACCGACCACTTTCGAGCACACCAACTTTTGCCCCAGAGAATGCTCTTGTGGCGATCTGGAAAGCAACGCCTGTTGCAGCAGACACATATGCGCCCTTGCCCACGGCACCAGGTCCAACACCGCCGCCATGGAGCCTAAAAGTTGTAGGTATCTCCACGCCGTCGGTGCCTTGATGCGCAAAAATGCGGACACCTACCTCATGATCTTTTGCACCCTGTCTTCTGGTAGAAATACTGCTCCCACACTCGTATCGAACAAGGCCCCTAGATATACGAGGTGCTGCACTGGAAGCAACTGACTCTTGGCTTGATTCACCACCCAAACTAGGTGCTCCAAAAATTCCACTACCCGTGACGTTGCCCTGACCGACTCCGCCACTGACTCTGCTCGAATCAGCCAGTCATTCAGGTGGGGATGGACTTGGATGCCTTCCTTTCTCAAGGCCGCTGCAACCATCATCTTTGTGAAAGTGCGCGGCGCTGTAGCCAGGCCGAACGGTAACGCTCGGAACTGAAAATGCTCCATGGGTATGACAAAGCGTAAATATTTTTGATGCTCTGGTCTGATAGGGATGTGAAGATACGCTTCCGTTAAATCTATGGACGAAAGAACCTCTCCCGGCCTCACCGACCAGATTACTGATCATAGAGTCCCCATTCGAAAATGCGGTACCCTCAAACAGCGGTTCACATGCTTGAGATCTAGAATGGGTCAAAAGGACCCTTCCTTTTTGGGAACCACAAAATAAATCGAGTATCGACCTAACCCATATTGGTCTCGTGGAACCGGAACCATCGCTTGGAGGTGCAGCAAACGTAGAAGAGTGTCTTTGACCGCCTTTGCCTTTGCTGGAGAACCGCATGAAGACTCCATGAAGGCCTCCGCTATTGGTCGCGCGAACTAAAGCGCATAACCCTCATGGATGTTCTCCAGGACCCACTGGTCCATGGTTATGGTGGCCCAGACGGAGTGGAAGCCCTGCAAACGTCCTCCTATTGGCACCACCATCTGGACCAACCTCTTTTCATTGTGGCTTCTTTGAGGGGTTCTGCTGAGGACCAAAGTATCCCCGTCCGAACCCCCTGGCCCCTCGAAAGGACTGACGTCTTGCCACAAAGCGACCTCTCTGATAAGGAGCAAACCAAGACCCTTGGAACCTCCGAAAATCTCTGCCTTGTCCTCTCTGTAGCGTCCCAGGTCTTTGACTCTTTGGACGATCCTCCGGTAGTCGACCTCCTTTGGAATCTCCTAAGTCCTTCACAATCTTTTCCAAAGCTTCCCCAAAAAGCAGCTTGCCCTTATAGGGGAGCTTACTAAGTCACGCCTTTGAAGATGCGTCCGCCGTCCAATTTCTCAGCCAGAGAAACCTTCTAGCAGCAATCACTGATGCCATGGCCTTTGCCGAAATCCTCACCAGATCATAAAAGGTATCAGCGAGATACGCTGCCGCCGACTCTAATTTCGCTCCTTCTGAAGCCGAAGCATTTTCTCCCTCAGGGGAAGTCTCTCCTTGGAGCCAACGATTAAGGCTCTGGACACATACGCTCCACAAATGGAAGCTTGCAGAGACAGAGCACTTGCGTCAAAGGCATGTTTGAGCAGAGACTCCAACTTTCTATCCTGCAGATCCTTAAGAGCCGTACCGCCCTCTACCGAAATCGTAGTCTTTTTTTGTTACTGCCGAAACAAACGCATCCACCTTCGGCATCCGCAGCAGATCTCTCTCCTCCTGCGACACCGGGTACAATCAGCCCATCGCACGACTGTCTCTCAACGTAGCTTCCGGGCATTCCCATTCCGATTCTACCATCTGTTTAATCACTCTATGGACCGGAAAACAATTCTGCTCTGCCTTGAAACCTTGAAGCACACGATCTTCCAGCGGCTCCTCCTGAACCACTGGCAGGGTAATATTCAGAGCTGCCAACGAATGGGCTATAAGAGCCCCCAGCTCTTCTTTCCTAAATACCCTGAAGATATTGGGGTCCTCACCTGGCCCAATCTCCCTCCAGCTCTCCCGTCCACTGATCCAGACCAGCTTCTGAGAGGATTTCTCCCTCCTCTGCTATCGGAGGAATGAAGCCCTGCTGTCCGAAGCCATCAGCAGCCATCTCCACTGTCAAGCCCATCTTTGAGGACCCCTCTCCTGGGTCCCTTGCACTGCCATCCTCCCTGCTAAACTAGACAGGTTGGAAGAAGAAATTTTGGTCTGTGCCTGCTCCAATTTCAAACAGTATGCTTTATGGAGAGAAAGAATGAAATCTGCCGAAAATACAGAGTGCAAACCCCCCTGTAACTCTGGCACCGGTGTCTGAGCCACAATGTCCGCTTGAGGCGGTCTCTTTGACTTGGATTTCTTTTTAACTGCTTTTTCCTGCAGGGTGGGAGAAACGGCTGCAGCCTCTAAAATGGCCACCGTTCCCGCCTTCTCCACGGTGCTTTGTTGCTTGCTCACTTGCCCTAACAACGCTACCTTCTCCTCCATTATATCTCCAGAGAAACGTCTGTACTCCTCTGCCTTCCTGAAACCAAAGAAAATCGGCAAAGTTCCAGCGCGCAGACCAAAATGCCAGCGGTTCTTACACTGAGCGCACGCTGCCGAGCATGGCAGCATACGTTCCAGGCAAAAACCCGTTCTGCGACCCTTTCTGAAGGCCACGGTCCCGGGACGCCGAAATCAGGCCTGCTGTCCCGGTACAGTCACCATGCAATCGGCAAGCCCCCCCGACCTACCTCCAAATCCGTGGGTCAAAAACTCCAACCACTCTCACTTCCGCTGCTAGCGGGAGAGTTAGTCCGGGGGTTAGAAGACGAGGGGCTGACTCTGGGGCTCCCAGATGCTCCTGTTACTTCTGCCTACGGATCCAGTCTTCGAGGCAGGCTCTGCCTCTGCTGCCTTTTCACTGATCACCCCAGCAGCTGACCTCCGTATCTTTTTCTATTCTTTTTTTTTTTTCCAAAACTTTAACTAAAACAACTGGTCATTCTCCTGGCAATAATACTCTGCTAGGGTAACCCAGGGATATATTATTTTTTTTCTTTTTTCTCTTTAAACTAATCCTATTCCTTTCCCCTTGGTCTGACCGGGAGCCTGTCAGGAACACCTCCTATCCAGCTGCTGAGAACTGAACGACTGAGTCTCTGACAATAGGAGGAGCTGGATGGCCTGTCAGTAAGACTTTGAGAGTTCAGTCCTCACCTGACTACCCTACAGTTCCTGGACTGGCCCGGAGAGACGAAGAGGAAAAAATCAGTCTCTCCGCTATGGCTTTGACCTCCCTTAGCGCCCCTTTTATCCCGCTATCATCTAACGGTCCAACTGACTCCCTCACAGGTTTTTTGCTACAAATGTACTTGAAAACATTTTAGTATGCATTTTTGCCTCCACGGCAAATTTCTTTTCAAATTCTCTTTTTGCCTGCCTCATTGATGCCTTGCATACAATTTGCCAGTGCTTGTGTGTTATTTCCCGTTTGTCATTTGGCTCCTTTTTACATTTTCTGAAAGTTGCTTTTTTTTTGGCTACAACAGCAGCCTCTCTGACCTCAACTTTAAACCATGCTGGCAGTTGTTTGTCTTCCTGCCACCTTTTTTAAAGCATGGAATGCATCCTGGTCTTCCAAGATATATATTTCAAAATTCTCAATTTAAAAAAAAATACCATTTCAGATCCAATAAAGGAAAACCAAGAAAATATACACACAAAAACAAAAGTAAACTTCAGTAGAATGTGGCCCACATTATGGGGGAAAAACAGCACCTATAATAAAGAAATCTTAAGAAATAAAGCAATAAAGCCATACATAATGGTGGTCACTAATTAGAATGAACTCAACTCCAAACCTTTGCTAATTTTTATCTGACCGAAATTTCTCTGAGACATCTTGAAAACAAAAAGTATGCCCCTGCAATGTAACCAGGCCTGACCTGTCCACTAGGTGGCCATGGCACACATAGGCAGCCACTCTGGCCCCCCACCCTCACCCCAGCCGATTCCATTTGGGGGCAGGGGAGGCAGATAGCAGCAGTATTTCCAAATTTTGAATAATCATCAATATAGACTCTTTGTATTCCGGGGGTAGAGAATTCTAGTTCCACTTGTCAATTGCGGATCTTCAGAATACTCTGCTGTACCCTCCAGGCTCGCATCTTACTAGCCAGCCACTTACCCATTTTATTTTTATACTCATTATCCTGCTGTTGTAATTTCTCTATCTAGAAAGCAATTCTCCCAGTGCTTTTCTAATCTTTTCCACTTCTCTTAGAGTTTTTTGACCTCCCCTTTCTTTATGTCTGGTGGACCAATATTCAAACTCTCTCCTCAGCATCTCTTCTTCCCTGCCTCTCTCTCTCTTTTTTTTCCTAGACCCTAGTCTGAGTTCCCCTCTGATATAGGCTTTTTAGCTATCCCACACCACCCCCACTCCCATCACAGGGGTACAATTTTCCTTTAAAAAAAAAACAAAACAAAAAAACCACACCACCACCACAAAAAACAAAACAACCTTCTATACTTTCGCTATCTTCCAAAAGGGTTTCATTTAGTTTCCAGAATTGAAGACCACCTTCCTTACTTCCCACTCCACTAGAGCTCCCACTGGGGCATGATCCAACCATTCTATCTGACCCACTTCTACTTCTTGCTCCTAGGATAAGAAACTCCCATCTATTAAGACCATATCAATCCAGCTATATGTGTGATGTAAAGGGGAATAGTTTGTGTACTCTCTTCTGTTGCCCTTTTTCTGCCTCCATACCTCTACTAGCTCTAGTGATTTCATCATTTTCTTCAGTTTACTGCTGTGGAGACTCTTTCCTGCCCCTCTTCCACCAGTGTTGTCTAATCTTGGTTCCAATGTTAGGTTAGAAGCCCCTGTAGTAGCAGGGGGGATTTTATCTCTACAATTATTCTCTTCCAGGAGTTTTTCACAGAATTGCCCGTGTCCATCATTTGGCGCATAAACACACACTATCATTATCAAACTTGAGTTGATCTTGCCTTCCCATATTTTATCTATCCTTCCTCCCCATCCCTCTGGATTTGCTGTTCCTCTACCCTTAAGTGTCTAGAAAACAGTATGCCTACTCCCCCTTTCCATTCCTTCTCTGTTCCCTGCTAGATACACCGTGGGGTATTTTGTTCGCAACATGCCCTCTTGGTTTGACTTAAGGTGTGTCTCTTGTATTAGTAAGATATCAGTTTTGTGTCGCCCTCCCTCCCTCCACACACTTCTTTTTCGCCAAGATGTTAAGCCCTTCACAATTAATGACAAGATTTTAAATTTCCCCCCAGCCCCCCTTGAATCTCCCCCCTCCCCTCCCTACCACCTCCACCCTATTCTGCGCCCCTCCAGCTCTCTCTAGCTCGAGGTGTGACTCGCCCAGCTCCACATCCCAGTCCGCCCCACCCCCTTCCAGTCCTCCCCTCATATGCCCCTCTTCTTTCCTTCCCTTATCACTGTCACCTACATCCTTTCTGTCAACCCTCCCCACACTCACTCCCACCCTGTTACTCCCTTCTTCCTCCCCCACCCACTCTCCCCCCTCATGCACTCCTCTTCTCCCATTCATTCTTCCCTTTTTGACCTGCATGTTTCTCATCTCTTGTTATCTCTTGTTATCCTTTCTGCGTGTTCATTAATGTAGACTTTAGACAGTTCTTTTTAGTCTCATCTCTTTCAGGCTCCATTGACCTCCTTTGCCCCCTTCTGTTTTCTTTTGCGCTGTTTCCCATTTATCTTGTAAGTCTCTCCAACTTCTAGTTGGCATTGGGATGTCAAAATTTACCACAGCAGACATGACATGTCACACATCTTGGACATCGCCATTCTCAGTTCTCCGTCTGTCACTGCTCGTTTCACGATTCCATTTTTTGTAAATGCTAAGCCTTGAGGTTAGAACCAATGATAACGAACATTTTCCTGCCGCAATATACTTGTATATCCACTCCATGCCTTTCTTCTTCTTACTAGAGCAGCTGATGCTAAATCTGCATAAACTGCAATGCTGTGTCCTTTCCATAGGAATTTGCCTGCTTTCTTCATTTGTGCCGCTATTCGCTCCTTTGTCCCATAATCATGCAAGCATGCTACAATGTCTCTGGGCATTTGATTCCTCAGCGCTCCTGCTATCCTTTATGTCCTCTCTCTCCCTCTCTTCTGGATTGTTGCTTAGCAATTGCTCAAAAATCTCTTGGGCTATTTTTGTGCATTCCAGGAACTCCTCTCCTTCTGGGACCCCTTTTATTTGTAAGTTCTGCCTGCGTTTCTGTTTTCTAATTCCTCCAATTTTAGTTCCAGCCCTTATTTTCTGTCTGCAGCTTGATCAGCTCTGTTCTTAATTCATCCATGGCTGTCTGTCTCCTCTATCCTGCCATCCAACTCTTTCAGGCAGTACCCCACCTCCACCACCTCCGTTCTTAATCCAGCCACCATTCCTGCCACCTCCTCTTTTATGCCTGCAATATCACACGCCACTTCAGTGAACCGCCGCATTTCTTGCTTTGTGGTTTGTCCAAGCATCTCTGCTCCATTTTCTCCTTCTTGCCCCGAGTGTTTCCACGTGGTCACTCTGCTGTTCCTTGGAGTCAGCCATCTTTTCTCCCTCTTGATTCTGCCCTTTAGTTTTGCGATAAGCATATTCCTTTAAATCTGCCGTTTTTCTCCACGTCATGGCCATTTCCTGCACCTGGAGTGTTTCCTGTTGCTATTTTATGCTATCGGGTGAATTGGGCAATGGGATTTTATCACCTTTCCTTTTGAATCGGCTTGGACCTCTGAGCTCCGCTCTTACCAGACCATGCAGCCTGGTGACATCACTTCCTCCCCTCAGTGTATTTTAACATAGTATCCGATGACAGATAAAGACCAGCATGGTCCGTCTAGTCTGCCCAGCAAAGTGGCAAGAGTAGGTGCACCAGCCACTCCTTGCAGGTATCTCTCCCTGTGTCTTTGTTTAGGGGTGTACCCACTGCTCCTTGCAGGTCACCTCTACTTGTTGAGATATCAGACAAAGTTAAGTTTATTTTGATTTTATCCTGTTTCTATAAAAGGGATACACTGTCTGTACCATGCCATTTTGAATTCTGTCACTGTATTTGCCTCCACCACTTCCATCGAAAAGGCATTCCAAGCATCCACCACCTTTTCATTGAAAAAGGTATTTCCTGATGTTGCCTTTCAGTTTACTCCCTTGCAGCTTCATGTTATGCTCTCTACTATTACAGCTTCCCCATCTTTGAAAAAGGTTTGTTGTTTCATTAATACTCCTTATGATACAGAACTTTAAATACTTATCTCCTCTGTCCCTCCTCTCCTCTAGAGAATACATATTTAGGTCTTGGAGTCTCTTTTCAAACATCTTCTGGTGCAGGCCCCAAATCATTCTGGTCGCCTTCCTCTGAACCATTTCCAGTCTTTATATCCTTTGTCAGATACGGTCTCCAAAGCTGAACACAATATTACGAGTGAGGCCTCACCAGCGACTTGTACAGTGGCATTAGTACCTCCTCCTTTCTGCTGGTAATTCCTCTCTGTATACAGCCCAGCATACTTCTGGCTTTGGCCACCGCCTTGTCACACTGTTTCGCTACTTTGAGATTCTCAGAAACAATCACTCCGAGGTCCTTCTCCTGGTCTGTGCACACCAACCTATTGCCCCCTATCTCATACAATTCCCTTGGATTACTGCATCCCAAGTGCATGACACTAGCAGTTAAGATTTAATGTGAAGTGCAAGCATTAGACCATTCTTCCAGCTTTTGTAGATCTTTCCTCATGTTATCCACTCCCTCAGGGGAGTCCACTCTGTTGCAAATTTTCGCATCATCTGCAAAAAGACAGACTTTTCCCATTCAGTCCTTCAACAATATCACTCACAAATACATTGAACAGTACATACCCTAGGACCGATCTCTGAGGCACACTACTAATCACCTTCCTTTCATCCTCATGAGTTCCATTTACCATCACCTTCTGTCATCTGTCAGTCAACCAATTTCTGATCCAGTTCACCACCTTGGGACGCATCCTCAGGCTGGTCAGTTTATTGATAAGCCTCCTATGAGTAACAGTATCAAAGGCTTTGCTGAAATCTAGGTAGATCCCACCCCCTTGATCTAGTTCTCTGGTCACCCAGTCCAAGATCTCAATCAGATTTGTTTGGTAGTATCATCCTTTGGTAAAACCATATTGACTCGGATCATGCAACCTATTGGTTTCGATAAAGTCCACTATTCTCTCTTTCAGGAGCACCTCCATTACTTTTCCCACCACCAAGGTAAGGCTTACTGGCCTGTAGTTTGCCACTTCTTCCCTATTACCACTTTTGTGAAGAGGTACCAAACTGGCCCTTTCCCAGTCTTGCGGAACTTCTTCTGGTCTCCAAGGATCTATTAAAAACATTCTTTAAAGGCCCTGCAAGAACCTCTCGGAGCTTTTTTAGTATCCTGGGATGTATCCTGTCCAGTCCCATGGCTTTGTCCACTTTCAGTTTTGCAAGCTGTTCAAACACATTTTCTGTGAATGGTGTAGCATCTACTCATTTTTTGTATATTTGTTAATCACAGGTGGTCCTTCTCTTGTTCTCTTTTAATTAAAGAAAATCCAAAGTACTTTTGCTTTTTCAATGTCACTTTCCACGAATCTGTTCCAGGCTTTAGATCTTTAACCATCTTTTCTTCTGCCTTTGATTTTGCTATCCTTCCTTCTCTTTTTGTCTCTTTTAGATTTATCCCGTATTCTTTTCAGTGTTCCTGTTTGCAAACTTATGAATTTTGTGAAAGCTGTATTTTTTGCCCTTATTTGTGCAGCCACTTCTTTAGAAAACCAAATAGATACATATGTAAGGAAAGTAAATAAAAACAAGAGGAAAAGGAAATCTGTTGTCCCTTTTATTGCCTCCTTTAGTTTAACCCACTGCAATTCCACTTCCCTTACTTCCTCCCACCCTGCCAGCATCTCCTTCAGGCACTTGCCCATCTTCCTGAAGTCAGCATTTTTGAAGTCGGGGACTTGGAGCTTGCTGTGAAGGGACTCTGTCTTGGCTTTTATCTCAAACCACACCGTGTGACGATCACTGCTGCTCACATGGGCACCCAGCAGGACATTCAACACACTTTCTCTATTAGTGAATACTAAATCCAGCAAACTTCCCCTGGTTGGTTCCATCACCATTTGCATCTAAAAAGGCATCCACAATTTTTTTTTACTTCTTTACAGATTTGCAGAAGGAATACTCCAAACCATACTGGATTTAGTCACCCAATATAATCACTTCCTCCTTCATGGCTATCTTTGTAATATCAATAATCATTTTTTCGGTTTGAGTTGGAGACATGTAGACTATACCAGCATGGATGATAGTGCCATCTCCTCTTTCCAACACAATCCACAGCACTTCTTTTCCCCATGTCCTCTGCATTTCAGCAGCTTTAATACTGCTTTTGACATATAGGGGCTACCCCTCCTTTTCTGCCTTCTCTATCTCTCCTAAATAAATTATAGTCAGCTATCGCTATGTCCTATTCATGCGACTCATTAAACCATGTTTCTGTAAATACCCACAATGTCCAAGTCCATTTCCAACATTAGGGCTTCCAGGTCAGGAACTCTGTTGGCTAGGCTTTGAATGTTTGTGCTTATTGCTTTCCAGCACTGGTTGACTGGCTTGACTGTTTGGCATGGATTATGTTATACACGCCTCTTCCCACTTGCCATTGATGTGTGGTTTAAAAGTGTGGCTGTTTCCAATGTTGTTATGCTTTTGCTGGAAGTGATGTCCTGAACTTGTCCTCCTCCATCCATCACCCGCTTTCCCTAGTTTAAAAGCCTGTCCACATACTGCCTGAACATTCACTTAGGATCCTTTTCCCTGTGACAGAGAGATCTGCAATTGTAATTATTTACTTATGGGAATTTTTCAAAATCTTGGAGAAAAAGGAATTCTTTAGATTAAAGCTGATTAATCTGTGAATCCAGTGTATTTATTAAATCAGTCAGGGCCTAGTATCGGCAAAGAGCTTTCAGTTAAATTAAAAACTCAACAGGTAGTTTTCAGTTTAAAGTTTAAAACCCAGCAGAGAGCTTTCAGTTTAAATTTAATACTCAGTCAGGGCCTAGTAGCAGCAGAGAGCTTTCTGGTTAAATTTAGAACACAAAAGACTCCCTCAATCCAAGCAAGGGCTGTGTGAATCACCCAGGAAATTGGTCACAGATTACCTTAGGAGCACAGAACAGGGTACTTTGTAGTCTTCTTTCCCTCCCTCCCTGACACCCACCCACCCCTGGGATAATCGTAGCTTTATAGGTGCTTAAATCTCTTAAAGGAAAGGAGGTGCCATATTCACTTTCAGGTGCAACTGTTTATCCTCATCAGGCATACATTAAGGACCTGAAATTAATTAAGCTTCAGCTGAACAAAGTACATTAAACGTATGAGGAACAGTTTTAATAGTACAAGTGTCCTTAGCAACCCTTAGTAAGTAAAGAACTTAAATACCTAAACACAATCTTAAAAGTAAGATGCAGATAGCAGTCCAGTTTTCCAGTCTTTTGTATCGAGGTCACATGTATGATTTTCTCCCAGTTGATGAGGGGGTCCTACGTGTGCACTAGGTGCAAGGAGCTCTTTGCTCTCAGGGAATGAGTCCAATCTCTGGAGACTAGAGTAGCAGACTTGGAGGACATAAAGAAGACAGAGAGGTACACAGATGAGACCTACAGGGATATAGTCCTGAAGTCCCACCTCCAGTCTGGCAACATCCCTGCTGTCATGGAGGAGAGAGGTCACGTGACAGGAGACCATCACCCTGGTTTGGCAGAAGTGATCCTGTAGCTAGGACCTGTCCTGCAGGTGATGTAAAACCCTCTCGTACCAAGGTGGTTTCTCCAGGGCCATGTGTCCACAAGGGAAGGGTTAGGACAGCCATTATAGTTGGTGATTCGATCATAAAGCATGTAGATAGCTGGGTGACAAGTGGATGCGAGGATCGCCTAGTAACATGCCTGCCTGGGGCAAAGGTAGTAGACCTCACACGCCACCTAGATAAGGTCTCAGATAGTGTTAGGGAGAAGTCTGCTGTCTTGGAACATGTTGGCAACAATGACATAGGAAAGTGTGGTAAGGAGGTTCTGGAGGCTAAAATTGAGGCTTTTAGGTAAGAAGTTGAAATCCAGAACTTCCAGGGTAACATTCTCCGAGATGCTTCCCGTTCCACATGCAGGACCCAAAAGGCAGGCAGAGCTCCAGAGTCTCAATGCGTGGATGAGCAATGGTGCAAGGATGAGGGTTTTAGATTTGTTAGGAACTGGGGATATTCTGGGGAAAGGAGGGGCTCTTCCAAAGGGATGAGCTTCACCTTAACCGGAACAGAACCAGGCTGCTGGCATTAAAAGCTGCTCTTTTTTTTTTTTTTTAAAGAGCAAACTAGATAAATAGGAGAAAGTTGACAGTCACCCAAGAGCGCATGGCTTGGAACAAGGTATCCTTGAAGGATACTAGCAAAAGATTGAAGTTAGGGGCATATCAGTAGAGAGATTCCAGTAAAGACAAAAGTAGCCAAATTGCTCTTGGGTACAGAGCAGAACTCAGAGATTTCCAACGTGCAGCAAGACAGGACAAGGAAAAGTACTGCAATGACACTTGCAAGGAAATAGAAGCAGAAACTATTAGAGGAAGAACAAGATCGGCTTTCCTAAAGCTACGAGAGTTAAAGAAAAAGTTCCAGCCTCGAATTGGAATGTTACAAGATGCGCAAGGTTCTATGTTGAATGATGCTGAGAAGATCAAGAAAAGGTGGAAGGAATATACAGAGTTTTTATATGATAAAGATGAAGTGGACCAACAGCCGTTTCAACCTGTACCTTATGATCGGGAACCATTGGTGATGAAAGAAGAAGTTGAAGCAGCATTGAAAGCCTTATCAAAGAACAAAGCACCAGGCATTGATAGCATTCCTATAGAAGTATTGCAGCAATCTGATGCAGCTGTTACCGTACTCACAAGGCTCTGCCAAGAAATATGGAAGACAACATCATGGCCAACTGACTGGAAAAGATCTGTGTTTATACCAATACTAAAGAAAGGTGATCCAACTGACTGTGGGAATTATCGCACTATCGCTCTGATCCCACATGCCAGCAAGATTCTACTGAAGATTATTCAAAAGAGACTACAACCATACCTGGAACAAGAACTACCTGAAGTGCAAGCAGGGTTCAGGAAAGGGCGAGGAACGAGAGACATCATTGCGGATGTGAGATGGATCCTTGAAAAGACTAAAGAATACCAAAAGGATATCTATTTGTGCTTTATCGACTATAGCAAGGCTTTTGACTGTGTAAACCATGAGAAACTCTGGGCCACATTAAGAAGCATGGGTATACCAGAACACCTGATCGTTCTCTTGCGCAATCTGTACATTGATCAAGAAGCAACAGTTCGAACGGAACAAGGAGAAACAGAATGGATTAAAATAAGCAAAGGTGTAAGACAAGGCTGCATACTTTCCCCCTACCTGTTTAATTTATATGCAGAACAAATCATCAGAGAAGCAGGATTGTATGAAGACAACAGAGGTGTGAAGATTGGTGGAAGACTCAACAACCTTCGCTATGCTGATGATACCACATTACTGGCTGAAAGTGAAGATGATCTGAAACATTTGCTTCTCACAATCAAAGAACATAGTCTCAAAATGGGCCTGCACCTTAATGTAAAGAAGACAAAGATCATGACAACTGGCATAATCAACAGGTTCATCGTTGAAGGAGAAGAAATTGAAATTGTGAACAACTTTAACCTACTTGGATCAACTATCAATAAAGAAGCGACAAGCAGTCAAGAAATCAGACGACGCATTGCTCTTGGCAGAATGGCTATGAAAGACCTAGATAAGATTCTCAAGAGCAGAGATGTCTCTCTCCATACAAAGATTCGACTTGTTCAAGCCATGGTATTTTCAATAACATCATATGGATGTGAAAGCTGGACAGTGAAAAAGACAGGAAGAAAATTGATGCCTTTGAATTATGGTGCTGGCGGCGAATACTGTGTATACCATGGACTGCCCGAAGAACAAACCAGTCGGTACTAGAGGAGGAGATCAAACCTAAGCTTTCTTTAGAGGCTCAGATGACAAGACTTCGACTTTCATACTTTGGACACATCATGCGAAGAGAGAGATCATTAGAGAAAGACATCATGCTTGGCAAGATAGAAGGTCAACGCAAAAGTGGAAGGCCAGCAATGAGATGGATCGATACAATAACAGCAGCTACGGGTAACAGTCTGTCAACAATGAGCCACCTGACTGAAAACCGAACACAATTTAGGATAGCTATCCAGAGGGTCGCCATGAGTCGACTCCGACTCGACGGAACTTAACAACAACACAGAGCAGACAGAGCTTAAAGATTCCAAATTACCCCTGCCTACCGATAGCTAGATTAATATGAATAAAATACAGCCTCTAAAATGCTTGTATGCAAATGCTAGAAGTCTAAAAAATAAGATGGGAGAGTTAGAATATATAGCACTAAATGAGACGTTAGATATGATTGTTATCTCAGAGACATGTTGAAGGAGGACAACAAGTGTAATGACAGAGAAGATCAAATTGCTGGAGGAGTTGCGCTCTATGTTAGAGAGGGCATTGAATCACAAAGGATTAAAGTTTTGCAGGAAACAAAATTCACTGTAGAATCCCTATGGATTGAGATTTCTTGTAGGAAGGGGAAGGCGGTGGCAGTGGGGGTTGTACTATCAACTGCCTGACCAGAATGAACAAATAGCTTCCTTGATTTCTTTGAGCATTTCATCATCTAACAGAAAGGTTACAACACAATAATAATAGTGGATGATTTCAATTCTATCAATATCGACTGGGTCAGTGCACTGTAGGACATGCTAGGGAGATAAAGTTTCTAGATGAAATAAATGACTGCTTCTTGGAGCAGCTGGTTCATGAACCGACCAGAGGGGAAGCCATTTTGGACCTAGTACTTAGTGAAACACAAGATCTGGTGCAAGAGATAAGGGTGCTGGGGCCACTTAGCAATAGTGATCCTAGCATGATCGCATTTGATTTAATAAATAAAGAAAGGATGGTAAGGAAATCCACAGTACTACCTTTTAATTTTCAAAAGGTAGACTATGATAAAATGAGGAAAATAGTTAGGAAAAAACTAAAAAGGAGCAATTGCAACGGTTAAAGATTTACATCCAGCTTGGGTGTTTAAAAATACTATCCTGGAAGCCCAGACCAACTGAATTCCACATTTTAAGAAAAGTGGAAAGAAGTCCAAAAAAAGGTGAGGTCAAAGAGGCTGTTGCCAAAAAAGCATCTTTCAGGAAATGGAAAAAGGAACCAAATGACGAAAATTGGAAACACCACAAGCAAGTTAGATGCAAGTCATTGATAAGGCAGGCAAAGAGAATTTGAGAAGAAGCTTGCTGTGGAAGCAAAAACGCATAATAGAGATTTTTTTCAAGTACATTTGTAGTAAAAAAACCTGTGAGAGAGTCAGTTGGACCATTAGATAAGGGGTAAAAGGGGCACTAAGAGGGGACAACGCCATAGCGGAGAGACTGAATGAATTCTTTGCTTCGGTCTTTACTTAGGAAGATGTAGTAATGTTATCCATGACTGAAATGGTATTTAAAGAAGATGTTGTGGAAGAATTGAAAGAAAACAAACATACATCGATACACCGGGAAGATGTATTACAATTATTTGATAAACTGAAGAGTAGCAAATCACCTGGACCGGAGGGTATACATCCAAGGGTGTAGAAAGAACTGTAATATGAGATTGCAGACCTACTATTAGTAATCAGTGAACTATCATTAAAAGCCTTTAATACCTGAATATTGGAGGATGGCCAATCTAACACCAATTTTTAAAAAGAGTTCCAGGGTGATCTGGGAAACTACAGACCGGTGAGCCTGACATCAGTTACTGGGAAAAAAATAGTAGAAACCATTATAAAGAACAAAATTACTGAACATGTAGATAGTCATAGCTTAATGGGAGAGAGCTAACATGGCTTTAGCCAAGGAAGGTCTTGTCTTACTAATCTGTTATGTTTTTTTTAAAGCAAAAGGTGAGTCAGTTAAATATAGCGTATCTGGACTTTCAGAAAGCCTTTGACAAAGGTCCCTTGTGAGAGACTTTGGCAAATTAAAAAGTCATAGGATAGGAGGCAGTGTACTATTGTGGATCAGGAACTGGTTAAAAGATAGAAAGCAGAGGGTAGGGCTAAATGGACAATTTTCCCAATGGAGAAAAGCGAATTGTGGAGTACCCCAGGGATCTGTGCTGGGTCCACTGCTTTTTAATATATTCATAAATGACCTGGAAAAGGGAATAACGAGTGAGGTTAACAAATCTGCAGATGACACAAAACTATTCAAAGTTGTTAAAACCCATGAGGATTGTGGAAAATTACAAGAGGATCTTGATAAATTGGAAGACTGGACATCCAAATGGCAGATGAAATTTTATGTGGACAAGTGCAAAGTTATGCAACTAGGAAAGAAAAACTCAAACTATAGTTACATGATGCAAGGTTCCACATTAGGAACCATCGCCCAGGAAAAAGATTTAGGCATCATCATGGATAACATGTTAAAACACTCTGCCCAGTGTGCAGCAGCGGCCAAGAGAGCAAAAAGAATGCTAGGTATCATAAGGAAAGGAATGGATAATAAAACAAAGGATATTATAATGCCTCTGTATCATTCCATGATGCGACCGCACCTTGAATATTGTGCACAATTCTGATCACCGTATCTTAAAAAGGATATAGCGTTATTAGAAAAAGGTACAGAGATGAGCCACCAAAATGGTAAAGGGGATGGAAGGATACTCCTATGAAGAGAGGCTGAAAAGGTTAGGGCTCTTCAACCTGGAAAAGAGAAGGCTGAAGGGAGATATGATAGGAGGTCTATAAATTAATGAATGGAGTGGAACGGGTAAACATAGATCGACTGTTTACGCCACCAAAATATAGAAAGACTAGGGGGCATGCAATGAAGCTACAGGGTAACCTATTTAAGACTAAAAAGAGAAAATAGTTTTTCACTCAACGTGTAATCAAACTGGAATTTGCTACGGAGGATGTAGTAAAAGCTGTTAGTTTAGCTGGGTTTAAAAAAGATTTAGACAAGTTCCTGGAGGAAAGGTCCATAAAGCATTATTAAAGTGGACCCAGAATATCCACTGCTTGCTCCATTACAAGCATTGTGGAACCAGTGTCCTTTAGGTCACTGTACCTAGTAGTTTCCCCAGACTGGCCACTGTTGGGAACAGGATACTGGGCTTGATGGACATTGATCTGATCCAGTATGGCATATCTTATGTTCTTGTTAGTCCATCAGCACAGTATAGGTCTCTTGCCTATCCATCTGTTTCCCCAATTGCCTATATCTCTAAATCCTTGTTTGCACCAGGTCTGAAGCCATTTATTGCAGTTGTTTATGCGATGCAGCCTTACCAAGAACAGGTAGAACTTCTGAGAATGCTATAGTGTTAAAAATGGGCTTGAGTTTCTCTCCCAGAGTCTGGAAGTCCCTTTGAACTGCAGAGGCACTGTTTCTAGCCAGGTCATTTGTACCCAAGTGGATGACAACTTCAATTTTGGAGTGCTCACTTTCTGCACTAACTATTCCAACAATTTGGTTCGTATTCCTGCTGGCTGAAGAGCCTGGGAAGCATTTAACCATCTTCTCTCCTTTGAACTGTGTTCCCTACTTGGTGCCTCTGATGATGGAATCTCCAAGTAGTTTTCCGTTTTGTGATTTTTCCTTCATATTTGGTGCATTATCAGTAGATTGAGCATTGACTCTCTCATTTAAGGGCACTTCAGTTTCCACAGATTGGCACCCTCATTATCCAAGGCAGAATGTTTCCTGCAAAATTTTTATTCTGTTTGACTCAATGCCCTCTTTAATATAGAGCTCAACCCCTCCACCAATTTTATCTACCCGATCATTGCAATGTAATTTGTACCCAGGTGTCACAGTGTCCCATTGGTTGTCATCCTTACACCAGGTCTCAGATTCCAATTATACTGTACCTAAGCTTTCATTGAGTGTTACATATTCTAACTTGCCCACCTTATTTTTTAAGACCTCTAGCATTTGCATTCAGGCATTTCAGAGGTAGAATGTTGTTCATATTAACAATTTTGTTGACAGAAACCTATATGCTTCTATTTTATGCAATTTCCAATATTACAAGAATTCTGTCATACTCTGATGACTTTCCTGCAGATGTATGCCCACATCCAGAGTCTAATAAATGGTGTCTTAAAAAAGACTCACCTTATTTGCTAGCTTCTTATTTAGTTCTTCGGTAATAGAGTCATTCAGTTTTTGTTCAAATTGCCAGGGTGGGATGCGTACGGTATCCACCATTTCCACCAGAACAAACATAGCACCCACCTGCAATCACCAGCTGGGGGAGGAAAAGAAAGCACAGTGAGGCCAAGAGAGAGCAGAGCTGCATACCTGTAATGAGGGTTCTCCGTAGACAGCAGAGGAATCCATCCACACTAGACAGTGTTGTTCTTCAGGCATAATGGTGTTCAGCAAATTCCTCCAGCTTAGGATGCTCCTCTTTTTAAAGCCTCTGAGCATGCTTGGTTTCCCCTAAATAAGCCATGGTAAGTGTTTGATTAAAGTGTGAATTAAAGACCAGATGCCGAAGTTGCTGTGGCTCTAAGGCAATCTGTCAAACTTTTGCCTGGTGACAGCCTGTTGGCTTCAAAATAACAGAAGCTGACACCGAGAGGCCCAGCAGAACAGGCTGCAGTTAGATGGTTGTAGGCCAGGTTTGCTTGAAATATAACAGTTGGGAAGTTTTCTGTATATCTTCAGTGCCTTGCAGTTAATATAGGAAGGTCATGGTGGCTATCGAGGGAGTGTAAAAGACTGCCCAACTAGCATGACGTTATAGGACTATGGATTGGTTAAGATTAAACTCAAACTACCTTTGGTAGGAGTTAAGGATGGGTGCAAAAGATTATCCTGTTATAGAGGAACTGTGTAAAGGGAATAGTGAGCAGCAGGCCTTAGTGCACTAACTCTTCTTGCAGCGATGACAGTGACTAAAAATAGTTTTTCAAGATAGATACTTTAGGGAAGTGTTTCAGAGGAGGCCAGAACAATATGCAAGTCTCTTGACAGTGTTAGTTTTTTCAATGGCAGCTTCACATTCTTTCATGAATTGCGTGCTATGATACCGGTTTGCTTTCTGCTGGTGCTGAAAGGTAAAGTTTCACTGAGGTAGTTTTGAGGACTGACTTAGAAAGACAGCAAAGCAAAAGCGCATAATAAATACTTTTTCAAGTACATTCGTAGCAAAGCACCTGCTAGAGTCAGTTGGACCATTAGATAATGGAGGGATAAAAGGTGCACTGAGAGAGGACAAGGCCATAGCAGACAGACTGAATTAACTTTTTGCTTCAGTCTTTACTGAAGATGATGTAGAAAAAATAAATAAAACACTTACCCATACTAGAAATGATGGACCCTATATTCAGAGGCAGTTACACAGTTTACAGACCTGTAAACCGTTGAACTGCCTCTAAGTGGGATATTCAGCAGTACTAACTAGTCAGTGCTACTAAATATCCACAGATACTACCGCTATATGCAACAAGGTTAGCATCAGGGAATTCCGGGGCTGTACCCATTGCTAACCAGTCAGTGGCAATATTGAGCCGCTGCCCAGTTAACTTCCACGGGTAACAATGGGTAAAAATAGGCATGGTAAAAGCTATCCTGTGGGAGCTAACCGGGCAGCGGCTCAATATTGCCACTGACCAGTTACCTTCCAGGCTGTCCAGCAAATCCAGATATTCAATGCTGGTAGCCAAATATGGCCCCAACATTGAATATCTGGGTTTGGCATTCAGCAGCAATGGCTAGATACTTAATTGTGCTAGCTGCTACATATCGGGCCAGATATTTAAAGGTGATGTCTCAGAGCACTTGAAACAAATCTCGATAAATCGGGAAGATGTAATACAGCTAATTGAAAAACTAAAAAGCAGTAAAATCACCTGGACCAAATTACATACATCCAGGATGCTGAAAGAACCGAAATATGATATTGCAGAAATACTATTAGTAAGACTGGAGAGTGACCAGCGTAATGCCAATTTTTAAAAAGGATTCCAAAGGCAATCTGGGAAACTACAGACCGGTGAGCCTGTTGTCAGTACTGGGCAAAATGGTAGAAACCATTATAAAACACAAAATTACTGAAAATGTAGATAGTCACGATTCAATGGAAGAAAACATACATGGATTTAGCCAAGTCTTGTCAATCTTTTTGAAGGTGTAAGTAAACAGGTAGATAAAGGTGAACTATTGATAGAGTGTATCTGGATTCTCAGAAAGTCTTTGACAAAGTCCCTCATGAGAGATTCTTGGGGAAATTAAAAAGTCATGGAATAGGAGGCAATGTACTATTGTTTCAGGAACTGGTTAAAAGAGAAAACAGTAGGGCTAAATGGCAATTTTCTCAATGCGGAAAGGTTAATAGTGGAATACCCCAGGGATCTGTACTGGGTCTGCTGCTTTTTAACATTTATAAAGGACCTGGAAATAGGAAAAAACGAGTGAGGTGATCAAATCTGCAGATGACACAAAATTATTCAAAGTTGTTAAACACAAGAGGATTGTGAAAAATTGCAAGAGGATCTTGATAAATGAGAGACTGGGCATCCAAACGGCAGATGAAATTTAATTTGGACACGTGCAAAGTTATGCATTTAGGAAAGAACAACCCAAACTACCATTACATGATGCAAGGTTCTACATAAGGAATCACCAGCCAGGAAAAGTATCTGGGCATCATCGTAGACAATAATACATTAAAACCCTCTGCCCACGTGCAACTGCGACCAAGAAAGCAAATAGAATGCTAGGAATCATAAAGAAAGGAATGGAGAATAAAATAAAAAGATATTATAATGCCGCTGTATTGTTCCATGATACCTTGAATACTGTGTGCAATTCTGGTCGCCATATCTTAAAAAGGATATAGCAGAATTAGAAAACGGTATAGAGAAGAGCCAACAAATGGTAAAGGGGATAGAATGATACCCTTATGAGGAGAGGCTTATAAAGGTAAGGGCTTTTCAACTTGGAAAAGAGATGGCTGAGGGGAGATATGATAGAGGTCTATAAAATAATGAATGGAGTGCAACTGGTAAATATAGATCAGTTGTTTACTCCTTCAAAATAGTAGAAAGGCTATTGTAGCTTCACTGCATGTCCCCTATAGTACATTTAAGATTAATCAGAGGAAATATTTTTTACTCAACGTGAAATCAAACTCTGGGATTCATTATCAGAGGATGTAGTTAAAACTGTTATTTTAACTGGATTTAAAAGATGTTTGGATGAGTTCCTGGAGGAAAAATCCATAAAACCATTATTAAAGAAGACTGGGAAAATCCACTGCTTACCTTTGGGATGAGCAACATGGAATGTGTATACTTTTTGCGATCCCAACAGGTACTTGCGACCTGGACTGGCCACTGTTGGAAACAGGATACTGGGCTTGATTGACCCTTGGTCTGACCCAATATGCCATATCTTATGTTCTAAGTCAGGGGTCTCAAATTCCAGTCTTGGGAGGACCACAAACCAGTCAGGTTTTCAGGATTTCCCTAATAATATGCATGAGGGAGATTTGAATACAATGGGGTCAGCACATGCAAATCTCTATGCATATTCATTAGAGATATCCTGAAAACCTGACTGGTTTGCGGCCCTTCAGGACTGGAGTTGGCGAGCCATGTACTGGAACCAATGATTGAAGGTTGGGGTGTAGTAAAGGTGAAATTAGGCCTTACCTGCTAATTAGCTTTCCTTGAGGAACTCCAGTCCAGTGCCGCACATCTGGGTAGAGCACCTCTTCCAGCAGCTTTGGAGACTGAGCACGTCACAACTTTGATGACATCAGGATACTTAGGCAGCTAGCACCACCCCCAGCCTCCCAGTAACCTATTGACAAAGCAGAACTCACAGGAGCAACAAATAAGAAGTTAATGTCCATAAAAAAAACTAATTTTCCAAATTTTTAACTTCCCAAGGCAGAACCCTCTACTTGGACACTCCCCCCCCCCCCGAAAAAACAGGGTCCAAAAACTCGAAGGGACCTACTCTGGAAACAACACCTTACCCACCCCCAGCCAGCAGTGGGAAAATCTCAGCCAACTCACTGTGATTGTACTTCTTTTGGCTCGGGATCGCTTAAGCATGCAGAACTACAGAAGGGAGGTTCCGGGACTGGACTGGAGTTTCTCAAGAAAACCTATTAGCAGGTAAGGCCTAATTTCACCTTCCTTATCATCCCTCCAGTCCAGTCCCGCACCTCAGGGATGTAGCAGAGCCCCCTAAACACGGGAGGGACCCGCAAGCCTAGCCTGAATAACTACTGAACTGAATTTCGCATCGTCCCTCGCTTGCACATCCAACCGATAGTGCTTCACAAAAGTATGCAACGAGAACCAAGGGGCCACCCGACAAATATCCACCGGCAAAACCAAACTCCATTCTGCCCAAGAAGCCGCTTGCGCCCTAGTGGAATGAGCCTGCAAGCCCTGCGGAACCTGTTTTCCCCATAAGAGATAAGCCGAAGCAACGGTCTCCTTAACCCATCTGGAGATGGAGGACTTAGCCGCAGCTTCCCCCTTACGCGGACCTCCAAACAGAACGAATAACCGATCTGACTTTCGAAATGAAGCCGTTTTCGTCAAATAGCGCTTTAAAGTCCACCTACGATCAAGAAGTCGCAGCTGTGGGTCTGGTAGCCAACCCAGTCAGTACCGGCAATACTACTGGCTGATTCAAATTAAACGGCGAAACCACTTTCGGCAAGAAGGAAGGCACCGTCCTCAAAACCACGTTTTCCTTAGAAAAAGTAAGAAAAGGCTCCCTGCATGACAATGCCTGCAGTTCTGAAATTCTCCTAGCCGAACAAATCTCCACCAGAAACACCGTCTTTAACACTAGAAGCCCCAAAAAGGCATTTTACCTAGAAATCCCAAAGTGCATCAATTGATGCATTATCACGACGACTGCGTTGAGCATGAAATGCAGAAGTGAATTAATTTGAAGTTACTTATTTGTTTACTACATGCAGTATGTGACATCATTACATAACTGACATGGTTCTAGCAGTGGCGCTGGTATAAACCTTCGAAGATGCATTTGCGTCAACTGATGCACTTTGGAGCTTCTAGTGTTAAAGTCAAATCCTTTAGCGTATAAGACGCTAATGGCTCAAAAGGCTCCCGCAACAGCGCCGAAAGAACCAAATTAAGATCCCAAGCAGGAACCAAAACTCTTGGGAGGATGGATCTGCTTTACAGCCCTTAGAAAACGAATGACTTCAAGCTGCCACCCCAAGGAGTCGCCTTGGATTTTACCTCGATAACAAGCCAAAGCCGCTACCTGAACCCTTAGCGAGCCCCAAGCCAAGCCCTTAACAAGGCTTGCCTGCAAGAAATCATTCATTTCCGGAAATGAGGCAGACGGAGGGTTACACGCTCTATGAACACACCATCCCTCAAAAATTCTCCACACTCGAATATATGCCAGGGAAGTAGATTTCTTCCGGGCCTTAAGGAGGGTAGAAATCACCTGAGAGGAATAACCTTGTTTACTTAAGCTCGCCCTCTCAAGAGCCATGCCGTAAGCAAAAACCGATCCACCTGTGGCATCATGATCAGGCCCTGCTGCAACAGATCCTGCTTGACAGGAAGTCTCCACAGTTCAGCCGCCCTCAACCACACAAGATCGGCATACCACGGAAGTCGTGGCCAATCCGTGAACACAACCATCCCCCTGTGCACCTCCATCTGCTGCAGTACGCGGCCCAAGGCGGGAAGACAGAGCCAAGGGCTGCTCTGACACCTTTGAACCAAAGCGTCTAGTCCCTCGGACATTCTCTCTCTTTGACGACTGTAAAAACAACTGGCCTTGGCTGACACAAAGGTCGCCATTAGATCCATGACCGGTTCACAATCTGCTCGACAACCTCTTGATTTAACTGCCATTCTCCCGGGTCCAAGCACACCTGACCGAGGTAGTCGGCCACAATGTTGTCCGATCTCGCCATGTGAGCCACAGAGATCGCCTGTAGGTGAACCTCCGCCCAAGCCATCAGAAGTTCTGTCTCGCTCTCCGGCCTGGCACTGCCCGTGCCGCCCCAACAATTGATATATGCCACCGTGGTAGTGTTGTTGGAGAAGACTCACACCGCGCGAGTACGAACCCGAGGCAAAAACTCCTGTAGGGCAAAATGAACCGCTCTATCTCCAGCCGATTGATGGACCAAGTCCGTTCCTCCGAAGTCCACCAACCCTGCGCCACTTGCCCCTTGCAATGGGCTCCCCAACCAGACAGACTGGCATCCATCGTCAGAGGAAGCCAACATGGTGATTCCAAGGGAACCCTCAACTTCAGTTTCTTCTCGTTCAGTCACCACCTGAGGGCCCTTACGAACCTCTTGGGGACATACCAGTCTGCGAGACGGTGGCTGATGCTGGTGAGACCATCTGTGTAACAGAGCTCTTTGCAACGGCCTCATGTGAGCTATCGCCCAGGGAACCAGATCGATCGTTGCCACCATGGTACCCAAAGGCTGAAGATAATGCCATGCCGCCGGTTCCGCCATGCGGAGAAACGACTGAACCAACAGCCGAAGAGCTAGTACCCTCCTCTGAAGAACATAAATATGCCATACTGGGTCAGACCAAGGTCCATCAAGCCCAGTATCCTGTTTCCAACAGTGACCAATCTAGGTCATACGTACCTAGCAGTTTCCCCAAAAGACACAGGTTCCACAATGCTTGTACTGGGTCAAGCATTGATATCCTGGGTCCCTTCTTAATAATGGTTTACGGACCCTTCCTCCAGGAACTTGTCTAAACCTTTTTTAAACCCAGCTACACTAACAGCCTTTACTACATCCTCCGGTAACAAATTCCAGAGTTTGATTACACGTTGAGTGAAAAAATATTTTCTTTTATTAGTCTTAAATAGTTTACCCTGTAGCTTCATTGCATGTCCCTAGTCTTTCTATATTCTGATAACATAAACAATCGATCTACGTTTGCCCGTTCCACTCCGTTCATTAATTTATAGACTTCTATCATATCTCCCCTCAGCCATCTCTTTTCCAGGTTAAAGAGCCCTAACCTTTTTAGCCTTTCCTAAAGGAACACCCGAGCCTTGAGAGTGTCGAAGTGCGCCCCCCAGGTACTCGAGATCCTGTGAGGGGGTCAATTGACTTGTCGACATTGATGATCCATCCCAACTCGGTTAAGAAACAGACTACTCGATCCGTTACCTGTGCACTTTCCTCTTTGGACTTTGCTCGAATGAGCCAATCGTCCAAGTAGGGATGAATCAAAATGCCTTTGTGCCACAATGCAGCCGCAACTACTACCATCACCTTGGTGAATATCCGTTGAGCCGTTAGGAGACCGAAAGGAAGCACCTGAAACTGAAAATGACCCATCGGCACTGCAAAGCAAAGAAACTGGTGGTAATCCGGATGAATAGGAATATGCAGGTACGCCTCTAAGGTCTACAGACATCAAGAACTCCCCTTTCTCTGACAGCCATCATTACGGACCGAAAAATCTCCATATGAAACCGGGGAACGTGGAGACACCGGTTTACTCGCTTGAGATCGAGAATGGGCCGAAAGGACCCCTCCTTCTTTGGCATTATGAAATAGATGGAGTATCGACCTGTACCGCACTGCTCTGCGTGCACCGGGACTACCGCCTGCAATTGCAAAAGACATTGCAGTGTTTGCCATACGCCGTCCGCCTTTGCCTGACAGAGAGAGCGAGCGAAGGCTGGCAATAGAGGTTTGGCAAACTCGAGGGCGTAGCCCTCCCGAATTACTCTCGGAACCCACTGGTCCAACGTGACCCAGACCTGGTAAAACTCCCTCAATCGGCCTCCCACGGGATGTACCACTGCCTGGGCCCCCTCACTTCATTGTTGCTTTCTCGGGTTCAGGTAGAGGCAGAAGCTCCATAATATCCCCTGCCAGTCCCCCGAAAACCCCGAAAGGGTGGCGCCCTAGGCGCAAAGCATCCTCTCTGGAAAGGGGAAAACCTCACGGATCGAAAATGCCTGAACTCCCGAAACTGACCCCAGATTGGACCGGCAGCTCAAACTTGCTTCGGTTTATCCTCAGGAAGACGTCCACCCTTGGACTCCCCCAAATCCTTTACCAACTTCTCGAGCTCCTCTCCGGAACAACTGTTTCCCCTTGAAAGACAGCTTACTCAAGCAGGTCTTGGAAGACACATCTGCCGACCAATTTTGGAGCCAGAGGTAACAGCAAGCCGCCACCATGAAACCCATGCTGTTCGAAAGCGCTCTTACTAGATCATAAAAAGTGTCCGCCAGATAAGCCGTACCCGATTCTAGCCATGCAGCAGACTCTACATTCTGAGCTTCTCCAGTCGTACCCGGGAGGCTGTGCGCCCAACGCAAACAAGCCCGCGCAACCAAAGCCCCGCAAGCCGAGGCCTACAGTGAAAGCACGCTTACATCAAAGGCCTGTTTCAACAGAGCATCGAGCTTCCTATCTTGGACATCCTTGAGAGCCACACTGCCCAAAACTGGAATAGTGGTCTTCTTTGTCACCGCCTACACTGCAGCATCAATCTTTGGGGAACAAAACATCTCTTTTTCCAGTTCAGTCAAAGGATATAGCCGGGACATGATGCGAGACCCCCTGAGCACAATCTCAGGGAGTTCGCACTCCTCCAGGATCATAAAACCTTTTGAGGCCTACATACTGCCTGGAGAATTGGATCCTCCAACGCGTCCTCCTCAAGCACTCCTGTTGGTGACATGTTAAGTGCCTTGCGTGATTCAGAAATGAGTTCGGCCAGCTCCTCCTTGCAGAAAACCCTAATAATCCGAGACTCATCCTCCAGAGGAAGTTCTCCTTCCTCCAGATCCTCCTGCTCAAACTCCTGTTCCTATTCTTCTTCTGAGGAAAGAGAACCAGCCTCACCAGCCATCTGGCCCTGCTGATGTCTCTTGACAGGAGGCTGTGAGAGATCAGGCTCCGCAGCCAGAACCTCCACCGAAGCCCCCCTCTTCTTAGCCTTAAGGCCCTTAGTCTCTCCCTGCTACTTCAGGCAAAAAGCCTTATGCAGCAACAAAGCAAATTCAGGGGGAGAAAAAAAAAAAAAATCGCCCAGCACCGAAGTTGTGGGCATTTATGAGAAGGAAGGACCAGGAGAAACCCCCTGTTGGCCCTGCTGCAGCTCCAAGGAAGCCAAACTAAAGTCCCCCTCCCCCCAAGGAGAGGCCGCAGACCCCTGGGCTGCTGGCACAGTCATAAAGGTAGCTTCCTCCAGCATATTTTGCTCCGCAGAGCGGGTTTCTGCAGTACACCCCTTGCAGACTCCTGCGCGCTCCACAAGCCCCACATTGTGGCCTGGAAGGCATGATCTTTAACAAACTACTAACAGGAAAAACCTGCCTTGATTCTTTTTTTTTTTTCCTTTCTTTTTTGAAGAAAAATGGCAAGGAAACAAAACACAGCAAAAACTCCTTTCCCTGCAAAAACAAGGGGACAAACAGGCCGCACTAACACAACCAAAATGAATCCAAATACACAAAAACCTTATTGAGGCCACGCAGCCGCGATCCCCGCTTCCCGCGCAAAGAAAACGGCGCCGGAACACTGAGAAACTCCTTCTCTCTCTCTGTCATGCGGCCCAGCAAGAAAAACCCGATCGCACCGAAAATGGATCCCTGCGGCCCTTAGAACACTCCCCTGAGTAACGGATCGCTTACCTAGATGCCCTCACCGACAACGTTCCATCGAGCCGGAGGAAAAAATGCTACTGCTGATTGCCTGCACTCCTTCAACAACCGCTCCTCATCCGCACAGGAGGGGTTCGGGAGCGGCGCCAGACCACTGAATTGACCGGCCAGCACTTCCTCGGCCCCTGCAACCAGATCTGTCCACGATGTGCCTCGTCTTCTTTTTTTTTTTTTTTTTTTTAACTTTACCGGCAGGAGTGTAAGGCATTGCAAACAAATAATAGGAAATTTAAAGGGAAACTAACCCCAAAACTAAAAAACACTAAATTTAATCAAATGAACCAATTAACTAAATTAACTCTTCCCAGTTGTCCCTTCAGTGAGTCCCAACTCAGAGAACACCTGCTCCAGTTGCTTGGAGAATGAGCTTAATGGGAGGCTGGGGGTGGTGCCAGCTGCCTAAGTATCCTGATGTCATCAAAGTTGTGACATGCTTAGGCTGGGGGTGGTGCCAGTTGCCTAAGTATCCTGATGTCATCAAAGTTTTGACATGCTCAGTCTCCAAAGCTACTGGAAGAGGTGCTCTACCCAGAGGTGCGGGACTGGACTGGAGGGACGATAAGGAAGCGATCTTTCACTGCATCAGAAAAGAATGGTGCGAGAAGCAGCATTTATATGGCCAATATGGGGCTATAAGAATGACTTTCCACCTTATCCTGCTCTCTTTTCTGCAACATACAAGCGACGACTGGAAATGAGGGAAAATGGTATAGGAGACCTTTGCTCCATGACATGGGAGAATGCATCATGCATAAGTTTATGTTTTGCCAGTCTCATGGAGCAAAAGACAGGACTCTTTTTGTTTTCCTGCAACAAGAAGAGATCTACCGTTGGCTTTCCCCATCTGTTAAATATGGGCCGAGCTACCAAATGGTATACCAAGCCACTCATTGGGGTCCAGACTATGGCTTAAAGAATCCACAATTTGATTATTGTTGCTTGGTAGGGATGGGGAGAGGGTGTAAAATGTAGGGTGGCATTCAGGGCTCATCCTTACATCCCATGGTTTTCTCCTAAAGCCTGACAGGTTGAGGTGCTTGAGGCTGGTCCTATTTTGTTATTCCCTATGGATAAAAGCTCAGCAGTGCTTTCTTTAAGAAACGTCTGCAGGAGGCATAAAAGAGCATCATTTGGATTATACATTGCTAGTGCTAGGGTTCGGCCTTACTATAGAGCTTATACGAGGTCTTAGCCAGTTTTCTAAATGAGGGAGGGTTCTCCTGCAGACAGACCAGCCTCATATGTCTGTGCACTCTGTGTGCTGCCTGTCCTGCTGTTTCAGATTTGTATCTTTATTCATTCATATCTGGTGCTTTTCTGAGCCAGATATTACCACAGTCCTCACACTGCTTGGGACACCCCTTAGTAGTCTCATGGTCTCTCACTAAGAAGCCTTTGAGTTGTTTGTGCCCTGCTTCGGCAAGGGGTGGGGCCAGATAGCATGGGGGCATAAGGGTGAAGATGCAGTACCAACTGAGCAGGCATTGTGCTCTAACCATCCAAGGTGCCATAAGCACCCAACCGGTCAGACTCTTCCAGTTTTTTCTTACCCTCTTCCCTACTGGCGCCTTTTCCTGGCCTATTGGGAGGGGTTCTCTCTGCTGAAGCATCTCTACTTCTGCAGGTAGCTGAAATGCTGTTTGAACACCTTTTTTTGGTCCTCTCTGCTATCTGGCTTTCTCTGGGAAGCAGGAATGCTGTAGCTAGTCTGGTGGAGAAAAAGGACTGAAGGGAAAGAGGAAGAGTCACAGCTTATACAGGGAAGGCCGAGCATGCTCAGAGGCTTTAAAAGGTGCTGTAAGAATATATGCCACACACAGGCTTCTCCTGCAGGATGCCACCAATCCAGCGTGCCTGCTTTCCATCTAGCTATCAAGCGAGGAGGAAACAAATATGTTACATCAAACCTTCACCTGCTCTGCCAGCAGCTTGCTTCTTTAGGACCATAAATTAGTTTCCCCCTCCTTTCCACTCTCTTATGCTATGGTCTTCCATTTCCCCACTGCCATAGAGATGTCCGAGTGGAGGAGCAACCTAATGATTAGAGCAGTAGGCTGGTTCACAGGGAAGCTAGAATTCAAAGCCTACTGCTATTCCTTGTGGCAAGTCATTTAACCCTCCACTGCCTCGGGTACAAACTTGCAGGTCAATGCAGAAACCTTAGCATGGCATTTTTCTGGTGCTTTTTCCACTCTAGGCTTGCTCTCCAATGCAGAAGAAGAAATTTCACTTACTGTTAATTTCCTTTCCTGGAATACTGCTAGACCAGTCCAGACAAGCGGGTTATGCTCCCCTGCCAGCTGATGTTGGAGACAGAGAAAAAACTCCAGAGCTGTGATTGGCCAGGCTCTGGGTGGTATAGGTGTACCCCTAGGGGTCCTAGTCAGTATCCTTTTGACAAGCAATAACTTAGGGAGAAGCCCTGACTAACCAACTCAACTATGTACATGTGAGAACTAGTTTAATGCCAAACATCAACTCGAACCACGAACGGAGGAGGAGGATCAATATTCATCCCTAGGAGAAACAGCCTGAATCCACTGCTTGTGGACTATTCCAGGGATATCGAAATTGGTTGTGCCTGAAAAATGAACATCAGCTCCTCTGCACGAGCACCACTGCTACTGACAATCGGGTGGGTTCTGGACTGGTCTAGCAGTATTCCAGGAAAGGAAATTAACGGTAAGTGAAATTTCTCCTTTTCAGTTCATACTGCTAGACCAGTCCAGACAAGCAGGAAGTACCCAAGCCAACGACCCTCAGGGTGGGCAGAGAGAGCCACCGACAGCACACCAACTCCAAACTAACTGTCTTCTCGTGCCTGAGCATCCAGACGATAATGTTGAATGAATGTGGACAAGGAAGACCAAGTTGCCACTCGACAGATATCGAGAGGGGCCACGTGAGAACATTCATCCCAAGATGTGGATCGAGCTCAAGTGGAATGAGCTCAAAGACCCGCAGGCACCGGCCTGCCTTGAATGATGTAGGCCGATTCAATGGTACGACGTAACCATCTGGCGATAGTGGATTTGGAGGCCGCCAGACCCCTGCATGGTCCCGCAAAGAGGAAAAAGAGATGGTCAGTCTTGCGAAAGGAATTGGTCACTTTCAGATAGCGGAGGAGAATTCTCTTAAGATCCACCACTCAGAGATTCTTGCGTCGCCCAAATATTGCTCCTTTGAGAAAGCAGGCAACAGAAGGGGCTGATTGACATGAAAAGGAGTAATTACCTTAGGTAAGAAAGAGGGAACAGTATGAAGAGACACTCCCTCTGCGGAGAACGAAAGATAGGGATCCCTGCAAGAAAGGGCCTGCAATTCAGATATCCTACAAGCCAAGGTTATTGCCACTAAGAACACTGTCTTAAGTGTCAAATCGCGACACGAAACTTCTTTGAGAGGCTCAAAGGGCTGAGCCATCAGCGCCTTCAGAACCAGAACAAGATCCCAAGGAGGGACTACCGGACAAACCAGTGGGCATAGGAGCTTGACTCCCTTGAGAAAACGCGACACATCGGAGTGGGACACAAGGGTTCGACCGCGAACCGGCACCCGGTAACACGTCAAGGCCGAAATCTGTACCCATATGGTTCAGAGCGCTAATCCCTTGTCAAGGCCATCCTGTAGAAAGGCAAGAACCTTCGGGATTTCCGAACGCCATGGAAAAAGATGATGTTGCGAACACCACGACTCAAACACTCGCCACACCTTAGCATACACTACCGACGTTGAAGACTGCCGGGCGTTGAGGAGCGTAGACACTACCTTGGAAGAATAACCCTTACGGGCTAGCCTGTGGCGTTCAAGAGCCAAGCCATAAGCGAGTAGGGAGTCAGATTGTCCTTGGAAATTGGCCCTTGCTTGAGGAGCCTGAAAGGAGCTTCCAGTTGCAGAGGAGTCACGCGAGATAACCTTATGAGATCGGCATACCAGGGTCTTCTGGGCCAATCCAGAGCCACTAGGATCACCGGGCCCTGGTACTCTCTGATTCATTGAAGAACTCTCCCGATCATTGCCCAAGGTGGAAACACAAAGTAGATCGTGTTTAGGCCATGGTTGCACCAACGCATCTATGCCGCGAGTTCCGTGTTCCCTCGGCATTTGTCATTGACGCCATGAGATCTACTGCCGGTCGACCCCATTTCTGAACTATCTTCTGAAGGAAGTTCCCACTTGCCGGGATCGAGAGTATGCCGGCTCAGAAAATCCACCTTCATGTTGTTAGTCCCTGCGATATGCTGCGCCAAGAGGGCTTGGAGGTACCTTTCTGCCCAGGGTAAAAGAAGGGATATCTCCTTTGACACTCCAGCGAACTTGGTGCCTCCATGGCGTTTGAAATAGGACACTGTAGTCGCATTGTCAGACAATATTCGAACTGCTTGACCTTGCAAGAGATACTCAGTAAGGCGAGGCGGACTGCCCGTGCTTCGAGTCGGCTGATCGTCCATCGTGCCTCGCTTGTCGACCAGGTCCCCTGCGTAGTGTGGGTTCGACAGTGAGCTCCCCATCCGGACAGACTGGCGTCTTGTCGTCACTAATATCCAGCGCGGAGTCTCCAAGGGTACTCTCTTGAGGAGACTGTGTGAAGAAAGCCACCACTGTAGGCTGTGTCTGACAGTAGCGGAAGACAAAGCTGGTAGTTCTCCAACACTGGCAACCATCGTGAAAGGAGTGCGCTCTGCAGGCAGCGCATGTGTGCTCTGGCCCCCAGGACTTGGAGGTAATCCCACGCCTGAGGGGAGCTCTGAACCAGAAAACTTCGGATTTGAGAAGTCAGTTTGTGGAAATGGGCCAGAGTCAGGAATACAGGACCCTAACAGGTATCGAACCGTGCCCCGAGAAAGTGGATCTCCTGGGACGGCTGAAGGCAACTTTTGGCACGATTGATCACACAACCGAGCTCCTGCAGGAACGCAACTACCACTGAAATGGTGCTGCAGGCTTCTGGAAGGGAATCTGTACGAATGAGCCAATCGTCCAAGTAAGAGTGAACTCTGATGCCCTGCTTGTGTAAGGCCGCTGCTGCCGCCACCTCCATCACCTTGGAGAATGTCCGTGGTGCCGAGGCTAGGCCAAATGGCATTGCCCAAAATTGAAAATGTTGTCCGAGGACTGCGACTCGCAAGCAGCGCCGATGGTCCTCCCGATGGGAATATGGGAATATGAAAATAGGCTTCCGCTAGATTTAAGGAAGTCAGAAACTCTCCCTTGCGCACTGCTTGGATGACGGACCGCAGAGTCTCCACTCAGAAGCAGGGCACTCGAAGGCTGCGATTGATGCCTTTGAAGTCCAGAATTGGCCAAAAGGAGCCGTCCTTCTTGGGCATCACAAAATAGATAGAATAACGGCCTAGTCCTCTTTCCAACGCTGGGACAGGACGAACGGCTTCTAGCAAAAGGAGTCTCTGAATGGTAGCTTGAATGGCCACCTTTTTCCCCCGACAAGCGTCTTGGAGACACAGGGAAGGCGTCGCGAATGGGTCGTCAACATTCGAGAGAGTAACCATGAGAAACTATATCGAGGACCCACTGATCTGAAGTTATGAGCACCCACTGTTGAGAAAAAAAAGAGCCAACTGACCACCTACTGGCGGAAGCATCTCGAGTGGGCGTCCCGTCCCGTCAGTGGGAAGCTCCAGTAAACATTCCTGGGCCTGAATAGGAATCAGTGCCTTTGCGAGCTCCCTGAAAGGACTGCGACCTCTGTCCGAAATGACTGGTAGGAGCGGAAGAGTACCCGGTTTAAAGGACTGGTATCTCCGTTGCGAGATCTAGGAAATCGCCGAAAGACTTTGGAATGATACCCGCAGCATAATGCCGCTTTTGGTTTATCTTCTGGTAAGCATTGAGGCTTAACCTCCCCTAGATCCTTTACCAACTTATCCAGATCTTTGCCAAAGAGGAGTCTCTCTTTAAAGGGACGCTTTGACAGACGCGTCTTGGAAGCAACATCCACTGCCCATTGACGCAGCCAAAGCCATCTCCTAGCCACCATCTCCGCTGCTAAAGAGCGAGCGGAGAGCTGTAAGAAATCATAAAAAGCATCCACTAAGAACGCTGCGACAGATTCCAGATGACCCACATCCGGATTGTCTGGAAGCTGCTGAATCCATCGTAGGGAGGCACGAGCCGCCAGACCGTCGCCTGGCGAGAAAGAGCTGAAGACAAAAAAGCCGTCTTTAAGCAGACTTTCAACCTTATGGTCTTGTTGGTCCCGGAGTGCTGCTCCGCCCTCGAATGGAATGGTGGTATGCTTGGTAACTCCGGTACCAATGCGTCCACTTTCAGGTATGACAGCCAACGGTCCAGGTCAGAGGGAGACCAAAGGTATAACTGACCAATATGGCGTGCCGTACGCAAGGAGGAATCTGGAGATTCCCTTTACAGCCGAATTACAGTAAATGGTATCTAGGGAATGGGAAAGGCTTTGGAAGGCTTACGTATGCCCTGCAAAATCAGATCCGGCTGCAACAGAGCCTGGGAACTCTGTGGATCAGATGTGTCGGCAAAACGCAGTGACTCTGCCATCTGTGTTAAGGCCGGTAACTCTTCTTTCCTAAAGAGTCTGATATCTTGAGAGTCCTCTTGTGCTGTCACCAAAGAATCCGAAGGAGAATATTCCCCATCTTCACGATCTGATGAGTCCAGGCTCACTTCTGCCGAAGATTTGTGGACTTAATGGATGTCCGGACTGTCCCGCAAGCCCCATGAAACTTCTCTGGAAGGACGTACACCTTTGAGGTCTGTGGTCTTATGGGAGGGCTTGCGAGACCCAGACATGTCCCTATCCGAAGCCGGGCCGAGCACTGGGGGCACCCCTGAAGACTCCGAGAGCCACAGATTCCATGTGTGGCGAAACAGCGCCAGGAACTGGCTATCCGCTGTATTTACTGTGGCCTCCATAGTTTGTGGAAGAAAGATGGGAGTGAACTGAGAGCCTTCTGCAGGTGGAGAACTCTGCAGCGCTTCCAGCAAGGGAGGTGCCAAGGAGCTGATGTCTACAGCCGGCAGTGTCCCTGACAAGGAGGAAGAAGATTCCCCTGGGTGCGTAACACACGTCGAACACAAGCGATTAATTAAACCCTTCTGCTTCTTGTTACAGACTATACACCTGTGCAGTGAAGAGGCATGGTTCCTTGTGGTTTTGTTTTTTTTAAACGACCTTCGATTCTTGTGTCAGCTGGAGAATTGAAGAGTTACTCCAGAGAGGCATTTCTGAACGGCCCCGGGTTTGCTCAGCTTGCAAAAGAAAACAGCACAAAATGTCTGCAGAGCGCTGTTCCCACTAAAAGAGCTGAGAACGCGATCCCGCATTTCCAAAATGGCTACCGGCAACAAAATGCTGAAGAAAAAGGGAACCCCAGCCCCGAAAACACTCCCGAACGCGGCGATTCTGCCCGGAGGGAGGAGAGAAGTGCTGCCGGCTGCTGCAGGGACAGAAGTCCCGTTGAGTTCTCCACCGCCGAAACCGGAAGTAAGAGGGGAAACAAAACTGTCACTCACAGTGCTGGTGCAGAGACACCGAGATCCAACGGAAGTGCAGGGAACTGCTTCACTGCAACTGAATGTAAGTTAAAGACCTTAACTAAATTAAGGAAACTGATTCTCCTCCAGCCTCAATGGCCCTCATGGCAGGGGCTGCGAGTCCTTCGATGGAGGGAGCTCTACTGATCCCGGCATCAGGAGCACCCCTCAGGATGTATTGCCACTAAACTGCTATTTTAAATTCTTTAAACCTGGCAATGGGGGGGCCTGGGAATCCCAGAAAAAAACACCTCTTGTGTGCTCTGGGTGCATCCAGGAGTCAATGAATGACAGGAAAGGTAAACTAAAAGACAAGCTTGTCTAACACCTTCATCTGCTGGAGACAGAGAAAATACTGACTAGGACCCCTAAGGGGTACACCTATACCACCCAGAACCTGGTCAATCACAGCTCTGGAGTTTTTTCTCTGTCACCAACATCTGCTGGCAGGGGAGCATAACCCGCTTGTCTGGACTGGTCTAGCAGTATGAACTGGAAAGCCAGCTAGTGCCAGAAAAACAATTGCACTAAATTGCAATGCACTGGGCATGCAAATCATTGCATATTTGTGCCCAATGTAAAACACTGCACTGAATCTTAGCACAGTTTTTTTACACTGTTTTTAACGCTGGATCTTCACACCAGGAGCAAAAACATATCTGAGGTGAGAAAAACCATCTCAGATGATCCAGGCATTGGGGAAAGCCCCATAAGCCACCAGAACACTGTCAGGGAGCCAGTGCTCTCCCCCAGACACAACCCCCTGACAGAAACAAAAATACCTGGAGGCCCAGCAGCCCCAATCCCCCCCAGCCACCAAAACAAAGACCTGGTGGCTCAGCAGCCTCTGTCCCCCTTCCCCCCCCCCCTCCTCAAAACACAGGCCTAGTGGCCTCAAACCTCTCCACCACCTCCAAGTACCATAGATGTTGGGGTGGGAGCATTGCAACACAGGATGCAACAGGGAGGGAGGGAGAAGTCACTGTCATATAAGGCATTTTTTGCCTTATATGGCAGTCTGACCCTTCCCGGTACATCTTGGGGCCAGGTGCCGCCATTTTACAAGATGGTAGCATGGGGACAATGCTCCTACCCCAACATTTAAGTTACTGGGGGAGGGTTGGAGGGGTTCAGGGCCACCAGGTCTGTGTTTTGGTGGGGGGAGGGAATCAGGTCCATTGAGCCTTCAGGTCTTTTCGTTTCTGTTGGAAGGGGGGGGGGGTGGAATTGGTGTCCAGGGTGAGCACTGGCCCCCCCCCCCCCCCCCCCCAGTATGCAGATGGAATTGGGGGTTTCCCAGATGCCTGGATAATCTGAGATGAGAGGTCAAACTTCACCTCAAATGACCCTGTTTATCCAAGACAGCATACCAAACTTGCATTGGCTTTTGGGCGCATGTATTTGGCTTGCTCTCCCAGTTTAATGCTGAATTTTTATGCACTGGCTAATTTGTATATTGCATCTCAGCACAAAAACGCAGCCTTAAACTTGGCCTATGAAATCTTGTGCTAGAGTTAAGTATTAGGCTCTAGCCTGAGGTTTCTGAATCAGCTGCTTGATTGTAAGCCCCCTGTGATAGGAAAATACCTACTGTGCAATGTATATTAATTCACCTTGAGCTCATACTGGAAAGGCCTGCGCTAAACACAAATAAATTAATCAATAGCAGAATTGTAATAACTAGTTCTCTGGAGCAGAGTCTGCCAATTCCATGGCAAGAACAGCAGTATCCACGTGCTCATTCATTATGTGCTTTCTTCTACTTCACTCCTGCAGCTTACCCATTAAGCATGTTCCCGGAAAAAGGGAAAACTGGAGAAGGCCTAAGAAAGTGATAGTGATAAGTGAAGTGATAAGTAGAGCTGTCAAAGCCTCCCAAAAAAATCTATTAAACAGTATTTGTACATAAAGGGGACGTCAACACCGAAGACGGCGTGGGCTTCCCCCTCTGAAGATGGGCACTATGGATATTTGGGATTTATTAGAGGAAGTCTTCCAATGGATGTATACGAGGGGTGGCCTCTCAGTGGTCGTCCTCCGTCTTTTTATTTAGTAAAAATTTATATCCAACCAATCCAAGATCTCCTTTCCCTCAGCAGATAGCACTTTCAGAATAATAGCAAAATACGAAAATTCACCAAAACCAGACTCAAATCAGACAAAACCGTAACAGATTCATAGAAGCAGTCTCCAACCACTATCCTCTGTCCTATATGTTTTTTAGGACATGCTAAAGGCCGCCCAACAAACTGACGTGGGAATTAGAGGGTGTCACACAGTCCCTGAACCGACCAACGTTTCTGCCACTCTGCGCTACCCCGGAGCTGATAAATAGATGTATTACCCGATTACCGCGCGGACTCCGTCACTCAGCTACGAGACTGACACTATCAGATTAGCATACCCAGCGAACGCTTCCCTTTTTTTTCTTAACCTGGCTGCAGCTCATATAGACCCTCGCTTCTGCGACCACCACGTGGGAAGAGCACAACATTCATCTGCGCATGCACCCCATTCAATGAGCCAGTCACAGCTGCCAAACCGACAGTGGCTGCCGGTTCCGCAGTGACGAACGTTTCGTTGCGCACGCGTCGTACGGGCGTCTGCCGGAAGGAAGCGCGCGATTGGCTCTGTTCGTTTGGTGCGTCAGCGTTGTTCTCTCGGTAGCAGCTCCGTTGGTGGTTGGTGTTGTAATGTAGAGGGTAGACTATGCTGCTACCTGAGGGGCTCTGTACTATGAAAAAAAAAGAGTGGTTTGCACAGGAAATGGGGCCTCTTCACAAACTCTTGTAGGTTTTGCGCTCAGCAGTGTAATTGAAAATCGTTTTGTGGGGAAAAAATACTTCTTAACCATTTTACTTTAAAATGTAGAATGTATCTCTTATATGAGCACTGCAGGCATATTAATTCAGCTGGCAGGAAATGAAATCAAAGTTTCCAAATTTCCCATTTCCAAGAGAGATTTTTTTAAGCCATTCTTAGATTTCTGAGAATCTCATCCTGGTGCATAATGGAACTTGCTGTACTAATTTCAATGGATGAAATAAGAGACTGGAAATACAATAATGCATTGCAATGCAAATTTTAAACCCATAACTGACCCAAAAATCTCACTCCTGAAACTGGGTAATTTAGCAACTCTGTGAGATTTCAACTCCCCACCCTGACACTAATTTCCTGTTTTCCCAAATCCTATCCCCTTCTTTCAGATACTGGTCACCAAAATAGTTCTGAAAGCCCTTAGAGTATGGGGAGGTGTGGCCTAGTGGTTAGGACAAGATACCTTAGGCTGGAGGGCCAGGGGTTCAATTCCCACCTGGGGGACAGCAATCTCAGGTCAGAGGGACTGGGGCTTTAGTCCCATAGGCACTCCTTGTGGCCTTGGGCAAGCCACCTCACCCTCTGTTAGGGTTGCCAACTTTTTCACAGAGAAAAACCTGACACCTGTGGCTCGCCATGCCCCACCCATTCTCTGCCCCTACCCCCACCCCAGTCCCACCGAGGATAATTGTAGGCTAACTCCCTTGGTCAGATAATAATTAAACTGGGATCCCCAAAAGCCAAACATGAAATGTACAACACTGGAGAAATAAAACTATAAAGTAATTTCCTCTTGCACTAAACAAAAACGCAAAGATGTTAGCCATACACACTTCCCAGACCAGACATATTCCAGTTAATAAATTCAAAATAAAAAGTATTTTTCTACCTTCTGTTTGGGAATTTTATTTTTCAGTTGCAATTGCTCCAGTCACTTTCTTCTGGTTTCTTCGTGTCTTCTGCGAGCTATCCATTTGTCCTTTCTTCTCTTTTAGATGTTTTCCATTCTCTCTCTATATCTGCTTTAACATACTGATCGTTTCCCTTTTGCTCTTTCCCCCATTTCTTTCCTTATTCCTTTATCATCCACTCAAATTTCACCCTTCCATTCTCAATCCCCTCTTACTCTCCCAATACCAGGCACATCATAGACTTTTCTTCCACACAAAACATATTTTCCCCTCTCATTCTCATTCCCCATCCCCTTCTAGTCCTCCCCCCAAATCAGCTCCCTTATAGTTCTAGACCCACCCAGCATCCACTCCCTTCTAGTCCCATTCTCCCATGCCGCCACATCAGCCCATTTCCAGTCCTATTCTAGCCCATCACCCATTTGCAGTCCAAGCTCCCCCCATCAGCCCATTTCCAGTCCTAGCCCCACATATGCTCTTTTCCAGTTCCATTCCAGCCCCCCATCAGCCAATTTCCAATCCTAGCCCCCTCGTCAGCCCACTTCCAGTCCTATTCCAGCCCCCATCAGCCCATTTCCAGTCCTATTCCAGCTCTTCATCAGGCCATTTCCAGTGCTAGCCCTCCCATCACAGGCCATTTCCAGTCCTAGCCCCCTCCCCATCACAGCCTCTTTCCAGTCCTAGCCCCCCCCCCATCATCACAGCCTATTTCCAGTCCTAGGCCCCCCCCCCACCATCACAGCCCTTTTGCAGTCCTAGTCCCCACCATCATCATAGCCCATTTGCAGTTCTAGCCCCCCCATCACAGCCCATTTCCAGTCCAAGTCCCCTCCCCCCAACCATCACAGCCCATTTGCAGTCCTAACCCCCCTAATCACAGACTATTTCCAGTCCAAGTTCCCCCTCCCCCCACCATAGCCCAATTCCAGTCCAGGTTGTCCTCCCCCCATAGCCCAATTCCATTGCAGCCCCCCCCCCCCATAGCCCATTTCCCGTCCAGGTCCCCTCCCATAGCCCAATTCCAGTCCAGGTCCCCTCATAGCCCATTTCCAGTCCAGGTTTCCCCCCCATAGCATTTTTCAAGTCAAGGTCCCCCCCCCCCCATAGCCCATTTCCAGTCCAAGTACACCCCTCCCATAGCCCAATTCATTTAACAGTTCATTTAACCCTTTATGTACAGTTCATTTAACCCTTTATATAGCTACATAAAGTGGTTTGTATATATTTATCATGTTTTTCCCTGTTAAAAATTGTTTTAATGTATACCCAAGTTATGATACCTGTTTATTGTAAACACAAATCAGCAAGCTGAGATGTGTAGTTTAATGTTCACTGTAAACCGCGCTGATGTCAATAGCGCGGTATAAAAGAGACTTTAAATAAATAAATAAAAATAAATAAATTCCAGTCCAGATCCCCCCATAGCCTATTTCCAGTCCAGGTTCCACCTCCCCATAGCCCAATTCCAGTCTAGGTTCCCCCCCCCCCCATAGCCCATTTCCAGTCCAGGTACACCCCCCCCCCCCATAGCCCAATTCCAGTCTAGGTTCCCCCCCCCATAGCCCATTTCCAGTCCAGGTACACCCCCCCATAGACCAATTCCAGTCCAGTCCCCCCCCCCCTAATAGCCTATTTCCAGTCCAGGTCCCCCCCCCCAGCCCATTTCCAGTCCAGGTACACCCCATCACAGCCCATCCAGTCCTTGGCCTCCCCTCCCCCCCATCAAAGCCCATTTGTAGTCCTAGCCTCCCCCCCCCCCCCGACCAGCCCCATGGCTGTCTGAGGTGCTTCAGAGGGAGCCGGGGAAGCCCGCACGAGGCCCCGGCTCCCTCTGTACAACCGCCAGCGTGAAGATCTTTTTCCTTCACACTGGCGGTTGTTTCTGTGAAGCCGCGAATGCTGGGAAAGGTTAAAGGGCATTGCCTTTAACCTTTCCCAGCAATCGCGGCTTCACATAAACAGCTGCCAGCGTGGAGGAAAAAGATCTTCACGCTGGCAGTTATACAGAGGGAGCCGGGGCCTCGCGCGGGCTTCCCTGGCTCCCTCCCCCGCGGACTTTGGGAGAAAAGCCGTTTTTTGCTCTGGCCACCCCCGATCTTGCGGCCAGAGCAAAAAGACAGCTTTTCAAGGGCCGGTTTTACATCTCTGCCGGCAGCCGGCCTGGCCATGGAAAAACCAGCAAGGCCGGCTGAATACTGGCCGGCAGGGCCGGCCCGTCCATTGAGCGAGAATGTTTTTTGCACAGGGCCCCGCGTTTCAGGGGGCCCCGCGCAAAAAACATTCTTTTGTAAAAGTAAAATTGAAAAAAAAAAAGAAAACCTGTCTCCTGCCGCTGTCGGGGCCGCCGCGGCAGAATCGAGCGTGCCGCGGGGCCCCCCTGTACCCGGCACAGCCTCTCCTCCCTGTAGCAACTCTCTCTTCTGAGCTGCAGTCAGACGCGCCGGCTTGCAGAGCGCGAAGGGAAGAGTTTCCCTTTCGCGACTCTGTTAGGCCCGCGGGGGCTGATGGGAACTTCCCATCAGCCCCCGCGGGCTTAACAGAGCAGCGAGGGAAAAACTCTTCCCTCGCGCTCTGCAAGCCGGCGCGTCTGACTTCAGCTCCAACGAGAGAGCTGCTACAGGGAGGAGAGGCTGTGCCGGGTACAGGAGGGCCCCGCGGCACGCTCGATTCTGCCGCGGCGGCCCCGACAGCGGCAGGAGACAGGTTTTCTTTTTTTTAAATTTTCCCTGGGCGGGGGGGGGGTGGGCTGGGCGTTAGGAGTGGTGCTGGGCTGGGCTGGAGGTTAGAAGTGGTGCTGGGGTGGGCTGGGGGGGGGTGTTAGGAGTAGTGATGGGCTGGGCTGGGCTGGGCTGGGCGGGGGGGGGGGTGTTAGGAGTAGTGATGGGCTGGGCTGGGCTGGGAGGGGGTTAGGAGTGGTGATGGGCTGGGCTGGGCTGGGCTGGGGGGGGAGGTGTTAGGAGTAGTGATGGGATGGGCTGGGCGGGCGGGCGGGGGGGGGGGGTTAGGAGTGGTGATGGACACTGGGCTGGTTGGGGGGTGTTAGGAGTGGTGATGGGCACTGGGCTGGCTGGGGGGGTTAGGAGTGGTGATGGGTGCTGGGCTGGGGGGGTTAGGAGTGGTGATGGGCGCTGGGGGGGTTAGGAGTTGTGATGGGCGCTGGGGAGGGGTTAGGAGTGGTGATGGGCGCTGGGGGGGCTTAAACTAAAAATTGGGTGATGGGGGATTAGGACTGGAAATGGGCTGGTGGGATTAGGACTGGAAGTGGGTTGATGGGGGTTAGGACTGGTAATGGGTATGGGAGGGCTTAAACTAAAAATTGAGTGATGGGGGATTAGGACTGGGAGTGGGCTGATGGGGAGGTTAGGACTGGTAATGGGCTATGGGGGGGCTTAAACTGAAAATTGGGTGATGGGGGATTAGGACTGGAAATGGGCTGGTGGGATTAGGACTGGGAGTGGGCTATGGGGGGGGCTAGGACTGGTAATGGGTTGGGGGGGTTGCTAGGACTGGAAATGGGCTGATTGGAAGGGGGCTTGAACTGCAAATAGCTGTTGGGGATGGGGCTTGGAATGGAAATGGGCTGAGGGGAAGTGGGGGGCTTGAACTGCAAATAGCTGATGGGGACGGGGCTTGGAATGGAAATGGGCTGAGGGGAAGTGGGGGGCTTGAACTGCAAATAGCTGATGGGGAGGGGGACTTGGAATGGAAATGGGCTGAGTGGAAGGGGGCTTGAACTGCAAATAGCTGATGGGAAGGGGGGCTTGGAATGGGCTCTTAGGGGAGGGAGCTAGGACAGGAACTGGGCTGATGGATGGGCTAGGATAGAACTGAGAATTGGGTGTTGGGGGGAGCTAAGATTGGAAATGGGCTTTGGTGGGGGCTTGGATTGAAATGGACTCATGGAGGGGCTAGAACTGGAAGTAGGCTCATGGGGGGCTTGGTTTAGAAATGGGCTGAGTGGAGGGGAGCTAGGATTTAACATGGGCTGATGGTGGGGCTAGGAAAGGACTAGAAATGGGCTGATGGGAGGCTGGTATTGGAAATGAGCTGATGAAGGGACTCGGATAGGACTGGAAATGGATGGGGGAGCTAGGACTGGAAATGGGCTGATGTGGGGACTAGAAGGGAGCGGATACTGGGTGGGGCTGGAACTAAAAGGGAGCTGATGTTGGGGGAGATTAGAAGGGGATGGGGCTGGGAGAATGAAATGGAGAGGGGAAAAATATTTTGTGTGGGAGGGAAGAAAAATGTACAATTGGCCGGGTATTGGGAGACTAAGTGGGGATTGAGGATGGAGGGGTAAAATTTGAGTGGATGAAATAGGAATGAGGAAAGAGCAAAAGGAGAAAGATTATTATGTTAAAGCAGATGTAGAGAGAGAATGGAAAAAACTAGAAGAGAAGAAAGGACAAATGGACAGCAGACGATGGAGAGATAGCAGAAGACACAAATAAACCAGAAGAAAGTGGCTGGAACAATTGCAACTGAAAAAAAACTGCACAAAAGGTACAAAGATATCTCTTTATTTTGAATTTATTAACTGGAATATGTCAGCTCTGGGAAATGTGCATCATTAATGTCTGTGCTTTGTGTAGTACAAGAGGAAATTAATTTATAGTTTTATTTCTACATTGTTGTTGTACATTCCAAGTTTGGCTTTTAGGGTTCCCAGTTTAATTATTGTCTTCCTGTTTTTAAATTGTGATTCCTTGTTTGGTGATAGTCTATGTTCTGCATGTGTAACTGAGCTGAGGTATTCTGTTTATGTAATTCCTATTTGACATTGTCACTTGTTCTCTTTCCCCAGTAGGTCATGTATTGTTATTCTCTGAAATGTATTGGTTTAATATTTGCAGTGTTGCCTTTTGATAGGTAGTGTATGGTGCTTTATGAGTCCTGGTAGTGCTGTTGGGATACGGTGGGTTTGCTATGGGTTCTAAATGGGCAGTGTTTGTAGTAGTTCCTAATGTGCCTGGCGGTTGGCACTGGATTATAGTAATGTAGAAATCTTTGTCTTTCTTTATCCATACACTCATGAAGAGGCATGTTTACTAAAAGTTAGTGTATGATAACATTATGCAAATATTTATGCAAATGAGGCCCCTTATGCAAATGAGGCCCCGCACCGAGTCTCCGCACATGGCCCCGCACCCCCCTTGGGCCGCCCCTGCTGGCCGGTTGGCAACCCTACCCTCTGTTGCCTCAGGTGCACATAGATTGTGGGCCCCTTGAGGATAAGGGAATGTATCCAGTACCTGTTTGTAGTGATTACATAATATAAACTGCTTTGATTGAAGGATAAGGCAGTATAGAAAACTGGTTAAATAAATAAAATACATATAAGTAGCTCCTGAGAATGATACATCCATTTTATGTAAGGTTACCAGAATCTTTTGCAGGCAAATCTGTGACGCTTATTATTGTGGGTGGAAAGGAGGGAGGATACACCTTAGGTCCAGGTTTGAGCAATGAGGAGGGGAGTCATTACCCTACTCTCCCCTCTCCCCATCCATTCCATGACAGAAACAATATCACTTCCAAGCAGACACATTAATTAACAGAGCAATAGAAACAGTGATGCATTTCACCCATACTGTGCAGAATATAAAGATAATGGATATAAATTCTAAAAACTGACATATTCCAATCACTTCATTAAAATAAAATATTTTTTCTGTCTTTCTTGTCTGGCCATTTTACTTTTCTAATCATCTTATGCCCAGTCTATGATTTCTGCTTTCTTCTGTCTTTCTCTTAACGCTGGTTCCATGGTCTTCTGTCCTTTTGCCATTTCTTTTCACTTTCTTCCCTACACCTAGCTCTGACATTCGTTTCTCACTTTCCTCTTTCTTCCATTTATTTTTCTGCTTCTCTGCTCAGATTTTACCTCTGCGCACCATTCAGACATCCATTTTCCTTTTTTTGTTTTACTGTATCTACCTACAGCTTTCTCCCACTGCTGGCTTCCCATTCATCATATCCCTCTCTGTCCCCAGCCTCTTACTAACTCCATATCGAGGGATTTTAAATGCCCCTTTGTGACATGTCTGCAGTGTGTCGCCTGTTGCACCTTCCTGAATGGCACCTCTGTCCCCATTGCTGGAATCAAGGACAGGAGGCTGCCAAACAGGTGGGAACTAGGGACACATCTGGAAAATCAGGTACAATCCATGAAAATTGGGGACATTTGGCTATCTTATCTGAACCTGAGTGTCCCTAAAACTAACAGGGGTCTGGACATATACTTTTTTATTTTAAAACATTTATATACCGCCATGTGTTTGTTTTTATATAATGGTAAACTGCCTTGAATACTGAAACATAACAGAATACTCAAAACTATCAAAACCATACTCCTCCCCAACCCTCACACCCTTGAATACCTGCTCTGCTCCAGCCATACCTACAGTAGCTGTTTAATGTGGAAACAAAAATGTTTTAAAAGTTTTTCTAAAAGTCTTCCTGCTCTTTCTGCAAACCTTCCAGGCGTCTCTTTTGCCTCTAAAACTGCAAAGAGGCCCGGCCCTGAGTGTCCCTTTTGCCCTTAAAACTGAAGGGCCTCAGCCTGAGTGTCCCTAAAACTGAAGAGGGGCCTGGGTCTGAGTGTCCCATCTGTCCCTAAAACTGTCTTTTGAAAACTGAAGAGCTTTGACAGCATCATGGCCAGCTTTTCTTCTACCCGTGGGGGATGGGATCTCCACAGGCAGCCTGCCGACTGCTACTTTTGGTGGGGCCAGGGCCCATGTGGCCCACCCTTTTCCGATGCCTATGATGTAGGGAGAAATTAGAGAGGACGGGTAGTGAGAAGTAGCCGAATGAGTGCACTTATAGGTCAGTAGGAGAAGTTTTAATTGGACGCAGAAACAGATAGGGAGCTAGTGAAGCGACTTGAGGGGTTATATGAACATAGCGAGAGTAGTGGAAGATAAAGCTCCACAGTTGAATTTTGAACAGATTGAAGGAGAGAGAGATGATTCAGGGGGAGAGCAGAAAGGAGGAGGTTGCAATATTCTAGATAGGAGGGAGGTTCTAGAGGCCAAATTTAGGCTTTTAGGTAGGAAGTTGAAATCCAGAAATGTCAGGGTAGCATTCTCTGAAATGCTTCCTCTTCCACACGCAGGACCTAAAAGGCAGGCAGCGCTCCGGAGTCTCAATGTGTGGATGAGATGATGGTGCAAAGAACAGAGTTTTGGATTTGTTAGGAACTGGGCAACATTCTGGGGAAAAGAGGGGCTTTTCCCAAAGGACACGCTCCACACTAACAGGGATGGAACCAGGTTGCTGGCATTCATATCCCGTTTTATTATGTAAATAGTTAAATATCCCATTTTACTATGCAAATAGTTTTACTACTGTTCTATGTAACTTATTATTTGTAAACCACCCCTGGATCTCTGGAAGGGGCGGTATAGAAGCATTAAATAAATAAATACAATTCCTTATCGTTCCTCCAGTTTAGTCCTCCACCTCTGGGTAGTGTACCTCCTCCTGCAGCTTGGAGACTGGGCATGTCAAAACTCATGACATCACTGGACATAGCCTGCTGGCACCACCCATCAGCCCCAGTGTGTCCAGTCTCCATCCAGCAGGAGGACGTAGCGAGCCTAGGTGCTGGGCTCACTTGAGGAACAATTAAGGAGCAGTTTAGTTAGGTTTCTATGATATTTAATTGTCCTAATCTTATCTGTATAGGGAGCACAGTTTGAATCAAATTGCTTTAAAGTTATTTATAAATTACTTTTAAATTACTTTTAAATTATTTGGAGATTACTTTTAACTTACCTTGAAGTCACTTTTAAATTACGTTTAAATTTCTTTTAAATTAAAGGGGGTTAATTTCCACCCTTTTACATTTATTTTGGGGTCCTGTCCCTTTAATAATGGCTGTCTTATATCTCCTTTTACCTTTCTCTGCTGAGGCAGCTCTCCACAGGGATCTTTCCCCCCGGACTGTATGGGGGAGAACCCCGTGAGTCCCATCGGCACACAATGTGTGTGTCGGCCGGAGGCGTTGCATGAGCTGCAGCATGCTGCCGGGTCCAGCGAGACACATTGAGCCATGAGCGGCAGGTCGGGAAGGACACACACGGCTTCGCAGAAGAGAGCTAGTTCACTCTCCGGGGTAAGTGGAGCGCTGCGGTGAACGGGGGGCCGCATCTCTTAGGCCGGTATCGCTGCCAGGGTCTGGTGAGAAGCTGCGGCCAGTTGCAGGGAGCTTTTCTCCAAGCGTGGTTTTTGGCACCAAATAGACCCAGAGCGAAGCGACACCATTTTATGTAACCGTGTGGCTGAAGTAGCATCGGCCCGCGGGTCTAGAGCCCACTGCAACGCATAAAGCTGTTCCCTACTTTTTCTTTTCAACTGCTTTAGGCAATTAATAGTTTAATTTTCATTTGGCTTTTGATTTTAATTTTGAGTTTAAATAAAATAAAATAAAGGCAGGAGAAGCTGTGGTTAACCCAAGTTCCTGGCTGGGTAGTCAGCTGCTGGGGATTCGAACGTATGTCGTCACGACCACAGTATGTGGTCTGTGGTGCACGCAGAGGGACAGTGGCTGACACAGGCATATGTCGGACCTGCGTGTCTGTCTCGAGCAGTGTAGAACAGCAGATGGAATCTCATGTAGTTTTGAATGTCCCGGAGCCGGCAACTGCAGCCGGAGAAGAGGCGCTGACGGTTGCGCAGCCAGGGCCCAGTACAGAGGGCCTTGCGGGGCCATCGTATGCGCCATCTATGATGGCCTTGGGACAACCGCTGGAGGATTTCTGTCCGGATTTCGTGTTAATCATGCATCAAGCGTTCTGTATGAAGTGTCAAGGGAAGTTGCCTGAGTCTGTGCAAATGGCAAACTCAGTGCCACAACCCTGAGCTGGAGATCCTAGTGGGGCATCTCCACAAGCCCCTAAAAGAGCTCAGGCTACCAACCCTTCTCCCTCAGACGTGGCCTGGGCTGAGACGGATGAGATGGATGAGGGACTCGAAGCTGGCAAGGATGACTTGGAAGAAGGAGAGATACCGGAGCCTGAGGATCAGGCGAAAATCATTCGGGTGTTCCGGAAGGAGGAGCTGACGGCACTTATCACGGAATCTCTCCAGACGTTGAGACTCGCTACAGCACAACCAGCAGAGGATGAGGATGTGGAAGATCCTGTCATTCAAGCAGTGAGACAGGCTCAGGTAGTGTTTCCCGTCCATCGCGTTGTGGAGCACATGATCCAGGATGAGTGGGATCAGCCTGAGGCAGGTCTAAAGGGTGTCAGGACCATGAACAGGCTCTACCCATTGGCAAATATGGACAAGGAGAGGTTCCGGTCTCCGCGGAGTGATGCCGCAGACGTAGCAGTGACAAAGACCACCATCCCGGTGGAAGGTAGCGCAGCCTTAAAGGATATGCAGGGCAGGAAGGTAGATGGTTTCTTGAAACAATCATTTGAAGCTGACGCGCTTTCCTTGCAGGCTTCCATCTGTGGAGCTTGGGTGGTGAGAGTGTGTCTCCGATGGTCGCAACATTTGCATCAGTCTCCGCAGTTAGAACAGGAGAGTATCAGGCAACTAGATTGCCTTGAATCTGGATCAGCGTATCTGGCAGATGTGCACTACGATCTGATCAGAGCACTGGCTAATAGTATGGCTTCCTTAGTGGCTGCCCGGAGATCCCTGTGGTTAAAAAACTGGGCAGCCAATGGGTCATCTAAGGCACGTCTCAGTAAGCTACCTTTTAAAGGGAAGTTGTTGTTTGGCGAAGACCTCGATAAGTTGGTCAAGGAGTTAGGTGAATCCAAGGGTGGAAGGCTTCCAGAGGATAAGCCTAAACAAGGGAAATCTCTGCCGGCCTTTTGGGGGCAGTTTAGGGATTTCAGGAAGTTTTGTACTTCTCGGCTGGGTGGTTTTCAAAGGGGAAGATTTGCTTCTAGAGCCCAGGGGTTTCGTGGGTTTCGAGGAGCAAGTAGAGGTTTCACGGCTCCTTCCTCTGCAACATTTCGAAAACCACAATGAAAGGGGGTGGGCTCCGGTGGGATGCTTACCGATCGGGGGGCGTCTTCGGGGGTTTCTTCCTGCCTGTGCCCAAATCACGTCCGACCAGTGGGTGTTGGAGATCATTTGCGAAGGATATGCACTGGAATTGGCAAAACCAGTTCTAGACTCTTTTGTGATGTCCCCCTGCAAAGGACAACAGAAAGCTTTGGAAATTCGACAGACATTAGACCGGCTGTTACAGTTGGGAGCTGTCATGCCAAGAGCGGATTACGGCGTGGGTCAATACTCCATCTATTTCGTAGTGCCAAAGAAAGGCGGATTGGTCTGTCCTATTCTGGATCTCAAAGGGGTAAATCGTTGTCTGTGAGTGCCTCATTTCAGAATGGAAACATTGCGGTCGGTCATTGTAGCGGTGCGTCAAGGGGAATTCTTGATGTCTCTAGATCTTACAGAGGTGTATTTGCACATTCCGATAAGAGAGGTTCATCAAACATTGCTACGATTTGCCCTGCCTTGGGGTCATTATCAGTTCCAGGCCTTACCTTTTGGTCTGGCAACAGCTCCACGGACCTTTACCAAGATCATGGTAGTGGTTGCGGCGGCTCTAGGAAAGGAAGGAATTTTGGTCCACCCTTATCTCGACAATTGGCTGATTCGAGCAAAGTCAAGAACCAAAAGCATTCAGGTTACAGCCAAGGTGGTGAAGTTCCTGCAGAGTCTTGGCTGGGTGGTCAATGCTGCCAAGAGTTGCTTAGCTCCATCCCAGGACCTCGAGTATCTAGGGGTCTGCTTCAACACGCAGAGAGGGGTGGTGTGTCTCCCGAAGTGGCGAGTACAAGCTCTGCAGCAGTTGGTACGCAAGTTCAGAACTACTCAGGCTCCCTCGGCGTGGACTTATCTTTGGGTACTAGGGACGATGGCGGCGACCTTGGAGGTAGTGCCGTGGGCTCGATTTCATATGAGACCCTTACAGAGGGCATTGCTTCGCCGTTGGTCATATCAGTTACATTAGTTGAACAAACGGCTCCCCTGCCCTCTCCGGGTCAGGGAGTCGCTTCGATGGTGGCTTCGTCCGGAGTCTCTGGTGGCACGGGTTGCTCTGGAACAGCTGCAGTGGTTTCCCTTGCTCACGGATGCGAGTCTAGCGGGATGGGGAGCGCTTTGCGGCGCTCTTTTCACGCAAGGCACTTGGACCGAACAAGAAAGGATGTGGTCAATCAACCGCTTGGAGCTGAGAGCAGTCTCACTGGCATTACGGACGTTCGAAACTATGGTAATGGGGCAAGCGGTGCGAGTCCTGTCCGACATCTCCGCGATGGTGGCCTACATCAATCGGCAAGGCGGTATGGGAAGTGTGGCCATGGAAGAGGAAGCAGAGGCGCTATTCGTTTGTGTAGAGACTCAACTTCCAGCAATCTCGGCGGCCCATATTGCAGGAAAGGACAATGTAATGGCAGATTTTCTCAGCAGAGTTCGGGTGGATGCCGGAGAATGGGAGTTGCATCCGGACATCTATGCGCAGATAGTTCGCAGATGGGGTTCACCAATCATGGATCTCATGGCGACGTTTCGATCAGTGAAGACGAATCGTTTTTACAGCAGGCGACGAGAAAGGATGTCGGAGGGGATCGACGCCTTGATTCAGCCTTGGCCATCATCAGGCCTCCTTTATGTCTTTCCTCCGTGGGCACTGTTAGGGCGAGTGATTCAACGGATCGAGGCTCACTCGGGAACAGTGTTGTTAGTGGCTCTGGATTGGCCAAGGCGCCCGTGGTACGCCGATCTCATTCGCTTTCTCGACGGGGATCCCTGGAGGTTACTGTCGGAGGAGGACCTTTTACTTCAGGGTCCGCTCCAAATGCCTCAAGTGGATTGATTCTCGCTTACGGTATGGCCAATGAAAGGGCAAGGTTAAAGAAAAAAGGTTACTCAGCAGCAGTCATTACTACCTTGCTTCAGGCAAGAAAAAATTCCACATCTCTGGCTTATGTGCGTATTTGGCGTATTTTTGAGGACTGGTGTTCTTGGAGGCAGGTACGCGTGGCTACTGTAGCCGTGCCTGTAGTGTTGAGTTTTCTGCAAGATGGGTTCGATAAAGGTCTGGCGGCCAGTTCCTTGAGAGTTCAGTTGGCGGCACTGGCATGCTTTAGAGGCAAGGTACAGGGCGTGGCTTTGGGAGCGCATCCAGATGTGTTATGTTTTCTCAAAGTAGTCACTAGGCTGCGTCCCTCTCGGAGAATGACGGTTCCGCCGTGGGATCTTAATTTGGTGTTAGGGGCATTGGTTAAGGCACCTTTTGAGCCGTTGCACTGGACGACAGTCAAAGATTTAACCTTAAAGGCGGTATTTTTGGTGGCTATTTGTTCAGCAAGACGCATCTTGGAGTTGCAGGCGTTGTCATGTAGAGAGCTGTTTTTATCTTTCTCAAGAGAAAAGGTGGTGTTGAGACCAGTACCGTTGTTTTTGCCAAAGATAGTGTCACCGTTTCATCTAAATCAAACGTTTTCCCTTCCAACGCTCAGTTCTACGGAGGGGAACGGCTCGGACTGTAGTTTACGTCGTTTGGATATAATGAGAGTTCTGCGGCAGTATTTGAAGGTCTCTGAAACTTTTTGCAGATTGGACCGTCTCTTCGTGCTGTTCGGAGGTCTTCATAAAGGGGAGGCGGCGGCGAAAGCATCTATCTCCATATGGATTAAGGAGGCAATTGCGTCAGCATATATTTTGCAGGGTCGTCCAGTGCCAGTGGGGCTACGAGTTCACTCTACTAGGGCACAGGCGACTGCCTGGGCGGAGCACAGTTTGATTCCTCCAGCGGAAATTTCTAGAGCGGCCACCTGGTCCTCTCTGCATACTTTCAGTAAACACTATCGACTAGATGTTTTGACAGCGAGCGATGTCTGTTTCGGGACGGTGATGTTACGATCCGGGTGCAAAGGTCCCTCCCAATGATTACTGCTCTGATACGTCCCAGAGGTGGAGGACTAAACTGGAGGAACGATAAGGAAATTAAAATTACACTTACCTGGTAATTGTAGTTCCTTGAGTGAATCCAGTTTAGTCCTCATCCCGCCCTTTGGATGATCAGTTCTCGGTTTATTTACATATGGAGAAGAGAATTCATTGAGAAGGCTGAGAGGCTTCTATCGCTCTCTGGATCGCTGTGAGTATAGCCATTTCCCACATTTTCCTTTCCTTCTCTTTGCTTGCTTAAGAGGGTGGAACAGAGAAGGTAAAAGGATGCTAGAAAGCAACAGTGGGTGATAAAAAAAAAAAGGACCGGTCGTTATAAATGAATTCATATGTAAAGGCCAGGGTCTTCTTGTTGAAGATTTAAGTTAGTTGTAGTTCTTGTTGGAATTAAATTTTAGCTACTTACTTGTTGCTCCTTTGAGTCTGCTTTTTCAATAGTGCATTGGGGCTGATGATTGGTGCCAGCAGGCTATGTCCAGTGATGTCATGAGTTTTGACATGCCCAATCTCCAAGCTGCAGGAGGAGGTACACTACCCAGAGGTGGAGGACTAAACTGGATTCACTCAAGGAACTACAATTACCAGGTAAGTGTAATTTCAATTTAATCTCTAAAAAGGAGATAGAGCTGTTTTTAAACTAGATAATAGGGGAAAGCCGACAGTCATCCAGGAACGCATGGTTTGAAAGGATGTATCCTTAAAGGATACTAGTAAAAGAGGAAAGTTAGGACATCCCTACAGAGAGGTTCCAATAATGATAAAAGTAACCCAGATGCCCTTAAGTACAGAGCTGAAAGATTCCAAATTACCCCTATCAACTGATAAACAGATTAATATGAATAAAATACAACCTCTAAAATGTCTGTATGCAAATGCTAGAAGTCAACAAAATAAGATGGGAGAGCTAGAATATATAGCACTAAATGAAAGGTTAGATATGATTGGCATCTCAGAGACCTGGTGGAAGGAGGACAACCAATGGGACACTGTGATACCTGGGTACAAGCTATACAGTAATGATAGGGTAGATCAAATTGGTGGAAGGGTTGCACTGTATGTTAGAGAGGGCATTGAATCAACTAGGATTAAAGTTTTGCAGGAAACAAAATACATTGTAGAATCTCTATGCATAGAAATTCCATGTAAAAAGGGGAAGGCAATGGGAGTGGGAGTGTGCTACCAATCACCTGGCCAGAATGAACAGATGGATGATGAAATGCTGAAAGAAGTCGGGGAAGCTAACAAAAGTTACAACAGAGACAATAAATGGCAGATGGACTATAGACATAGAAAAAGATTTAAGATTAAACAGAGGAAATTGGACTTTGCGCTATCTTTATATTTCACACAGTATGGAGAACTGCATCTCTTATCTGATATGGTATCACATGCGGAATCTGACTTCTTGGGGTTTCAATTTAATTTTTGTCTACATATTTTTATTTTTACTTTAGGTTGTGGTCACTTATTCTATACTTGGTGAGGGTCTGTGTTCTGAGTGTGTGACCAAGGCCAGGTATTCTGTTAACATGGAGTTTGTACATAGGGATCTGTACTCTAGTAATTTGACTTGTATAGCTTTTCAAATAGGTGTATGGATATTTTGGGGTCCATTGCAGTATTTATAGTGCTGCTTTTTTTCTGGGTAAGCCTGTTATTGTTTGAGTTCTGGAAGTATATGATGGTATGGTAGATTTGGCCTTGTAGATCTTCAGTGACTTTTGCAGTGTTCTATATTAGTTCACAATATGCCTGGCACTGGAGAATGTTTATGTTGTTGTTAGTGAGTTGACCAGAATCAGTTTTTATTTTTTGGACTATCACAGCCTGTTTGTATGTTGCTAAGTATTTATTGCTAAGTATTTTTATTTTGGCTATGCATTTGCTCTTTCGCTGCAATTTTCTCACAACACTGGATTTGAAGGAGAAATACTAATATCGCTTGAAAAGAGTTCACAAAGCAGTTTAGGAAAAAAGGAGGGTAGGTTGCAGCCAACATTAATAATAATGAGGGAGGAGCGTAGATTTATAGGTTGCTGGGGGGGAGGGGGTGCTAGAAACACTAGCACCGGCCTTGGCTCTAACCACTAGGCTACTCCTCCACATGGAGATAGTCATGGTTTAATGGGAGAAAGCCAACATGGATTTTGTCTTACTAATCTGTTATATTTTTTTGAAGATGTGAATAAACAGGTAGACAAAGATAAACCGGTTGATATACAGTAGTGTATCTGGATTTTCAGAAAGTCTTTGACAAGACCCCCCATGAGAGACTCTTGGCAAAATTAAAAAGTCATGGGATTGGAGGCGGTGTAGTATTGTGGATCAGGAACTGGTTAAAAGATGGAAAGCAGAGAGTAGGGCTAAATTGCCAATATTCTCAATGGAGAAAGGTGGATAGTGGAGCACCCCAGGGATCTGTGCTGGGCCCACTTTTTAACATATTTATAAATTACCTGAAAATAGGAATAATGAGTGAGGTGATCACATTTGCAGATGACACAAAATTATTGAAAGTTGTTAAAACGCAAGAGGATTGTGAAAAATTGCAAAAGGAACTTGATAAATTGGAAAACTGCAGATGAAATTTAATGTGGACAAGTGCAAAGTTATGCACCTAGGAAAGAACAACCCAAACTATGGTAACCTGATGAAGATACCACCTTAGAAACTACCACCAAGGAAAAAGATTTAGGCATAGAAACATAGAAATATGACGACAGAAAAAGACCGCATGGCCTATCTAGTCTGTCCTTCATTAACAACTACAACAGTCCCGTTTTACCTTTAGAGATCCTCTGTGTTTGTCCCATGCTTTTTTGAATTCAGTTACCGTCCTCATCTCTACCACCTCCACTGGGAGACTATTCCATGGATCCACTACTCTTTCCATAAAGAAATATTTCCGCATATCACTCCTGAATCTATCTCCCTTCACCCTCATCCCATGTCCCCTCGTAGCAGAACTTGCTTTCAATTGAAAGAGGCTCTCTCCCTGAACATTTATGCCACGGAGGTATTAAAACATCTCAATCATATCACCTCTATCCCGCCTTTCCTCTAAGGTGTACATATTAAGATCCTTCAGTCTGTCCTCATATGCTTTATAATGAAGAGCACTAATCATTTTAGTAGCCACCCTCTGCACCGACTCCATCCTGTTCACATCCTTTTGAAGGTGCGGTCTCCAGAATTGCACACTATACTCCAAATGAGGTCGCACGAAAGACTATATTGCTCCCTTGGATTGCTGCAGCCCAAGTGCATGACCTTACATTTTTTAACATTAAATCCCAGCTGCCAAATTCTAGACCATTCTTCAAGCTTAGCTAGATCCCTCCTCATGTTATCTACCCCTTTCTGGGTGTCTACTCTATTGCAGATTTTGGTATCATCCGCAAAGAGGCAAACCTTACCTGAAAGCCCTTCCGCTATATCACTAACAAAGATGTTAAAAAGAATCGGACCAAGGACAGATCCCTGGGGCACACCACTGATAACATCCTTCTCCTCAGAGTGAGCTCCATTTACTTGTACTCTTTATCGCCTCCCACCCAACCAATTTCTAACCCAAGCAGTAACTTTAGGGTCCATCCCTAGGGTGCTCAGTTTGTTTATAAGTCGCCTGTGAGAAACAGTGTCAAAGGCTTTACTGAAATCTAAATACACCACATCTAGGGCTCTCCCTTGGTCCAACTCCGTGGTCACCCAGTCAAAGAAATCAATCAGATTTGTCTGACAAGACCTGCCTCTGGTGAATCCATGCTGCCTCAGATCCTGTAATCCGCTGGACTCCAGATACCTCACTGTTTTCTCTTTCAGCAGCGTTTCCAATAGTTTACTCACCACCGAAGTTAAACTAACCGGCCTGTACTTTTCAACCACATCCTTACTTCTGCTTTTGTGTAAAGGCACCACATGAGCCTCTCTCCAGTCCTTTGGCACCACTCCCGACTCCAACGAGGCATTGAAAAGGTCAGTCAGTGTTGCTGCTAGAACGTCCCCAAGTTCCCTCAGTATTCTCGGGTGTATCCCATCCGGTCCCATCGCTTTGTCTACTTTAAGTTGAGATAGTTTCTCACGAACACAGTCTTTTGAAAATTGTTGAAGATGTCCTTTGCTTCTGTTCCTATTTGTGGGTGTTTTCTGAGGTCCTGCTCCTGGTTCTTCATCTGTGAACACAGAACAAAAGTATTTGTTCAGCAATTCCACTTTATCCTTATCAGCTTCTACATATTCCTCCCCTGCACCCTTGAGTCTGACAATACCACTCTTGCCCTTCCTCTTCTCACTAATATAGCTGAAAAACGTTTTATCCCCCCATTTTATTGCATTGGCTATTTCCTCCTCCTTTTGAATTTTTGCCTTCTTGACTACTTTGCTAGCTTCTCTAAGTTTTTCCAAATACAGATGCCTGTCTTCCTCTCTCTGTGATCTCTTTTTCTTCACTTTTTCAGCTACTTCTTTCGAAAACCATAGCGGTCTCCTTTTCCTTATACCTTTATTTACCATTTTAACAAAAAGGTTGGTTGCCCTTAAAATATCCCCTTTAAGTTTTTCCCACTGTTTTTCTACATCCCTCAGCTGTTCCCATCCAACTAACGACTCCCTGAGGTATTGGCCTATCTTCGCAAAGTTAGTCTTCCTAATGTCTAAGATCCTCGCCTTTGAATGGATTCTAACAGCCCTAGTCCTAATACTGAACCACACCATCTGGTGATCACTGGATGCAAAATGATCTCCCACTACAACATCAGAAACACTTTCACCATTGGTAAGCACCAAGTCCAGTATGGCCCCTTCACGTGTGGGGTCTGTTACCAATTGCCTGAATAGTTCTCCTGTAGAGAATCCAGGATCTCTTTACTTCTAGATGATACTGCAGCAGGAATGTGCCAATCAACATCTGGCATATTGAAATCTCCTATCAGTAGCACTTCCCCTTTCCTAGCAATGCTGCACGTCTTCAATTAACTCTCTGTCCACCTCTTCCTCTTGTGAGGGAGGTCTGTATATCACACCAATGTAAATAGGTTTCTCTTTCCCTCTTTCTAGTTTAACCCACAATGCCTCCCTTCGCCCTTTTAAGCTCTGTAATTCCAAAGCTTTAATAGTAGTTTTTACATATAGTGCCACTCCTCCTCCCCTACTTCCTACCCTGTCCTTTCTGAATAAAGTATAGCCAGGTATAGTTACATCCCAATCATGGTTTTCTGTGAACCATGTTTCTGTAACTGCCACTAAATCCAAGTCAGCCACTCCCACCAAAGCTTCAACATCAGGGATCTTATTTCCCATGCTAAGGGCATTTATACACACTGCTTTCCATATGTTACCCCTGTTACCCATTTCCATAAAGTTATTTAATGTATCACCTACCTGGGGGCTTTCACTTACCTGGGGGCTTTCTTCACCCATCCCCAACGAATCTAGTTTAAAGCCCTCTTCAGTAGATTAGCCAGTCTACTACTGAAGACGTGTTGACCTTTCTTGGACAGATGGATGCCATCTCTGCTCTGCAACCCTTGGAACAGCATCCCATGGTCTAGGAAAACAAAACGCTCTCGATGACACCATCCACGCAGCCATGCATTCATCTCCAGGATGCGAGCCTCTCTGCCTTGGCCTTTACCCTCAACAGGAAGGATTGAAGAGAACACCACCTGTGCACCTAACTGCTTCACCCTCTGTCTCAGAGCCATGAAGTCACTTTTGATACGTTCTGAGGTATACCTGGCAGTATCATTTGTTCCAACATGGATTAGCAACATTGGGTAATAGTCAGTGGCCTTGATGAGTCTCGGCAAACTCTCCGTAACATCTTGGATTTTGGCACCAGGCAGACAGCATACCTCTCTGGACATCAAGTCTGGTTGGCAGATGGACGCCTCAGTACCCCTCAGAAGAGAGTCTCCAACCACCACTACCCTTCGTTTCCTTGTGGTTACTGATTCTGCAACTTTGGGGTACTTGAGCTCTGGTTCTTCCCTTTCCAGGGCTGCTTTCACCTCCTCCACTTCCAGGGCTGCATAATGGTACTTCAATTCAAGGGCTGGGGAAGTTGGATTGGTAATTTTGCAGGCCCTGGTGACTTGTGTCCAACCATCGACAGTCTGTTGGCACCCATCTTCTCCTCTGCTGGAGAGCTTGGTTGCAGCAAGAAGCATCTCATCAATGTACTTCTCACTGTCTTGAATGCTCCTCAGCCTCGCCACCTCCTCTCTGAGTTCCTCCACTTGTTTCCTCAGAGCTTCAGCATGCAGGCACCCTGCACATGGAACCGGTCCTTCAAATGGAACTAGGACCTCTGTCTGGACCGAGGCAGAAGCTGTAACGGGGGCTACAGCTCTAGCGATACGATTTTTCCCAGCCATTGTTCTGTTCGTGGAGCTTAGGTATCTGTTAAAGAAAAAGAGAGAGATCTACCAAGTACCAGCCGCTTTCCCAGCTGTCCTTTCAGAGAAAAAGCAGTTAAATCTCTTTAATTATATTCAAAATGTGCTGGTCCAATTCTCTGTGCTTTGTCAAATGGGGAAGTGCCCTATAAAGCAAGACTACTCGCTAGGGGTGGGTGGGAATCTGGGTGGGTAGGGAGGGAACTAACACCTGAATAGGTGTTAGCAGTTCCCAAAGCTGAGGAGGTTACTGGAGTTCAACCACCTACTGTGCTCAAGGAAAGTCCCACTAAAGCACCAAAAAAAGTAACCTTGCTTTAAAAATGTACAAAAAACCATTTTAAGAGCTCCCAGTCAGAGAGCTAACAACTTAATATAATAAAACAAACCCTTAAATCCTTACTGTTGGTTGATCTGGAGAGCTTCTGTAGGAAAGCCTGAACAGGGCAGGGCACTGGAGCCTTTTATGCAGGCCCTCAGCTGCTCTCAGGAAATCAGGCCCACTAACTCCTGATTAGGTGTTAGCAGTTCCCAAAGCTGAGGAGGTTACTGGAGTTCAACCACCTACTGTGCTCAAGGAAAGTCCCACTAAAGCACCAAAAAAAAGTAACCTTGCTTTAAAAATGTACAAAAAACCCTTTTAAGAGCTCCCAGTCAGAGAGCTAACAACTTAATATAATAAAACAAACCCTTAAATCCTTACTGTTGGTTGATCTGGAGAGCTTCTGTAGGAAAATACAACTTCGTGGATAATACACTGAAACCCTCTGCCCAGTGTGCAGCGGTGGCCAAGAAAGCAAATAGAATGTTAGGAATCATAAGGAAAGGAATGGAGAATAAAATCAAAGATATTATAATGCCTCTGTATTGTTCCATGGTGCAACTTCTCCTTGAATATATTGTGTGTACTTCTGGTCACCATATCTTAAAAAGGATATGGCAGAATTAGAAAAGGTACAGAGAAGAGCGACAAAACTGGTAAAGGGGATGGAAGGATACCCCCTTTGTTGCTGTTGTTGTGAACTGCCATCGAGTCGGTACTGACTCATCGCTACCCTCTGGATAGTTTCCTAAACTGTGTTCGGTCTTCAGTAGTAGTTGATATGGAAGGGCAGACTAGATAGGCCATGTGGTCTTTTTCTGCTGTCATTTTTCTATGTTTATAAAGTTAAATGACAGGTGTTCTGTGTAAGATTACACACATCCTATCCATCGGCAAGTATGACCTGTTCAAAGGTGAATGTTGAAAGAGGAAAATGAAGACTACAATTTTCTAGCACATAGGTGCTAAAACACCTACCTCGTTTTGTTTATTTATTTAACTTTTTTTTATTTGTCAAAGAGGTTTACAGATAATAATTTAACTTAAGATACATAGAGCAGAATATGTAAACTTAACTAGGCGTTATTTAACATGCGCAAACTATAATTCGTAGTTCACAGTTTAACTTAAGGTACTGTGCATAGAACAAAGTAGGCAATCTTAACGAGACTTAATGTGAGCAACTACAGCAAATGGGCAAAGCAGGACAGCAGAAACATTGGGAAGGGGGGAGTATGTGGCTATAATTATTTCTCTATTATTATTTATAAGCATTTGTATACTGCCTGGTTGAATGAGGGGGGCTTGGGCGTGGGGAAGAGGGGGCCTATAGTAGTATCCCCCATACACCAAGTGCCTCATACTCAAAAGAATTTATGCAGTTAGCACAATCTGCTAACCTCATAAGCCCCACTGAGTCTGATATTCATCATCACCTCACTCATTAACAGGCTCATAAAAGGAACTCAAAATACTTAACAAGGATTCATATTAATATTCCTCGACATCTCAGCGGACTTTGACACCATCAACCACAAAATCCTCTTAGAATGCCTACAAACAATAGAATCCATGGTGCTGTACTAAAGTGGTTCCAAGCCTACCTAAACAACACTCCAACAAATAAAGATCAGTACACTGTCTTCAACTCCCTACCCTCAGACTCAAGGAGTCCCACAAGAATCCATTCTCTCAGCGATACTCTTCAACACCTGCATGCAACTTTGCACAACTATCCAATCACACAACATCCATTATCATGTCTGCGCCGATAATATCATGCTGTATGCCGAATTTGATTTAAACAAACCATCTTACATTGGCCTACAACAATGCTTCACCAATGTCTCTCAATGGCTTGCTACAAACCACCTTTCCAGAAACCTCAAGAAAATCAAAGTCATGTTCATCACCAAGAATGACTCATTCACCCCCCCCCCCCCCACCCCTTGCATCCATCACCTTAAACCATACAGAAATTCAAGTCAGATCCAAAGTAAAAATATCTGGGATTCACCCTAGATCACCACCTCACTCTGAAGACACAAATAAAGAAACACAGAAACATAGAAATATGACGACAGAAAAAGACAATATGGCCTATCTAGTCTGTCCTTCCATAACAACTACAACAGTCACCTTTTTACCTTTAGAGATCCTCTGTGTTTGTCCCATGCTTTTTTGAATTCAGTTACTGTCCTCATCTCTACCACCTCCACTGGGAGACTATTCCACGGATCCACTACTCTTTCCGTAAAGAAATATTTCTGCATATCACTCCTGAATCTATCTCCCTTCACCCTCATCCCATGTCCCCTCGTAGCAGAACTTGCTTTCAATTGAAAGAGGCTTTCTCCCTGAACATTTATGCCATGGGGGTATTTAAACATCTCAATCATATCACCTCTATCCCGCCTTTCCTCTAAGGTGTACATATTAAGATCCTTCAGTCTGTCCTCATATGCTTTATAATGAAGACCACTAATCATTTTAGTAGCCACCCTCTGCACCGACTCCATCCTGTTTACATCCTTTTGAAGGTGCGGTCTCCAGAATTGCACACTGTACTCCAAATGAGGTCGCACCAAAGACTTATACAGAGGCATTATCACCTCTTTTTTTCTGCTAGCCATTCCTCTCCGTATGCACCCAAGCATCCTTCTAGCTTTTGCCGTCGCCTTTTCTACCTGTTTAGCAACTTTAAGATCATCAGACACAACCACGCCTAGGTCCCGCTCTTCTTTAGTGGACAAAAGTACTTCACCCCCTATACTATATTGCCTCCTTGGATTGCTGCAGCCCAAATGCATGACCTTACATTTTTTAACATTAAATCCCAGCTGCCAAATTCTAGACCATTCTTCAAGCTTAGCTAGATCCCTCCTCATGTTATCTACCCCTTCCTGGGTGTCTACTCTATTGCAGATTTTGGTATCATCTGCAAAGAGGCAAACCTTACCTGAAAGCCCTTCCGCTATATCACTAACAAAGATGTTAAAAAGAATCGGACCAAGGACTGATCCCTGGGGGACACCACTGATAACATCCTTCTTCTCAGAGTGAGCTCCATTTACTTGTACTCTTTGTCGCCTCCCACCCAAACAATTTCTAACTCAAGCAGTAACTTTAGGGTCCATCCCTAGGGTGCTCAGTTTGTTTATAAGTCGCCTGTGAGGAATAGTGTCAAAGGCTTTACTGAAATCTAAATACACCACATCTAGAGCTCTCCCTCGGTCCAACTCCCTGGTCACCCAGTCAAAGAAATCAATCAGATTTGTCTGAAAAGACCTGCCTCTGGTGAATCCGTGCTGCCTCGGATCCTGTAATCCGCTGGACTCCAGAAACCTCACTATTTTCTCTTTCAGCAGCGTTTCCAATAATTTACTCATCACCGAAGTTAAACTAACCGGCCTGTATTTTCAACCACATCCTTACTTCGTCTTGTGTGTAAAGGCACCACATGAGCTTCTCTTCAGTCCTTTGGCACCACTCCCGACTCCAACGAGGCATTGAAAAGGTCAGTCAGTGGAGCTGCTAGAACGTCCCCAAGTTCCCTCAGTATTCTCGGGTTTATCCCATCCGGTCCCATCGCTTTGTCTACTTTAAGTTGAGATAGTTTCTCACGAACACAGTCTTTTGAAAATTGTTCAAGATGTCCTTTGCTTCTGTTCCTACTTGTGGGTGTTTTCTGAGGTCCTGCTCCTGGTTCTTCATCTGTGAACACAGAACAAAAATATTTGTTAAGCAATTCCGCTTTATCCTTATCAGCTTCTACATATTCCTCCCCTGCACCCTTGAGTCTGACAATACCACTCTTGCCCTTGCTCTTCTCACTAATATATCTGAAAAATGTCTTATCCCCCCATTTTATTGCATTGACTATTTCCTCCTCCTTTTGAATCTTTGCCTTCTTGACTATTTTGCTAGCTTCTCTAAGTTTTTCCAAATATAGATGCCTGTCTTCCTCTCTCTGTGATCTCTTGTATTTCATGAAGGCCTCCCTCTTTATCTTCATTTTTTCAACTACTTCTTTCGAAAACCATAACGATCTCCTTTTCCTTTTACCTTTATTTACCATTTTAACAAAAAGGTTGGTTGCCCTTAAAATATCCCCTTTAAGTTTTTCCCACTGTTTTTCTACATCCCTCAGCTGTTCCCATCCTACTAACGACTCCCTGAGGTATTGGCCCATCTTCGCAAAGTTAGTCTTCCTAAAGTCTAAGATCCTCGCCTTTGAATGGATTCTAACAGCCCTAGTCCTAATACTGAACCACACCATCTGGTGATCACTGGATGCAAAATGATCTCCTTCTACAACATCAGAAACACTTTCACCTTTGGTAAGCACAGCAAAGACAGTCTACTAAAAGACCTGAATCTTAGAGCATCTTCACGCGCTACTCGATCCATCTGACTTCCACTCAGCACTACAAACCCTGATTATTCCTCACATCAACTAGTGCAACTCCATCTATCATGAGCTACCTCACTCAACCCTTCTTCCTCTGCAGACAGCCCTCCACACAATAACCCGGATCATCCAAAGAGCTTCAAAATACATCAACCCTATCCTCTACCAACTTCATTGGCTCCCCCTATAGCGCAGAATATAATACAAAATCCTCTTGATAATATTCAAGACACTCAACAACTTATCGTCCCTGCACCTACAAACACTCATCAATCCACCCCAGATTAACATACCCAGAAGGCACTCCATCACGAACCTCCTAGCCACCCCCACACAAAAACAACAAGCACCCAGCAAGCATGAGCCAGATCCTTTGAACTCTATGCACTTACCATATTGAACTCTCTTCCTGACCCTATAAAGAATGGCAAAGACCTTCTCACATTCCACAAACTCCTCAAAACCCACCTGTTCACCATACACTTTGGATCCCCCACCTAACCCCCACCTCTTATCTCAGATATGTCCCCATCAACTGACCTTTCCTGCCCCCCCCCCCCCCATTCAAGATAGCTCTGTAAATAAATTAAGGATGGAATGTCCTAGTTAAATTGTTAATGTAAACAATTACCGTTCTCTGGAAATGTTGTTTAAATTTGTTCTATGTTCACCACTTTGAGCTGGTGAAAAGCGGTATAAAAGCTCAGTTAAATAAAATAAATGAATAAAAATCACTAACTGGCTGCTGAATATCCCCATAGACTAACTTGGTACAATCCAGGTAGTGCCAAGGTGGGGCTGGGGCAGTCCCAGCAACGATTTTCAGCCCACTAACCGGACAGGTAAGCGCATAAAATGAGGACAGGACTGGGGCTGTCTAACTTTTTGAAGTTTTGCTATCTCGTTAGTGGCTGAATATGCCACTGATTGGAAAGTAAAGGAGGCCAGCAGAAATACCAGATTACAGCACCAGAGGATATCCTGTGTCCAGTGCTGAATATCAGCTTTCCCTTTCGTCCGTGCCATCCAGGCGCTTTTCAAGCGCTGACAGCAGTGGGCCAAATATTTATTTATTTATTTATTTTATTTATGCTTTTCTTCTATACCGCTTTTTCCCAAGATCAAAGGCGGTTTACAATTAACAAATAATGAACGTGGTTTTACATGGAACATCGTATTTTTCAAACTATGTAAATTAACTTTTCATGAACAATAACATGGAACATATAGTTATAGAAATTCTGTAACTATTTACATTATTGAGGTTCAACTCTTTAGAGCAGTGGCATAGCCAGGACTAATTCAGAGGGCATGAGCCGAATGTGACTGGACACTAGGTGCACAGTGTCAGCAGTGATTAGTGAAACAGACGACCTCTTAATGCCGCAGCTCTCACTGATAAACCTTTCACTGTTCCACCTTTCTGTTAGGACCAGGGTGGTGCCAGCTTTCAGGGTAAGCTCTTTAAAGTATTGTTGTCAAAGTGTAAGATCTACTGTAGCCTTCAACTATTTACGTAGTAAGCATTTTTCCATTTTGCTATTTCTTTGTGATGCGTATTTTTGAATTTTAGCAGTGTGAATGTAATTTTCTAAGAAGCCACATAAAGTTACACACCATCTATCCATGTAAACCACATTATTTTAATGTTTTATGCATGTTAATGGGAATTTATACACATACTTTGGCTGGTCACTGTTCTATAAGTATGCCTGTAAGCCCCATGATGCTTATTTTCACCGTGGGCATTTGTATGGACAGAGTTTGGGCAGACCGCACAAATATGCACTTAAATTATAGAATACTGTCATTTACAGTTGTGGTCAACTCTTGCATTTTAGGTATGCTGTATACAACATCTTGAGAAATAATTAGAAATATTCCAACTGAGAGCAAAGGAACAAGGGTTAACAGGACTGGCTTGGTGGGGGCTGGAAGCAGGCTGACTGGCGTACTGGGGGGGGGGGGGGGGTGGGAGAATAAAAGCTTGCTGGAGGGGTGGAGATTGGCTGGCTTGGGGGGCTGGCTGGTTGGGAGAAATGTCCGACTGTAGGGGGAACAGGATTACAAGCTTTCAGGAAGCTGAGAGAGACAGGAAGCAGGAATAGGGGATGGGAAAAAAAGAGAGCTGAGGCTAGAGAGGTAATGGGGTTATGAGAAGGGACAGGACTACAGCAGGGATAAGGACACCTACCTCTCCCCCATCCCAGGATAAGCCTAACATTATGCAAGACCAGGTGGTTGCCTAGGGCAGCAGCTTCTGAGGTGCATCAGCAGTCAAAGCTAAACAATAGATCCTGACAGCCACATAAACTCAAAGAACTACCAGCACATTCTTTTACCTGCAGGAAGGGTAGACACACACATGCATATGAAGCAAACGTTAGTATTTAATAGTATGATGTCCAGTTATGGATTTTTACAGGGTTGTTGTGGGAAGGGGTGGTATTGGGATGATCAGGATTGTTAAGTTTAATTATTGAAATCTTGGGGGGGGGGGGGGGGTCTGAAGGTTTGCCTAGGGCATCCAATATCTTTGTAGTGGCCCTGCCCTCTCCCTCATATGGATTTTCCTGTTTACCCGGTGTTCGGGGGTGGCAAACAGAGCAATTGCCCTGGGCCTCCATGACAAAGTGGGCCCCAAGTCTGCCTCAAGTTGAAGGAGGCATAGCCTGCAGGTGGATGTTGGGGCCCCTTCAGAAGTCTGTGCTCTAGGCCCCTACATGTCTAACACTGACCCTGACCCCAGATCCTCCAATTCCTAATCCCAAAACTTCACCACCCCCTCTCCTCTCTCCCTGCCCATTGCATACAGAGTAGCTTCTTGGGGTTTCAGTTTAAGTTTTGGTCTGCATATTTATCATTTGTGGTTAGCTATTTTGTATCTGTGTGTGTGACCAAACTGCCATGGCGGAGGGGCCTGTAGCAATTCTGTTTCTTGTGTTTTGCCAGTGAGAAGTGTATTTGTGTTTTAGAGCCCACTGCAACAGTGGCAGTGCTGCCTTTTTGTGCATAAGGCTGAATCTTTGGAGTTATTGCTATTGTGAGGTGATGGATTTTCAGCATTTTGTTTTTCATGATGCGCCTAGTATCGGAAGACATTTGTGCTGCTGCTGCTGCTGCTGCTGGGATATTACCGGAATTTTAGTCCTTTTGCTTGTTTTTTGGATATGGTGAGTTGGAAGGGGAAATATCCTAGTTTTGCTCTGCACATACTGTTGGAGGAGTTTGGGTGGGTGGGTTGGGGGAACGGAGGTTCAGCACCTCTAGTTGTACATAATTTATATTGGATTCATCTTGCACATACCATGACAAGGATGAACCTCACTCTTAATCCTGGGGAGTGATCTCAGCTTCTCAGAGTTACTGCTAGTGCTCTTCTTAATACTCGCATCGTACAAAAGAGAACAGGCAATGCGTTCAGGTGAGCGTGGAAATTCTTATTATTCTGGCCAGCAGTGGAGTTATGCTTGCGTCTGTCACATTGTCCTGGTCTCTGATTGCATCTTTTGGTATTTGATCTTCTGCCTCTCCATACATGGTGCAGAATAGTCACTTGACACTGACACTATTACTAGTCATGTTGTTCTTGTGACTTTTCACCTTTGCACCAGGCTTTGTTGTGACAAGAGAAACCCATGAATCTGGCATTTCAGCTGCCAGTCCTCGTCTCATATCTCAAGGAGACAGTCAAGATAGAATAATTAGTGTGTCCTTTTTATTGTGGGGATCTTGTCTTTTAACCACACACACATACAGAAAAAAAGGCAGCACAGCTGAAGCAGAGATACAAGAAAACCCAGCCAGAGAAAAAGAGAACGGCCTGTGTCTCTGTTACAAATCATAAACTTACCTAGCTCAACAAGCTGACAAGAGCAACATTCCTATTTGGTGACATCATTACATTGTTCTGATGATCGCTGAAAACCAGCAGAATCATCTCATAATTATTTGGTCTATGGTGCCATCTAACGGATGGAAATCTGAAAAAAAAAGAAGCATTCCAGTGAGTTTCTGTAAGTTCCTTGACCTTTGCTGAGATTATTATGTTTGTTACTTTCTATACATCTCTTTGTAGCCCCTTTGTTCCCATGTGAACATAATGAGAAAAGATATGTGGCTAGGACGTTCTTCTCTTGACATACTCCCTTCGGGTTTCCATGACTCCAGCCTTCAAGTTAGAGCACTGGTATGTTCCTCTGGCTAAAAAAGCGTATAACTGTGCTCTTCTGCAGCATTCGTTACTCAGCATCTGAAAATACACAAATTCCAGCAAATGCCAGCAGTACAAAAGATCCCAGAAATCTTCAGATGTATTTCAGGTTCCATTTCTTTACAGATCCGCCTTGACATCATTCAGGATGCGGCCTGGGGTGATGTCACCAAGGACAGAGAGAAAGAAAATGCAGAGCATAGTCATGCGGACTGCCCACCTGCCATGACAGTTCCCAGAAGTCCCAGGTGACCTTCTCGTCTTATGGCAGATCCCCTTCCTGTCAATGAGTGGGCAAGGACCACAGACAGGACCACAGACAGGTTCTTCACAGAAGGGCATCCCGGGTCCAGAGGTAACTACGACAGGGTCTTCCACCTATAACACTCTCCTTCAAACTGAGCCCTCCAGTGCTGGTGGCCGCCAGGTCTGTGCTGCCCACATACTGGACCCAAGGTTAGAGCCAGGAATCAGAAGAACGCCAAGGAAACTGGAAATACAAATGCAGGGCACTCATTAAAGTAAAGCAAGGCACAACCAGAACTGGAGCAGGATTTAGGAGCATCCAACAAGGCAAATCAGATCTGAGGTGAAGCAGGGCACCAGGTACAAGGTGACACGAAGGTGCAGACTAAGCTGTAGCAAAGAGATCTAGCCAGAGATGGGTTTGTATATGGACAGGAATAAGGTGGCCTCTGAAAAGAAATAGCAGCAGAGGTCCACCTCCATTGTTGTTGAAGTATGCACTACTGTTGTAAAAGGCTCCCAAAATATATATAGGTCAATTGATGATTCTGTTGTAAACAGCAAAAAGATGCCAAAACTAGTGAGGATACCTGTGGATCAACCCAAGCTACTGAACAAAATACACACTAAAACTGTTCACTACAGCCTTCAGCTTAATCACTATGGGCCCGATATTGAGGTGGGCAGGTTATGCGCTGCGGCGGCACAAAGTCTGCCCACTGACCTCCCCTAACCCAGATATTCACTTCCACGCCGGCGGAAGTGAATATCTGGGTTAGCCCAGGCCCCAGCAGCCGCAGAGGCTACACGGGTAGCCACGATTTTCATTGCTACCCACATAGCCTCTGCGTCTTAAAGATAGGCAAGGTTTTTTTCTCGCCTATCTTTAAAGCTCAGAGGGCTACACGGGTAGCATTGAATTTTGCTGCTACGCATGTAGCCCCTTCCTCTGTCCCCGCTCGGCCCTGGAACACCCCTAACATGCCCTGATACTATGCGGATAGCATCGGGGTGTGTTAGGGACTTAGCCAGGATATTCGAAGGGAACTACCCGCGTAGGTGCCCTTCGAATATCCTGGATAAGGCCCTTACATGGGCCTTCGAATATTGGGCCCTACAGATCTAAAGGGCAATCTGTTAGACTTCCCCACAGACTCTCTTTTTTCAATGGATTTATTTTTAAGCAATTATTTTTAAGCCAATGCAAAACTACGCCATTTGTCAGACGGCTGCCTGGGTGAGAATGTTCACAGTCTTGGCAAGTGCATATGTCAATATGATTTGCAAGGGATTGTGGGCAATGCAGTCCATTCACACCCGACACAGCTGCTCACAATAATTTAGTTGTGCTCAAGTGTAAAGCCAATAAGATATTTATTTATGGGGTTATTTCTCCCAACACAGATATGCTTGGTAGCACATAAATCAGGTTACTTGCTTTCAGTGTTAAACTTGGAAAAACAAAATCAGGAAACAACATTTGAACTTGTCAGGCAATCAAAGCAAAAGAAATAAGACCTGGTTGGCAACAAACTGGTCTTTTCTGTAGGCTTTAGCTAATATTCTCTTAGCAATGTATCAAACAACAAACCAAAAGCCACAAAGAAAGGAAAAACTGTTCTTTTCAGGTTAACTTCTTATATCTTCCCACATAGATTCAGAAGTGATTCTCTCAGAGCTCACAAGCAATTAGGTAAGGCTCAATTGCTAGCAGTTATCCAGCTGAAACCCCTTAGCTGGCTTGCTTTCTACTGCGTGGCTAAAAATCCTACTCAGGAGCTTTTCTGAGTAGATTAAAGAACAAGTTTGTATTTCTTTGTGATGGTAGCTGTACTTTATAACAGAAATCACCAAAGGAGTTTAGACAGAGAGCAGTCCATGTAAACACATTCTTCATCTGCTATCACCCCCTCTTCTTCAACAAGCATGGGTTCAATATCATGGATTGGCACAGATGAATCTCCCAATGGAGCACTTTCAGAATACTTGTTTCCCTGCTGTCTTTCAAGGTTATAGCTAGGGCATAGATCAGTGTTCATACCTGAGCTTCCATTGCTGTTAGAGTTCCTCTCTATATAGCCTGGCCAGTATGTAGTCCAGTTCTTATGTCCAGCCTTCCAATCCAGATCCCTGGACACTGGATCTCTCTTCACATACCTTCTGGCACGGGTCTTAGGGTCCCTTCCACGTGCAGCCGTCTCCCTCACAGGTACCGTCTGGAGATTCCTAGCTCTGCAGCACCATTCCTCTGGCTTTCCCCAGTCCAATGGTGTATGCTGGCCCTTGGAATGCCTCCCAGTATACGTACTGCTCCAGACTCTTCAAGACCTCTCAAAGGCTTTTCTCTTCTTTCTTCCAAAGGGTTTATTGCCCTCTCTGTCCGTCCGGTTTGGCTTCTGCTTCTGATGATCCTCTAGATGATGAAGATGATCAAGTTCAAGCTGCTTCTCTGTAGAATAAACTCTACCTTTATTCTGCTTAGATGAGTGCTCCTCCCTAACACAGCGCAGCTGTGCTGAATCAGGCCCTGCCCTTTGAGATGAGTGCTTAGGGATTACCTCATAGCCCTCCTGATTGAACACACGTTTCCCCACTTCAGCTCCTCTAATGGCTGTTGGAAATCTGGTGCATTCTGGGACTGGTAGTCTTTTATGGGAAAATTCTGTTTTCTTATTTCTACCAGAACTGACAGGTTGCTTGTTCAGAGTCACTTCATCTTTTCTATAGCTCCTTCCTGAGCTATGATAAGCTTCCTTATCACATTACACACTGAGTGAAAAAAAATATTTTCTACTATTAGTCTTAAATGTGCTACATTGTAGTTTCATTGTGTGTCCCCTAATCTTTCTACTTTTTGAAGGAGTAAACAACCAAGCTAAAATTTACTCTTTCCACTCCACTCATTATTTTCTAGACCTCTATCATATCTCCACTCAGCTGTCTCTTTTCCAAGCTAAAGAGCCCTAACCTTTTAAACATTTCCTGATAGGGGTATCCTCCCATCCCCTTTATCATTTTGGTCGCTCTTCTCTGTACCTTTTTTAATCCCCGATATTCTTTTTTAAGTATGGTGACTAGAACTGCACACAGTATTCAAGATGCAGTCACGCCAGAGAGCAATACACGGGCCTTATAATATCCTTGGTTTTATTTCCATTCCTTTCCTTATGATTCCTAAAATTGTATTTGCTTTCATGGCTTCTACTGCACATTGAGCAGAGGGTTTCATTGTACTGTATTATCCATAATGACGCCTAGATTCATTTCATGGGTGGTGATTCCTAATGTGGAACCTTGCATTATGTAACTAGTTTTGGTTGTTGTTCTCTAAGGGAGTCATTCCAGAAAACGAATAAGGGGTTCCTTATCGTTCCTCCAGTTTAGTCCTCCACCTCTGGGTAGTGCACCTCCTCCTGCAGCTTGGAGACTGGACCAATCAAAACTCTGCCACCACTGGATACAGCCTGCAGGCACTCCCCATTAGCTCCAGTGTGTCCAGTCTTCATGCAGCAGGAGGACGTAGTGAGCCTAGGTGCTGGGCTCACTAGAGGAACTGATAAGGAGCAAGCTAGTTAGTTAAAGTTTTTAATTTGGTCTGATTGGCGTTCTGTTAAATTGTTCAAATTATAGGTGGCTGTTCAAAAAAAAAAAAAAGAAAGAAGTAAAGGACGGGGAACCTGGGGGTGATTGGGAGGCCTGTTCAGCACTCCCTGCCCTACCAAGCCCTTTGAGCTGCAAATTTGGCTGCCGCTTTTTCTGGATCTCTGGCCCCTTGACAGTACGGGGCAGAGCTCCTTTCCTGCCACGTATCTGGCTTCGGGAGCGGCTCTGGCAGTCGGGAACGGTAGCACAGGACGTTCGTGTACCGCTGTCCCTGGGCATTTACGTGAGCTGGTAAGCAGCGGGGATTTTTTCCCGGTCAGTCAAGCTGTTGGCAGTCCAGAGCTAAAGGGCTTCGGCGCGACGTGCCAAAACACGCTGAGGAAACCGCGGCCATTTTGAGCACGCGGTTTCCGCAGCGGTTTTATAACTTCTGACTGACAGCGCTGGTCTTTTCAGCCATGGCATGGATATTTAAATGCACTGTAGTGAGCCAGGGGGCTGGACTCGCTGAAATGACAGTGTATGAGAATGTCTCAGAATAGGTGTTAGCTTAGTTTGGTTTTGTTTTTCCTTTTCCCTGCCTTGTTTCAGGGTTGTTGTTTTTTTTGTTAGAGTTAGGTGTAATAATAGGGCCACTGAGCTGAAGGAGGAAATCCCCCCCTCCCTTTTTCTCACGTCTTCGGTGAAGCAGGTTTTGAAGGGACTTCAGTTCCCAGGGTTACCGGCGGCTCCCGAACCTGTCACCGGGTGAGGAGCCATCAGAGCTACAGCCTACTGCACAATTGTAGCTTTCCGGGCATATCTCCCTCAGCACCGAAGCCTGTGAGAGTGGCTGAGTGCGAGGGAGAACGGACACGGAGATCAGCGGCCGGCATTTCAGCAGAAGCGGTTTCCCGGACTCACCTCCCTTAGCTCCGAAGCCATTGAGGTATGGCTGAACGCGAGGGAGGGCGAACACGGAGAGCAGCAGCCGCCAACTGACTTCCGTCAGACGAAGAGCAGCGGTAAATAAAAAAAAAAAAAAAAAGACCCCCCCCACCGCTTCCTGGGCACATCTCCCTCGATGCCGGTGAGGTGCGGCTGAGCGCGAGGGAGAGCTGACAAGGGCGGCAGCTAGGGTTGCCAACTGACCGGTTTTCAGCCGGCCTGGCTGGTTTTTCCATGGCCAGGCCGGCTGCCGGCACAGATACAGAACCGGCCCTTGAAAAGCCGGTTTTTTGCTCTGGCCGCGAGATCGGGAGCGGCCAGAGCAAAAAAACCAACTTTTCTCCACAGTGCGCGAGCGCAAACGCGAACGCAATCGATCCTCCGTGCAGCTGCTGCTTCTGCTTTTCACAGAGCAGCGGCTGCAATAAAGTTAATTTGAAAAGGAAGAGAAACCTGAGAAGCCCTCCTCCCTCTGACATCACTTCCTCAGGGGCTGCAGAAGGACAACCGGAGGGCTCCTCAGGTTTCTCTTCCTTTTCAAATTAACTTTATTGCAGCTGCTGCTCTGTAAAAAGCAGAAGCAGCAGCTGCACGGGGCAAAGCAGAGGCAGCACTGAGGAGTGGGGGGAGGGGTGGAAGCAGCATTAAGGGGGGTGCAACACTAAGGGGGGGAATGAAGCAGCACTAAGGGGGTGAATCTGCACTAAGGGGGGCAAAGCTACACTAAGTGGCAGGGGGTGAAGCTGCACTGGTGGGGGGCGAAGCTGCACTAAGGGGGGGTGGTGAAGCTGCAGTGCTGGTGGGGGGGCGAGGCCAAGGACTACAAATGGGCTTTGATGGTGGGGGGCTAGGACTACAAATGGGCTGTGATGAGGGGGGGAACCTGGACTGGAAATGGGCTATAATAAAGGGAGGGGGAACTTGGACTGGAAATAGGCTGTGATTAGGGGGCTAGGACTGCAAATGGGCTGTGATGGTGGGGGGGCTAGGACTGCAAATGGGCTGTGATGGTGGGGGGGGGGCTAGGACTTCTAATGGCCTGTGATGTGAGGGCTAGCACTGGAAATGGGCTGATGAAGAACTGGAATAGGACTGGAAATGGGCTGATGGGGGGCATGGGAGAATGGGACTAGAAGGGAGTGGATGCTGGGTGGGTCTAGAACAGGGGTCTCAAACTCAAATTGCTTTGAGGGCCAAATGAGGACTTGTAGAGTAACCCGGGGGCCGCACAAGACGCAGGCCTCATTTGCATAAGGGCATCATTTGCATAAATATTTGCATAATGTTACCATACACTAACTTTTAGTAAACATGCCTCTTAATGAGTGTATGGATAAAGAAAGACTAAAAGATTTCTACATTACTATAAACCAGTGCCAACCGCCAGGCACATTAGGAACTACTAGAAACACTGCTCATTTAGAACCCATAGCAAACCTGCCGTGTCCTAACAGCACTACCAGGACTCACAAAGCACCATACCCTAACTATCAAAAGGCAACACTGCAAATATTAAATCAACACATTTCAGAGAATAACAATACATGACCTACTCGGGAAAGAGAACAAGTGGCAATGTCAAATAGGAATTACATAAACAGAATACCTCAGCTCAGTTACACATGCAGAACATACACCATCACCAAACAAGGAATCACAATTTAGAAACAGGAAGACAATTAAACTGGGAACCCCAAAAGCCAAACTTAGAATGTACAACACTGTAGAAATAAAACTATACATTGATTTCCTCTTGTATTAAATAAAGTGCAGACGTTAAAGATGCACATTTCCAAGAGCTGACATATTTCAGTTAATAAATTCAAAATAAAGAGATATTTTTCTACCTTTTGTGCATTTTTTTTCAGTTGCAATTGTTCCATTCACTTTCTTCTGGTTTCTTTGTGTCTTCTGCTAACTCTCCATCGTCTGCTGTCCATTTGTCCTTTCTTCTTTCCTAGTTTTTTTCCATTCTCTCTACATCTGCTTTAACATACTAATCATTCTCCTTTTGCTCTTTCCTCATTCCTATTTCATCCACTCAAATTTTACCCCTCCATCCTCAATCCCCACTTACTCTCCCAATACCCGGCCAATTGTAGATTTTTCTTCCCTCCCACACAAAATATATTTCCCCTCTCCATTTCACTCTCCCAGCCCCATCCCATTCTAATCGTCCCCCAACATCAACTCCCTTCTAGCTCCTGCCCCACCCAGCATCCGCTCCCTTCTAGTCCCCGCATCATCAGCCCATTTCCAGTCCTAGCTCCCTCCCCTCACAGCCCATTTCCATTCCAAGCCCCCTTCCACTCAGCCCATTTCCATTCCAAGACCCTGTCCCCATCAGCTATTTGCAGTTCAAGCTCCCCCTTCTACTCGGCCCATTTCCAGTCATAGCACCCCCCCCCCAGTCCATTACCAGTTCTAGCCCCCCCCCCCCCAGCCCATTATCGGTCCTAAGCCCCCCAACAGCCCACTTCCAGGCCTAACCCTTCCATCGCCCTATCTTCATTCTTAGCCCCCCCATAACCCCATTTCAGTCTTAGCCCCCCAATCAGACCACCTCCAGTCCTAACCCCATCTGTCCATTACCTGTCCAAACCCCCATCACCCCTTTTTCATTACTACCCCCCCCCAGCCACAAATCAAGTCCTGCCCCCCCCCCCACATCGTCCTGCTCCCCCCCCCCCACATCGTCCTGCTCCCCCCCCCCATCAAGTCCTGCCCCCCCCATCAAGTCCTGCCCCCCCCCCCCGGGAAAATTAAACTTAAAAAAAAAAACAGCTTCTGCTGCTGCTGCTGCTGCCGCCGCTGCCGTGGCCGGCAATAGCAGCAATATCGCAAGTCCCGCGGGCTCCGTCCCCCCCTCCCTTCCCTTCCTTCCTGCTTGCCTGCCAGCCAGTTCTCCGCTTCGGCGTCGGCTTTCCGAGCCGAGAAGGGAGAGCTTCTCCCTCGGGACTCGGTTCCGCCCGCTGGGGCAGATGGGAAATTTCCCATCTGCCCCAGCGGGCTGAACAGAGTCGCGAGGGAGAAGCTCTCCCTTCGCGGCTCTGAAAGGCGAAGCCGAAGCGGAGAACTGGCAGGCAAGCAGGAAGGAAGAAGGGGGGGGGAGGGAGGGAGGGGGGGAGCGGAGCGGAGCCCGCGGGACTTGCGATATTGCTGCTATTGCCGGCCACGGCAGCGGCGGCGGCAGCAGCAGCAGCAGAAGCCGGGGTGTTTTTTTTTTCCCCCTTGCATCGCGGGCCGCACAAAGGTCTCTTGCGGGCCGCATGCGGCCCGCGGGCCGCGTGTTTGAGACCCCTGGTCTAGAACTATAAGGGAACTGATTTTGGGGGAGGACTAGAATGGATGGGGATTGAGAATGGAGAGGGGAAAATATATTTTGTGTGGAAGAAAAGTCTACGATGGGCCGGGTATTGGGAGAGTAAGAGGGGCTTGAGAATGGAAGGGTGAAATTTAAATGGATGATAAAGGAATAAGGAAAGAATTGGGGGAAAGAGCAAAAGGGAAACAAGCAGAAATAGAGAGAGAATGGAAAACATCTAAAAGAGAAGAAAGGACAAATGGATAGCTTGCAGAAGACACAAAGAAACCAGAAGAAAGTGACTGGAGCAATTGCAACTGAAAAATAAAATGCCCAAATAGAAGGTAGAAAAATACTTTTTATTTTGAATTTATTAACTGGAATATGTCTGGTCTGGGAAGTGTCTATTGCTAACATCTTTGCGTTTTTGTTTAGTGCAAGAGGAAATTACTTTATAGTTTTATTTCTCCAGTGTTGTACATTTCATGTTTGGCTTTTGGGGTTCGCAGTTTAATTATTATCTGACCAAGGAAGTTAGCCTACACGTATCCTCGGTAATTTTTGTGGGTGGGGCTGGGGGCGGGGCAGGGGTGGGACTAGGGGCGGAGAATGGGTGGAGCATGGCGTGCCACAGGTGTCGGGTTTTTCTCGGTGAAAAAGTTGGCAACCCTAGCGGCAGCGGCTGGGCCGGGTGAAGCAGATCACAATTTTTGGTTCAACGGTGAGGGAAGCAGCAAGACTTTACTTCGATATCCGCGTGGCCTCAGACCGCGTGGCTGGCAGTTATCAGCTGCGCGGGAAAGGAAAAGAGAGGTCTCGATCTTGTTTGCTCTCGCCATCGGCCCAGCAGTCTGAGGACCTTGGTGCCTGTGCCCAATTTGAAATCAGCAGACAGAACAGGAATATGATGTCTGGTGCCAGCTGTGTCTTTCCCACCTTTACATTGCGAAAACCCTCTTCTGAGACGGACATTGAGAACTGGGCCTCTAAGCACTGCAACAAGCATTCCCAAGGTCTTTTCCGACGGAAAATCTCCATTACATACATGCTGGCCTGGAGCAGTGAGTCTTTCAAGACTCCCATGATTATGATCAGTGATCGAAATGGGAAAAAGGAGGCTTGTGAAATATTTAAACTGATACAGATGTATATGGGTGACGAATCTAAAAACCACTAAAGGACATTCATGTATATTTACATCTGCTCGGGAACAGTGTGTATTTGATGATTGTACTCATGTTCTGCCCAGACAATGCTCCTGAATGGGCTTACACGAGGGCTGCGTAACGATAGGCATCTTGTTAGCACCATGTGTACATTAAGCGTGTACCTTACGGGGTGATTTTGTAGAAAGCTTTTTAAATGCATAAAGCAAGGTTTATTCACAAAACGTTCTTTATAAACTTACTTCCTAGATGCCTTCTTTAACTAGGTTATATTAATCACAGAGAAATATTTTAGAAAATCTCCATCGGCCTTTCGGGGTCAGTTTCTGGATTTTCGCAGCTTTCGTTCGCCCCATTTTGCGGGGTCCCAACGGGGAAGTTTTGCGTCTCGAGCCCAGGGGTTTCGTGGGTTTCGCGGAAAATAGTTATCTCCCAGTTATAATGCCCATTCAATGTAATTTCAGTTTGTTCAATGTAAACCGCACTGATGCGGAATAGCGCGGTATATAAGAGAATATAAATAAATAAATAAATATAATAAATAACTAGAGGATTCACGGTGGCCTCAGGAGGCGCCCAAAAGCCGCAAGGAATGGCGGCGGGTCCCAGCAGAAACTCAACCAATCGGGGGTCGCCTTCGGGGGTTTTCTTTCTGTCTGGACCCAGATAACGTCCGATCAGTGGGCCTTGGAGATCATTCACGAAGGCTATGCCCTAGATCTCGCAAGGCCGGTGTTGGACTCCTTCGTGGCTTTCCGCTGCAGAGGTCCTCAAAAGGCGCTCCTAGTGCGACAGTCACTGGACCGCCTTTTACAGCTAGGAGCGGTCATTCCTGTACCATTGGCGGAGTACGGCATGAGTCATTATTCTATTTATTTCGTGGTGCCTAGGGAAGTCGGATCTCCACGTCCAATTTTGGATCTTAAGGGAGTGAATCGCTGTCTACGGGTTCCACATTTTCATATGAAAACGCTGCGGTCAGTTATTGTGGCAGTTCAGCAGGGAGACTTTTTGACTTCTCTCGATCTCGCCGAGGCCTACCTTCAGGTTCCGATCAGAGCATCCCATCAGAGGTTTCGGCGCTTTGCGCTTCCTTGGGGACATTACCAGTTCTGGGCGCTGCCCTTCAGATTGGCAACGACTCCACATGTATTCACGAAGATAATGATTGTGGTGGCGGCAGCTCTGCGCAAGGAAGGAGTCCTGGTGCATCCATATCTCGCACATTGGTTGATTCGAGCAAAGTCCCAGACCGAGAGCGACGAAGCCACGAGGAAGGTGGTGGCCTTCCTTCAGAGTCTACGCTGGGTGGTCAACCCAATGAGGACTCATCTTGAGCTGTCTCAGGTGCTAGAGTACCTGGGGGTGCGGTTCGATACTCGGTAAAACTTGGAGTTTCTCACGGAGCGGAGAGCTCTGGCTTTCCGGGCCTCGTGTGCGCCTTTTGGAAGCTGCTGGCTCCAACCACGTGGCAGTACCTCCAAGTGTTAGGGACAATGGCGGCAATGTTGGAGGTGGTTCCGTGGGCCGGATTTTACATGAGGCCGTTACAGCAGGCCTTGCTTCGCCGCTGGTCCATTCAGTCCGACTTGTTGAGCAAATGGCTCCCTTGTCCGCCGCGGGTCCGGCAGAGTCTTCAGTGGTGGAGGCGGCTCTCGGTCCAGCGAGCGGGAATGCCTCTGGAGCAGCCATCGTGGCTCCCGCTTTTGACAGATGCAAGTCTCGCAGGCTGGGGAGTGCATTGCGGTGTGGACTTTGCACAAGGTCTTTGGTCTGTGGAGGAGAGCGGTTGTTCTGCCAACCATTTGGAGTGGCGAGCGGGGTTGTTAGCTCTAAGACCCTTCGAAGCTCAAATGACGCAGCGGGCAGTTCGGGTGCTGTCAGTCCATGCTGCGACCGTGGCATACATAAATTGTCTACGCGGCACAGGAAGTGCCGCCATGGAGGAAGAATCCGAGCTCTTGTTCTCTTGGATAGAGTCGCGGTTACAAGTGATTTCAGCGGTGCACATTGCAGGAAAGGACAATGTGATGGCGGATTTTCTCAGCAGAATCCAGGTGGATGCGGGGGAATGGGAGTTGCATCCTGAGGTACTCGTGCAGTTGGTTCTCCGCTGGGGAGAGCCAATTGTGGACCTGATGGCCACTTCTCAATCAGCAAAGGCGGGTCGGTTTTTCAGCAGACGACAAGAACCCATGTCGGAAGGACTCGATGCCCTTTTGCGGCCATGGCCGCCGACAGGTCTTAGTTACATGTTTCCTCCGTGGGCGCTCATCGGGCACGTGATCCAGCGTTTTGTAGCGCAGCAGGGGAAGGTGCTGTTGATAGTGCCAGACTGGCCCAGGCGTCCATGTTATGCCGACCTGATAAGGTTGCTGAACGGTGTTCCGTGGCGTTTTCCGCTGTCTCTGGAGCTTCTTTGGCAGGGTCCCCTTTTGATGCTGCGAGTGGAGGGATTCTCGCTTACGGCTTGTCCATTGAAAGGGGTGCGGCTGAGGAGGAAAGGTTATTTCGTGTTGGTCGTGTCGACGTTGCTTCTAGTACGGAAACGTTTGGCTTCGCTGGCCTATGTTCGTCTTTGGCGGATCTTTGAGGACTGGTGTTCCAGACATCAGGTCCGCACGGCCACGGCATCGGTACCCGTGGTGTTGAATTTCTTGCACGATGGATTCGATAAAGGGCTACTGGCTAGTCCTTTGCGGGTCCAATTGGCGGCCATTGCCTGTTACAGAGGTAAGGTTCTGGGTGTAGCTCTTGGGATTCACGGTGATGTAGTACGTTTTCCTAAAGCGGTCACTAGATTGCGTCCAGCGCGTCGGCTTTCTGTTTCGCCGTGGGATCTAAACTTGGTGTTAAGAGCGCTAGCCCTGAAGTCAAGTGTCGGTCAAAGATTTAATTCTCAAAGCTCTGTTTTGGTGGCGATCTGCTCGGCACGGCGCATCGGAGCTGCAGACTCTTTCGTGTAGGGAGTTTTTTTCTGTGCTTTTCCTCTCAGAAAGTAGTGCTTCGGCCTGTGCCTTCCTTTCTGCCTACAGTGTCTTTGCCCTTTCATATGAATTAAACGGTTTCTCTCCCGGTCTTCCGAACGGGAGACGAACGGAGCGCTAATCGGGGCCTGAGTTGCTTGGACATATCAAGAGTCTTGCGCCATTATTTAGTGGTCACTGAGCCCTTCCGTAAGTCAAATCATTTGTTTGTGCTTTTTGGGGGCCCCCAAAAGGGAGAAACTGCGGCGAAGGCCTTCATTTCCAGATGGTTCAAGGAAACGATCGTTTCGGCTTACATGTTGCAAGGGTGGCCTGCTCCGGTGGGTTTGAGAGCTCACTCTACTAGGGCGCAGGCAGCTTCCTGGGCGGAACACAGTTTGGTTCTGCTGGTGCAGATTTGCAAAGCAGCAACTTGGTCGTCGCTGCATACTTTCAGCAAACATTACCGGCTAGATGTGCTGGCGGCGGGGGATGCCTGTTTCGACTCAGCGGTGTTGCGTGCCTTCTGGCAAGGTCCCTCCCGTTAGTACTGCTCTGTTACATCCCAGAGGTGGAGGACTAAACTGGAGGAACGATAAGGAAATAGAAATTACACTTACTTGGTAATTGTAGTTCCTTGAGTGACGACAGTTTAGTCCTCATTCCCGCCCTCAGTTTTTTTAGTTTGGCTTGGCACGCAGTCGGCCCTGAGGAGCGCTGATACAGGTGAGTGTTTCATCAGGTAAACCGGTTCTCTTGTTCTTTCCAACTCTCCTCTTCTTGCAATCACTACTTTAATTGGCTTGGCAGAGGGGGAAGTGTTTAATGGGGTAATTTTTTTCCTTCCCGGTTTCAGGGAAGGGTCATGTTTTGTTTAAAGATTCAATTGTTAACCGGTTAGCTACTTATTTTTTGCTCTGTTGAGTCTGCTTTGTCAATTGTTCACTGGAGCTAATGGGGAGTGCCTGCAGGCTGTATCCAGTGGTGGCAGAGTTTTGATTGGTCCAGTCTCCAAGCTGCAGGAGGAGGTGCACTACCCAGAGGTGGAGGACTAAACTGTCGTCACTCAAGAAACTACAATTACCAGGTAAATGTAATTTCTATTTTGTTCGTGCGTGCGGCTGGGATGTTTATGTGCCAAAAACGTCCCTGACCGTATTCTGAAACACTGCTGTCATGCATGTCCACCGCGCTAGCATGGGGATCTCAGACCGTGCCCAGAAGGGGAAGAACGGGAGCATGGTCAACTGTGGAGAATGTATTCAGGAAAGGCCCGTATATGTTTTCAGTGCTTCCCGCAGATGTCCACGTTATTCCTGTGGAAACGTGGTATAAGGCCAGGACTTAGAAAATATTCTGCTGTGCTCTGCAATTTGTCCCATATAGAAGAATGGTTGTGACAAGTATGTGCTGAAGTGGTGTGACTGCAGTCTGGAAAAATGTAGAATGCAGTTACAAAGGACAGAAAGCAGAGGCAAGGGAATGTTATTTATTTATTTTACATTTCTTTTATACCACGCTATTCAACATCAGTGTGGTTTACATGGAACATAAAACATACACATTGCATGTTTTATGTAAGGTAAAGAAACATTTATAAACACCCTTACAGAAATGTTAAGAAGAGCAATAGCGTTTATTCAGGCTATGCTGAAATGTGCTGTTTGTGCTAAAAGAGCTGATCCAGGGGACCCTAACAAATCCTGTGTTCTGAAAACGGACTGCTGATGTAAGAATAGTATGTGAGTGAGTCTGGAAACAAATCATGTTGCAGTGAGAAAGGGAGATCGTATTTGTAGACCTGGGACGTCATGCCATTATGGCATAGCAGCTGTTAGTCATAGGTTTGGTTTGGCAAAATTATGTCTTTTGTGACTGCAAGTGAGTTAGAGTATGTGGTGTGGGAGCAGCACCGGAGGATCTGGTGTGCTGATCTGAAATTCAGGGAGGCCATGAATGTCTGGCTGGTACCTGGACTATATGGATGACCACAGTGTCACCAGCTGCCAGTGTTATAGGGCAGCCATACATCAGCTGTGCCAGGCACTGGGAGACATGACTGATGTGTCAATATCCCCCAGAGTGTGCCAGGAGGCCTATCCTTCCCCAGTCCAGGATCTATGCAAGCTGCAAGAGTGGTGATATATCTGGAGGCTGGCTACCTGAGTATGATGGCACAGGGATCCCCCTCCCATATCCACACATGTCTGACCAGGGGAGCAGTACCTCAAAGCAGACTGTGGGAAGGTAGACAGGGTTGCCTCAGAGGATCTATACAGACTAACATACACCACGATGGGACAGGTGTAGCTGCTGTGAGACATGCCAGCATTCGGATATGTGGGAATCAGATGCCATAGCCAGAAGTCCATACTACTACCATTATTACTATGACTAATTTGTATAGCGCTACAAGGTGTACACAGCGCTGCACAGACACACATAAAAGAAGGTCCCTGCTCAGCAGAGCTTACAATCTAGTCAAGACAGACAACACAGCAACTGTGGACAGGATACATTTAGGGGGAATGGTAAGGATACACAAGGGGGTTTAGGCGGACCAGATCCAAAAGCAGCAACGAAGAGGAGAGCACTTTGCCTGGATTTGGGAAGGGCCAGAAAAGAAGCCTGATGTACAGACACAGGTAGTTTGTTTTAGGCAGAGGGAGCAGCCAGGTGAAAGGAGCAAAGTCTGGATTTGGCAGTAGAAGAGAGGGACACAGATATAAGCAATATGACAGAAGAGCAGAGTTCCCGAGGAGGGGTGTAGGGAGAGATAAGAAGGGAAAAGAAGTGTGGAGCAGCAGAATGAGTGCACTTATAGGCCTTAGGCACGAAAAGGGCATACATTTCTTGCTCAGCAATATTATGCATCCTTTGAGGAACTGCAATGTTAGTTTCGGGTTTGGTGCACTTGGTAAGGGTCCATCTTTAGCAGTTTACAGCATGTTTGTAGAGATGACCATTGCAGGGATCACTGGGACCTGTTACTGCCAAGTACCATTTGATGCAAGTTTGTCCTGACATACTAGTTCATATTTACATTCTCTTATACCATATTAGGGTGCACTGGGATTACCTAGCACTTTCCAGGGCTTCTAAAGAACTGGTATATGGTCTAGGTTGCAGCAGCAGTTATTTCTCATTGGTATTTATGTCTAGTTTGCATCAGCACAATATTGTCAGTGTGAAGAGCAGCTTAGGAGATGCACATTTTTCCCGAGGGGCATGGTGTTCACGGGTACATCGTGGAGATGGGCAAGATTCGAAACGTAACTTTTCAGAATACGGTGGTTCCGGGGATGTCCAAAACGTTTACCCATGTCCGATAATATCGATGGGGGACCTATTTCTGCATTATATCCCATGGCCCGTGCCTGCACCCATGTGCTGGACAGTGCTGGATGCATACACAGGCTGACTGAATAGTGCTTTGCCCATGCCGTGCTAAAGATGTCTACCTCCTCAAGTCCGGACCCATGGGCATGTCTAGACCCACAGATGCTGAAATCCATAATAGTGCACTGTCTCCTATTGTAGCAGCAGATAAGCATGCAATAAATAAATCCAGGAGTCTTTTCAAGGATCCAAGCCAGTTTAATGTGCACATGGCTCAAGCAATAAGCAATTTCAAAATGGCTGAGCAATGGCTTCTAGTAAAACAACAACTTTTATAGCTTTCTTGTCCATTCTAAGCATAGGCAAACTTTTCATTGGTCCCAGTACCCCTCTCACCCATCTATTGGTCCCGGTACTGATATGGCTACCCAATCGGGACTCTGGTCTGGGCCCAGCACCTGGTTGCCCCCCTTCTAGTCCCAATTACAATGGTCAGTGTCTCCAACTTGTTACTTCTCTCCTCCAAGGTCGCTGAGCTTGTTAAAACATATGGGAAGCAGAGGCACTGTGACCTTGCTCTCTGCAGAGTTAATTAATTCCATAGAAGCATAGCACACCTTATCAGTACCAATTAAACTTGTTTTTCTTCTATTTTCCAAGTTTCGTTTCTGCTTAGCTATGTTCAGTTAAACTGAGTTAAGTTTCAATTCTATGGTGTCATCATTCAGGGGGGTTTTCATTCCTCTGGGCCTAACTACAGGCTTCAGTTACAGGTCAAGCTGCTCAGGCCTGTCTGCTTAGTTCAATTAGCATGGATCATAGGCCGTCGCCTACCACATTCCCCCCTTTGATTATTCTCACCCGCATGTTAATAAGGTGTGAGAATCAAATCACATAATACTAGGTAAAGGTATCACTCTGTGGTATAGGGTAGTAAGTTCACATAGCTAGCATCTTTGTAGCTGTCTTACGCTCTACAGTGTTATTAATAACTGAAGTTATCATTTGCAAGCAAAATGGCAAGAAACAAGGGAGCAACAGGCAGATAGTCAAAGTCCATAGTTTGGCAAGAGTGGGAAAAAGAACTAAAGGATTAGAAGGTTCGGTTGCATCTTTGTTGTGCTGTCGTAAAGCTTCTGATTTAGACAGACCAGCTGTCCATCCTTCGTAGTAGATTGTGGTCCAGTCCGAACAAAACACAAACTGTCAACAATGGGGTGGGCCAATACCCACTCACTAGTAGTATTATGTAAATCAGTCTGATTGTATAGGATAGAATAGTTCAGTTCTTGCGTCTCCCAGGGCCACTGATCTCCCATCTTAGTTCCTCCACAATAGAAACAGTCAGAAGTGTGGAGACTAGATGCTATTGCTCCAGTAAGTTCAAGAAACAAGTTCTGGTGGTGGTATGAGGAATTGCAACGGTGGCTTGCATAGCCTTGTAGAAAGTCAAGATCTAGAACAACTTTTGGATTGGAGAGTATACCAATGCAAGTATAGGAAGAATGATAAAACAAGGTCTGAGTGACCTTCGGTCCAGTTCATGTTGTACTTATACAGGCTGCCCAGGGAGATAAGGCAAAAGTCATTTCAAAGCACTCCAAGGCTGCTGCCAAAATAAAGCAATAATAATAATTCATAATGGGCATAGTCTCTGGAAAATTGGTGGAACTGTCGACTTCCACAACAGATAACAGATGTAGGGTTGATTGTAGATCCTCAAGCTTCTGCCGTACGTAGACCTACCAGCTTTTTGGCAGGAGTAGGGCTGTAGATTCCAAAGTATCACTGTCCTCTGGGATGTCTCAATTTCTTAAAATATCATAGCATAGTCTCTTAGGCTATTATTGCTTCCTTAGAGCAGTTCACTCTTTAGGAGATCAAAACAGTCTTTTCAGAGTATTTAAACACAGTCTCTTAGAAGATTCAATTTCTTAACACAACACAGTCTCTTTCTGATGATTGCAGGTTTTTTTTTTTTTTTTTTTTTTTAAGATGCGAGGCTTACCTTCAGATAAACAAACAGTCTTGAAATAGTGCAGTTTCTGAGGGACCAATAAGTCTTAGGTCCGTGGTTGTTGTTGTAGGGTGAGGTGCAATGGAGTCTCAGGATGCTGTACAGTAGTCCAGTGATCAGGTTCAAGAGCAGCTGCTGGCTTCACTTGATTATGATGGGTCCAAGGATCAAATTCTGCGACTTTTACTGCAGTTGGAGTAGACAGGATGACGACATAGGGTCCTCTCCAATGCAGGGCTAACAGTATCTTTCTCCACTCTTTGATCCACACCGAGACTCCAGGCTTGAAAGGATGCAGGGGTGCAGGCAAATTGATGAGTAATCGATTTTGTACTCAGGTATGAAGACTCCTGCAAAACAGAACTTAAAACAAATAGTTCATGTCTAATAATTTCAGATCCTATCTGTCTCATATCTCCTTTTATTTCCTATACAATAGGCAGGGGTTGCCCATACAGAATCTCAAAAGGGAAACTCCTAAAGACTTAGCAGGGACTAAGTATATCCTAAGAAGGGCTATGGGAAGAACCTGGGGCCACTTCAGGTAAACCTCTTGGCAAAGTTTAGACAACTGAGATTTCAGGGTTCTATTCATACATTCTACTTTTCCTAAATTCTGAGATCTATAGGCAGTATGTATCTATTAATATCGATATCTTGGGCTATACTTAATGGACTTGCTTCCTAAGGTTATCCACCCTCATTCTTTGTACAGGGCCCCATATGCATGCAAGGTTGTAAGGGTATACTTGAAATCTGGGTACACATTTAGACAGGGCTCTTTTCCTATTCTTAGTGCTCTAGTGAGGACTATCAGTTCAGCTTTCTGTGGTGAAGTTTCTGGGGCCAGGGCTGAGGACTCAACTACCAAATCAGGGGTCACCACTGCATATCTAGCACAACAATGTCCATTGATGATGAAACTGCCTTCAGCCACAAAGAAAGTCTGTTCAGGGTTCTCCATAGGGACATCAGTCAAATCCAGGCGGCTTGAGAATACAGTGTCCATAATTTCTAAACAGTCATGATCAGGGGATCAAGACCAACTGATAACAACATAGCAGAATTGAAAGCTTGACTGACCCTTCAGTTGTATCTGGGGTTTTCACACAACATACTCTAATATTTCAACATTCATAGATTTGTTAGCTAGTAATTTCCTTTGTGTTTCATAATGGTTAGAACAGAGTGTGGTACAGTAACTTGAAGATTCTATCTCAAAGTGATTTTTCTTTTAGTTTTTGCTTACTAGGAAGGCTATAGCTGTAACAGCTTCTCAAATAAGGTCCAAGAGATTGAGTCAACACTCCCAGAACATTTCCTTGCGACTCATGAACATAGAGACTGCAAGGTTTTCTGGACATCGGGTAGACCCAGAACTGGTGATAACATCAGAGGGTTTTCAAAGATCAAAAGACTGCATTCCTATTCAAGTCCCCATTCCAATGGAGACTTTTTCATTCCTTTGGTAGCTTGATACAATGTGATACAATGGTTTTGCTAGCAGCGCAAAATTGGGGATCCATATACAACAGTACCCTGTGGCACCCAAGAAGGCTTTCACTTGCCTCCTGGTGGTTGGAGTAGGAATACTGCATACAGCTGCTCTGCGTTCTGGTAAGGGTTCCAGGCGTCGAATTCCGCTGGACAACTGGAATCCTAGGTATTTAACTTGTTTGACATAATTATGCTTTGGCTCTTGAGACTTTGTATCCAGCCTCATTAAAAAGGTGCAAGAGTTCACTGGTGGCTGGTGGACATTCACTTTCTGAGTTGGTGGTAATCTTGTCTAGGTGAGTTGGCCCTACCTCCTTGTAGTGGGGTCTTGGGCTAAGCGTATACAGAAAAAAACATCTTTTTAAGTCCAGAATGATGAAATGTATAGCTTCAGCAGAGATCAGTTCCAAGAGAATATAAGGATTTTGGTACCACTGGTTGTATAGTTTCAGCTGCATCATTCATTCTTCTTAGATCCTGCACTGGGCGGTAATCACCTGTCCCAGGCTTCTTGACTGGCTTGAGGGTGACAATGGCAGGGGCTATGTTCTTCGCTAGGCCAGGTGGATTATCTTCTGCCCATCCTCCAGGTGGGGCTATGAGGTTGGTAAGTGTACAGCTTGTTGCTTTGGATGCAGGTGAATAGAACCGCCATTCTTCTTCTTGGGGACAGTTTGAGTTTCATTTTTTTCTTCCTTCAACAGAGGATATCTGTGCTTGAAGCTTTGCAAGCAGATCTCGGCTCCAAAAATGGAATAGGGCATTCAGGCATATACAGGAACTGGTACATTATTATTATTATTTTTTTTCTAGTTCACACATGTGGTTCTGCAGAAAAGGCTTTGCGAGAAAAACACAGGGGCTACTGGCTTTAGTATTCTGCTCCTGTATCCCCCATAAAAGTCCATATATTGGTCCCCTATTTTTCAGACTGACTCCTGGGGACCCAGGGAAACTGGAGAGTCCGGTCTGGCCTAGTCTTCATCCATGCTGTAGCCCTCTTCGGCTGCCACTCACGCTATAGCTGCTTCACTCTCGTGCTGAAACACTGTGCTTGGTTTATTGTTTTATGACTTTGCAATCAAGTACTCCCTCGGGAGTCAAGATACGGGCATTCACTTCTCTAATGTCCTTCTTTTTCTATAATGGGCGCACTCACACCCAGTTTTCACATCCGCTGCTCCTTCGATTAGGAAAAACTCCACATCATCCAACTAAAATATCATTCACTTTCTCTGTTACATTTATTTTCACAATTCACACACACCCTCTGATTAACTTTCATTTAACCATTATGCCCGCAAATTCATCCAGTTCTCTGCAATTTCCGTTCATTAGTTCAATCAAGTCCTAAAACTTCTCAGTGCAGTTTTTTTTTCAGTTCTAAACAAGTCTGGTCAGCTGACTTTCACTTCTAGTCCGGAGGGGGTGGACATTCCCCTGTTGCAGAGGTGGCTAGCAAACTACTTGGGAATCTGTAGGGAGAAGTCATCCCCCCTCCGCCCCCCCCCCCCCTTGTTCCAGGCTCTGCCCGGGATGATGGCAGAGCTCAGGGAAATAAACAGGCAGGATTTTTTTTTTTTTTTTTTTTAAACATTTAACCAAGAATCCTATATAGGGGAACTATTCTCTGTACAATCTGATAAACACGGGAAACTACGGGGCCATGAAGTAACTCTGGAATCTGCATGGACTCTGACCCCCCTTCCTCCCCCCATGGTGACGTAGTTAACAACAGACAGAAGGCGGTCTGTCAGGCTGCATTTTCCTGTGACTAGGCATAATAATCTCATTCTAAATAAATACAATTTAGATAAATTCCTTCAAATATAAAACTATTTTTTTGCAACATGTTATAAACAACAATCCCAACAGAGAGAACTATTACGTATGGCTGGAAGAAACTAGCTGCCAGCCGTAATCTGCACTTAAGGTGAATAACGTCTCTGCAAAAGATTACAGTTTAGGAAGGAGATATTCAAAAGACATTCCGGATACTTTTTTCAATAAAGCGGGTGGACATCTAGAACACAAATACACATTTTCCTTCCTAGTTCATTTTATTAACAATAAACATGTCTTCTATGAGGCGCTTGCTGTATCAGGAACGAAAAACTCATACACGATTAACCCCTCATTCACTCAGGATTCAAAGCACTTTTTAAGTTGCGATCTGCAAAGTCCTGTTGATCTGTACGGGAATTCGAGCAGGAATTTAACCCTTTCCCGGCTAAGTACAATTTAAAGCAATCACTAGAAAACTAATTATAAATTCATCTCCTATCACACTTTGAATGAATCCTTTATTTTAAACAAGCAAGAAACTTTTCAATCGGGAACTGCGGTTTCATTTTTTTTTTTTTTCTGTCCTCTTGCTGTGTGGCTCGTTGGAAACAGCTTAGCTGTTCACACACACACACACACACACACACACACACACACACACACACAGAGACAGAGACATGCTGGCATTCCAGGCTAAGCCCCAAAACTATCGGGACCCATAATCCTGACTAAACATTCTTATTAAATGATATATAAATGATATATTACATAACCACAGCAGAAGGAACATTATTATTAAACTAACAGCATTGAGATTTAAACCTGAACAGAGTTAGAAAGACACTGCACATTCTTTCCTTCAGACACGCCCCCTGTCAGTTTTTCACACTGCAGTAGAAAAACTAACTGGGTCAGACCAGCTTTTTGATTTCTAAAAATGACTGTAGGTGTTTTGGGTCTTCATTCTGCTCTATTAATACAATTTCTTAATCAGTGAACTGTCACAAGTTACTCAACAGAATAATCTCACACTTATAACAGAAGGGAAACTCGCAGTTTCAACAGATAGCAAAAATCAAATACACAGGACAGACAATACACCAAACGCTTCATCCGTTTCGCGACCTAGACGCAGTCACCCGACTAGGAACTGCGCTAGTCCAGAGTCCACTCTGCTTGGTCCGTGCTGCCAGACCTCTCATTCACACTTCATTCACACAATCATGCTAGCAACGTATCTCAGAATGCATTCCTTTCTATCTATTCTGACTAGTCTTTTTCCCAATTACAAAAAGGATGAGGGTTTCACCCGGCGAATTCCCATGCGGGGTTACTCGGCCCTTCCTTGAGAGGTGATCATGCTCTCTTACCAATTCCCAATATCTCGAGATTACAAATTCCAAGTTCCTGTCTGTTCTGACTAGACTAAATCATGATTTTTTTTTTTTTTTTTTTTTAAACAGCTGTACCTCGCGAATACTCATGCAAGGATTTTCAAACAAAGACTTAAGTCTTACCAAACAAGAAGGACGATGGCTTCACCTCGCGCATACTCATGCAAGGTTAATAGGACCGTCCTTGAGAGGGGATCAGTGCTCTCATTACCAAATTCCAAATTCCAAGTTCCAAGTTCTCGAGATTACAAGTTACAAGTTTCAAACTGCAGTTCTAACTCATCTGTCTAGACAGGTTTTCAAAACTATACTTACCAGATCTGGTTCCCAAGCTTCTGAGTTGGATCCTGGACTCCCCCGGGTCGGAAGTGTTGGCCAGCTGGACTCAGTGCCTGCCGAGGCCAGGCAGAACTCCCTCCGATACAAGAGGATCGGTGGGCCCAGGGAAATTCCCCTGCGTCGGATTGGCATGGTTCCAACTGGACCAAACCTCAAGGCGAATTACGTGGATTTATTCACTTGAACACTATCCACCACTCGCACTTCCCGGCCAACGCACCAAGAATGTAGCAGCAGATAAGCATGCAATAAATAAATCCAGGAGTCTTTTCAAGGATCCAAGCCAGTTTAATGTGCACATGGCTCAAGCAATAAGCAATTTCAAAATGGCTGAGCAATGGCTTCTAGTAAAACAACAACTTTTATAGCTTTCTTGTCCATTCTAAGCATAGGCAAACTTTTCATTGGTCCCAGTACCCCTCTCACCCATCTATTGGTCCCGGTACTGATATGGCTACCCAATCGGGACTCTGGTCTGGGCCCAGCACCTGGTTGCCCCCCTTCTAGTCCCAATTACAATGGTCAGTGTCTCCAACTTGTTACTTCTCTCCTCCAAGGTCGCTGAGCTTGTTAAAACATATGGGAAGCAGAGGCACTGTGACCTTGCTCTCTGCAGAGTTAATTAATTCCATAGAAGCATAGCACACCTTATCAGTACCAATTAAACTTGTTTTTCTTCTATTTTCCAAGTTTCGTTTCTGCTTAGCTATGTTCAGTTAAACTGAGTTAAGTTTCAATTCTATGGTGTCATCATTCAGGGGGGTTTTCATTCCTCTGGGCCTAACTACAGGCTTCAGTTACAGGTCAAGCTGCTCAGGCCTGTCTGCTTAGTTCAATTAGCATGGATCATAGGCCGTCGCCTACCACACTATCTCATAACTTTTTAATTTCCTCAAGAACTTTCATAAGAGACCTTTTCAAAAGCTTTCTGAAAATCCAGATACACTACAGTTGTGATCACCATTATTGGCTGTATTGTAGGTATCTTGTGTACAATATCTTGAAAAATAATTGTTAATATTCTAACTGTACGTCATATTATTTTAATAGTACAACAACAAAAAAAACAGATGTCTGTGCAATTTAGACATAGTAATTTCTGAGAAAAAAATATGACCCGGGCAGGATTAATAGCACCCTTCAGTAATATTTGGTTGTACAACCCTTGGCAGTGATGACAGCCTCCAAACATTTCCTGTAGCCATCTATAAGTTTCATACATCTGTCTGCTGGTAGTTTCTCCCACTCTTCAACTGTGATTTGTTCCAACTCATTAATGTTTCCAGGATTCCTTTTACAAATGGCAGATTTAAGCTCTTTCCAAAGGTTCTCGATTGGATTGAGATCAGGACTCATTACTGGCTAGTTTAAAATAGTACATCTGTTCCTTTTTAACCATTCTTTTGTACTTTTCGATGTATGTTTTGGGTCATTATCCTCCTGGAGGACCCATGACCTTTGACCCAGACCTAGCTTTCTAACACTAGGTATCACATTTCACTCCAAAAGACCTTGGTAGTCCTCTGACCATGATTCTTTTAATACATTCCAGGCCTCCAGTTCCTGAGACAGCAAAACAGCCCCACAACATTATGGAACCTCCACCATATTTAACTGTAGGAAGGGTGTGTTTTTCCCTTTTAAAGCTTCATTTCTTCACCTGTAAATGCATTGCCAATGAGCTCAAGTTTGTTTTTATCTGTCCACAGAACATTTTCGCAGAAGGATTGTGGTTTCTCAAGGTGGATTTGAACAAAGTTCAGGCATACCTTTTATGTCTATCTTTGAGCATTGGGGTTCTCCTTGGTCTTTGCCCATGAAATCCTTCTTTTTTAGTGCGCGGTGTATGGTGCGGGTTGAAACCACCACCCCAGATTGTTCCAGGTCAGTCTTAAGCTCTTTGGATGTTGTACATGTTTTTTTCCAACAGTTCGCACTAATCTTTGAAGACTTCTTGGATTAATTTTCCTCTTCCCGCCATGTCCTGAGAGGTTCTTGACAGCTCCATGAGCAGTTTTTATACTATTTCCTTTTTCAATTGGTCTTGTTTTGTTTGATTATTTTATGAGTCAATATGTGGGCCTATAAAGTCCAAAGCCATTTCACTGGCCACTTTTTTTTAGGATATATTGGACATTAAGGAATTGAACTGCAAGGGTACAATAATGTTGACCACAACTGTATATAAAGTGGCTGACCTTTATCTAGCTGTCTATTTACGCCTTCAAAAAATATAGCAGGTTAGTAAGACAAGACTTTCCTTGGCAAAATCTATGTTGGCTTTTTCCCATTAAAACATGACTATCTATATGTTCAGTAATTTTGTCCTTTATAATGGTTTTTCCATTTTGCCCGGCACTGATGTCAGGGTGTTCTGTAGTTTGCAGGATCACCCCTAGAGCCCTTTTTAAACATTGGCGTTTTGTTGACCTCTCTCCAGTCTTATGTACCATAGATTATTTTAATGATAGTTTACAAATTACTAGTAGTATGTCTGCAATTTCATTTTTTAATTCTCTCAGCACCATGAGATGTATACCATCCAGTCCAAGTGATTTGCTACTCTTTAGTTTATCGAATTGCTGTATTTCATCTTCCAGATTTATCAATATTTGTTTCAATTCCTCTGATGTATCACTTTTAAATATAATTTCTATCATCGATAACTTCCCTACATCTTCTTCAATAAAGACCAAAGCAAAGCATTCATTCAGTCTCTCTACTATGGCTTTATCCTGTAGGGGTTAAGGACTAATTTGGCTTACTTAATTTGGCTTACTTTGATAATGATGTTGAAAGTTATGATCCTATCCCAAAGAGCTGACTAACTTCTAAATGGCACAGAAGAACTGCATGTGGGCTGTGATTGACAACATGTATAATCCCTGCTGAAACATGTAGGATACCAGACTCTGGACAGGAGTGTGCAGAGAATGGACTTACAGAATGGAGCAGATGCCAGCCTAATATAAGGTTGATGAAAAAGTTTGCAGAGCCTTGAAGATTCTAACTTGTGCTTGAAGTGAAAAGAAAATCACCCAAGCGAAACTACAGTGAAACAAAGAAGAAGATGCAGGGCGGGGACCGAGCAGCCCAGACCGAGCAGCCCAGCAGGGAACGGCCTACCTGATAAGAAGCACAGCACATTTAGTTATATGATACTGAGTGAAGGGCCTCAAGACAGAAACCTGATAATGGGGAGGGTCCCAGGGTAGAGCCTGCAAATATATGCAGAATGTTCTGGAACTATTTGCTGCAGAGGAGTATATAACAGAGGTAACGGCCGAGTGTGGGTGGGACAGCCTTCTCTTTCACTATTATTCAGAGCCAGAGAACTCTGTCCGCATCAGGCAGACTGTTTATAGCTTTGCTTGTAACTTCCTTACTTTTTGTTTTTGCCCAAATAAATTATTTTATTATGGAATAAGCAGAGTGTCGCCTGATTGATTATTGTATCCACCCCAGGGGAGATTTGTCCGAGTACCCTGGCGGACAATTGGCGCCCGAACAGGGACTTGAGTGTTTAATACTCCAAGTATTTAATACTCTTAAAACTTTTATTCTAAATTGTCCCGTATTCCTCTGATATTGGCTGTACATCAGGGATGAGGATACCCCCTATTGCTTCACTAATTAAATAGAGGAGGGGATACCTCCTGCCGGTTCTGGGGATGAGAATTTTGTTGTGAGAGAAGAGAGAGAGATTTGGATACCGTTCTGAGATGAACGAGAGAAAAAAAGTTTGGATGAGACTCCTAAAAATTTTCTAAATTGTCTTGGGATACCCCTGATTTTGGCTTTATATCAGGGATGAGTATACCTCCTATATCTATATATATATATATAAAAAATTACATATAGGGGATGAGGATACCGTTCTGAAATGAACGAAGTTGGATGCCGTTCTGGTAGGAACGAGAGAGAGATTTGGATATCGCGCAAAGACTACAAACAAGAACAGAAGATTTACCCAGGTTTGATTGCACATGTATTTTTATGTTATTAATGTTGCTTTGATGTGTAGAAAAAACTGTTATAGTGTCTCTGTAAATGTTAGAGTGTCTCTGTATTTAGTTGTAACATTAGGGAAAGATTAGGGAAAGAGAAAGTTTGTCCAGACATTAGGTCTTTATATTTCCAGGACTACAGGATACTGTAAGCCTGAAAAAAAAATTGTCCCACTCATTTGGTCCCTGGAGCTGAACTGATTAGAATTCTTTGTGAACCAGAATGTGAAAAGTGGGATACTCCTGTGGGAAATTCCTGGGGAGCGTAACTGTTTGCTTTTATTTTCTTCCACAATATTCATGTGTTTGTAAGACGCCCCAGTCTCTGGAGAGGGTAAAACCGTTGGTCCGGAGTCCCTGGAACGCAAGTGACAAGTGGTGTTTGTTTATCTGTCTCTATTCTTCCAAGTCTTTCCTGTCTTCTTTAGAACATTGAAAACAACGAAAAAATCTTCTAGGGTCTGCTTTAGTAATTGATGTGCTGAGACAGCTAGTTTTTTTTTTCCTGTCTGTCTGAGTTTGTATTGTAACATGGAATGGATTTTCTGAGTTAATGGATTAGGATCGGAATGTATTGTACACTGAAGTGAGAATCTTAGAAGCAGACCGCACAGATAATTGACAGTGTTTTATTCTGAACTGCCAGCTATTGTGTGCAGTGATCTGACTGGTAGAAAAACAAGAAAAAATAGTTTATAGTTACAAGTACTCAGAAAAGGCTGCTAAATGTTTTAGTTTACTGTTTTCATTATCTATGCTATCAAGAAAAATCAAAAGTTAATAGGGATTTTATATAAGTAATGCACATAGCAGCAATAATTGAACTTTCCAACTAAACAAGATCCAAAGAGTTTAATATTTCAGAAAATGATTTGCAGTGCATCTCTTGCTCTAGGACTGCAGGAAGTCACTAATTAGTGATACAGAAGTTTGTTTAACAAAAAAAAAGAAAGAAAGAATGTCTGTCTAGTTCTGTTGTCCATTTGCATTTTTTAAGATAGCATGTCGGTAAGGTGAAGCTAGCCCAAGCATTGCTTTGAAGTCTCCCTTGACATGCAAAAGTATTAGTGTAATGAAAGACTCAGGATAATTACTTTGCCTTGTTCAGCACTTTCACTGAGAACAGTATATACAATAGATTCTAGTCATACGTGAGAGAGAGACATGTGGCTGTCATGTTAAAAGTCATGATTTGTCCTATTACGACTGCCGTTATAAAATGTTACAAAAATATTTTTATATTGTAGGGACTTTATTCAGATTGTTTAAGCCAATTGCTATTTTGAATGAGCACATATGTCCACTTTTGAACCATATTTGGGGAAAAAAGGGACACTGTTTACTCATGTTGTTATATTCATTAAGAAGAATCCAAGTTTATATTTTCTATATACTATTTGTTTACCACAATACTAAGTTTCTAACAATTGTTTGATGTTCTTAGCATGCCAATTAAGAGGTGGTACTCTGATGGACATTAAACTGATGAAGGTTATTTAAAGTGACATATCTGTCTACTGAACATGTAAACAAATTTTATTCAACTATGCTGTCTCCAGAATCTTTAATTCAGGAAGTCATTTAAGCCCCAACACATACTCAACAATTGGAAATAGACACCTGAAGACAGGCTAGGTGCATTTTGCACCCTGATATGCTTTGGAACATCCACACTGGCCATGTGGTACTTCCAGATGCTTTTTGCCTCATTTTGCCTTTGTATGTACTGGCCAGACATGCAGGGGTAAAAAAGAGGGATGATTTGATGACAAATTTTCACAAATAAAAATTGGAGTAATTCTGAAACTTGCCAAACTTGCAGAATATGTGTGTGCAACTTGTCTAATCTATTAATATGTAAAGATCAGTTAAGAGTATGATGGAGTATTTCCTGCCAGCAAATGATGAATCTTCAGTGATGGAGAGATAAGAAGTTTATCAAACTGAGAGACACAGTTGATACCATATGAGATAGTTATGGTCTTAAGTAAATATGGATGAAATTATGTTTGTCACATTGCATTGTCTCATTGTAAAATCTAATCTAGAATATTTTAGTCTTTTCATTTAATATTGGATTCTGCTCTTCTGAATGGGACCTGGAACAATGTCACCAATTGAAATCCAGAGATTCCAGCAGACGGAATTGGCCAGAGTCCAGATGGAGCAGACCATCCCGAGAAATCCGAACTACACACCGCAGAAATGTGTGAGGGAGTCCCTCTCTGCATCAGTGTGTCACATTGAAAAAGGGCCAAGATATCCACCTATGAGAATGAGAGATTCTACTTTTGAGAAAAAACGAACTTACACTTAAACTTCAGTGAAAAGTGAAGACCAAATTATTTGAAAATAGGAAAAGTACTATTAGACTGATTGGGAACTTTTGGGACTGATTATGTTGTTATCCTTTTATTATCATCTTCTTAGAAAATAACTGAAATCTACAAGCCATTTGGGCTACAGCAATTGCAATACCCACACCAGTTCAAGTTTTGCTGTGACATTTTCAAAGCTTTCTTCATTACTTTGTTGAATATTTGATGTGTTCAGTATTATTGCATGCTGTATTTTTCTGTTTTATTAGGATGCTGTAAGAAAATGATAATGCAAAGCACCAATACCATGTATGTTGTATTTCGAGAACAGTACCAGAAGCTGCCCCTCAATGATCCCTCAGTGGGGAATGAAGATAAGCGGCTCAGATCTGCTTAATATGTCTGCCTTATGAATGCATATATATATATCTGCCTTATAACTGCACTCTTGTGTGTTTGAAGCAAACATAGCAACATATGGTGGGCACAAAACATGTGGGCAGCAAGGAAGAATTCAATGTGGCTTACTGTTATAAAGCCTAAAGCTATACCCTGAACAGAAGTGAAGTGTCCAAGGATATAAGCCTAGGGTCAAACAGGTCAAGCCAGGAATTCAACTAATACTCTAGCCCTGAAGGTTTCAATTAGTGCTTGCGGATGGAACAACACAGGAAGAGGCAGGGGGCTATGATTGATTATGATTGATTGCATAGATAGGCAAGCCTTAATAAGCAGATCCAGCTGCATAAACATAGGAGGCCCCTAGAAAGGGCTTTGCAGAAAGCCTGAAAATGACCTAAGAATTTATGCAGAATAACGCAGGCAGAGACAGGAGGGTTATGGTGGCCTCAAGGCTCTTTTCATATCTTTGTTAACCATTGCAATTTTTGCTATTATTGTCTGCTGCGTGTTCTCTCTCTTATTAGCTTGTTGTAAGACAATGCTGCTGCAGTCCACTAAAACCATGTATACCATCTCTAGAGATCAGTATGAGCTGTTGCTTCTTGATGTACCCTCTGTCACAAATCGTAATTCATGCCCCGTAGCCAAATTTCACTGGATGCCCTCCATCTTTCCAACCTGACAGAAAAGAAAAAATAGAAAGTGGGCAATGTAGGGGTTAAGGACTAATTTGGCTTACTTTGATAATGATGTTGAAAGTTATGATCCTATCCCAAAGAGCTGACTAACTTCTAAATGGCACAGAAGAACTGCATGTGGGCTGTGATTGACAACATGTATAATCCCTGCTGAAACATGTAGGATACCAGACTCTGGACAGGAGTGTACAGAGAATGGACTTACAGAATGGAGCAGATGCCAACCTAATATAAGGTTGATGAAAAAGTTTGCAGAGCCTTGAAGATTCTAACTTGTGCTTGAAGCGAAAAGAAAATCACCCAAGCGAAACTACAGTGAAACAAAGAAGAAGATGCAGGGCGGGGACCGAGCAGCCCAGACCGAGCAGCCCAGCAGGGAACGGCCTACCTGATAAGAAGCACAGCACATTTAGTTATATGATACTGAGTGAAGGGCCTCAAGACAGAAACCTGATAATGGGGAGGGTCCCAGGGTAGAGCCTGCAAATATATGCAGAATGTTCTGGAACTATTTGCTGCAGAGGAGTATATAACAGAGGTAACGGCCGAGTGTGGGCGGGACAGCCTTCTCTTTCACTATTATTCAGAGCCAGAGAACTCTGTCCGCATCAGGCAGACTGTTTATAGCTTTGCTTGTAACTTCCTTACTTTTTGTTTTTGCCCAAATAAATTATTTTATTATGGAATAAGCAGAGTGTCGCCTGATTGATTATTGTATCCACCCCAGGGGAGATTTGTCCGAGTACCCTGGCGGACAATCCTTTCTTAATGCCTCTTTTACCCCTCTGTCATCTAATGATGCAACTGACTCTCTCACATGTTTTTTGCTATTAATGTACGGCAAGCTTCATATCAAATTCTCTCACCTGCCTTATCAATACCTTGCATAAAACTTATCAGTGCTTATGCTGTTTCCTGTTTTTGTCATTTGACTCCCCTCTACATTTTCTGATAGATATTTTTTTTGGCTATAACAGCCTTTCTGACTTCACCTTTAAACCATGCCAGCAGTCATTTGATCTTCCTTCTACCTTTCATAAAGTGTGGAATACATCTTGTCTGGGCTTCCAAGATAGAATTTTTAAATAATGCCCAAGTCTAATGTAAACTCTTAAACTTTTCAGCTGCTCCTTTAGGTTTTTTTGTAAAAAAAAAATTCTAATTTTATCAGTCTCCCTTTTGAAAGTTAAATGCAAGTGCAATGGATTTCCTTGCTATCTTCCCTTCGTTTATTAAATCAAATGTGATCATGTTATGATCACTATTGACAAATGGCCCCAACACTTTTACCTCTCACACCACATCCTGTGTTCCACAAAGGAGTAGGTTTAAAATAGCTTCTCCTCATGTCACTTACTGAACCAGCTGAACATAAGATATGCCATACTGGGTCAGACCAAGGTCCATCAAGCCCAGTATCCTGTTTCCAACAGTGGCCAATCTAGGTCATACGTACCTAGCTGCTTCATGAAGCTGTCATTTATTTCATCTAGATACTTTATTTCCCTTGCATTTTCTGATGCCACATTGACCCAGTTGATACTGGGATAATTGGAATCACCCATTATTACTGTGGTATAAATTTGATTAGCTACGCTAATTTCTGTTAGCATTTCGTCATCCATCTGTTCATTCTGACCAGGCGGATGGTAATACACCATCACTGCCATTCTCGTCCATGGAATTTATATCCATAGAGATTTTACAGTGTATGTTGTTTCCTGCAAAACTCTTATCCTGTTTGACTAAATGCCCTTTTTAACATATTTTGTCATCCCTCCACCAATTTGATCTACCTTGCTGAATTTGCTGCCAAATTGTGAGTTCTATTGGTCTGTCTGTCTCCCCATATTTATTTATCTCTCTGTTCTTATTGGTGGGTCCCCTAACCTACTCCATTGCCGTAATGTTTAAACTTTTTTCCTCTTAGTCTACCTGAGTGACTACCCCTCCCCCCTGCTGAGGTATTGTGTAGACCTCCATTTCCTGCACGTGGGCTTGCTCAGATTGCCTTCTGTTCCTTGAGAAGAGCAGTGCTCTCCAGAGCTCTCCCGAAAGGTGATTTTTGTCCTTATACAATTCAGGAACAGCCTACTGGCCAGAGACACTTAGGTTCCTGCCCACCCTACCCCTCACCCCACCCATCCCAGGGGCTACATTGCCTATATAGTGGTCACATACGTGCCATCTATCCTTCCTAACTTGGGTTAAAACCCACATCTTCTTCATCTTTTCTTCTTCTTCTTCCTCTTCTGGGACTACTTAACCACCATGTCGTGTATTCAGTGCAATAACTGCGGTAGTTTCATTCCAAGATGAATCATTTGGAGCCTAAGAGCTTGTCCTATGTGCCTCAAGTCAGCTGCCATGCATGAAGAACTGACTCTACTAAGGAAAGACCTAGCTGCCATGCATAAAGAAGTGACTCTACTGAGGGAGGAACTGGCTGCAATGAAGCGCACCTCTTCTAGGATACAAATTGAACAAAGGAAAGGAATGGAAAATAAAATAAAATAAAACAAAAGATATTATAATGCCTCTATACCGTTCCATGGTGAGACCGCACCTTGAATATTGTATGCAATTCTGGTCACCGTATCTTAAAAAGGATATAGCATGGGGATCACGTGATGTGGTAAGCCCGGGTGGACGCTGATCGCCTGGGCTCCGTACCCCCAACCCCTGTACCGGTACTTTAGAGCTGTTTGTTGGGGACGTGAGAAATAAAAATCGCTCTCCCGAAGTGTGGAAAACAGTGGAGGTCACTTTTGTACCGAGATTGGCAGCGGCACCAATGGCATCGGCAGTGAAAGCGAATCGGCGGGAGAAAGATCGGGCCGTGGACCTGCAAAAGATGGCGGATCCGCCCTCGCCAAGTGTACCTACCACACCCTTGGCCTCTGTAGAGGAGATTTCAGCGGCGGTATCAGGGGCCTTATCGGCGCAGTTTGATGCCCTCCATAGTAAAATGGACACCTTGCAGAGCTCCGTGGACGGCCTGGGCACGCGGAGGACAGAATCTCGCACACTGAAGAGGAGGTACAAACTTTAACGCGGGAGCTGGGGAAAGTGCAGGCCGTGCTCAAGGCACACGAGGCTAAAATTGATGATATGGAAAATCGCTCCAGACGTAATAATTTGAGATTTCTGGGGGTTGCTGAGCGGATACCCGACAAGGATTTAAAATCGTTTGTGGAAACCTTATCTATGTCTCTGATAGACGATGCGGAGGAGAGGGGATGGGTTCAGCTGGAGCGAGTTCACCGAGTCGGAGCTAGGCCGGTGAATGATCGTCGACCCCGGATAGTTCTTGCTAAATTTCTACAATACCCACAAAAGGAGGCTGTCCTGAGAGCAGCCAAAAAATCAGGTGCTGTTGAACAAGATGGCATGAAAATACGTATTGCACAGGACTATTCCGTAGCTCTGAGCCAACGCCGGAAGGCTTATGCACCTCTGTGCCAGATACTGATCGAGGCCAAGGTCCGGTTCTCTGTGCAATACCCTGCTCAGTTGTACATTGTGCAAAATGGAGTGCACAAGGTTTTTGAATCGGCGAGCGAAGCAGCCCCCTACATAGAAAACCTGAGGAGCGGGGACAAAGGCTCTGTGTCAGAGTAATGTGGTGGATTTGATCAGCAGCGTGGTGGCGATCAGCTACACCCCATGTTTGACGAGGCCCACTGGATCAAGTTGAGTCCTTTTGCTTGGGGTCCTCGGAGGACTGCTTATGGGATATCCCCCGTACCTGCAGAATGGGCCTAGCTATAGACTGTGAGCAGGGGGGGGCAACGAGTTGTGTCCCCAAGGGGCTCCCCTTCTCTGATTCCTGAACATGGCCGGAGCGTTTTTCCTACGTTGTTGGAGGAGAGCCTGCTCCCAAAAATGTGCTGTGCATGCAAGAGCGGTACCAAAGCGGCCTGTTGGAACTGTCTGCTTTGTTTGGGACTAATAATATCGCTGTGTGTGCTCTGGTGGTGCTGCTCCCGACTTCAAGCTGGAGAGTAACACAGGAGGCGAGACATTTGGGTCAGCTTGGCCTTTGGGCCTCCCTCCTTCCTGCACTACCGTGTCAAGTTGGGGAGAGGCGAGGAACGCAGAGGAAGTCTCCCCCCGGATGTCAGTAACTGCGGTTGCTCAGGACTTTGGGAGGGGTGTTAATTGTTCCCGGGGTTGTATTATTTTGTAATATGTTCTGGTAATGTATGTCATTGTTGCAAACTGTTTTGTTTAGCTGGGGATTGAGCGGGTGGGGGGGGAGGGAGGTGTAGGTAAGTTGAGGTGTGGATGAATGCGGGAGGGGGAGATTGGGGTATGGAAGAATGGGGGTAGAATGGGGGTGAAAAGCGTGGTTTGGGTATGAGTGTGGCTGTGGGACAGGAGGGCTAAGCATCTTTATAACAGAGAGAGGGGGAGGGGGTCCGGAGCACATCAAGCGTGACCCCTATGAGAGGGAAGCTGGGGGAGTGGAAGAGTAGGATAGGGGTTCTGGAGAAGGGGGGGAGGGATGGGAGGGGAGGGGGCTGGGGGGGGAGGGGGTGAAGGAGGGCTGGGGAGGGGTAGAAGGGGGAGGGGGAGAGGAGGGGGGGTTGTGGGGAGGTGGGGAGACGGGGGGGGGGGGGGGAGGGTTGGGGGATCCAGAATACACAGAGGAGCTATCGATTGTTTCTAGTAATGGAAGATGGGAGCACTTCATTGGGTTGGGGGGGACTTCAGGCTGGGGAGGTTCCGCCCTATTTTTACTGCACGGTGGATAAATATAACCTGTTTAAACATAGTCCAACCTGAGGGTTGTCTCCTGGAATGTGTGTGGAGTAGGTAACCCTATTAAGAGATATAAAGTGTTGCAGGCCTTAGCCAGGCTGAAATGTGACGTTGCTATGTTACAGGAGACCCACCAGACGGCCAAAGAACATGCCAAATTGCAGAAAACATGGGTGGGGCAGAGTTGGGGTGCCCCGGCTAAAGGGAAAAAGGGTGGAGTGGTCATTCTGATTAGTACTCAGGTTCGTTTTGAGTTGGAAAAGCAATACTCGGACCCGGAGGGTAGGTACATTTTGCTATATGGCTGCCTTGAGGGCCGGCCCATAGTGTTGGGCAACCTGTATGGACCCAATGTGTTGGATCGGGAGTTGTATGCCCGATTGGCCTCTCGGGTGGAGCAGTTGCCGGATGTTCCATTGATTTTGGCTGGAGATTTGAACGGGGTGCTGGATATAGAGCTGGATACATGTGGAGGTGGGAGTGAAAGAGTGCGAGCCCCGACTACTAAAGCGCTGTGGGGGTTGTGTCATCGCCTGGGGATGGTAGATCCCTGGTGCCTGTTGCATCCGCTTGAGAAAGATTTTACTCATCAGTCGAGAGCCCATGGCTCTAGTGCTCGCATTGACTATGTTTTGGTCTCTGAGAGGCTCTTTGCGCAAGTACGTGACGCACAAATAGGCCCACACAGCGGTGTCTGATCATGCTCCGGTTTGGGTGGATTTATCATGGGGGGGCTCGGCTACATTGACGCGTATTTGGCGTTTTCCCATGGGGCTGTATCATGACACTAACTTCCGTAATCATCTTGCACAATGTTGGAAGGAATTTATGACCCATCATGAGCAGCATAAAGACGAACCGGAGTTGCTCTGGGAAACGGCTAAAGTAGTGCTGCGGGGAAATATCATGGAATATGCTGCGAGAAAGCGTAAATTGTTGGCGGCGCAAATTGTTCAGCTTGAGAAACAGGTAGTATGAGCTCGGCGGCGTTGTGCGGGGGACCCTAGCAGGGCTAACAAGCGCAGACTTTGGGAGCTGCAAACCTCTCTTAATGAGCTGTTACATCAGAGAGCGAAGAAATCTCACATGTATTACCGATATCAATTATACCGCTTTGGGGATAAACCTGGGAAACTCTTGGCACGCTGCCTTCAAGGCAGCCGGGTGGCTCGGTTGATCGCAGCGCTTTGGGATGAGCAGGGTTGTTTGCAGAAGGCTAATACGGCCATAGCTTGATCGTTTCGCTCCTTTTTTCAGCAGTTATATGCACGACGGGAGGGGTCTCTTACTGATATGCAGAATTATCTGCGGGGGGTACAATTGCCCAAAGTGACGGCAGACCAACGGGCGTACTTGGACGCCCCGGTCACGGTGGAGGAAGTCGGTAGAGTCATTCAGAGAGCTGCCTGCTGTAAAGCGCCCGGACCTGATGGGTTTGGGGCAGAGTTTTATAAACTGTTGGGGGATCTTGTGCCCCCAACACTAGTGGCGATGTATCACCGTAGAGTGGCACAGGGGAATTTTGAATGGGGCACTAATCATGCATACATTACTTTAATACCTAAACCAGGAAAGGATCCCACCCAAGCGTCGTCCTATAGGCCCATCTCTCTGTTGAATTTTGACCTGAAAGTAATGGCTAAGGTTTTGGCAGATAGACTTGCCTCTGTTTTAGGGGACTTGGTGCATAAATCACAAGTCGGCTTTGTTAAGGGGAGATATGCCGTGCAAAACCTGCGGAAAATATTGGCATCTCTTGAGTGGGTGCGTGAAAGGGATTTGCCTTTGTTGTTAGTTAGTTTTGACGCGGAGAAAGCATTCGACCAGGTGCATTGGGATTATTTGAAGTGCCTTTTGCCTTACTACGGGCTGGGGGACTCCTTTTGTAAGATGGTGGAGTTGCTCTATGCGGACCCTACAGCTGGAATTCTCTGTAATGGGGTGATATCGGATAACTTTAGACTGGAAAGGGGCACGCGCCAGGGTTGCCCGCTTTCCCCCTTGCTCTTTGTGTTGACTTTAGATCCGCTAATACGGAGAATAGAGGAGTCCTCGGGTATTTGTGGCGTACGTATTGGGTTACATAAGTTCAAAGTGGCTGCCTTTGCAGATGACATGCTGGTTCATCTCACGAGGCCCCAACAATCGCTGTCCCGGCTGCTGGAGGAGTTTTCCCTCTATGGCAGATTTGCAGGCCTACGTCTTAATCTGGACAAGTCGGAGGCTTTGGATGTGGGTGGGAGGTTAAAAGAGAGCTGGCAAGGGAGTTTCCCGCTTCTCTGGGCCGCCGAGTCCTTTGTTTACCTAGGTATTTTGCTGACCAGGACGCCTTCTCTGCTTTATAAAGTAAATTTTGAGCGAGTTTTTTCCAAGCTCCGAGCGCAATTACTGGCTTGGACACCCCTTCCGTTGTCCCTATTGGGTAGAGTAGCTGCCTTGGGGATGGTAGTTCTCCCCAGAGTGCTTTATTGGATGCAAACACTCCCGGTGTAGTTATTGAGACGTGACTTGTGGCGTCTCGAGCGGGAAATTCGAGGGTTTCTTTGGAAGGGCGCTAGAGCACGTATACCGTTGGCCAGGATGAGAGGGGGGTGGAACTCGGGAGGAGTTGGGGTTCCGGATCTTTGGAAGTATGCGTTGGCCTGTCAGGCCCGACACCTTGCCGACTGGCTGGGGGATACTGAGGTTTATACACCCCGAGACTTAGAGGAGGCTTTTGTGGCGCCGCAAACTCTGGATGCGGTGTTACATTTGAAGCGCATAGCTCTGCCGGTTCGCCTGACAGGTCGTGTCTTGATACAGGCGACACGGCGTACGTGGCAACAGATAAATAAATGTTGGGGGCGCAACCCTGAGGTTTCCAGCTGGCTGCCTCTACGGGGCAACGCTTGTTTCACCCCGGGCTCCGACTCAGTTTCCTTTCGGCACTGGGAACAGTCGGGGATAAAGCGCATTGGACATGTGGTGGATCAGGATGGGAGATGTAAGGCTTTGGGTGTACTTTGTGGGGAATATGGCTTGGACCCTGGGAGGTCTGTTTTCGCTTACGCGCAACTGTCTCATTATGTCGGATCGTTGTCAGGGTGCAAACTGCATGTGGAGCACTCAGCGAGGATTCTTTTTGCCCTAGGGACGGAGTCTCCCCTGACTATAGCTATGTTAAAGGCGCGGTTGGATCTACTTGATCCGCCTCCTGACTATTCGGCAGTGGAGCATTCCTGGGCGAGAGAACTGGGCCGGGAGATACCCCCAGGCTCTGTCCGGGAAGCGCTGGGTCGGATTGCGCAATTGGTGGAGGGGGCCCAGTGGCGTGAGATTCAGTTTAAATGCATTATTCGAGCCCACTTTTCTCCAAGGCGAGCGCTGAGAAGCTGTATTACAACTTATGGGGGGTGTCCCAAATGTTCATGTTCTTTAGCGGACCTGGGTCATATGTGGTGGGGTTTCCCCCTTATTCGCCGATACTGGTTGCGCATTGGGGAGTATCTTAGTGGCTTGTTACAGCAGCGGGTCTGCTGGATGGGACCGTTGGTAATACTGGATCAGATGGGACCACTCCACCCCAAGGGAAGATGGGAGAGAATATTGGTGCAGAAGGCCTCTCTGATGGGTAAGGGCCCTATTCTTCACTGATGGAGGGAACCTACGGGCCCCACGTTTTGCGAATGGCACAACAGCCTGCATCAGTTTATGCTTATGGAACGGAGGAGTGCGCAGCGGCACCCCGGAGATGGGCCACCTTTTTGCTAGTCTGGATGCCTTATATTCAGCGGCTGGGGCCTAGAACCCGCAGTGAAGTGCTCAAAGTGGGGTAGTGGTTGGTTGGGGGGAGTGTTGCTCCTTGGTATGGTAATATTGTGGAGATTCTGGTTCCTGGGGGAAGGTTGGGGGGGGGGGGGGAATTTGGGATCACTTGGTGTGGATCTGTGTTGTTCAGTTTTTTGATGCCGTTATACTCCCAGGGTGGTGGACCAGACACAGCCCTACCCGGGAGGTGCTATTGTATAAGAATGGACATTGTTTGGATGTTTTGTTTGTCATTGTCTTATATGATACTAATAAACAGATTTTGAAAAAAAAAAAAAGGATATAGCATTATTAGAAAAGGTTCAGAGAAGAGCCACCAAAATGGTAAAGGGGATGGAAGGATACTCTTATGAAGAAAGGCTAAAAATGTTAGGGCTCTTTAACCTGGAAAAGAGACGGCTGAGGGGAGATATGATAGAAGTCTATAAATTAATGAACGGAGTGGAACGGGTAAACTTAGATCGACTGTTTACGTTATCAGAATATAGGAAGACTAGGGGACATGCAATGAAGCTACAGGGTAAACTATTTAAGACTAATAAAAGAAAATATTTTTTCACTCAACGTGTAATCAAACTCTGGAATTTGTTACCGGAGGATGTAGTAAAGGCTGTTAGTGTAGCTGGGTTTAAAAAAGGTTTGGACAAGTTCCTGGAGGAAAGGTCCATAAACCATTATTAAGAAGGGACCCAGGATATCAATGCTTGACCTAGTACAAGCATTGCAGAACCTATGTCTTTTGGGGAAACTGCTAGGTACGTATGACCTAGATTGGCCACTGTTGGAAACAGGATACTGGGCTTGATCGACCTTGGTCTGACCCAGTATGGCATATCTTATGTTCTTATGTTATGTTCTTATGTAAAGTCCACCACCACTCCCACAAAGAATCAAACACCCCAGGAACAAATGGATCACAGTGAGTTCTGGTAGATTGTGACCTGTAACGCAGAGACATCCTACACATCAAGAGATATACCTGCACAATGCCTTCTCTGCCTTGGCTAATGAGGATGCCCAATCCAAAAAAACTGAAGGGCCCTTAAATGAGTCAGACAATGCCCAATCTACTGCTAAAGCACCAAATATGAAGAAAACCTCACCAAACAGAAAACTACTACTACTTGGAGATTCCATCATTAGAGGCACCAACTTGGGAATACAGTTCAAAGGAGAGAAGATAGTCATGGGTCTACCAGGCTCTTCAGCCAGCAGGAATACAAACCAAGTTGTTGAAGTACTTAGCGAAAAAAGTGAACACTCCAAACTTGATGTTGTTATCCACTTGGGCACAAATGACCTGGCTAGAAACAGTGCCTCTACAGTCCAAAAGGACTTCCAATCTCTGGGAGAGAAACTCAGGCCCATTGTTAACACTGTTGCATTCTCAGAAGTTCTACCTGTTCTTGGTAAGGGGACAAAAAGGCTGCATTGCATTAACAGCTTTAATATGTGGCTCAAGACCTGGTGCAAACAAGAAGGATTAAGATTTATTGGCGACTGGGGAAACAGATGGACCAACAAGAGACTATACTGTTCTGATGGACTACATCTCTCTGTCGCAGGGAAAAGAATCCTAAGTGAAAAATCCAGGCAGTATGTGGATATGCATTTAAACTAGGAAAAGGGGGTGACGGATGTGGAAGGTCAAGATCTGCAAGCCACCCCCCTGCAAAAGCAGAACAACATCAGAAACAGCCACATTTTTAAACCACACATCAAAAACAAGTGGGAAGAAGTGGGCAGAACAAAATCAATGCAAAATACACACAAGCCAGGTAAATGCTGGAAAGCAATGAGCACAAATGCTCGAAGCTTAGCCAACAAAGTTCCGGACCTGGAAGCCCTAATGGTGAAAATGGATTTGGACATTGTGGCCATTACAGAAACATGGTTTAATGAATGGCATGATTAGGATATAGCCATAGCTGGCTATAATCTATTCAGAAGAGACAGAGAAAATAGAAAAGGAGGAGGAGTAGCCTTGTATGTCAAAAGCAATATTAAAGCTGCTGAAATGCAGGGGACATGGGGAAAAGAAGAAGCGCTCTGGATTGCGTTGGAAAGAGGAGATGGCACTGCCATCCATACTGCTGTAGTCTACAGACCTCCGACTCAAATTGAAGAGAGAGATAACAAATTGATTATAGATATTGCCAAGATAGCCACAAAGGGGGAAGTGATCATATTGGGTGACTTTAATCTACCTGATGTGGATTGGATTACTCCTTCTGCACATCTGGAAAGAAGCAAAAAAATTGTGGATGCTCTCCAAGATGCATTACTTAGACAAATGGTGATGGAACCAACCAGGGAAAGCTCAATGCTGGATTTAGTGCTCACTAACGGTGATAGCATGTCGAATGTCTGCATGAGTGCCCCTGTGAGCAACAGTGATCATCACACTGTGTGGTTTGAGATAAAAGCCATGGTACAGGCCAATCACAGCAAGCTCAAAGTCCTAAACTTCAAAAACACTGACTTCAATAAAATGGCCGAGTACCTAAAGGAGGAGATGACGGGGTGGAAGGAGATAAGGGAAGTAGAATTGCAATGGGCTAAACTAAAGGTGGCAATAAAATGGGCAACAGATAAATATGTAAGAAAAGTAAATAAAAACAAGAGGAGAAGGAAACCTATTTGGTTTTCCAAAGAAGTGGCTGCTCAAAGGCAAAAAACACAGCTTTCGCAAAATTCAAAAGCTTGCAAACAGAAGAACACAGAAATGAATACAGGATCAAACTCAAAGAGTCAAAAAGAGAAATAAGGAAAGCAAAATCAAAAGCAGAGGAAAAGATGGCTAAAGATGTTAAGGGTGGCGACAAAACTTTCTTCAGGTATATTCGGGAAAGGAAGAAGATCAGAGTTGGAATTGCAGGACTCAGAAGTGCTGGAAAAGGACTCATGGAAAGTGACATTGAAAAAGTGAAATTGCTAAACAAATACTTCTGCTCTGTTTTTACTAAAGAAAATCCTGGAGATGGACCAGCTGTGACTCCCAAATATAAAAATGGGAATGAAGTAGATATCACACCATTCACAGAAGATGAGGTGTTAGAAAAACTTGCTAAACTGAAAGTGGACAAAGCCATGGGACCAGATGGGATACATCCCAGGATACTGAAAGATCTCAGAGAGGTTCTTGCAGGACCGTTAAAGGATGTCTTCAACAGATCCTTAGAAACAGGAGAGGTTCCTCAGGACTGGAAAATGGCTGATGTTGTACCTCACACAAAAGTGGTGACAGGGAAGAAGTGTCAACTACAGGACCGTGAGCCTTACCTCGGTGGCGGGAAAAGTGATGGAGGCGCTCCTGAAAGAGCGAATAGTGAACTTTCTCAAAACCAACAGGTTGCAAGATCCGAGGTAACATGGTTTTACCGAAGGACAGTCTTGCCAAACAAATCTGATTGAGTTCTTTGACTGGGTGACCAAGGAACTAGATCAGGGGCATGCAGTGGATATCATCTACCTGGATTTCAGCAAAGCCTTTGATACTGTTCCTCATAGGAGGCTTGTCAATAAGCTCAGTAGCTTGGGGATGGGTCCCAAGATGGTAAACTGGATTAGAAATTGGTTGACTGACCGACAACAGAAGGTGATGGTACATGGAGCTCACTCGGATGAAAGGAAGGTGATTAGCGGGGTGCCCCAGGGTTCGATCCTGGGCCCGGCACTGTTCAATGTATTTGTGAGTGATATTGCTGAAGGACTGAATGGAAAAGTCTGTATTTTTGCAGATGACACAAAAATTTGCAACAGAGTGGACTCTCTCGAGGGAGTGGTTAACATGAGGAAAGATCTACAAAAGCTGGAAGAATGGTCTAATGCTTGGCAACTACGATTTAATGCAGAAAAGTGCAGTGTCATGCACTTGGGTAGCAGAAATCCAAGGGAAATGTACGCGATAGGGGGCAAGAGGTTGGTGTGCACGGTTCAGTTGAAAGACCTTGGTGTGATTATCTCTGATGATCTCAAGGTGGCAAAACAGTGCGACAAGGCAGTGGCAAAAGCCAGGAGGATGTTGGGCTGCATACAAAGAGGGATTACCAGCAGAAAGGAAGAGGTACTTATGCCACTGTACAAGTCACTGGTGAGGCCTCACTTGGAATACTGTGTTCAGTTTTGGAGACCATATCTTACAAAAGATGTAAAAAGACTGGAAACTGTTCAGAGGAAGGCGACCAAAATGATTGGGAGCCTACATCAGAAGCCTTATGAGAAGAGACTTGAAGACCTAAATATGTACACTTTGGAGGAGAGGAGGGACAGGGGAGATATGATTCAGACCTTTAAATACTTAAAGAGAAATGATGAACAAACAAACCTCTTCCAAAGACGGGGAAGCTGTAAAACTAGAGGGCATAACATGAAGCTGCAAGGTGGTAAATTGAAAGGCAATGTCAGGAAATATTTTTTCACTGAAAGGGTGGTAGATGCTTGGAATGCCCTCCCGATGGAAGTGGTGCATGAGGCCACCACCTTTGCACCAGGCAGAGAAATTACCAGGCGATCCTCTCATCCACCATTGCCTACATGCCTAATTATTGAATCAGCAACTACAAAGCCAACCTAAGCCTTCCTTCATGGGCACATGCTCCTGGAGATGCACCCAGCAGGTAAATATGTAACTTCCCAGCAGTAGCAGCTCTTCTCTCAGCAGTATTTCAATTTGTCCAAGCCTTTCTTAAACCCAGCTACACTACCTGTTTTTACATTGCTGGTAATGGGTTTCAAAGGCTAATTATATTCTGAGAGAAAAATATTTTCTCCTCTCTGTTTTAAATTTATTAGTTTGTAATTTCATGGGGTGTCCCCTATTTTTTGTATTTGTGAAACAGTAAACAACCAATCCACATCTACCTGTTCCACTCAGGATTTTATAGACTTCTATCATATCTCCCCTCCTCCAGGCTGAAAAGCCCTAACCTCTTTAGCATTTCCTCATATGAGAATCATTCAATCCCCTTTATGATTTTAGTACCTCTTCTATATCATTTTTGAGATGTAGAGACCAGAATTACATACATTATTTAAGCTGTGGTCGGACTGTAGAGTGATACAGAGGCATTATGATAGCCTTTGTTTTATTTTGTATTCCTTTGTAAATCAAATCAGAGCATAGCTTATCGTACAAGTAGAATAATCCTAAGTAGGAAGAAATAAACTTGTTTCTAGTGACCTTTACAAAGAGGCCTTCCAGTTAGGAGGCAAAAGATCCGTGAAGTTGTCTTGAATAGGTGTTAAAGGCAAGTGACAGATCAAAAGGGCAATTTAAAAAGCCCCTTCTATCAAACCAAGGGCTATGTGAGTCACCCAGGAAATTGGTAAGCCTTTATTTCAGAAGCAAGCTAACCTTTAATAGGTCTTCATCCCCTCCCTCCTCATCCTCACCCATCCTTGGGATAATCAAAGCTTTCTAGGCTCTTAAACCTCTTAAAGGGAAGGAGGTGCCGTAGTCGCTCTTAGGTGTTTATCCTCATCAAGCATACATTAAGGACCTGAGATTAATTAATCTTGATGTGAACAAAGTCCATAAAATGTATTAGATATAGTTTTATTAGTATAAGTATCCCCAGCAAATCTACATAAGTAAACAACTTAAATACATAAACACAAACTTAAAACTAAGATGCAGACAGCAGTACAGCAGTGAGATGGGCCCAGTCTTTTACACTGAGTGTCACATGTATGATTTTCTCCCAGTTGGTGAGGGGTCTTACGTGTGCACTAGGTGCAAGGAGCTTTTTCCTCTCAGGGAACAAGTCTGATTGCTAGATGCTAGAGTAGCAGATTTGGAGGACATAAAGAAGACAGAGAGGTACGTAGATGAGAGCTACAAGGACGTAGTACAGAAGTCCTATCTCCAGTATGGTAGCATCCCTGTTGCCATGGAGGACAGAGGTAACATGATAGGAGTCAGCATCTCCCCGATGTGGCAGGAAGTGATCCTGTAGCTAGGTTTCTCTATGTGCCCACAAGGAAAGGGTTAGGACAGCAATTATAGTTGGTGATTCAATCAATAGGCATGTAGATAGCTGGGTGCTGGTGGATGTGAGGACCGCCTGGTAACATGCCTGCCTGGTGGTAAGGTAGCGGACCTCATGCACCACCTAGTCAAGATTTTAGGTAGTGCTGGGGAGGAGTCTACTATCTTGGTACATGTTGGTACCAATGGCATAGGAAAGTGTGGTAGGGAGGTTCTGGAGGCAAAATTTAGGCTTTTAGGTAGGAAGTTGAAATCCAGAACTTCCAGAGTAGCATTCTCTGAAATGCTTTCCATTCCATGCGCAGGCCCCAAAAGGCAGGCAGAGCTCTGGAGTCTCAATGCATGGATGAGACAATGGTGCAAGGATGAGGGTTTTGGATTTGTTAGGACCTGGGCAACATTCTGGGAAAAGGAGGGGCTTTTCCAAAGGGATGGGCTCTACCTTAACCGGGATGGAACCAGACTGCTGGCATTAACCTTTAAAAAGGAGATAGAGCAGCTTTTAAACTAGATATTAGGGGAAAGCCGACAGTCGCCCAATAGCGGATGGTTCGGAAGAATGTATCCTTGAAGGATACTACCAAAAGCAGAGAGGTTCCACAAAAGAGTAAAGTAGCCCAAATGCCCTCAAGTATGGAGCAGACAGAGCTTAAAGATCCCAATTTACCCATGTCTAACAATAGCCAAATTAACATGAATAAAATACATTCTCTAAAATGCTTGTATGCAAATGCTAGAAGTCTAAAGAATAAGATGGGAGAGTTAGAATATATAGTACTAAATGAAAGGTTAGATATGATTGGAATATCAGAGACATGGTGGAAGGAGGACAACCAGTGGGACACTGTGATACCTGGGTACAAACTATATCGTAATGATAGAGCTGATCAAATTGGTGGAGGGGTTGCGCTCTATGTTAGAGAGGGTATTGACTCAGAAAGGATTAAAGTTTTGCAGGAAACAAAATCTGCTGTAGAATCTATATGGATTGAAATTCCATATAAAAGGGGGAAGGCAATGGCAGTGGGGGTGTACTATCGAGCACCTGGCCAGAATGACCAAATGGATGATAAAATGCTCAAAGAAATCAAGGAAGCTAACAAAAGTTACAGCGCAGTAATAATAATGGGTGATTTCAATTACCCCGGTATTGACTGGGTCAGTGTCACGTCAGGACATGCTAGAGAGATAAAGTTCCTAGATGAAATAAATGACTGCTTCTTGGAGCAGCTGGTTCATGAACCAACCAGAGGGGAAGCCATATTAGACCTAGTCCTTAGTGGAACACCAGATCTAGTGCAAGAGATAAGGGTGTTGGGGCCACTTGGCAATAGTGATCATAGCATGATCGCCTTTGATTTAATTAGTGGAGGAGGGATAGTAAGGAAATCCACAGTACTACCTTTTAACTTTCGAAAGGGAGACTATGCTAAAATGAGGAAAACAGTTAAGAAAAAACTAAAAGGAGCAGTTGCGAAGGTTAAAGACGTACATCAAGCTTGGGTGTTGTTGAAAAATACTATCTTGGAAGCCCAGACCAGCTGTATTCCACGCTTTAAGAAAAGTGGAAGGAAGTCCAAAAAACTGCCAGCATGGTTTAAAGGTGAGGTCAGAGAGGCTGTTGTTGCCAAAAAAGCATCTTTCAGGAAATGGAAAAAAGAGCCAAACGACGAAACCTGGAAACAGCACAAGCACTGGCAAGTCAAATGCAAGGCATTGATAAGGCAGGCAAACAGAGAATTTGAGAAGAAGCTTGCTGCGGAAGCAAAAATGCGAAATAAAGACCTTTTCAAGTACTTTCGTAGCAAAAAACCTGTGAGAGAGTCAGTTGGTCCATTAGATGATAAAGGGGTTAAAGGAGCACTAAGAGGCGACAAGGCGATAGCGGAGAGACTGAATGAATTCTTTGCTTCGGTCTTTACTGAGGAAGATGTAGGGATGTTACCCATGACTGAAGTGGTATTTAAAGGTGCGGAAGAACTGAAGGAAATATCGATACATCGGGAAGATGTCTTACAACTATGAGATAAACTGAAGAGTAGCAAATCACCTGGGCCGGATGGTATACATCCAAGGGTGTTGAAAGAACTGAAATATGAGATTGCAGACCTGCTATCAGTAATCTGTGAACTATCATTAAAATCATCTCTAATACCTGAAGATTGGAGGATCGCCAATGTAACACCAATTTTTAAAAAGGGTTCCAGGGGTGATCCGGGAAACTACAGACCTGTGAGCCTGACGTCAGTACCGGGGAAAAATGGTAGAAACCATCATAAAGAATAAAATTACTCAGCATGTAGATAGTCACAACCTAATGGGAGACAGCCAACATGGCTTTAGACAAGGAAGATCTTGTCTTACTAATCTGTTATGTTTTTTTGAAGGAGTGAATAAACAGGTGGACAAAGGTGAGTCAGTTGATATTGTGTATCTGGACTTTCAGAAAGCCTTTGACAAGGTCCCTCATCAGAGACGTTTGGCAAAACTAAAGAGTCATGGGATAGGAGGCAGTGTACTATTGTGGATCAGGAACTGGTTAAAAGATAGAAAGCAGAGGGTAGGGCTAAATGGCCAATTTTCCCAATGGAGAAAGGTGAATAATGCTGTACCCCAGGGATCTGTGCTGGGTCCGCTGCTTTTTGACATATTCATAAATGACCTGGAAAGTGGAATAACGAGTGAGGTGATCAAATTTGCAGATGACACAAAACTATTTAAAGTTGTTAAAACCCAAGAGGATTGTGAAAAATTGCAAGAGGATCTTGATAAAATGGAAGACTGGGCATCAAAATGGTAGATGAAATTTAATGTGGACTAGTGCAAGGTTATGCACCTATGGAAGAACAACCCAAACTATGGTTACACGATGCAAGGTTCCACATTAGGAACCACCACCCAGGAAAAAGATTTAGGCGTCATCGTTGATAGCATGTTAAAACCCTTGGCCCAGTGTGCAGCAGCGGCCAAAAGAGCAAATAGAATGCTAGGTATGATAAGGAAAGGAATGGAAAATAAAACAAAAGATATTATAATGCCTCTATATCGTTCCATGGTGAGACCGCACCTTGAATATTGTGTGCAATTCTGGTCGCCGTATCTTAAAAAGGATATAGCGATTTTAGAAAAGGTTCAGAGAAGAGCCACCAAAATGGTAAAGGGGATGGAAGGATACTCCTATGAAGAAAGGCTAAAAAGGTTAGGGCTCTTTAACCTGGAAAAGAGACGGCTGAGGGGAGATATGATAGAAGTCTATAAATTAATGAACGGAGTGGAACGGGTAAACGTAGATCGATTGTTTACGTTATCAGAATATAGAAAGACTAGTGGACATGCAATGAAGCTACAGGGTAAACTATTTAAGACTAATAAAAGAAAATATTTTTTCACTCAACGTGTAATCAAACTCTGGAATTTGTTACCGGAGGATGTAGTAAAGGCTGTTAGTGTAGCTGGGTTTAAAAAAGGTTTGGACAAGTTCCTGGAGGAAAGGTCCATAAACCGTTATTAAGAAGTGACCGAAGACATCAATGCTTGACCCAGTACAAGCATTGTGGAACTTGTGTCTCTTGGGGAAACTGCTAGGTACATATGACCTAGATTGGCCACTGTTGGAAACAGAATACTGGGCTTGATGGACCTTGGTCTGACCCAGTATGGCATATCTTATGTTCTTATGTTCTTATGTTCTCTCAATGGACAACCTATTTCCTCTCATCCTCTTATAGCAAGGTTCATGAGAGGCCTTCTTTTGACTAAACCTCCCATTAGACCACCTCCAGTGGCATGGGACTTGAATCTAGTTCTTGGCCAGCTTATGAAGCCACCCTTTGAACCCTTAGCCACTACCTCCTTTAAATTTCTTTCATGGAAGGTTATTTTTCTCATTGCAGTCACTTCAGCTCGCCGCATCAGTGAGCTGCAAGCCTTGGTGGCTAATCCTCCTTACACAAGGTTCCATCATGACAAGGTAGTCCTCAGGACCAATCCACACTTTATGCCTAAAGTGGTTTCCCCTTTTCATCTGAATCAAGAGGTGTATTTACCTGTCTTTTTTCCAGGACCTCATGCATCAAGTGCAGAGAGGAATCTCCATACCCTGGATTGTAAGAGAGCACTTGCTTTTTACTTACAAAGGACACAGCAACATAAGCAGTCTTCTCAACTCTTTGTTGCTTTTGATCCCTCTCATTTAGGACTTCCAGTCTCTAAGAGAACTCTATCCAATTGGATTGCTCAGTGTATTTCTTTAGCCTACCAGAGTAAGAACCTTTCTCTAGAGGGCCATGTCACAGCTCACAATGTGAGAGCCATGGCAGCCTCTATGGCTCATCTAAACTCTGTGTCCATCGACCAAATCTGTTGAGCGGCCACCTGGGCCTCGGTTCATACCTTTACAGCCCATTACTGCTTGGACAAGGACTCCCGCCGGGATGCCTTGTTTGGTCAGGCTGTTCTCAAACACCTGTTCCATACTTAGACAACTCCTACCCCCCATCCCTGGTTGGATGCCCGAGATCCATGGAGGGAGGTAGAGCCCTTCTCAGGGACTCACAACCTTGGGGATCTCCCTGGCATCTCTAGCTGGGGAGTCCCCATATGTGAAGACTCATTCCTGCTTGTTCCTGGAGATAGCACAGTTACTTACCTGTAACAGGTGATCTCTGGGAACAGCAGGAATAAGTCTTCACAACCCACCCACCTCCCCTTGGAGTTGTATCTCTCTATCTATCTTTCCTTTCCTCTCTCTCTCTCTTTGTCTCAGCTTAAAACTCGAACTGGAGAGAGGCAGTTGGAAAAGGCGGAAAGGCAGCGCGCAGGCGCTGTGGGATGCTCCCAAAAGCTTTCCTTTTGGACGCTGGGGAGCGTTCCCGCTCAGGCTCCATCGGTACCGACGATACCCATATGTGAAGACTTATTCCTGCTGTTCCCAGAGATCACCTGTTACAGGTAAGTAACTGTGCTGTCCCTGGGCTTATTCCCAGGAGGCCTTCCCAGCACCTTGTGAGCCCTTTCAATTTCCATGGAGATTCTCCAAGACAGATATTCCTCCTCAGTCAATAGCTATTGGCTGATTGCTCTCACAATGTCTGCAATATCTTTACTTTCCTTGGCCTCAGGGACCCTCCTACTTTGTACGTTGTTATGTCGGGCCCAGTTTTCAAGATCATCAAGTTTATAAGTCAGCTCCAGTGCCTGTTGCTTGTGCTTGTCCGCTGCACATTGCAAATCATTAAGAAGCTCAGCATGCTCCTCCAACTTAGATTCTGCTTCTTCCAAGCAGTTCCACAGCTCTCTAATGTCTCCGTGAATATCAGCGATCTTGCTTATCACCTCCTCACCACACAGATCTAATTTCTGCCACCATTTCCTCAAAATCATGGCAGAACTCACGCTGCAGAAATGCATGGTCAGGCTGTGATGGTCCCAGCAACTCTCCACTGCCCCCTTCTTCTGCCTCAGAGTCTGCTAACGTTCTGCCGACGTCATGCTGGCCAGGGAAACTGCACGCGGATCAGCCTTGCCAATGAGGCGCTGGGTTGCCCGCGGCTTATCTTTGGCATCTGCGGCTTTACTTTTTGCAGCCAAACGACCATCGGGATTTCCTCTGACGAAGTTGCTGGCTTCCACGCGTCACCACCACATTTGTATATATTTTAGGGGCTTTTTCCTGCTCAGGGTGAAGGAGGAAAGCCCCTAAGCCATCATCAGTGTAGGTGACATCACTTTCTTGACCCTGCATTTTTAAGCGTTAAATCTCAGCTGCAAATCCTTGACCATTCTTCAAGCTTAACTCGGTTCCTCCTCATGTTATCTACTCCTTCCTGGGTGTCTCTAGTCTTTTGCAAAATTTGGTATCATCTTCAAAGAGGCAAACCTTACCCGACAACCCTTCTGCAATATCACTAATGAAAATGTTAAAAAGAATCCGACCTAGGACAGACCCTTGTGGCACACCACTGGTAATCACCTCCTCCTCAGAGTGAGCTCCATTTACCTGTACCCTTTGTCACCTCCCACTCAACCAATTTTTAACCCAGTCAGTCACTTTAGGATCTATCCCTAGGGTGCCCAATTTATGTATAAGTCGCCTGTGCGGAACGGTGTCAAAGGCTTTACTAAAATCAAAGTACACCACATCTAGGATCTCCCTTGGTTCAACTCTCTGGTCACCCAGTCAAAGAAATCAATCAGATTTGTCTGACAAGACCTGCCTCTAGTAAACCCATGCTGCCTCAGATCCTGCAATCCAGAAATCTCAGTATCCTCTGTTTTAGCAGCGTTTCCATTAATCTACTCACCACAGAAGTCAGACTAACCGGCCTGTAGTTCTCAACCTCATCCTTACTTCCGCTTTTGTGTAAAGGGATCACATGTGCCTTTCCCCAGTCCTCTGGGACCACTCCAGACTCTAATGAAGCATTGAAAAGGTCAGTCAGTGAAGCCGCTAGAACTTTCCCAAGTTCCTTCAATACTCTTGGATGTATCACATCTGGTCCCATCGCTTTGTCTACTTTTAGTTTAGCTAGTTCCTCACAAACACGGTCTTCTGAAAATCATTCAAGATCTTCTTTGTTTCCATTTGTGGATGTTTTCTGAGGTCCTACTCTGGGCCCTTCATCTGTGAACACAGAGCAAAAATATTTGTTAAGCAATTCCGCTTTATCCTCATCAGCTTCTACATATTCCTACTACTACTACTATTAAACATTTATAAAGTGCTACAAAGCATACACTCATCAGAGCTTACAATCTAATCAAGACAGACAAGACAAAAGATAAAAAGATAGAATAGGGAATGGTAAGGAGACACAAGACAATAAGGGATCAGGATCCAAAAGCAGCCTCAAAGAGGTGAGCCTTTAGCTTAGATTTGAAAAGGGGCAGAGATGAAGCCTGACATACAGACTCAGGAAATTTGTTCCAGGCATAAGGAGCAGCAAGGTGAAAGGATCAAAGTCTGGAATTAGCAGTGGAAGAAAAGGGCAAAGAGGAGCAAGCCAGTAGAAGAGCACAAGGAGGGGTGTAGGGGGAGAAGAGAGGAAAGGTAGTGAGGAGCAGAAGAATGAATGCATTTAAAGGTCAGAAGGAGGAGTTTGAATTGGATACGGAAACAGAAGGGATGCCAATGAAGTGACCTGAGAAGAGGGGTTATATGAATATATCGAGGCTGGCGAAAGGTTAGTAGCGCAGCAGAGTTCTGAATAGATTGAAGGGGAGAGAGATGATTCAGAAGGAGATCAGCAAAAAGGAGGTTGCAAGTCGAGACGGGAAGTAATTAGAGTAGACAAGTGTTTTAGTAGTGTGTTCAGAAGGAAGGGGCGAATTTTGTTAATGTTGTAGAGAAAGAAATGACAGGTTTTAGTTATCTGTTGGATATCTGAGGAGAAGGAGAGGAAAGAGTCAAAGATGACACCAAGGTTACAGGCTGAGGAAATAGGAAGTAGAAGAGTGTTATCAACAGAGACTGAGAAAGGAGAGAGGAAGATTTAGGGAGAAAAATAAGAAGTTTGGTTTTGTCCATGTTTAGTTTCAAACGGCGGTGAGACATCCAGGTGGCAATGTCAGAGAGAAAGTCAGAGATACGGGCCTGGAGTATCGGAGAAATATCAGGTGTAGAAAGATAGATCTGAGAATCATCAGCATAAAAATGATACTGAAATCCATTGGAGGAGATGAGAGCACCAAGGGACTGGATGTAGAAAGAGAAAAGGAGAGGGCCTGGAACAGACCCTTTGGGTACATCAACTAATAGCGGGATAGCAGTAGAGGAGGAACCACCAGAACAAACACTGAAAGAGCAATAGGAGAGATAAGAAGAGAACCAGGACAGCACAGAGGCCTTAAAACCAAGTGAGGACAATGTGTCAAGGAAAAGGTGGTGGTCAACAGTATCAAAAGCAGCAGAAAGGTCAAAAAGGATAAGGACAGAGGCCCTTAGATTTAGCCAGGAACAAGTCACTCGAGATTTTGGCAAGTACTATTGTAGTAGAATGTAAGGGGAGAAAGCCAGACTGAAAAAGATCCAGAAGAGCTTAAGAAGTAAAAAATTAAAGACAATGGTGGAGGACTGCGCGCTCAAGAAATCTGGAAACTAAGGGAAGAAGGGAGATGGAACAATAATTAGGAGTGCTAGGATCAAGAGAGAGTTTCTTGAGCAGGGATGTGACCACAGCATGCTTGAAGGCTGCAGGGACAGTAGCAGTGGAGAACGAGAGATTGAGAAGATGTAAGATGTAAGATGGAAGGGATGGCAGAGGAGGAAATGGAGTTAAGGAGATGGATGGGGATAGGATCAGAAGAGCAAGTTGTAAGTTTGGAGGAGGAAAGAAGATGAGAGGGGGACATGGGATGAGGGTGAAGGGGGATAGATTCAGGCGTGATATGCAGAAATATTTCTTTACGGAAAGAGTAGTGGATCCGTGGAATAGTCTCCCAGTGGAGGTGGTAGAGATGAGGACAGTAACTGAATTCAAAAAAGCATGGGACAAACACAGAGGATCTCTAAAGGAAAAAAGGGGACTGTTGTTGTTGATATGGAAGGACAGACTAGATAGGCCATGTGGTCTTTTTCTGTCGTCATATTTCTATGTTTCTATCTTCAGAGATCATGGAAAAGGATGAAAGGGTAATAGAAATTGATGGGAAAAGTTGGTATTGAGGTGGGGGAAGAGAGGATGAAGTTGTTCTAGTGAGGAACTGGAGAGTAATCTTGTGGATTTTGTTATGGAAAAAGTTGGCTAGGATTTGGGCAGAAAGAGAAGGAGGGGTTGGAGGGGGAGGCACCTTCAGGAGAGAGTTAAGAGTAGAGAAAAGATGGCGGGGGTCAGTGGCAAGAGAATTAGTCAGATGAATATAGTAGTTTTGCTTGGCAAGTGCTAAGGCTGACTGGAAGGAGATAAGCATAAATATGAAGTGAAGAAAGTCAGAAAGGGAGCAAGATTTGAATCAAATATGCTCAGCTGAGTGGGCACAGGAGCGGAGATAGTGGATAGTTGAGGACAACCAGGGCTGGGGTGTAGCATGTCACACAGAATGTGGAATGGGTAGAGCAAGAATATCTAGAGAGAGGAGAGGGTAGTATTATAGGAAACTATAGCCTCATCAACAGATTTCAAAGACAAAATGGAAGAAAGAGATAATGAGAAGATAGTGGAAAGAGCCAATGAATTGATAGCATGAAGATTCCTAAAAGGGTAGGAGGAAACAGAGCATGTTTGAGGTAGAACATGATGAAGGGTTAAGCTTAGGAGGTGATGATCAGATAAGGGGAAGAATTGAGATATGGAAATTTAAGGGTAAACAGTTAGAGAAGAAAATCAAGTCAAGGCAGTGACCACGCTGATGAGTAGGAGCAGAAGAGCAAAGTTGGAGATTGAAAGAGGAGGTAAAGGAAAGGCGTTTAGAAACATAAGGGTTAGAAGGGTTATCAACATGAATATTGAAGTCATCAAGAATAAGGGAGGGGGAGATGAATCTATAAATAGGGAAAGCTAGGAGTCAAAGTCAGTGAGAAAGGTAGAGATGGACTTATCAGGAAGTCTATAAATAGCAGCTTTCCAGAGAGGTAATAGATTAAATGGACTTCAAAAGAGGAAAAGGAGTGAGACAGAGGTAAAAGGAGGGGTTGGAATTGGCAGGAAGTAGGAAGCAGAAACCCAACACCATCACCACAGCCAGTGGCATGAGAAGTGTGGGAAAATTAGTATCCACCGTGACAAAGGGCAGCAACTGAAGCAGTGTAATCAGGGAGGAGCCAGGTTTCAGTAAGAGCTAGAAGATTGAATGAGTTAGAAATGAAAAGGTCACAAGTAAAGGGGAGTTTATTAGAAATGGAATGTGCATTCCACAATGCACAAGGGAAAGAGAGAAAGGAGGGGGAAAGGAGAGGAATATACAGGGTGGCCCAAAAAAAAGTGAGAACATCTCGTAGCATATAAGTTATTTAAAAATTCAAAAAGACAGATGTAAACGATTGACAAATTTTAAAAAAAAGATGGCGACCGGAAATTGTCGAAATAAAAACGTTATACAGCTAAAAAAGGTAAATAAGTAAACTATTTAAGCTTTTAATTTACAAGATGTTCTCACTTTTTTTGGGCCACCCTGTAGATGAGATTAGAAAGGTTGAGAGAGGAATGGGAGTGAGAGAATAGTCTAGGAGGGTGGGGGGGTCCAGGGTATTTTAAGAGAGGAGGGAGAGGGATGAATAAAAGAAAGAAAAAGGTGAAGTTTAAGAGCTGTGGAAAGTCTGACAATACCACTTTTCCACTTCCTCCTCTTGTTAACATATCTGAAAAATGACTCGGTCCCCAATTTATAGCATTGGCTATTTCTTCTTTTTGTATCTTTGCTTTCCTGACTATTTTCCTAACTTCTCTATGTTTTTCCAAACATTGATGCTTGTCTTCCTCTTTCTGTGATTTCTTGTATTTTATGAAGGACACTCTATTTTCCTTCATCTTTTCAGCTACTTCTTTTGAGAACCATAGTGGCTTCCTTTTCCTTTTACATTTATTTACCTTTCTAACAAAAGAGTTTGATGCCCTTAAAATATTCTCTTTCAGTTTTGCCCATTGCTTTTCTACATCCCACAGATGTTCCCATCCAGCTAATGACTCCTTGAGGTATTGTCCCATCTTGGCAAAGTTAGCTTTCCAAAAGTCTAAGACCCTTGTTTTTGAATAGACTTTATCAGCCTTAGTCCCAATTCTGAACCACACCATCTGGTGATCACTGGATGTGAAATGATCTCCCTCTATAACATCAGAAACACTTTCCCCATTGGTAAGCACCAGGTCCAGCATGGTCCCTTCACATGTGAGTTCTGTTACTAGTTGATGGAATAGTTCTCCCTGTAGAGAATCCAGGATCTACTAACTTCTAGATGACACCGCAGCAGGGATGTGCCAATCAACATCCGGCATATTGAAATCACCTATCAGTAGCATGTCTTCTTTCATGGCAATACTGCAAATGTCTTCAATTAAATCTCTGTCCACTTCTTCTCCCTGTGAAGGAGATCTGTATATCACTTCAATGCAAATGGATTTCTCATTCTCTCTTTCTAGTTTAACCCATAGTGCCTCGTCTCTCCCTTTTAAGCCCAGTAATTCTTTCGTATAGCTTTAATATTATCTTTTATATATAGTGCCACTCCTCCTCTCCTTTTCCCTATCCTATCCTTCCTGAATAAAGTATAGCCCGATATAATTACATCCCATGAATCGTGTTTCCATAACCACCACTAAATCCAAGTTAGCCACTTCCATTAAAGCATCAACATCTGGGATTTCCCATACTACGTGCATTTATGCACACTGCTTTCCAGATGTTGCCCCCTTTACCCATTTCTACAGAGGTATTTAATGCTTTACTTACCTGGGGGCTTTCTTCACCCATCCCCAACAAATCTAGTTTAAAACGGTCTTCAGTAGGTTAGCCAGTCTGCTGCAGAAGACACTTTGACCCTTTAGCAGAATTTGATCCCTGGATTCCCTGTTCCTAAGCAGCTACTCTAATCAATAAGATATCCTAGACATACAGACTTGCAGTCCCATATTTGCTCTCCTAAAATCTGGTAATCCTAAACATCAGTCCTATACACACTCTGCCCACCCATCCTTATACCCACTCACATATCCCCTGCTAGCCTACTGAGCCACATATTTCCATGGCTGTTTCAACCGAGTCCCCCACATAGACATGCCTGAATCTGCAAATGGAGAAAAGGGGAAATGTATCATTGTGTCACACTTTTCAACTTGTGATAAACATAAAATCATTCCATTTAGTGAGTTAAACAACCCAGTTTTATATATACAAGTGCTGAAAATCAAGGAGGAAGAGAATGCAGAACTCAGCATGTTGTTGTTAAGTGCCATCGAGTTGGTGGGCCCTATACTTTTAAATATTGTAAAACATATAGGAAATAAAGATGTTTTAGAATTACTTCTGAGGAGCAGAAGTGGAGCTCCAAGAGTCCAGACAGCCGTAAGCAGGAAGCAAGAAGGCCCTATGCCCCTCTGAATCCAGGAAGTGACATTGGTAGAGCAAGAAACCCATCCCCCAGGGAAGCACTTCCCATATTGCTGTGGCGAAAGAGTCAGGAAAGGACACCCGGAGTCTCGTGGGAATACAAGCCAAAGTTTATTGTGCTAGCACAGACCCAGAGGTGCTGACTGGTGCTGACTGGGGCTCCCTTGGGTGCCTGCGCAATCATATTCCCTTAGATAAGGGGCTATCCCTTCGCCCTACAGCACCAGAATCGAAACCAGAAGCCTAACAAAGAGAACAAAGAAGAGAAAGGGTGAGGGGCAGCCCCTCCTGTGGGCTACAGAGGGCACAAATGGCCTTGGATTACAGCACAGCCCTTCTCTGGCCGTTTGTCCATGCAATTTGTCGCATGGGCATATTTACTAGCCAGGGGCTGAATTCCTTTCATCCTGAGGTGACTGCCACATTCCCCCCCTTTGATTCTTCCACCAGTGGAAGCGGATGGAATCAAATCATCTTAGATAGGACAGCCCCCCCCCCCTCCTGTGGAAGGGCATGATAATTCCACATGGCCCTGACATGGACAGCCGTCTTCCATTCTACTGCCGCGTCCACGACTGAGTGGAAAGTATGGATGCAAATTGGTAGGAGGCAGGGTAAAAGCATACAACCTACAAAAAACAATAGTACCAGGAATACAAGTGTTTTCAGACCCCCCATCCCAGGGAATACAGACCCAAACCATCCATCCAGGCTAATCCCGTTCAAAGTCTGGACAGGTACATGAGCTATCTTCCGCATCCGGTCAGCAATCTCCTCAATTACCTGGCCATGATCATCAATCTGTAGACAGCAATTTGTCAAATTAAATTTTGCACATACTCCTCCTTCCATGGCCAACAGATAATCCAAGGCCAGGCGATTCTGGTAGACCACTGCCCGCATTTGGGTGTTCCGTTTCGCTAAAAGGGTTAGTGCTTTGCTGGTTTCATTAGTAATAATCTCTACAACAGCTTGCAAACGGATAATACGATTCAGCATATAAATGGGAGTGCTGTAGCCATGGTTCCATCCTTGGCCCATGTGGCGGGGCCAAAATACTGTATGATACCTTCAGGGGGCCATTCATTATACTTCCAGTTACCTATGCATAGGTAATCAGTGCTCCTGGGGGAGCGCCTACTGCGGGCCTCATAAACAGGGATACCCAATGTTTCTCCCTGAGGGATAGGAATGAGGAAGAAGGAGGGTCGGATCGTGCCGAGTACACATGCCCCAGTCCACGTTCTGGGCAGCCGGACGTATGCCCAGGGCCCGCAAATCCAGTAGAGGCCCGGAGGGGCCTCCCATGTGCTGGTAGCTGCCAAGTTGGCCCAGACGCCAGCCAGGTGAGAAAAATTTGTGAACGGATTCTGTGGTGCGGATAAGTTAGTACCCGACCACCAGGTGGTTCGTTTTGTGGTGGCATTATAGGACTGCTGCACTAGGCAGGCCAGCTCTCCCACCTGGGTGGTAAACTGAGGTCCTGCTCGGGCAATACAGGTATGGCCTACAATGGAGGTCTTCAATACCCACTCACTAGTCGTACGGTTTAGTGTTGACTGATTGTAGGGGGTTGAGTAGCTCAACTCCTGGGCTTCCTATGGCCACTGGTCACCCATGTTTGTCCCACCACAGAAGAAACAATTGGATACATTAAGACTTGTGGCCACTGTCTCGGCCAATTTGATGAAAAGGTTACGCGTGGCAGTGGGCACCTCTACTTGGGTCCTTAGTTCCTCATAGAAGGAGTGGAAGACCAAGGCTGCTTGGGAGGTGTGGGACTTCGTGACTAGACGGATATGTATAAAGGTGCCAGGGTCGGCACCCTGACCCTCTATCTGGAGGCCAAAGGTCGATCCGGTGGCCCAGGTGCTGGGGTTCATAAGGGTCAGATTGAGGGGGTTACAGGTACCTGTCTGACAGTTGGACATGGCAGGTAACCTGGTCAGAATCGCCTTGTGGGAATCCAGGGTGTGCCCTGTCGGTGTTTTGGGCCAGGATGCATAATAAACACAGTTCCAGGTGGGACAAAAATTATGATCACTGGCTCCCGGTCCCATACGAGACGGGGCCGCTGTGCTACGGCTGGAAAAATATATTTGTTATTGTGTGTGTATGTGCGCTCCCAACTAATAGAGCCATACCCTGCCCTGGGCCACTTGTTGGCATTTATGGCAGCGCAGGCATCAAAGAAAAGTGAGGTCGGGATAGTAGGGGAGGATATCTTAGTGAAGTTCAGAAGATGGCCATCAGCTGAGAGAGAGCGAACCTCGATAACCTGATAGGTGGGGCTAGACCGGGGGTCATAACATGCTGTGTTTTTCCCTGATATGTTGCAAATGGTTAAGTCTGTGCCATTGTGATGGCACCGGGTAGTATTTCGGGAGTTACAGGCGTAGTGGGAATGGTACACAAGGGTCTGGGTGACCTTTTGGCCAATTTTAGTTACCTTTAGACAAGGGGCACAGGAAGGCGGGAGCTCCGGAGTCTCAATGCGTGGATGAGACGATGGTGCAGAGATGAGGGTTTTGGATTTGTAAGGAACTGGGGAACATTCTGGGGAAAGGAGGGGCTCTTCCGAAGGGATGGCTTCACCTTAACCGGGATGGAACCAGGCTGCTGGCATTAACCTTTAAAAAGGAGATAGAGCAGCTTTTAATCTAGATAATAGGGGAAAGCCAACAGTCGCCCAAGAGCGGATGGTTCGGAAGAATGTATCCTTGAAGGATACTACCAAAAGCAGAGAGGTTCCAAAAAAGAGTAAAGTAGCCCAAATGTCCTTGAGTATGGAGCAGACAAAGTTTAAAGATTCCAAATTACCCATGTCTACCAATAGCCAAATTAATATGAATAAAATACAGTCTCTAAACTGCTTGTATGCAAATGCTAGAAGTCTAAAAAATAAGATGGGAGAGTTAGAATATATAGCACTAAATGAGAGGTTAGATATGATTGGAATATCAGAGACATGGTGGAAGGAGGACAACCAGTGGGACACTGTGATACCTGGGTACAAACTATATTGTAATGATAGAGCTGATCAAATTGGTGGAGGGGTTGCGCTCTATGTTAGAGAGGGTATTGAGTCAGAAAGGATTAAAGTTTTGCAGGAAACAAAATTTGCTGTAGAATCTCTATGGATTGAAATTCCATGTAAAAAGGGGAAGGCGATGGCAGTGGGGGTGTACTTTTGACCGCCTGGCCAGAATGAACAAATGGATGATGAAATGCTCAAAGAAATCAAGGAAGCTAACAAAGGTTACAGCGCAGTAATAATAATGGGTGATTTAAATTACCCCGGAATTGACTGGGTCAGTGTCACGGCAGGACATGCTAGGGAGATAATGTTGCTAGATGACATAAATGACTGCTTCTTGGAGCAGCTGGTTCATGAACCGACCAGAGGGGAAGCCATATTAGACCTAGTCCTTAGTGGAACACCAGATCTAGTGCAAGAGATAAGGGTGTTTGGGCCACTTGGCAATATTGATCATAGCATGATCGCCTTTGATTTAATTAGTGGAGGAGGGATAGTAAGGAAATCCACAGTACTATCTTTTAACTTTCAAAAGGGAGACTATGATAAAATGAGGAAAATAGTTAAGAAAAAACTAAAAGGAGCAGTTGCAAAGGTTAAAGACTTACATCAAGCTTGGGTGTTGTTGAAAAATACTATCTTGGAAGCCCAGACCAGCTGTATTCCATGCTTTAAGAAAAGTGGAAGGAAGTCCAAAAAACTGCCAGCATGGTTTAAAGGTGAGGTCAGAGAGGCTGTTGTTGCCAAAAAAGCATCTTTCAGGAAATGGAAAAAAATAGCCAAACGACGAAACCTGGAAACAGAACAAGCACTGGCAAGTCAAATGCAAGGCATTGATAAAGCAGGCAAAGGGAGAATTTGAGAAGAAGCTTGCTGTGGAAGCAAAAACGCGAAATAAAGATTTTTTCAAGTACATTCGTAGCAAAAAACCTGTGAAAGAGTAAGTTGGTCCATTAGATGATAGAGGAGTTAAAGGGGCACTAAGAGTCGACAAGGCGATAGAGGAAAGACTGAATGAATTCTTTGCTTCGGTCTTTACTGAGGAAGATGTAGGGATGTTACCCATGACTGAAGTGGTATTTAAAGGTGCGGAAGAATTGAAGGAAATATCGATACATCGGGAAGATGTATTACAACTATTAGATAAACTGAAGAGTAGCAAATCACCTGGGCCGGATGGTATACTTCCAAGGGTGTTGAAAGAACTGAAATATGAGATTGCAGACCTGCTATTAATAATCTGTGAACTATCATTAAAATCATCTCTAATACCTGAAGATTGGAGGATCGCCAATGTAACACCAATTTTTAAAAAAGGGTTCCAGGGGTGATCCGAGAAACTACAAACCGGTGAGCCTCACGTCAGTACCGGGAAAAATGGTAGAAACCATCATAAAGAATAAAATTACTCAGCATGTAGATAGTCATGGCCTAATGGGAGACAGCCAACATGGCTTTAGAGAGCGGCCAAGAGAGCAAATAGAATGCTAGGTATGATAAGGAAAGGAATGGAAAATAAAACAAAAGATGTTATAATGCCTCTATATCGTTCCATGGTGAGACCGCACCTTGAATATTGTGTGCAATTCTGGTCGCCATATCTTAAAAAGGATATGGCAATTTTAGAAAAGGTTCAGAGAAGAGCCACCAAAATGGTAAAGGGGATGGAAGGCTACTCCTATGAAGAAAGGCTAAAAAGGTTGGGGCTCTTTAACCTGGAAAAGAGACGGCTGAGGGGAGATATGATAGAAGTCTATAAATTAATGAACGGAGTGGAACGGGTAAACGTAGATCGATTGTTTACCTTATCAGAATATAGAAAGACTAGGGGACATGCAATGAAGCTACAGGGTCAACTATTTAAGACTAATAAAAGAAAATATTTTTTCACTCAACGTGTAATCAAACTCTGGAATTTGTTACCGGAGGATGTAGTAAAGGCTGTTAGTGTAGCTGGGTTTTAAAAAAGGTTTGGACAAGTTCCTGGAGGAAAGGTCCATAAACCATTATTAAGAAGGGACCCAGGATATCAATGCTTGAACCAATACAAGCATTGTGGAACCTGTGTCCCTTGGGGAAACTGCTAGGTACGTATGACCTAGATTGGCCACTGTTGGAAACAGAATACTGGGCTTGATGGACCTTGGTCTGACCCAGTATGGCATATCTTATGTTCTTATGTTCTTATGTTCTTAATCTGTTTATGTTTTTTTAAAAGTGTGAATAGACAGGTTATGCTAGGTAACATAAGGAAAGGAATGGAAAATAAAACAAAAGATATTATAATGCCTCTATATCGTTCCATGGTGAGACCGCACCTTGAATATTGTGTGCAATTCTGGTCGCTGTATCTTAAAAAGGATATAGCGTTATTAGAAAAGGTTCAGAGAAGAGCCACCAAAATGGTAAAGGGGATGGAAGGATATTCCTATGAAGAAAGGCTAAAAAGGCTAGGGCTTCTTAACCTGGAAAAGAGACGGCTGAGGGGAGATATGATAGACGTCTATAAATTAATGAACGGAGTGGAACGGGTAAATGTAGATCGATTGTTTACGTTATCAGAATATAGAAAGACTAGGGGACATGCAATGAAGCTACAGGGTAAACTATTTAAGACTAATAAAAGAAAATATTTTTTCACTCAACGTGCAATCAAACTCTGGAATTTGTTACCGGAGGATGTAGTAAAGGCTGTTAGTGTAGCTGGGTTTAAAAAAGGTTTGGACAAGTTCCTGGAGGAAAGGTCCATAAACCATTATTAAGAAGGGACCCAGGATATCAATGCTTGACCCAGTGCAAGCATTGTGGAACCTGTGTCTTTTGGGGAAACTGCTAGGTACGTATGACCTAGATTGGCCACTGTTGGAAACAGGATACTGGGCTTGATGGACCTTGGTCTGACCCAGTATGGCATATCTTATAGAAACATAGAAACATAGAAACATGATGACAGAAAAAGACCACAAGGCCCATCTAGTCTGTCCTTCCATAACAACAACTACAACAGTCCACTTTTTATCTTTAGAGATCCTCTGTGTTGGTCCCATGCTTTTTTGAATTCAGTTACTGTCCTCATCTCTACCACCTCCACTGGGAGACTATTCCACGGATCCACTACTCTTTCCGTAAAGAAATATTTCCGCATATCACTCCTGAATCTATCTCCCTTCACCCTCATCCCATGTCCCCTCGTAGCAGAACTTGCTTTCAATTGAAAGAGGCTCTCTCCCTGAACATTTATGCCACGGAGGTATTTAAACATCTCAATCATATCACCTCTATCCCGCCTTTCCTCTAAGGTGTACATATTAAGATCCTTAAGTCTGTCCTCATATGCTTTATAATGAAGCCCATTAATCATTTTAGTAGCAACCCTCTGCACCGACTCCATCCTGTTCACATCCTTTTGAAGGTGCGGTCTCCAGAATTGCACACCATACTCCAAATGAGGTCATACCAAAGACTTATACAGAGGCATTATCACCTCCTTTTTTCTGCTAGCCATTCCTCTCCGTATGCACCCAAGCATCCTTCTAGCTCTTGCTGTCGCCTTTTCTACCTGTTTAGCTACTTTAAGATCATCAGACACAACCACGCCTAGGTCCCGCTCTTCTTTAGTGGACAAAAGTACTTCACCTCCTATACTGTATTGCTCCCTTGGATTGCTGCAGCCCTTATGTTCTTATACAATGGAGGAACCCAGGGCTGCTGCAAGGACAATAAACACACATATGTTAAACATTTTCAGCTACAGTGATCTGAACTGCGTTAAGATTTTAAAAAATAGTAAATCCTTCTCCTTCTTTCCACAGCTTCCGCATTACGTAGACCTGTCAGTTTCCGGTAGTGACAGGAGTAGTGCTGGAGGTTCCAACGGGGTCGATCCGATGCCGCGCAAGGTGAGACGTAAAGGAAACCCAGGATATTCTTCAGAGGTCTAAGGGTCGACTTCCTCGTCTGCTGCTGGTTTCAGTCTACTGTGATGTATCCATGGAGCGAGTTCTGCCACCTTTACTGCAGTGGGTGTTGAGAGTAGAACAATGTAGGGCCCCCTCCACTGGGGGGGCAAGAGGGTCCTTTTTCCACTCCTTGACCCACACCCGGGTACCAGGCAGGAATGAGTGCAGGGGGTCGGTTAGCGAGACAGGCAAGCGGTCCTGAACCCAAGTGCGGAGACTCTGCAAAACAAAACTTAAAGCTAACAGTTCCTGCCTAGTAATTTCCGACCCAATCTGGCTCATGTCCCCCTTTATACTGTGATGAAGCAGACGCCAGTAAACCCATGGAGGTAGAAGAAAACACTGATCTCTTTAAAGGAAATGATATACATAAGAACATAAGAACATAAGATATGCCATACTGGGTCAGACCAAGGTCCATCAAGCCCGGTATTCTGTTTCCAACAGTGGCCAATCTAGGTCATACGTACCTAGCAGTTTCCCCAAGGGACACAGGATCCACAATGCTTGTATTGGTTCAAGCATTGATATCCTGGGTCCCTTCTTAATAATGGCTTATGGACCTTTCCTCCAGGAACTTGTCCAAACCTTTTTTAAACCCAGCTACACTAACAGCCTTTATTACATCCTCTGGTAACAAATTCCAGAGTTTGATTACACATTGAGTGAAAAAATATTTTCTTTTATTAGTCTTAAATAGTTGACCCTGTAGCTTCATTGCATGTCCCCTAGTCTTTCTATATTCTGATAAGGTAAACAATCGATCTACGTTTACCCGTTCCACTCCACTTCTATCATATCTCCCCTCAGCCATCTCTTTTCCAGGTTAAAGAGCCCCAACCTTTTTAGCCTTTCTTCATAGGAATATCCTTCCATCCCCTTTACCATTTTGGTGGCTCTTCCCTGAACCTTTTCTAAAATAGCGGTCTCACCATGGAACGATATAGAGGCATTATAATATCTTTTGTTTTATTTTCCATTCCTTTCCTTATCATACCTAGCATTCTATTTGCTCTCTTGGCCGCCGCTGCACACTGGGCCGAGGGTTTTCACATGGTATCCACAATGACGCCTAAATTTTTTCCTGGGTGATGGTTCCTAATGTGGAACCTTGCATCATGTAACCATAGTTTGGGTTGTTCTTCCCTAGGTGCATAACCTTGCACTTGTCCACATTAAATTTCATCTGCCATTTTGATGCCCAGTCTTCCAATTTATTAAGATCCTCTTGCAATTTTACACAATCCTCTTGGGTTTTAACAACTTTAAATAGTTTTGTGTCATCTGCAAATTTGATAACCTCACTCGTTATTCCACTTTCCAGGTCATTTATGAATATGTCAAAAAGCAGCGGACCCAGCACAGATCCCTGGGGTACACCACTATTCACCTTTCTCCATTAGGAAAATTGGCCATTTAGCCCTACCCTCTGCTTTCTATCTTTTAACCAGTTCCTGATCCACAATAGTACACTGCCTCCTATCCCATGACTCTTTAGTTTTGCCAAAAGTCTCTGATGAGGGATCTTGTCAAAGGCTTTCTGAAAGTCCAGATACACAATATCAACTGACTCACCTTTGTCCACCTGATTATTCACTCCTTCAAAAAAACATAACAGATTAGTAAGACAAGATCTTCCTTGTCTAAAGCCTTGTTGGCTGTCTCCCATTAGGTCATGACTATCTACATGCTGAGTAATTTTATTCTTTATGATGGTTTCTACCATTTTTCCCGGTACTGATGTCAGGCTCACCGGTCTGTAGTTACCCGGATCACCCCTGGAACCCTTTTTAAAAATTGGTGTTACATTGGCGATCCTCCAATCTTCAGGTATTAGAGATGATTTTAATGATAGTTCACAGATTACTAATAGCAGGTCTGCAATCTCGTATTTCAGTTCTTTTAACACCCTTGGATGTATACCATCCAGCCCAGGTGATTTGCTACTCTTCAGTTTATCTAATAGTTGTAATACATCTTCCCGATGTATCGATATTTCCTTCAATTCTTCCGCACCTTTAAATACCACTTCAGTCATGGGTAACATCCCTAGATCTTCCTCAGTAAAGACTGAAGCAAAGAATTCATTCAATCTCTCCGCTATCGCCTTGTCGCCTCTTAGTGCTCCTTTAACCCCTTTATCATCTAATGGACCAACTGACTCTCTCACAGGTTTTTTGCTACGAATGTACTTGAAAAGGTCTTTACTTCGCGTTTTTGCTTCCGCAGCAAGCTTCTTCTCAAATTCTCCCTTTGCCTGCCTTATCAATGCCTTGCATTTGACTTGCCAGTGCTTGTGCTGTTTCCAGGTTTTGTCGTTTGGCTCTTTTTTCCATTTCCTGAAAGATGCTTTTTTGGCAACAACAGCCTCTCTGACCTCACCTTTAAACCATGCTGGCAGTTTTTTGGACTTCCTTCCACTTTTCTTAAAGCGTGGAATACAGCTGGTCTGGGCTTCCAAGATAGTATTTTTCAACAACAGCCAAGCCTGATGTACGTCTTTAACCTTTGCAACTGCTCCTTTTAGTTTTTTCTTAACTGTTTTCCTCATTTTATCATAGTTTCTCTTTCGAAAGTTAAAAGGAAGTACTGTGGATTTCCTTACTATCCCTCCTCCACTAATTAAATCAAAGGCGATCATGCTATGATCACTATTGCCAAGTGGCCCCAACAACCTTATCTCTTGCACTAGATCTGGTGTTCCACTAAGGACTAGGTCTAATATGGCTTCCCCTCTGGTCGGTTCATGAACCAGCTGCTCGAAGAAGCAGTCATTTATTTCATCTAGGAACTTTATCTCCCTAGCATGTCCTGACGTGACACTGACCCAGTCGATACCGGGGTAGTTGAAATCACCCATTATTATTACTGCACTGTAACTTTTGTTAGCTTCCTTGATTTCTTTGAGCATTTCATCATCCATTTGGTCATTCTGGCAAGGCGCTCGATAGTACACCCCCACTGCCATTGTCTTCCCCCTTTTACATGGAATTTCAATCCATATAGATTCTACAGCAGATTTTGTTTCCTGCAAAACTTTAATCCTTTCTGACTCAATGCCCTCTCTAACATAGAGAGCAACCCCTCCACCAATTTGATCAGCTCTATCATTACGATATAGTTTGTACCGAGGTATCACAGTGTCCCACTGGTTGTCCTCCTTCCACCATGTCTCTGATATTCCAATCATATCTAACCTTTCATTTAGTGCTATATATTCTAACTCTCCCATCTTATTTTTTAGACTTCTAGCATTTGCATACAAGCATTTTAGAGAATGTATTTTACTCATATTAATTTGGCTATTGTTAGACATGGGTAATTTGGGATCTTTAAGCTCAGTCTGCTCCATACTTGAGGGCATTTGGGCTACTTTACTCTTTTGTGGAACCTCTCTGCTTTTGGTAGTATCCTTCAAAGATACATTCTTCCGAACCATCCGCTCTTGGGCGACTGTTGGCTTTCCCCTAATATCTAGTTTAAAAGCTGCTCTATCTCCTTTTTAAAGGTTAATGCCAGCAGCCTGGTTCCATCCCGGTTAAGGTGAAGCCCATCCCTTCGGAAGAGCCCCTCCTTTCCCCAGAATGTTCCCCAGTTCCTGACAAATCCAAAACCCTCATCTCTGCACCATTGTCTCATCCACGCATTGAGACTCCGGAGCTCTGCCTGCCTTTTGGGTCCTGCGTGTGGAACAGGAAGCATTTCGGAGAATGCTACCCTGGAAGTTCTGGATTTCAACTTCCTACCTAAAAGCCTAAATTTAGCCTCCAGAACCTCCCTACCACATTTTCCTATGTCATTGGTACCGACATGTACCAAGACAGCAGACTCCTCCCCAGCACTATCTAAGACCTTATCTAGGTGGCGCGTGAGGTCCGCTACCTTCGCACCAGGCAGGCATTTTACCAGGCGATCCTCACGTCCACCAGCCACCCAGCTATCTACATGCCTAATGATCGAATCACCAACTATAACGGCTGTCCTAACCCTTCCCTCATGGGCACATGGCCCTGGAGAAACTTCCTCGGTGCGAGAGGGTTTTACATCACCTGGAGGATAGGTCCTAGTTACAGGATCACTTCCTGCCACACCAGGGTGATGCTCTCCTGTCACGTGACCTCTCTCCTCCATGGCATCAGGGATGCTGCCAGACTGGAGGTGGGACTTCAGGACTATATCCCTGTAGGTCTCGTCTATGTACCTCTCTGTCTGTCTTATGCTTTCCAAGTCTGCTACTTTAGCCTCTAGAGAATGGACTCGTTCCCTGAGAGCAAAGAGCTCCTTGCACCTAGTGCACACGTAAGACCTCTCACCAACTGGGAGAAAATCATACATGTGACACTCAATGCAAAAGACTGGAAAGCCCCCATACCGCTGCTGGACTGCTGTCTGCATCTTAGTTTTAAGTTTGTGTTTAGATCTAAGTTCTTTACTTACTAAAGGTTGCTATGGATATATATACTAATAAAACTGTACCTAATATGTGTAATATACCTTGTTCACCTGAAGCTTAACTAATCTCAGGTCCTTAGTGTATGACTGATTTGGGTAATGAGCTTCACCTGAGAGCACCTCCTGTCTTTTAAGATGTGTGAGTACCTATAAAGCTACGATTATCCCAGGGGTGGGTGGGTGTGGGGAGGGAGGAAGGGAAATAACACTTATTAAAAGAGGGCTGCTACACAGTACCCTGTCTTGTGCTGCTGAGGTAAGCTAAATTCTGATTTGATTTAAATTATAGCTCTTAGCTGCTGCTAGGCTCTAACTTCTTATGAAATTTAAACTACAAGCTCTCGGCTGGGTTCTAAATTTAACCAGAAAGCTCTCTTCTGTGTTTTAAATTTAAGCTAAAAGTACTTTGCTGATGCCAAGCCCTGAGTGACTATTAAATTTAAACTACAAGCTCTCTGCTGGGTATGAAATGTAACCAGAAAGTTCTCCTCTGCGTTTTATATTTAAACTTAAACTGCTGCTACTAGGCCCTGACTGATTTAACAAAAAATAGTGGGTTCACAGATTAATTAGCTTTAATACAAAGAATTCCTCTTAGAAAATTACCAGAAGTATATACTCACAGTTGCAGATCTCTCTTCAGAAGTAACAGTCCCTTTTTCTAGTCCTTCAAGACAGAGGATCACAGAGCTCTGGTTGAGCTATTTATTCCTGTGCTGCTGAGGTAAGCTGTGACCAACTTCCTGGGTAATTAACAGTCCTTGCTTGGATAGGAGGAGTCTTTCAAAAATGGCCTTTTGATCTGCCACCTGGTGTTAACACCTATTGAAAAAGTTTCACAGGTCTCTTGCCCCCTATGTAGAAGGCCTCTTTGTAAAGGTCTCTAGAAGACTTTATTTGTTGCTCAAAGAGTACAGACCCTGTTTTGCCTTTTGTGCTAAGCTAAATTCTGATTTGATTTAAATTATAGCTCTTAGCTGCTGCTAGGCTCTAACTTCTTATGAAATTTAAACTACAAGCTCTCTGCTGGGTTCTAAATTTAACCAGAAAGCTCTCTTCTGTGTTTTAAATTTAAGCTAAAAGTACTTTGCTGATGCCAAGCCCTGAGTGACTATTAAATTTAAACTACAAGCTCTCTGCTGGGTATGAAATGTAACCAGAAAGCTCTCTTCTGTGTTTTAAATTTAAACTAAAAGTACTTTGCTGTTACTAGGCCCTGAGTGACTATTAAATTTAAACTACAAGCTCTCTGCTGGGTATGAAATGTAACCAGAAAGTTCTCCTCTGTGTTTTATATTTAAACTTAAACTGCTGCTACTAGGCCCTGACTGATTTAACAAAAAATAGTGGGTTCACAGATTAATTAGCTTTAATACAAATAATTCCTTTTAGAAAATTACCAGAAGTATATACTCACAGTTGCAGATCTCTCTTCAGAAGTAACAGTCCCTTTTTCTAGTCCTTCAAGACAGTGCAGTTAGTGAGAAGTGCAGCTAGAGGGAGCATGCACGGAGATTCTGAAGGTAGACTGACACGTCCAGGTTGGGATGATGCAAGAACTAATTCAAAGCATAATCAGATACACCTGGTCAGAGGGACAGAATCCTTACCTAAGAAACAGCTTTATAAGCAAAGCAGAGACAAGCCAGAAGGGAAAGGAGCAGCACGAGCCGCAGCAGTTGCTGATAGAGAAGAAAGAGAAAGGAGACGGCTCCAAAGAGAGGAGAAAAGGCAGTTGAACTTGCAGCCCTTACAGGAAAGGAACAAGTTCCAGGAGAGCCAGTTTCAGGCTGGGAAGCTCCAGAAGGAAGTCTTCAGGAAGGACAGAAGGAGAACCGGGAGAGTGCCTGGTAGGGAGAATACCAGAGACACAGACCCAAGAGTTCAGAGGTACCTTCATGCTTCTTCCCCTGTATGTGAGCCACAAGGAGTTCAGAGGTGGGTGAACCAGACTCAGCCCAGGAGTCTAAGAGACACAGATCTGAACCAGGAACTGAGGCCGGGTCACAGAAAGGCCTGGAAGCCAGGGAGCCGTTAGAGCAGCCAAGGCAGCTGGAGAAAGGTTTGGGAACCTATAGAAAGAGTGCTTACCAAAAGTCCTGTTGCACATTTGCCAGACCGGGTACAGCCAGGCTGGAGAGCTTTAGAAAGAAGTTCTGAAGTAAAACCAGGAATATATGGGGAAAGCTCAGGGGCAACAGATATCTCAGCAGAACAAGAGGCTATGCAGATAGACCCTGCTGAACCTGACCCTTTGCTAACTGAATGCCCTATGGACTGTACGCTTTGTTGTACTGGGAGTTTAGAATCCTTGAGAGAAATATAGCATGCAGGATATACTTTTGAAACACAGTTTTGTTTGACAAGCTGAAAGAAGAAGCATTGCTTTTGTTTGTATAACTTGTTTTGTTTGAACCCTGCATAACTAAAAGACTGTGAAGCATATCTAAGTTTTTAACCTATGCAAATACCTTATGTGAAAATCCTGAACAAGGTGAAAATCCTGTTGTCTTCGTTTGAACCTTTTGTGCATTAAGGGAATAAAACCCTATACTTTAGCATTCACATGGCTTACACAACTATTCATTATGAAGAAAAGAACTACTAGTACCAGAATGCTTCTGGGCTAACAAAAGTTTCTACCTTCAATACACCCTGACCTTTAAGCACGTGGCTAAAGGGATGGGGTTGTGACAATACCCTGGATAATGGGGGGTGGCTCCCATTAAAGATTTCAAATGGGGATACCCCTAGTGCTTTGGTTGGGGAGGAGCGTATCCTGAGGAGTGCTATGGGTAGAACTTGGAGCCACTTCAGATGAGATTCCTGGCAGAGCTTTGAGAGCTGGGCTTTCAATGTATGGTTCATGCACTCCACCTTTCCTGAACTTTCGGGCCAGTAGGCTGCATGTAACTTCCAGTTAATCTGTAGGGCATGGGCCAGCGACTGGGTAACCTGAGATACAAAAGATGGGCCGTTATCTGAGCCCATGACAAGTGGCATACCAAACCGGGGAATAATTTCATGAAGGAAGGCCTTGGTGACTTCCCTTGCTTTTTCAGTTCTAGTGGGAAATGCCTCCACCCACCCTGGAAAGGTACAGACCAGAACTAACAAATAATGGTAGCCGTTTGCCAGAGGCATCTTAGTGAAGTCTACTTGAATGTTTTCCATTGACGCTGTACCTACGGACTGAGTTCCTGGAGGGGGCAGGGGACCCTGTCACGGATTGTTCTTTGCACAGGTCAGGCACCGCTGGGTTACTGAAGTGGCCAAGGGCCCAAGCATGGAGATGTAAAAATGGGGTCTCAAAGCCTTTTCCATGGCGGTTTTTCCAAAATGGGTAGCCTGATGGAAGGCTTTAACAAAAACGGGGCCCAGGGATTCGGGGATAACAGTGGGGCCAGGAGGAGGGTTCTTCCCATACGGGGGTAGGATTATCCAGCCTTGGTCATCCAGAACTCCTCCTTCCTTACAGCAAAAGTAATCCAGCTCATTTGGGGTGTAGCGGGGCACCCAGTGGCTAAGAGGCACTGGAAACAAAGGGACCTGAACAGGGCAATGGTCCCTCATTGAGACTTCGGAGAGGGCAGCTCTCCAGTCAGCGGCGTCAGCCATCCAGTTTCCCTTGGCAACCTCCCCTCCCCCTCTCTGGTGGCCCCAACAGTGCATTACAGCAACTTGCTTTGGGGCCCAAACGGCATCTAACAGGGTCAGGATCTCACGACCATACTTTATGGGCTTCCTTATCGATGTTATTAACCCTCGCTCTTTGTAAAGGGCCCCATGGGCATGCAAGGTAGTGAAGGCATATTTGGAGTCAGTGTACACATTTATCCGCAGACCCTCCCCTAATAGTAAGGCTCTAGTAAGGGCCACCAGTTTGGCCTTCTGGGCCAAGATTCCCAGGGCAAGGGCCGAGGACTCTATTATCGCACATAGGGTCACCACCGCATACCCTGCACGTCGTTGACCATTGGCTATAAAGCTGCTCCCATCCACAAAATAGGTTACATCTGGGGTCTTGAGAGGGAAGTCCGTCAAGTCCGGGCGGCTGGAGAACACAGTTGTAATCTTCTGAATATGTAATCTCTGGTCTAGTCTCCGCTTGGTCCTGGGTTCATTTCACGTCACAGACGCAGGAGGGCTTGTAATAAGACCAGCAAACAGGTGTGGCTTGGAGAAAGGTTTTTATGTAAAAATAGGCTTAATACATAGGTATTGAACAGAGGTATATAGTGATTGTTACAGAGCTGTTTCAGTGTGTATCAATGAATCTGTGTGTGCATGTGTGAAGTGTGAGAGAGATAGAGGCCAGAACCTGTGGGTCAGAGCCGCATGGTAGGCCAGAACATGTGGGTAGAGAGAGAGAGAGAGAGAGAGAGAGAGGGGGAGGGGTGAAGGGAGTTGAGTATCAGAGCCTCATGGTAGTGTCCAAACCTGTCCGATGAAGGAGAGAGAGAGAGAGAGACAGGAAGTGTGTCTGTCCTTTATAGTGCCTCTCCAGCAGTTCCCCTTGAGGTCTGCTATTGTCTTTGGCCACTCCCTTTAAGGTCTGCCCATCTTGATTTAGCAAGGAGGGGCTGCAGCCAGGTCCTAGAGACTGACATCACCAGGGGGTCAGAGTTTAGACTGAATTAAACAGAGTCCATAGCTGCATGAAATGTATGCTGACATCTCCCACACCTTTTTTTATTTTTTATTTATTATTTGTGCCTGGAAATGGTGGAAGCAAACCTGTGGTACCTGTCCCAGCTGCCATTACCTGATAGTAGGCAGCTCGTCGAATACCTCCTGTATTAAATACCTTGCTATGTCTAGCAGGTCCCCTGTCCTGCACAGTACTGTCTCTAGTACTGTCTCTAGTGTTCTAGAGATAAACAGGTCTCCTTATGAGTCCAAACCTCGTGTCTTAGATTGAGCAGCCACTACTGGGGGGGGGAACCCAATATGCCACTTACATACCCGTCTTAGAGAGAGTGAACAGTGCATAAGGTCTGCAGGAATTTTTAAGGAGGCTAAAACCAAACGGTACCAGGATGCTATGAGTGAGGATAGGAAGCAATACTAGACTGCAGCTGACTCTGGTATTCAGTGTAATAGGAAATACCGAATTAGCCAAATTAGCAGGCCAAGTTAGCCTGGATGTAGGGGTGGATGCTGGAGAGGTTCAGTGTAACTACCTTAAAATGTTGTTGTTCTGTATGACATGCGCTGCAAGGAAATGTACATTTTTTTTTTCATCTTACAGCACAAGAAAATTACAATAATGCATAGCAATATTTGTACAGCAGTTAAAATACTAATAGGGTGAATAAAAACATTAAAGACATGATCAGCAGTAGGTGAGTAACCAAATAACAATTCCCACACAGACACATGAGCATCTTGTAGCAAGTGTCCAACAATTTGTTGAATGTGTCCATTCTCATAGGCGATGGTGTGATTCACTTCAGTGGATGTTGTTTTAAGGTGATCAATATAGGCATGGAGTTCTGTAAAGTTGAGCAGTTTATGTAGTGTCTCTTCTCCCATGCCAAGTGGTAATGGATGCACAGCATATGAGATAAAGTCTGGAATGTCCATAGAGTCATTGGTAACCAGCAGTGTGGAATAAGTTGTCCCATTAATGGTGAGGGAGACCAGTGGTGTATGACTGCACCAGGTATTGTTTGGTAAATAGTTTGAACTGTACAACAAAGTGTTCTTGGGAAGGCGAATGTCATGCATTCTGGGAGCAATCGAAAAATAAACTTTCTGGGGAAAGAACAGATGAAAACAAAAGTGTCCAGCTCCAAGGTAGTACAAACTGTGTGAGGTAGTCAGGGAATATGAGAGCTTAACAGTCAGGGAGCAAGAGGAAGAATTGTTCCAGCAGGAGGTGTCAGCCTCTTTGAACTGGTGAGGTTGACACTTGAACTGAAATGTAGTCTGCTCGCACAAACTGGGGTCCATCGGCTTGAATGAAGTCCAGGTGTTGTCCAGTGGCTGTACCCATGTGAGATGGTCCACAGGATACATAAGCATATTATCAAACTGCACCCCAATATTAACAACAGGATAACTGTGTGTTGTCCTGACCATGGGATCAAAGTACAGATAGAGCAGCCTTGTGGTGAACAAATGGGAACACTAACTGTCCACCAATCAAGGTGAGCTATAGCAAATTCTGGTATTTTGGTACTAGCCATATGGATGAGAGATGGTGGCCAGTGTCCTAACTTAGCAGTGATCAGAATTTCCTTTAGTATAGTAATAAGCTCGATCTGTACTTGATCACAGGCAAGAGCCCAGGAAATATTGTACAAAATCAAAGCAGGAGGACCTAGAAAGTAACGTTCTGGGCGTGCCCTCAATTCTTGTGTCCTTTCTAGAGAAGTGGAAACTGGTGGCTCCCACTGTACTTGAGTGATGTTTAATGAATAGAACACTGGCTTGTCCTGTACCGAACAGAAACTCAGGATGACCAGATCCTTTCCTTCCGGGAACGGTGGGGGTATTTCTTGATAACGATATACCCCACTTGTGGAGTTAGCCCAGCCAATCGTGCATATTCGGATGATAGTTCCTGTAATGAGACTTGAGTAGAAGAGAGCAGATACAAGAACAACAGCAAACCGAGACATAATAAAAGCAAACTTGTTTCACTCTACTAGGGAGTAAACTAATGCTCCCCACTTATACTATGTAACACCAAAACAAAAAAAATTACTACTTATTTACATAACTAACTATTTATTTACATAACTATTAAACACATGTCAACTATACAGCAGGAGTAAATAGTTACCGTCCTCAAGCAACTTTTTTTCAGAAAGCAGCTGTCCGTGCTGTCTTCATAAAGCAGCTGTCCGTGCTGTCTTCAGGTGGTAGCTGAAAACAAAGACTGATAAAACACATATTACCCATATGGTTTTAACTGGGTGATGTGTTTCCAGTACTGCTGGTTATCGTGCATTAGGATAGGCTTGGGCCTAAGGTATCAGTAACTAAGTATGGTCCCTCCCACTGTGCAGTTCCAAAGGGGAGTTTTGGTCTAGGTCTCATCTCTGCAAGACACTAGTGACAGGGCTTCCTTCATGTAATCATGAAATATTGATGGTGAATCCTTAAATCCCTGTGGAGGCACAGTCCATGCATATTGTTTATTCAGCCACTGAAAGGCTGTTTTGTACTGGCATTCAAGGGCCAGTGGCAGACTCCAAAACCCATTAGATATGTCTAAAACAGAGAAAATTTTACATTTGGGATTCATTTTGGAGATCATTTCAGGGTATGAGGCTACCACGGGCACTACAGATTTTGAAACTTGATTCAGGGCACGGAAGTCCATAGTGAGCCTGAAGGAACCCCCTGGTTTAACTATCGGCCAGGCTGGTGAATTGCATGTGGAAGAAATAGGTCTAATCAGACCCCTCTCCTCCAGTATCTTCACAATTTTAGTCACTGGTTCTATAGCCTGATGAGGTACTGGGTATTGCTTTTGTGGTAGAGGATCCTCACCTTCCAACAGTATTTCTGTGTGCATTTTCCCACAATCTAATTTGTCTTGAGCCCAGACTGGAATATCAGCCACTTCTGAGGGAATTACACACAGATCATACTGTTGAGCTGCCTTAGTGCACTGAGTTGCTAACTGCATGGGAATGACTTCATGCACTAAAGTTTTAGAAGCACTTGAAGTTCCTGAATACTGCCACAATTTAAGATTAGCCATATCCACCACCAAATTTAACTGGTTGAGAACATCAATTCCAATTATTTCTTTTGGTGTGTTCACTATAGTGGAAGCAGTGGTTTCTAACATTTCCTTGTTTTGTTCACTGTGCACAGGGATACCCCATTTAACTGGGATAGCCACACATTTGGAAGCTGTGTCATTAATTCCTTGAATTTCATAAATTTCCATATTTTTCTGATGTGCAGTGGGAGAAGCTCTGTTTGTAAAACTAATTCCAGCCCCTGTGTCAATCAAAGCTAATTTATCCTGACCCCCTACTCTACTGATAACATTGGGGCGTGCACAAGAGTCCAGTATCAAGGGTGTTACAAGCCTTAAATTGTGTCCTGGGCCTGTATCCATTTCATCACCCAGAGGCTCTGGAATTGAGTCCTCTGCTGAGATAAAGGAGGCAGGCTGGGCTATGAAGGCTTGAGACATTTTGATATCTGAACTCAAGAAGTCAGGACATCCCTATGCCCTAGCCTTGTGTTTGTCCTGAGCTGCTTGTAAATCCTGTTTTAATTTATCTATTTCTATCTGCAGTGTATGTTTATCTTGTTCCCATTTAGTTTTTTTCCTTTTCTAGCCCATCTCTCTGTGCTTTGAGCTCTTGAAAGGGGATGTAACCTGAGGAGTTTCTAAAAGTACCTCTGCCGTGTGCTCTCCAAGGGGCGTGGCCTCTGTCGGTGTTTCTTGTGTACTGAGAGGATCCTTCAGCTTGCCACTTAGGGGTGTGTCCTCTGTCTGTGTTTCTTATGTACTGAGAGGATTCATTGGCCTGCCACTTCCGTGCCTCTGATACTGTAATGACCTGCGAGGGCTGGGTCTTCCAAACAGACCCAATTCTGAGCATTAGAGTATCAAAAGGGGTTGCTTCAGGGTCTTCAGAAAATAACAGAAGGTGTTTTGTAATCTCAGGGGATAGCAATTCTAATAAAAATTCCTTATGCATGCTCTCCCCATAATCCTCTGCCTTGGGCCAGGACTCTTGCTCATTAAGAACTGCTTTTAAAATCCAGGCTCTATATGCAAACTGTTCCAATGTATCATCTGGTAAAGGTGAAATAATTTTAAATACTTGCATTGGGGAACAGTGAAATAGTTTCTCAGTACCCCTTTTAACCAACTGGTATGGGTGAGTGAGAGAGCCAACCCTGTAATAGTGTGGCCCTAGAGCCAGATGCATAAGTCTATCAAAGTCTGATTGTTTTCTTCTGTATTTCCCTAGACCCCAGTGAATCAGAATATCAATCGCCCATTTAACCCACTGATTTACATTAAGAGGCATAGTACCAATTTTCTCAACTATTTTTTCTATATCTCTATCTTTTAAATTTTCCTGGAACATTAATTTAACTGGTGCTTTTAGTTCTGTACTGGCTGCCATGTCTAAGTCATCTGAATTATTCTCCTGACAGAGATTGCTGGGTTCTGGCTGAGATAAACTATCTGAATTTTCCTGCTGTGATTCATCTGTGTTTTTGCCATTCCTCAGTCCAACTATGCATACTTTAGTATTCTTTTGTTTGTCAGTAGCTGGTATGCATTGTTGATGGGGTGTCATAGGCATAGGGAATGGGTGTATCTTTGTTCTTTTGTTTCTCTCTAGCTGGTATGCATGGCTCATAGGCATATGGTGCTGAGGGAGGGGTAGGTGTTGGCTTTCTTGCAGAGGCCAATTGATCTTTAACGTGCCTCAATTCAAGTTTAAGTGCTTCTAATTGTTCACTAACAGTTATAAAAGAATATGTGGCTTGTATCACTTGACTTCTCTGAATAGAAATACAACTTTGTGCCTCCTCCAGTTCTTTGATCAATTGGCTACACTGAGAAGTCAGTTCAGAGTTTTCTTTTTTCATGCTAATTAGTCCCCTGCACATGCCCTGGATGAAGAGGCATTTTCTTTTATTTGTTTTCTTTTTGAATTCATGATCATGGCTTAACATTCGTTTTTGAATATTATACCATGAGTCAGGGAATTCCCCTTCATATGGACCTCCTTTTCTCTTACAATATGAAATTAGAATTTCTGTAAGTTCTTTAAAATCAAATGCTGCCATATTTGATACTGCAGAAAGGCTGTAGTTGGACTATCTAAAATGTGTAACCATAGAAGGAGGAATGCTAACTTAAAAGGTATTTCACACCTATTTAACAGGGTGGAGTAGATTAACAGAATTGTATCAGTTGCAGCCAGCTGCAAGCCTGCTCTCAGTAAGAAAGTTACTGACAGGAGACAGAGAAATAAAAGTAAAAAAGGGACAGGAGATTAACAGAATAGTCAGATATTCCTGCTCACACCAAGATATATACTGACAGGAGAGAGAAATAAAAGTCAAACAGACAAGAGGTAAATTAATGTTACCAGGAAAGATGTATATTGTACTCTATGAGGAATATTTAACTGTGTAACTCTGTATTTTCTTAGCAGCTCAAATACTATATAAAATCTGTAGCAAGCCTATACATAAAAATAAGACAATTGCAAGCCACTCTGTGTCATGTCCTTAAAATTCTAGATTCTTACAGAGCCTTTTGACACTAAAAGTCTCACCTTGTCTAACCCACAAAACAAAATTGTAAATGGTCACAAGGGCTATTGATTTTCCTGTCTCACTCTGTCTGAAATCTACTTAATGTATTATACAAAATTATTACTTACCCAACTGGAGGTCTGCTGTGAAATCCGAGAGACGAGCCCCCAATATGTAATCTTCTGAATATGTAATCTCTGGTCTAGTCTCCGCTTGGTCCTGGGTTCATTTCACGTCACAGACGCAGGAGGGCTTGTAATAAGACCAGCAAACAGGTGTGGCTTGGAGAAAGGTTTTTATGTAAAAATAGGCTTAATACATAGGTATTGAACAGAGGTATATAGTGATTGTTACAGAGCTGTTTCAGTGTGTATCAATGAATCTGTGTGTGTGCATGTGTGAAGTGTGAGAGAGATAGAGGCCAGAACCTGTGGGTCAGAGCCGCATGGTAGGCCAGAACATGTGGGTAGAGAGAGAGAGAGAGAGAGAGAGAGAGGGGGAGGGGTGAAGGGAGTTGAGTATCAGAGCCTCATGGTAGTGTCCAAACCTGTCCGATGAAGGAGAGAGAGAGAGAGACAGGAAGTGTGTCTGTCCTTTATAGTGCCTCTCCAGCAGTTCCCCTTGAGGTCTGCTATTGTCTTTGGCCACTCCCTTTAAGGTCTGCCCATCTTGATTTAGCAAGGAGGGGCTGCAGCCAGGTCCTAGAGACTGACATCACCAGGGGGTCAGAGTTTAGACTGAATTAAACAGAGTCCATAGCTGCATGAAATGTATGCTGACAACAGTATCCATAACTTCCAGGCAGTCGTGGTCAGGGGGTCCAGGACCAGCAGGTTGGAGCGTGGCTTGATTCAGGGTCTGGCTGGAGAGTAGTTCAAGTCGTGGATTTTCACACAACATACTCTGGTACTTGAGCATCTGAGAGTTAGTGAACCAATAGTTTCGCTTGTGTTGCATGAGGGTCAGAACGCAGTGTGGAACTGTGACCTGTAGGTTCTGGCCCAGAGTTAATTTGTCTGCCTCCTCCACCAGGAGTGCCATGGCTGCAACTGCCCGCAAACATGGGGGCCATCCTTTGGCAACTGTGTCCAGTTGTTTAGACAAATAGGCGACAGGGCGCTGCCAGGAACCAAGGGCCTGAGTTAGGACTTCCCAGGCGGTGCCTCTGACCTCATGGACATAGAGGCGGAATGGTTTCTGTACATTTGGGAGTCCTAAGGCTGGTGATGACATCAGAGCCCTCTTCAGGGCCTTGAAGGCCGTATCTTGTTCAGCCCCCCACTCCATGGGGGCCATTTCTGCTCCTTTTGTGGCCTTGTAGAGGGGTTTCGCCATCAGTGCAAAGTTTGGGATCCAGAAGCAAAAATAACCTGCAGCCCCTAGAAAGATCCTCAACCTCTTCCTGGTCCGGGGGATGGGTATACGACACACTGCCTCCTTTCTTTCGGGACCTAATCGGCGGATCCCGGTGGACAGGTGGAATCCCAGGTACTTGACCTCCGTTTGGCACAACTGCGCCTTGCTTCTGGAGACCCTGTATCCTGCCTCCCACAGGAGGTAAAGCAGATCGTTGGTGGCCCGCACACACTCTTCCCAGGAGTCTGCAGCAACTAGGAGATCATCAATGTACTGCAGTAGGATCCTTCTGGCAGGAGTGACAGGGTAATTTGCTAGGTCTTGACTGAGAGCTGCACTGAAGAGCGTGGGCGAGTTCTGTTTTGGCAGAGTTCCGGAGGTATCAGAGGATGAACCCATGCTGGCAAATGAGTCTCGGGTGTCCCCATCATCCACATATGTGGAGTCAGACGAGTCGGGGCTGGTGGGGGGGTCCCTGTCCTCGGAAGAGGACTGAAGAGCAGGGTACATAGGGTGGCTGGTGGAGGGGGCACCTATGCCTGGCGGGGTAGCGGGAGAATCACCCACAGCCTGTTCCACAGGCTCCCTATATGGCGGTGGGACAGGGGCACTGTTCCAATACAGGAAAACTTGAGGGAGGGGCTGGGGCTCTGGTTGTTCAGGGGACTGATAAACCGGAGGGCGGAGTGTCCGGTTAGGGTTTATACTCCCTATCGTTTTTGAAACTAGAAACCTACAATGTTCTTCATAACACTTAGTTATCCAAGGGGGTCATTTCTGGCAGACCTCTAACCAGGAATCTATATATGGGAATTGATCTGGGTGCTCTTGGCGTACAATTTGATGGACTAAAGACACAATACCAGCATCCAGAGTCCCTGAGGTGGGCCATGAGGTAGACAGAATTGGCCACTCCCTCTCACATAACACTTGCAATCTAAGGATGCACATTTTTACACCATAATCCCCAGAGAAACCCTTTTTAAAGTTTTTGATCATACATTTCAGAGGCGTCAAAGTGGACTCGGAGCCACCCATAATGACCCACAGACTTCAAACAAAAGGAGTGGGTAGGCAGACTGGAGGTAAGGGGTCCATCCAGTCCTAGAAACAAAGAAGGAGAGACAAACACCACACGCTTCCTCCTTTTTGCGACCTGGGCACGGTCGCCCAGCCAGGAAATGCGCTACTCAGGAGTCCATAATCACTTGGTATCTATTCTCAATACCTCTGATACATATGCAAGCAACCATACAGACACTTCCTGTCAATCGCAGTAATTTACTAACAAAAGGTCAGTGGTTTCAGTCGCAAAAGCAGCTTACTCGGACCGACCAGAGAGGTGATCATGCTTTCATAAAAGACCCAACCTTACAATCTAACTATATCCCCTTAGTACTCACCGGATCCAGTACAGGTAACAGGACAGGGTTGGTTCCCAAACTCCGCATGGGTTCAAGGGTGTCGGCTGGAAGGAACCGGCAGCTCTGGCGAGGCAAGAAAGAAATTCTCCCCAAAACAACTGCCCGGTGGTGCCTGAGATTTCCCCCTGCGGTCAGCACTCCCCGGTGAAACCCAGAGGCGGTAAATGGCAAACCTTTACCGCGAAACTTTACCACGCTTCCCGGTCAGGGAACCAGAGAAATGCTGCAGCGAAACAGTCAGGAAAGGACACCCGGAGTCTCATGGGAATACAAGCCAGTTTATTGTGCTAGCACAGACCCAGAGGAATCATTTCCAAAAACTCTGAGCTCAAGTCAGGGGCTGTACAATCTTTATATACTCAGTTCATACCATCAGTTCATACCTACGTTCAGGTTTCTGACTGGTGCTCCCTTGGGTGACTGCCCAATCATATTCCCTTAGGTAAGGGGCTATCCCTTCCCCCTACAGCACCAGAATCGAAACCAGAAATTTAACAAAGAGAACAAAGAAGAGAAAGGGAAAGGGGGCAGCCCCTCCTGTGGGCCACAGATGGCACAAATGGCCTTGGATTACAGCACAGCCCTTCTCTGGCCGTTTGTCCATGCAATTTGTTGCATGGGCATATTTACTAGCCAGGGGCTGAATTCCTTTCATCCTGAGGTGACTGCCACAATATAAGGAAAAAAAGCACATGTGGGCACCTGCTGCAGGCAAAACCTATGCCTCAGAAGATAAAAGCAACTCTAGGGGAAGAGAGACAAGCATGAGGGAAAGGGAAGGGGAAGTGCAGCCTGAGATAAGCCCTCGCACCTCCCTCCTCAGAAGAAGAGAGCCCTGGGAGTCAGTGTGCGGTATCCAAGAGAACACAAGAAGAAAGAAAGCAGGAGAGTGAGAGAATAAAGCAGAGAACAGCATTGTCTCCTCCTTAGGCTGGGCAAAGTGGAGCACAAAGGCCTAGGTGAAGCAGTAAGACAGGCTGAGCCCTACAGAGTGCTCTGGAAAGAGAATCAGGCCAAGAGCTGTGGAGGCCAGGAAGACAGTCAGGGGTGTGCTCAGAGCTACCAGTGGCCCAGGTCTCAATGCAACAAACTGCGCTATGCTCTAATACAGTGTTTTACTCAGATTTTGCTGCACTAGTCTTGCTCCACAATGCAGAAAGCAAGCTAGCGCAGCAAAATCCAGAGCTAAACTACTGTGCTAAAGCATGGCTCAGTGGACATGCTAATCATTCCCAATTTAAAAAACCGCGCTGCACTGAAACTTAGCACAGGGTTTTGACTGTCCTCTTTACACTTGGCCAGCTCAGGGACATCATCAAGGTCCAGCCGAAAGCAAATGGATCATTTGAGGTGAAGTGTCACTCTTCACCTCAGATGATCCAGTCAGTCCTAGACCTCTGATCCCCCACCAACCTGCACTGAACCCCCTCTATCCCCTCGTTGTCACAGAAATAAATATTGGTAGCCCTAGTGGCACCCCCCACTCCATGATCCCTCCAAAATATGCATTGGTGGCCTTAGTGGCCACTAGAATCCCACCCCAACCCTCCCAATAAACAAAGGATTCCCAATGGGATCTCCACAGCCCCTCCCAGCATCTCAATTGATGGGAGACAAGAGCGATGCCCACATGTTCCTGCCTCTGAGCTGCCATAATGTAAAATTTGCCTTATTTGGCAGACTGATCCTGTAGCAGCGAAGTGCATGCAATGAATAAAACCAGGAGTCAGTTACAGGGTCCAAGCCAATTTATTGTGTACAAACTCAGAAAGGAGTGCATCCAAAAGAGACTGAGCAATGGAATACAGGAGCAAATTCCTTATATACAATTTTTACAGTTTGATAAAGGCAAACTTTCTATTGGTCCCAAAGCCCCTTGCACCTGTCCAATCGGGGACCCTCTCTGGGCCTAGCTCCCTGTTCCCCCTTCTCAGGCTATTCTAACAAAGGTATAGTCTTAGGCATAGATACATTTCTACTTCTGTAGCAGCAAAGCGCAGACAAACCAATGATACCAGGAGTCTGTTCAGAAGGTCCAAATCATTTATTTGTGCACAAGTCTCGAACCAGTCAATTTCAAAATGGCTGAGCAAAGTTTTCAAGCATTACAACAACGTTTATAGACTTCTGTTCCATTCTAGGTATAGAAAAACATTTCATTGGTCCCGGTAATCTCCCGTACCTCCCGTACCTCTTCTATTGGTCCCGGTACTGATAAGTTTATCCAGTTATGTCCCTCCAGTGGGCATGACACCTGCATACCCCCCTTCTAGTCCCAATTACAATGGTCAGTTCATCAACTTGTTACTTTCACACTTTCAAGGTTATAGAACCAATTTGTACGTGCAGAGGAGCTGGGCTCTGCAACTCATCTGTCAGCACTCCCAATTATTTCTTTGCAGATGTACTTTTTCTTATCAGTAACTTTTAAACATGTTTTTCTGTATTTTTCCATCTTTCAATACTACAGTTCTGCTTACCTAAGCTAATTCAATACTTCTACTGAGTTCTATCTTACAATAGCAGCATATTGGGGGATGTGCAATCCTATATGCCTCTCCACAGGCCTCATTTACAGGTCAAGCTAGCCATGCTGGCCTGCTTATGTTCGGACACTGTGGGTCACAGGCCTGCACCTGCCACATTCCCCCCTTTGATTAATCTCACCCTATTACTTAATAAGGTGTGAGAATTAAATCACTTTCTGAAGAATCACATCCTGGCTAAAGGATTTCTACCAGGACTGGCTGTATATAAAGCCATGATTTTTGTTGCGGTCTTCCGCTCTACTGTACTATCAATAGTGTTATGAATGGAACGCATACAACATGGGATTAAACATGGTAATAAGAAGATAACAGCAACAAGGATTAGTACCAATACGATGAAAGTCTTAAATCCTCCCACCCATGAAAAGAGGTTAGCAAACCAATTAGGAAATTTCAATGAGTGCCACGTCTGTACTGGCACATAAGCATGTCTTTGCATATCTTTAGCAATTTCTTCAACTACTTGACCTTTATCATCTATTTTCAAACAGCAATTGGTTAAGTTCAGTTTACCACATACTCCTCCTTCAGCTGCTAACAAATAATCAAGTGCTAAGCGGTTCTGATATATCGCAGTGCGCATCTGTGTACTTTGTCTAGCTAAAAGCGTGAGAGCATGACTAGTTTCATTGGTTATTATTTCAACTACTGCTTGTAAGCGAATAATACAATTAATCATATAAATTGGGGTACGATAACCATACATACCATCATCATTCCAAGTGGCGGGTCCATAATATTCAATAATTCTTTCTGGTGGCCAATCATCACCCTGACATTTCTCCCACTTGCCTATCTGTAAGGCCTCTCTCTTTTGTCTTAGTGCTCTTTTGTGTCGGTGGGTAGTGTATACTGGGTATCCTAATTGTTCTCCATGTTCAGTATTTAAAAGAAAGAAAGAAGGTCTGATGGTTCCTAAGACACATGCTCCTCCCCAGTGTGGTGGGAGTTGTGCATACGCTCGGTTTCCACAGATCCAATATAGGCCAGGTGGGGCCTGCCAGGCTTGGATTTCAGCAAGGTTAGTCCATAGACCTGCAAGTTCAGGAAATCTGGCTAATGGGTTAGGAGGTTCAGGATGTCCAATTCCTGACCACCATGCTGTCTTTTTGGTCGTGGCATTATAGTACTTCTGGCTAAGACAGACCAGCTGTCCTACCTTTTGGGTGAACTGGGGTCCAGTTCTGGCATAGCAAAGACGTCCAACGATTGAGTGCGCTAACACCCATTCACTGGTAGTCTTGTGTAATTCAGTCTGATTATAAATCATGGAATAATTCAATTCTTGGGCTTCCCATGGCCACTGATCTCCCATTTGGGTTCCGCCACAGAAATAACAATCTGTGATCTTAAGACTAGATACTACTGCTCCGGCTAATTCTAGAAATAAATTCTGTGAGGGGTGAGGGATCTCAAACTTATTTACATGCATGGCTTCATAAAAAGTATTATGAATATGATATTTAGATGACTTGTGGGCTTGGGTATTCAATCTGATATACACAATGGTCCCTGGATCTATTGCTCCTCCAGCAATACGTAAACCAAACTTATATCCTTGTTTCCATGCATGGGGATTGTGTATACGTAAGTGTAAGGGGTTACAAGCATCTTTCTGACATTTATCATTTGTGGTTGGCTTGGTTAAAGTAGCCATTCGTTTATCTATTTTCTCATCAGTTATACCAGTATTCCAGGTAGCATAAAAAACACATCCCCAATACGGGCAATAGTAGTCTGCTGCTGGGGCAGTACTATAGCCTGGTTCCTTTTTACCTGTACACTTTCTCCATCCCGTGGCACCTTCTGGACACATATACTTATGGTCATTTCGATACGCTTTCTCCCATGTACCACAGGTGGAATAACTATCTCTATTAATAGCATTGCATGCATCAAAATTCAAAACAGCAGGTTTAGTAATGTCCTTAAGTGGCGGCGTTGCAGCTAATATAGGTCCATCTGCATCCTTCCATCTTATTTCCATCGTGTAATAGGATGGATTCTGATGCGGATTATAGCATGTTTTAATTTTTCCATAAGTGCAAACATTTAGTTCAGTGGTGTTATAGATACACCGAGTTACTGTCCCCTTGCAGGTATAGTAAGAATGATAAAGCAAAGTCTGAGTTACTTTCAGTCCAATTCTAGTAGAAGTAATGCAGGCAGTGCATGGAGGTAAAGCATAAGTCTGTTCAAAACCTCCAAAGAAGGCAACCAAAGCAAAGCAAAAGTAGAGATGCATGTCGATGTTGATTGGAGTTCTTCTGAATCCTCAGCTTGCTGATCTTGATCACGACGTTCTATTATTCTTCGTCCCGTCTGCTAATGAAGCAATTTAACGGGTGCTGAGTGTTGATTGAAGATCCTCAGGTTGTCCAGTACACATTAACCAACTTATTAGTAATTTCAGTTGGCTTGTGAAGTCTGGCTTAGTCAATGTAGTCTCAAAGTAGTGTGTCAAATCACACACAAATTGGGTTCGTTGAAACAAAACTGTTGCTGCATAGAAGACAGCAATCCTCTTCGAAAGACTTGGCTGCTGCAAAGCACTTGTGATGAAGTGTCTAAGCTGCTGGTTGTCGTCTCAAAGTAACTCGCAAGGGTACATCAGGGTGCTGTTCTGCTGTCCACTGCTCTGGTTCAGGATCGGCGGCGGGCTTGACTCTGCTGTGGTGGATCCAGGCGTCGATCTCGGCTACCTTTACTGCAGTTGGGGTAGACAGGATGACGGTGTACGGTCCCTTCCAATGGGGTTCCAACGGTGTCTTCTTCCAATCTTTGATCCACACCGAGGTACCAGGCTGGTAGGGATGCAAGGGTTCCGTCAAGTTGATAGGCAACTGGTCTTGGATCCACGTATGGAGAGTCTGCAGAACAAAACTAAGAGCTAGAAGTTCTTGTCTGGTTATTTCTGAACCAATTTGGGCTAGACTTCCTTTGATTCCCTGCACTATTGGTGGGGGTTTACCATACAAAACTTCAAAAGGGGAAAATCCTGTTGACTTCACAGGAGCTGAGCGTATTCTGAATAAAGCTATGGGGAGCACTTGGGGCCACTTCAATTGTGTCTCCTGACAAAGCTTAGACATTTGGGCTTTCAAGGTACGATTCATTCGCTCAACTTTCCCTGAACTCTGGGGTCTGTATGCGGTATGGAGTTTCCATTGTATCTGTAAGGCTTTTGCTAACTGCTGAGTAACTTGGGAGACAAATGAGGGTCCATTGTCTGACCCTATTACTGCTGGAATTCCGAATCTGGGAACAATCTCTCTCATTAAGACTTTGGTAACTTCTCGGGCTTTCTCAGTTCTGGTTGGGAATGCTTCTACCCACCCAGAGAAAGTACAAACTAATACTAGTAGATAATGATATCCATTGGCTTTTGGCATCTCGGTAAAATCAACTTGGAGGTTGTGCATGGGGGTGACACCTCTTGACTGAACTCGGGGTGCTGTTATAAGGCCTTGCTTGGCATTATTCTTGGCACAAGTTTGACATTGTCGTGCTACTGAAGCTGATATGGTTGTCATCAGAGGGATGTAGAAATGTGGTCTGAGTGCTTTTTCCATGGCACTTTTTCCATAGTGGGTAGCTTCGTGGAAAGCTTTGACAAAGGATGGTCCTAACAGTTCAGGAATTACTATTTGTCCTGGAGGTTGACTGCCCTCTTCTGGTGGCAGCTCAATCCATCCGTCTTTCAGTACTCCATTTTCTTTGTCACAATAGTAGTCCAATTCTTTGGTGGTATATCGTGGGGTCCATAGATTCAAAGGTACTGGAAACAATGCTGCTTGCATTGGCATAGCTTGTGGGGCAATTTGTCCTGTCATAGCTGCTTGTCGTGCTGAGGCATCTGCAAATCTATTTCCTCGGGCAACTTCTCCTTTTCCTGCCTGATGTCCTCTGCAATGCATGACAGCTACACGTGTTGGGGCCCAAACGGCATCAAGTAACATCAATATTTCGGGACCATATTTGACTGATTTTCCTCCGGATGTGATGAGTCCTCTTTCTTTATAGAGAGCTCCATGGGCATGCAGGGTAGTGAAGGCATATTTGGAATCTGTATATACATTCAGTATAAGTTTTTCTCCTAACAACAATGCTCTGGTGAGTGCTATCAATTCGGCTTTCTGGGCTGATGTGCCTGAGGCTAGGGCTGATGATTCAACTACTTCATGTTGAGTGACGACTGCATATCCGGCACAGCGTCGTCCATCAAGGATGAGACTGCTCCCATCAACATAATAGGTTTGGTCAGGATTGTCTATGGGCACATCTGTCAAGTCGGGTCGGCTGGAGAACACAGTCTCCATGACTTCGATACAGTCATGTTCTGGGAGTTCTTCACTGATAGGTATCAAGGTGGCTGGATTCAGGGCATGGCTCACTTCAAGTTGTATCTGTGGGTTTTCACATAACATGCTCTGGTACTTCAACATTCGGGAATTGGTGAGCCAATAATTTGCTTTCTGTTCCATAAGGGCAAGGACTGCATGTGGCACAGTGACTCGTATGTTCTGTCCTAGTGTGAGTTTGTCTGCTTCACTCACTAGTAGCGCTGTAGCTGCAACTGCTCTCAAGCAAGGTGGCCATCCTTTGGCCACAGGGTCCAATTGTTTCGATAGGTAGGCTACAGGTCGCTCCCAATTTCCCAATTTCTGAGTCAACATGCCCAAGGCATTTCCCTGTGCTTCATGTACAAACAAGTGGAAAGGTTTGTGGACATCTGGTAGTCCAAGTGCTGGTGATGACATCAATTCTTCTTTTAACTTTTGGAAGGCTGTATCCTGCTCAAGTCCCCACTCCAGTGGCGACTTTTCTTCTCCTTTTGTGACTTCATACAGTGGTTTGGCAATTTGGGCAAAGTTGGGTATCCAAATTCGGCAATATCCTGCCGCTCCCAGAAAGGCTCTGACTTGCTTTCTGGTTGTTGGAGTTGGAATTCTGCATACCGCTTCTTTTCTTTCTCTGCCTAATCTTCTGCTTCCTTGGGTGATACGAAAACCCAGGTATTTCACTTCTTTTTGGCATAGCTGTGCTTTGGCTCTGGAAACTTTGTATCCAGCTTCCTCTAGTAACTGCAAGAGATCTTTGGTGGCTAGTATACATTCACTTTCTGATACGGCAGCTATCAACAGATCATCCACGTATTGGAGAAGCACTCTCTTCCCCGGGGCTACTGGATAGCTTGAAAGGTCTTGATTCAGTGCGGCACTAAAGATGGTAGGCGAATTCTTGAATCCTTGGGGTAATCTTGTCCAGGTAAGTTGGCCCCCTCTTCCAGAGATGGGGTCTTGCCATTCGAATGCAAACAATATTTGGCTTACAGGGGCTAATCTTATGCAAAAGAATGCGTCTTTTAAATCCAGTACAGTGAAATGGGTAGCTTCAGCAGGTATCAGTCCTAGGAGGGTGTAAGGATTGGGTACGACTGGATGTATGGTCTCAGCTGCATCATTTACTCTTCTCAAATCTTGCACTGGGCGATAATCATCTGTCCCAGGCTTCTTTACTGGCAAAAGTGGAGTGTTCCATGGGGATTGGCATACTTTTAGTAGGCCATACTCAAGCAATCTTTGTAGGTGGCGATGAATGCCTTCAATTGCGGCTCTTGGGAGAGGGTACTATTTGACGTGCACTGGTGTAGCACTAGGCTTAAGGGTTACAATCACTGGAGCTATATGTTTGGCTAGGCCTGGGGGGCTGCCTTCTGCCCATACTCCAGGTGGTGCATCAATACTTTTCAAAGTTTGTTCAAAATAGGTATCTTGGATCGAATCATCAATGTAGTATCTCCATTCTTCTTCTCGGGGAACCGTCAGCAGCATCACTCCTGCTGGTTTGGTTTGGGGATTTACTGTCATTTGCATTCCTCCTTGCTCAGAGAAAGATATTTGTGCTTGAAGCTTGGCTAACATATCTCGTCCCAGTAGTGGCACTGGACATTCGGGCATGTAAAGGAATTGATGAGTTACTTGCTGTCCTCCCAGACTGCATATTCGGTTTTGAAGGAAAGACTTTGTGGCTTTGGCACCAGTTGCTCCTATAATGGTGACTGCTTTTGTAGTGAATGGGGCTATCTTTTTGTCTATTACTGAATGTTGCGCTCCAGTATCAACCATAAAGTCCATAATTTGGTCTCCTATTTGTATTCCGACCATAGGCTCCTGGAGACCTAAAGCAAACTTGGAGCCCGGTCTGTCCTAATCCACGTCATTCTCATCATGGGCTGGTGTGGCCAATGCTTGAATGGTTCCTCCTCTTTCTCGCTGGAATTGTTCTCGATTGGCTCCTCCTCGGCTTCGGGGATAGCTTCGTCTTTCTTCTCGCCACTGATGGCTGCTGTCGTCATCATGCTGGGCGTCTTCGAGTTGCGGGCACATATCTCTCCAATGTCCTTCCTCTCTGCAATAGGCGCATTGGTTCACGCCTAGTCTCTGGGTCCGGCCTCCGCCTTGACCCCGCCCTCTTCCTCTGCTCCTTCGACTAGGGACACCTCCCCTTTTCTGTTCCACTATGGCCGCAGCCAAAAAAATCAGCTTTCTTCTTCATCTTTCTATCACATTCTCTCTGTCTTTCAGTATCACGATTCACATACACTTTATGAGCGACTTCCAGTAACTGTGTTGCATTCATGCCCGCAAACCCTTCTAACTTCTGTAATTTGCGTCTAATGTCTGGTTGAGACTGGTTTACAAAAGCAGAATTCACCATACATAAACTTCCTGGTGCCTCGGGATCATAGGGAGTATACATTCTGTATGCTTCAGTTAATCTCTCATAAAAATCTGCTGGGCTCTCATCTATTCCTTGAATTACTCCTGTAACTTTGGAAAGGTTCATAGCTTTCTGGCCCCCCCCTTTTCAGGCCTTGTAAAAAGCCTTGGCGAAAACGGGCTAGGGCTGTGGATCCTTCATCTGTATTTGGATCCCATTGGGGGTCTTCATTCGGGAATTCTCTCTGAGCTGCTTCCCTACGATCTATTATATTCTGCCCCTGTGCCGGAGCTGCAGGGTTTTCTGCCATCCATTCAATAGCTGCTTTTCTAATTCTTGCTCGTTCTTCTGTAGTGAATAGGGTGGTCAGGAGCTGACGGCAATCTGGCCAAGTGGGTTGGTGAGTTTCCATAATACTAGTTACTAATTCTGTCAGCTCCTGGGGCTTACTAGTATAGGAGGCATAATGCGACCTCCAATTTAATAAATCAGTTGTAGAGAAAGGGATATATACATAAGTTAGGGGTCCCGCTACCACTTCATCATTATCATTCTTTACGGGCACTCCCGGGACTTGCCGTAAGGGAAACAGTTTAGCTGCTATGGGTGTCTTTTGGGATCTAAGGGTTATTGTCGTTGCCTTTGCAGGAGTCACTTTCTTTTTCTCAACAGGTTTTGCTTTGGGTTTCGCTGTCACTGGCGTGCTAGTGCTAACACTAGCTTTCTCAATTATTTGTACACTTTCCTCCTCATCTGGGGGATTCTCTCTTTCTCCTTCTTCTGTCTCCACTTCTGACTCGCTTTCTAGGTCCTCCTCTTCTTTTCTCGCTAATTCTTCCTTTTTCTCTTCTCCAGGAGGGGGATCAGTGGTTGGGTCCCGCCTCGGCTCTGGCCGTCTCTGGGTTTCTGGGGCAGGACGCCGGGCTACTCTCACTGGACCTGGGGTTCGGGGCTGCCTGAGAGTTATTTCTGGGGAATCAGGATCTGCCAGGATGGGCTTCTGTCTGGCTTTCTTATCCTGCTCTTTCATTCTAGGCTGTTCCGTTTTCTGTCTAGAATCTGCTTTAGCTAACATTATTCTGCACTGTTCCTCATAACAGCGCTGCGCCCAGGGGGGCGGATCTTCACAAATACTTAACCAGGAATCTATATAGGGGTACTGATCAGGGTGCGCTACCCGCACTCTACGGTGTATTGACTGAATAATCTCTACTTTGAACGTTCCCTCTCGGGGCCAGATGGGGTCTAGATCGGGCCACTCCCTAGTACACAAAATTTGCAAACGGGCTGCTGTCATTTTAATACCATAATCTCCTGAATATCCCTCTTTAAAATGTGCGATCATACATTCTAATGGAGTGTTTCTAGTAGACCCCGCCCCTCCCATTTCGATGTGTGCGCGCAACAACAGACAGAAGGGAAAAGGAGGGCGGACCGTGGGTAAGGGGTCCTCACGGCCCTGGAAACGTATAAGGAGTACAAATAACAAGACAAGACGACAATCGCTTCCCCCTTTTCGCGACCTGAACGCGGTCGCCCGGTCAGGAAATGCGCTACTCAGGGGTCCGCCTTCACTTGGTCCGTGCTGCCAGACCTCTCATTCACACTTCGTTCACACAGTCATGCTAGCAACGTATCCCAGAATGCATTCGTTTCTATCTGTTCTGACTAGTCTTTTCCAATTTCCCAATTACAAAAAGGATGAGGGTTTCACCCAGCGAATTCCCATGCCAGGCTACTCGGCTCTTCCTTGAGAGGTGATCATGCTCTCTTACCAATTCCCAATATCTCGAGATTACAAATTCCAAAGTTCCAAGTTCCAATGGCAGTACTGCGCTTTCTATTTCTGTCTAGACCCAAAATCAAAACTATACTCACCGGATCCGGTCCTCAAACTTCCCAAGCAGGCGCATGAGTTGGACCTCGGACTCCCCTCACTCGGGTTCGAGGCGTTGACTCCAGCCGGGCTCGTCACCCGCCGAGGTCCGACCAGCTCCCTCCGATACAAGGGACCGGTGGCGCCAGGGAGCAGCCCTCGTTGGAAGGGCGCGATCCCGGCAGGACCAAGCCTATAGAGGCGGAAAGTCGTGGTATATTGCCCTATATACACTTTGATTCCACAACTTCCCGGCCAACGCACCAAGGAATATGTAGCAGCAAAGCGCAGACAAACCAATGATACCAGGAGTCTGTTCAGAAGGTCCAAATCATTTATTTGTGCACAAGTCTCGAACCAGTCAATTTCAAAATGGCTGAGCAAAGTTTTCAAGCATTACAACAACTTTTATAGACTTCTGTTCCATTCTAGGTATAGAAAAACATTTCATTGGTCCCGGTAATCTCCCGTACCTCCCGTACCTCTTCTATTGGTCCCGGTACTGATAAGTTTATCCAGTTATGTCCCTCCAGTGGGCATGACACCTGCATACCCCCCTTCTAGTCCCAATTACAATGGTCAGTTCATCAACTTGTTACTTTCACACTTTCAAGGTTATAGAACCAATTTGTACGTGCAGAGGAGCTGGGCTCTGCAACTCATCTGTCAGCACTCCCAATTATTTCTTTGCAGATGTACTTTTTCTTATCAGTAACTTTTAAACATGTTTTTCTGTATTTTTCCATCTTTCAATACTACAGTTCTGCTTACCTAAGCTAATTCAATACTTCTACTGAGTTCTATCTTACAATAGCAGCATATTGGGGGATGTGCAATCCTATATGCCTCTCCACAGGCCTCATTTACAGGTCAAGCTAGCCATGCTGGCCTGCTTATGTTCGGACACTGTGGGTCACAGGCCTGCACCTGCCACACTTCAAGTGTGGCAGGCTCTGGCCTATAATAGTCTGCAAATGTGAAAGGCCTGTAAGTTAGGCCCTGATTCCAACCCCCATCTCAGTAAAGAACCAAAGTCTGTAAAAGTTTGAGAAAACTGTTTTAAACTGCTTAATAAGAAGTTTTCATGAATGCATAAATCTTTCATTATTCTCTTGTGCTGTGAAAATAAGAAATGTTTCAATACTTGCATTCCTAGAGCTAGAAACACCTTGCTGTAGAGAAGAATCCAAACCTAGAAACTGCACCATTGTTAGAACAATCCAAGAGGAGGGAGCTGGGTGCTAGGCCCAGGAGGGATCTCTGATTGGGCAGGTGCAGGGGGTGTTGTGACCAATAGAAAGTTTGCATGTATCAAACTGAAAAGAAATGTATAAATGAATATGTCTCTGTAAGAACTTTGCTCAGTCCTTTTTGAAGCTCTGACTAACTGGGCCTTGTGCACAATAAATTGGCTTGGACCCTGTAAATTGACTCCTGGATTTATTCATTGTCTGCACTTCACTGCTTCATATTCTTGGTGCGTTGGCCGGGAATGTGCGGATAGTGAATGGTGGTCAAGCGAATACTCCACGCAATTCGCCTCCAAGTTTGGCTTGGTCGGAACCGTGTCTGTCCGACCGCAGGGGAAACCTCGGGCGCCGCCGATCCCTTTGTATCGGAGAGAGTTCCGCCTTGCCTCGGCGGGCCACTGGGTTCAGCCGGCCAACACCTCTGAACCCGAGGGGAGTCCAGGATCCAACCCAAGAACTGGTTTGGTATCGGGAACCGGATCCGGTGAGTAGACATTTTCTTGTTTAAAAGTCAGTGAAGCCTGGGGAACAGAGTCTTGCATGAGTGCGCGAGACTGATTTGGTATAGACTAACTGGGAAAATCTCGCATGAGTGCGTGAGACAAGAGAGCCTGATCACCTCTCATAAGGGTGGTCCTAGTACGTTCCGCATAAGGGTTAGCGGAAGCCGAAGCCACCGACCCTTTGGTTGGGAATAGTCAGTCAGAAAACCTTGGGCATTTTGAAAAATGATTTCTTGTGCTGGTATGATTGTTTGTGTGATTGAGAGGTCTTGAGACACAGACCGAGCGAGAGCAGACTCCTGAGTAGCGCAGTTCCTGGCCGGGTGACCGCGCCCAGGTCGCGAAAAGGAAGAAGCATGTGGTGTTTGTTCCCGTCAGTGTTCTGTGGGCTGCACGGACCCCTTACCTACAGCCATACTACCTACCCTTACTGTTTGTTGTTTTGTACATCATTACGTGTACGCCATTACGATTATGGGAGGGACGGAGTCCACGCAAACTCCGCTGGAATGTATGATCACGAATTTCCGTAAAGGATTTTCAGGAGACTACGGCATAAAATTGTCTCCGTCTAGATTAAGAGTGTTATATGATAGGGAGTGGCCTGTGCTAGCTACTTCGTGGCCCCGTGGGGGCACCTTTGATGTAGAAATAGTTTCTCGTATTCATCAGCTTGTAAGGAAAGCGCACCCTGATCAGTTCCCCTACATAGATTCCCGGTTAGGTGTTTGCGAAAGGCAGCCCTCTTGGGTAAAGCGCTGCTATGAGGACCAGTGTAGAATATCAGTAGCAACCACTAGGGGGACCCAGAAGGTTGAGGAGAAGAAGCCGCCTGTGTATTCTGCCCCAGAGTCCCCAGAAATCCTGGCCCGTTTACCTCAGCACCCACATAGGTTAGTTCCCCCAGCTCCGCTACCTGAAGCGGAACCTGATGAGGTACCTCAGCAATTACCGCTGCAGCAGCAAAAGAAGCCCACTTCCCTGAATGATAGCCCCGAGTCTGACCCAAGTACATCGGGGGAACCAGGGTCCTCCGACGAGATGGAAAGCGGAGGCTCTCCTGCCAGTTCAGGGTCACCAACCAAGGAAGCTTATACCCGAGAGCTGTATGATTTAAGAAGTATAACCACGAAGAAGAAGGAGAAAGCAGGGCACTTAATGCCATTGCGTCAAGTGCCTGGTGTACCTATCCTAAATGAACAGGGCCAGATGGCACCAGGACCAACCAGTCTAGTCTATGTACCTTTTTCCACTACTGATTTATTAAACTAGAAAACGCATTATGCATCCTATACAGCAAAACCCCAGGAATTGACAGAATTAATGTCTAGTATAATGCAAACTCATCAGCCTACCTGGTCCGATTGTCGCCAGCTCCTGTCCACTCTCTTTACTACTGAGGAGCGAGCATGGATTGTGCAAGCAGCCATCCGCTGGTTAGAAGAGAATCCCGTAGAAGGGGGATCTGAATTTCCCACAAGCAGCCGCCGCAACTTTCCCGAATGAAGATCCTAGATGGGATCCGAATAATAACAGGGGGGCAGCGGCCCTAATGCGATTTCGCCAGGCCTTGCTGCAAGGCCTGAAGAAGGGAGGCCAGAGGGCCATGAATATCGGGAAGGTATCTGAAGTTATCCAGGGTCCAGATGAGAGCTGTGACCCCCTATTAACGCCCCCAGCGAAGGCATGTAGGGCTTAAGGGGTTTGTTTCCTTCTTGAACAGGTATTCCACTATTTCCTGAGGCAAAGCCTTGTGGGAAATGTAGTTCTCTTTTACCGTCCAATAAAGGGTAGTGTGACTCAAAAGTGATCAAAGCAAACAAGGATTTATTCCCTTCCCGGGGTGGATTTCAACAAGGAAAATAAGGTACAAAAACCAGGTGCTTCTGGCAGAAGGACAAAATAAAACTTTCAAACTCAAACAGCTTACTTCAGCACGAAAACATGGCTTCCAGCAATCAAGGTAAACAGTTCTGTTTTCTTCACAGCTTTGTACTTTTAAATCCCAACAATTCTGTATTTCTCTTCAAAGCATTAATTCAAAGCAGGGATAATATATCATTAGATAATGTAATTGTACAGTCCATCAATTCCTCCGGAGTATTTACAAACTCTGGCTCTGTTTCCATTAATTCCTCTTGTGAGGCAGGAAATGTTTGCAACTTTAAATCTTGTGCCACGCCTTTCCTCACTGCTTTAGGCTTCTGGCTATACTCTTGAATCAGGTACTGTTTTAAACAAGCATTCTCATCACAGTCATTTTCCTCACAGCCCCAACCCTCCGGGTAGATAAAATCACAGTGATTATTAAAACCCCAGCCTTTAGGCTTACCTCTAAACCTGGCTGACAAAGGTTTACTCTGAGACGTGGGAATGGCTGTAGGTTCCAAACCTGACTTGTGCACAGAAGGTTTAAACTGCCTTCCTGGCTTTCTCTCCTTTCTGTAATCCTCAGGACACTGCAGATAACCTGGTCTGCTTCTGTTGTATCTTTCTCTTGGAGACTCTGTCCTCTCTCTGACTGGAAGCTTGGTTCCTCCCTTCCATGGAGACTCTGTCCTTCTCCTCCCTGGGATAACCTTGCTTGCTCCGTTCTCCTCGATACCTTCCAAACCTTCCTCCAAACCTTCCTTGACTCCTTCGATACCTTCCTCCACTCCTTTCATTTCCTCTACTGGGACCTCTTTATGAGTCTTAATTCTAGGGTAGTGCTTAACTCCACCCCCTAACAGGTGTTCTGAATTAGCTCATGGCTCCCTATCTAATTGGCAGCACGGGTGTGTTTCTTTCCTTTGTGCTTGGTTTCCATGGCCACCATTAGCCATGTGCTTTTGTTTATGCCTCAGCACTGCTCCTGTTTCCTGCTTTTTAGCTCTTTCTGACGGGCTGGAAGGACCCACTATGTCACAGATCCCCCCCCCTTAAGATATTACGGGCTGCCGGAACCTGTGACGGACAGCACGTAATCTTTCTTACTGGGTTCCTGTGGTTCTCTGTAATGGCCAACCTTACCGTCGCTACCCTTTCCTTCCAGGGTTTTAAAACATTAATATGGTAGGTCTGGCGACGGCCCCTACTATTTTCTATGAGGTATGAGATGGTACCTACCCTCTCCACTACAGTGCAGGGCCCCTTCCATCTCGACTCGAATTTGGGTCCTACCTCGGCAACCATTATCACCACTTTATCCCCCACCGCCAACTGGCGAGGTTTCGTTCCCCTGTCATAGTATTTTTTCTGCCTCTTCTGGCTAGCCTGTAAGTTTTCCAAAGAGATTTTAGCTGTTCTTTCCAAACGACTCCGCAGGTCTCTAAGGAACTGGGGTACTTCCGTCTCCTCCTTATCGGGTTCTACCCACTGTTCGCGTAGTATGTCAAGCACTCCTCTAGGGGCTCTACCAAATAGTAATTCATATGGGGACGCCCCTAGGGACGCCTGTACGCGTTCCCTACATGCGTATAGTACAAAGGGTAACAACGTATCCCATTCGGACATCTGACCCTCTAGTCCCCGCCTAAGCATTTGCTTGATGGTCTGATTGGTTCTTTCAACCATCCCATTGGACTGGGGGTGATATGCAGCCGTCCGCACATGGTGTATGCCAAAGGCATCCCATACAGTAGCTAAGTATTTAGAGAGAAAGTTGCTCCCTTGGTCAGTGAGCACCTCCTGAGGGAAGCCAACCTCACAGAACAACTTGATAAGTTCCAGGGCTATTGTTCTGGCAGAGGTACTCCTAAGAGGTACGGCCCACGGAAAACGTGTAGCCTGGTCAACGATCACCAATACATACTGAAAACCCCGGGGAGTCCTAACGAGTGGCCCTATAATATCCATTGCCATTCGACGGATAGGTGTGGATATGGCAGGTGTGGGTATCATAGGCACTGCTCTCGGTTTCGAGGCAGTAACCCGCTGGCAGGTGGGACATGCTTCACAGTAGCGGGAAGTTTCCTTGTAGACCCCTAGCCAGTAAAAACGGGCCAGGACCTGGTCCAATGTCCCCTGAATTCCCTTGTGGGCTCCTATTGGGTGATCATGGGCTAGCCTCATCACTATGGCCTTGAACGTGGTTGGTACCACCAGCTGCTTTCTTACCTCCCCTGTAAATGGATTGCTACTCTCCCTGTACAAAATATCCTTGTCTAAAAGAAATCGGGGCAGAGTATTTCTTTCTTCCTGTGCATAGGCAAAGGCTCGTTTCAAAGCAGGGTCCGCTTTCTGTTCCTCTGGGAAGGAAGGGAATTTTCTCACTATTCCACTGGTACCCAGGGTAACCCCTCCCCGGCTTCCAATCCAGCCCTTCCCTGGGTTCTGTGTTGCCTTTCCTGTCTTTTCTTTGCCTTTCCTTTTTTCACCTTCTTAGATGGGGTATCAAAAAGGTCAGTCTGTGCGGGCAATGGGCCTGTCACTTCCTCTTCACTCTCCCTTTCTGATTCAGGGAAATCCTCCCTACCTCGGGATGGACCTGCTACTTCCTCTTCAGGTTCCATTTCACCCTGAGGGGTTTTGGCCTGGGACCGGGTAGAGACATAGCCTGTCCTTTCCTCTATACCTTTCCCTAACCCCTGGCAAAATAGGGGCCAATCATTTCCTAAAATGATATCATATAATAAATGTGGGACTACTGCCACCTTCACTTTCTTTTGCGCTCCTAACCCTTCTATGGTAAGATCATATACAGGGTAATAGGAGGCCGACCCGTATACGCATTGTACTCTCACTTGCCCTACTGCTTGACCTGGTGCTGACTGGGCTTGTATGGCTTCCCAGAGCCGTTGGGACACCATACTCTGGTCAGCACCAGAGTCAAGTAGCGCTCGGGCCTCTATGCCCTCTACATGTATGGGAATTAAAAACCCTGCCTGGATTTTCTTCCCATTGCCAGACACTAATGCAGTACGTAAAACACAGTCTTTCTGGAAATGCCCAAAGTTCCCACACTTAAAACATTTCCCTTTACCCCCAGGAAAAACCACATTTTCACAAGGTATTTTACTTCGTACATTTCTATCCATATTACCAGCCCTTGTTGCACCCAGAACGCCTAATTTTGAGGTTTTTGCAAATTCAGCCTCAAAATATCGTTCTGTCATGCTGGCTGCTTCCTCGGTGGTTCTACAATTTTGCAACATGAGAAAGGTTTTTATCTCTGGTAGCACAGCTTCTAAATACTGTTCCAGAATTACATCATCCATTATAGACTCTACAGTCTTATGCTCTGGTTTAATCCACTTCCAGGCTAAGCCTTTTATTCTATAATACAGGGCTTTAGGGGTTTCTCCAGGCTTCAATTTTGTCTCCCTAAACCTGCGTCAGTAGAATAAAGGGGTCAGCCCTAACCTATCTCTCACCACATTCTTAATCGCATCATAATCTACTGTCAAGGCAGCAGGCATCGACTTATATGCAGATAACGCTTCACCTGATAAGGACATTGCAAACTTTATGGCCCACTGCTCCTTAGGCAGTTTTATGGCTTCTGCGATACGCTCAAATGCGTCTATATAGTCGTCCAAATTATCCGTAGGCGCTAATTGTCCCAGCATAAGTGCACCACTACCAGGTAGTCCTACCCCTTGGGTATACAGTGGTAAGTCCTTTGCTGGCTCCTGCTGCTTCTTCATTAGCTGTTCCATGAGCTCTCTCATAGGTCTCTGCTGCTCATGGATGGCTGCCATTGTTTTTTCCTGCACGCGTCGGGTCATCTCTAGTTGTTTGTCCCACTGTAGAGACATCCATCTTAGCATCTCCTGAGGCTCCATCGTGGGTGTCAGGTACCTGCGAAGACACACAAAAGAAAACCAAGTGTGGCCTGGAAAAAAATTTTTTCCTCCTTTCTTTTTTTTTTTTTTCCAATGCTATGCACTTGTTCTGTGCACTACCTCTACCTCCGGTTTATCCCTCTACACTTATGCCTAGCCACAATTACCTGGGTCCAGTGCAGAGTCAGGCACTGAGAAAGAGTAGCTCCCCTTCTGACCGTCTGTCAGCCGAGCACAGGATTCTGCTGCTCCCGGATATCAGCTCCTTGCTGCTGGACTCTTGTCCCTCCAGGTGTCCTTTAATCCAGGTGAAAATCCTGCCAACTACGCCATTTGTGACCCCCTATTAATGCCCCCAGCGAAGGCATGTAGGGCTTAAGGGGTTTGTTTCCTTCTTGAACAAGTATTCCACTATTTCCTGAGGCAAAGCCTTGTGGGAAATGTAGTTCTCTTTTACCGTCCAATAAAGGGTAGTGTGACTCAAAAGTGATCAAAGCAAACAAGGATTTATTCCCCTCCCGGGGTGGTTTTCAACAAGGAAAATAAGGTACAAAAACCAGGTGCTTCTGGCAGAAGGACAAAATAAAACTTTCAAACTCAAACAGCTTACTTCAGCATGAAAACATGGCTTTCAGCAATCAAGGTAAACAGTTCTGTTTTCTTCACAGCTTTGTACTTTTAAATCCCAACAATTCTGTATTTCTCTTCAAAGCATTAATTCAACGCAGGGATAATATATCATTAGATAATGTAATTGTACAGTCCATCAATTCCTCCAGAGTATTTACAAACTCTGGCTCTGTCTCCATTAATTCCTCTTGTGAGGCAGGAAATGTTTGCAACTTTAAATCTTGTGCCACGCCTTTCCTCACTGCTTTAGGCTTCTGGCTATACTCTTGAATCAGGTACTGTTTTAAACAAGCATTCTCATCACAGTCATTTTCCTCACAGCCCCAACCCTCCGGGTAGATAAAATCACAGTGATTATTAAAACCCCAGCCTTTAGGCTTACCTCTAAACCTGGCTGACAAAGGTTTACTCTGAGACGTGGGAATGGCTGTAGGTTCCAAACCTGACTTGTGCACAGAAGGTTTAAACTGCCTTCCTGGCTTTCTCTCCTTTCTGTAATCCTCAGGACACTGCAGATAACCTGGTCTGCTTCTGTTGTATCTTTCTCTTGGAGACTCTGTCCTCTCTCTGACTGGAAGCTTGGTTCCTCCCTTCCACGGAGACTCTGTCCTTCTCCTCCCTGGGATAACCTTGCTTGCTCCGTTCTCCTCGATACCTTCCAAACCTTCCTTGACTCCTTCGATACCTTCCTCCACTCCTTTCATTTCCTCTACTGGGACCTCTTTATGAGTCTGAATTCTAGGGTAGTGCTTAACTCCACCCCCTAACAGGTGTTCTGAATTAGCTCGTGGCTCCCTATCTAATTGGCAGCACGGGTGTGTTTCTTTCCTTTGTGCTTGGTTTCCATGGCCACCATTAGCCATGTGCTTTTGTTTATGCCTCAGCATTGCTCCTGTTTCCTGCTTTTTAGCTCTTTCTGACGGGCTGGAAGGACCCACTATGTCACAGAGCCCAGCGGCCTTTTATGAGCGGTTTTCTGAGGCCTATAGACTATAAACCCCATACGATCCCGCCGCTCAGGAGAATTTGCGCATGGTAAATGCAGCTTTTGTCAGTCAGTTCCAGAGAGACATAAAACGAAAATTGCAGAAACTGGATGGATTTGCGGGTATGAATACAGCACAGTTAATGGAAGTCGCTCAGAAAGTATTTGTGAATCGTGAAAATGAACGTGACAGAGAAAGTGAACGAAAGATGAAGAAAGCAGTTCTTCTTGCTGCCGCTTTAGTTGAACGACGTGGAGGAGGTTTTCCTAACCAAAGGACCAGAGAACGTGGAAGAGGCCGCGGAAGTAGCAGGCCTCCTTTGGGTGCGAATCAGTGCGCCCATTGCAGAAAAGAAGGACATTGGAGAAATGAATGCCTGCATCTTGACTCCACCCCCAGGAGGGGAGGAGGGAGCCCCTGGAGAACAGGAGGCCGATTTTAAAATCGTGGAGGAATGAACCGAGCACAGTTCCAGCGCGAGAGAGAAGAAGCCATTGAGGGAGTGGCAGTAGCAACAGGCTATGACATGGATGAAATGGATGAAGACTAGGCCAGACCGGGCTCCAAGTTCACCCTGGGTCCCCAGGAGCCTATGGTCAGTTTAAAAGTAGGGGACCAATATATGGACTTTATGGTAGATACAGGAGCAGAACATTCCGTGGTGGCAAAGCCAGTGGCTCCCCTTTCCTCTCGATCTGTCACCATTGTTGGGGCCACTGGGAACAGGGCCACCAAGCCATTCCTGCAGAACCGCATGTGTGAACTAGGGGGACAGAAGATAACGCACCAGTTCTTGTATATGCCTGAGTGCCCTATTCCACTTCTGGGCCGAGATATGCTCGCAAAGCTGCAGGCACAAATATCCTTTGCTGAAGGGGGAGAAATGAAAATGACTGTGAACCCAAAGCCTGCTGGATTGATGGTGCTAACTGTTCCTCGAGAAGAAGAGTGGCGGTTCTATAGTACACCTCCAATTAAGTCAACCAGTTCCTGTATACCCACCAACCTCATAGCCCCGCCTGAAGTATGGGCAGAAGATAATCCACCTGGCCTAGCGAAGAACATAGCCCCTGTCATTGTCACCCTCAAGCCAGGAGTGGAACCAGTGCATGTGAAGCAGTATCCTCTTCCCCGACCAGCCATTGAAGGAATCCACTGCCATCTGATGAAACTGTTGAAGTATGGACTTCTCAAGGAATGCCAGTCACCTTGGAACACCCCTCTTCTCCAGGACCAAGCAGGAAGTCAGTCCTCACATATGGGTGACGTCGGCGCCGACGGAGCAATTTTCCCCAGCTTTCAAAGAAAGCCTTTGGGAATTGCAGCGCGCATGCGCGGTCCTCTTCCCGCCCAAGGGTGCCATCTTGCTCAGTCTTCTTTTTTCCGCGGAGCCCTACAGACGTTGTTTGTGAATCCCCGCAGAAAAGTTGATTTTATTTCTCTTTTTTCTCTCGGTTTCGACGCCGGTTCTTTTCCCGCCCGGACCCGCGACGCCGGTTGCGAGTCCGTTCTTTATTTTTTGTTTTTTTGTCCTTCGTGACAGATTTCGCGCCTTTTTACTTTTTCACTGGCAGCCCAGTCTTTTGACCTCGCAGGGGCCCTTTTTCCCCCGATGGCTGCCAGCGGGTTTAAAAAGTGTGACCTCTGTAAGAAACTCATGTCTCTTACAGACACACACGACTTCTGCCTTCGCTGCCTCGGACCCGATCATGACCCGATGATCTGTGGTCCGTGTGGCAAAATGTCCTCAAAAGCGTTGAGGAGTCGGCAGCATCAGCGGGAACGTATCTTCTCTGACTCCGGCCGGGCTCGGACCTCGTCAGAGGCTTCGACGTCTCGGGACTCTGGTCCTGAGCATCGTCGAAGTTCCTCTGAAAGGGGGTCTCCTACCCGGGAACATCATCGGAAGAAGAAACCCGCGAGGGCGGGATCGGTGGACGCTCCTGGTTCCTCGAGGGCCAGGTCGCATAGCCCCGATTCCCGTCCCGGGTCCTCGGAGGTGGAGAGGCCTTCCAAACATCCTCGTCTCGAGATGGACTTGCCCGCTCACGTGAGTACTGTTGTCCTCGTAGACTCGCCTCCGAAGGAGCCGACATCGGGCCCGATGCCGTCGGGGCCCGAGTCGGGGGCTGCTGGGTCTCCTGAGCTCGGACTCAGGTTGACGGCCTTGGAGAGCAGTCTGACTGCCTTCATGGACCAGCAGCGGGCACTGATCGCTGGCCTCGCCGGTGCTTCTGCCCTGACCGCCGGGACGTCGACCTCCAAGTCGACCCCGGAGACCGAGCCGATCCTCGAGTCCATGAGGGCTCGAGTCGATCCTTGGTCACGGTCTCCTTCGGCCTCCCGTTCGGGACCGAGGTCGTCGACGCCGACTCCCTCGGCGTCGGGGCGGATGGCATCGATGCCCGCCCGACCGGAGCCGCTCGACTCCTCCTCCGAGGAGTCGGCCTGGGAATCCGAGGACGAAGAGTCACCTGGTTCCTTTCGGACTCGGTGTGTCCCATCGGACTCCCCCGAGTCCGAACCTCGGAGACGGTCCCCCCCGGAGGATACCCGGTTCTCGGACTTCGTGCGGGATATGGCCAAGGCCTTGGCCTTCCCCGTGGATCCCGAGGAGGAGCCTCGAGTCGAAGAACTCGATGCTCTCCAATATGACTCTCCCCCGAAGGAGGCCTTTATTGTACCGGTTCCTCCGATGCTGGAACGACTTCTCTTCCGCATGTGGGAGAGCCCGGCGTCATCGCCGGTGTTAAGCAAGCGGGTCGATTCCATTTATCGAGTCCGCAAGAGCCCCGGCTTCCAAAAGGCACAACTACCGCACCATTCCATGGTGGTGGAATCGGCCATGCATAGACTTAAGAGTCAAAAAATGCACTCCTCGGTGCCCCCCGGTAGGGAGGCCCGAAGCCTGGATGCCCTCGGTAGGAAGTGTTTCCAGGGCTCTATGCTTGCTTGTCGAGTCCAGACCTACCAGCTCTACATGGGCATGTATCTCCGGGACCTGGCTAAGGAAATAGCCGGGTTCTCTGCTGGTCTCTCCGACGAACCTTTGCAGAGGTTCCAAACCTTGTCAACTGGTATTCGGGAGTGCTCAAAGTTTATCTCTCGAGCAGCCTATGATGGTTTTGAGGCATCGGCTCGAGTAGCCGCAGCCGGCATCGGTGGACGCTGCCAGGCTTGGCTTCAGACGTCCGACCTCGAGCCATGGGTGCAGGACAAGTTGGTAGATGTCCCCTGCAGAGGTGAAAACCTCTTTGGCAAGCCCATGGATGAGAAGGCTGCACAGATCGAGACCGAGACTCTCACCAGGACTCGTCTCTCAAGGAAGACCTCTGCCCCTTCTCAAAAGAAGAAGGGCTCGGGGAAAAAGCCCTTTTACCAGAGGAAGGCGGCTGCCTATAAATACTACCCTCAATATCAGGCCTCAGCAGCTCCCCCACAGGGTAAGCAGGCCAAGGGATGGGGTAATGGGTCCCGTAGGCAGCAAGCCCCCAAGCCTGCACCACCGGTCCCTGCTCAGCAGGGTGGGGGTTTTTGACTTCATCAGCATAGCCTCTCCCCCTCAGCTGGTTTCTCTCAGCACAGGAGGCCGGCTGGTCCACTTTGCCCAAAGGTGGTCCAACATCACCACAGATACCTGGGTACTTCACATAGTTCGGAAGGGCTATCTTCTTCACTTTCACCAGGTACCTCCCTCCTACTTTCCAGGGGAGCCTCCGAGACTCCCTCTGCACAAGGACTTACTCCTTCAGGAGTTAGCAAGTCTCCTTCAGGAACAGGCTGTGGAACCGGTGCCCCACCACCTGAAGGGTCAAGGGTTTTACTCCAGGTACTTTCTGATACCAAAAAGAACAGGAGGCCTCAGACCCATCCTGGATTTGCGAAACCTCAACAAGTTCCTTGCAAAGGAAAAGTTCAAGATGCTTACCCTTGGAATCCTGCTGCCCTACCTCCAGCAGGGCGACTGGCTATGCTCCTTGGATCTAAAGGATGCGTATACTCATATCCTTATTCATCCAGACCACAGACAATATCTCAGGTTTGTTGTGGGAGGAAATCATTTCCAGTACAGAGTACTGCCCTTTGGCCTATCCTCCGCCCCCAGGGTGTTCACCAAATGCCTGGCAGCGGTGGCGGCCTATCTCAGACTTCAAGGCCTTTTTGTGTTCCCATACCTGGACGACTGGCTCATCAGAGCCCAGTCTTCCCAAGAGGCCACTCAGGCCACTCATCGCACTGTGACTCTACTCCAGCACTTGGGATTTGTCATAAACTTCGCAAAGTCCACTTTGCTCCCCTCTCAAAATCTCGAATTCATCGGCGCCAGGTTGGACACTCTTCAGGCGCGGGCCTTCCTCCCTCTGGACAGGGCCAAGCGGCTCATGGATCTCGCCAGCCACTTTCACAGCAATGCCCTGGTCTCGGCCAGGCAATTTCTGAGACTGCTCGGCCATATGGCTTCCACGGTCCATGTGACCCCCAATGCCCGCCTGAACATGCGACCTGCTCAATGGTGCCTTCGCACACAATGGCATCAGGCCACTGGGAGCCTAGCGGACTCCGTACAGATCTCCGACCAGCTGGTCTCTTCTCTACAATGGTGGCTTCATCTGCCAAACCTCGTACTAGGAGTGACTTTTCAGCCCCCTCCGCATCCTCAGGTCCTGACGACCGATGCTTCTCTCCTGGGTTGGGGAGCACATTGCCAAGGGACATGTACTCAAGGCCTCTGGACTCCTTGGGAGTCTGCTCAGCAGATAAACTTCCTGGAGCTCAGAGCCATCCGCCTAGCGCTCAAAGCATTCTCTCACCTGGTTTCTCACCAGTCGGTGCTGATACAGACAGACAATCAGGTTGCAATGTTCTACGTGAACAAACAAGGCGGAACAGGCTCCTTCCTTCTCTGTCAGGAGGCACAAAAACTATGCTCTTGGGCAGTCCACCACGGCATCATCCTCAAAGCTGTCTATCTCCCAGGTCAAGAAAATTACCTGGCCGACAAGCTAAGCAGGATCCTCCAGCCACACGAGTGGAGGCTGGATCCGATGGTGGTTCAGCGGATCTTTCTCAAGTGGGGCCTCCCCACCATGGATCTGTTTGCCAGTCCTCTGAACCGGCAACTTCCCAGATTCTGCTCTCGACAACCGCATCCTCTCAGAGTAGCGGCGGATGCTTTTCTAATTCCATGGTCCACAGGCCTCTTATATGCCTTTCCTCCCATGCCGCTGGTGTCTCGGACACTCTTCAAAGTTCTCAGAGACAAAGCCTCGGTGATCCTAGTGGCTCCCCGGTGGCCGAGACAACCTTGGTTCCCACTTCTAATGCAGCTGGCGGTGGACACCCCTCTTCCTCTGGGGTTTCAGCCCGACCTCCTGTCACAGGATCAGGGGACTCTCCTGCACCCCAACCTCCGGTCCCTTCATCTGATGGCCTGGCTGCTGAAAGGGTAGTCCTTGCTCCCCTCCGCCTGCCTCCAGATGTGGAGGAGGTCGTCTTGGCCTCCAGGCGGCCCTCCACCCGGAAGTCCTACGCTCTTAAGTGGCGTCGGTTCTCCGTCTGGTGTGCTCAGCAGTCTCAAGATCCCTTCTCCTGTTCAGCATCAGTGGTCTTGCAGTACTTGCTTTCCCTCTCCAATCTTGGACTTAAGTCCAACTCGGTCAAGGTCCACCTCAGTGCTCTTTCTGCGCATCACATGCCGGTGGATGTCAGACCTCTTTCTAGCCACCCTCTGGTGGCTCGTTTTCTCAGAGGCCTCCTTCTCCTTAAACCACCTTTGCGCCCACCAGCCCTGGACTGGGATCTCAATGTGGTTTTACAGCGGATTACCTGTCCGCCTTTTGAACCTATGGCTACCTGTCCTCTTCGTTTTCTTTCTTGGAAAACCTTGTTCTTGGTGGCCCTCACTTCTGCTAGACGCGTTAGTGAGCTGCAGGCCCTGGTGTCTGATCCTGCTTACACTAGGTTCTACAAGAACTGGGTAGTCCTACGGACTCACCCTAAGTTTCTTCCCAAAGTGGTTTCCCCTTTTCACATCAACCAGGAGGTGGTGCTTCCGACCTACTTTCCCAGGCCACACTCCAGCCGAGCTGAAATGGTCCTGCATACCCTGGACTGTAGAAGGGCGTTAACCTTCTACCTTGACCGTACGCGGGAGCACAGAAGGGCTGTTCAGCTCTTCGTCTCTTATGACCCCAATAAGTTGGGGCTCCCTGTCTCCAAGCGTACTCTGGATTGCTGACTGTATCGCTTGGGCTTACGAGGCAGCCGGCCTCTCGTTGGAAAGTCGAGTCACGGCCCATCGTGTTCGGGCGAAGGCTACGTCAGTGGCTTACCTCCGCTCTGTTCCATTGGCAGACATCTGCCGGGCCGCTACTTGGTCTTCAAGCCAGACTTTTGCGGCCCATTACTGCCTGGAAAGGGAGTCCCGCAGGGACAGTGCTTTCGGACAGGCAGTCCTCCGTAACCTCTTCGAGGTATAGGCAACTCCTACCCTCCATCCCGGATGTTGGGCTACCGGTTGGAGACGTATTCAGAGAAGATTCCTTCCTTCTGGGCTACTGAGCTTGAGGGAGCTCCTTTTTGTGCTTAGGATCTCCGGTAGCCTTAAGCTTGGGAGTCCCATATGTGAGGACTGACTTCCTGCTTGGTCCTGGAGAAAGCGTAGTTACTCACCTGTAACAGGTGTTCTCCAGGAGCAGCAGGAATCAGTCCTCACAACCCTCCCTCCTCCCCTTGGAGTTGCAGTTCTATGCTTTCTTTTTTGCTAATTTTTTTTGCTGTCTTTTAGCTATGTCATCTGACTGAGCAAGATGGCACCCTTGGGCGGGAAGAGGACCGCGCATGCGCGCTGCAATTCCCAAAGGTTTTCTTTGAAAGCTGGGGAAAATTGCTCCGCGAGGGCTTCGTCGGCGCCGACGTCACCCATATGTGAGGACTGATTCCTGCTGCTCCTGGAGAACACCTGTTACAGGTGAGTAACTACGCTTTCTCCCAGTTAAGAAACCTGGGACAGGGGATTACCGCCCAGTACAAGATCTAAGGCGGGTAAATGATGCAGTTGAAACTATACACCCAGTAGTACCAAATCCTTATACTCTCTTGGGACTGATCCCCGCTGAGGCTACTCATTTCACCGTCCTGGACCTGAAAGATGCCTTTTTCTGTGTACGCCTGGCCCCCACCAGCCAACCTTTGTTCGCTTTTGAATGGCAAGACCCCACAACAGGAAGGCGGGGCCAACTCACCTGGACTAGATTACCCCAAGGATTCAAGAATTCACCTACTCTCTTCAGTGCTGCCCTGAATCAAGATCTTTCAAGTTACTCAGTGAACCCAGGACAAAGGGTTCTCCTTCAGTATGTGGATGACCTGCTCATAGCCACCATCTCGGAAAGTGAATGTCTACAAGCCACCAGTGAACTTCTGTACCTTTTGAACGAGGCTGGATACAAAGTCTCAAGAGCCAAGGCACAACTATGTCAAACTGAAGTTAAATATCTAGGGTTCCAGTTGTCCAGTGGAATTCGACGCTTGGGACCTGAACGCAAAGAAGCTGTATGCAGTATTCCCACTCCAACCACCAGGAGGCAAGTAAGAGCCTTCCTGGGGGCTGCAGGATACTGTCGCATATGGATCCCCAATTTTGCGCTGCTAGCAAAACCATTGTACCAAGTTACCAAAGGAATGGAAAAGTCTCCACTTGAGTGGGGACCTGAACAGGATGCAGCATTCCGATCTCTGAAAAGTGCTCTGATGTCATCACCAGCTCCGTTTCTCCCAGATGTCCAGAAGCCTTTCCATCTTTATATCCATGAGTCACAAGGAAATGCTCTAGGGGTGCTGACCCAATCTTTTGGATCTTGGCAGCGGCCAGTAGCCTATTTGTCAAAACAGCTGGATGTGGTAGCAAGAGGTTGGCCCCCTTGTTTGAGAGCTGTTGCAGCAACAGCCCTTTTAGTGAACGAAGCAGATAAGCTCACTCTAGGACAGAATCTTCAAGTGACTGTACCCCATTCTGTCCTCACCCTCATGGAACACAAAGGAAGTTTCTGGCTAACAAATTCACGAATGTTAAAATATCAGAGCATGCTGTGCGAAAACCCCCAGATACAGTTAAAAGTTAGTCAAGCTCTGAATCCTGCTACGTTGTTCCCAATTGGTCCTGGGCCCCCTGATCATGACTGTTTAGAAACTATGGACACTGTATTTTCAAGTCGCCCAGATTTAACTGATGTTCCTTTGGAGGATCCTGAACAGACTTTCTTTGTGGATGGAAGCAGTCTTGTCATCAATGGACATCGTTGTGCTGGATATGCAGTGGTGACTCTTGATCTGGTAGTTGAGTCCTCAGCTTTGGCCCCAGGAACTTCAGCACAGAAGGCTGAACTGATAGCTCTCACTAGAGCACTGATATTAGGAGAAGGACTCTGTTTAAACGTGTACACAGATTCCAAGTATGCCTTTACCACTTTGCACGCACATGGAGCCTTGTATAAAGAGCGAGGGTTGATCACCTCAGGAGGCAAGTCCATTAGGTATGGGCCCGAGATATTGATATTATTAGATGCTGTATGGGCCCCTAAGCAAGTTGCAGTCATGCACTGTCGAGGTCACCAGACAGGAGTAGGAGAAGTCACCCGAGGAAATAGGTTTGCTGATGCCACCGCCTGAAAAGCAGCCACAACTGGACGAGTTGTGACCCAAGACACTTCAGTGCAAGCAGCTTTATTCCCCGTGCCCCTTAGTTCATGGGCTCCCCAATACACTACAAAAGAGTTGGAATACTTCTGTGAAAAGGAGGGAGGGGTCCTAACAGAAAAAGATTGGATAGTGCTGCCACCTCCAGAGGGTAGCTCACCTCCAGGTCCTACAGTCATTCCTGAAGCATTAGGGCCAGCTTTTGTTCATGCTTTTCATCAGGCCACGCACTATGGGAAAACGGCCATGGAAAGAGCCCTAAGTCCCCATTTTTGCATCTCACTACTAGGACCCCTGTCTACTTCAGTGGCACAGCAATGTTTGACATGTGCCAAAAACAATCCTAGGCAAGGTCCCGTTCCACCCCCAAGAGTTCAGTCAGTAGGGGCGGCCCCTATGAGTGATATTCAAGTAGATTTTACTGAAATGCCACGAGCAAACGGATATCACTACCTGTTAGTTCTAGTTTGCACATTTTCTGGGTGGGTAGAAGCCCGTCCCACCTGAACAGAGAAGGCTCGAGAAGTCACAAAAATACTGCTCCATGAGATTATTCCTCGATTTGGAATACCATTGACTATAGGGTCAGACAGTGGACCCTAATTCGTGTCCCAAGTGACTCAACAGTTAGCTCGAGCTCTACAGATACAATGGAAACTGCACACTGCCTATAGACCCCAGAATTCAGGGAAGGTGGAACGCATGAATAGAACCCTGAAATCTCAGTTGTCCAAGCTTTGTCAAGAAACACACCTAAAGTGGCTCCAGGTTCTCCCTATAGCCCTTCTTAGGATACGTTCTGCCCCAACCAAGTCTTTGGGAGTTTCCTCTTTTGAGATTTTGTATGGGCGACCTCCGCCCATTGTACAGGGAATTAAAGGAGATATGAAACAAATAGGATCTGAAATAACTAGACAAGAACTATTGGCTTTAGGTTCTGTTTTGCAGAGTCTTCATGCCTGGGTACAAGATCGATTGCCCATCATTCTGACAGAACCTCTGCATCCCTTCAAGCTAGGAGTGTCAGTGTGGATCAAAGAGTGTAGAAAAACCCCGCTGGCGCCGCATTGGAAGGGACCTTATGTTGTCATCTTGTCAACCCCAACTGCAGTAAAAGTCGCAGAACTCAAACCCTGGATCCATCACAGTCGAGTGAATCCAGCAGCTGCTCCTGAACCTGGTCAATGGACTTCAGTAAATGATACAGAGACTCCATTGCGACTCACATTGCGGAGACAACCAGCACTATAAGAATCTTCCGAATCTACAATCCCACCCCTGTCACGCAAGAGGGGCCGTCAAAGCAGAAAAGAAGAAGATGCTCTACAAGTTCATCGTACCCAATATTCCAGTTGACCACCAAAGACTGTAATCACAATGTTCTTCCACTATTGCCTTGTGGGAGTGGTGGTCCTGGGATTCCTGGAAAAGACTTTTGCCCTACCCCCTTGTGCAGCTTGCATAACTACCACCCGAACAGGACAGAAGGTCACTCAGACTTTACTTTACCATTCCTACTATACTTGCACTGGTATAGTCAGCCGGTGTATCTATAATGGCACAGAGTTAAATATCTGTACGAAGGGGAAGAGTAAGACTTGTTACAACCCCCGGCAGAACCCCTCTTATTATGTACTCGAGATACGATGGAATGATGAGGATGGAGCCCTCATAAATGCCACACGACAGCTTCCTGATCCCACGAAGCATGTCACCCTGAGTTTTGATGCTTGTGAGGTGATCAACAGAAAAGTCTATTACAAGTGTGGATATTGGGAGCATGCCTACTACTATGATGATAAATACATGTGTCCTGAAGGAGCATACGGATGGGGAAAGTGTACTGGGAAATCTTCCCCAACCGTCTACAGTACATCATCCAAAGATGCTTACTACTGTCCCAAGTGGGAATGCGTGTATTATGCTACCTGGCCTGGTGCGCCTATGGGACGAGATGGAGATAATCGAGTAGCTATCTTGGAAAAATTATCATTACCAGAACCTAAGAAATGTAAGAAAGGTGCCTGTAATCCAGTGCAACTCATCATATTCAACCCTAGCCAGTGGAAGCAGGGGTACAGATTTGGGTTACGGATAGCAGGAGGAGGCGTAGATCCTGGAACTTTTATACATATACAGTTGAATACTAAGACTCATGCATCTGCACCTTATCGAATACATCACTCTTTCTATGAAGCCATGAAGGCAGAGTTTGAGATTCCTCATGCCTCCCAAAACGTGTTCATTGAGCTCGCTGGGGCAGTAGCATCTAGTCTCCACATTTCAGACTGCCTTTTCTGTGGAGGGACTAAGATGGGAGACCAATGGCCCTGGGAGGCACAAGAAGTGAACTATTTTATGCCTTATAATCAGACTGATTTACATCAGACTACTAATGAATGGGTACTGGCCCACCCCATTGTTGGTAATTTGTGTTTTGCTCGCTTCGGACCACAGTTTGCCATGGAGGTTGGACAGCTGGTCTGTCTCAATCAAACGTTCTACAACAGTACCACTAAGAAGATGTCTTGTTGGTCAGGAGTCAACGCTTCGGAGCCCTCTAACCCTTTAGTTCGTTTCCCTAATCTTGCCAGCATCTGGACTAATCTAGCAGCTTATAATGCCTGGCAAGTACCACCTGGACTGTACTGGATTTGTGGAACCCGAGCATATGCTAGGCTTCCTCACCACTGGGGAGGAGCATGTACCTTGGGAACCATACGACCTTCCTTTTTCCTGTTGCCTACGTCCCATGGAGAACAACTGGGTTTTCCCGTGTACAGGAGTCGACAGAAACGAGAGGTCTTGAAAATAGACCAATGGGACAAGTGGAAGGAGGAGGAGTGGCCACCTGAGAGAATTATTTCATACTATGGACCTGCTACATGGGAGCAAGATGGTACATGGGGATATCGTACTCCTGTGTATATGATAAATCGTATTATACGCTTACAAGCTGTTGTTGAAATAATAACCAATGAAACCAGTAAAGCACTAACTCTTTTAGCTAAGAAAAGTACACATATGCGTACAGCTAATTATCAGAATCGTTTAGCTCTAGATTATTTGTTAGCAGCGGAAGGTGGAGTGTGTGGAAAATTGAATTTAACCAACTGTTGTTTGCAGATTGATAATAATGGACATGTTGTTGAAGATATAGCTACCCAAATACGCACACAAGCTTATGTGCCTGTTCAGACCTGGCATGGCCTGAAGCTTGATGGATGGTTTGGTTCAGCATTTTCATGGTTAGGGGGTATGAAGACCCTTGTGTTTATCGTATTACTCATATTGGCTGTCTGCTTGTTTCTCCCATGTCTCCTACCCCTTTGCTTATGCATGATAACCTCAGTTATTGATAGCACTGTAGAACGGAAGGCAGCTATGAAAATATTAGCTATGTGGCAATATGCCCCAATACCCCAAGATGATGCAGTTACGCAAGTTTAATATGTGATTTAATTCTCACCCTTTCTCACTAGCGGGTGAGAATAATCAAAGGGGGGAATGTGGCAGGCTATGGCCTATAATAGTCTGCAAATGTGAAAGGCCTGTAAGTTAGGCCCTGATTCCAACCCCCATCTCAGTAAAGAACCAAAGTCTGTAAAAGTTTGAGAAAACTGTTTTAAACTGCTTAATAAAAAGTTTTCATGAATGCATAAATCTTTCATTATTCTCTTGTGCTGTGAAAATAAGAAATGTTTCAATACTTGCATTCCTAGAGCTAGAAACGACCTTGCAGTAGAGAAGTATCCAAACCTAGAAACTGCACCATTGTTAGAACAGTCCAAGAGGAGGGAGCTGGGTGCTAGGTCCAGGAGGGATCTCTGATTGGGCAGGTGCAGGGGGTGTTGGGACCAATAGAAAGTTTGCATGTATCAAACTGAAAAGAAATGTATAAATGAATATGTCTCTGTAAGAACTTTGCTCAGTCCTTTTTGAAGCTCTGACTAACTGGGCCTTGTGCACAATAAATTGGCTTGGACCCTGTAAATTGACTCCTGGATTTATTCATTGTCTGCACTTAAAACATTTCTAGCTCAGAGAATGCAAGGCCATTTCTATCATAAGCATAAAGAAATTATACAAACTTTTCAAAAGCAGTTTAAGGCAGATTCTCAAACTCTGGTTCTTCTCAGCACTACTCCCAGGTGGGGGTTAGGATTTAGGCCTAATTTACAGGCCATAGCCTACCACATTCCCCCCTTTGATTATTCTCACCCCTAGTAAAAGAGGGTGAGAGAGAAATCACATATCAAACTCTTCTTAAACTGATGCTTCTTCACGGGGTATAGCCTGATACTTCCACATGGCCAGTACCCTGGCTGCTTTTTTCCGTTCAACTGTACTGTCAATGACTGAAGTTACCATACGGAAGCAAAGGGGCAAGAAACATGGAAGGAGTAAACACATAGCTATCATGACTAGAACTGCAAACATAATAGTCTTCAATCCCCCTCTCGCCCCTGAGACCCTTCAGACCAGGTGGCATAGTATACACACTCCCACTTTGGACAGCAGTATGCGTCTTCAGAGGCTTTAGCATAAATAGATGGGGAATTTACCCCGGTGCATATTCCTCAATTGTATGCTCCTTCGGGGCACATATATTTATCATCTTGGTAATAACTTTGCTCTTGGTTAACAGATCCACAGCTATAATAGCCATTTCGGTTAATGGCATCACAAGCATCAAAGTAAAGAGGAGCAGGTTTCGTGGGATCTGAGAGCTGTCGGGTAGCATTTAGGAGGGCCCCATCCTCGTTGTTCCATCGTAACTCTAGGACATGATAAGAGGGGTTCTGTCAGGGATTAAAGCAGGTCCTAACCTTCCCTCTTGTACAGATACTTAATTCTGTACCATTATACACACATTTGCTAACTACACCAGTACAAGTGTAGTAGGAATGATAGAGTAAAGGCTGAGTAATCCTTGTCCCAGTTCGGGTAGTAGTTATGCAAGCCGAACAGGGAGGTATGGCAAGTGCCATTCTAAGGGGCCCCAGGGTCACCGCTAGCATAATGCAAAAACAAAAATACATCATGGTTACAGTAGTTTAACGAACTCATTTGAATGTTGCGGCTTCTTCACTTAAATTCTCTTATTTCCACAGCTTCCACCGTACATAGACCTGTCAGCTTCCAGTTGGTGACAGGAGTAGGGTTGTAGATTCCTCAAGCTTCTGCCGTACGTAGACCTGCCAGCTTCCGGTAGGTATATAACACAAAAAACCTTAAAGGTCTCCCATAAAACATCCAAACTAATAAGGGAAACACACATGAATAACAATTTTTGTTGGAACTCACACCATGAGGGAACCCCCTCTCGTTGTGTGCTGTTCCGTTTTTATCTTAAATTCAAATAAGGACACAGCCTTAACAAGGAATAGAGGGACATCAACCCTCCAATACCAACCGAAGCAAAATGCTGTTCATATAAAGGCCAGAGCCTAATAAAAAGTCACTTAACTTGAACGTGAGCTTCTCTGCGACAGTTCAACAGATGTCCAGCATGTCAGCATCCCCAACAGACAAATAACAAAAACCCGCTGAAGTCCTCTCTAGGGCTGCTTAACATTCCCCCAGAGGTATTCTTCCGGTTCAGTTATGAATGAGACACAAAAACTCCAGCAAGATGAGAGCAGACGCTCCCCTCAACGGTCTTCGTAATAAGATCAAATGCTGTGGGGAAACATACTTCATATGTTCCTGCAGAGAAATATACTCCCAACGATTCCAAATGACTCCAATAACTCCACTCCAAGGAAGCTTATTCCAGACGGCTCCACCTCATAGTCAAAGCAACTATATGAGGAGACCTCAACTCCACAGTAAAGTAATTCAACGTTGTATTTGTTTCGAGCCACCGATCCTTCCGGCTCTTCTTCAAACTCTGTTGCTCCTGATTCCACCGGAAACACAAGCCATTTAAACGCCTTAACAGAAGCACATGATCGGCTGGCAACCAATAGGTTCCCGGTACACCCAAACCTTACTGCTTATTATTTATTTATTTACATTCTCTTATATACCGCGCTATTCTGCATCAGTGCGGTTTACATTGAACAAACTGAAATTACATTGAACAGGGCATTATAACTTGGAGATAACTATTTTACAGAGAACATACCAAAGTCCACCATTCCACTGATGAATTGAGCCCCTGAGGCTCCACAGAATTCAAGGTGTAGATCCAAAATTGTTTGCGATAACTTAGGCGAGAATGCCTATCTCCCCCTCGAACCTTAAATGGAACATTATCAATTATTCTCCAGCGCAGATCAGCAAACCGATGACGATGCTCCTGGCAATGTGAAGCTAACGGAGCTGTCAAAACAGCTCCATTAATCCGAGATCGATGCTCCTGAAGTCTCTTCTTCATAATCCTCGAAGTTTTGCCCACATAAATTAAATTACAAGGGCAAATTAAGATGTACACCACAAAAGCAGACAAACAAGTCGTAGCAAATTTGCTATAAATCCGCTGCTGATTAAGAGGGTGTTGCCAAACCTGACCCTCCAGTGTCAAAGTGCAAAAATCACACTCCGCACATTGAAAAAGGCCCACAAGATCCTCCCTCGCTGTTACTTGAATAGAACTATCATGATGAACTACCCAATCCGCTATGTTCCTACCCCTCTGTAGGGCAAACATTAGTGGCTTTACAAAACTAGAGTGTAGGGATAGCATAGGCCAATGAGATTTTAAAATATTTATCACTTCAGCAGTACCAGGCATATATGGCAAAACCCCTACAAATGGAGAAGAATCCTCAGAGGTTAATCTCGGGGTATCCCACCATTCTCCATGATTAAACCGGGCCCTACGGTATGCCCGATTAATAATAGCAAGGGGATATCCTCGATCCAACAATCGAGCTTTCAATCTTGAAGCCTGAAACTTGAAATCCTCTAACGTGGAACATAATCAACGCAATCTTATGAATTGACCCACCGGTAATCCCCTTCGTAAGGGGCCTGGGTGATAACTCTGGTAATGAAGCAAAGTATTCCGTTGGACCTCCTTATGAAACAAAGTAGAACCCACCCCAGAACCATCCTTAAATAAACGGATGTCCAAAAAATCTATCGTCTCCTTATGAAAGGTGGGTATAAACCGGAGGTCAGATGACAACGTGTTAATCCAAGTGAAAAACTCACTCAATGTTGCTTCCGTATCAGTCCAGAAGAAAAAGACATCGTCCAAAAATCTGGACCACATGTGTATCCATTGAAACCACGGAGAAGGATATATATATCTAGTTTCAAATTCTGCCATATAAAACGTGGCCACCGACTGCGCCACCGTCGCCCCCATTGCAATCCCATGTATTTGTTGAAAGTATTTATCCTCAAACAAAAAGAAGTTTTTAGTCAATACCAATTTCAACAAACTGATAATAAAGGATTTCGGTAAGCGAGATGGTAAATCAAACGGAACGTGCTCTGCCATGGCCAACGCAGCTTCTTGATTTATATTGGTATATAGAGCTTTTATATCCATGGTCACCATATACCAGGACGACTTATCTCCTGGTAGCTCTTTTAATGTGTTCAGAAAATGAAAAGAATCCTGTACATAAGATCGAACAGTAGGCAGCAGTGGACGAAAGAATAAGTCACAAAACTGAGAGAGCGGCTCTAAAAGAGAGCCACGGCACAACACTTTTGGGTGCCCCGGGGAATTCTGTAGGTCCTTATGAACTTTAGGCACCATATAACGTATCGGAGTAACCGGGTGTACTTTATTCAAAAATAGATGTTCCTTCGAGGTAATCCAATTAGAAGATAAGGCTAACGCCGTAAGTTCCTGTATTTCCGCCCGTATTAAAGCTGTAGGGTCCCCTTGTAGCAAAACATAATATTTCATATCTGATAAATGTGCCCGCACTATACCCTGGCCTTTATGTGAACAGCATTTTGCTTTGGTTGGTATTGGAGGGTTGATGTCCCTCTAATCCTTGTTAAGACTATGTCCTTATTTGAATTTAAGATAAAAACGGAACAGCACACAACGAGAGGGGGTTCCCTCATGGTGTGAGTTCCAACAAAAATAGTTATTCATGTGTGTTTCCCTTATTAGCTTCCGGTAGGTGGCAGGAGTAGGGCTGTTGACTCTTACAGCAGTGGTTGTCACCGCAGCGTTAGTCGCAATGGCGATTCTGGATTGTTTGTTGAAGTCCAGTGACAAAGTTCAGTAGATGCCGCTGGCTTTACCCGACTGTGGTGAATCCAAGGTTCTAATTCTGCAACCTTAACTGCTGTGGGAGTTGATAGTATGACGACATAAGGTCCTTTCCAGTGAGGTGCTAACGGTGTCTTTCTCCACTCTTTGACCCACACCGAGGCTCCAGGCTTAAAGGGATGCAGTGGTTCAGTCAGATTAATGGGCAACTAGTCTTGTACCCATGCATGGAGACTCTGCAAAACAGAACCTAGAGCCAATAGTTCTTGTCTAGTGATTTCAGACCCAATCTGACTCATATCCCCTTTTATCCCTTGGACAATGGGCGGAGGGCACCCATACAGGATCTCAAAAGGGGAAACTCCTAATGACTTGGTGGGGGCTGAACGTATCCTGAGGAGGGCTATAGGAAGAACCTGTGGCCACTTCAGGTGAGCTTCCTGACAAAGTTTAGACAGCTGGGACTTTAGGGTGCGATTCATACGTTCCACCTTCCCCGAGCTTTGGGGTCTGTAAGCTGTATGTAATTTACACTGCACTTGCAGAGCTTGGGCTAACTGCTGAGTCACCTGAGATACAAATGAGGGCCCATTATCTGACCCTATAGCTAATGGTATTCCAAACCAGGGAATGATTTCATGGAGCAAAATTTTTGTAACTTCCCTGGCTTTCTCAGTTCTGGTGGGGAAAGCTTCCACCCACCCAGAGAATGTACAAACCAAGACCAACAGGTAATGATATCCATTTGCATGTGGCATTTCTGTGAAGTCCACCTGGATATTTCCCATGGGGGTAACTCCTACTGATTGAGCCCTTGAGGGCAGGTTGGAACCCTGCCGGGCATTGTTCTTTGCACAGATTACACATCTACGGGCTACTGAGGCTGATATGGGTCCTAATACAGAAATGGGGTCTGAGAGCTTTTTCCATCGCAGTTTTCCCATAATGTGTGGCCTGGTGAAAAGCCTGAACAAAGGCAGGACCTAAAGCTTCAGGGATTACAGTTGGACCAGGAGGTAAGCCACCGGCCGGCGGTGGTAGCACTATCCATCCGGTCTCTGATAACACTCCCCCTTCCTCTTGACAATAATAATCTAACTCTTTGGAGGTGTATCGGGGAGTCCATGCACTGAGGGGCACCGGGAATATAGCTGCCTGGACTGTGGTACTAGGGGCAGGTAGGAGTTCAGTTGTAGCTGCTTCTCGGACAGAAACGTCTGCAAATCTATTTCCTCGTGAAACCTCTCCTTCCCCTGCCTGATGACCTCGGCAGTGCATTACTGCGACTTGTTTGGGGGCCCATACAGCATCTAGTAGTGTCAATATCTCAGGGCCATACTTGATTGGCTTGCCTCCTGAGGTTATCAACCCTCGTTCCTTGTACAGGGCTCCATGAACATGTAATGTTGTAAAGGCGTATTTTGAATCTGTGTATACATTCAAGCAGAGCCCCATCCCTATTATCAGTGCCCTGGGGAGGGCTATCAGTTCAGCCTTCTGTGCTGAAGTCCCCGGGGCCAAAGCCGATGATTCAACCACCGTGTCCAGGGTCACTACTGCATAGCCAGCACAACGTTGTCCGTTGATGACAAGACTACTTCCATCCACAAAGAAAGTTCGTTCAGGGTCATTCAATGGGACATCAGTTAGATCAGGGCGACTTGAGAATACAGTGTCCATTATTTCCAAGCAATCATGATCGGGGGGGCCTGGACCGATTGGCAACAGCATGGCTGGGTTCAAAGCTTGACTGACGATCAATTGCAATTGGGGGTTTTCGCACAACATGCTTTGGTACTTCAGCATTCAGGAATTTGTGAACCAATAATTTCCTTTGTGTTCCATAAGGGTCAGGACAGAATGCGGTACGGTGATTTGGAGATTCTGACCCAGGGTGAGCTTGTCGGTTTCACCCACCAGCAGGGCTGTAGCTGCAATGGCTCTCAGGCAAAGTGGCCATCCCTTTGCGACGGTATCCAGTTGTTTTGATAGATAAGCTACAGATCGCTGCCAAGATCCGAGGGATTGAGTCAATACTCCCAAAGCATTTCCACTTGACTCATGGACATAGAGGCGAAAAAGTTTCTGTACATCTGGTAGGACCAAAGCTGATTATGACATCAAGGCTGCCTTCAACGATCGGAATGCCACATCCTGTTCTGGGCCCCATTCCAGGGGAGATAGCTCCATTCCTTTGGTGGCCTGATACAATGACTTTGCCAACAGCGCGAAATTGGGTATCCATATCCGACAATAGCCTGCAGCTCCCAGAAAAGCCCTCACCTGCTTTCTGGTGGTTGGGGTAGGGATGCGACACACTGCTTCCTTACGCTCTGGTCCCAACCTCCGAATCCTGTTGGACAGATGGAATCCCAGATATTTAACTTCAGTTTGGCATAACTGCGCCTTGGCCCTTGAGACCTTGTATCCGGCTTCATTCAGGAGGTGCAAGAGATCACTGGTGGCTTGCAAGCATTCGCTTTTAGAGTTAGTGGCTATCAGTAGGTCATCTACATACTGGAGAAGGACTCTTTTCCCCGGAGTAACAGAGTAACTTGAAAGATCTTGATTGAGAGCAGCACTGAAGAGAGTAGGCGAGTTCTTGAATCCTTGAGGTAGTCGAGTCCAGGTGAGTTGACCTCGCCTCCCTGTAGTGGGGTCTTCCCATTCAAAGGCGAACAGAAGTTGACTGGTTGGTGCTAAACGTATACAGAAGAAAGCATCCTTTAAATCCAAGATGGTGAAGTGACTAGCCTCAGCGGGGATCAGTCCCAAGAGAGTATAAGGGTTTGGTACTACTGGGTGTATGGTTACAACTGCATTATTCACTCGTCTCAAGTCCTGCACTGGGCGGTAGTCACCTGTCCCAGGTTTCTTGACTGGGAGGAGAGGGGTATTCCAGGGTGATTGGCACTTCCTGAGGAGTCCGTACTTCAATAATTTCATTAAATGACAGTGAATTCCTTCAATCGCCGGTCGCGGAAGAGGGTATTGTCTCACGTGCACAGGTTCCACTCCTGGTTTGAGGGTGACAAGAACAGGGGCTATATTCTTTGCTAGGCCTGGAGGATCATCCTCCGCCCATACCTCGGGCGGAGCTAGAATACTGGTGGGTATTGTCACAACCCCATCCCTTTAGCCACGTGCTTAAAGGTCAGGGTGGACACTATTGTTGTATTGAAGGTAGAAACTTTTGATAGCCCAGAAGCCTTCTGGTACTAGTAGTCCCTTTCTTCATAATGAATAGTTGTGTAAGCCATGTGAATGGTAAAGTATAGGGTTTTATTCCTTTAATGCACAAAAGGTTCAAAACGAAGACAATAGGATTTTCACATAAGGTATTTACATAGGTCAAAAACTTGGATATGCTTCACAGTCTTTGTTAGTTATGCAGGGTTCAAACAAAACAGGTTATACAAACAAAAGCAATGCTTCTTCTTTCAGCTTGTCAAACAATACTGTGTTTCAAAAGTATATCCTGCATGCTATATTTCTCTCAAGGATTCTAAACTCCCAGTACAACAAAACGTACAGTCCATAGGGCATTCAGTTAGCAAAGGGTCAGGTTCAGCAGGGTCTATCTGCATAGCCTCTTGTTCTGCTGAGATATCTGTGGCCCCTGAGCTTTCCCCATATATTCCTGGTTTTACTTCAGAACTTCTTCCTAAGGCTCTCCAGCCTGGCTGTACCCGGTCTGGCAAATATGCAACAGGATTTTTGGTAAGCACTCTTTCTACAGGTTCCCAAACCTTTCTCCAGCTGCCTTGGCTGCTCTTATGGCTCCCTGGCTTCCAGGCCTTTCTGTGACCCGGCCTCAGTTCCTGGTTCAGATCTGTGTCTCTTAGACTCCTGGGCTGAGTCTGGTTCACCCACCTCTGAACTCCTTGTGGCTCACATACAGGGGAAGAAGCATGAAGGTACCTCTGAACTCTTGGGTCTGTGTCTCTGGTATTCTCCCTACCAGGCACTCTCCCGGTTCTCCTTCTGTCCTTCCTGAAGACTTCCTTCTGGAGCTTCTCAGCCTGAAACTGGCTCTCCTGGAACTTGTTCCTTTCCTGTAAGGGCTGCAAGTTCAACTGCCTTTTCTCCTCTCTTTGGAGCCGTCTCCTTTCTCTTTCTTCTCTATCAGCAGCTGCTGCGGCTCATGCCGCTCCTCTCTCCTCTGGCTTGTCTATGCTTTGCTTATAAAGCTGTTTCTTAGTTAAGGATTCTGTCCCTCTGACCAGGTGTATCTGATTATGCTTTGAATTAGTTCTTGCATCATCCCAACCTGGGCGTGTCAGCCTACCTTCTGAATCTCCGTGCATGCTCCCTCTAGCTGCACTTCTCACTAACTGCACTTTATGTATATAATTTCCTTTAAAGAGATCAGTGTTTTCTTCTACCTCCATGGGTTTACTGGCATCTGCTTCATCACATATCCCCCCCTTAAGATATTATGGCTGGCATTTTCTTGTCTGCACAGCTCGTAATCCTAGACATGGGGTCTGCCTTGTGGTGCAGTTTTCCCGCTCTGTGCTCTATCTTATAATCGCCCGGCTGTAATTTCTCCTCCCTCGGCCCTATTTCGGCTGAGGTGACCAAGGCCGTTCGCTCATACCAGGGTCTGAGTACGTTAATGTGATACACTTGCTGGTGACCGCTCTTGTTCTCTATCATATATGACACTGGACCAAGCTGCTTAACCACTTTATATGGTCCTCTCCACTGGCATTCAAATTTTGGGGTAGCCCCTGTCACCATCACTATCACTTTCTCTCCTACTGATAGTTGTCGTGGTTTTGTGTCCCTATCATAATATTTTTTCTGTCGCCCTTGACTGGCCCTTAATTTCTCCTCTGCGAATTGGGAGGTCCTGTGCAGTCGTTCCCGCAAGTTTCGCAGAAACTGGGGTACTCCTATTTCCTTTTCACCCGGTTCCACCCATTGTTCGCGGAGTATGTCCAAAATCCCTCGTGGGGCACGTCCATACATCAACTCGTAGGGAGAAGTCCCCAAAGAAGCTTGCGTCCATTCCCGGCAAGCATATAATACAAATGGGAGTATGGTATCCCATTCAGCCATTTCTCCGTCTAAGGCACGTTTCAACATCTGCTTTAGGGTTTGGTTTCGTCTTTCTACTAACCCATTACATTGGGGGTGATAGGCGGCTGTCCTGACGTGTTGTACGCCAAAGGCGTCCCACACTTGGGCCAAATACTTTGACATAAAGTTAGTGCCCCGATCGGTTAGCACCTCCTGTGGAAAACCTATTTCACAGAATAACTTTATTATCTCCGAGGCTATAGTCTTGGCAGATATGTTCCTTAGGGGAATAGCCCACGAAAATCTTGTGGCTTGATCGACCATAACTAGCATGTATTGAAAACCTCGAGGCGTCTTAAAAACAAGGGTCCCACTATATCCATGGCTATTGTACAGATTGGTTCTGATATAATGGGCATCGGGAGCAAAGGCGCCTCGGCTGGCCGGACAGAGGTCACTTGCTGGCAGGAAGAACAAGACTCGCATAATCGCGAGGTCTCCCTAAAGATGCCTGGCCAGTAAAACCGGGCCAGTATTTGGTCTAGCGTTCCCTGTACCCCTTTATGGCCCCCTATTGGGTGGTCGTGAGCCAGCCTCAAAACTAGGGACTTGAAAGCGGCGGGTACCACCAATTGTTTACGGATTGTTCCGGTTTGGGGATCTAAACTTTCCCTGTAGAGCACCCCTTTATCGAAAAGGAATCTTGGGAAGGTATGCTTTTCCACCTGGGCATACTCAAGTGCCCGAGCGAGTGTGGGATCAGCTCTCTGCTCTTTTGGGAAAGATGGAAACCTCTCTACTAAATCAGCCGGGACCCAGGGCAATCCTTGTCCCGCCTCTAACTCAACTCTCCGTTGAGAGCGGCACCGCCTTTCTTTGCGTTTTCTGCCTTGCCCTTCCTACTTCTTTCGGGCGGGGCGGTTATTAGGTCGTCATGTGAGGGCAACTCTGCTAGCGTTTCATCCTGGGGTTCAGATGTTTCCCCTAGAGCCTTGGACTGGGTTCGAGTAGACACAAGGGCTTCACAGGGATATAGGCCCTTCCCCAACCCTTTTCTAAATTGGGGCCAGTCCCTATCTAGCACCAAGTCATGTGGTAACTTTGGAACTATGGCTACCATTACTTCCTTTTCTATCCCTAATCCTTTCACTAACAGCTTATATACAGGATAGAAAGATGAGGCTCCATGAATGCATCTTATTCTCACTTTTCCCTCTGCTCAGTTCGGTACTGACAGACTGATCTTCTATGGTACGCCATAGTTTCTTGGAGATCATGCTCTGATCTGCACCCGAATTGAGTAGAGCACTTGTGGTTATACCCTGCACCTTAACCTCTAAAAGAAAACCTTCTCTTGTCATTTCTGTATTTTCAGTTATTAGTGCGGTACACGCTTTACATTCACTTTGCACATGCCCCAGTTTCCCACAATGAAAACACCTTTTTTTTCCAAAGTGACTTCTTAGCATAGGCATACCAGTTTTTAAACCTTCTAGTTTAGACCTTGGCCCCCTTTCTGATGACTGCACACTAGCCCCTGCTGCCGTTTTGGAAGCTTCACCATCTTTGTGAATAGCCAATTCCGCTTCAAAATACCTTTCCGTTAGGAGGATTGCTTCCTCCGTGGTACGGCAGTTTTGCAGTATCAGGAAGGTCTGCACTTCTCTAGGCACAGCAGCCATAAACTGTTCTAGTACAATAGTATCAACTATGGTATCTATGGTCTTACCCTCGGGCATCAACCATTTCATTGTCAGGCTCTTAACCCTTTGACCTAGAGCTTTCGGTGTCTCCCCAGCTTTAAGTCGGGTTGCTCTTAACATCCGGTTATACACCATAGGAGTTAACCCAAGGTGATCTCTAATAGCCTTTGTTACTTCTATATAATTATTGGCAAGAGCTGCAGGCATAGCCCTATAGGCAGACAACACCTCTCCGGTGAGCGAGGTTGCCAGGCGTATGGCCCACTGCTCCTTTGGCCAGCCTATTGTATGGGCTATCCTATCAAAGGATTCAAGAAAATCATCTATATTATCATTAGGTGATAATTTCCCCAATGTCAATGTCTCAGAAGACCATGATCCTATCATACAATTGTTAGCTATAGCATCTAGTCCCTGAGGAGACGAAGCTGCATCCGGCATCTTCCTCTGGTTAGCCAATCATGTTTCCATTAGTTCAAGCACGGGCTTTTGCTGTGCCTGCATAGCTTGCACCGCCTGTTCCTGTGCGTGGAAGGCCATCTCTCTTTGCTTGTCAAACTGCGCAGCCATCCATTGTAGGACCTCCTTCGGCTCCATAGTAGCCACTTTTCCTACAGAAAGAGAGACAAAAAAAAAAAAAACAAGTGCGGTACTGGCAACTCTTTGTCAGTCCCCCTTTTATCTGGACTCTTAATACTTCTTGCACCTGAATCCGCCACAAGTTATGCCTAATCACTCATTACCTGCATCAGGCGTAGACTCATGCTTTTAGAAAAGATGTTTCCGCTGGTCCTCCACCGTTCCACCAGTGCTGGCAGCGAATCTTCACGTGGGGGGGGGGGGTTCCCCCTCAAACATGACAGCTTTTCTTCCTGAACCGGTGTAGTCTTTTTTTGCTTCGCAAGAAGAAATCCTAAAAACTACGCCACTATGTCACAACCCCATCCCTTTAGCCATGTGCTTAAAGGTCAGGGTAGACACTATTGTTGTATTGAAGGTAGAAACTTTTGTTAGCCCAGAAGCCTTCTGGTACTAGTAGTCCCTTTCTTCATAATGAATAGTTGTGTAAGCCATGTGAACAATGTTCCCTCTAATTTTCTGTAGGCTGTGTGCGCATAAAATATCAGCTGTGTGCAGCTTTTGAAGGAAGGTTAAATTTTTGTGCGCCACATAACGACACTCGGAGTTATATACTTTAAAATTTGACTGCACGTCAGAATACAGTATGTACACCACATTGATTTTAATCAAATTAAATGAAAATAGACGATTACTAAATGAAGCGGGAAATTTCTAGTAATTACAATCATAACTTTTAAATTTTAAGACGTCTGTGGTGTTTTCTATCAGAATCAGAGCTGTAATTTTTGTGCGCTCTGTTGTAAAGTATGTGTGCTCGCTCGGCGAGGTGTGTGCGCGTGCACACGCGCACAGCTTAGAGGGAACAGTGTATGTGAATGGTAAAGTATAGGGTTTTATTCCCTTAATGCACAAAAGGTTCATAACGAAGACAACAAGATTTTCACCTTGTTCAGGATTTTCACATAAGGTATTTCATAGGTCAAAAACTTGGATATGCTTCACAGTCTTTGTTAGTTATGCAGGGTTCAAACAAAACAAGTTATACAAACAAAAGCAATGCTTCTTCTTTCAGCTTGTCAAACAACACTGTGTTTCAAAAGTATATCCTGCATGCTATATTTCTCTCAAGGATTCTAAACTCCCACTACAACAAAACGTACAGTCCATAGGGCATTCAGTTAGCAAAGGGTCAGGTTCAGCAGGGTCTATCTGCATAGCCTCTTGTTCTGCTGAGATATCGGTGGCCCCTGAGCTTTCCCCATATATTCCTGGTTTTACTTCAGAATTTCTTCCTAAGGCTCTCCAGCCTGGCTGTACCCGGTCTGGCAAATATGCAACAGGATTTTTGGTAAGCACTCTTTCTATAGGTTCCCAAACCTTTCTCCAGCTGCCTTGGCTGCTCTTACGGCTCCCTGGCTTCCAGGCCTTTCTGTGACCCGGCCTCAGTTCCTGGTTCAGATCTGTGTCTCTTAGACTCCTGGGCTGAGTCTGGTTCACCCACTTCTGAACTCCTTGTGGCTCACATACAGGGGAAGAAGCATGAAGGTACCTCTGAACTCTTGGGTCTGTGTCTCTGGTATTCTCCCTACCAGGCACTCTCCCGGTTCTCCTTCTGTCCTTCCTAAAGACTTCATTCTGGAGCTTCCCAGCCTGAAACTGGCTCTCCTGGAACTTGTTCCTTTCCTGTAAGGGCTGCAAGTTCAATTGCCTTTTCTCCTCTCTTTGGAGCCGTCTCCTTTCTCTTTCTTCTCTATCAGCAGCTGCTGCGGCTTGTGCCACTCCTCTCTCCTCTGGCTTGTCTATGCTTTGCTTATAAAGCTGTTTCTTAGGTAAGGATTCTGTCCCTCTGACCAGGTGTATCTGATTATGCTTTGAATTAGTTCTTGCATCATCCCAACCTGGGCGTGTCAGCCTACCTTCTGAATCTCCGTGCATGCTCCCTCTAGCTGCACTTCTCACTAACTGCACTTTATGTATATCATTTCCTTTAAAGAGATCAGTGTTATCTCCAGGAACAAGCAGGAATAAGTCATCACATATGGGTACGTCGGTACCGACGGAGCCCGCGCGGGAAAGCTCCCCAGCTTTTCAGATTAAAAGCTTTTGGGGCCTCCCACTGCACATGCGCGCTGCCTTCCCGCCTTCCTGACCAGCTCTCGTCAGTTTCTTTTTTTCCGCGGAGCCAGCAGGTCGTGTTCCTGTCACCGATGAAAAATTGTTAATTTTATTGTTTTCTTTAGACCGCGTACCTGCCTTCCCCATTCTGAAACCAGTTCTGCCGGTCTCTCTTTCTTTCTTTTGAAAAAAAAAATATATTTTTTTTTTCTTTTCTTCAGCACAGCTTGGTACTTTGTTAGGCCTTCAGGCCTACTCAAATTCTCCTCATGGAGAAGCCAGTTCCTGGTTTTAAAAAGTGTACCAAGTGCAGTGCTGTCATTCCTCTTACAGACACCCATGAATGGTGTCTTAAATGTTTAGGACCTGACCATTCCATACCGGACTGCCCATCCTGCTCCCAGATGTCGAAACGTGGATTGCAGAACCGGGCCAACAAGTTCCATGTGCTGTTTCCTTCAGAAGCATCACAGTCATCCAGGTCTTCCTCTCCGGATGGATCTCAGGTAACCAAAACTCCAGTGGGCAAATCCTCTAAAAGCAAATCTCTTTCTAAAGATCGAGAGGCTCTCAATTCTGAGTTCGAGGATTCTGCCCAGGCCAAAAAACCCCGGCGGGAGGTTCCGGCCTCCAAAGCAATCATGGGGTCACAGGTTGACATCGATGGCGCGGCCTCGACAGATCACCTGTTGTACTGCTCTGGGGTACCGGCCCATACCGGTACCGACATCCAGGCAGCAGTGGCGTCTATGGGCAATACTGTCCAAGTCATGCAGCAGGCCATTCTGGCTTTTATTAATGCTGCTACGCCCTCGGTACCGCAGCCAGCGGTACCGGGTCCGGTTCCGGTAATGGCTTCCATACCGGAACCGAGGCCATCGTCTTCCAAACGCAGATCGGTTCCGCATGCCGGATCCGGGCTTTTGCCCGGTACCGATCCCATACCCGGTACGCCCGATGTCGATACAGAACGGTATGCGTATCGTGCGTTGGAAGCACATAGAGGATACTCTGCTTCTTCAGAGGATTTTAACTCCTCTGATGATTCTGATGAGTTCTCCCTTGATCTTCCTGAGGAGCCTTCTTCTCCTAACAGGAGAATGTCTCCACCAGAGGATTTGTCCTTTCAGGACTTCATCATAGAAATGGCTAAAGGTCTTTCTATTGCTTCATCCTCTGAAAAGGAACCCAGATCAAAGAAACTGGATATTTTAGGATACTCTAAGTCTCCTAAAGAGGCAGTCACCCTGCCTATCCATGAAATCCTTCAAGAACACTTGATGGACTTATGGGAGGCTCCTCTAACATTGTCTCCTTCTTCTCGCAGGTTGGACACCATGTACCGTGTCCCCCCTTCTCCTGGTTTCCAAAAAACCCAGTTGCCTCACCATTCTATTGTGGTGAAGTCTGCAATGAAGAAGATAAAGAGTACCAAAAGGCACTCTTCTACTCCTCCAGGGCGAGAATGTAAGACTCTAGACTCCTTTGGCAGGAAAAGTTTCCAGGCTACTATGCTTATAGCCAGGATTAATTCCTATAGTCTTTACATGGGCATGTTTCTCAGTGAAATCGCTCTAAAAGTTCGGCATTGTGCCCCCTTTATCCCTGAGGATAAGAGGGAGCAGTTCATTTCCTTAGTGAAACACCTTTTGGATATTTCAAAGTTCTCCAACAGGGCAGCTTTTGATTCCTTTGAGGGTGCTGGTAGGGCTTCGGGCATTGCTATAGCAGCCCGACGTCTCGCTTGGCTCCAGGCTTCTGATCTAGAACCTTGGGTCCTAGATGGCTTACGAAATCTGCCCTGTACAGGTGAGAACTTATTTGGTGAGGAGTGGCAAATTAAGGCCACTCAAATGGATGCAGAAAATGCCACCTTAGATAGACTTTCTAAGTCTACCTCCACTCCTGCCAAGAAGAAGTCTTTTAAGAGGCCTTATTACAAGAAGTCCAGATTTTCCACAAATACTGGCCAACAATCCTCTCAGCCTCGTTTTGCTGCTAAACGTCAGCAACCTAAACAGGCAAGGTCAAAGCCTGCGGCGTCTGCTACGCCTCAGCAGGCTCCACCCCCTCAGGGGTTTTGACTTGCCCCTAGAGAACTTAACTTTTCTGGCTCTAGAACAACCAGAGCCCTTCACCATACCCGGAAGGTTAGCTCACTTTGCTCCCAGATGGGAGCAAACTACATCAGAGCAATGGACCCTCTCTATCATCAGAGAGGGTTACAAACTCCATTTTTTCCGACCTTCCTCCTTATACTATGGTGAGGCAGTTCAATTCTCCCCCATCTCTCCTGGCCCTCTTGGGTCAGGAAGTCTCCTCCCTCCTTGCCCAGGGGGCAATAGAGGAGGTCCCTCTTCTTCAACAGGGGACGGGATTCTACTCCCCTTATTTTCTAATACCAAAGAAGACAGAGGGCTTCAGACCAATTCTGGATCTGAGAGAATTGAACAAATTTCTTTTCAAGGAGAAATTCAAAATGCTTTCTCTGGGCATTCTCCTTCCATACCTTGTCACCACTCACCTTCCCAGAGGCATTTAGCATGAGCAAGGCGAGTGGGCAGTTGTGCTTCTTGTGCTGAAAACTACTTAATGGAGGTTTGGAAGGGCCTCCTGGGTAACGTAGTTCCACAGCACTGAAATGATTCCAAGTTGTACACGAGTGGTTCAGGTTAAATAAGGATTTATTTCCCCTCCCGGGGTTGGATATTGTTGACCATGAACAGAAGGTTATATTAACAAAGAAACCATGCTTCTGGTGTGAAACAAAAATATGTAACTCAAATAAATGCTTATTCTCAGCTTTTAAGGCACAAAAGAATAAAACAGTGTTTCTCTCCAAAATGCTCCTTTTGGCTGTTTTCTTCTTTAGCAAAATTCAGCAATATTAACAAAGGGATTGCACATTGTCTGCTATCATATATGAGCAGTCCATATACACTTCAGACACTGGGGGTTGATAAGAATCCCACTGCATAGGATCACCTTCTCCTTCAATGTCTCTTAGAGAGGGTTCTTCTGTCTGCCGTGCAAACCTCTCTGCTTCAATCCAAGGGTTCCCTTCCCCCAACCTGCTAGAGGAGTCTGGGTGTTTGGATTCTTGTGCACACAGTTCCCGGTAACTGAAAGGATACACGCTTCCCTCTTCTGCTTGGCTATGGGAAGTTCTATGTCTGCCTTTTAAACTGCTTTCCCCCAGGAATCTCCCTTGGCTACAAATTGGTAGGTAAAACTTTTCTCTCCTTTCTGATAAAAGCTTTGTATCAGGGAAATAAGCTTTACCTTCAGGATGACTGTAATGAGCACAGCATGGCTGTCTTCTCTGGTTCCCAGAATAAACGTCTTTGCTTTTAGAGTGGTAAAAATCCCCAGTGCTTTTGGTAATTGAGCACTGCTCTCTGTGAGCTGGAATTGTATGTCTTTCACAGCTCTCTTCCTCTGAGAAGTTTCTCCGAGTGAAATGGGGATTCCCTTCCCTTTTCTCTTCTCCCAGCCACAAACCTTGGCTGCCCTCGGGATATCTATCCTTCTCTGCTCTCCTCGTTCCTTCAGTTTTCTCCACTCCTCCTGTGCCCCCTCCGGTGCTCCCTCTATCCTTAACTAAAGAGTTTTTATCTGTGTTTCTCTTTCCGTTGGACCTGGCCACACCTCCCACCAGCTGTTCCCTCTTCCCTGATGAAGCAGGAGCTAGCTCAGGGGATGGGCGTTCCCTAGCACACTGTGACGTCCTTTGTTTGGGGTTTCCATGCCAACCCTCCATGCTTGCTTCAGATCTGTTAATTCTGGTTTCACTTTGCAGTGAATCCTCTGTTTCCATCGGCTCTGAACCTTGTACTTCACGACAACCTTCAGAGTCAGGATTGGCTTTGTTCTCTAGACCTAAAGGATGCGTATACACACATACTCATCCACCCATCCCACAGAAAATACCTTCGATTTCTGTTTCAGGGAAAACATTTCCAGTACAGAGTACTCCCCTTCGGTCTAGCCTCTGCTCCAAGAGTGTTCACCAAATGCATGGCAGTCGTAGCTGCCTTTCTAAGAGGCCTGGGAATTTTCATATTCCCATACCTGGACGACTGGCTCATCCGAGCTCCCTCTCAGTCCCAGGCCCAAATTTCCCTGGACCGCACAAGGCGTCTTCTGCAGTATCTAGGACTGGTAGTAAACCTTCCCAAGTCTCAACTAATCCCTACTCAGTCTCTCAAGTTCATAGGGGCCCAGTTAGACACCATCACTGCAAGGGCCTACCTGCCTCAGGTCAGGGCCCAACGCCTGCTGAGTTTGGCCTCCCAAGCTCAGTCCAACAGTCATTTGACAGCCCGGGAAATGCTGCGACTTCTGGGCCACATGGCCTCCACGGTACATGTGGTGCCCTACGCTCATCTGCATATGAGAGCAGCTCAATGGACCTTGGCCACCCAGTGGACTCAAGCATCTGGAGCGCTCTCCAACCAAATACTCACCTCAAGCCGTCTATTTTGGTCCCTCCAATGGTGGACATCCACCAAGAATCTGTTGTTGGGGGCCCCCTTCCAACCTTTGTTGCCCCAAGCAACCCTCACAACAGATGCCTCCCAGACAGGGTGGGGAGCTCATCTTCAGAACCTCTCCACTCAGGGCACTTGGTCTCCACAGGAGGCCACCCTTCATATCAACCTCCTGGAACTGCGAGCAATTTACCTTGCCCTCAAGGTCTTCTATACCCTCCTTGTCAACCTGACTGTCCTAGTTCAGACAGACAATCAGGTAGCCATGTTCTATATAAACAAACAAGGAGGGACAGGCTCTCTGTCGCTTTGCAACAAAGCTCTCAGATTATGGGCCTTCGCCAGAGAGCATCAAATTCACCTTCTTGCAGTGTATCTTCCAGGAGTTCAAAACTCTCGTGCAGACAGACTCAGTCGAGTTCTGCTTCCACACGAATGGTCCCTACATATGGACCAGATACGCAGAATCTTTCAGGAATGGGGGACCCCGGACATAGACCTCTTTGCAAGTCCGTGGAATGCCAAACTTCCCCGGTTCTGTTCCAGAACTCAGTGTCAGGGAGCTCAGGCCCACGATGCCTTCCTCCTGCATTGGGGTCAGGAATTCCTCTATGCCTTTCCACCCATTCCTCTAATATCCAAGACTCTGTTCAAGCTCCAGAGGGATCACGGGACTATGATCCTCATAGCTCCCCGCTGGCCACGCCAGGTGTGGTTCCCTCTACTTCTGCATCTCTCCCAGGGATCCTCCCTGGACCTGGGAGCTGCGCCAGACCTTCTGTCTCAGGAGGAGGGGACTTTGTGGCACCCAAACCCCAAATCCCTACATCTCAGAGCTTGGTTACTGAAGGCCTAAGTCTTCAAGACTTTAATCTTTCTCAACCTGTGACAGATATCCTTCATGCCTCTAGGAAACCTTCCACGAGGCGTTCTTATGCTTTCAAATGGAAACGTTTTTCCATTTGGTGTGCTCAGCAGGGTCTTGACCCTCTAGCACTTCCTTTGAATTCCCTCTTGGACTATCTCCTGCATCTTTCAAATGCAGGCCTTAAGACGAATTCAGTAAGGGTCCATTTGAGTGCTATTGCAGCATCCTTAAAACCTATAAATGGACAACCTGTCTCCTCTCATCCTCTTGTTGCACGTTTCATGAGAGGCCTGACTCTAACTAAACCTCCCATCCGACCTCCTCCGGTAGCATGGGATTTGAACCTAGTTCTAGGTCAGCTTATGAAGCCACCTTTTGAGCCTTTGGACTCTACCTCCTTCAAATTTCTTTCCTGGAAGGTTGTTTTCCTTATTGCAGTCCCTTCGGCTCGCCGCATCAGTGAACTGCAGGCTTTAGTGGCTCATCCACCTTATACTAGGTTTCATCATGATAAGGTGGTCCTTAGGACGAATCCCCACTTTATGCCCAAAGTGGTCTCGCCTTTTCATCTTAATCAAGAGGTATATCTACCTGTCTTTTTCCTGGCTCCTCATGCATCCAGTGCAGAGAGGAACCTTCATACTCTGGATTGTAAAAGAGCTCTTGCCTTTTACCTCAACAGGACTCAACCACATCGAAAGTCTTCCCAACTTTTCGTGGCTTTTGATCCTTCTCATTTGGGACTTCCAGTCACCAAGCGTACACTTTCCAATTGGATCGCTCAGTGTATTTCTTTTGCTTACCAGAGTAAGAACATTTCTCTGGAGGGCCATGTCACAGCTCACAATGTGAGAGCCGTGGCCACTTCTATGGCTCATCTTCACTCTGTGTCCATAGATCAGATCTGTCGAGCAGCCACTTGGGCCTCGGTTCATACCTTCACAGCCCATTACTGCTTGGACAAGGACTCCCGCCGGGATGCCTTGTTTGGTCAGGCTGTCCTCAAACACCTGTTCCATACTTAAACAACTCCTGCCCACCTTCCCTGGATGGATGCCTGAGATCCATGCGAAGATGGTTTACCCTTGGAGGGGGATCTCCCAGGCATCTTAGCTAGGGAGTCCCCATATGTGATGACTTATTCCTGCTTGTTCCTGGAGATAGCACAGTTACTTACCTGTAACAGGTGATCTCTGGGAACAGCAGGAATTAGTCATCACAACCCACCCACCTCCCCTAGGAGTTGTATCTCTATCTATCTATCTTCCTGTCCTCTCTCTCTATTGTCTCAGCTATAAACTCGAACTGACGAGAGCTGGTCAGGAAGGCGGGAAGGCAGCGCGCATGTGCAGTGGGAGGCCCCAAAAGCTTTTAATCTGAAAAGCTGGGGAGCTTTCCCGCGCGGGCTCCGTCGGTACCGACGTACCCATATGTGATGACTAATTCCTGCTGTTCCCAGAGATCACCTGTTACAGGTAAGTAACTGTGCTTTCTTCTACCTCCATGGGTTTACTGGCGTCTGCTTCATCACAGTATATGGGGACTGGCTGCCTTGGGCGGAGATGCACTATAGAACCGCCATTCTTCTTCACGGGGGACAGTTAATACCATCAGGCCAGCAGATTTTGAATTTAAAGTCATTTCCATTCCTCCCCCTTCAACAAAGGATATCTGCGCCTGGAGCTTAGCGAGCATATCTCGGCCCAAGACGGGGATTGGGCATTCAGGCATGCACAGGAACTGGTGTGTTATTTTCTGTCCCCCTAATTCACAAGTGTGATTCTGCAAGAAAGGTTTAGTGGCTCTGGTTCCGGTAGCGCCGACGATAGTGATGGATCGAGAAGACAAAGGGGCCACCGGTTTAGCCACTACCGAATGTTCGGCCCCCGTATCCACCATAAAGTTCATATATTGGTCCCCAATTTTCAAACTGACCATAGGCTCCTGGGGACCTAGAGGAAACCTGGAGCCCGGTCTGGCCTAGTCTTCATCCATGTTGTAGCCCCGCTTGGCTGCCATTCCCTCTATAGTTGCTTCTTCTCGTTGGAACTGTGTGCGACGCATTCCTCCATGATTCTGGAATCGTCCCCCTGCTCTCCAAGTGCTCCCTCCTACCTTCCGGGAGGCGGAGTCAAGGTTCAGGCATTCATTTTTCCAATGTCCTTCTTCTCGGCAGTGGGCACATTGATTCACGCCCAATGGGGGCCGACCATTTCCTCGGCCCCTCCCACGTCCTCGCGTCCTTTGGTTAGAGAAACTTCCTCCTCGTCGTTCAACTAAAGCTGCAGCAAGGAAATCAGCTTTCTTCTTCATTTTACGTTCATTCTCCCTCTGACGCTCATTGTCACGATTCACAAACACTTTCTGAGCAACTTCCATTAACTGGGCCGCATTTAAGCCCGCAAATCCTTCTAACTTCTGCAGTTTCCATTTTATGTCTCCCTGGGACTGACACACAAAGGCTGCATTTACCATGCGCACATTTTCCTGGGCCGCTGGATCATATGGGGTATAAAGTCTGTAAGCTTCAGATAAGCGTTCATAAAAGGCCGCTGGGCTCTTGTCTGGATGCTGGATGACTTCTGATACCTTTCCGATATTCATGGCCTTCTGGCCTCCTTTCTTCAGGCCTTGTAGTAGGGCCTGGCGGAACCGATTGAGGGCCACCGCCCCATTTACATCGTTTGGATCCCATCCAGGATCGTCATTTGGAAAATCCGCTGCGGCTGCTTGCCGGGGATTTAGGCCTCCTCCTACAGGATTTTCTTTTAACCATCGGGTGGACGCTTGCACAATCCATGCCCGTTCTTCAGTATTTATTTTATTTATTTATTTAACAATTCTTTTATACCGCGCTATTACAATCAGTGCGGTGTACAATGAACAAGAACATACTACAATGCATACAAGTAACATTGAGTTTTACATTAAACAGGGAACTTCAACAATAGGACAACCGGGGGAACTATGTACAGATTAACTTAATGTACTATGTACAGATTAACTTAATGTTATATACAGTAATATGAAACTCGTTTGGATGTTGTAATGTGGTTCACTAATAGGACTAGAGAGAAGGTTGACCAGCTAGCCCTTTTCAGGTTGTATTGCGGAGCTAGTTTTGATAATGTCTAGGTTGACTTCTGGGTAGCATTTTGTAAACAAGTGGTATTTCAATGCCTTTCTAAATAGGATTAGGTTTTTGATAGCACGGATTTCGTGAGGTAGCGCATTCCAGTTTAGAGGTGCAAATAAGGAGAAGGCCCTGTTGGAGGTGGCCTTAGTGCACTTCGTTATTATTTTTGGGACTATTAAGGTGTTCATTGATGTGGTTCTCCTTTTTCTGTTTTCCAGGGTGACATGGATGAGCTTGCTGATTGGCGTAGGGGGGCAGTTATTTAGTGCCTTGAAAGTAAGGACTAAAGACTTATACTGGATTCTGGCATGTAATGGCAACCAATGCAGTTCTTTCATGATGGGTGTTATATGGTCAGATCTTGATGAGCCAGAAAGGACTCTGGCGGCTGTATTCATGGCTAGGCGGAGCGGATTCAAAGTTGATTGAGGGAGGCCATGAAGGATGATGTTGGCAAAATCCAGGTGTGGGAGGATTAATGCCTGGAAGGTTGTTCGGAAGTCTGTGGGATCAAGTAGGGAGCGGAGGTGACGTAGCGATTTGATCTTATAATATATAGTTTTTGTGATGTTCTTGACATGCGTTGTCATATCCAAGTGCTGATCCAATGTGATGCCGAGGTAACGGATGGTGGCTTTTGATTTCAACTCTATGTTGTTGACGAGTAGAGATGGAGGAGGTATGAACTTACGGTTCCTTGTGACAAAAAGAACGTCAGTTTTGTTGTGGTTAATCCGAAGGTTTTGAGATAGTAACCATTCGGCTGCAGCTTCAAAACAGTTGATTATTGGGGAGAATACTGGGTGTTCAATTGTGAACGGCATATATAGGAGGATGTCGTCTGCGTATGCGAGACATTGTACATTAAAGGATCTGATCAAGTCACATATCGGCTGCATGTAGATATTAAACATTAGTGCCGATAGGGACGATCCTTGGGGTACTCCCTGTGATTGCAGGAATGGTTCTGAGGATTCGTGGCCTGTTTTTACTTGTTGCCACCTGTTAGATAAGTAGGATTTACACCACTCGAGTGCTGTGCTTTGAATCCCCTTATCTTTCAAGCGTTGTAGGAGTATGTCATGACTCACAGAGTCGAAAGCGGCGGAGATGTCCAGGAAAATGAGGACGAAACCCTGTTGTATGTTATTTATTCCTGATACCAGAACATTGAACAGGGTTGTAAGGACTGTGTCGACTCCATGCGCTTCCCTGAAGCCATGCTGAGATGGATCTAGTGGTGCTTCAGTGTCAATATGATGTTGGATTTGTTGTTGGGCAGCCTTCTCAATGATTTTTGCAAGCTGTGGGATGCTCGAAATAGGCCTGAAGGAATCAACTTTGGATGGGTCCAGTCTATTATTTTTCAGTAGGGGCTTGATGGAAGTGCGTTTTAGATTCTGCGGGAAGGAACCTGTTGAGAAGGACTGGTTCAGTATTTTGCTCAATATTTGACTGAGGTCATGTCGCATGTCCTTGATCCAGCTGGCTGGACACGGGTCGTTAGGAGCTGTACTGGGATTGATTGAGGCAATAATGTTCACAACCTCTCTATTTGATACAGTGGAGAAGTTGTGTAGTGGCATTGCCTGGGATGCCTTGGGTGAAGTGGTGGCGTTATTGACATTTGTGTCTGTGTTGGTTTTAATCATCTTTGATTGCAGGTAGTTTGCGTAGTCCTGCGGCTGAGGCATAGGGGGTTGTGCTGAGACCGGTTCACCTGTTATGGACTTTACTATGCTGAACAATGCATGTGGTTTGTTGAAGGAGCGTTTTATTAAGCCTGTGTGGTAAGTTTTCCTGCTCTGTGCTATCTTTGCTCGGTGGGTAGTTAGGTATGAGCTATATGCTACCAGCGCCTCAGGAGAATGAGTTCGTCGCCACTTTCGCTCAAGTTTGCGTAGATGGTGGAGGGATGTGCGAAGGTCTGTGGAGAACCATGGAGTATGTTCACGTTTTCGAATTCTCTTTTCGGTGAGTGATGGGCAGGAGGCAGCTCTCAGGTTTTCATCCCATTTGGATACGAGATCATCTAAGTCCATGGTTGTGTTGGCCATGAGAGGTCTGAGATTCTCTAGGACAGTGATGGCTAACCTTTTTGAGCCCGAGTGCCCAAACTGCCGCACAAAACCAAAGAATTTCCTCAAAGTGCCAGCACGTCCATTAAAGCCTCATTTGCATAAGGTGCCTCATTTGCATAAATATTTGCATAATGTTACCATACACTAACTTTTAGTAAACATGCCTCTTAATGAGTATATGGATAAAGAAAGACTAAAAGGTTTCTACATTACTATAATCCAGTACCAACCGCCAGGCACATTAGGAACTACTACAAACGCTGCCCATTTAGAACCCATAGCAAACCCGCCGTATCCTAACAGTACTACCAGGACTCACAAAGCACCATACCCTAACTATCAAAAGGCAACACTGCAAATATTAAACCAATACATTTCAGAGAACAACAATACATGACCTACTGGGGAAAGAACAAGTGGCAATGTCAAATAGGAATTATATAAACAGAATACCTCAGCTCAGTTACACATGCAGAACAGACCATCACCAAACAAGGAATCACAATTTAAAAACAGGAAGACAATAATTAAACTGGGAACCCCAAAAGCCAAACTTGGAATATACAACAACACTGTAGAAATAAAACTATAAATTAATTTCCTCTTGTACTAAACAAAGCGCAAAAATTAATGATGCACATTTCCCAGAGCTGACATATTCCAGTTAATAAATTCAAAATAAAGAGATATTTTTCTACCTTTTGTGCATTTTTTTTCAGTTGCAATTGCTCCAGCCACTTTCTTCTGGTTTCTTCGTGTCTTCTCCTAACTCTCCATCTGCTGTCCATTTGTCCTTTCTTCTGTCTTCTTGGTTTTTTTTTTCCATTCTCTCTCTACATCTGCTTTAACATACTAATCTTTCTCCTTTTGCTCTTTCCTCATTCCTATTTCATCTACTCAAAATTTACCCCTCCATCCTCAATCCCCACTTATTCTCCCAATACCCGGCCAATTGTAGATTTTTTATCCCTCCCACACAAAATATTTTTCCCCTCTCCATTTTACTCTCCCAGCCCCATCCCATTCTAATCCTCCCCCAACACCAGCTCCCTTCTAGTTCCAGCCTCACCCAGCATCCATTCCCTTCTAGTCCCTGCATCAGCCCATTTCCAGTCCTAGCAGCCCCCCAACCCATTTCCAGTCCTAGCAACCTCCCAACCCAATACCAGTCCTAGCCCCCCCTCATCAACCCACTTCCAGTCCTAACCCCCCATAAGCCCATTTCCAGTCCTAGCTCCCCCATCTATTTGCAGTCCCATCCGAGTCCCTCCATCAGCTCATTTCCAAACCCAGCCCCCCATGAGCCCATTTCTAGTCCTTTCCTAGCCCCACCATCAGCCCATGTCAAATCCTAGCTCCCCTCCACTCAGCCCATTTCCAATCCAAGCCCCCCATGAGCCTACTTCCAGTTCTAGCCCCTTCATGAGTCCATTTCAATCCAAACCCCCACCACAGCCCATTTCCAATCTTAGCACCCCCCCAACAGCCAATTTCCAGTCCTATTCTAGCCCCTCCATCAGCCCATTTCCTGTCCTAGCCCCCCCTCACCCATTTCCAGTCCTAGCTCCCTCCCCCTCACAACCCATTTCCATTCCAAGCCCCAATCCCATCAGCTATTTGCAGTTCAAGCCCTCCTTCCACTCAGCCCATTTCCAGTCTTAGCCCCCCCATAGCCCATTACCAGTCCTAACCCCCCCATCAGCCCATTACCAGTCCTAACCCCCCCATCAGCCCATTTCCAGTCTTAGCCCCCCCCCATAGCCCCCCCCCATAGCCCATTACTAGTCCTACCCCCCCCCCAAATCACCATCACCATCACCATCACCAGCCCACTTCCAGCCTTAGCACCCCCCATGGCCCATTACTAGTCCTAACCCCCCCCCCCCATCAGCCCATTTCCAGTCTTAGCCCCCCCCCATGGCCAATTACCAGTCCTAACCCCGGCCAATTTACAGTCCCAACCCCCCCCCCTGGCCAATTACCAGTCCTACCCCCCCCCCTGGCCAATTTCCTTTCCTAAACCCCCCCATCAGCCCCTTTCCAGTCTTTGCCCCCCCCCATGGCCAATTACCAGTCCTAACCCCCCCCCCCTGGCCAATTACCATTCCTCCCCCCCCCCCCCCTGGCCAATTACCAGTCCTACCCCCCCCCTGGCCAATTCCCAGTCCTAACCCCCCCCCTCCGCCCCTTTCCAGTCTTAGCCCCCCCCCCATGGCCAATTACCAGTCCTAACCCCCCCCCTGGCCATTTACCAGGCGTTCCCCCCCCCCCTGGCCAATTTCCAGTACTCCCCCCCCCCCCTGGCCAATTACCAGTCCTACCCCCCCCCCCCGGCCAATTACCAGTCCTAAACCCCCTTCCCCCCTATCATCCCAAATTAAAAAAAAAAAACCCAAACAAAGCGGCTGCTTCTGCCGCGGCAGCCTCAAGAGCTCTGCCGCGGCAGCCTCAAGAGCTCTGCCGCGGCAGCCTCAAGAGCTCTGCCGCGGCAGCCTCAAGAGCTCTGCCGCGGGGCCCCCCCCCCCTGCCCGGCAGAGCCTCCCTGCATCATCTACCTTCAAGTCGCAAAACGCGGGCTTCTTTCAGAGCCGCGAGAGTTTCCTTTCTCGCGGGAGAGCCGCGAGAAAGGAAACTCTCGCGGCTCTGAAAGAAGCCCGCGTTTTGCGACTTGAAGGTAGATGATGCAGGGAGGCTCTGCCGGGCAGGGGGGGGGCCCCGCGGCAGAGCTCTTGAGGCTGCCGCGGCAGAGCTCTTGAGGCTGCCGCGGCAGAGCTCTTGAGGCTGCCGCGGCAGAAGCAGCCGGTTTGTTTGGTTTTTTTTTTTTTTAAATTTGGGACCTTTTAAATGCGGACCTTCCCGCGTGCCAGCTGCAAGGCCTTCGCGTGCCACAGCTGGCACGCGTGCCATAGGTTCGCCATCGCTGCTCTAGGACTACGCTCTGGTTGAGTGGTCTAAAGCGGGTTGTGTGGGATCCAGATGTGTTAGAAGACTTTCTGGTTTTGTGGGATGTATTAATGGGTATATTGAAGCTGAGAAGACTGTGGTCCGACCAGGGTACTGGTATTACAGATAGTGCAAGAGTTAGGGGTGTTATGGCGTTGGAGAGAGGTGCGAAAATGAGATCTAGTTTGCCACCTTTAGTGTGGGTGGGGGAATCGACAAGCTGTTTGTAACCTAGATCCTCCAGGGCGTCAAGGAATGCTGCTGAGTGGCTGTCTTGAAGAGATGGGAGATTGAAATCACCGATTAGCCAACTTGGTGAGCGTGAGGTGGATGTAGTACATGCCTGCTCAATTATAGTTGGAAGATCATCTGGAGAGTGGGAGGGTGCCCGATAGAAAAGGTTGATTGTGCAGAGCTCGTTAGCTATAGTGAGGGAGTCAAGATGAGTTGAGCTAGAGGAGTTGGACATCTTGAAGTGTAGATCAGCTTTGGCTAGGATGAGGGTTCCGCCTCCTTTCTGACTGGGTCTGTGGGATGTGTATATCACAAATCCTGGTGGTAGCATCTGATTTAGTAGTACGTTGTCACAGTCGGATAGCCATGTCTCTGTGATCATCAAGATGTCGAGATTATATTGGGGTATCAGGTCAATGGCTGCGGGCCATTTAGATCGTACTGATCTGGCATTTATCAGCGCACATTTCAGTAGGCGTTGGTGATGACGCTTCTCTTCTTGTATCCCTTTGATGGTTTGGAGAGGAATGTTGAGTAGATGGGAGTGAGATGTAAAGTTATTTTTTGCCGTAGTGTGGTGAGGGAATTCGGACCATCTCCTTCCGTGTGTGCGTAGGATTGGTATATGATATGTATCATGGTTGAATGCATTTGATGTATACGGGAGACCAAGGGTAAGGAAGGTTATGAATAAGAGCAGAAATTTGTACATTCTCTTGGGTGTTAGTAGTGCAGTGCAGTGTGATTCAGTATTCGCAATACAGGAGGGATTAATTGCAATAGTACTGTGAATGCAGGTGGTAATAGCAATAGTGGTGATAGTACATAAGGATTCTAATTACTGGTATACAGTATACAGTAAGATAATTGCATAAAAAGCAGTACAGAGTATGCAGAGCACTATCAATGGAGAGAATGGTATAGGAGTATTGTTGCTAGTAGGGTTTAAACAACAAAAACATCTACATACTACCCCTAAAAGCTCAGGTGACTGCTGGTTAATGGTCAGGGCAAAGGCTTCTATCTCAAAAAGAAACAGTTATCTGTGAAGGACTTGCCTTTTTGGTATCGGCAGCTGGCTCTGGTCCGGGTGAAAAATGTGGCTTTGTTTGTGGCTTGCTGGAGTGCCACCGTCTACCGCCCCGTTCCACGCCTAAGGGCCACGCCAAAGGGCCCTCTGGCGAGGCCCTCAGGCGCGGGCCCGCCAGGCGCGGGCGCGCCGGATGGCGCGAAGATTTTAAATGTTTCGTTGCACAGCCCCGACTGGGCTGTGTGCAGCAGATGGCCCCTCCTGCCGCTGGTGGCTCGATCCCCGGGAAGGGAAGAGAGTAGACAGGAGCTGGCGACAATCAGACCAGGTAGGCTGATAGGTCTGCATAATACTAGACATTAATTCAATCAAATCCTGGGGCTTCTCAGTATAGGAGGCATAATGCGTCTTCCAGTTCAGTAAATCAGTGGTGGAAAAGAGCACATAAACGAGACTAGTTGGTCCCACCACAACCTGGTCCTGGTCATTAAGAGTAGGTAGCCCTGGGATCTGGCGCAATGGCATAACGTGACCATCCCTCTGACTTGCTGTTGTAGTTCTGAAAGCATAAGGTGGTCTGGCTTGTTGGAATTCGGCTCCCCGGCTTTGGTCATTGGCAGTAAGTGACCCTGAACTTGCAAATGAATCCCTGCTTGCAGTGTCATCGGTGGACTGTGGTCCTCCCGAGGCCCTCTGAATGGAGCCATGGCTTTTGGTCGGGAGGGGGTGCGCATCCTCCTGCTGCGGAGGTGGTTGGTGGACTAGGGGTAAACCTGCAGGGGGATGTCCCTCTGCGCCAGGCTCTGCCCGGGGTGGTGGCAGAGCTGAGGGGACTGGCTTATAGAGGAACTGGGGTGGATGGGTCAGAATATCTGGAGATTCCGGGGCAGAATAAACGGGCAGCTTCTCTTCTCCAGACTTCCGGGCCCCCCTTGTGGTCGCTACCAATATCCTACACTGTTCCTCGTAGCAACACTTTATCCAGGAGGGCTCCTTTTCACAAATGCTTAACCAGGAATCTATATAGGGGAACTGGTCAGGGCGGTCTTTTCGGACCATCTGGTGTACTATAGATATGATACTAACATCAAAGGTACCCTCAGGGGGACACGAAGCAGCCAGTACAGGCCACTCCCTCTCACAAAGCATCTCTAATCGGGACGGAGACAATTTTATTCCATAGTCTCCGACAAATCCCTTGTTAAAATTCTTGATCATACACTTCAACGAAGTTTGTGTGGACTCCGACCCTCCCATAATGACGTACACAACAACAGACAGTAGGGGCAGGTAGTCGGGCTGCAGGTAAGGGGTCCGTACAGCCCTAGGAACAGATAGGTAGACAAACACCAAACGCTTCCTCCTTTTTGTGACCTGGGCACGGTCGCCCGGCCAGGAACTGCGCTAATCAGGAGTCCGCACTCTCTTGGTCTATATTTTAAGACCTCTCATTCGCACACACACAATCAAACATGCTAGCAACATTTTCCCAAATTCCCAGGCCTTACTGACTAACCAACAGCAGTGGTTTCGGTCTCGCGCATACTCATGCAAGACGTACTCGGACTGCTGACTAATCAAGGGCAGTGGTTTCGGTCTCGCGCATACTCATGCAAGACGTACTCGGACTGCCCTGAGAGGTGATCAGGCTCTCGGTACCGTATTCCCGTACAAGTTTTCCAGACTAACTATCTGAGTAGCAAAGAAATTTCTACTCACTGGATCTGGTACCCGATACAGAACCAGTTCGTGGGTTGAATCCCGGACTCCCCTCGGGTTCGGAGGTGTTGGCCGGCTGGACTCAGTAGCCTGCCGAGGCAAGGCGGAACCCTCTCCGATACAAGAGGACCGGTGGCACCTGAGGTTTCCCCTGCGATCGGACAGACACGGTTCCATCCGGGCCAAACCTTGAGGCGGTAATACGTGGTATACTCACTTGAATACCATCCACTACTCGCACATTCCCGGCCAACGCACCAAGAATATGTAGCAGCGAAGTGCATGCAATGAATAAAACCAGGAGTCAGTTACAGGGTCCAAGCCAATTTATTGTGCACAGGCTCAGGCTCAGACAGGAGTGCATCCAAAAGAGACTGAGCAATGGAATACAGGAGCAAATTCCTTATATACAATTTTTACAGTTTGATTAAGGCAAACTTTCTATTGGTCCCAACGCCCCTTGCACTTGTCCAATCGGGGACCCTCTCTGGGCCTAGCTCCCTGTTACCCCTTCTAAGGCTATTCTGACAAGGGCATAGTCTTAGGCATAGATACATTTCTACTTCAAGGACATTTCTAGCTCAGAGAATGCAAGACCAGTTCTATCATAAGCATAAAGAAATTATACAAACTTTTCAAAAGCAGTTTAAGGCAGATTCTCAAACTCTGGTTCTTCTCAGCACTACTCCCAGGTGGGGGTTAGGATCTAGGCCTAATTTACAGGCCATAGCCTACCACAATCCTGCACAGTGTATCCTGGCATGCACTGCATAGGATCAGGCCTGTTATTTTACAATATGGCAGCTTGGAGGCAGGAACGTGAGGACAGCAATCCTGCCTCCTATTATTTGAGGTACGGGTGGGGGGGGGGGGGGCGAGATTCTGGGATGGGCTCATCAGACATTCTCTCTTTATTGGGGTGGTTTAGTACTGTGGTAGGCTATAGGATCAAAATAAGCCTGGATTTCAACCCCCACCTGGGATTAGTGCTGAAAAGAACCAGAGATTAAGAATCTGCTTTAAACTGCTTTTGAAAGTCCCCTTTCTCTCCCTATGAAGTTTGTACAAAGTTCATTATGCTTGAATTGTCCTTGCATTCTCTGAGCTAGAAATGTCCTTGAAGTAGAAATGTAACCATGTCTAAGACTATGCCTTTGCTAGAACAGTTGAGAAGAGGGAACAGGGTATGGGGCTCAGCCAGTATCCTTTTAAGTTCTTATTAACCCCTTCGGATCTCCTCAACTGTTTTAGTTATATCTCTGCCCTGCCTGTATTGTTACTTCACCTGTACCTGTTATATTAGTTTGCTGGTTATATCTCAGCCCTGCCTGTATTTCTACGTCAACTGTTCCTGTTATATTATTATTATTTTTATTTATTTATTTATTTATTCTCTGATTTATGGGGGAAACCTGAACGGCTTAGAGGTCCGAGTACAGACCAAGGGAGGAGGAAAGTGTTTATTATACAGTTGCTGGAGAGTGAGAGAGTGATTTCTGTGGGATTTGAGAGAGAGAAACCTGAATGAGTGAGAGAGAGACAAAGGTTTTGAACAGCATTTTTGAACAGCATGGGAGGGGGTGTATCTATACTGAGCCTACTGCAGTGTCTCCTTAAGAACTTTAAGAGGGGTTTCTCTGGTGATTATGTAATTGTAATGACCCCCAGGTCGATGGGAAGTTTTATGTGAACGGGAATGATCCCCCCCCCACCTGTCTTTATAGAGTGCACCCAGAGGAACACTGCCACATAGCTCTGTCACGCTGGGAATTTTGGATTTTTCCGGCATGTCTGTTTGTGTGTGTGTGAATGAGAGGTCTTGAAACACAGACCAAGCGAGTGCGGACTCCTGACTAACGCAGTTCCTGGCCGGGCGACCACGCTCAGGTCGCGGAAAGGAGGAAGCGTTTGATGTCTGTCTTCCCTGTTTGTTTCTAGGGCTGTACAGACTCCTTATCTGCAGCCCGACTACCCGCCCCTACTGTCTGTTGTCATGTACGTCATTATGGGAGGGTCGGAGTCCACGCAAACTCCGTTGAAATGTATGATCAAGAATTTTAGCAAAGGATTTGCCGGAGACTATGGAATAAAAATGTCTCTGTCCCGATTAGAAATGCTCTGGGATAGGGAGTGGCCAGTACTGATCACCTCGTGGCCCCCTGGGGGTACCTTTGATGTTAGTATCACATCCTTAGTTCACCAGATTGTATGAAAAGAACACGCTGACCAGTTCCCCTATATAGATTCCTGGTTAAGTATTTGTGAAAAAGAGCCCTCCTGGATGAAGCGTTGTTATGAGGAACAGTGTAGGATATTTGTAGCAACCACATGGGGGGCCCGGAAGCCTAGGGAAAAGAAACTGCCTGTCTATTCTACCCCAGAATCTCCAGACATTCCGTCCCGTCCACCCCAGTTCCTCTATAGGCCAGTCCCCTTGGCTCCGCCACCATCCCAGGCAGAGCCTGTCCCAGAGGGACCCAGCCCTGCAGTTTTACCCCAAGTAGCCCCCTAACTGCCTCCGCAGCTGGAGGACGCGAACTCCCTCCTGACCGAAAGCCCCAGCTCCGTTCGGAGTGCTTCGGGGGGGCCACAGTCCACCGATGACTCTGCAAGCAGGGATTCATTTGCCAGTTCAGGGTCACTCACTGCCGTCACCCAATATCATGGAACAGAACCCCGACAGTCCCGACTACCTTATGCTTTCAGAAGTACAACTGCGAGCCAAAGGGATGGTCACGTTATGCCGTTGTGCCAGGTCCAAGGTCTACCTACTCTTGATGACCAGGGCCAGATTGTGGTGGGACCAACTAGTCTCGTTTATGTGACCTTTTCCACCACTGATTTACTGAACGGGAAGACACATTATGCCTCCTATACTGAGAAGCCCCAGGATTTGATTGAATTAATGTCTAGTATTATGCAGACCCATCAGCCTACCTGGTCTGACTGTCGCCAGCTCCTGTCCACTCTCTTCAGTACCGAAGAGCGAGCGCGAATTGTGCAAGCGTCCACCCGATGGTTAGAAGAAAATCCTGTAGGAGAAGCAGGCCTAGATCCCCGGCAAGCAGCCGCCGTGGATTTTCCAAATGATGATCCCAAGTGGGATCCAAACAGTGTAGATGGGGCGGCGGCCCTCAATCTGTTCCGCCAAGCCCTCCTGCAGGGCCTGAAGAAAGGAGGCCATTAAGCCATGAATATTGGAAAAGTATCAGAAGTCATCCAGCGTCCGGATGAGAGCCCAGCGGCTTTCTATGAACGATTATCTGAAGCCTATAGATTATACACCCCATATAATCCAGCAGCCCCGGAATATTTGCGCATGTTGAATGCGGCCTTTGTGGGTCAGTCCCAGGGAGACATCAAACGGAAACTGCAGAAGCTAGAAGGATTTGCGGGTATGAATGTGTCCCAGTTAATGGAAGTTGCACAGAAAGTGTTTGTGAATCGTGACCAAGAGTGTCAGAAGGAGAGTGAACGTAAGATGAAGAAGAAAGCTGATTTCCTTGCTGCAGCTTTAGTTGAACGACGAAGAGGAGGTTTTCCTAATAGAAGGACCCGAGGACGTGGAAGGGGCCGAGGGAATGGCCGGCCCCCGGTAGGCATGAATCAGTGTGCCTACTGCAAGCAAGAAGGACATTGGAGAAACGAATGCCCGCACCTTGACCTCGCCTCCCGGAGGGGAGATGGGAGCACTGGGAGAAGCAGGGGGACGATTCCAGAGTCATGGAGAGATGCATCGTGCACAGTTCCAATGAGAAGAAGAAGCTATAGAGGGGGAGTGGCAACCGAAGGGGGCTACAATTCAGATGAGTACTAGGCCAGACCGGGCTCCAAGTTTCCTCTAGGCCCCCAGGAGCCTATGGTCAGTCTGAAAATTAGGGCCAATATATGGACTTTATGGTGGATACGGGGGCCGAACACTCGGTGGTGGCAAAACCGGTGGCCCCTCTGTCTTCCCGATCTATTACTATTGTTGGAGCCACCGGTACCCGGGCCACTAAACCTTTCTTGCTGAACCGCATCTGTGAATTAGGGGGACGGAAGATAACACACCAGTTCCTGTACATGCCTGAATGTCCGATCCCCCTCTTGGGCCGAGATATGCTTGCTAAGCTCCAGGCACAGATATCTTTTGCTGAAGGGGGAAAAATGGAAATGACTCTGAACTCAAAATCTGCTGGCCTAATGGTGTTGACTGTCCCCCGTGAAGAAGAATGGCGGTTCTATAGTACACTTCCGCCCAAGGCAGCCAGTCCCCGTATACCCACCAATATTCTGGCTCTGCCCGAGGTATGGGCGGAGGATAATCCTCTGGGCCTAGCAAAAAATGTAGCCCCTGTTCTCGTCACCCTCAAACCAGGAGCAGAACCAGTGCATGTGAGACAATACCCTCTTCCGCGACCAGCGATTGAAGGCATTCATCGTCACCTAATGAAGTTATTGAAGTATGGACTTCTAAGGAAGTGTCAATCATCCTGGAATACCCCCTCCTCCCAGTCAAGAAGCCTGGGACAGGTGATTACCGCCCAGGGCAGGATCTGAGACGAGTGAATGATGCAGTTGTAACCAAACATCCGGTGGTACCAAACCCCTACACTCTCCTGGGAATGATCCCCGCCGAGGCTACTCACTTCACCGTTCTGGATCTGAAGGATGCTTTCTTCTGTGTACGCCTAGCACCAGCCAGCCAACTTCTGTTTGCCTTTGAGTGGGAAGATCCTACCACAGGAAGGCGAGGTCAACTCACCTGGACTCGACTACTCCAAGGATTCAAGAACTCGCCTACCCTCTTCAGTGCTGTCCTCAATCAGGACCTTTCAAGTTACTCTGGTACTCCAGGGAAAAGAGTCCTTCTCCAGTATGTGGATGACCTGCTGATAGCCACCAACTCCAGAAGTGAATGCGTGCAAGCCACCAGTTATCTCTTGCACCTCCTGAATGAAGCCGGATACAAGGTCTCAAGGGTCAAGGCTCAGTTGTGCCAAGCTGAGGTTAAATATCTGGGATTCCATCTGTCTAGCGGGATTCGGCGGCTAGGACCAGAGCGTAAGGAAGCTGTGTGTCGCATCCCTACTCCAACCACCAGAAAGCAGGTAAGGGCTTTCCTGGGAGCTGCAGGCTATTGCCGAATATGGATACCCAACTTTGCGCTGTTGGCAAAGCCATTGTATCAGGCCACCAAAGGAATGAAGCGATCTCCCTTGGAATGGGGAACTGAACAGGATGTAGCTTTCTGATCCTTGAAAGCAGCATTAATGTCCTCACCAGCTTTGGGTCTGCCAGATGTATAGAAACCATTTTGCCTATATGTCCATGAGTCAAGTGGAAATGCTCTGGGTGTATTGACTCAAACTCTTGGATCTTGGCAGCGACCTGTAGCTTATTTATCAAAACAGTTGGACACTGTCGCAAAGGAATGGCCGCCTTGCCTGCGAGCCATTGCAGCTACAGCCCTCCTGGTAAGTGAAGCCGACAAACTCACTTTGGGTCAGAATCTCCAAGTTACTGTATCGCATTCCGTCCTGACCCTCATAGAACACAAAGGGAATTACTGGTTCACCAATTCACGAATGTTAAAATACCAAAGCATGTTGTGTGAAAACCCCTGGCTACAGATGATCGTCAGTCAGGCTCTGAATCCTGCCACATTGTTGCCGGTCGGCCCAGGCCCCCCTGACCATGATTGCCTGGAAATTATGGACACTGTGTTCTCCAGTCGCCCTGATTTAACTGATCTTCCACTGAATAACCCTGAATAGACTTTCTTCGTGGATGGAAGTAGTCTCGTTGTCGACGGACAACGTTGTGCTGGCTATGTAGTAGTGACCCTGGACACGGTAATTGAATTGTCAGCTCTGGCCCCGGGAACCTCAGCGCAGAAGGCTGAACTGATAGCCCTCACTAGGGCACTGATAATAGGGACAGGGCTCTGCTTGAATGTGTACACAGACTCCAAGTATGCCTTCACAACATTACATGCCCATGGAGCCCTGTACAAGGAACGTGGGTTAATAACCTCAGGAGGCAAGTCTATCAAACATGGTCCCGAGATATTGACCCTACTAGATGCCGTATGGGCTCCCAAACAAGTCACAGTAATGCACTGCCGAGGTCATCAAGCAGGGAAAGGAGAGGTTTCACGGGGAAATAGGTTTGCTGATGCTTCTGCTCGAGAAGTGGCCATAACTGGACAAGTTCCTGCACCCAATACCCCAGTCCAGGCAGCATTATTTCCGGTACCCCTCAGTGCATGGACTCTCCGATATACTTCCAGAGAGTTAGACTATTTCTGTCAGGAGGAAGGGGGAGTGTTAACAGAGACCGGATGGATAGTGCTACCACCGCTGGTAGGTGGTCAGCATCCGGGTCCAACTGTAATCCCTGAAGCTTTAGGTACAGCCTTTGTCCATGCTTTCCACCAAGCTACACATTATGGAAAAACTGCAATGGAAAGAGCTCTTAGACCTCATTTCTATATCCCGTTATTAGGACCCCTGTCAGCATCAGTAGCCCGTAGATGCTTAACTTGTGCAAAGAACAATGCCCGACAGGGTCCTAACCTGCCCCCGAGAGTCCAGTCAGTAGGAGTTACCCCCATGGGAAATATCCAGATGGACTTCACTGAAATGCCACATGCAAACGGATATCGTTACCTATTGTTGGTCCTGGTTTGTACATTTTCCGGGTGGGTGGAAGCATTCCCCACCAGGACTGAGAAAGCCAGGAAAGTCACCAAAGTTCTACTCCATGAAATTATTCCCAGGTTTGGTATACCACTAGTCATGGGATCGGACAATGGTCCCTCATTTGTATCTCAAGTGACTCAGCAGTTGGCCCAAGCTCTACAAGTGCAATGGAAATTACATACAGCTTACAGACCCCAAAGCTCAGGGAAGGTAGAGCATATGAACCGCACTCTGAAGTCCCAGCTGTCTAAACTCTGCCAGGAGGCTCACCTGAAGTGGCCCCAGGTTCTCCCTATGGCCTTCCTCAGGATACGTTCAGCCCCCACCAAGTCATTAGGAGTTTCCCCCATTCGAGATTCTGTATGGGCGACCTCCGCCCATTGTCCAAGGGATAAAGGGGGATATGAATCAGATTGGATCCGAAATCACTAGACAAGAGCTGTTGGCGTTAGGTCCTGTCTTGCAGAGTCTCCATGCTTGTGTACAAGACCAACTGCCCATTAATCTGACTGAGCCACCACATCCCTCCAAGCCTGGAACCTTGGTGTGGATCAAGGAGTGGAGGAAGGAACTGTTAGCACCTCACTGGAGAGGACCCTACGTCATCATACTGTCAACCCCATACAGCAGTTAAAGTTGCAGAACTTGAACCTTGGATCCACCACAGTCGAGTGAAGGCAGCAGCAACTATAGAATCCCGTCTCTGGACTTCAACAAACCACCCAGGATCACCGTTGCGACTCACCCTGCGACAAAAACCGCTGCTGTGAGAATCTACAGCCCTACTCCTGCCACCTACCGGAAGCTGGCAGGTCCACGTACGGCAGAAGCTTGAGGAATCTACAGCCCTACTCCTGTCATCCACCGGAAGCTGACAGGTCTACGTACGGCGGAAGCTGTGGAAAAAGAGAACTTAAGTGAAGAATTTGCAACTTCTATATGAGCTTATTGTGATATTGTAGTTATGACATATGTATATCTATGTTGTACTTGTGGTAGCCCTGGGGCCCCTTAGAATGACCACTGATATACCTCCTTGTATCACATGTTATGGACCAGCCACATGGGCAAATGATGGGTCCTGGGGATACCGCACTCCTGTTTATATGCTGAATCATATTATCCACTTGCAAGCTGTTGTAGAAATTATAACTAATGAAACTAGTAGAGCACTAACCCTCTTAGCAAAACAAAGTACTCAGATGCGCACTGCTATTTACCAAAACCAGTTGGCCCTTGATTACTTGTTAGCCTCTGAGGGAGGGGTATGTGGAAAGTTCAATTTGACAAATTGCTGCCTGCAGATTGATGATCAGGGTCAAGTCATTGAAGAAATAGCCGACCATATGCGAAGGTTAGCACATGTACCTGTTCAGACCTGGCATGGACTAGAACTCGATGGGTGGTTCGGAACTATGTTTTCAGGACTAGGAGGTTTGAAGACTATTGTGTACGCTGTTTTACTAATGATAGCTATGTGTCTACTCCTTCCATGTTTCCTACCCCTTTACCTGCATATGGTCACCTCAATCATTGACAGTACAGTTGAACGAAAGACAGCGGCCAGGGTACTAGCTATGTGGAAGAATCAGGCCTTGCCTCAGGAGGAAGCATCAGTTTGAGAGGGACATGATATATGATTTTTTCCTCACCCCTTTTTAGGAGGGGTAAGGATAATCAAAGGGGGGAATGTGGTAGGCTATAGCCTCAAATTAGGCCTGGATTTCAACCCCCACCTGGGATTAGTGCTGAAAAGAACCAGAGTTTAAGAATCTGCTTTAAACTGCTTTTGAAAGTCCCCTTTCTCCCCCTATGAAGTTTGTACAAGTTCATTATGCTTGAATTGTCCTTGCATTCTCTGAGCTAGAAATGTCCTTTAAGTAGAAATGTAACCATGTCTAAGACTATGCCTTTGCTAGAACAGTTTGAGAAGGGGGAACGGGGAATGGGGCCCAGAGAGGGTCACCGATTGGATAGGTGTGAGGGGTGTTGGGACCAATAGAAAGTTTGCCTCTATCAAATTGTAAAATTGTATATAAGGAATTTGCTCCTGTACTTTGTTGCTCAGTCCCTTTTGGACACACTCCTGTCTGAGCCTGTAACTGACTCCTGGTATTATTTATTGCATGCACTTCGCTGCTACAGTACCACTGAGGCCACCAATGCTTATTTTTGTGACAATCATGGAGTAAGTAGTTGACTATTTTTTTTCTCGCAGGTGTTCCGACACATGCACATGGGTGCCAAACTGTTGTGCAACATATAGGTGCTGCTAACGCCCCTGTGTGTATTTGTCTGGATTGCTCTCCTTGTTTAGTGCAGACGTTTTGTGAATAGCTTAATTGCATTCTGTTTGTTTACAGCATTGGTGAGAAAAACGCGTGTGTTAAACTTGTATTAGGTAATCCTGTGCTACAACTTTAGTGCTGGGCTCTAGGACACAGTTTCAGCATTGAGACCCCAGGGTTGCTGTGCTAAAAGGGAGCAGCAAGAACTGAAGGCAACCAACTGTGAGAGCATGGCATAGAGAACATGTGTGAGAGAAGCAGTGAGGAGACATTGCCAAGGAAGCAGCCTGTCAGCTACAGAGAGGGAGAGAGCCACTAGGAGCTGGAAATGGCAGAAGGGAAACTGCTCATTCCAGGGAGAGAAACTCTGCTCCTGAGGGACTGTGGAACAAGAACAGATCCCTAAGAGACCTAGCTAGGGAAGTAATTGTTATAGCTGCTAGTTAGAAAATATAATTTTATTTTTATTTCCAGTTTAGTTCTAGTGTCAGAATAGTGCACACACTGGAGCCGGCATAATTGGAGCAAGGCCTGAACTCTGGTGGCCTGCCTGCTTCAAGAGTGAGGTTTTATTTTCCTTTTATAGCCAGTTAGGACACCGTAGGAACCCCAGCTCCCAGAAACCCTGTTGGACTGAGCGGATCAGAGCCCCATCAGAATGCAAGACCCTAAACCACTTGTAGTGAGACTGGTGCATGCACACACCAGCCAGTGGTTAGGGTAATTGAGCTCACTTACTGGATTTTGGGTGGGACAACTCTGAACTCAAATTCTTGATACCGGTGAAGTATACATCAACGAACTGGGACACACCTACTTTTGGGTTGAACTGCCTGGCACAGCATAAAGAACAAATATCCAAGATGGCAAATTAATATTGCTGTGGTTAAAACAGAACTCTTTTATCTGAGAAAGCTCCTCCCAGGACTGGCAGAGGGAGATTTTACACTAAGGGGCATGTTTACCAAGCTCCGTGCTGGTAATGTGGGTATAGACCACATTATCATGGGACTTCATGCTACATGCAGGGAGCAGATACATCTGTTGCCCTACATTTACCACACTGCAGCGTAGTTAAACAGCCGTGGGAGCAACTAACACCCACACTACCTGTGCCACGGCGAGAATGCTCCGGTCCTACCTAGTCTCCGCCCCGATGTGCTCTGCAATGGTAACATGGGTTTTTTTAGTGTGAGGCCCCATGTTATTTTATAACATTGCCCCACTACTGCGTGCTAACCCCTCGCTACCCTGGTATCATACTTTTATAAACGTGTCCAAGAGAGTTACTTAAACAAGTACAGTGTTCTGTTTGTATTGCTAATCTTGAACGTGCTAAAAGGTGTTGCATTATTCAAAGGCTTATGTTCTTTTATTCTGCCTTTTTATTTATTTTGTCTCACCCCACAACCCCCAAGAAAAGTTTATTAAAAATTGCATTATTTCTGGTTACTGCCTACCTCTTCCCTTCCCCAAAGAAACTGTTTATTTTGCTAACATTTATCTTTAATAGCAAGAGTGCTTCATGCCTACCTCATTGTAACCATTTGTGGCCATGATCAATCACGCCTGGAGGGGAGGTATCAGGCTCGGCCCTGGTGATGTAAGAGGAACCTGGGCCACTGAGCTGCCCACGCAGGCAAGTGGGTTTCAGTATTAAACTTTTATTTTGTATATGCACATACATAATGAGGACCATTTCCAATAAGACATCTGTCTGGGTAAGCGGGCTATCTAAAAACTTCCCACCCTCCCTGCAGGTATGCCTGGCACGTCCATTAGGCAAATTAGGCAGTTGCCTGGAGCGAGGAGATTCCATAGATGGTCAAAAGCAATGGGCAAGTAATTTAAATCCCCCTTGTTTCAGGTTCCCACCCTCCCAGAAGCCCTACTGCAATGCTTACCCTAGCAACCGAGTCTCCATGGCTGGCAGGAAGGAGGATATTTAATAGCACTGTTTCCTCTTCTGTGCAGGGTCACTCTCGTGATATGAGCCACAAAATCCTATAGCCTCGTGGCTGATACTATGAGACTGGCCTGCACAGGAAGCTTGTGCGCCATTAAGCACCCTTTCTCCTGCCAGCCACAGGGACTGACCAGCCGGGTTAGGATTTCCAGGGAAGCTGGGACGAGCTGGTGGTTTGCAAGAAGGACTGGAGGTGGGCATGGGGGTGCAGGTGCAGCACAGGAGAGGGGGACCAGGCTGCAAGATTAAAGGTTTGCCTTGCATGCTAAATATCCTTGCACCAGCCCTGTCTGCTGCTGCTGGTTGTTAGTGGAGCTCTCAGGGTCTATTGTTTTTCTCTGATGTTAGCTGCTTTTTGCAGCCATCAGAAGCTGCCACCTTAGGCCACCACCTAGTCTTCCTAATGGTTCCGATAGTCCTGTAGCTCTTGTTCCCCCACCTCTCCCTCGGAGAACTGACTTCTACACAATTGGCTGGAATGTTCGATTAACCCACACCATTAATGTTTTGGGGCAAGCACTGCTGGAGAGGGAAGGATGTGGCAAAGAACTAAATAAACAATGCATTCCGTATTCAATCATGTGTGAGGAGTGCCCACAAACGAAGGAATATTAGATATTCCCTTCAGGTCTGCAGCTGCCTCCTGTGTCACAATATCTGCAACCGCTCATCTTCAGCACATGACATACTTTCATTAGGATTTCACCATCAGCCCTTGTATTGCAAGGTTTCATCTTGCCTGTGGGAGTGTTTCCTAAGCACACTCCCTATGCATTCGCAATTAGCTGGTTTAACCCTTGTGATCATGTTTTATTATTTCATGTATCCAAACACCTGTACCTCAGCTTACTCTGCCTTCTTCTCTGTATTATTTGTCAATATAGGTCTTGCTGTGACACACATGCTTCTTGACTCGCAGTCTGGAATTACGTATAATTGCCAGTTCAGTACCCAGACCTCCTTCTTCTACCATGAAATAGATCACATTAAATGTAGAGTGCTGTGTTTAATTAGTCAGTTGTTGAAGGTCACTTTAGGAAATGTATGCCCCACCATGTCCTTTATGTTCCTCTGGTCAGCAGCTTCTATCAGCTAGGAGGGTCCAGGTGGTGGAAACACAGGCTCGTGCTGTTTCAGTAGCAGGTCCCTTTTTGTGGAATGCACTTGATGAAGATAATTACTTAGGAAGGAGCTGAAAACCCTATTTTTATGGAAGCATTTGGGGAGAATATATATTTCCCCCCCTCCACCCCGTTGAGTGGTACTGCTCGTTTGTCCTTTTTGTTTGTTTGGGTTTTTTTATTGGATTTTATGTATGTGATATTGTGAGTTGCTATGCGCTAAGGTTCAATTAGTAGTTTTATATTATCTTTAAAAAATGAAAATACCACCCTATGCAAGAGAGTGTAGGGAATTCTCATGAGCAGGTTAGAGGCATCACAACTGATCACTAAAGCAGCAAGTGGAGAAAGAATTTCAGAGTATGGCTCATAGAATCCTTTCCAAGCCCTCTGCATGTGTTTGTGTGGGCACCTGTGTGTGTTACCTGTGTGTGTCTGTTTTGAATATGTGGTGTGTGTGTATTTCTGTTGTATATGTGTGGAGACTTCCCTGGCTCTGCCTTTCTTGATTGGCAGAGCTCTCTATTAATTATCTTATGAGTGTATAGTGATGTGACCTGTTTATGCCCTGGTTGGAAATCTGACTGAAGAGCAAACCCAGTTTAAGACAACTATCCACAGAGTCTCCATGAGTCAACATTGACTCGATGACATTTAACAGCAACAATTTTCCTGAATAGGGAAGACTTCTCTTTCCCCAGTGGTATAATGCTGGGAGGAGACTTCCCTGGGAGGGAAAATGTAAAAATCCAGCCCAAAGACAGTTTCCTACCTTGGGCTAGCCTCAAGGTGTCTCTAGCTGGCTAATCTTTAGCACCTCAGGGAGCAGTGGGGTTGGAAGGTAGCCATGATTGCTTAGGCCTCTGCACCTATTATACTTAGCATTCTGGAAATAAAACTAGCCTAGCCCTACTGAAGAGGAGAGGAGGTAACAATAGATTACTGCAACTCCCTTCTAACAGGTATTTTCTAGGTACATCTGAAAAGAATTCAGTTACTTCAGAACACAGCTGTGAGGATGATTTGAGCCATTAGATCACATGATGACATTACTCAAGGAGTTATATTGGTTACCTATTATTAATAGAATTAGATTTCAACTCATTCTTCTAACTCATCAGGTAATGCACTCTGGTTCTCATTATAATTGAGTCCCACTTGATCCCATAAACTCCAGTATACACACTGAGATCTGCTCAGGCAAACTTGTTAGTAGTCCCCTCATATAAGGTACTGTGTTTTGAGTCCTTAGGAAGAACCTGCTTTGTGTTCCCTACTCCATTTCTCTAGAACTCATTAGCTGAATATGTAAGGTTAGAATGTTCACTATCAAAATTCACAAAAGGCCTTAAAACATGGCTTTTCGAGCAGTCTTTCTGATGAGCTTGCCTCATTCACTATTGTCTTCATCCACCCTCCCTAATGTGGATGTAATTACAGAAGTCTGAAGGAAACTATTGTTGTGTTGCTCCTTTCCCTTTAGGATGTGTCTGTCTTGTGATTTGGTCTGAATTTTAGTTTTTAATGAATGCTGCAGTTTATAGTTAATGCTCTCTCAAGCTGGTTTGTAAACCACTTTGATGGAAGCTTTTTTGAGAGGCAGTATAGCAAATGCTGCAAATAAACAATAAAAATAGGAGGAGCGTTTTAGTGCTTAGACTGTTGCAACTTGCTCCTCACTGGTCTCCCCCTGAATCTTCTCTCTCCTCTTCAATCCATTCAGAATTCAGTCACAAGGCTAATCTTCTGCCAGCATCACTAGGCTCACATAACCCCTTTCTTCAAGTCACTTCATTGGCTCCCCATCCGTATCCGCATCTGGCTAAAACTTCTTCTACTGACTTACAAGTGCATTCACTCTGCTGCTCCTCATTACCTCTCCTCTCTTATCTCACCCTACACCCCTACTCAGGAACGCGGCTCATCAGGCAAATCCCTTCCATCTGTGCTCCCCTTCTCTTCTACTGCCAACTCCAGATTGTGTTCTTTCCACCTTGCTGCACTGTATGCTTGCAACAGACTACCTGGGTCCTAGGGTTGCCAACCGGCCGGTTTTCCCATGGCCAGGTTGGCTGCCAGCAAAGAAGAGAAACCGGCCCTTGAAAAGCCAGTTTTTTGCTCTGGCCGCGAGATCGGGAGTGGCCAGAGAAGAAAAACGGCTTTTCGTCTGCGTTCCCGCCCCCCCCGTGCAGCCGCTGCTCCTGCTTCTTACAGAGCAGCGGCTGCAATAAAGTTAATTTAAAAGGAAAGACAGCCTGTGAGGAGCTCTCCGGCACTAGGAAACTCCTTCTGCAGCACCCGCTCCCTCTGACGTCACTTCCTTTTCAGCCGGGGCGCTGCAGAAGGAGTTTCCTAGGGCCGGAGGGATCTGCACAGGTTGTCTTTCCTTTTAAATTAACTTTATTGCAGCCACTGCTCAGTAAGAAGCAGGAGCAGCGGCTGCAAGGGGGTGAAGCTGCACTAGGGGGGGGGGTGAAGCTGTACTAGGGGGGGTGAAACTGCACTGGGGAGGGAAGATGAAGCTGCACTGGGGGGGGGGTGAAGCTGCACTAGGGGGGGCAGAAGGCTCCACACAGGTTTAAATTTATTTTTAACTTAACTTTATTGTAGCCGCTGCCCTGTAAGAAGCAGGAGCAGCAGCTGGAAGGGGAAAGAGGTGGCAGAAGGGACTGACAGGGTGAAGGAGGTGGCTGGAAGAGAGCTGAAAGGTGGGGAGGAGGTGGCTGGAAGGGAGCTGACAGAGGGGGTAAGGAGGGGGCTCAAAGGGAGCTGACACCTGGGAATGGTACTGGTAAGTGTCTGGGTAATGGGGAGGAGGCTGAAAGGGAGGGGGCATTGGGACTGGAAGGGAGCAGAAATGTGGGGATGGCACTGAAAAGGGGATGGACAGAAGGTAGGGTGACTGAAGGGAGCTGACACGGGGAAGGCACTGGGAGTGGAAGTGAGATGATACCTGGGATGGTGTTTGGACTACAAGGGGCTGGACAGTGAGGAAAGAGGGTGACTAGAAGGAAATGGACACCGCTGGCAGTCCTGGGAACACAAGGGGATTGGCATTGGAATGTAATGGGAGGGGAGGACTGGAAAGGGGGCTGATGGAGGGTTACTGGGACTGGATTGTGTTGGAAAAAGGATATGGCACTGTCATCCATACTGCTGTAGTCTACAGACCTCCGACTCAAATCGAAGAAATAGATAATGAATTGATTATAGATATTGCCAAGATAGCCACAAAGGGGGAAGTGATCATATTGGGTGACTTTAATCTACCCGATGTGGATTGGAGTACTCCTTCTGTGAATCTGGCAAGAAGCAAAACAATTGTGGATGCTTTCCAAGATGTGTCACTTAAACAAATGGTGATGGAACCAGCCAGGGAAAGCTCAATGCTGAATTTAGTGCTCACCAACGGTGATAGTGTGTCGAATGTCTGGGTGGGTGCCCCTGTGAGCAGCAGCAGCGATCATCACACGGTGTGGTTTGAGATAAAAGCCAAGGTGCAGTCCAATCATAGCAAGCTCAAATTCCTAAACTTCAAAAACACTGACCAGTAAAATGGCCAAGTACCTGAAGGAGGAGTTGGCAGGGTGGGAGAGGATAATGGAAGTGGAATTGCAATGGGCTAAACTAAAGGTGGCAATAAAAAGGGCAACAGATAAATATGTAAGGAAAGTAAATAAAAACAAGAGGAGAAGGAAACCTATTTGGTTCTCCAAAGAAGTGTCTGCTCAAATAAAGGCAAAAAACAGAGCTTTCGCAAAATTCAAAAGCTTGCAAACAGAGGAACACAGTAAGGAATACAGGATCAAACTAAAAGAGACAAAAAGAGAAATAAGGAAAGCAAAATCAAAGGCAGAGGAAAAGATGGCTAAAGATGTGAAGTGTGGCGACAAAACTTTCTTCAGGTATATTCAGGAGAGGAGGAAAATCAGAGATGGAATTGCAGGACTCAGAAGTGCTGGGAACAGATTTGTGGAAAGTGACATTTAAAAAGCAAAATTGCTAAACAAATACTTCTGCTCTGTTTTTACTAAAGAAAATCCTGGAGAAGGACCATCTGTGACTCCCAAATATAAAAATGGGAATGAAGTAGATATCACACCATTCACAGAAGATGATGTGTTAGAACAACTTGCAAAACTGAAAGTGGACAAGGCCATGGGACCGGATGGGATACATCCCAGGATACTGAGAGAGCTCAGAGAGGTTCTTGCAGTCCATTAAAGGATGTTTTCAACAGATCCTTGGAAACAGGAGTAGTTCCTCAGGACTGGAGAAGGGCGGATGTGGTACCTCTTCACAAAAGTGGTGACAGCGAAGAAGTGACAAACTACAGGCCCGTGAGCCTTACCTCGGTGGCGGGAAAAGTAATGGAGGTGCTTCTGAAAGAGCGAATAGTGGACTTTCTCAAAACCAACAGGTTGCATGATGTGAGGCAATATGGTTTTACCAAAGGACGATCTTGCCAAACAAATCTGATTAAGTTCTTTGACTGGGTGACCAGAGAACTAGATCAGGGGCATGCGATGGATGTCATCTACCTGGATTTCAGCAAAGCCTTTGATACTGTTCCTCATAGGAGGCTTATCAATAAACTCAGTAGTTTGAGGATGGGTCCCAAGGTGGTGAAATGGATCAGAAATTGGTTGACTGACAGACAGAAGGTGATGGTACATGGAGCTCACTCGGATGAAAGGAGGGTGATTAAGCGGGGTGCCCCAGGGTTCGGTCCTGAGCCCAGCACTGTTCAATGTATTTGTGAGTGTTATTGCTGAAGGACTGTATGGAAAAGTCTGTCTTTTTGCAGATGACACGAAAATTTGCAACAGAGTGGACTCCCCTGAGGGAATGGATAACATGAGGAAAGATCTACAAAAGCTGGAAGAATGGTCTAATGCTTGGCAGTTAAGATTTAATGCGAAGAAGTGCATTGTCATGCACTTGGGAAGCAGAAATCCAGGGGAAATGTACGCGATAGGGAGCAAGAGGTTGGTGTGCACGGACCAGGAGAAGGACCTTGGTGTGATTATTTCTGCGGACCTCAAGGTGGCAAAACAGTGCGACAAGGCAGTGACAAAAGCCAGGAAGATGTTGGGTTGCATACAAAGAGGAATCACTAGCAGAAAGGAAGAGGTACTAATGCCAATGTATAAGTCACTGGTGAGGCCTCACTTGGAATACTGTGTTCAGTTTTGGAGATCATATCTTGCAAAGGATATAAAAAGACTGGAAACTGTTCAGAGGATGGCGACCAAAATGATTTCAAGCCTGCGCCAGAAGCCTTATGAGAAGAGACTTGAAGACCTAAATATGTACACTCTGGAGGAGAGGAGGGACAGGGGAGATATGATTCAGACCTTTAAATACTTAAAGAGAAATAATGAAGAAACAAACCTCTTCCAAAGACCGGGAAGCTGTAAAACTAGAGGGGATAACATGAAGCTGCAAGGGGGTAAATTGAAAGGCAATGTCAGGAAATACCTTTTCACTGAAAGGGTGGTGGATGCTTGGAATGCCCTCCCGATGGAAGTGTTGGGGGCAAATACAGTGACAGAATTCAAAATGGCCTGGGACAGACACAGTGGATCCCTTTACAGCAACAGGATAAAATCAAAATAAACTTAACTAACTAATTTCTCAACAGATAGGGGTGTCCTACACAGAGCGGTGGGTTCACCCCTTAAACAAAGACATGGGGAGGGGTGGCCTGCACGGAGCGGCAGGTGCACCTACTCTTGCCATCTTACTGGGCAGACTAGATGGACCATACTGGTCTTTATCTGCCATCATTTACTATGTTACTATGAAATAGGCTGATGGAAGCAGGGGTGGCTCAGGGCAATCTGCTGCTTGAGGCGAAGAATGAAATGGCGCCCCCCCCCCACCTTAGAGGGGGGCAGGGCTTTTTCAGAAATTCAATCAGAGACTGAACCAAACCAAAAAGCTGATTAGATTATATGGAGGAAATGCAAGATGTTTGCACACAGGGCCATATTGAGCTGCAATCGCACCCTGTGTGACACGCAGCTCGGGCGCACGCCCCCCCCCTCCCCCCATACCTCCGTCCAGCGCTGCCTGCTCTTTCCCTGCTGCTGCCGCCCTCTGTTTTTTTCACGGTGGCGCAGGCAGCAGGGAAAGAGCAGGCAGCGCTGGACAGAGGTATAGGAAGGAGGGGGAGCATGCGCCCGATCTGAAAGGCACCAGCACTTTAAGCAGATATGTCCCTCCCTGCGCTGACATCGCGTCAGAGGAGGAAGAGACCAGACCTTCTTAAAGTGCTACGAAAAGGCTTGGGGAGCACATTTTGGCTGCCTGCTATTGTCCTGCCAGTGGCGGCAGGGTGACAGCAGACAGCCGAAATGTGCCCCCCTCCCTCAAGCCTTTCCACCCTGTGCGGCTGCACTGCTTGCACAGGGCTAGGTACAGTCCTGTTTGCACACCAAGGAACTAAAAGACAGCAAGAACCAACAGCACAGTTTATAAAACTAAATTATAACTCATTTTTATGTTGTTATAAACTGCATTATGGCTCTTGCTTTTTCTTTTTCAATATATATTTTGCATCCACAGTAGGTGCAGAGCAGAACCAGGGCATTCACCCGCAGAACTCAACATTTAAAAAAAAAATCTGATTATGATCATCTCATGAACAACAACAACAACCACCACTATTCTCCAGTACCAGGCATATTGTGAACTAATACAAAACTCTACAACAAAGAGCAAACCTACCATGCCATACGATATCAGCACAAACTTCCAAAACTCACATAAGGAGCCCAACCAAAAAAAACATCACTGTAAATACTACAGTGGGCCCTGGAACATCCATACACCTATTTGAAAAGCTGAACAAGTCAAATTACTACAGTACAGTATAGATCTTTATGTACAAGCTCCATGTTAACAGAACACCCGACCTCAGTCTCATACCCACAACATCGACCCTCACCAAGTACAGAATAAGTTACCACAATCTAAAGTAAAAATAAAAATATGTAGACAAACTTTAAACTGAAACCCCAAGAAGCCAGAGTCCACATGCAGTGCAACATCAGATAAATAAGAGATGCAGTTCCCCAATACTGAGTAAAATATAAAAATAGCACAAAGTCCAATCACTAAAATTAAATAAAATTATTCTTTCTACCTTTGTTGTCTGACCATTTTATTCTCTGATCATGCTGGTCCCGATCTGAGGCTTCTGCTTTCCTGTTTTCTCTTAGCTCGCATTCTGTGGTCTATAGTCCATGGTCCATCTACTACTACTACTGAGCATTTATACAACGCTACAAGTCATACGCAGCGCTGCACAAACAAGTAAGAGACAGTCCCTGCTCATCAGAGCTTACAATCTAGTCAAGAAAAACACAGAAGGTGTAGGCAGGGATAAAGCAAGGGAAGGAGAAGGAGATCAGGAAAGTCAAGATCCAAAAGCAGCAGCGAAGAGGTGAGTTTTCAGCCTGGATCTGAAGAGGGTAAGGGAAGGTGCCTGGCATACAGACACAGGTAGTGCAGCAAGGTGAAAGGAGCGGAGTCTGGAAGCAGTGGGAGAGAAGGGCACAGATAGGAGCAGTTTGCCAGAAGAGAGGAGTTCCCGAGGGGGGTTGTAAGGAGAAATAAGAGAAGAAAGGTACTGAGGAGCTGCAGAGTGAATGCATTTATAGGTCAGGAGGAGAAGTTTGAAATGGATGCGGAAATGGATAGGGAGCCAATGAAGTGACTTGAGAAAAGGCGTAATATGGGCATGACGAGGCTGGTGGAAGATTAGTCGCGCAGCAGAGTGCTGAACAGATTGAAGGGGAGAGGGATGATTCAAAGGGAGACCAGCAAGGAGTAGGTTACAGTAGTCAAGACGGGAGGCGATTAAGGAGTGGATAAGCGTTTTAGTAGTGTGTTCAGAAAGGAAGGGGCGGATTTTGCTAATGTTGTAGAGAAAGAAACGGCAGGTCTTAGCTACGAGCTGGATGTGTGTGGAGAAAGAGAGAGGGGAGTCAAAGACAACCCCCAGATTGCGGGCAGAGGAAACAGGAAGGATTACAGAGTTATCCAGAGAGGATGAGAAGGGAGGAAGAGGAGGGGAGATATTAGGGGGAAAGATAAGAAGTTCAGTCTTGGCCATGTTCCATTTCAAGCGGCGGTGAGACATCCAGGCAGCAATGTCAGAAAGGCAGGCAGAGGTCCGGGTCTGGATTGCCGGGGAGATTTCTTATCTCTTCTTTTGTTTTCTTCACATCCTTCCATCAGCCCATTTCCAGTAACCCTCCCCAGTATCAGCCCCCTTTCCAGTCCTCCGCTCCCATTACCTTCCAATGTCAACCGCCTTACATTCCCACGACTGCCACTGGTGTCCATTCCCTTCCAGTGTCCCTCCTTCCCCACTGCCCAGTCCCTTCTAGTCCAAATACCATCCCATATATCAGCTCACGTCCACTCTCAGTGCCACCCCTCCAGTCAGCTCCCTTCCAGTCACCCTACCCTCTGTCCATCCCCCTTCCAGTGCCATTCACATGTCAGCTCCCTTCCAGCCTCCACCTCCATTACCCAACCACCTACCAATCCCATCCCCAAGTGTCAGCTCCCTTCCAGTCCCCCTTCAGTACATCCCAGGTGTCAGCTCCTTTCCAGCCCTCTCCTCCCCCGTATCAGCTCCCTTCCTGCCCCCTCCTTCCCCTGGCAGACCCTCTCAGTATCCGCTCCCTTCCAGTCCTATTCTACCATCCCCCTGCATCAGCCCATTTGTAGCCCTAACCCCTAGTTTTCTTCCAGGGCCAGCAGCACTCTCCTCCCCTCCCCCATTAGCCCATTTCCAGTCCCAGCCCATTTCCAGTTTTATCCCCCTTATCAGCCCACTCCAGTCCTAGCCCCCCAATCAGCCCATTACCAGTCCTAGCTCATTTCCAGTGCTAGCCCCCCATCTGCCCCTTACCAGTCCTAACCCCCCAATAAGTCCATTTCTAGTCCTAGCCCCCCAATCAGCCCATTTCCTGTCTTAGCCCCCCTAATCAGCCCATTTCTAGCCTAACCCCACCAATCAGCCAATTACCAGTCCTAGCCCCCCTTCCGATCAGTCCATTTTAGTTCTAACCCCCCCATCAGCCCATTTCCAGTTTTAACGCCCTCCCGATCAGCCTATTGCCATTCTTAACCCCCTATCAGCCCATTTCCAGTTCTAACCCCCCTCCCATTAGCCCATTTCCAGTCCTATCCCCCCTCCCGATCAGCCTATTTCCATTCTTAACCCTCTATCAGCCCATTTCCAGTTCTAACCCCCCCATCAGCCCATTTCCAGTCCTAGCCACCCCTGATAGTCCATTACCAGTCCTCGCCCCAATCCCGAGCAGCCCATTTCCAGTTCTATCCCCCCCCCCCATCAGCTCATTTCCAGTTCTAACCCCCCATCAGCCCATTTCCAGTCCTAGCCACCCCCGATAGCCCATTGCCAGTCCTAGCCCCCCTCTAGATCAGCCCATTTCCAGTTATAACCTCCCCATCAGCCCATTACCAATCCTAACCCCCTCCCATAGCCCATTTCCAGTCCTAGCCCACCCCCAATCAGCTCATTAATATTTCCTGTGCTACTACTCCCCGCCCAGCCCAGGGAAACTGGAAAAAAAAAACCCCAACTCGATCAGAGGAGCCGCTGCCGGAGCTCATACCGCTGTGGCAGCAGCAGAATGAAATGCCCCGTGGTCCCCCACCTCCCCGACAGAGCCCTCCTTGTATTTTCCTCAGCATCGGCTGGTTTTCAGAGCCGCGAAGAGAGAGTTTCCCTTTCTCACAGCTTTGTTAAAGCTGAGCCTGCCAGTGGACTTCCGGTTTGGCAATGAGCTGATCAGACAGGGGACGATCGGCTCCGGCTACTCTACCCCGAAAATCTGCAACAATCCTTTCAAAAAGTGGGGGATCACCACTAATTTCGCTGGCTGTTGGTTGAGGAGGCACCCGGTGAACGGCAGTGAGAGATCCAAGTGTGAGAGACAGGCTGATGGCAGCAAAACCACCTCAGAGGGAGAAGCCACGTGCCCCAGAGGAGTGGAGGAGTGGAGTGGAGGAGTGGCCTAGTGGTTGGGGCAAGGTACTTCAGGCCAGAAGGTCGGGGGTTCAAATCCCACTAGAGGACAGCAACCTTGGGCCGGAAGTACTGGGGTTTCTAGTCCCACAGGTGCTCCTTGTGGTCTTGGGCAAGCCACTTAACCCTCCATAGCCCATGTTCCCTGTAAAATAGTTATCTCCAAGTTATAATGCCCTGTTCAATGTAATTTCAGTTTGTTCAATGTAAACCGCACTGATGCAGAATAGCGCGGTATATAAGAGAATGTAATAAATAATAAAGAATGTAATAAATAAAGGTGGCGGAGGGGGCGCCTAAGAGCCCTAAATCAGCTGGCGATCAGAGCCTGGTGGCTGAGGTTAGTGCCGCGGTGGTACAGGCGTTGGATGCCCGATTTCAAAACCTGGCGGAGCAGATGCAAACTATCAGCCAGCGCTTCACTGAATTCACGGGACGTATCGAGCAGGCGGAAACCCGCATCTCTGATGTGGAGGACACTCAGCAGTCCCTGACAGCCAAAGTTGATGCCCTGGAACGTGTGGTGAAACAACAAGGCGAAAAGATCGATGACCTCGAGAACCGGGGGCGTCATAACAATCTCCGTTTCACTGGGATTGAGGAGAGTGTGGGAGATGGCACCCTGCTCGGCTATTTGACTGCCTGGATGGAGAAGCTGCTGAGCGGCAAGGGGGAAGGCCCCATACGGCTGGAGCGCATGCATAGGCTCGGCCCTAAACGTGAGCAGGTGAGGTGGCCACGTGCGGTCATCGCATGCTTTTTGGACTTTCGACAGAAGGAGGCTGTGCTGAGGGCTGCTCGCGGCCGCAAAGTATCAACCGGGGACACGGCACCTATCCTGGTCTTTCAAGACTATTCAGCCTTGGTGAGGCAACAACGACGCGCCTTCACCCCTATCTGTGCCCAGCTGATGAATAAAGGTGTTCGCTTCTCCCTGCTCTACCCGGCTAGACTGCGTGTTGACTACCAGGGACAGACCCGCTTCCTGCTGACATCGGGGGAGGCTCAATCTTTTCTGGACAGTTTGGCCGACGCCGCAGACCCAGCCCGGTGAGAGTGGGGGTGACCATACGGCAATGGGAGCAGTCACAGCGGAGGATTATTTCCCAGACTGAGGGGGGGCTTGGAAGGGCCTGTGGTGTTGGGGACTGATGATCCACCCTTCCTGGTCCTGAGATCGAGCCTGGTGGCTGGGGCATCCTGGCCGGAATCAGGAGGCGAGTGCCTGTAGTAGATTGTATGTATGAGGGCTTCGTTTATGTTGGCAGTGTGCTAATTGGCTTGCGATTGTGGGCCGCAGATACAAACTGTTACATTTTTGTGCCTGTTCTTCTTTGTTGCTCTTTTTATTTGTTTCGTTTGCAATACTGTTGCCTGTACTGCCCTGGTTCTGGGTTTTTGTTTCTTTTTTCTAGACTATGGGGATCAGTGAGTGGTTGATGCATGCATGCTCTGATGAGGGGGGGCAGGGGGTTTCTGGGGTTCTTTTTATGCTGCTTCCATGTTAGGGGGGTAGGCTGCGAGGGGGTGTGCACACTGTGGAGGGTTTCTTAGTTTGGCTCCACACTCTCTGCTATGGCGGGAAGGGGGAGGGAGTAGCATTGCTAATTAAGGCCAGGGGGTGGAGTTAGACGGTTCTCGTTGGGGGTCGGGGGGGATCGGGATCCTATGGAAGAGGCTCCGATATTGGAGGTGAGAAAGTGTGAGGGGCAGCCTCGTTCGTTTTGTGGTTACCCGGGGGCAGCTGGGAGAAGATAGGAGATGGGTTGGTAGCTGACTTCAGGAGGGATGAGGCAGCGAATCACTCCAGGGTGGGTTTTAACTAACACACTGCCCGTGGGGTGCCTCGCGACCACTCGGGGAATTCTGGAACCTGATGTTGAGTGGCTGTAGGTATGGGGTCTACTGCCCCAGTTGGTTTGGAGGGGGGAGAGGGGAAGGGAGTCTGGGATATAAGCCTTGGGATTGGGGGCGGCCTTGGGTCTATGGGGTAGGTTAAACATTCAGGTATAAGGTGATCTGGGGGGAGTGGGAGGAGGGGTAGAGCCGAATGCCATAGGAAGTTAGTTTGGTCTCATGGGGGGACCAGGTGGTAGTGAGGTAGGGGAGAAGTGGGGGGATGGGCAGAGGGGGGATGGACGGGGGGAGGGGAAGGTTTATAGGGGGAGGGTTAGTGTACACTCCACTACTGCATTTATGTTTGACCTGCATGCTTTCATCCAATAATCAAGGGGGGTTCCAGGCTGGGGGAGCCCCTTCTGTGCAAATGGAGGTTGTCGTGCTGACGGATCTTGACACTGCCCCGTGACTCTGAAGATTATTACATGGAACGTTTGTGGATTGGGGAATCCCATTAAGTGATACAAAATCTTACAGGCATTAGCCCGGCAGCGGTGTGATATTGCTCTCCTGCAGGAAACCCACCAGACGGCTGACGAGCACAGTAAACTGCATAAAGATTGGGTGGGGCAGGTGTGGGGATCACCTGCTAGGGGGAAAAAAGGGGGTGTAGCTATTTTGATTCATAAACGAGTTCGATTTGAGGTGATAACTGCGTTGGGAGATGAGGAGGGGAGATTCATGTTGCTATATGGAAACTTGGAGGGGAAACCTCTGCTTGTGGGGAATCTTTATGGGCCTAATGTGTTGGACCCCAGTTTTTATAGCGCACTGGCTTCCAAGGTGGAACAGCTGCCGGAGTGCCCCCTGCTTCTGGGAGGGGATCTCAATGGGGTCCTTGATGTAGACTTGGATACTTCTCGAGGGGAGGAGGTGAGGGAACGTGTTCCCACAGCCCGAATGCTGCAGCGTTTTTGTAAAAGACTGGGCCTGATCGATCCGTGGCAGCTGGTACATCCGCTGGAGAAAGATTTTACACATCAGTCTCGAGCACATGGATCCAGCGCTCGTATTGATTATCTCTTGCTGTCAGGGGGCTTGTTTGCGCAGACAGGAGACATACAGATAGGCCCTATGGAAATATCAGACCATGCATGGGTCTGGATGGAGTTGAGGTGGGGGGTGGATCCTGCACGGCCATGGATATGGCGATTCCCGCTGGAGCTATATCACGATGTTCGATTCCAGCAATTTATACAGCAACGATGGTGGGAGTTTGAGAGTGACCACCAATCCCATAAGGATGACCCTGAATTAGTTTGGGAGACAGCTAAAGTGGTGTTCCGGAGGGAGGTAATTTGGTATATGGCCCGGAAACGCCGGATGATTGCGGAGAGAATAATTTGTCTCGAGCGACAGGTCACTGGCTTACGACGCCTGTGGGCATGCACTCCGACACTTGTGAACAAGAAGAGGCTCTGGGAAGCACAGGTGGACCTCAACGAACTGCTGCATCAGCGGACCAAGAAGTCGGCTCTCTACTATCGCTATAAATTGCATTGCTATGGGGATAAACCTGGGAAACTGCTAGCCAGATGCTTGAGGGGCCACCGTGGTTCAGCGTTAATAGCGGCAATCCGGGATGATGGGAGACAGTTACATAAAGAGAGTACCGAGATAGCCCATGTGTTTCGCACCTCTTTAAAATCCTTGTATACTGCAGAATCAGCGCCCCGTATGGAATTGCAGGACTATCTGAGGGAGCTGAAGTTGCCCCAATTGAACGAGGAGCAGAAGGCGCTGCTGGACCAGCCCGTATCTGTGCAGGAGGTGTGTACGGCCATTTCTACAGCCTGCTGTTGTAAAACGCCGGGACCGGATGGTCTAGGTGCGGAGTTTTATAAGATTCTTAAGGAATTTGTAAGTCCCGTGTTAGTTGAGGTATTTGGTAGGCGTACGGAACAGGGGGGGTTTCGGTGGGGGCACAACCATGCTCATATCATACTGCTTCCTAAACCGGGCAAAGACCCCGTCCAAGCCTCATCGTATCAGCCGATCTCACTGCTAAATTTTGATTTAAAATTGTTGGCGAAGATTCTAGCAACGCGTTTGGCAGGAATGCTAGGCGATCTGGTGCATGAATCCCAGGTGGGGTTTGTTAAAGGGTGGTACGCGGTCCGGAACATGTGAAAAATATTGGCCTAGTTGGAGTGGGTACATGACCGACAGTTGTCTTCTTTGCTTGTTAGCTTCGATGCTGAAAAGGCTTTTGATAGGGTTGACTGGCAATACCTGCGTGGTCTGCTCCCACGATATGGTCTGGGTGGCTATTTCTGTAAAATGGTGGACAGCCTATATGCGCAGCTGACAGCTGGGGTCCTTTGTAATGGGATGCTCTCGGAGGCTTTCCCCTTGGAACGGAGTACCAGACAAGGGTGTCCACTTTCGCCTTTATTGTTCGTTCTTTCTCTGGATCCCCTGATATGGACCATAGAGGCCTCTCGAGCGATAAAGGGCGTTAGGATAGGGACGCAAGAGTTTAAGCTTGCGGCCTTTGCAGATGATCTCCTGGTGCATTTGCTCTCCCCAGATCATTCACTGCCGTGTATGTTGGCGGAACTTACGCAATTTGGATGCTTCGCGGGCTTGCGAATTAATAAAGACAAATCGGAAGCGTTGGATATTTCCGGTCGGTTGCGAGGGCGGTGGGAGAGGTTCCCGCTCAAGTGGGCTGTTAGAGAGTTTAAATATTTAGGGATTGTGCTTCCTAGCCGGCCTAATGCACTATATGGGCGTAACTTGGATCGTATCATCAGGGGGTTGCAAACTCAATTGCAGGCATGGGGGCACCTTCCGCTTTCCCTGTCGGGAAGGGTGGCGGCGATCCAAATGGTGATATTGCCGCGGATTTTGTATTGGCTGCAGACCCTACTGGTATGGTTGTTAAGTCGGGATTTGAGCCGGTTGGAATCCATTTTTAGAACATTCTTGTGGAAGGGAGGTAGAGCACGTATTCCGTGGATCCGGATGGTGGGGAAATGGCGGGAGGGGGGGATGGGACTTCCAAACCTAAAGGTCTATGCCCTGGCATGTCAAGCCAGGCATATTGGGGATTGGCTAGGAGGGACGGATGTCTATACGCCGAGGGTCTTGGAGGAATGTTTAGTGGCCCCACACACGTTGACGGGGGTCCTACATGGGGCGCATGGTGATTTACCTAGTAGGATAGTACACAGTGAGCTGATGGATTCTGCTAGAAGATCCTGGAAACAACTCAATACTTTTTGGAACACTCCGTGGAACGCATCTAGCTGGCTACCGATACAAGGGAATGTACAGTTTACTCCAGGTTCCGAAACAGCAACTTTCCGGGATTGGATTGATAGGGGATTGCGGAATATAGGGCATTTAGTCGATCCTACCGGAAAATGTAAGTCATTTTTGGCCTTGAGTCAGGAATATGACCTATCTTCTAGACATTGCTTTGCTTATATACAGGTCTCCCACTACGTGTCTTCGTTACCGCGGGAGGCGCTGAGAATAGAACGCTCAGCACAGATCATGGAATTTTTTGGTATAGGGGGGGACAATCTGCCATTGATTTAAGAATTAAAGCTTCGTTTGGATTGTGTTGGGGTAGTCCCGGACTATCGGACGGTAGAGGAAGCCTGGGAGGCGGAATTGCGCAGAAAGGTACTCCCCGGCATGGTTCGTACAGCTTTGAAACAGATAGTGAAAATTGTGCAAGGGGCACGGTGGAGAGAGGTGCAATTCAAATGTATCACCAGGGCTCATTTTTCTCTGCGGCGGGCGCTGCGTAGTCATATAACGACGGATGGTCGCTGCCCTCGATGTTTGGAGGGCTTGGCGACTTTGTTGCATATGTGGTGGGAATGTAGGTGCATCCGTTCTTACTGGGCTCGGATTTCTAGGTTTCTAAGTGGTCTTCTACAGCAGAGATTGTGTTGGTCTGCCCCCCTTGTGGTACTAGACCGGATCGATTCGCCAGGCCCTCTGAGAGCAGGGGAACGCTTGCTGATGCATAAGGCCTGTCTGGTGGGGAAGGGGCCGATTCTTTGCCTTTGGAGAGAGCGGGATCCCCCTACCTTTGGGGAATGGCGCAATTGTTTTCACCATTTCATGCTAACGGAGAGATGGTTAGCATGGGCAGTGTCAAACGTTGGACAGCTTTTATGCTTGTTTGGGAACCCTATATTCAGAGTTTGGGTGCTCGTTGTCGTAATGAAATTTTACAGGTGCGTAGTTGAGCAGGCTACGTAGGTGGACGGGGGGAGGGAGGTCAGTGGCATGTAGTTGTGGACCTCTCATGGATAAGGGGTGGAGTGTAGGGATGGAAGGGGGGGAAGGGGAGGGTAGGGTGGAGGGTGGGGGGCGGGGATGCTTTGTTATAACCCACCTGCTTGTTTTTGTTATCCGAGTCTCCGGGAGGGGATCAGAGTACACCCCTCCCTGGAGATGTTTGTATACTGTATGTTGATGTTATCTTGGTGGTCTGTAAATAAAGTATTAAAAAAAAAAAAAGCTGAGCCTGCCAGTGCTGATGGGAAACTGCTTTTTTTGAAGGCTGAGTGAGGTGGTCTTTTTGGGGGCAATTTTTGCCACCCCCAAAACTTTGCCGCCTGAGGCCATCGCCTCACTTGGCCTCATTATAGAACTGCCCTTGAATGGAAGGAAGTGAAAAAAAGAAAAGAAGAGACAAAAAATGGCAGATGGACTATAGACTATAGAAAATGTGCTAAGAGAAGACGGGAAAACGGGAGCCTCAGATCGGAACCAGCATGATCAGAGAATAAAATGGTCAGACAACAAAGGTAGAAAAAAATCATTTTATTTTCAATTTAATGATTGGACTTTGCACTACCTTTATATTTTACACAGTATGGGGAACTACATCTCTTATTTATCTGATATTGCACTGCCTGCAAAGTCTGTCTTCTTGGGGTTTCAGTTTAATTTTTGTCTATATATTTCTCTTTTTGTTTTGTGCTCATTTATTGATGAAGACCTGTCTGTATTGTGTGTGTGTGTACAACCAATGCTGCATATTCTGTCAGTACAGAATTTCTGTTTAAGAATGTGTAGAAGTCTTGCTCGTTCAGTTTGCGCATTGCCCTCTCTGCAATTTTTTTGGGGACAGGGGGTGGAGCAAGGGTGGGGTGGGGGCGGGGCAGGGTTGGGGTGGGCATGGGCAGAGCGTGACTAGCCATAGGTGGCGGGTTTTTCTCTTTCAAAAAGTTGGCAACCCTACTGGGTCAGTGTGTCAGGCTCCATCTCTGGGCCTATTCAAATCTAGGCTAAACACCCACCTCTTTGAGGCTGCTTTTGGATCTTGATCCCCTTATTCTCTTGTTTATCTCCCATGTGTGTTAAGACCATCTCTAGTCCCTTGTTTGCTGTGTTTCTGTCCTGCATAAACGATAAGCTCTATAGAGCAGCGACTGTCTCTTGGGTATATGTACAGTGCTATGTACACCTTGTAGCACCATACAAATGATAAGTAGTAGTAGTAGGGAGCCAAGAAAGAAGACAAGGATCCTAGGAGCCCAAGAAACACAAAGGGCCAAGAGCTACCTGTAACCACAAGTACGTCCGACTCCAGATCTTAAGGTTTTCTGGAAGAAGCTAATGCAAGAGAGAGGTTTCCCAGCTCTAGGACTGCCTTCTATTATGTTTTTATTTCTGCCACAACTAATATTTCATTACTGTTCGTGATTACCTAAGAACATAAGATATGCCATACTGGGTCAGACCAAGGTCCATCAAGCCCAGTATCCTGTTTCCAACAGTGGCCAATCTAGGTCATACGTACCTAGCAGTTTCCCCAAAAGACACAGGTTCCACAATGCTTGTACTGGGTCAAGCATTGATATCCTGGGTCCCTTCTTAATAATGATTTATGGACCTTTCCTCCAGGAACTTGTCCAAACCTTTTTTAAACCCAGCTACACTAACAGCTTTTACTACATCCTCCGGTAACAAATTCCAGAGTTTGATTACATGTTGAGTGAAAAAATATTTTCTTTTATTAGTCTTAAATAGTTTACCTTGTAGCTTCATTGCATGTCCCCTAGTCTTTCTATATTCTGATAACGTAAACAATTGATCTACGTTTACCCGTTCCACTCCGTTCATTAATTTATAGACTTCTATCATATCTCCCCTCAGCCGTCTCTTTTCCAGGTTAAAGAGCCCTAACCTTTTTAGCCTTTCTTCATAGGAGTATCCTTCCATCCCCTTTACCATTTTGGTGGCTCTTCTCTGAACCTTTTCTAATAACGTTATATCCTTTTTGAGATACGGTGACCAGAATTGCACACAATATTCAAGGTGCGGTCTCACCATGGAACGATATAGAGGCATTACAATATCCTTTGTTTTATTTTCCATTCCTTTCCTTATGATACCTAGCATTCTATCTACTCTCTTGGCTGCCGCTGCACACTGGGCCAAGGGTTTTAACATGTTATCCACAATGACGCCTAAATCTTTTTCCTGGGTGCTGGTTCCTAATGTGGAACCTTGGAAGACATAAGAATACAAGAATACCTAATACATTTCTGTAAAGGCCTTTGGTTCAGAACACAATTTCTGGCTAGAATGAATTATTGCAGTGACTGAGAAGTGGATCTAAGGCTGCCATAAACCTCCCAGCGCATACTGGTCCCCTCCAGGAACCCTAACATTTCCAGAGAGCTAAGCCTGGAAGAACAGTATTGACTCTCTGAAGCTGTGCTCCCAGTCTGCTAAATAGGTGTGAATCCAAACAAAAAAAATCCCAATCTTCCTCTAAAAAATTATTGAATAATTATACAAACACCAAAATAGTCTATACATAATATAAAGGGAATGAGAAAAAGACCTCAGTGACAATTTCCAAGGCCTCTATGGGCTTATACCGTCACAAGAACATCATTGGTCAAAAAAACTTCCACCTATTTTTTATCAATTCAAACAGTTCTTCCAATTTTTTAAGTGATATTCTTCCGTCCACATGTGCAATCTATACTTCATTAAGATTCATTTGCATTCGCTTCATCACAGGGATACCTCCCTTTCACTGGATGGAAATCTCCACTGTGTGTCAGCATCTCCAACGCTGTCAGCATTTTGTCATATTGCTGTTTTAGGGAGATCAAGACTATAATGAAGGGACACAAAGCAGATGTCAATATCTGAATCCCAACTTATTCCCATCAATCATACATATCTCAAACACTCTTACACTAAAGAGGGCTTTCTACCATCAAAAACCACCACCTCCAACCTGCAGGAACATAACCTTCTCTTCTTCCAAAAGGACACTTGTATAACCTTCACATTACTCATCATGCATCTAAAACTCAACATCCATGTAGAACTACACAATATCACACCCACTAAAAACAACCACCAACATGCATTTACAGTATATTATAATCATACCACTCACCACTTGATAACATATTCTCAAAGCATTCACAACATGCATGACATTAAAAATGTCCCAAATACATCTAACGATTCATCCTGTATGTCCTGTTGTTTCATTCAATTCCATCAGGTACCCATTCAACTCGATGCTATTATTTATACTATACAAACTACAGCCACAGCCTTCTTAAAAAACATATATTGATCATAAACTTGATATGTCTTTTAACCATTTTTTCCCACATGCCAAGATTCATTCCATTCTGTTAAATTTTTGTAGCGTTATTTTTCAACCAGACAGATAGACAAACAGACAGACATTTTTGACTACTTTTGTATCATTTTCTTTTTCAAACTTCTGCTGAATTGGAAAGAATAAAACAACACAGAACATTTCTTTTTGTATAAAGGGGTTTTCCTGTGGGGAAATCTATGCTTTTAATCAGTGGCATATAATGCATTTCAGGCCTTTTAGAAGTGATGCCAAGCTGGGAGAAGGACACTACTAGTTCTGTCTTCATAGAGACCCCTTCTGTCTGGAGAAACATCCTCGGTGAGAGAGGATATTGCATCACCTGGAGGGCATATCCTGGCTACAGGATCACTTCCTGCCATGTCAGGTTAATGCTCTCCTTCCAGGTAACCTTTCTCCTTTAACACAGAACAAGGGTTGACAGACTGGAGGTGGGACTTCTCTATTATGTCCCTCTATATATATCTCTGTTTCAGCTCTTCCAAGTCTGCTACTCTAGCATCCAGAGATCAAATTCATCCTCTGGCAGCCAGGAGCTTTTTGCACTGAATGCACATATATGGCCTTTTACCAACTGGGAGGTAATAATGCATGTGGCCAGAGCCAGGCCAGGGTATCTGATGCCTAGGTGTACCTTCAGTTGTGCTCCCTTCCAGGGCAGCTCAAAGCCCTAGCCCCCTGTAGTCCATCATCTACCCTTTCCTACCTCCCACTGTAGTCCAGCGTCTCCCCTTCCCTACCCCCATAGTCCAGCATCACCCCTCCTTTACCCTACCCACATGTTTAGCATCTCCCATTCCTTTCTTTAGCCATCATAGTTAAGTATCTCCCCTTCCCAACCCCTCACCTGTGTCCAGCATCTCTTTCCCTTTCCTAACCCTTGTGTCCAGCATCTTCCCCTCCCAACTCCCCCTGTCTAGCAACGTCCCCTCTTCTGTTCCCCAGTCTGCTTCCTCCCTTCTTCTGCTGCTGATGTCCCCTTAGCACCTGGGCCATTCAACTCCTGCAGCTCCAAACGACACTGTCAGCATTGCGGTGGGCCTGCTGTCTCTCACCCCTTATGAAGCAAACTCCTGTTCGGCAGTTGGGAGCAGCAAGACGTGAGCACGTGCATTTGATCAAAGGCCTGCATGCTAACAGTGACACCTAATCCAAATAGTAATAGCACCAGCCCTACATGTGACAGTCAGTGCAAAAGACTGAATAGCCCCCATTTTACTGCTGTCTGAATCTTAGTACTGGTGAGTTGTTTAGTTATTTAAAGATGCTAAGGGTGTAGGGACAGCTCAACAAATATAAAAACCCTTAAGATTATTTTGTATATTTGATGTTTGCTTCTCAATAAAATGCATATAACCTGTTGATAAGGGTTTATTGCTTGCTAGTGAAAATAACCTGTGGTGAAAATTTTCCCTTTTGTCTTTTTAATAAATATTGTCAAAGTAGAAAAAATAATCACTCAAAAATCAAACATAGTTAACTTCAAGTCAATCAGGTGAACATTCTCATTTTCAACTGTCCCAAATATAGCTATACAGGAGGTTTCAGACTTATTTGGCATTTATTTAAGCAATCAGAAGACTAAATGCTCATGCCTGATTGCATCACCGACCATCCTTAAAACCCCCCAGCCTATCCATATGAAAATCAAAAGAACTTAACTGCCGGTTTTCTCTCTCAGCAGCTACAGGCACAGGTGCTCTTCCCAAGTGAATAGCTATATTCAGCTTATACCCAATATTCAATGGCGCCAATTGAACGTTTCGCTTCAAACGAAGCTTCTTCAGGGGTAGAACTGTTCTAAAAACAAAATATACCAATATATTACCACTCACTCTTATAAACTCTTAGTAACATTGTACCTAAAACGTACCAACCTTTTCATCCCAACCATACATTCTCATTAATACACACAAAATAAAACCTCAACCTTAAAAAGACCCACACACATTCAAAAACCTTCAAAAACTGAATCCAGAATACCAATGATGCTGCAAACGTCCGTTCAAATCGCACATCTCAACCTAGGTGACACGGAACACAAAAACACCGCGCATGCGGAATGCAAGACAGCAACCCACCTAAAATACGGAAACCCTAATGACGTCAGCTTTCAGAGTGAAGAAAAACATATGAAAAGCACCACTGAAAACATCACCATTCATTATAATTATAAGTAAAGAACACCAACCAAACCCTAAAATACAGAAATATAGAAATCAAACAACAAACATCTCACAATGAGAATCATCAAACCGCAGTTTAGATCATGAAACCACAGATCCCTCAATCTAAACGCCATTGGCAATAGAAGGGGCACACGTAGCACCCATGGCCACCCCTGAGATCTGCTGGTAAATTACCCCTTCGAACACAAAATAATTCTGAAACACTGCTAACTTAACCAGTTGTAAAATAAACCCAATCAAAGCATCTGATAAATCACCCCGACGATGAAGAAACAGTTCAACTGTTCATACGCAGCTTTCTGGGGGATACTTGTATAAAGTGCCCTCACATCCAGTGTGATTAATAGTGTTTCAGAATTATTTTGTGTTCGAAGGGGTAATTTACCAGCAGATCTCAGGGGTGGCCATGGGTGCTACGTGTGCCCCTTCTATTGCCAATCTCTTCATGGGGAGATATGAAGAACAGTGGATAGTGGCATCTTCATATTCATCTCAAATAAAATTGTGGTGCAGATATATTGACGATGTGTTTATGTTTTGGAAGGGATCGGTTGAGAGTTTAGAGCAGTTCTTTCAGTGTCTGAATAATCTAGATCCAAATATTCAGTTTACCTATTCTTACCATCGTGAACAGATGGTATTTCTTGACGTGATTATTTACAAATGTGGGAGTAGTTGGAATACTTCCGTTTATAGGAAACCTACTGACAGGAATACGTTCCTCCATTATGATAGTGCCCACCCAGTCAGGCTTTGGAATGATCTCCCCTTTTCCCAGTTCGTTAGGTATCGGAGGAATTGCTCCGAGCTGGTTGATTTTCAAAAGGCTTCTAGCCTTCTTTCAGCTAATTTTGTGGATAGGGGTTACCCGCGGCACATAGTCAAACATGCATACCAAAGGGCGCTGTTTAATAATCGAGAGTTATTGTTAAGGCCGATTGCATCAAGAGATGAAGAAGATACTGAATTTGTGAATTTGATTACAAAATACTCGATGTTTAGTTCCCGAATTCAGCGCATCGTAAATAAGCACATGAATGTGCTAAGCACAATTCCTGGGTTGATTAACAAGTGGGTTCGATGTGTATGGCAACGCCATCAAAATCTTAAGGAGATAATGAGTTCTGCTGTGTTACGTCCTGTAGCGTCAATTTCCGACTCTACAGCACAAGTAGGTCATAGGAGATGTGGGAATTGCATAATTTGTCCCCTGTCTTGGGAGATGATGACCTTTACATATCACGATGTGACGTATAAATTAAGGAGTCAGACTTCATGTCTATCCTCATATACAGTATACGGTATTCTGTGCTCTTGTGGGCTTTTATATATTGGTAAGACAAGTAGATCTTTGAAAATATGTATGCTGGAGCACAAGAGTAGGCTTAAGAACAAGGTTTATGATGCCCCTATTGTACAACATTGTATTGATCAAGGGCACACTTTTGATGGTCTAAAATGTTTTTGTGTTGAACATGTAACAGCTGGGATAGCTGGCCGATCGCGTGAGAAAACGTTAATACAATGTGAACAAAGGTGGATCTTTAAGTTGCAGACGGTTGTTCCTTGTGGTCTCAACATGGAGATCGACTGGGGTAGTTGTATGTGATAGTTTTGGTTTTCTGATCGTCCATGTAGATAGATCGCTGTCCTATGTTATTGTCTAGGGTAGTGCCGAAGCCATGGCGTTTAGATTGAGGGATCTGTGGTTTCATGATCTAAACTGCGGTTTGATGATTCTCATTGTGAGATGTTTGTTGTTTGATTTCTATATTTCTGTATTTTAGGGGTTGGTTGGTGTTCTTTACTTATAATTATAATGAATGGTGATGTTTTCAGTGGTTCTTTTCATATGTTTTTCTTCACTCTGAAAGCTGACATCATTAGGGTTTCCGTATTTTAGGTGGGTTGCTGTCTCACATTCCGCATGTGCGGCATTTTTGTGTTCCGTGTCGCCTAGGTTGAGATGTACGATTTGAATGGATGTTTGCAGCATCATTGGTATTCTGGATTCAGTTTTTGAATGTAATGTGTGTGGGTCTTTTTGAGGTTGAGGCTTTATTTTGTGTGTATTAATGAGAATGTATGGTCGGGATGAAAGGTTGTTACTTTTTAGGTGCAATGTTACTAAGAGTCTATAAGAGTGAGTGGTAATATATTGGTATATTTTGTTTGTTTTAGAACAGTTCTACCCCTGAAGAAGCTTCGTTTGAAGCAAAACGTTCAATTGGCGCCATTGAGTATTGGCGTTGGGTATAAGCTGAATATAGCTATTCACTTGGGAAGAGCACCTGTGCCTGTAGCTGCTGAGAGAGAAAACCGGCAGTTAAGTTCTTTTGATTTTCATATGGATAGGCTGGGGTTTTTTAAGGATGGTCGGTGATGCAATCAGGCATGAGCATTTAGTCTTCTGATTGCTTAAATAAATGCCAAATAAGTCTGAAACCTCCTGTATAGCTATATTTGGGACAGTTGAAAATGAGAATGTTCACCTGATTGACTTGAAGTTAAATATGTTTGATTTTTTAGTGATTTTTTCTATTTTGACAATATTTTTCACTCTAAAAGATTGACCAGTGGGGTTTTTTAATAAATATGCCTGGGGTAGGTGAGAAAAAAAAGACTAAAACACTGGGCACACATTGCTTCCAGATACTTTAAACAAGCTAATACCTAATTGTTGATTTTTAATGAAATAAAAGTATATAATTTACTGATAAATCAACAGTCTCTCTCCTAAGCTTCAAGTTACCAAATTTGCTAGCAAAGCAACGCTCGCTTACTTGCAGAGGCTTTGTCCGCCCTCAGGAAGTAGTTTTGTTTGCCACGCCTATAACCTTAAAACATTTTAATTTAACTCAACCAGTTCTGTGGTAGAGGCCATTAATAGTACTACAGGGCCTTAATTTACCACAGAAATATTTTTCATTTATCTCAAATATTTGCCCTGTCTTTAGACTAGGCCTAAGCAGCTGCATCATAAGAACATAAGATATGCCATACTGGGTCAGACCAAGGTCCATCAAGCCCAGTATTCTGTTTCCAACAGTGGCCAATCTAGGTCATATGTACCTAGCAGTTTCCCCAAGAGACACAAGTTCCACAATGCTTGTACTGGGTCAAGCATTGATATCTTCGGTCACTTCTTAATAATGGTTTATGGACCTTTCCTCCAGGAACTTGTCCAAACTTTTTTTAAACCCAGCTACACTAACAGCCTTTACTACATCCTCCGGTAATAAATTCCAGAGTTTGATTACACGTTCAGCGAAAAAATATTTTCTTTTATTAGTCTTAAATAGTTTACCCTGTAGCTTCATTGCATGTCCCCTAGTCTTTCTATATTCTGATAAGGTAAACAATCGATCTACATTTACCCGTTCCACTCCGTTCATTAATTTATAGACTTCTATCATATCTCCCCTCAGCAGTCTCTTTTCCAGGTTAAAGAGCCCTAACCTTTTTAGCCTTTCTTCATAGGAGTATCCTTCCATCCCCTTTACCATTTTGGGGCTCTTTTCTGTACCTTTTCTAAAATCGCTATATCCTTTTTAAGATACAGCGACCAGAATTGCACACAATATTCAAGGTGCGGTCTCACCATGGAACGATATAGAGGCATTATAATATCTTTTGTTTTATTTTCCATTCCTTTCCTTATCATACCTAGCATTCTATTTGCTCTCTTGGCCGCCGCTGCACACTGGGCCGAGGGTTTTAACATGGTATCCACAATGACGCCTAAATCTTTTTCCTGGGTGGTGGTTCCTAATGTGGAACCTTGCATCGTGTAACCATAGTTTGGGTTGTTCTTCCCTAGGTGCATAACCTTGCACTTGTCCACATTAAATTTCATCTGCCATTTTGATGCCCAGTCTTCCAATTTATCAAGATCCTCTTGCAATTTTTCACAATCCTCTTGGGTTTTAACAACTTTAAATAGTTTTGTGTCATCTGCAAATTTGATAACCTCACTCGTTATTCCACTTTCCAGGTCATTTATGAATACGTCAAAAAGCAGCGGACCCAGCACAGATCCCTGGGGTACACCACTATTCACCTTTCTCCATTGGGAAAATTGGCCATTTAGCCCTACCCTCTGCTTTCTATCTTTTAACCAGTTCTTGATCCACAATAGTACACTGCCTCCTATCCCATGACTCTAGTTTTGCAAAAGTCTCTGATGAGGGAGCTTGTCAAAGGCTTTCTGAAAGTCCAGATACACAATATCAACCGACTCACCTTTGTCCACCTGTTTATTCACTCCTTCAAAAAAACATAACAGATTAGTAAGACAAGATCTTCCTTGTCTAAAGCCATGTTGGCTGTCTCCCATTAGGTTGTGACTATCTACATGCTGAGTAATTTTATTCTTTATGATGGTTTCTACCATTTTTCCCGGTACTGATGTCAGGCTCACCGGTCTGTAGTTTCCCGGATCACTGCAAGAAACTGAATCAGTAAATGAGATTAACATAAAGGGTGTATATTGGTATCTGGGCTCTTTCTCTTATTACGGGCAGCTGAATTCTGGAATTCATGGTCAGGGTTGTCACAAGAGGCAGGTAAAATGGATGCCTGGAGCACTCTGTCGTTGCTGCTTACACTTTACTGTAGCCTGGAGAGGGTTGCTGCTGGCAGCTGTACTATCAGGAGGAGACTGTCTCTGTCCTGACTCACATCATTGGTCCACTGCCCTGCTCGCCTAGCTCTCAGCACAGCATTTCCCTACTCCCGCCCTGCACCACCCCTGGCCATAGGAATCTGACAGGAAAATTGACGTTAACCAGAGCTGGATTTAAGATTTTGGCAACTATAGGCAAGATCAGACAGCAGATTCAGGGGGGTGGGGGGAGGTGTTAGAAATCCCAAAGACTAGAGAACCTGAACAGGGACACGGGAAGACTATAGTGCCATAACAGTGTCCCTTTGAAGTAGCACATGCATATGGCTCTAAGGCAGGGGTTCTCAACTCAGTCCTCTGGATACTCCTAGCCATGCACTGCCTCTATGGTATGCAAATGGTATGCAAGAGCATATTCACTATGGCTATCCTGAAAACCTGACTGTCCAGGTGTGTCCCAAGAACTAGGTTGAGAACCCCTACCCTAAATCAAGCGGAAACAGGCTCCGCTTTGACACCTGCAAAATGTAATCTTCACTTCTAGTCCATGCTATCCCTAATGAGAGAGATTTGCCCACTACCTCTATTGTATGCAAATCTGGTGCATATTCATTAGGGATATCCTGAAAACATAGCACAATAAGAGGGAGGAGTAGCCTAGTGGATGGGGCAAAGTACTTCAGGCTGGAAGGTCGGGTGTTCAAATCCCACTAGAGGACAGCAACCTTGGGGCGGAAGGACTGGGGTTTCTAGTCCCACAGATGCTCTTTGTGGTCTTGGGCAAGCCACTTAACCCTCCATTGCCCATGTTCCCTGTAAGTATTAGTGTATGTGTCTCATATCCCCGCGTGTTAAATGTATCCCCCAATTGTGTTGTGACTGCTTTGATTGAAGGATAAGGCAGTATACAAAAACTGTCTAAATAAAAATAAAATAAACAATAGTGGTCCTGGAGGGCTGGGAAAGAGTGGAGACCAAGGCCCTAGGCAGTTGCCTATATTGTCTATACCTAAACAGAGTGCAGGGTAGCCACAAGGTGAAAAGAACCAAGGAGGACGGGGTTCAATTCCCACTGCCTCTCCCTGTGATGTTGGTCAAATCACTTAACTCTCCATTGCCTTAAGTACAAACTTGTGAGCCTGCAGGGCAGGGACAGCCTAAGCACTAGACTAGACAAACTAGGGCGTTAACTTCTGGGGAGGGGGCAGCAAAGTACAGGGCATTCAAAGCTAAACAATAGATTTTGACAGCCAAAGAGTGGCAACACCTTGAGCCAACAGGGGACAGAGAAGTGCCACTGAACCTTAATGAGCTATTACTGAAAAAGGCACGAGCTAAATGCAAAATCTCCTTGCCTTCCTCAAATGGCTGGATGCCTAGTCTTCTGTTATGACTGTTTGAAATGGACTGAGTCTTATCACTTGATTTTGAGTGCAGGAATAGACTAGTAGTTAGAGTACAAGCCTAGCACCCAAGAGATCTGGGCTTGATTCCCACTGGCACTCCTTGTGACCTTGGGCAAGTCACTTCACCCTCCATTGCCTCGGAAGAAAAGGCCTAGCAATCTATTTCCGGCCATACCTTGCCAAGAAAACCTAGGGGCTGCTGAGTCGGCATTGACTTGATTGGCACTTAAAAAAAAGGACAGTAGAGCTGAGATTTGAGCCCCTATCATATAGACAGTTACACGCACGCCATTTTTTAACATTCTAATAAAGCCGTAAAAAATGAAAAAGCACTGGGGTTGAATCCACTGCGGGTGCAAAAAGGAAAGGAGAATCAGAAATAAGACCAGATCCGAAGAGGACTCCAAAGGGGTCGGATGACGTTTCAGCCCTAACAGCCCCGCCCACCAGATGACGTCAGGCTACGGGCGTGCTACTAGCCCAGGGAAAAGCAAAATAAAGAAAGGAACAGCCCGCAGAGCAGAAAAGCCTCCTGGAGGGAGGACCACTTAGAGCAGCCTTACCTGACGGCTTGCAAATTAAAAAAAAAAAAAAAAAAGGAAAATTATAGACATACAGACAGACAGACGGGGTTTCAGCTACAGCTCAACACTAGCCCCCAGCCCGATCACCTGTCCTGGGTGAGGACTCGCAGGTAAGAAGCCCTAGGCAAGACCTTATTCTGCTTACTGCGTGCCCCACTGACAGTGTGGGAGGATGCCGAGCGAGCTAGCGCTTAACACTAGCCCAGTCTTGCCCCAAGTGAATCGTGAGGCCCGCCGTTTCTGCAAAATACTCTGTGCAATATTAGCAATAACAGCCAAGAAATTAATTTATTTTTATGGTGGTGGTTTTAGTTGGTTCCCGTTCATTTTTTTTTTTTTTTGCGATCTCTTTGTAATTGAAATACACACGAGATTAGGGTAAAACGAGAGGAAAACTCCCCACTCCAAAGCATTTTGTGTTCATATTTACGGGTTTGTGCTTAGGAAGGAAGAGGAGGCTGAGGTTGGATTTGCTAATCAAATCTCCTTTTGTAGGTTTGCAATCGGGAAGTAACTCCCCTTGGGCAAGGGCTGAGCTATTTGCATTTTGTTTTGGTGCGTTCTTGTTGGGGGAGATTTGATGATGGAGGTTGTCCTGTATCTAGAATAGGAAAGATTTGGTTTACATGTAGGAGAAAAAGAAAAAATCCCAATCCGAATCGTTCCTTGAGTAGGTGAGGCAGGGCACCGCGCTGATTGGAAGTACTCTGTACCTGATGGTTTTTCAGCCGCACAGCAGGCTATCGTTCAAAATCCAGTGCATGTCGATCAGCCCATTCTGAGTACTAGAAATAAGATGTTAGTGAAAAGAAATGGCCCCGAAGGGGTCGGTCTTTTAAGTTTAAAACCACGAGCCTTTGTGCGGCCCGCTAGGAGGCTGACTGAATAAATGCCAACCCGTGCAAGGTGATTTCTGCCCCTTTCCTGCGAGCTCCTGGCCAGACACTAGACAGGGGCCGGGCTGGGAGTAGTTGCGAGCGCAACCATTGGGCGGCCAGTATTGGGCGTCGCTTCCATCGCTGCAAGGCGAGAACTGGGGAGGGGGGACGCAAATGCACATAACTAGCGTGCACCCTGCAAGAAGGAGCGGGCTTGGAGTTTCATTCCTGAATGCTGGAGGAGATGAGAGAAATTCGCGATTACTTGTTCATACCTGGATGGGATTTTGGCAAGGGATTAACCTGTCTCTGTCCTGGGGTCTGGTTTAGCTGGTCTTTGCCCTCCATGGTTTCGGGGAGGGAGAGGGGAAGGGGCACCCTATGATAGGTAAGAAATGCATAGTGGGATGCTTACATGACATGAAATTTAGACACTTCATCAATGTCCTTATGACCAGGGTACATAAAGGAAACTTTAAAACGGCCCTTGAACGTAAGACTTTTTAAAGTTTAGATGATCCTACACCTTAGAAGTGATAAGAATGTTAAGAAAGGGCCTATGTATTTAATTTATTTGAAATTATAATACCTATTTATCACTTATTGTAAATCTGGCTTTTCTTATTCATTATGATCTTGTAAATTCTATTGCCTATCATCTTCTGATCACTCCGCAAACACCACCTCCTCCAGTCTTTCCTATCACTGTATGCCTTTTATGATTCACCTATGTTTGATGGTAATGTGGTGTTTTGCTCATTCTGATCTCAGGAGGGGGATATTAGCTCCTAAAGCTAATTAAAAAATGAAATAAGCTAGTACAAGAAAAAAACAAAACACTTTTTGTGTTAAAACCTTTCATACCCTGCCTTAATAAGTAAGGTGTTAAGTCTTTCCCAGGATGAAATACTCTGCTCTTGTACTTAAATTCTTTTTATTAAAGCTTTTGTTCCAGAGGTGACTGCCAAAAGCTACAATCTGAGTGTAATATACACTGGAAGCATGTTAGGACCATTGTTATCACATAAGAAAAAGAGAATTTATTTGGAACAGTGGCTCAAGGGTAGTTGCTGCATGTCCCAAGTCAGCCGCCTATCTGCATGTCACAGAGCTGATGCCTGCTGGGGATAGGGGAAGTGGGAGATGCTGAGTGAGTGCTGTAGATAAAGCAGGAGCAGTGGAAGGGAGACCAATTCAACCCATCCCTGCCCCGGCCTTTCGAGTTCCCCAGTTGCTAATGCTGTGTAAAAGAAAGTTGATTGGGTCCATGGCCCCAGTGGCCCACCCCATTCCACATAGCTCCGCACATAGCTCTTTAGTACACTTCATGCCTGCACTGCAGTACCCCCTGCTGTTCTGGTGGTGTGAGGAAGCTGGGAATGGAAGCTCCGTGCACAGAGGCCATGAGTGTAGCAGGTGCTGAGGTCATGGAGCTGGGAGATTGTTGGAAAATGAAGCAAACAGTTTGAAATACATGAAAGCAGCATGCCAAAAGGAAGAAATTGATTTTGTTATTATATTTGAGATTCTTTCCCCAAAAGGTTCTTTGTGACATATAGCAGTAAACATAATACATAGATATAAAGCAAAATACAAGATATAAAATAAATTAATACATAATAACAGAGGCCTACAAGAAGGAATAATAAAAAGAGAATATTAACAGTACTCCAGGATATCAAAGCCCAAATAAATTAATAAACTGCATAAGTAAAGAGGAAAGGTCTATACTTTTTCTGGAATATGATGGCTTGGATCTCTAGAAACAGACGTCTAAAGTTTCTATGCAAAACAAGAGAGCTTGTAACTGGAGAAAATACCTTGAAGGAATCAGAAAGGGAAAACCATGGGCGTAAAACTTCAAGTACAGAATCCAGCTTAAAAACAAAAGGAGCAAAACCATGCAAGATACTCGTATGTAGTGAGATTCCTATGGTGAAGTTATTGCATCCCATCTTGACTGTGAGAAAAAAGGACAGCTGAGGAAAAGTTAGAGTCCTTGGTAGGGCTCTCTTGCTTATTTCAACAGGTACCAAAGCTTCACCAACTGAACAATGGCTAGAAAAAATTGTATCGCCAAAGCTGTTGTCCCTGTTCAGACAGAGAGCCTGATGCCAGTTGAAGGACCAGTTCCATGTGCAGGAAGCCTGCAAGCTGAAGCCCTCATGAAATAAGTGGAGGAGCTCAGAGAAGAGGTGGCGAGACTGAGAAACATTCAAGAGTGCGAGAAGTAGATTGATGAGATGCTTCTTGAAACATCCAAGCTCTCTGACAAAGGTGAAGATGGGAGGCTACAGAATGAAGAGAGCTGGATGCAAATCACCAGAGCCTGCAGAATCAACACTCCACTAGCCCTTGAACTGAAGAACCAGTATGCATCTCTGGAATTGGTGGAGGTGGAAGCATCCCAGGAAAGGGAAGAACCACAGTTTGAGTGCCCCAAAGTTGCAGAATAGTGACCACAAGGAAGCAAAGGGTAGTGGTGGTTGGTGACTCTCTTCTGAGGGGTATTAGTGTCCATCTGCCATCCAGACTTGATATCCAGAGAGGTGTGCTGTCTGCCAGGTGCCAAAATCCAAGACATTACAGAGAGTTTGCTGAGACTCATCAAGCCTACTGACTATTATCCAATATTGCTCATCCATATCGGCACAAATGATACTGCTAGGTAGCCCTCCAAGCATATCAAGAGGACTTCATGGCTCTGGGACAGACTGTGAAGCAGATAGGTGTACAGGTGATGGTCTCCTCAATCCTCCCTGATGAGGGTAAAGGCCGAGTCAGAGAAGCTCGGATCCTGGAGATGAATACATGGCTACGTGGAAGGTGTCATTGAGAGCGTTTTTGGTTTTCTGAACCATGGGATGATCTTCCAAGGGCTGCAGAGCAGAGATGGTGTCCATCTGTCCAAGAAGGGTCGAAGTATCTTCCACAGCAGACTGGCTAACCTACTGAAGAGGGCTTTAAACTAGATTCATTGGGGATGGGTAAAGAAAGCCTCCCGGTAAGTGAAACATTAAATACCTCTGTAGAAATGGGTAACGGGCAACATCTCGAAAGTGGTGTGTATAACTGCCCAAAGCCTGGGAAATAAGATCTCAGATGTTCAGACTTTAATGAAAGAGGCTGACTTGGATTTAATGGCAGTTATGGAGACATGGTTCACGGACAACCATGACTGGGATGTGAGTATACCGGGATATACAGTACCTCATTCAGGAAGAGAAGGAGAGGAGTGGCGGCACTATAAGTAAAAAATAAAACAAACAAAAAAAATATATATATCTGATGATGACTGGACGAGAGATGATCTCCCACTATGACACATCTGAAACACTTTCCCCATTGGTAAGCAGCAAGTCCAGTATGGCTCCTTCACGTGTGGGTTCTGTTACCAGTTGCCGGAATAGTTCTCCCTCTAAAGAATCTAAATTTCCTTACTTCTAGATGACACTTCAGCAGGGATGAGCCAATCAATATCCAGCATGTTGACATCACCCATCAGTAGCATTTCTCCTTTCATGGCAATACTGCATATGTCTTCTATTAAATCCCTGTCCATTTCTTCTCCCTGTGAGGGGGTCTGTATATCACACCAATGCAAATGGATTTCTCATTCTCTCTTTCTAGTTTAACCCACAGTGGCTCCTCACTCCCTCTTAAGCCTTGTAATTCTATAGTTTTTATGTATTTATGTATGAAAGAGGCTGACTTGGATTTAGTGGCAGTTATGGAGACATGGTTCACGGACAACCATGACTGGGATGTGAGTATACCAGGATATACAGTACCTCATTCAGGAAGGGAAGGAGAGGAGTGGCGGCACTATAAGTAAAAAAGAAAACATTTTACCAATGGGGAAAGTGTTTCAGATGTGTCATAGTGGGAGATCATCTCTCGTCCAGTGATCATCAGATGGTTTAGTTCAGTATTAGGATTAGGGCTAATAAAAATCCATGCAAAAGCAAGGGTTTTAGATTTTAAGAAAACTAACTTTGTCATGATGGGATAATACTTCAAGAAATCATTAGTAGGATGGGAACATTCGGGGGATGTAGAAAAGCAAACTGGCAAAACTGAAAGGGGATATTTTAAAGGCAAGAAACCTTTTTGTTAGAAAGGTAAATACATGTAAAAGGAAAAGGAGGCCACTATTGTTCTCAAAAGAAGTAGCTGAAAAGATGAAGAAAAAGAAGGGAGGCCTTCATAAAATACAAGAGATCAGAGAGAGGAAGGCAAGCATCTATATTTGAAAAAACCTATGGGCCGATGCAGAAAGCTGACACTGAAGTTGTGCTCCATCGACTTTTTACGCCTATTTGCAGTGCACCGATAGCATGCGACTTCAGTGCCGGCATGCAGAAAAGGTCTCATATGCAAATGAGCCACGCGTTAAACTGTGCACAAAATGGCAGCATTAAACTGGGAGCAAGCCAAACTCATGCGCAAAGAAGGTGGTGCTAGTTTGGCATGCTCTCCCAGAGAAACAGGGGCACCGTGTAGCTAATTTGCGTATGAACCCAAACAGTCTTTTGATGGCATCGGGAGCTTTCTCCGATACCTTGATCATCTGAGAAGAAATGTCAAACTCCCCTCAGATGATCCAGGCATTGGGGGGAAAGCTCCCGATGTCATCAAAATACTGTTGGGGGCCGGCGCTCCCAACAGAAAATGAATCACAGGTGTGCGTGCATATGCATGCTTGTGGATTGGTATGTCTGTGTTTTGTTGTATGATCCTCTGTATCACTGTATATAAGCTTTGTGCATATTTGTTCTCTGTGTGTCTGATCTGGAGAGGATATGAGAGGTGAGGGCTATTGTTTGACAGATACGATCGCATAATTGCTGTGTTACTGTTTTGGTGTTCCAATGCTGCAGCTATTATAACTGCTTTTCCTAGAGAAATGCATTGAGGCAGTTTTCTGGGGGCATAGAGGCTTCATTTCACTCATCTCCCAGCACATGGAGAATCTTAACTTGTGCATCACATGAACTTTTCCCGGCTCGCCCCCTCCCTTCCTATGACTAGAGCCTCCCTTCCTGTGACTAGAGCAGCATTCCAGTGCTCCGCCCCCACAGCTTCCCATTGACTGGATCCCACCCACAGTCTCTGCTGCTAGTTACATTGAAAGCAGGCAGGGCAGGCTCACTCTCGACATTTTTCAGACATGTTAGCCTTCCTTTTAGCTTCCAGACATTTAATGTAAAAATCAGTAGAATCATGACAAAAGCCAGATGTTGATTCTTATCTCCCAAGTGCAGAGCACATCTTATTTATTTATTTATTTATTTAACAGTCTTTTCTATACCGCCCCTTCCAGAGATCAGGGGCGGTTTACATTGAACATTAAACAGAACAATTGTATACTTCTGTATACATTTACAGGGAACATTATGCTTTAACTATGTACAGGTGTACTTACAGTGACCATATATTTAACAAATTATTAACAACATTTTGAACATATTTTGAACATTAACTATAACAGAGCTTTTCAAACTATTTACAAGTTATATACATGGAGCGCATCTTAGTTAGTTACAGTTACAGTGGTGAAAATAGTCAACTGAGAGAGCAGCCTCCTCAGTGTTGCTAAATGACCTCAGAGGTTCCAGCCTAAATAGGGTTAAATAGCACAAAACAGTGTCCCACTCTTGGCCTTACCCTTCCCTTCCCTTCCCTGATTGGAAAAGGTTTCTTTAGAGTGGGACAGTTGTGGGGTGTGTATTTTTGGTGGCTGGGACACTATGCAGAGTAGTGAGGCAGTTTCAGGGGAGCAGTTTTGGGAATGGAGGCAGTTTGCAAGGTGGTGGGGCAGATGCAGGGGCATTTGATAAGGTGGTTGGCCAGTTAAAGGAGGCAGTTTTTGTGGGTGAGGTATATTGTAGGGTGGTGTGGCAGTTGTGGGAGAATGTCTTTTAAGGATGGGGCAGTTTGTGGGGTGTTATTTTAGGGATAGTGCGAGTTGATAAGGCAGCTGTGAAGGGGTACTTTTTTTTTAGGGTGGGGCAGTTAAGGGATGTTAGTTTTTGGTCAGTTACTGTTGTGGTAAGGCATAGTGGGGTGTAGTTTTTAGGGGTGGGGCAGTTTGCAGGTAGTGAGGCAGTTGGTTAGGAGCTATATATTTTTTTCACAGTGGCAGCATTTGATGGGTTTGAAGGACAGTTGGGGGGATGGTGGGGCAATTGTGGGGGCAGAGTTTGGTGATGGAGGCAGTTTGGGGGATTGGACAAAAAGGAATACAGGGAGAGGGAGTTTGAAAATTTTCACTGTATGTATGTTTCTGTGCTACAGAAACCAGGAGCGGCAGAAGGTCTTTTTCTTTGGGGAGGGGGGGTCCAAGCACCTTCCCCAAGCTGTGCTGTAACTCCACCCCATGCACTGCCCTGCAGGGAGAACAGGAAGGGTCTTTGTCACAATTGTGGCTTTTCTTCTTCCTGCAGGTGATGGGATCTCTGCAGGCAGCCTGATACTACCATGATCGTGGCTGGCAGGCAGCAGGCTTCCTGTGGGGATCCCATCCCCTGCGGGCAGAAGAAAAGCTGCAATTGCAGCAAAGACCTTTCCTGTTCTGCCTGTGGGGATCTGATCTCCCGAGGGCAGACAGGACGGGTCTTTGCCGCAATCGCGGCTTCTCTTCTACTCGCAGGGGATGGATTCCCCACGGGAAGCCTGCTGTCTGCTAGCCATGATTTTTTTTTGGTGAAGGCAGGGCCTGTGTGGCCTACCTCCTTCCAACATCTATGACAGAAACTGGAACACCGTCTCCCATAGAAATACATTGGGCTAGTTCATGGGGGGGGGGGGGGGGTTGGGGAGGAGAGGCTTATTTCTTTGAATATTTCTTGAGGGATACTACCAAAAGCAGAGAGGTTCCACAAAAGAGTAAAGTAGCCCAAATGCCCTCCAGTATGGAGCAGACAGAGCTTAAAGATCCCAATTTACCCATGTCTAACAATAGCCAAATTAACATGAATAAAATACATTCTCTAAAATGCTTGTATGCAAATGCTAGAAGTCTAAAGAATAAGATGGGAGAGTTAGAATATATAGCACTAAATGAAAGGTTAGATATGATTGGAATATCAGAGACATGGTGGAAGGAGGACAACCAGTGGGACACTGTGATACCTGGGTACAAACTATATCGTAATGATAGAGCTGATCAAATTGGTGGAGGGGTTGCGCTCTATGTTAGAGAGGGCATTGACTCAGAAAGGATTATAGTTTTTCAGGAAACAAAATCTGCTGTAGAATCTATATGGATTGAAATTCCATATAAAAGGGGGGAAGGCAATGGCAGTGGGGGTGTACTATCGAGCACCTGGCCAGAATGACCAAATGGATGATGAAATGCTCAAAGAAATCAAGGAAGCTAACAAAAGTTACAGCGCAGTAATAATAATGGGTGATTTCAATTACCCCGGTATCGACTGGGTCAGTGTCACGTCAGGACATGCTAGGGAGATAAAGTTCCTAGATGAAATAAATGACTGCTTCTTGGAGCAGCTGGTTCATGAACCGACCAGAGGGGAAGCCATATTAGACCTAGTCCTTAGTGGAACACCAGATCTAGTGCAAGAGATAAGGTTGTTGGGGCCACTTGGCAATAGTGATCATAGCATGATCGCCTTTGATTTAATTAGTGGAGGAGGGATAGTAAGGAAATCCACAGTACTACCTTTTAACTTTCGAAAGGGAGACTATGATAAAATGAGGAAAACAGTTAAGAAAAAACTAAAAGGAGCAGTTGCAAAGGTTAAAGACATACATCAAGCTTGGGTGTTGTTGAAAAATATTATCTTGGAAGCCCAGACCAGCTGTATTCCACGCTTTAAGAAAAGTGGAAGGAAGTCCAAAAACTGCCAGCATGGTTTAAAGGTGAGGTCAGAGAGGCTGTTGTTGCCAAAAAAGCATCTTTCAGGAAATAGAAAAAAGAGCCAAACGACGAAACCTGGAAACAGCACAAGCACTGGCAAGTCAAATGCAAGGCATTGATAAGGCAGGCAAAGAGAGAATTTTGAGAAGAAGCTTGCTGCGGAAGCAAAAATGCGAAATAAAGACCTTTTCAAGTACATTCGTAGCAAAAAACCTGTGAGAGAGTCAGTTGGTCCATTAGATGATAAAGGGGTTAAAGGAGCACTAAGAGGCGACAAGGCGATAGCGGAGAGACTGAATGAATTCTTTGCTTCGGTCTTTACTGAGGAAGATGTAGGGATGTTACCCATGACTGAAGTGGTATTTAAAGGTGCGGAAGAATTGAAGGAAATATCGATACATCGGGAAGATGTCTTACAACTATTAGATAAACTGAAGAGTAGCAAATCTCCTGGGCCGGATGGTATACATCCAAGGGTGTTGAAAGAACTGAAATATGAGATTGCAGACCTGCTATCAGTAATCTGTGAACTACCATTAAAATCATCTCTAATACCTGAAGATTGGAGGATCGCCAATGTAACACCAATTTTTAAAAAGGGTTCCAGGGGTGATCCGGGAAACTACAGACCGGTGAGCCTGACGTCAGTACCAGGAAAAATGGTAGAAACCATCATAAAGAATAAAATTACTCAGCATGTAGATAGTCACAACCTAATGGGAGACAGCCAACATGGCTTTAGACAAGGAAGATCTTGTCTTACTAATCTGTTATGTTTTTTTGAAGGCGTGAATAAACAGGTGGACAAAGGTGAGTCGGTTGATATTGTGTATCTGGACTTTCAGAAAGCCTTTGACAAGGTCCCTCATCAGAGACTTTTGGCAAAATTAAAGAGTCATGGGATAGGAGGCAGTGTACTATTGTGGATCAGGAACTGGTTAAAAGATAGAAAGCAGAGGGTAGGGCTAAATGGCCAATTTTCCCAATGGAGAAAGGTGAATAGTGGTGTACCCCAGGGATCTGTGCTGGGTCCGCTGCTTTTTGACATATTCATAAATGACCTGGAAAGTGGAATAACGAGTGAGGTTGTTAAATTTGCAGATGACACAAAACTATTTAAAGTTGTTAAAACCCAAGAGGATTGTGAAATATTGCAAGAGGATCTTGATAAATTGGAAGACTGGGCATCAAAATGGCAGATGAAATTTAATGTGGACAAGTGCAAGGTTATGCACCTAGGGAAGAACAACCCAAACTATGGTTACACGATGCAAGGTTCCACATTAGGAACCACCACCCAGGAAAAAGATTTAGGCGTCATTGTGGATACCATGTTAAAACCCTCGGCCCAGTGTGCAGCGGCGGCCAAGAGAGCAAATAGAATGCTAGGTATGATAAGGAAAGGAATGGAAAATAAAACAAAAGATATTATAATGCCTCTATATCGTTCCATGGTGAGACCGCACCTTGAATATTGTGTGCAAATCTGGTCGCCGTATCTTAAAAAGGATATAGCGATTTTAGAAAAGGTTCAGAGAAGAGCCACCAAAATGGTAAAGGGGATGGAAGGATACTCCTATGAAGAAAGGCTAAAAAGGTTAGGGCTCTTTAACCTGGAAAAGAGACGGCTGAGGGGAGATATGATAGAAGTCTATAAATTAATGAACGGAGTGGAACGGGTAAACGTAAATCGATTGTTTACGTTATCAGAATATAGAAAGACTAGGGGACATGCAATGAAGCTACAGGGTAAACTATTTAAGACTAATAAAAGAAAATATTTTTTCACTCAACGTGTAATCAAACTCTGGAATTTGTTACCGGAGGATGTAGTAAAGGCTGTTAGTGTAGCTGGGTTTAAAAAAGGTTTGGACAAGTTCCTGGAGGAAAGGTCCATAAAACCATTATTAAGAAGTGACCGAAGATATCAATGCTTGACCCAGTACAAGCATTGTGGAACTTGTGTCTCTTGGGGAAACTGCTAGGTACATATGACCTAGATTGGCCACTGTTGGAAACAGAATACTGGGCTTGATGGACCTTGGTCTGACCCAGTATGGCATATCTTATGTTCTTATGAAACCCCCAGTCCGATTTGGCCCATTTTTGAATTCTTTCACCAGGTTTTCCCATGTGCGAAGTTTCATCCTGTTTTCTGTTTAATTTTTTGGAGCATTGTTTTGGCTCCATATAGGGGTTCTCAACCCTGTCCTCGGGACCCACCTAGCCAGTTGGGTTTTCAGGATAACCACAATGAATATGTATGAGAGAGATTTGCATACACTGCCTCCATTATATGCAAATCTCTCCATGCATATTCATTGTGGTTATCCTGAAAACCCGACTGGCTAGGTGGGTCCCGAGGACAGGGTTGAGAACCCTTAAAGACAGACATTCTTGATCCCTTTTATATAATTCTTTCCAACTTCTATTGGGTTGGAAAGAATATCATAATGCCTCTGTATCGCTACATGGTGTAGCTACAGCTTGAGTATTGTGTGCAGTTCTGGTAGCCATATGGAATTAGAGAGGCTACAGAGAAGAGTGACCATTCTGTCCCCTTTATCATTTTGATTCTTTTATGAAGAAAGGCTAAAGTGGTTAGGGCTCTTCAACTTGGAGAAGAGAAGATTGAAGAGAGATATAAGTCTACAAAATCCTGAGTGGAATATAATGGGTAAACGGAAATCCAATAGTTTTTCAGAAAGTAGAAAGTATGACATTTTAAAAGAGATTTAAAAAAATATTTTCCTCTCAACGCATAGTTAAACTTTGGAATTCATTACAGGAGGATGTGGTAAAAGCAGATAGTGTAGCTGAGTTTAAAAAAGAGTTTGGACAAGTTCCTGGAGGAAAAGTCCAAAAACTGTTATTAAGACAGACTTGGGGGAAACTCGATGCTTATCCCTAGGGGTAAGTAGTGTAGAATTTGGCTACTTTGTACAAAGTACCCATGGCCTGGATTGACCACTATTGGAAATAGGATACTGGGCCTAATGGCAAGTTTTATAAAATAAGTTTAGGTGTATTGTTTGTGTGGATTGACTTGGTGGCACATATTAGCTGGATAGTGTTCCATCTGGCGCTAAGCAGCTAAATTTGTTAGGCTGCACTTACCATGCCTGCAACCCTGCCCCCTTTTTTTTTGTTTTGTTCAAATTTGTATAGATAAAGGTGGGGCATATTTGAAAGGGATATATTTGTGTGGGTTAGAAAGTATCTGTATTAGCAGGTTTTGAAGTGGAGGAGTAGCCTAGTGGTTAGAGCAGTGGCCTGGTAACTAAAGAGAACAGGGTTCAAATTCCACTGGCACTTCTTGTGGTACCACCTTAGAAACCACCACTCAGGAAAAAGATTTAGGTGTCATTGTGGATAATACGTTGAAATCCTCTGCCCAGTGTGCAGTGGCAGCCAAGAAAGCAAATAGAATGCTAGGAATCGTAAGGAAAGGAATGAAGAATAAAACAAAGGATATTATAATGCTTCTGTATTGTTACATGGTGCGACCGCACCTTGAATATTGTGTGCAATTCTGGTCGTCATGTCTTTAAAAGGCAAAGAAACACCTCAACTTCCGCTTCCTTAACAGTACAAGCAGAGGCCCAGATACCTTAACCATCACAAACAATGCCACCTTCCTCCTGGGTTATAGATCTCCGAACGCCAGCCCAGATTACCTGGATGTAGTTCTGGAAGCAGCCTGTAAACACAAATCCAGCTCCAACCACCCACTAATGCCAGGTGATTTTAACCTCATGTCCTTTTGCCTCTAAAACATCAGAAGCCTTTCTTGATGCACTGGATGCCCTTGGACACACACAAATAATCAAACAACCCACTTACAACAAAGATAATATGCTAGACGTATTCCTACCACCACCCTTGCTCAGAGACTACCACCTCTCACCTTAGCCACCATCCCCTGGTCAGACCATCCAATTGCCAGCCTGTCATTCCTGGCAAAAGTAATAGAGAAAATTAGTACTTTCACAACTGCAAGACTATATGGACTATAACTGCCCACATGACCCCCAGCAATATGGCTTCAGGCTCCAACATGGAGTAGAATCCCTGATCACTGCTCTAACCAACAACCATACAAAAGGCATCAACAAAACGAAGGATTCATCCTTATACTCTTGGACCTCAAAGCCACCTTTGACTCAGTCTCACATAATCTGATCATCCAACGTCTCCAAACAATCGGATTGAAAGACTCCATGCTAAAATGGTTCATATCATACCTATCAGATCGCCACCTCGAGTAAAATTGGGCAATAAAATCTCAGTCTTACACAGTGGCAGGGACTCCCCCAAGGCTCAGACCTATCTCCAGTGCTATTCAACCTCTTCCTCCAGCTAATCTGCTCTATCACATATATGCCGATGATATCATGTTTTATGCTCCAAACAAACATCGCCATGTAGAGAAATGCTTCACCTCCATATCAACTTGGCTCACCAAACACAACAATTTTAAATCGATCAACCAGATTTCTCTCCAATTATAAGATGCTTTGAAGCGGTAGCAGATTGGCTCCTCTCTCAAAATCTCCGCATTAACCATAGCAAAACAGATGTACTATTCATCTCGCGAAACCAGAAGTTCACGCCACCTCCCTCACTTCTAGTCAATAACATTGAACTAAAGTCCAAATCTACAATTCGCTACCTGGGCATCACCCTCGACCAGTGGCTTGACATGTCAGCACATGTTATAAACACAACTAAAGTAATCTATCATAAGATCCGATCACTATGCCATCTCCGCCCACTGCTTGACTTCCCTGACTACCGCTCAATATTCCAAGCCTTAGTCATCCCACACCTCGACTTTGCCAACATTATCCTACTGGGACTCCCACAGTCGACTCTTAACCCGTTACATCTTGCCATGAACTCAGCTGCAAGGGCACTGTCAGGGCTCTCAAGATCAGACCACATAACGCCAGTTCTAAAGAACCTACACTGACTCCCGCTGCGGGCCAGAATCCACTTCAAGGCTCTTGTCATGACGTTCAAGGCCCGTAAGAACCATCCACCCACACCCATCGGTGATCTTCTCAACAGCACTCCAGACAATAGAACTAGGAGATCTACTTTGTTGAATAAACTCGAAGTCCCAAAACTGTTGATAAAATGTAAGAAAACAACAGCAAGTACAGCCTTCTCCATTTTTGCACCTATGGCATGGAATGCCCTCCCAGCCGAAATCCGGGCCATCTCAAACCTGGCACTATTTCGAAAAGCCCTCAAACATCACCTATTCTTACAATATTACCCTGACACCATTCCCGACACTTACACTGCCCCCACCTTACCTCCCTACCTAGCCCGTCCCTCAGATCATCTTCCTGTAGATAACGGCTAACCATTATCTCTCCTTACCGGCCTCCTTGACCCTCCAGCCAAGCCTCTAGGTAATTGTCTTATCTTTATTTATCTGTAAGAGTATTATAATTTGTATATAATGTGTACATAGTTTTTTCCTCGTTTTTTTCTCCATGTTTACATTCCCTGTTCAATGTAAAAAACTTGATGTAACTTGTTACATTCTTGTATGTTCTGTTTCAAATGTAAACCGCACTGATTATAATAGCGCGGTATATAAGAAAAATAAATAAATAAATAAATAAATAACAAGAATATAAACTTCGAAAAAACTGAAGTCTTATATATATTCAAGGACACCGACTTCTCACCACCCACTCACATAACTGTTGCAGGAGCCCAACTACAAGTCAAACCTAAAGTACGTTACCTGGGGATTATCCTTGCTCAACACCTCACACTTTCCCCTCACATAACCAACATCACAAAACCATCTACCAAAAACTCAAGACGGTACAACATCTAAGATCACTCCTGGAACCAAACTATTTTTGCACAGTTCTTCAAGCATTCACATTCCCTCACTTTGACTACTGTAATTTCATTCTACAAAGCCTACCTAAATCTGCACTTCAACCACTTCAACTAGCCATGAATACTGCAGCATGCATCCTCTGCAATGCCCCTAGAACTATACTGGCTACCCATCGCTGAACAAATCAAACATAAGGATATCCACACAATCTTTAAGCTATTCCATGGACTGTCCGCCCACCTCCAATTATTAATACAGAAAACTCCTAATGGATCTGGAAGAACCAACTCCCTCAACACACTCCACATACCATATTTTAAACATGAAAACCAACTCCACCACATCCAAAAAGGCCTTCTCCCTCTTCGCACTAGCACCAGACTATCTCTGCACCATAAATGATCACACAGACATCAAGAAAAACCTAAAAACTAATTTGTTCCTCGAACGTTTCATGAATGAGAATACTTAGCCAATGTTCCACCAGCCTAGTTCTCCTATCACAACCCCCTCCCCTCCCCCAGCTCCCCCCCACCCAACAAAATCCCAACACCATTAGATGTTCTTATCTTTATTATATGCCAACAATTGTTTAATGTTTACAGTTCCTTGTTACTATTAAGATTGTTATTGTTCCATGTAACCTAGTTCTTTGTACCTCACTAAGTTGTCTCTGTTCCATGTAAGGCAACCTGCCCAACTTGTTATATGTAAACCGCTTAGACTTGTAGATTAGTAGTATATAAACACAGTTAAATAAATAAATAGAAAAGGTACAGAAAAGAGTGACAACAATGGTAAAGCAGATGGAAGGATACCCTTATCAGGAGAGGCTTAAAAAATTGAGGCTGTTCAACTTGGAAAAGAGACGGCTGAGGTGGGATATGATAGAGGTCTATAAATGAATGAATGGAGTGGAATGAGTAAATGTAGATCAGTTGTTCATAAACAAGAGCACTGACTCGCAGAGAGTCCAAAAACAACCAAAGGGCGAGCAGAGTAAGGGTCACTTACGCTTTATTGAAGACCAAAACCCCAACGCGTTTCGGCAGATGCCTTCATCAGGGGGCTAGAGGACATGCAAATAAACAATATAAATACAATAAGCAATATGACTACAATAAACAATATAAAACAATAAATATTAAAAATATTAAAAACAAAAACTTTACAATTCAATAAATATAGTGCAAACATGGACACATGTAAATGACCATACATTAATAAAAAGAGAACATCAATAAATATATTAAAAAAGGGGCATAAGATACTTACAAATTGGATGTCTCAATGCACTAGATGGAGCGCATATAGGAGTATAAATATAAGGCACAGAAACAGTCATATAGTTGGTAATGCTAAAAGACAATAATACCATTAATAACTTAAACAATAAAAATTAAGAACATCAAAGCATTAACATAAAAGTATAAAGATGGGAAACCCAGACCCAGCACAAAAAACGAACAACAAACATAAGTGCAAGCAGGGTTCAGGAAAGGGCGAGGAACGAGAGACATCATTGCGGATGTGAGATGGATCCTTGAAAAGACTAAAGAATACCAAAAGGATATCTATTTGTGCTTTATCGACTATAGCAAGGCTTTTGACTGTGTAAACCATGAGAAACTCTGGGCCACATTAAGAAGCATGGGTATACCAGAACACCTGATCGTTCTCTTGCGCAATCTGTACATTGATCAAGAAGCAACAGTTCGAACGGAACAAGGAGAAACAGAATGGTTTAAAATAAGCAAAGGTGTAAGACAAGGCTGCATACTTTCCCCCTACCTGTTTAATTTATATGCAGAACAAATCATCAGAGAATCAGGACTGTATGAAGACAACAGAGGTGTGAAGATTGGTGAAAGACTCATCAACAACCTTCCCTATGCTGATGATACCACATTACTGGCTGAAAGTGAAGATGATCTGAAACATTTGCTTCTCACAATCAAAGAACATAGTCTCAAAATGGGCCTGCACCTTTAATGTAAAGAAGACAAAGATCATGACAACTGGCATAATCAACAGGTTCATCGTTGAAGGAGAAGAAATTGAAATTGTGAACAACTTTAACCTACTTGGATCAACTATCAATAAAGAAGCAACAAGCAGTCAAGAAATCAGACGACGCATTGCTCTTGGCAGAATGGCTATGAAAGACCTAGATAAGATTCTGAAGAGCAGAGATGTCTCTCTCCATACAAAGATTCGACTTGTTCAAGCCATGGTATTTTCAATAACATCATATGGATGTGAAAGCTGGACAGTGAAAAAGATAGGAAGAAAATTGATGCCTTTGAATTATGGTGCTGGCGGCTAATACTGTGTATACCATGGACTGCCCGAAGAACAAACCAGTCGGTACTAGAGGAGATCAAACCTAAGACTTTGACTTTCATACTTTGGACACATCATGCGAAGAGAGAGATCATTAGAGAAAGACATTATGCTTGGCAATATAGAAGGTCAACGCAAAAGAGGAAGGCCAGCAATGAGATGGATCGATACAATAACAGCAGCTACAATGAGCCGCCTGACTGAAGACCGAACACAGTTTAGGATAGCTATCCAGAGGGTCGCCATGAGTCGACTCCGACTCGACAGCACTTAACAACAACAACATAACCCATTTAAGACCTAATAATAAAAAATATTTTTTTTACTCAAAGCGTAATCAAACTCTGGAATTTGTTTACGGAAGATGTAGTAAAAGCTGTTAGTGTAGCTGGGTTTAAAAAAGATCTGGACAGGTTCCTGGAGGAAAAGTTCATAAATCATTGTTAAAGAGGACCCGGGAAATCCACTGCTTATCCCAGATGAGTACTGTGGAACCTGTGTGCCTTTTTTAGGAACTTGCCAGGTACTTGTGACCTGGATTGGTCACTTTGGAAACCAGATAATGGGCTTGGTGGACCTTGGTTGACTCAGTATGTCGTTTCTTATATTATATCCTCTTAGGTCTCCTGCGTAGAGTCCAAACAAACCAGTCTACATAAGCACCTGCATTTCCTCTGGAGCTTCTAGTTGTTACTGTACTTGCAGCCTGCCAGACAGATCCAGCTTCTAGTATTAGATGTGATTTGAAGTTATCAGTGAAAGTTAAGAATTTGCATGTCCCACTCTTCTGCAGATCCCTGTAGTCTGAAATTTCCTGGACTTTCCTTCCCAGGCTTTACAGCAGGTATCTGATCACCAGCACTAATTGCTCACATTGTATTGCAGGAATTTGCAAGGCCCGCCCTTTTGTGAAGTTTATTCCAGTTAAAGTACAAGCTCACCTCCACCCCCCCCCCCAAACCTAGGGGGATTTCACCATGACAGGAATGATCTCCACACCTAAGCCAGGGTATGTTGAATATGACCTTGGTCTCTGATACTGCTAGTGCTTGTGAAGGAATAGCATAGTGTTGAGAACTAGGGTTCAAATCCTCTGCTGCTCCTTGTGATCTTGTTCGAGTCCCTTAATCTCCCATTGCCTCAGGTACAAACAGTCAGTAAGCCCTCTGGGGACAGGCAAATATCTACTATACTCTGCTACTATTGAAAAATGCATGAGCTAAATCCAATTCTTCAATGCTTGCATTGTGCCAAAGAGCACTTCCTTTGGGAGGTCATCAAGTGTAATCCTGAGTAGCTGTGGACTTCAGAGCACCTTCATAGGGATTTCTGCACATTCTAAGCCAGTAGACTGCAGAGCACTTTTTTCTTGGACTTCATTTTTCCTTTCCCAATGCTGTTGGCTGTGTTTGCCTTATTCACAGCTTCCCATTTTGTGTGCATAGATTGAAGAATGGTGACCTGCCCTCCCTCCCACTTTTCAAAGGGATGTGGAAGATTAGAACTTTTTTTCCCAGACCAGGGATCGGATCCTGTGATGCAACAAAATGTTTCATTTTCTCTTGTACGGCCTTGTGTGTACTTGTTCAAAATGTTTATCCTGTTACATGACTGAGGATTTTTATTTTAATTTGGACCTGAGCTATTTGAACATCTTGGATGGGAGGTGGGGTGGCTGGCAGCCAAAAGATGTTATCCATATCTCTTTTGGCCACACATATCTCTTTTGGCCAAAATTTATATGGATAGCAAGAGATGAGGCTGGAGACGGAGCCTTAATTTATATGGACGGTGAAGATAATGGGCCACTATCCATGTAAGTTAGTCTGCAGAAAAATTAGGCTTAATTTATCCATACAGAAAACAAACGTTACCCTATAAAGGAGCAGGTTTATTAAAGGCTAGTGCGCATTAATGAAGGTTAAAGCACATGAAATGCTGCCTTGACCCATAGAAATAAAAGGGCCATGGCAGCAATTAACGCACATTAATTTTATTTTTTTCATTTCAATATTTCTTTATTAAATAACAAAAAAGGAAAAGTTATAAACAATAGTCCACATCAAGAGGCAAGCCTGCTCACACTTACAAAACAAAACAAAAACAACCTCCCTCTCCCCAATAAACTAACACAGTTCCACAGAATCTCCTCCCGTCTTCGGACCCCTAATAAAACTACATTCAAAACATTAACAGAACCAGATGGTCATATTAACAAAAGAAACATTCAACCACTTTGCTTCCCAGTCAAAAAAGCCTTGTTGAACGGAGTCCAAAAAAGCATATTTATCACCATGGTATAGAACAATACATTCACATGGATATCTTAGGAAAAAAGAAGCCCCCAGGGCCAAGACCTGAGATTTTAGACTTAGAAAAGCTTTCTTACGTCTCTGAGTAGTTTTGTAAACATCAGGAAATATTTGTTTTAGAACTACCACAAAAAAAATTTCTTTGTTGTAAAATATAACGTCATTAACGCATTTTTATCACTCAGGGAAATAAAAGAAACAATCATAGTAGCTTGAGTAGGAATAGGATATGCAAATTATTCCAAAAAAGTTGATCAATCTAAAGTATCAGATGGAGAAAGATGAACAAACTCTTCCTCCATCTGTCCCCCATTCTTGGCCTATCGGGGAATATAATAAACATTTGAAAATTTTAATTGCATTCACATCATTAATTAAAAGAACCTCTTTAAAGTACTTCTGAAGAATAATAATAGGGGACAAGTAATGAGTACAGGGAAAATTAAGAAACTGAAGGTTTTAGCCCTAGCTGCATTCTCAAGAGCCTCAAGCTGTTGGTGAATTATTATCGTACTATCACGTATAGAAGACAAGAGAGCAGCTTAGTCAAAATCCATATTGGCCTCCCAATTTAATTATTGAAGATTTACATTCCAATATCTTAACATCCTGTCTGCCAGCTTCCTCACTATATCGGGGAGTGGGGGAGAGGGGGAACTGCGAGAACTCTGCAAAGGAAGACCGCAATGAGGGTTTAGTGCAAGTCACCACCTCCCAGATGTCGCGCAACAAAATATCCTTAGGAGCACTCAGTCAGCAGATCAGAGGAAAAACAGAGGCAATGTCATTTTCACCTTAGTAACAGACATAGGTCTGTTCAGCTCAAAGGAGTCCAACTGGGATGTCTGAGGCACGGTGCCAATTCTTTCTTTATCCACAGGGGGAGTGTCCGCCTCTAAAGTTAAATCATTCTGATTGGGCAGGGTTAAACCCATTATGGAGACTGAAACATCAGAAAGTGCACTCACAGTTCCAGGTTACATATCTAAGTCTGCTGTAGCTCCCTCCAATGTCACCATCTGAAGATGGTGGTCCATGGGGCCCACAACCTTAACCGCTTTCACCAAAATGTCTGGAAAGAGCCTTTTTTTTTTCCTTTTACCCATAGGCACACCTCGTCATATTTGTGTTCCTCCAGGCTAAAAAGAGGCAGATCTGTCCCTTTGGACACTCCCCTTCAGGTACGTGCCCACAGAGGGCTGTTGGTTTCAAACCCGGAAGGGGTGACATCGATGGTGTAGCTCCTCCCCCTCAAGGTGACCAGGGATACAAAAGTCAGCAGGTAAACACAGTAGCAACACATCAACTTTTGTTAACTCGCATTAACCTTTAGTAAACCCCAAAGTTAGGCCAGATTGTTGTTGTTGTTAAGTGCCGTCGAGTCTGTGTCAACTCATGGCAACACTCTGGATAGCTGTCTTAAACTTTATTCAACCTTCAGGTAGGTGGCTCAGTGTTGATAGTGGCATCCATAGCTGCTGTTGTATCGATCCATCTCATTGTTGGCCTTCCTCTTTTGCTTTGATCTTCAGCCTTGCCGAGCATGATGTCTTTCTCTAATGATCTCTCTCTTTGCAAGATGTGTCCAAAGTATGAAAGTCAAAGTCTTGTCATCTGGACTTCTAAAGAAAGCTTATGTTTGATCTCCTCTAGTACTGACTGGTTTGTTCTTCGGGTAGTCTATGGTATATACAGTATTCTTCGCCAGACCATAATTCAAAGGCATCGATTTTCTTCCTGTCTATCTTTTTCACTGTTCAACTTTTGCATTCATATGAAATTATTGAAAATACCATGTCTTAAACAAGTTGAATCTTTGTATGGAGAGAGAAATCTCTGCTCTTGAGAATCTTGTCAAGTCCTTCATAGCCATTCTTCCAAGAGCAATGCATCGTCTGATTTCTTGACTACTTGTCGTTTCTTTATCGATTATTGATCCAAGTAGGTTAAAGTTGTCAACTATTTCAATTTCTGATCCATCAATGATGAACTTATTGATTTTGCCAGTTGTCAGGATCTTTGTTTTCTTTATACAGGCCCATTTTAAGACTGTTCCTTGATCTTGAGAAGCAAATGTTTCAGATCATCTTCACTTTCAACCAGTATTGTGGTAGCCTTAGTATAGAGAAAGTTATTGCGTCTTCAGAAATCTTCACACCTCAGTTGTCTTCATATAGTCCTGCTTCTCTGATTTTCTGCTATATATAAATTAAAGAGATAGGGGGAGGTATGCAGCTTGTCCTACGTCTTTTTTGTTGATTTTGAACCATTTGGTTTTTCCTTGTTCCGTTGCTTCTTGATAAAAGTAAAGGTTGAGCAAGAGAACTAACAGTTTGATTGTGTGTTCTAGTATACCCAGAGTTTCTCATGGTTTACAGTCAAAATAGCCTTGCTGTAGTCAATTAAAACACACAGGGACGGCATAAGGGCTTTTTCTTTGGGGGGGGGGCCCCAAGCACTGCCCCAAGCTCCGCCTTAACTCTGCCCTAACTCTGCCCGATGCTCTGCCCCAACTCCACCCAAGCCCCACCCCTTGGACAGAGACCCTTCTTGATTGCAGCAAAGACCTTGTGGTGCCTGTGGTGATCCGATCTCTCACGGGCAGACAAGAAGGGGCTTTTCTTCTGCTGACAGAGGATGGGATCCCTGCGGGGAGCCTGCTAGTTGCTATGCTGTGATTTTTGGTGGGGCCAGGGCCCATGTGGCTAACCTCTTTCTGACATCTATGAAAGCACATATAGATACACCGAGAGGCTTTGGAATTCATTACAGGAGGATGTGGTAAAAGCAGATAGTGTAGCTGAGTTTAAAAAAGAGTTTGGACAGGTTCCTGGAGGAAAAGTCCAAAAACTGTTATTAAGACAGACTTGGGGGACCACATTGAGTTAACAATAGGAAAACAAGAATACCAGTAACACCATGATCCTACATGAGCTGTGTTTTTCGGAAAGCCTTCCTCAGGGGTCAAAGAACTCTGTGTGGTGAAATATACACAAAAGAAAACAAAACATAAAACATGTATGAATAAAAAAATATTACAAATAAAAGAAATTCACAAAAAGTATACTACAAATAAAGGCAGAAATAAACAGGGAATTAAAATAAGTAATCAGATGAATGGCAAAACAAATATATAACATCATAAGTGAAAACAAAACCTGTATAAACAATGCTATCCCAATATATAAATACGGACAATGATAAAAATGGATAAATCATGGATACATAAAAAGTACATAAAACAAAACACCATGCAAAATAGCATGAAAGAACATTGAATAATGAGAGAAACTCAAATACCAGTCAATAAAATATGTGATGAGGAGGACTGATACATGGAATAGTTGCAATAATATAATAAAAGGCTAATGGTAATTAAAAACTGATAAGAGCAAAATACTATCATATCAGGGGGAAAAAAGGAAAGGGGGAGGGGAAAGGGGGCATGGGGAGGAGAGGGTAGGGGAGGGGGAGTGGAAGGGAGGGGGAAGGGGGAAAGGGAAAGGGGTCCAGGTGATTTGCTACTCTTCAGTTTATCAAATAGTCGTAATACCTCCTCCCAGTTTATTGATATTTATTTCAGTTCCTCCACTGCATCACCTTTATATAGGGAAGTTACCTGTGCTTGAAATGGTATATCTTCAGTAAAGATCAAAGCAAAGGATTCATTCAGTCTATCTGTTATGGCCTTGTCATCCCTTAGTGTCCCTTTTTACTTTTCTTAAATTGGGGAATACATCTGGTCTGGGCTTCCAAGATAGTCCTTTTAAACAATGCCCATGCTTGATGTAATGTTTTAATCTTTGCAGTTGCTCCTTTTAGTTTTTTCTTAACTATTTTTCTCATTTTATCATACTCCCTTTTGAAAGTTAAAAGGTAGTACTGTGGATTTCCTTGCGGTCTGTCTTCCAATTTATTAAATCAAAAGCAATCATGTTATGATCACTATTGCCGGCCCCGAAACCCTCATCTCTTGCACCAGATCCTAAGGACTAGGTCCAAAATAGCTTCCCCTCTTGTTGGTTCATGAAGCAGTCATGGTTCTATGAAGCAGACATTTATTTCATCTAGAAACTTTATCTCTCTAGCATGTCCTGCTGTGGCATTGACCCAATCGATACCGAGGTAATTGAAATTGCCCATTATTACTGTCATAACTTTTGTTTGCTTCTCTGATTTTCTTTTATTTCATCATTCTGGCCAGGTGGTCGGTAGTATATCCCACTGCTGTTGCCTTCCGTTTTTTACATGGAACTTCTATCCATAGAGATTCTTCAATTTATTTTGTTTCCTGCAAAACTTTAATCCTATGTGACTCAATGCCATCTCTAACCTAGAGTGTAATCCTCCACCAATTTGATCTACTCTGTCATTGTGATATAGTTTATACCCAGGTATCAGAGTGTCTCAATAGTTGTCCTCTATCCATTAGGTCTCTGAGATGCCAATCATATCTAACCTTTCATTTAGTGCTAAATATTCTAGCTCTCCCATTTTATTTTATTTAGACTTCTGGCATTTGCATACAGGCATTTGAGGTTGTATTTTATTCATATAAATTTAGTTATCAGTTGATGGGTGTAATTTGGAATCTTTTGGCTCTGTACTGAAGGACATTTGGGTTACTTTTATCTTTGTTGGAACCTCTCTGTCGGGATGCCTTAACTTCCTTGTTTTGCTGGTATCCTTCAAGGATACATCCTTCCGAACCATGTATTCCTGGGTAACTATGCTTTTCCCTACTATCTAGTTTAAAAGCTGCTCTGTCCTCTTTTTAAAGGTGAATGCCAGCAGCCTGGTTCCATCCTAGTTGAAGTGGAGCCCATCCCTTCAGAAGAGCCCCTCCTTTCCCCAAAATGTTGCCCAATTCCTAACAAATCCAAAACCCTCTTCTTTGCATCATTGTCTCATCCATTCACTGAGACTCCAGAGCTCTGCCTACCTTTTGGGTCCTGCACGTGGAACGGGAAGCATTTCGGAGAATGCTACCCTGGAAGTTCTGGATTTCAACTTCCTATCTAAAAGCCCAAATTCGGCCTCCAGAACCTCCCTCCCACACTTTCCTGTGTTGCTGGTGCCAACAAGTACCAAGAAATCAGATTCTTCCCCCAACCCTATCTAAAACCTTGTCTAGTTGGTGCGTGAGGTCTGCTGCCTTCACACCAGGTGGTCCTCCCGTCTACTAGCCACCCAGCTATCTATATGCTTTAATGATCGAATTGCCAACTATAACGGCTGTCCTAACCCTTCCCTCATGGGCGTATGGCCCTAGAGAAACCTCTATGCGAGAGAGTTTTACATTTCCTGGTGGACAGGTCCTAGCTACAGGATCACTTTTGCTATATCAAGGTGATGCTCTCCTTTCATGTGACCTCTCTCCATGGCAACTGAGAGGCTGCCAGATTGGAGGTGGGACTTCAGTACTATGTCCCTGTATGTCTCGTCTGTGTATTTTTCTGTTTTTGTAATGTCCTACAAGTCTGCAACTCTAGCCTCCAGAGATCGGACTCATTCCCTGAGGGAAGAGAGCTCCTTCTACCTAGTGCACACGTAAGACACCACCAACTGGGAGAAAATCATAGATGTGACGCTCGGTGCAAAAGACTGGAAAGCCCCCATCTCTCTGCTGGACTGCTGTCTGCACCTTAGTTTTAAGGTGTTTAGCTATTCAAGTTGTTTGTTTAAAGTTGCTAGGGATGCTTGTATTGATACAACTCTATCAGTTACCTTTTAAGAGACTTTGTTCACCTCAAGATTAATTAACTTCAGGGCCTTAATCTATTCCTGGTGATGATAACCAACTGAAGCTGAAAGTGACTTTGATCACCCTTTCCCCTTTAATAGGTTTAAGAGCCTGTGAAGCTAAGATTATGCCTGGGAAGGGAGGAAGCTAACACTTACTAAAGGCTAGCTTGGTATACAGGTCCCAGACCAGTGCTTTTAAGATAATCTGTTAACAATTTCTTAAGTGATTCACATAGCCCTTGGTTTGATAGGTCAGAGGGGCAGTTTGAAAGGCTCATTCTCCTTGGACAAGCAGGATGAGTCATCCACACTTGGTGATGTCATCCGACGGCGCCGAGGTGGAAGTACTCTCCATAGCTCAGAAGAGCTTTTGCCCTTCTGAGCATGGGCCAACAGGCCCTACCCCCCCGGCCCGCCCCTAGCTAGCCAGTTTCAGTTCTTCCGCCTTGCCAGCAAGACGGACCTCTCTACTCTCCAACTGAAATGAACCAACTTCTATAAAAAAAAAAAAAAAAAAAAGGAATACCCTCGCTTTCTCAATTTTAAAATATCCTGATACTGTCTCGTATGCTCCTCTTTTTCAGATCCGCAGCTGTTTCAGATACGTTCCATCTCTATTCAGATTGGCTGACTGGAAGCCACGGGGCCTGCAGATGCCGCTTACAGACCCCCAAAATCCAGATCAAATAAGATGTGTTCCGGACAGACAACAACCCTCAAGGCAGCCCAGGACGTGCCTGAGAAGGCCTCCGTCCCCGGCCGGCCGATGCTCTCCTCACACGTGTGGACCATGGGGGCAGCCATCTTGCCACAACCGCTGCAGCTCGGGATGTGCCTCTGAGGCCTCCTTCCCCTGCCGCAAGCCTTCGGACACCAGCCTGCTCTCTGCAACTAACTACACCTTCAATGCATTCAAACTCCTGCATGCCTTTGTGACCGGGCTGAGCCTGCCTCCCATGCGCTCACAGCCCGCTAATGTTTAAGTGCGTCTGAACTCCACCGGCTTCCACCCTGCCCGAGTTCCAACCTGAAACGTACTGCGTGTGGGGCTAAGATCTCTGCTGCCTACTGGCCCAATACTGATGGAAGCCATGAGGAAACCGCGAATAGAATAGCGGCAATCAGGCCGGGCACGGGACATGCCAATTCAGGCCTCCATCCCCTCCCATCTTGGCCAGGACCCCTGGAGCCAATGACCGGATCGCTATGCCCATGCAGCCTCCAGCTGCAGCACTGAATCCTGCACCGAAACTTAAAATTGTGCTCTCCGGTTGCCTTAATCAAGCGGTCTGGGAGGGAGCTCTTACCTGCAACCGCCAACGGAGCCGGTAGCGCTCACCTACACATGAAGCTCTCGGCGCCGAGATGATGGATCCCCTGCATGGCTAGGCTACTGCATGCAGAGCCCTCGGCGCCGAGCTAACCGCCCGATGGAATTCCCTCACTATTCACGATGGCGCTGAAACCCTCTCGGCGCTGAAGTACTGGCTGCTGAAACCCTCTCAGCGCCGAAGTACTGGCCGCTGAAACCCTCTCGGCGCCGAAGTACTCGCCGCTAAAACCCTCTCGGCGCTGAAGCGCCGCTCGGTTCCAAGGCTCAACTTGGCGCTGTAACTTTCCCAGGCATCACGAGGGAGGACCTTCCCCTTCTCAGGCTCTTCCCCCTCTTCAGCATTGCGAAGGAGGGCCTGGCTAACCACCTGACAGGCTCCGTCGACGCAAGAAGATGGCTCCTCCCCTTTTCTCTGCCCCTTTACACTAGATGCCGGACTGGCCTGGGCCAGTCCCAGATCACTCTCAGTGCATTCAGTGCCTACTCAGGATGCTGCACCGAGGATCGACACATTTGGGGGCATAGAACTGAGCACCCGGCGGACCCTTTGCATCCTCTCCCGATTGCTCCAGGGTAGAATGGACCACCCGGCGGACGCTTGCATCCTCTCCCGGTTGCCTTAGACAGCTGGCAGTTATCTTTATATCACTCTCTTCTGCCTCCTGGGCAGATCCTCCACGCTGTCACAGCAAGAGAGGGGTAGTACAATGGTTAATACATTAACTGCTGAATCAGGGGTCATGGGTTCAATTCCCCAGTGGGGTTAATGAGTAAGGCTGTCTGAGGCATTACCCTTACCGCTTGCAGCACGTGAAGCTCAATGGCTAAAGTTATCCCTGCATCTCCCTGACAGCAGGTATGGAAATGGTGCCAGGGAGTTAGATGGCAGTAGGACAGAAGAGGATGGGCAGGCAACCATCACTCATCGGTTCAATTCCTAACCTGACGCTCCATGTACCCTGGAGCAAGTCTGTGCCTGGTCAAGCATCCCTTGGAAATCAACAACCGCAAACCTGCCATTCTCCATGGCACCTTGCACAGCCTCCTAAGAAGGTGACCTTGCACTTACCCTAGTGCCTATAATGGACGGCCTGAAATTCAGTTACAATGCAGTACAATCAGAGAATATGGCTTTGGACACAGTCTCTTAACCTACTCCACTTACACAGCCGCAAAACCAAGAACAGTGACAACAGTGTGGAGCGGTACACGCTGCACAGTGTGTTTAGGGTCTGAAGGACACAGGTTCAAACCTCAGCCGTGGCTCCTACAAACCATGTCCCCATATTTCTGAATCACCCAGTCACACACAGAAACAACGGCGCGCCCCATGTCTGACCTGAACTGATGGTATAGATCTCATATCATCACACAGTCCGAACTCCGGGTCACCAGGAGTAGACACAGACTCGAAAGCAGGCATGACACCCATCAGCCGTGGACAGAACACACATTCCTTGTGCGCCTCTGAAGGAAATCTGCCGATCTCCCAACTCCATGCAGCAATCCGCCAGATGTGGATGCAGCATTTTGACAATTCCCCTCCGATTGCGCAACCCAGAAAATCAGTAGACACTCACAGAGGTAAATGAGATGCACTCCTCTTTACTTCCGAGAAAAGGATGGGCAATCTCCCTCTATTGCACAACCAATAAATCAGGAGCCAAGACTGGGCAATCTCCCTCCAATTGCATCCAAGGAATCGGGAGCCACACACATCGACGGCAGGGTATGACCTGCATCTATGAATGTGAAAGAGGATATTCACAACGCCTCATGCATGGAGAAAGAACCCACAGCACCTAAGAATGTGAAAGATGGCATTCTCAACTCCTCAGGCACAGAGGATGCCCTCAGGGCCCCTGGTCGGTGCATGGGCATACAGGTGAAGCCCCCCGAAGCCCTCATCGCCCACTTGTTTGTGCACGCACGACTCCCGGAACCAGGCAACTGTTTCAGCATTTAAACAGCCCTGGCACCCCTGAGACCCTTGTGGGGCCACCTGCCTAACGGTGCCACCTATTGGTCACGACACTGCATTTCCCCTGCATGGTGGTGAGGAAATCACGTCATTGACACCTGTTCTGTCGTGGTGTGCATGAGTGCAAGGTGGCAAGTTCAATTCCGCCCGTTGGAAAGCATTGCTCACTTCAGCTTCCCTGCCTCAATGCATCGATCTCTTGGAAAGTTCTCCACAAGGGGATGACACGCCTACATGACTCAGGGCTCCACCTGACTCTATATGCCGAAAGGCATCAGGGGTACGGTGCCACATCACAACTTGATGGCTTGTGGCTGGCTCACTGTTTTTCTACCCCATTGTTGCTGGGTCCCACGGCTCAACTCCCAGGGAAATGGGGTATTCAGCCGATTAAGGTGGCATACAGCTCTACAATAATGCATATGATATGCATGAGCGCAGGGTGGCAAGTTCAATTCCACCATTGCAACAGCATTGCTGTAGCATTAAGGTAGCGTACAGCTCTACAATATGGATAAGATATGCATACTGCATCAGACCATAGATTCATCAAGAGAACTAACACCGTGCCCTATCAAAATCACATATGCATGTCAGGTTACCGCTAACTACAAACAGGTTGCAAATGGTCGGAGCAGCTATCTCGGCCCTTGAAACTGTCAACAGTCGGTCCTTGCACTGGTAAGGAACTTAAAGCAAGTCCTAATCCCACTACTGATCGCTAGACACCAGTCACCACGGTGACTCAATGCAGGATTCTGTTTGAGACCGACACCTCAGTCTCCCTTTGGGGAATACCGGCAACCTGTTTTCTGCAGGCTAGATTCTCCCAGGTGCCTGCGACCTCGGATTTGGTTTTCACGAACATAGAAGGGGTTCTCTTTCCAATCCTGAAGATTGAACCATGCACCTCCATATACGGGCCAGTCCAGTAACATGGTACCATGGTAGTCTGCCTGCATATGGTCCAGGATCCTCTCTATGTTACCATTCCAGTAAGTCCTTAAGCCTTAGAGGTTATGGTCTAGCCGGACTGCGAATGCTCAGCTCGTACCGCACCCATCCTAAGGACCGCCTAGAATACAAGGTTTCCAAACTAATCCATTACAGGTTAAGCTCTCTCAACCATCCTGCCTTGTTAACGCCATTGAACTCTGTAATCAGTGCCTTTGTATCTCTACTGCTTGCCATTGCACCTCAAGGGCTTCCATTCTCGAAATCAATACTCTTCCAGCTCCCCTAGTCTGCAAGGACTCTGGCCCCAGGATTGGGAATAGTCCATTAGGAGCATGTCATAAGGTTTCATGCTACCAATGGCTACAACAGAAGCCCACCAGTGGGGACTCCATGACCCCTTGGTCAGCCAAGCGGCGATATGTGGGAGAAGTGTTCCTCCCACTCTCCAGACAGAACATATTCTGCAGAGATTAGGCGACTATCACACCATCTCTCACCTATGCATATACGGGCTGTCTCCCTATCCGCTCACATCCCAAAGACATAGACAAAGGGTCTTGTCTTCCCGAAGTGTGAAGCCATATCCACACACACACCAAAGCCTACACCGCTGGTCCAGTGTTCAGAGCTCCGCTCAGATGACCTCATTGCACCCAAAGCTAAGGAACCCTTGTACTCTCAGATCCTGCCAATGTCTCGAGCAAGGTTCATCGCTCATGGTCAGCTGCGTGCCTTCAACCATTCTTGGTGACTTGCACGGTCCAGGGATGAGTTCTCTACCCATCCCCCCAACTGATGCAAAACACGTTTGGGTCACATAGCAAACACACCATATCACCTGCATTGAGGACATACCTGAACCTATCGCATAACTCATATTCTTATGTTCTAGCGATGTCAAGGACACATCTGACCAAGTCATGAACTGACGCATGGCTCAGGGTCCTTTGCGATGTTAATGCTCCAATTGCATCTCTCTTGTAGCACTATCGATATTGTTGCTGGCCTACTGTAAATATTGCAGTGATGCGTCAATCTTCCACCACTCTTGCAGCGTTTTCAGCATTGCTACTGTGGCTATCCTGCTCACAGCAGTTAACGCTACGCTACTGCTGGGTGGGAAAGGGGATTCCCTCTGCTGTTGCATCGTCTATGGCCGCCCTTTGGACTCCCTCTGCGGTGCATCATCTATGGCTGCCCTCTGAGACCATTATTCTGCGGCTACCCATTAAGACCTTATACTCTCAAAATAGCTGCCGCGTGTGTGCAATGTGGGATGGCATGTCTGCACAACAGGATGGCATGTCTGCACGGCGCTCCACACAGCGCTGCATTCTGCACATTCTCAGTGTGCACGTTTGCACGTTGCCACTGCCACCAGTTACCCAAGGTACACCTTTACCCAGGGCACACCATTAAAAGCATCCAGCCCTGAGAAAGAGTCACCTGAACCTGATCTCGGCCTCCCCCTTTTCCATCACAACGCATGTCAGCTTGGGAGGCACCAAGTGTGGCTGACTCATCCTGCTTGTCCAAGGAGAAAACGGAGTTACTTACCTGTAACATGAGTTCTCCGTGGACAGCAGGATAAGTCAGCCACACATACCCGCCCACCTCCCCTTGAAAAGGGCTCAGCCTATGACCAGTGCCCGCCTCCTAGCGGCTAAGGCTCAGCTAGTGATGAACTGGCTAGCTAGGGGCGGGCCGGGGGGGTAGCCCTTCTGAGCTATGGAGAGTACTTCCGTCTCAGCACCGTCGGATGACGTCACCAAGTGTGGCTGACTTATCCTGCTGTCCATGGAGAACTCATGTTACAGGTAAGTAACTCCGTTCTGTTTCACATGGTTTAACACCTATTTAAAACAACTTCCCAGATCTCTTGCCGCCTAAGTGGAAGGCCTCTTTGTAAAGGTATCTAGAAACCATTTATTTCTTTCAACTCAAATAATATTTATCCTATTCTTCCTTCTATGCTAAGCTATACTCTTGATTTGATTTAAATTAAAAGCTCTCTGCTGCCCTCTCTGCTGCCCATGTAGCCAGTGACAGCAATTTTTTTGTCTGTACATAGTTGCCCTGTTAGCCTTGTTAGAAACCCCTGTTCATTGTAAGTCCAGTGTAGGTCCTGCCTGCACTGCACAAATTAGTTTTTCTGTAAACCGCGCTGATTTTAAAGAGCGTGGTATAAGAGACGTTAAATAGATAAAATAAATAAAATACTAGACCTTGACTGAGTTTTAAATATATATGTATATTTAGTGCCCTATAGCTAGAGGTGCTTTCACTAAAAAAGGATAAAAAAAGCTTCTTTTTCAGATGTTTCCACCATGCTATTGGATTTCATGTAGGGATTTCTCATCATTAGAGAAATGGGCTGGGGAGGTGCTCTGGAGGCACTGTTCACAATCCCTAAGGGAACCAAGAATGTACACAGTGCCTGCCTCTCGTGACTAACAGTGTGATATCACAGCACCTCCCCCTGCCCATGGTCGCACAGCCAGAGGATTCCTGCACAGCTTCACAGGAATGTTGGGTCTGATCGAACTGAAAGTTGAAAAGAGCAGGAAGAGGACATCTCTGGGCAGAACTCCCTAAGAAGATATTTGATAAGCTTTTTTTTTTTTTTCTTCAGTGCCTTTCTCTAATGCTGCCAATTTAGATTTCTCATACCTTTCCCCTAGATCCACTACAGTGCTTGTGCTTGTGAAAAAAAAATGTTTCAGCAGATTAGGGCTTCCTATGTAGCTTATATTGGGCCTTCTCTCCTTTTTGCCCATGAAAATGTGCATAACAAGATTAATCTGGGAAGTGCATCCAGCATCCTGACCTTGGTACACGCAGGCAGCAACAGAATCAAATCTTAATTTGTCACAGTACCCTGCCTTGCCTAAGTTTAGATAAAGCATGGTTAAAATCACCAAAATTAAATTTTTTTCTTAATGTAATTGTTTCATAACACAGAAAAACATTTTAAATCTTGGTTTGGACTCAAGGGCATGTATGCCTTTCAGCTACTAATTGAGGGGGGAGGGGGAGGGGGAAGAGCATCTCAGCCTGCATGCACTTAAACCAGTGAGTATATGCCTTTGTCAGGACTGTCCCTGTGGGATTCTGTAAGCCAGTGAACCAGTTGGATGGATCTAAAGGCTCTTCCTCCTTTTCTAAAGAAGGGTCTTAGGATGTTAAGTAGGTGTCATATGCAATGCAATGTGTGCCTTTGAGTCAGTCCTGACTCCTGGCGACCCAGAAGCTCCTGGGTTTTCTTGGCAGTGTCACTGGAAGTAGATTGCCAGGCCTTTCTTCCAAGGCAATGGAGGTTAAGTGACTTGCCCAAGGCCACAAGGAGTGCTAGTGGGAATCGAACCCTGGTTGCTTGGTTACCAAGCCAGTGTTCTAACCACTAGGCTACTCCTCCACTCCATAAGGGAACATTTTATCTCATCCAATTATTTCTTTATGGGTGTCTTTTGTTCGACTTGGCACTGGTGCTATGAGCAGGGTTCACTGCAGAGGCCTTCAAGTTATATGCTTGGGCACCATTTGGAGTAGAATAATACTACTGATGGACCCATCCACTTTTTTTGAACATTACCAGTGCATTTTTCCTATGAAATAAAGTGCCGGTGCTCATATGCAGGGTTCTTTCATGAATACATGAGGACCATAGGTCAGGTTTAGCTGGCACCTTTTTCATTGCCTATCTCCAAACCACCACGTACCCCCTTAAAAAAATACCCTGAACATTACTATGTCTGTGGTTTTCCAATGAGACACTGCTGTTCAAGAGGTCACTTGCGCTGAGCCTCCCATGCTGCAGCTGAACCCTGAATGCTGCTCATTTCATTCTCTTGATCCCGGTCCAGACTGGAGACCCCTAAACTATAATCTCAGTCAGCAACTAGCAATAATATATTCTTGATGACTTCCATCTGATGGCTTCTGAGAACTTGCTTTATGAAGGACACCTTTGTAATTTTCAAGTTCTGGCCTTCTACCTCTTTGTGGAGAAATGCCAGCCTAGTACCCTCCCTCCAGCTCCTCTTTATGCCTTCAGTGTGTGATTTAGTACCTGCAGTAGCTACTGTCTGCTTCAAAGTAGAGGAGGAGTAGCCTAATGGTTAGCGCGCTGGCTTTGGAACCAGAGTTCAATTCCCACTAGCGCTCATTGTGGCCTTGGGCAAGTCACTTAACCCTCTATTGCCTCAGAAAACAATCCAAATTATCAAAGTCCCTGCTTAATGTACATTAATTACCAAGTTTAAGTTACAATGTAAACCGCTTTGAACTGAAATGATAAAGCGGCATAAAAAAAGCAGAAAAAAAAAGCAGAAAAGCATTAAAAAACATTTCCTCTTCCTTAAATATCTCAATGACAGCTCCGAACATATCCACCAAGCGAGTAGCAGAAGTAGTCAAACAGGCAGACCCTCGCAATAGGCTTACCCCACAATGTATATAACAAGCATTTTCCTGTATGGTTGTACCACATATTTATATAGTTGACCATGTCCATTATCAGGTGAACCACCAATGTATATAGTTTTCCCGTTTCTCCAATTTCTACTCCCTGTTAAATGTAATGACCAGACATTTGTAAATTGCCGGATGTTTCTGTTCAATGTAAACCGCGCTGATGGATAATAGTGCGGTATATAAGAATTGTTAATAAATAAATAAATAAATAAAAATAAATAAAATATTATTTTCTCAGCCTAGGTAATGAATGTCTCTGCTTGACTCTCACTGGAAAATGCTTCTTACAAAGTAGTATGAGGCTCTTCTGTCAAGTCCTTTCCTCTGATGTTGGTTAGAGCCTAGCCAAGGTTCCCTGTGCTGTGGGCAGGGTGCAGACCCAGTCAGCCGCTCTGTGCTGGGGCATCAGCTGGCATTCCGGCTCTGTTCAGCATGAGCCTAAGAGCTGAGTCCTACAAAGAAATGCACTGCTTTTGAGTACAGGTTGCACACACTGGGTCATTTTTATTAGAGGAGACACCTATTTTTTTTGTCTGCTTTGTAAAGATGCATAGAGGTGTTCATAAAATCCTGCTGAATCATGCCTGATCAAAGGCATAGATATTACCTCTGCTCGAGACGCAGGTGTAATTGTTAGCTTGCACTTGACACCCTTACCTGCATATTTTATAAAATCATGATTCCACCCATGCTTCACCCAATCTCCCCGGAGCATGCCTGTTCTACAAATACGTACCTTCTTGCACTGTGCCTACTTCTAATCATGACCTAATTTTATAAGAGTCCTTTATTGCACGTAAATCGGTGTTTTTATGCACACAAAAAAAGATTTATAAAATTACCTCCCCCCGTGTCTTGCACTTCAGTGATCCAGGGTGACACACAGACTGCATCGCACCAAAGGTGGAGTTCCTGTGGGACTAGCAGAACTGAAAGTGAATAAGTCAAAGGGGTCAGGCAGAATACATGTTCAGCGAGTTTAGAGAAGCGAAAGCAGGAACAGCTGGACAGTAAAATCATTTAAAAATGGAGTATGGCTCTTTCTAAAACATGGAAATGTTAAGCTGGAAATTTACCAGGTTCTTTTATACCTCTTTATCATTTTAGTCAAAGCAGTTTACATTGTAACTTAAACTTGGTAATGTACATTAAACAGGGACATTGATAACTTGGATTCTTCTGAGGCAGTGGAGAGTTAAGTGACTTCCCCAAGGTCACAGGGAGTGCTAGTGAGAATCAAACCCCGGTCTCTTGATTCCCAAGCCAGTGCTCTAACCATTAGACTACTCCACTACAGCTTCTGGATTTTTTTTTGACCACGTCTAGGTTTTGAATTTGCGCTCCGGTGCATTGTGGTGTTTGTGTCCATTTAAAATCAACATTGCAAGTACCAAAACGAAGATAGAGCAGGGAGGCAGTTGGAGATGGCTCTGAGTGATGGTCTTCTTTTAGACACACGTCATTTGGGAACTCTGAAGAACAAAAAGTGGGCACATCTGAGGAAGAAAGAGAAAGCAATAGTGTCCAGAAACAGATCAAAGCTAGCATGCTAAAGAATCAAATGAAGAGGAAGCAACATCACCGGGTGCGATGGCGGCTTGATAGCGAAGTTCTGACACTGGCCCCAATAAAGGCAGCATTATCCCTTGTTGGTGCAGTTTTTAGAGCAGGAGCTGCAGTGGAGATGAGGGAGAATTTGGCAGCAATGGCTTTGACCTGGAGAAAGGCGGTAGACGAGAGAATTGGCTTATATGGGCAGACATCAGGAGGGCCAAGGAGATGCGAAAATAGCGCAGATGAGGCTGCTGGTCCCAGAGAGAATACACGGATGGTGAGTGCTGAGAATGCAGAGAAAGATGGAGATGGTAGTGCATCTCACAAAAACTGAACTCCAAGAGTGGTATGAGAAGCTAAAAACCGAACTTGCAGCTGTGAAGGCGGAGTTGGGTAACTTTGTTGGAGAGCTTATGGAGGAAATGGTGGATCTTGGGTGCCGAATGGGCGACCATGAGGATGGATTGGAGCAGATGGTGAAGGACTGTGCAGAAATGGAACGGAAGCTGGAAGCTGCAGCGGAATGGAGGGAGCAGTTGAGTCTGAAAAAGGAAGACTTAGAAAATCAGACTCGGAGGAACAATTTAAGAATCCAGGGGGTCCTGGAGAAGAGTGAATTCTCTGACAGCAGAAAAGTGGCGATAGTGATGTTTAAGGAGACCCTGAGGAGTGGAGGTGATGAGCACGTTCTGGACACCATTGTGCTCGATAAGGCGCACTGGGCCACCGAGGAAAAATGTTCCCAGGGATATTGTTATGCTACAAGGACTACAGACTTACAGTGGCAGCAAAAATGAAGGGCTTGAAAAGCTTTAACTGGCAGGGGTATCAAGTGGCTATCTTTGCGGACCTAGCCAGTGATGCATTACAGCACCATAAGGACATGGCTCATATCATTTAGGCGCTTCTGGCTGTGGCTGTACCCTTTGGTTGGCTTTTCCCAAGGAAGGGCACACATGGAAAAAGAGTATGGTAGGTGAGGCTGAGAAGGGCACTACGAGACTCTGATAATCCCAGTGGAAAAAATACCCCTGAGGAGCACAAGTGGTGGGAAGGCAGAAAAGAGGAGCGCTGGATTGTTGTGTCGGGAGAATGCAGCAAGAAGCAGAAGAAGGACCTCATCCAGAAGACACAGACTTGAGAGCATGGTGTGGACATTGGCACGTAAGCATGTACTGTGTGTTGGATGGTTGATTGGGTGAGAGGAGCATGGGTCCAAATGCTTGGGAGTGTGTTTATTGGGAGGTAAGGAGGGTGATGGGGGGAGATTGGGGAGGGCAGGGGGTGGGGGGGAGAATAGGGAAGGGGGAAGGGAAGGAGGTAAACATTGGTGGGAACTGAAGAGAGGGGTAGGGGGAAGGTGGGATAGAGGGGGGAGGGGATCGGATTTGGTGAGCAGTATTTCAGGGAGGCCGAGAGAGAGAGAGAGAGGTGAGAGGGGATGGGGTAGGGAGAGAGTGGATGGGAGGGGGGTTTCAGGGCGAGGGAGGAGGTCAGGGAAAGGGAGAAGGGAAGGTCTGAAGTTAACGATGGCTACACTTAATGTGAAGAGGTTGTGTTCATGGTTCAAGCAGAAGCTGCTGGAGAAGGGGAGAGAGCGCCTGCATGCGGATGTACTTTGCTTACAGGAGATACACCTAAGAGTGGGGCAGGAAAAGCTGCTTCAGTCTAGGACAGCGATGGCGAACCTATGGCACGCGTGCCAGCTGTGGCACGCGAAGGCCTTGCAGCTGGCACGCGGGAAGGTCCGCAGAAAAATAAAAAGCTGGCTCTGACTGCTGCCGCGGACGCGGCAAGGGCAGAATGCAGCGTCCCGCGGGGCCCCCTCCGCCCGCTAAGCCCCTCTGCAAGAGCTTTCAGATTCGCGAGGGAGAGCGTCTCCCTCGCGTCTCTGTTAAGCCCGCAGGGGCTAATGGGAAATTTCCCATCAGCCCCTTTAGACGCGAGGGACTGATGGGAAATTTCCCATTAGCCCCTGCGGGCTTAACAGAGACGCGAGGGAGATGCTCTCCCTCGCGAATCTGAAAGCCCTTGCAGAGGGGCTTAGCGGGCGGAGGGGGCCCCGCGGGACATTGCAATCTGCCGCGGCAGCAGCCAGAGCCTGCTTTTTTTTTTTTTAAATTTGCCAGGGGGGGGTAGGACTGCTAATGGGCAGGGAGGGAGGGGGGGTTAGGACTGCTAATGGGCAGGGAGGGGGGTTAGGACTGCTAATGGGCAGGGAGGGGGGGTTAGGACTGCTAATGGGCAGGGAGGAGGAGGGGGGGTTAGGACTGCTAAAGGGCGAGGAGGAGGGGGGGTTAGGACTGCTAATGGGCAGGGCAGGGAGGGAGGGAGGGGGGTTAGGACTGCTAATGGGCAGGGAGGGGGGGGTTAGGACTGCTAATGGGCAGGGAGGAGGAGGGGGGGTTAGGACTGCTAATGGGCAGGGCGGGGGGTTAGGACTGCTAATGGGCAGGGAGGGAGGGAGGGGGGGTTAGGACAGCTAATGGGCAGGGAGGGAGGGAGGGGGGGGTTAGGACTGCTAATGGGCAGGGAGGGAGGGAGGGGGGTTAGGACTGCTAATGGGCAGGGAGGGAGGGAGGGGGGGTTAGGACTGCTAATGGGCAGGGAGGGGGGGGGTTAGGACTGCTAATGGGCAGGGAGGGAGGGGGGGGTTAGGACTGCTAATGGGCAGGGAGGGAGGGAGGGGGGGTTAGGACTGCTAATGGGCCGGGAGGGGGGGGGTGAGGACTGCTAATGGGCAGGGAGGGAGGGAGGGGGGGTTAGGACTGCTAATGGGCGGGCGGGGAGGGAGGGGGGGGTTAGGACTGCTAATGGGCGGGCAGGGAGGGGGGGGTTTAGGACTGCTAATGGGCAGGGGGGGGCGGGCGGGCGGGGTAGGACTGCTAATGGGCTGGGGGGGTTAGGACTGCTAATGGGCGGGCGGGCGGGGGGGGGGGTAGGACTGCTAATGGGCTGGGGGGGTAGGACTGCTAATGGGCTGTGGGCTGATGGGGGCTGTCTGGAAATGGGGTGATGGGGGTTTAGGACTGGAAGTGGGTTGATGGGGGGGGCTAGGACTGGTATTGGGTTGGGGGGTTGCTAGGACTGGAAATGGGCTGATGGGGGGCTAGGACTGGAAATGGACTGATGCAGGGACTAGAAGGGAATGGATGCTGGGTGAGGCTGGAACTAGAAGGGAGCTGATGTTGGGGGAGGATTAGAATGGGATGGGGCTGGGAGAGTAAAATGGAGAGGGGAAAAATATTTTGTGTGGGAGGGATAAAAAATCTACAATTGGCCGGGTATTGGGAGAGTAAGTGGGGATTGAGGATGGAGGGGTAAAATTTGAGTGGATGAAATAGGAATGAGGAAAGAGCAAAAGGAGAAAGATTAGTATGTTAAAGCGGATGTAGAGAGAGAGAATGGAAAAAAAAAACTAGAAGAGAGAAGAAAGGACAAATGGACAGCAGATGATGGAGAGTTAGCAGAAAACATGAAGAAACCAGAAGAAAGTGGCTGGAGCAATTGCAACTGTGTAACTGAGCTGAGGTATTCTGTTTATGTAATTCCTTTTTGACATTGCCACTTGTTCTCTTTCCCCAGTAGGTCATGTATTGTTATTGTCTGAAATGTATTGGTTTAATATTTGCAGTGTTGCCTTTTGATAGGTATGGTGTGGTGCTTTGTGAGTCCTGGTAGTGCTGTTAGGATACGGCGGGTTTGCTATTGGTTCTAAATGGGCAGTGTTTGTAGTAGTTCCTAATGTGCCTGGCGGTTGGCACTGGATTATAGTAATGTAGAAATCTTTTAGTCTGTCTTTATCCATACACTCATTAAGAGACATGTTTACTAAAAGTTAGTGTATGTTAGCATTATGCAAATATTTATGCAAATTGACGTGCTGGCACTTTGAGGAAATTCTTTGGTTTTGTGCGGCAGTTTGGGCACTCGGGCTCAAAAAGGTTAGCCATCACTGGTCTAGGAAGTATCCCTGGGTGTGTTTGGCATCCCAGAGGGGGGGCCTCCAAGAAGAGTGGGGTGGCCATAATGCTAAGTGAGGGGGGAAGTGGTCAAGGAGATAGGGGACACGGGAGAACGATATGTTGGCGTGCTGCTGAAGCTGGAAGGAGACTATGTATGGGTGGCGAGTGTGTATGGGCGTAATGAGAAGCAGGGAGAATTTTATACTGCATTGATGCTAGTGTTGGAGGGTTTGGGAAATATCTCTATCATTCTAGGGGGGGATTATAATTTGACAGTGAACCCCTGGGTGGACAATGGTGTGGGGGGGGTGTATTACTAATTAAAGATTTATATGGATTTTTGGATCAGCAAAGGATATTGTACTTTATTTGAGCCAACTTGCTCCAGAGATGAGAGATTTTTGCACATCTAGCCTGGGGAGTGTTAAGAGATCAGAGAGGGAGACAGAATTCTTCCCTTGGCCTTTGAACAATTCTCTTGGACAGGATAAGAATTCATCAATTATAATGTAAAAGCTTTGAGATGCTTTTGGGTGTCTCCCTTGACAGAGACCCATTAATGATAACAAAAGAACACTTAGGCCATGGAGGATGTGTCCTTTGAGCATTCTCAGATGTCTGACCATGTCTGACTGTGTAAGTTTGAGCTTCTAACACCAAAGGGGGTAATCAAAAGCCTGCCCGGAAACCGAAGCAAAAAAGGTGGATGGGGTGGAGAAGCTCATGGGTGAGAGCTGGAGAGAAGCTCATGGGTGAGAGCTGGCTGCAACATATAAGTACAGAAAATATCCAGAACAGACAGAGCGTAGATCTGCTTGGCCAAGCATGAAGTATCCTAGACTGTCATTAGTTCCTCTCGCTGAGCGCTCCCAGCTGATGTGTAAAGGGGTTATGACAAGTTTGGTGAAGTATATTCTTTGTACATAGCTACATTCTCTCATAATTCTTTCAGTATTGTAATTAAGTGTGCATTCTAGTTATCTTTTCTAACTACTCATGTGTAACTAAGAGAATTACTTGTCTTTCTGAATGTCTTCTTACTTTGTTTGTAAATAAACTGCACGTCTTCATTACAAGGTGTTAGCCTTTGTTGAAGTAAGACAATTGGTACCAGAAGTGGGGTACGGAAAAAAGGCTTGGACAATGTTGAAAAGAAAAGGAAATAGTGTAAATACTGTAAATATTGTAAATATTCATAGCGGGTATCAGGCTTTTTATGAAATATTAGCTAGAGAGTGTTATTATGGGTCAGGTCTAAGTGAGAATTCGGAATCTGTTTTAAAAGATGATGAACCTGTTAATTCCCTTACATGCTTGCAAAAAATACCTGTTGAAAAAGGAACAGAATTGCATAACTTAGGGAGAAGGAGATTGCTTTTGTTGTCTGCATATTGTAAGATGCATCAGACAAATTCTAGCAAATTAGATTTGATTGCATGGACAGATAAAATAGACATTTATCAGCAAGTTGCTGAGAGGGTGGCTCAGTATAAATACCATAGGAGACGGGGAATTAATTCTGACCCACTGATACAAGATCAGGTATAATGCACTTGTAAGCTTTGATTTGTTCTGTATGATTGGTTCTGACCCACTGATACAAGATCAGTTTTGTTTAGGAAAAATATGTAACCTTGTGCTGCAAAGATAATTCAGTGCTTTGAACAAAATGCCTATCCTGTACAGTTAGTATTAATTGTTATGGAAAATCCTTATAAGATTATGAAGAAGTGAAGACCTTTTTTTTAAGGTCCCTGGTTAAGAGAAACTCTGATCAGATAAGCTGTTAGGTATAAAGCACTTGTAAGCTTTGATTTGTTCTGTATTCAAATGTTTGTAGTAAAAATCTATTTTTCTTTCATTACTGGCTATTCCAGTAGATTTTATAGTCCCTGAATGCTGAAGTGACTAGCTCAAATAAACAAGGCAAACTTTTTTCCTCCAAAGTGGAGGTTGAGAATCCTGACAGGACGGTGGGGCATTGAATCCTGAGTAGGTGAGAGGGTGATCTTTGTCATTAATATGTTATGCATCTGTTCTTTGTCTTTGACTGTATATGCTACCAGGCAAACCTAAAAGTTAAAGGAGGATTTTTTTTTTTTAATTGTGGCAAGCACCCCAGGGGGCATAGTTAAACATAAACAGCTATAACTATAGGTTAATTGTTCAGTCACATCTGCCAGAAGGACAAAAGACAATGGTTTGTTCTACTGGCTGTGTTGAAGATAACATGTTAATTTAAAAGTAACACCTTTTAGAAGTTTCACCTCACTTGAGCCTGAACTGTGAGCTTCAAGATAATTACTTTAAGCTTTGTGCTAACGACTGAGGGACACCTGTTTTCCTGTATTTGAATTTTAGAGAAAAAGTGTACTTTGTTCTAAAAGTTTATATTTCATTTTCAGTACAGTTCCTGAGAAAATAGATATAAAACAGATATATGTTGCAGCATTGTGAGATATTAAGTTGGTAGTTTATACACTTGCACTTATGACACTTGTGGTAATAGTACATTACGCAGAGGTCCAGTACACACACAGCAATTAAAATATTTATAAGTTTGATGAAATTTTAGACAGAGGCTGATATGAAATTGCTCTTTTCTCAAGCTATATAGAACAAATATAGATTAAAGATGGAACTGAGTTCCCAGAAAATGAGAACTTGAGTTGATTGGATAAAACCAAATCTTGCTTGTCAGCAATGATCCAGGAGGTTTGAGAAAAAGAATAAGAGAGAGAGAGAGAGGCAGAAAGGTGAGGCCACAGCCTAAGCTAAATGTGCTGCTTCCAGTGTGATGATCTGGGCTACCAAGCTCTAAGACTCCTTGAGGACCCACAAGGCCTGAAGAACAGGAACCTTGCATATTTATGCCTCTGAAGAGACATAGATAGGCAGGGGGAGCATAGGCCGAGAAGAACTCGAGGATAGTCATGAATGCCTTGCAATCCAAGAAGGACCTGAAGATGAGGCCTAGCCACCAATGCCTTGTACCCTCTCGGATCTCTCACCTCAAAAGGATCTCTTTTTGACACCATAATTAATGAGTAGCTTATACAAATCCTTGTGAACACTGCAATTTTAAAATCAGTCTAACAGCACTCTCACTGAGGACAGGGTATACGATAGATTCTAGTTATATGTGAGAGATGAGCCATATTTCTTTCTATTGGGGTTGATGTTATAGAATGCTGCAATATAATACTTTTATATTGTAAGGATTTTACCCAGATTGTTCCTATTTTAGAATGAGCATATGTCTACTTAGCACTGGACCAATTAAGTTGATGGGAAAGGGACACTGTTTACTCATACTGTTATCTTATTGAGAAGAATCTAAATTTAAGTTATTAACAATTGTTTGATATTCTTAGCAGCCTTGCCAAATAAGGATACAATAGTGTTGTATAAAAGAAACAGGAAAAGGACCTATGTAAGTAGTTGGTGGAATGATGCAGGTGATGAAAAAGTGTTGTGTTATGAGGGATGAAGTGGAATATTAAAGGGGAAACTGTGATAGACAAGAAATTGATGAAGGTAATTTGAAGTGATGTATCTGCCTAATGAATATGTAAACAAAAAAAAAAATTATGAGCACTTTATTCAACTATGCCGTCTCCAGAAGCTTCAATTCAGGAAGTCATACTCAACAATTGGAAGAAATAGATATTTGGAGACAGGCTAGGTGCACCTTGCACCCTGATGAGCTTTGGAAAACCCACACTGGCCATGTGGTACTTCTGGATGCTTTGTGCCTCACTTTTCCTCTGTATGTCCTGGCCAGGCATGCAGAGGCAAAGGGGGATGATTTGATGACAAATTCTCACACAATTGGGTATAATTCTAAAACTTGTCAAAATTGCAGAACACGTATGTGCAGCTTGTCTGATCTGAAACATGTAAAGGTCATTCAAGGGCAAAATGGAATATTTCCTACAAGCAAAATGAATTTCCAGTGATAGAGAGACAAGGAGTTAATCAAACTGCGAGATAAGATTGACACCATACGAGATAGTTAGATCACTGAAAGTTTATAAAAGCAATATTTATTATCTGTAGGATATGATCTTAGTAAATATAGATGAAATTAAGTTTGTCTTATTGTAAAGTCTAACCTAGAATTTTTTTTAGTCTTTTCATTTAATATTGGCGCTGCTCTTCTGAATGAGGCCTGGTGCCATGTCACCAACTGCAAGCCGGAGAGTCTGGCGGAGGGAATTGACCAGAGTCCAGATGGAGCAGACCATCCCGAGAGATCTGGACTACACACCGCAGAAACGTGTGAGGAAGTCCCTATCTACTTCAATGTGTCGCAATGAAAGAAAGGCCAAGATGTCCACCTACGAGAATGAGAGGTTCAACTGTTGAGAGAGGCCAAGTTTAAACTTCAGAGAAAGGTGAAAAAGACGCTACGGAGTCCTGAAAAACTGCTGAGAAGCAGGCCAAATTATCTGAAAATAGGAAAAGGACTATTGGACTTTTGTGGACTTTTGTGAATGATTTTTTTTCTTATGTATTGTTATTGTTTCCTTGGAAAGTAACTGTAATTTTAGTATCTCAGATTTTTTCTGCTGAACATCATGTGCCCAATTGCTTATGTCACCTGTTCCCCAGATTTTAGTTATTAGAGTCTATGGGGCAGATGTACAGTGGGAAAAAGTTCTGAATGTGCAGGTGAAATGAGTCCCCCACTGCATGGGGAACTGATAAAGATAGCTGAGACCTACAAGCCATTTGGCTTTGACAATTGTAATGCTGAGGGGGGGGGAATGGGAAAATATCACCCAAATTACACTGAGGCTTGTCCCCTCCAGCGTTTGCCTTAATGCTATCCACTATGTTTAAGCCCATGTTGTTATTATTGTATTTCTAAATGAATTACAAATGCGATTCAGCCATTGCTTACGTACAATATCCTTGTTGATCCAAGGGTGGAATGTATTACTAATTAAAGATTTATATGGATTTTTGGATCAGCAAAGGATATTGTACTTTATTTGAGCCAACTTGCTCCAGAGATGAGAGATTTTTGCACATCTAGCCTGGGGAGTGTTAAGAGATCAGAGAGGGAGACAGAATTCTTCCCTTGGCCTTTGAACAATTCTCTTGGACAGGATAAGAATTCATCAATTATAATGTAAAAGCTTTGAGATGCTTTTGGGTGTCTCCCTTGACAGAGACCCATTAATGATAACAAAAGAACACTTAGGCCATGGAGGATGTGTCCTTTGAGCATTCTCAGATGTCTGACCATGTCTGACTGTGTAAGTTTGAGCTTCTAACACCAAAGGGGGTAATCAAAAGCCTGCCCGGAAACCGAAGCAAAAAAGGTGGATGGGGTGGAGAAGCTCATGGGTGAGAGCTGGAGAGAAGCTCATGGGTGAGAGCTGGCTGCAACATATAAGTACAGAAAATATCCAGAACAGACAGAGCGTAGATCTGCTTGGCCAAGCATGAAGTATCCTAGACTGTCATTAGTTCCTCTCGCTGAGCGCTCCCAGCTGATGTGTAAAGGGGTTATGACAAGTTTGGTGAAGTATATTCTTTGTACATAGCTACATTCTCTCATAATTCTTTCAGTATTGTAATTAAGTGTGCATTCTAGTTATCTTTTCTAACTACTCATGTGTAACTAAGAGAATTACTTGTCTTTCTGAATGTCTTCTTACTTTGTTTGTAAATAAACTGCACGTCTTCATTACAAGGTGTTAGCCTTTGTTGAAGTAAGACAGGGGGGGGGCTGCTATGGGCAAGAGAAGGGAGAGGCAGGGCCTGATGTGTTTGAAAGAAAGGTTAGGGCTTATAGATGCTTGGAGGAGCTGACACCCAGGACAACTGGGGTACACATTTTACTCCCATCTCCATAACACATATAGTAGGATTGATTATGGTGTGGGTTAATGGGGGTCTCAGTGCAAGATACAGGCCATTGAGCATGAGAGTATAATTTTGGTCAGATCATGCTCTGGTGGTGATGGCCTTGTCTATGGGGCAGAGAGAGGAGGGGTTGTGTTTCTGGTACCTGAATGACTCCTTGTTGGAAGAGCCCCTGATGGAGAGGACAATACAGGAGGTGATAGAGGAATATCTCCTATTTAATAGAGAGGTGGGAGTGAACACAGGGACAATGTGGAATGAGTTGAAGACTGTAGTGTGGGGCCATCTGATCAGAATAGCAAAGAGAGAAAGGGGGGAGTGGAACGGGTGCTGTGTGAGAAGTTGCTGGCACTGGGGAAAGAAGCCATCAGAGTGATAGGGACCCACAGGTGTTGGGGGAAATGGTTCAGATAAGGAAGGCGCTGAGTAGTCTTCAGGCTAGCCAAATCGTGCATGAGCTAAATGTGCTTAAGAAGGCTCAATTTGAGGGGGGGGGGGGGGGCAACCGGGTAGGCTGGATGTTGGCCGGGTACAGCAAAGCCAGATAAACATTTGAGCTAGGAAAGGGGAGGTAGTCACAGGATCGACCCAAATCCGTAGAGTCTTTCAAGATTTTTATGCCCGGCTGTATCAGGCAGAGGTATCAGGAGGGAGTGCGAAAGGGAAGGAATACCTATGGGGGTGTGATTTGGGGAAATTAGAAGAGGAAGGATGTGGAGAGGTTAGCATGGAAGAGGTTAGGGAAGCAATTGGCTCGTTGAAAGTAGGGAAGGCACCTAGCTTAGATGGCCTAACGGCCAAATTCTGTAGGAAATTCCAAGTCCAGCTGATGCCCTTCCTGGTAGAGGTGTTGAATGGGGTGTTACAGGTGAAGAAAGTTCTAGGCTTTTGGCAGAGGCGGGCATCACGGTCCTCCTGAAGCCAGGGAAGGGATTTCCTGGTCTGTGGATCCTATAGACCCATCTCTTTGATAAATTTGGATGCCAAAATTTTAGCAAAAATCTTGGCAACAAGACTGCAGATATCTCCGTAAGTTAATACATCAGGATCAAACAGGGTTTGTTCGGAGTAGGTTAGGGTGTGATAACATCAGGCGGATTTTAAATCTGACTTGCAAATTGCAACAGGGAGGGGAGCAAGCTGTGTTCCTTACTGTAGATGCGGAAAAAGCATTTGACAGGGTGGAGTGGGAGTTTGTTCAAGGTGCTGGAGGGATAGGTTGGAATTTTTTGGATTGGGTGAGGGCCCTGTATGCAGGTCCTAGAGTGAGGATATGTATCAATGGGGACTATTCAAGGCCTTCGCGCTAGGCAGAGGCACAAGAAAGGGGTGCCCATTATCCCCGTAACTGTTTGTGCTAGTAATTGAGCCCTTGGTGGCTCAATTATGGGCGCAGGGAGATATCAAGGGGTGGAAATGGGTGGAGAGGAGGTGAAGATTGGTTTGGTTTGGTTTGGTTTGTTTGCAGATGATGTCATCTTTACTCTGGGGTGGCCGCTGATCTCCCTGCTGGTGTTGATGCAGAGATAGTCATACAGTGGGGTTTCGGGATATAAGATTAACATAAGTAAGACAGAGATTTGGGGTTTTAATCTCCCCCCTCCCCCCCCTCCGGAGCTGGAGAGTAGGCTGCAGGATAATATTCCATTCATGTGGGTGTGGCACACCTTTTGTTATCTGAGTGTGCATTTGGGTAATATGCTGCAAAACCTGGTGGGGTGGAATTATGAGCCCCTCCTTAGAGTTGAGGAGGGATTTCTCGAAATGTAAGGGGTTGTACTTGTTGTGGCAGGGCTGCTTAGTGGTAGTGAACATGATTGTGTTGCATAGAGTGTTACTCCTGTTTTATGTCTATTCCCTGTGTGGTTCCGCTGAGCTTTCTGCGGACATTGCAAAGTGCAGTACTGGCTTTCATTTGGAATGGGAAAGTTCATAAGGTAGCTAGGAAGGTTCTGTTTGGTAGAAAGGAGGAAGGGGGGCTGGGAGTTCCACGCTTCCAAATGTATTATGAGATTGCGCAGCTGAAGGCACTTTTTGCCTGGAAAGGGGGAGGGGGAGCCCCTCAGTAGGTGAGGATGGAACAGGGGCAGGCCATTGGCGTGGGAGTTATGGGACGTATAGGGGGAAAGGGGGGAAGCCCATGGGACGAGTAACTTTAGACATTTGGAGGAAATGGAAAGCTGCCTTATTGGGGGGGGGGAGGGGTAAGCACTATACTCACTTAGCGGTTATTCCAAGGCATGAGGGATTTCTCCCCCCCCCCCCCGTGACAACAAGATCAATGTTTTAAAAGGTGGGGGAGGAAGGGGCTGTTATGAGAGCAAGTGGTGGATGGGGAAGGGAGGGTACTACCTTTCCCAGTGGTGCAGGAAAGATTTGGATGCTAAGGCTCTTTATTCCTACTTTCAGCTGATGCATTATTTAGATAGAGGCTGCATGCGATCGGACCTGAGGGGGGCTGGCACACTGTTGGAGGTGCTCATGGATAAGGGGGTGTGAAGAAAAGGGCTGTTGTCCATCCTGGGGAAGTGCTTTCAGGGGGAGGGAGGAGAGCTTCCTATAGCAAGAGAAGTAGGAGCAAGAGTTGCAGGGGGAGTGGGATGAGAGGAGGTGGAGGGGTATTTGTCAGACTGTAAAAAGGGTGGCTATAGGGATGGCACTCCTGGAAAACCGTCTGAAAACTATTGTATGGGGGAAATAGCAGCCTATCAGCACCACATGAGGGTGATACCAGGTGTGGAGGCCAACTACTACTACTACTACTGAGCATTTGTAAAGCGCTACCAGTCATACGCAGCGCTGCACAGACATGTAAGAGACAGTCCCTGCCCATCAGAGCTTACAGTCTAGTCAAGACAAAACACAAGACAAAAACACAAAGTGTAAGCAGGGATAAACTAGGGGAGAGAAAAGGAGATCAGGTGAGTCAAGATCCAAAAGCAGCAGCGAAGAGGTGAGCTTTTAACATGGGTTTGAAGAGGGTTAGAGAGGGTGCCTGGTGTACCGACACGGGTAGTTTGTTCCAGGCGTAAGGTGCAGCAAGGTGAAAGGAGCGAAGTCTGGAGTTAGCCGTAGAAGAGAAGGGCACAGATAGAAGTAGTTTGCTAGAAAAGCAGAGTTCCCGAGGGGGGTTGTAAGGAGAGATAAGAGAAGAAAGGTACTGAGGAGCCGCAGAGTGATTGCATTTATAGATCAGCAGGAGAAGTTTGAACTGGATGCGGAAACGGATAGAGAGCCAATTAAGTGATTTGAGAAGAGGAGTAATATGGGCATGACGAGGCTGACGGAAGACTAGTCGCACAGTAGAGTGTTGAACAGATTGAAGGGGAGAGAGATGACTCAAAGGGAGACCAGCAAGGAGTAGGTTACAGTAGTCAAGACGGGAGGTGATTAAGGAGTGGGTAAGCATTTTAGTAGTGTGTTCAGAAAGGAAAGGGTGGATTTTGCTAATGTTATAGAGAAAGAGAAAGAAACGGGATGTCTTAGCTATGAGCTGGATATGTGTGGAGAAAGAGAGAGAGGAGTCAAAGACATCCCCCAGATTGCGGGCCGAGGGAACAGGAAGGAGTACAGAGTTATCCACAGAGACTGAGAAAGGAGGAAGGGGAGGGGAGGTTTTAGGGGGAAAGATGAGAAGTTCAGTCTTGGCCATAGAAACATAGACACATGACGACAGAAAAAGACCACATGGCCTATCTAGTCTGTCCTTCCATATCAACAACTACAGCAGTCCCCTTTTTTCCTTTAGAGATCCTCTGTGTTTGTCCCATGTTTTTTTGAATTCGGTTACTGTCCTCATCTCTACCACCTCCACTGGGAGACTATTCCACGGATCCACCACTCTTTCTGTAAAGAAATATCTTTGCATATCACTCCTGAATCTATCCCCCTTCACTCTCATCCCATGTCCCCTCGTAGCAGAACTTGCTTTCAATTGAAAGAGTCTCTCCCCCTGAACATTTATGCCACGGAGGTATTTAAACATCTTAATCATATCACCTGTATCCCGCTTTGTCTACTTTAAGTTGAGCTAGTTTCTCACGAACACAGTCTTCTGAAAATTGTTCGAGATGTCCCTCGCTTCTGTTCCTGTTTGTGGGTGTTTTTTGAGGTCCTGCTCCTGGTTCTTCATCTGTGAACACAGAACAGAAATATTTGTTAAGCAATTCCGCTTTAGCCTCACCAGCTTCTACATATTCCTCCCCTTCACCCTTGAGTCTGACAATACCACTTTTGCCATGTTCAATTTCAAGCGGCGGTGAGACATCCAGGCAGCAATGTCAGAAAGGCAGGCAGAGATCTGGGTCTGGATTGACGGAGAGATTTCAGGCGTAGAGAGGTAGATCTGGGAGTCATCGGCATACAGATGGTATTGAAAGCCATGAGAAGAGAAGCGCACCAAGTGACTGGGTATAGAGAGAGAAAAGGAGTGGACCCAAGACAGATCCTTGGGGTACACCAGCTGGGAGCGGGATAGGAGAGGAGGAGGAGTCACCAGAACACACACACAGAGCGATGGGAGAGGAGGAGAACCAGGATAGTATAGAGCCACTAAAACCAAGCGAGGACAGGGTATCGAGGAGAAGGTTGTGGTCAACAGTGTCAAAAGCAGCAGAGAGATTGAGAAGGATGAGGACAGAGTAAAGGCCCTTGGATTTTGCCAGGAACAAGTCACTGGAGACTTTGGCAAGAGCCGTTTCAGTAGAGTGCAGAGGACGAAAGCCAAACTGTGAGGGATTCAGGAGGGCATGAGAGGAGAGGAAGTCGAGGCAGCAGCGGTGAGCCACACGTTCGAGTAGTTTAGAAATGAAGGGAAGGAGAGAGATCGGTCAATAGTTAGGACAGGTGGGATCAAGTGAGGGTTTCTTGAGGAGAGCTGTGATTACAGCATGCTTGAAGTCAGCAGGGACTGTTGCGGTGGAGAGCGAAAGATTGAGAATATGAGAGATGGAAGGGACAACGGTGGAGGAGATGGGACTTAGGAGACGGGTGGGGATAGGTTCAGAGGAGCAGGTGGTGAGTTTGGAGGAAAAAAGAATGTGTGCAGTTTCCTCTTCAGAGATCACAGGAAAGGAAGAGAGGGTAGCAGAGGTGGGGGGGGGGGGGGGGGGGAAAGTTGGGAGTGGAGAGGGGGAGGAGGGGAAGTAGCTGACTTTGTGGGGAACTGGAGGGTAATCTTGTGGATTTTGTCATGGAAATAACTAGGGTTTGGGCAGAAAGGGAGGGAGAGATCAGAGCCGGAGGCACTTTGAGGAGAGAGTTGAGAGTAGTTAAGAGATGGCAAGGATCAGAGGCAAGGGAGGTAGTCAGATGGACATAGTAGTCTTGTTTGGCAAGAGCTATGGCTGACTTGGAAAGAGACAAGCATGAATTTGAAATGTAGAAAGTCTGCAGGGGAGCGGTATTTGAGCCAAGTATGCTCAGCAGAATGGGCACAGGAACGTAGATAGCGGGTAGTGGGTGAAAGCCAGGGCTGGGGTGTAGAACACCTCACAGGACGTGGGATTGGCGGAGCAAGGGCATCCAGAGCTGAGGAGAGTGCAGCATTATAGGAAGTTACTGCCTCGTCAACAGACTTGGATGACATGGTGGAAGAAAGAGATGAAGAAATAGTGGAAGAGAGAGCCAAGGGATCAATAGCATGAAGATTTCTAAATAGGTTGGAGGAGACAGGACGAGGCTGAGGCGGCGGGTGATGAAGATTAAAGCTTAAAAGGTGATGTTTGGATAAGGGAAGAACTGAGCTACAGAGGTTTGAGGGTAAGCAACTAGAGAGAAATATCAGATCAAGGCAGTGGCCATGCTGGTGAGTGAGGGCAGTGGGACAAAGCTGGAGGTCAAACGAGGAGGTAAGGGAGAGGAGCTTTAAAGCATAAGGATCAGAGGGGTTATCGACATGAATGTTAAAATCCCCAAGAATAAGAGTGGGGGAAGAGGAATCCAGAAAGAGGGAAAGCCACGAGTCGGTCAGTGAGAAAGGTAGAAGCAGACTTGTCAGGAGGTCGATAAATAACAGCTACCCGGAGAGTAAAAGGCGGATGGAGTGGACTTCAAAAGAGAGAAAGGAGTGAGACTGAAGCAGCAGGAGGGGTTGGAATTGGCAAGAGGGAGAAAGTAGAAGCCCAACACCACCACCATAGCCAGTGGGACGAGGCACGTGGGAGAACTGATAGCCCCCATGACAGAGAGCAGCAGTAGATGCGGTATCATCTGGGAGGAGCCAGGTCTCAGTTAGAACAAGAAGATGTAGAGCATTAGAGATAAAGAGATAATGAGTAAAAGCAAGCTTATTAGAGACAGAGTGTGCGTTCCACAAGACACATGAGAAAGGGAGAGTGAAAGGGGAAAGGGGAGGGATACCAATAAGATTAGATGTGTTGCGTGAAGATCTCTTCTCAGAGTGAGACAGAAGTCTAGGGGGAGCCAGGATTGGGGTTGATGTCTCCTGATGAAAGGAGGAGAAGGAGTAGCAGAGTACGGGGTAGAAAGGTGACAGTATGGCGGAAACGAGGGTGAGGTTGCCTTAGAGAGAGAGGAGATGGTTGAATGAGAGGGAGAAAGCGATGAAGCTCAAGAGCTGATGATAGGGTAGAGGACAGAATGGAGGGGGAGGGGAGGATAGTAGAGGAAGGGTAAGGAGGGACGGAGTGAAGGTGCTGGTAGGAGGGGAAACAGTTAGGGAATATGAAGAAGAGGAAGATAATGTAATGTGGAGCCATGGAAGAGGAACAGAGGGGCTATGCAGCATATGTTATCTTACCGGCAATGAGATAGCAATGGATTCTACAGGCTATGCAATGTAGGTTGATATACAAGCAGTGAGGTAGCAATGGGTTCTACAGGCTATGCAGTGTAGGTTGATATACAAGCAGTGAGGTAGCAATGGGTTCTACAGACTATGCAGTGTATGCTGATATACAGGCATTTAGGTAGCAATGGATTCTACAGGCTATGTAGCATATGTTCTCGTACAAGCAGTGAGGTAGCAATGGATCCTACAGGTTATGCAGTGCAGGTTGTCTTGCTTGTCATATGCTGCTTACCAGTTTGGGTGGCTTGGTTTGGGACAGCTTGTCTTGGGGTGTGTAGGTTTGGGTCACGTTGGTAGTTGGATGGGTTTCTGATGGAGGGGTTAGTTCCACGCCTCGGGTGTGCTCCTGCCTTTTGATGGTCCTGGTGCGCCCCGATTGGGCCTTGTTGGGGGGAACGGGAGGGGTAAACAGCTCCCGCTTCCTCCCCCGATGTCCAATCAGCAGCGTGGGGCAGAGATTCGGTATGAAGGGGAGGGGAGGAGGGGTAGGGGACTAGTTCTGTCCCGTATTGTACAGGTATATGAAGCATGGTAAGGTTAAATGTTACATGGAGTGTACAACTTCTGGATCAGAAGTGAGGGAGGACGTGAGGGAAGGGTGGAGGAAGAGAGCCTGGAATTGGACGTATGGAAAATGTTCTCTGGTCTGTGCTGTTAACAAGGCCACATTCTGACGGTTGTATGGTGTTCTAGTTTATTATGGAAAATAAAAAATTACAAAAAAAAAAAGGAATCAAATCGGTACTGCTGCTTTAACCCACTAGAGGCCGTTGAGAGGGTACTGTAGTATTTGGGTCTCTCCCACTTTAATCCAAAAGCAACCTCAGGGAAACAGGAGAGCATGGGATTGAGAGTTTAGTTTAACTGTGTTGTTCCCTGTTCTAGCCGACCTCAAGATTTCACCTTTTTAGCCTGGGGATAGGATTAAGCAGAGGTACTCTTTAAGTAAATTTTGTAGAAAAACTCACTATTGTTGTCTGTTGGTGTCTGATTCAGGTTTGCTAGATTCTTTAACGCACCCTTTTTATTCCATGGACCATGCCAAATGGTTTACTCCCAAACCCAGGATCTGCAGCTTCCATGCTGATCTCCTGTTTTAGCTTGTTTTGTGCTCCTTAACTGCTGTTTCCCTGGTGTTGCAAAGTGAGAGTCAACTTTTCAATCCAGCTGGGGGTGTTAAACTTCACAAATTACCTCTCCCTGGACACAGTGAAGGAGTTTGATCAATGAGTGGGGCTGCTGAAGCACCCAGAGCTGACACCTATGCAAACGAATGTAGCAGTTGGATAAGCAGGAACGGTGCTATCCAGTAAGCCGCGTAAGCATGGCAGTGGGCTGCCGTTAGTAAGGGGCGCTGAAGCTGTGGCTGCAGGCCGAAGGAGAAAAGCAGTGGTACCTGTTCCGTGACCACACAAGTACTGCTAGCATCGATTACAGCTTTCTTTTGCTTTTTGGCCCAGGGGACAAGCTGTTCCGCGGGCCAAAGAAATAAAGACTGCAATCTCGGCCAGCAGTGATGTGTAGACCCATGGAAGCAGCCTGTCCCATGAGCTGAAGGGATTTTGGCCAGAGGTTTGCTGTGGGCCCGTGGGACAGGCTGCTTTCGCAGACTGAAGAGGTGAAGGCGATCACAACCAGCAGTGGTACCTGTGCCATTGGAACAGCCTGTCCAGCGGGGTTCAGCACGTCCTTATTTCCATGGTAACAGTTACCATGGGTCACAGCATGGGGCTAGCATGTGCTGTAACTGTGCTAACTGCTAAGCATACTTTCGTAAAAGGGCCCCAAAGAGTTGAAGTGATCTCGGGCCAGTCATGAATTTTGCATGTCCAAATAGAAAATTCTGTATTGAGTGTTACAAAATTAATGTGAAAATCTGTAAAAACTGAATAATAATTTTTGTAGCAACAGGATTTCAATTTAGGTAAAAATTAGTTTAAAATAAAGGACCCTGAAGGGGGCCGCTAAAGAGTGTGATGGGAGCACCTTCTTTTCACCAAAGTTCCACCTTGATTTTTGAACTTGTCTTGACATTTCGTGGCTCTGATTTTGCTCTCTGGCTCCATACAGACCAATCTCGACATTGGCAATTTTAAAAATGCAAGACTCGTGGCACCACAGTAGTTTCCTGTCATTTTAAACTAGAAAACATAATTTGATCTGAATTTTATTGACAAAAGATGAGTGTCCCAACAGGTGGAAGGTATGGCGGGGGGGGGGGGGGGGGGGGGAAGAGAAGGGTTTAAATTGCAAATTTAGTCTCAGTAGAATTGCGTTTAAAAATTTCTATGACAAATCGAATACTTACTATGGATCAGGAACCTTACACGAGCCCCACTTGGTAGAATGTGCCTTGTTCTCTTTAGATGCTTTAATTCATTTTCTTTAGCAGATATAATGGGAATATATGCCTCATGTTCAGGGCACCTGGTATTTTAAAGTAGATTTATATTTAAATCCTTCAAAAATTAGAAACACTTTTTTTTGTCTTTTTCTAATGATCCCATTACATCTCTGCTCATAAAAATCAGGAAAAATAATTAGGATCAAAGTTGTGTGGTTGCCTGAAAGCAGCTGTTGGAATTTATCATTTTTGTAATTAACATGCCCATCTTTCTGTTTATCTGGTGCTGTGCTGCATGCACAGGGTGGCCTCTTGGGGTTTCAGTTTAATTTTTGTCTGCATATTTCTATTGTCAGTTTGTGGTCACTTATTCTGCACTTGCTAAGAATCTATCCATGGTCTGCATGTGTGATCGAGGCCAGATGTACTGTTAGCATGGAGTTTCTAAGCAGGAATCTGGCTTGATCAGTTTTTCTAGTAGGAGTATGGATTTTCCAGGGCCCACGCCAATATTTATGATGCTGTCCTTTTCTAGGTGGGAACAATCCAAACAAGAGCACTGCACACTCACAAAAGTCAAAACGCACACGTCCAGAGCGAGGTGGTAAAGATGAAGATTGTATTGTAGTGCACAGTGGGTGATTGATATTCCTACTACGTGCTACAATACAATCCTCATCTTTACCATCTCGCTCTGGACGTGTGCTTTTCTACGTAGGATCATTGTGTGAATTTTGAAAGTTAGCGATGTTGTAGATTGATAGATTTAAGGTAATTTCTCCATTTTTTTTTTCATTGCGTAGCCCCTAATCTTTCTCCTTTTTGAAGGAGTAAACAACTGATCTGTATTTACCCGTTCCACTCCATTAATTCATTGATAGACCTCTATCCCATCTCTCCTCAGCCGTCTCTTTTCCAAGTTGAAGAACCCTAACCTTTTAAGCCTTTCCTCATAGGGGTATCCTTCCATTCCCTTTACCATTTTGGTGGCTCTTTTCTGTACCTTTTTTTTAATTCTGTTCATACAATGTTAAATATTTAATCCTCAATGCTGATTTGTATTCCAGCGAAGCATTTGCCCCTTCACTGCAGTTTTCTTGTTACGATATTTGATTTGAAGGAGAAGTACCAGCATCATGTGAACAGAATTCACAAAGAAGTTTTGTGAAAGGGGGTTGCAGCCTACCATTAATAGTAATGAGGAAGGAGGGGTTCCAATCTGTAGGTTGCAGCGGGGCACCAGAGACCCTAGCACCAGCCCCGTGGATAATCGCTGTTGCTGCAGGCTCTAGGGAGGGGTGTCAATGGGCTGCCCTCACAATTTTGGTGCTCTACGACAAGGAACCACCTAGTTCACCTAATAGGTTGTGCCAGCCCTGTGGAGTGGGAATTGGTCATTGCATGAACCCTAATTCAGAACACCTAGTGGCTGGATTTAGCTCCCAGGATCGTAGGGATTTCGAAGGAACCCTCATGTGGAACCCTGACTGAGACTACCACAGCAAATGGACTGAAGTAAGTTGGGAGGAGCTATAAAACAGGGGATAAATCCCCAGATAGTTGTGAATGAAAGATCATGGTGCCAGATCCCATCTGTGGTTCCAACTGAGGCGTTTTCTCCAAAACGCCCAAAAAGTAGGGAAAGCATGCAGAGCAGGACCAGCCCATCTGCTAGGTGGCTGCCTAGGGCAGCTGTGCCCCTACTGCTTCTGGCAGCAGGGTTGGCTCAGCAGCAGGCCATGGGCTTTGCCACATATGACCTGATGCTTCTGACCTCCTCCTCCCCCCCCTCCCCGGAGGTTGTGTTGGAGGGGTCAGATGCGGCAGGCCATATGTAACAAACACATAGCCTGCCGCTGGCAACGAGCCGACCCCACTGCCAGAATCAGCGGCAGTATGGCTCAACACGGGGAGGGTGGCATGGCTTGTCGCATGGGGGGGAGGGCGGCAGAAACTCTTGGGCCAGCGCTGATGCAGAGAAATGGCTTTAGGAATGTTTTCAGACATATTTATTGAAGTGGGCAGTGGCTTTCCTACAATACATACTGAATGTATGCTGCGTTTCAGTGATTTTTACTTCTCTTCCCCCCTTTGTTCATTTGTTCCAACCATAGAATATGGGGGATATAGATGAGGAGAGCAACTTGAATGATGTGAGTGTGTGTGGCCTTAAGTAGGATTGTGCGCATATTACAAGGAGTTGTATGTTTAAAAAAACAATGTTGGCAAGTGCTTCATCCCAAAAGCCACTTCACCTCGTGCAGCAGCTTTGCCTAGAGCATAACTGAAGAAGTATCCCCTTTTGTTAATGCCCCTCAATCCTAATCTGAGGTTCCCTCTGCTGTTCTGTACTGTGACCAGGGCTGGTTTAACCACTAGGTAGACAAGGCAATTTCCTCAGGCAGCAACTTTTGTAGGGGACGACAAAGAGCAACTGCAGTCAAAGAAAACCAATAAGTTCTGACATCCCACACGCTCGGAGGCATCCGTGCCTACTTTTACCTGCAGGGAGACCTGTTAGTTTTCAAATAGCTTATTTAAATCTGTGCAAGTCGCTTCACCCCTCCCCCTTCTCCATTGCCTCAGATACAAACGCAGGCTGATGCAGAAACGCTACGACGTCCTTTGTGTGTAGGTAACACAACATATATGCACAAATACTGCAGAGAAGAAAGATGCATGCGTAACCAGCACAGAAAGTGATGCACGCACAGCAGCGCTATGCATATTTAAAATGATATGCAAATGAGCTTCACTGTTAAAATGAAATGCTAATAAGGTCTCCGTCCAATGCAGAGAATCGCGTAGAGGATAACATGACGGTGTATAGGGAAAGATGGTTTCGGCGTGTGTAGTGGTAAACAGTGTTACTTTTTTGCGTGGATCTTTCAGCGTATAAGTGAAAGTTTGGTGTTCAAAAAAAAAATGTCTTTTGCTTCTTACCCTTTTTGTGGCTTTGCTGCTTGCAAGAGCTGGAACTTCACATGAAAGAAATGGGGAGAACAACAGACATGCAGGGGCAGATGGAAATAAGAGGAGGATGAGGAGGTACAGGCTCAACACCTCATCATGAGGCCCTGCAGACGGCAGCTGTTCCGAACAAGGGCAGCACAGGATGGACTCCCAAAGAAGCATGTCGAGCGCTACTACAGTTTATGCACAAGAGCCATTTTGTCCTTGTATGAGGAAATAAAGATGAGATAGATCCAGTCATGCTCCCTGTGTGCATAAAAATGTGCTGATGCGAGTGCCTGGATCTATATGCATGCATGCCCCACTGCCAGTAGCTAGTCTAGTTTGCTCATGCATTGCCTCCTGCGCTTTATGCTGAAGTTTGGCGCATATCTCATTTTGCTTACGCCCCTTGTTGCATACCACGTGGTCTGGTTCATGAGACTGGTAGAATCATCTTGACCGTTATCATGCAGAGAGAGCAGAACTCTAGCAGGGCATGAAAACGGACAAAAGGCTGCTAGCTGGACATAAACTTGCTTACTGAGTCCTGGTTGTATTTTATACCATTTATATGTACCAGGCAACTATTTGACTCGTGGGCAGAACAGATTGTCTGTCTTTTAAATAGTACAGAATTTTATTTACTTATCTTATAAACTAAGTATTGTCAAATGTTTTTATTACTCACTGCTTTTACATATTATCTGAATTTTTCCCTTCATCCCTCTCCTCTTTCTATCCCCATCATCACCCCCCATCTTAAGTTGGACTTTCACCTCCATTTCATGTCTCCATACCACTATTTCTTCCTTTTTTCTGATACTCCCTAACCTTCTCCTCTCTCACCTTCAACACAGATCCCTCCCCTCCTTATCATTCTCTCATCCTCTCTCTACCTTTCCTATCTTGCCTTCCTCCCTTTCTTCAGCTTTTGAACTTCACCTTTTTCTCCCCCTCATTCATCCCTCTCCCATCTCTCTTAAACAACCTCATCGTCATTTCCACCGTTCCATCTCCTCTCTGCTTCACACTCTTCTCCTTCTTTCATCTAGTGACATTAATCCTAACCTTGGCCCCCCAAGACTTTTCTCTCACTCCTGCTCCTCACTCAACTGCTCTAACCTCATCCATATTCCCCTCCTTTCACCTTCCTCTCTCTCTTTCTCTTGTGCCCTATGGTATGTTCATTCCAATAGCTAATAAACTGTCCTTTACCCATGATCTCTTCATTGTATTTAGTTTCCCTATTTCGCCAAGTTATTCTTCCTGTTAAATGTAATGACCAGACATATGTAAACTGTCGGATGTTTTCTGTTAAATGTAAACCGCGCTGATGGCTAATAGTGCGGTATATAAGAATTGTTAATAAATAAATAAATAAATAAATAAATAAAATAAATAAATTTCTAACTCTCCAACTTCTAGCTCTTACTGAAACCTGGCTCCTACCTGATGACACTGCTTCGGTGGTTGCCCTCTCTCACGGCAGCTACCAATTTTCACACATTCCTTGTGCCACTGGCCACGGTGGTGGTCTGAGGTTTCTTCTTTCTCCTTCCTGCCAATTTCAGCCCCTCCCTCTACCTCTGTCTCACTCCTTTTCCTCCTTTGAAGTCGACTCCATCTGTCTTTTTTTTAATCCATTACCTCTCTGGATAGCTGCTATCTGTAGACCTCCTGACAATACCACCTCTACCTTTCTTTCTGACTTTCTCATGGCTTTCCTTATTTCTCGATTCTTCTTCCCCTTCCCTTAATCTTGGTGACTTCAACATTTTATGTTGTTAACTCTTCTGACCCCAATGCTCCAAACTCCTTTCCCTTACCTCCTTATTTAACTTTCAGCTTTGCTCTTCTGCCCTCATTCATCAACATGGCTTTTGCCTTGACCTTGTTTTCTTCTCTAGTTGTTTACCCTCTAATTTCCATATCTCAGCTCTTCGTTTATTTGACCATCACGCCTCACCTCAATTTCACCCAGTCTCCTACCTTTTTAGGAATCTTCTTGCTATCGATCCATTAGCTCTCTCCACTATTGTCTTATTACCTCTCTCCTTCACTTTGTCTTCTGGCTTGGTTGATGAGACAATAGTTTCCTATAATACTGCTCTCTCCTTTGCTCTGGATTCTCTTGCTGCCCCTATCCCTGTCCTGTGAGGCGCACTATACCTCAGCCCCGGCTGTCTTCAACTACCCACTACCTTCACTCCTGTGCCCATTCAACTGAGCACATTTTGCTCAAATCCCACTCCCTTTCTGACTTCAAATTCATGCTTCCTTCCAATTTGCCATTGCACTTGCCAAGCAAAACTACTTTGTCCATCTAACTTTCTTGCCTCTGACCCCTGTTGTCTCTACTCTCAACTCTTTCCTCAAGGCACCTCCACCTCTGACCCTCCTCCTTCTCTTTCTGCCCAAACCCTTCCTGACTATTTCCATGACAAAATCCACAAGATTACACTCCAATTCCCCCCGAGATCAGTTTAATCCTCTCTTCAATACCAACTTTTCCCCCTCAATCTCTGTTACCCTTTCTTCCTTTTATAAGATCTCAGAAGAGGAAACCTCATCTTCTTTCCTCCTCCTAAACTTACTACCTGTTCTTCTGATCCTATCCCCATCCGTTTCCTTAACACAGTCTCCTCCTCTGTCTTCCCCTCCATCACACACATTCTCAACCTATCATTTTCTACTGCAACTTTCCCTGCAGCCTTCAAGCATGCTCTGGTCACGCCTCTCCTCAAGAAACCTTCACTTGACCCTACTTGTCCTTATAATTATTGACCCATCTCCCTTCTTCCCTTCATTTCCAAAATTCTTGAACGTGCAGTTCTCCACCGTTGCCTTGAATTTCTCTCCTCTCTAGCCCTCCTAGATCCATTTCAATCTGGCTTTAGTCCCTTACACTCCACTGAAATGGCCCTTGCTAAAGTCTCCAGCCACTTTTTTCTGGCTAAATCCAAAGGCTTTTACTCTGTCCTCATTCTTCTTGACCTTTCTGCTGCTTTTAACACTGTTGACCACCACCTTTTCCTTGATACATTGTCCTCACTTGGTTTTAGGGCTTCTGTACTGTCCTCATTCTCTTCTTATCTCTCCCATCGCTCCTTCAGTGTCTGTCCTGGCATTTCCTCCTCCTCTGCTATCCCTCTTTCTGTTGGTGTACCCTAAGAGTCTGTTCTAGGCCCTCTCCTTTTCTCTCTCTATGCCCAGTCCCTTGGTTCTGTCATCTCCTCCCATGGCTTTCAATATCATTTTATGCTGATGACTCTGAGATCTATCCATCTGTACTTGATGTTTCTCTTACACCCCAAGCCTGTATGTCTGCCTGCCTATCTGACATCGCTGCCTGGATGTCTCACCCCTGAACATGGCCAAAACTGAACTTCTTATTTTTCCCCTAAACCCTATTCCCCTCCCTTCCTCCTCTATCTCTGATAACACTCTTCTTCTTCCTGTTTCCTCAGCCTGCAACCTCGGAGTAGTCTTTAACTTCTCCCTCTCCTTCTCCAAACATATCCAACAGATAGCAAAAACCTGTTTCTTTCTCTACAACATTAACAAAATTCATCTCTTCCTTTCTGAACACACTACTAAAACTCCTATCCACGCTTTAGTCACTTCTTGCCTCAACTATTATAGCCTCCTCCTTGCTGGTCTCCTGCTGAGTCATCTTTCTTCCCTTCAATCTGTTCAAACCTCTGCTGTACAGCTAATCTTCCACCAGCCCCAATATACTCATATAACCCCTCTTCTCAAATCACTTCGTTGGCTTCTCTTCAGTTTCCATATCCAATACAAACTTCTCCTATAAGTGCATTCATTCTATTGCTCCTCACTACCTGTCCTCGCTCCTCTCTCCCTACACTCCTCCTCGTGAACTCCGCTCTTCTGACTTGCTTCTCTGCATGCCCTTCTCTTCAACAGCTAATTCCAGACTTCGATCCTTTCACCTTGCTGCTCCTTATGCTTGGAACAGACTACCTGAATCTTTGTCAGGTTTCATTTCTCCCCCTTTTCAAATCCATGCTAAAGGCTCACCTCTTTCAGACCACTTTTGGATTTTAATCCTTTTTTCTCCTTGTCTCAATACCCTTCTCTATGGAACCCTTGTTCCCATCTATTGTACTGTCTGTCTTGATTAGATTGTAAGCTCTGAGTGTGGACAGTCTTTGTGTCTGTGTCTGTAAAGTGCTACATATGCCTTGTGACGCTATATAAATGATTAATAATAGTAGTGTTACCGGTGCACACCTAATAGCGTGCAATGTCAGCGCCAGCTTTCTGCATTGACCAGTTGGATTGTAAGTCCTCTGGTGACAGGAAAATAGATTCAAGGACAGTAGGCAAAGTGCCACGAGCTAAATATAAAAACAGGGTCATTCTAGGAGAGGGGTGATTATGATTGTACAATTTTTAATTATCAAAATCTTCTTTGGGGGGGGGGCGGATGCGGGTGGGCAAGGGGCTTGAAACTTAACTGCGGCTGTAGTTTTGTCTAGGGTGCCTAATATGCTTTCACCAGTCCTGGCAGACCCACATATAGCACTCTGCCAAAGCCCCTCAATCCTGACCCACAGCAGCCACTGTTTTTTCCTGTACTGGCAACCACTCACACACAGCTCTGAGGGCTGTAACTAGGGGTGGGACCCTTAGAGAGGGAGAGCCGTTTAGAGGTTGAAAAGGGATAGAAAGGCACATGTGGACCACCGGCAGATGAAAAACTAAGAAGAGCACTACTTTCTTCCTACCATGCAGGTTGGAGGCAGGAGGGTAGAGCATAAAAAAGGACACTGGGGATCAGGATGGCAGAGGTGGAAAGAGAAAAACGCAGGGATTTAGGGTAGGTGCAGGGGATATAAGTACATTTGCCTGTCCAGGCCTCAAATGCATAACTCTAATACTGGTGTCCTTCAGTCCTAACTTGCAGCACACCATCTATTTCAGTACTAGGACTCCCCCCCCCCCCCCCCCATGCACAGCTCTGCCAGTGCACATCAGTCCTGGCCTGCAGGCAGCATCCTCCTGCTATTCAGTACTGAGGCCCTGCACACAGCTCTGCCAATGTACCTCGGCACTGACTTGCAGCACCCCGCCCCCTGCTATTCCATTGCTGCTTCCTATTCATTTCTGCAGTTCTGTAGGTACTAAAACATCTGCTTAGGTGCTTCCAGTAACTCTGGAGCCAGAATAGCAAGATGGCGCAGAGGAACTCTCCCTGGTGTCTGTTTGCGGGTGGTGTCCCTTGGTGGGAGTGATTGTATAATGTTTATCGAAGTCGAGCTCCGCTCTGTCTGCCTTTGCAGTGTTCTGGAATTGCACAATGGGAGGAAGCCACGGCTGTGCCAAGCCCCGTGTTCTGGGCAGAGACAGCAGGGGGAGGGCACTAGACTAGCAAGTGCTTTGTGTGTATAAACATAGCTGAGCAGAGTGACTCAGAACCAGTAGGTAAAATACTCTTCATGCATGGCTTAGGGCAGGTCAGACGGCTTCCCAGGGGATCCAGATGCATCACTCTTCTTAGCCATCCCGTGACAAGAAGTGGAAGAGCTCTGACATTTTGTACCGAGGAATGATTATGAATCCATCTTACAAAGGCTTTTTCTCTCTCAGCAGACAGTGGATGATTGGGGGGCATCTAGGCTGGGGGTTCTGTTCTTTTTTTTTCAGTGCACATTCTCTCTAGTGTGGCAGAGCTACCATGGCTCTTGTGGCAACCGGGATGGGGATCAGTGTTTGCTGTAGTCTGTTATTCAGTGTCCTGGGTGTTTATGCAGCTAGAAGATGGCTAGGTGGAGGGTAAAGGGAAACGCTAGTAACTTGCAACTGTTCTGTCTTCTATCTGTCCACCTGTTTCCAGTGCCACTGCCTGCCATTACCCATTTGTTTGAACGCCAAATAAGCTAAAGTATGATAGACATGAGAGAGTTCTGACGGGTGCAGGAAATTAATAAGATTTTAACTCGCACTCTTTCATTGGTAGCTCAAGGTAAAGTAGGTATTTCTCTGTCCACTCCTTCCAAGTTGTAAAATCTCAGCTTTTTCTTGGGGTGTTGTGGTGAGAGGAAGTTGGGAACAGCTCATTAGTCGCACCTCCTTCCATAAGGTTTAATTCTTCAGCCCCCACCCCAATAGGCTGGAAGTGGTTAGTGTCTTCCATCTGCCTATCTGGCATTGTCTTGGAGCATACAAGTGGCCCAGTATCTGGCAGCAGACCTCAGGCCAATGCTGATTTGTGACTCCCCCCACACCTCTCTGATTCGGTTTGGTACCCGTAGTGATGATTTCAGTTGGAAGGCGGCTTACACATATTAAAATGCTCTTTACTGTAAATTCAAAATCCAGAAATTTAATAAATGTGCTGTCTCAAGTAGATATCTGAGCCTTTCTTCCACCAGTTTGGCACTCTGACATGGGTTCTCTTGACCAAGCTCCCTCCCCACCCTAGCTTTATCTGTGAAAGGCCTTTTGCAGTGGGAACTTAGGTGAGTGAGGTCTGCTGCCTCCCAGCCACCCACAACCTTGGATTAAACTTCAGTGGTCCACATAGGAATCTTCATTGATAGTCGGGGATGTATTACCTACAGAGAACATAGGGCAGAAGAACCAAGAAACAGTGTATAAATACAGGAGCAGACCGACTATTTATTGTTATTGCTCCTGCCATTCTAGTACTAGTTAGAATACTTATATTTAGGTATAGTATGTATTTTCCTATCCCCCAGCAGGGCTGGCTTAACCATTAGGCAAGACAAGGAGGTTGCCTAGGGCAACAACTTCTGAGCGGTGGCAAATAACCACAGCTGCACGGAAAAATAATAGATCCTGACAGCCGCACAAACTCAAAGAACCATCAACACTTTACTTGCAGGGAGGGCCCATTTAATGTCAGCCAGAAACAGGAGAAGCAGACCTCCAAAAGACGAACCAGCGAGAAACAGAAAGGGAGGTAGACAATGGCCGCTCAAGGTTAGTTGCAGTGAGAATTATCTTGACCTCGATGCAGGCAAGTTTTGCTGAAACTCAGCTGAGTCGGGTCCCCCAATAAAGTTTGTGTTGGATAAGCATCCTTGAGTGGTGGTTCTTCCAGAGCCCATTTAGTGTCCAATTATGCACTTTACAGGATTGCTGTGGGAGGGACAATGTTGGGATGACCATGGTTGTTGAGTTTAGTTATCAATCTCTGGAGGGAGAAGCAAGGATTCTGAAAATTGATGGGGGGAGGTTGTCATCCACTGGTTGCCAGGAGTCAACATGCACTTGACGGTACTCAACGACAACAACATAAGGCTGAGGTTTTGCTTAGGATACCCAATACCCTTGCACTGGCCCTTTCCCCAGATGGCTTACAATATAAGGGGTTGATATTTGTTTAAAACCCACTGTCAGCAGTTTTTAAAATGTTGCGTTGTGGCATTTAAGAATTGTACATCTATTCTGTACTCTGAATATACATATGATGTGTGGAGGATAAATTTTATAAGGACATTTTCATGCATACATGCCAGTGTATGCATGTAAAATGCCTCTTACATGCGTGGGGTAATTTTGTAAGTATGCACATGACAAGAACGCTCATATTTGTATGTGACTTTGGTGTAGGTGGGGGTGGAGTTTGGGCAGGGTGTGGACTGATTTGGGATTTAAACATGTATTTTACAAAATATGCATGATGACACAGATTCTATGCGTGTACAATTACACTTGCTCCTGAACGGATGTAAATGTACGTTGCTTCCTGTTACCCACAATTTCTGCCGGATTTGTGCTAGTATTTTATTAAGATACTGATGCCTATGTGCCTTTATAAATTATGCTACAAATAGGCACCTTCCTGCCCTTTCAGTGACTTTATATAAAATTACCCTTGTAGGAGTCATATTTAGGCACGTGTCTATGAAGCTAAGTGGTATCATTTAGGACAACATGTTTGCTGGCCTAAATTAAATTGCATAGCTATACGGACAGTAGCTAAATATTGTCAGTTATCTGCGTATTTCAGTGGAACATTCTCACACTCTGCCCCAGCATTATCTTGTTAGTGCCGGGGCAATCTGTAAGAATTTGCAGCGGCACTATCCAGATAAATGCCAGTGAAAATTCACATTATAAAGCACTCATGTTTAATTGTCGCTACTTAATAAATATGAGCTTTGGAATGTTGGCTGTAAGTTTGTACTCAAGGCCATGCCCTAGAGGTGGCAGAAAGGCAAACAAAATCTAAAAATATAAACTATATATAATAAAATTTATAAAAACTTATGATAAGCTAAATGGGTACTCTTTCAGTTTTGACCTACACATCAATCTATATTTTCTAATAACACAATGTTCAAGTGATGAAATGTATTTGGAGGCTTTTTTTTAAATTTTGTTCCTTGGTTCTTCTGGGCTGTGTTCCCCATAGGTTAAGATGCATCCCCTGTCTGCCTCCTAAAATTCCTCTTTAAACCAATAGTTGGTGGCCCAGTAAAATATATTACAGTAGTTTATATCCTCATGAGCATCTTTGTAGCGGGCTGATCTGACGGTGTCAAATTTAATTGTGGTTTGATATGTCTTTGTTTATGCCCTGATGCAGACATCCTTCCCAAAACATGAATCTTGGTGGGGTTTTTATGGTTTTTTAGTTGGGTGTTGTGTGGTTTTTTTTTCTATCACATATATCTATATAAATATTGCAGGCGTGTTTTACAGTCCGTTTTTGTCCTGCTAGTCTTTATGCCATTGATACTTGGTTTTGACCACTTTAAAACTACCAGTGATTTTTTTTTAATTATTTAAAGAATATTACTGTAAGTGAGCCCTGTAATCTCCATAGGATAATGACATTTTGAGGTCACATCTGTTATACAGAACTGACCTGTATATTTGTTCCAGTGCAAGAAATACTATGGGGAAAAAAACCCAGTTAACACGTGATATATGATACAGCACATTTCCTCCACAAGGTCTCAAAAACAAAACACGTGGAGTGTTTTAATGGTAGCCGTAAGCTGAGTGGACATCTCTAAAGGTGACCTCTGCAAAGGTCTCTTCCCTTTTCGTATTTCCCCAGTAACAAGTTTTTTACATCCAAAACCAAATGCAAAGTAATTGTACTTTACAATGTGGCACTGAGATATATAAGCAAGAAACCCTTCCTGTATTGATTTCTTACCTTATGTCATAAAGTAGTATGTGAAATCTCAAACTATGTCTGCCCACTTTTGTGAATTGTTTTGTCTGTTCACAATAGGGTTAGGAAAGAGGTCTGTTTTCTGGTTTTGTTCTCCCTATTTAGAGTAAGTGTTTGTCCGTTTCCATAAAGGCATGTTTTATAAATTATGTCCACGTGCAAACTGGGATGTCCAAGCCTGAATGTCTCTAAAAACAGAGCATCAAAGTTCAGGCATGACTTCACAAATGTGGACGTGCCCGATATGAATGTCTACATAGACGTTCCTGGTATAGCATTTAAGACCAGGGATGTCTGAGATATACAGCGATGCAAACCCAGAACAAGCTTCCCAAACACATACAACATAGCATTCTTCTCATCGTGAAGAGTACTGAGGATAGTGTAATGTCAACTTCTTGACACACTCCAAAGATTTTAGTGCCGAAATGTCCCTGGATAAGGTCTAAATTTGGAAACGAGCACAGACATCCCCGAAGGTTCTAAGATCTATCCAGGATGTCTGTTTGTAGCTCCACCTCAGACTCATCTCCATCACACCCCCTGCCTATTTAGACTTCGCTGCAGTGGAGACATCTAAAAACCCCGTTTCTGAAATCACTCCAGTGCTGTCTCCATAATTTGGACATCCGTGTGCATATTCTTGGATGTTTAAATCGCATCTAAGCGATTTAAAATGACCCCCATATTCTGCCAGGTAAATGAAGGATTGGCTTTCCGTTCTACAGTATCTACTGTCATGAATTTCTGTATGAGAGCTGCATGGCATTAACATGAGCATTAGTAGCCTCGGACTCTTAGGGATCAGTAGCTTTAAAACATCTTTCATGGCACTGCAGGGAATTTTCCAAAAAGTTTGAACTCTGGGCTGGATTTGAGATTTTGACATCCATAGACAAGATCACACACTAGATCCCTGGGGGAGAAGGAGGGGGTTGGTGATGCAGGGTGTATCAGAGAACCCAAAGGCTGGGGAGTCAGAAGAGGAGCAGGGAACAGAGAAAGATCAGTGGCACCCCTTCAAAGCAGCACATGAACATGGCGCTAAAGTAAGCAAAAGCATGCTCCTCTTTGGCCTGGGTATTTGGTGCCTACAAAATTTTGGTGACTTAGGCTGTTTTGTATGCCTAAAGCCAGGCCGACCTGAACTGGACAGAAGAGTAGATGTAACAGCATGGCCGATCTACATACTGTGATCTTTTCCACTTTTATCCTATAAGGAGGACACAAACGCCATGCAGACCACTTGAAGCAGGAGCAAGGATTAAGACAGAGCTGTAGCCTTGGTCCCATCAGAGCTGCTTTTAGGCGTGCTGGGGCCCAGGGTAGACATTTGGGAGGAGGCTCTTAATTCCTTCAGCTTCAGGCAGCCTTGGTGTTCCTGTGGCATGGGTAATTGCCCTGTTTGCACCCCCTAAAGCCGGTCCTGAGTCCCGCTGTCTTCAACATTGCTGTATAAAAAGAACCTGTTTAAAAACAAAGAAACAAACATACCTATATCGACATTTGTCATGGTCTCCTCGCACTACTGGAGAGATCTTTTGCCAGGGCAGAAAACAAATTTAGCTTAATCTGGCCATTTTATCCCCTGCATCCGAAGATCTGAAAGAGAACCTAAATCTCTTAGAGACCAGTAACAAATGGGTCCTACAGGAGCAGTTCCAGAGAAAAACATACGCAACAAAAATTCAAATTTTGTCTCAACAGGCAAAGAGAAGAGTACAGCCTAGCTTAGGCCCACAGTGGCCTGAAACTGAGGGGGCAAAATACAAACAAACTGTCTGTTCTGGGATGGGCTGCCTGTGGATTTTTTTTTACTTTCCCTCTGAAACTTGCTAGGGTTAGAAAACGGCATGTATACATTTGCACCTGTTTCTGTGCATTTTGATGGAATCTGATGTGGGGAGAATAAAAAAAACAATCTACATTGTGCTATTTGTCTTTCGTGACTCCAGCATACTCCTGGGAATGCCTCTTCTCGATCTGGGACAACACCCTTAGCTGCACTAGAGGACAGTTTTCCAGCTGCCAGTTTATGTATGTAAATCGCTGTTTAGCTGCATAAATGGATTTGAAAAACTTCCATTCAGTGCAACTGGCAGAGCTAGTTTAAGGCAGTAGGAGTCTGGAGCCATCTTCTGAGACTCTGGTCCTGCAGAACCCAAGCAGGCCAACTGCCGATCATCTTTCCTTCAACCTCTTTCTTCTGCCTCTTAACCCTACCCTACCCAAGCCTTCCATTTCTCCTTTTGCATATCTCTTCACAGTTCTCTGGTTCCACCCTTTTCTATCCTCCTCCACAACCCTGTCTCTTGCCACTACTATTTATTTCCTTCCTAATCCTCCAAATCCTTCATACTGTCTCCTGGCCCTGCCTCACCCTTTGGGCCCATTGTTTCTTCTTCCCTGATATCTACTCCCAGCTTCCTGTTTCTCACACCTGTATTGCGTATTCCTGCTTATGCTCTCCTGCCTCATCCCTCTCCACTCATATACCAGCTGCACCTTTTACCAGAATGCTTTGGGCAGGCATGTGTCCAGCAGCCATGGTACTGTGCTGATGGGAGTAGACAGCACAAAACATGCTCTCTGACTCCATAGGCATCCACCACCACTTCCTCCATGGTACACGTCTGGTTTAGAAAGGAAGCACCATGGGAAGGAGGAGGCCAGGTGCCTCTGGAGATAGGCAGTGTCTTTGCACACTCTGCGTCTTTTCTTGTGGTGTCAGCAGTGGGGAGTCGCAATTGCATCATATCTCCTTTTTTCCCTGTGGTGATACCTGTGGCAGAGAAACATGTGCCAAGCTTTGAAAGAATGATATGGTGGTATATTCGTTTTGTTAAGTGCCGTCAAGTCAGTGTCGACTCATGGCGACCCTCTGGATAACTGTCCTAAATTGTGTTCAGTCTTCAGTCAGGCGGCTCATTGTTGACAGACTGGCACCTGAAGCTGCTGTTATTGTATCGATCCATCTCATTGTTGGCCTTCCTCTTTTGTGTTGACCTTCTACCTTGCTAAGCATGATGTCTTTCTCTAATGATCTCTCTCTTCACATGTGTCCAAAGTATGAAAGTCGAAGTCTTGTCATCTGAACTTCTAAAGAAAGCTTAGGTTTGATCTCCTCTAGTACTGACTGGTTTGTTCTTTGGGCAGTCCATGGTAAACACAGTATTCGTCGCCAGCACCACAGTTTAAAGGCATCAATTTTCTTCCTGTCTATCCTTTTCACTGTCCAACTTTCACATCCATATGACGTTATTGAAAATGCCATGGCTTGAACAAGTCAAATCTTTGTATGGAGAAAAACATCTCTGCTCTTGAGAATCTTGTCTAGGTCCTTCATAGCCATTATGCCAAGAGCAATGCATCATCAGATTTCTTGACTGCTTGTTGCAGTTTACTGATTAGTTGATCCAAGTAGGTTAAAGTTGTCCACTATTTCAATTTCTTCTCCATCAATGATGAACTTATTGTTCCTTATCATTCCTCCAGTTCAGTCCTCTACCTCTGGGTTGTCAACCTCCTTCTGCAGCTTGGAGACTGGCATGTCAAAATCCTGACATCACTGGATATAGCCTGCTGGATACTCCCATCAGCCCCAGTGTGACCAGTCTCCATGCAGCAGGAGGACTTCGTGAGCCTGGTCTGAGGCTCACTAGAGGAACAGATAAGGAATCTGTAGGATAGCGTAGATTAGTTTTCTTTGATTTAACCTGGTTTAATTTGTTTTCAAAAAGATTGGATATTTGGGTACTGTTTTTTAAAGAAGGGCATCTCTTTCTTGGCTGCTCCCTGCCTGTATGTTGCCTAGATCTCATTAAAGTTGCCTGGTTCGTTCACCGGGCGATCTCTCCTCCCAGACTTTACGGGGGAGAGCTCACTGGCTGACAGTTCCGCCCCACCGGTCCCGCGGAGCAAGCAAGAGTTGCGGCTGCGGTGGGCCGGCAGGAGAGCGGCGGAACGGAGAGTAATTCTGCCGGCGGCACTTTTCTGCTCATCGGGAGGTGCCGCACGGCGCGGGAACACAGCTACGGGCAGTGCAGTCCTGGCCGGTAGGCAGTAACCCAGTTACAGGCTGTTTTGGCGGCGGAGGCTAGGCCTGAAAGCAGGGCGGTGTATCAGCGAGCGCTTTGGCGCCCTTTTGTTCTCCTTCGGGGCTGGCGGCGGCCATTTTGGGTGGCGCAAGGGCTCCGCGTGGCTGCCGGGCTGGAGGGGAACGTGTGAGGAGTTAGAATTAGGCTGCTTTGGTTTTGTTTTTGCGTGACGTTTTCTGTCTTCTCTCTTGGGTTTGGGCAGGTTTCTTTTTTTTTTTTTTAGTTTAATTTTTAGTTTAATTCTTTGGCTTATCTGGCGGGAAGTAAATCCCCTGGGGAAGGGGAGCTTCTACCGCGCCTGCAATTAGATCAGTATTCAAGGGTCTCCTTGTAGGGGCAGATTAAGGGTTTAAAGTGAGGTTTGAAGAAGTTGTTTTATTTTTCCTCCACATTTAAAATTTTTTTTAAAAAAGTTATTCATTCGAAATTAAGAGCATATAGATATACTTTCAGCCTTATGGCAACACGGCCACAGTGTGTGGTTTGCGGCACCCAGAGAGGCAAGGTTGCCGATTCAGGGGTCTGCCGCGGCTGTGCAGCACTCTCGTCCACGGTAGAGTTACAGATGGATGTCAAAGAGTCCCCTGAGGCGCAGGTGGCATCGGCAGGGACAGTAGGTGGATCAGGGCAGCCTGCTGTACAAGGGTCCGCGTTGGAGGAGATGGCAGGGTCTTCAGGGGCCCTGTCGGTCCCGGGGTCGACAGATCTCGAGGACTTTTGTCCTGATTTCATATTAATGATGCACCAGGCCTTTTGCTTGCGGCATCAGGGCAAGATGCCGGGAGCGTTGCTGCTTTCTGTCCTTTCTCAGCAGACGGAGGTAGCTGAGGGGGGGCGGGGGTCCGTCGGCATCTAAGAGGGCGAGGACCCGAGCACTGTCATCCACGGAGAGCGATTTGGCCGGACGTCGAGGACCCCGACTGGGAGCATGAAGAGGGGTTGGAGGTTCTGGAAGAGGGAGAGATCCAAGAACCCGAAGATCAAGCTAAGATCATTAGAGTTTTCCGTAGGGAGGAGCTGGCAGCGCTAATCACGGAATCTATGCAGATGTTGAATCTCGCTACCCAGTCCACTAGTGAAGAAGAGGTCGAGGATCCGGTTATTCAAGCGGTGAGGCAAACGCAGGTGGTGTTTCCGGTTCACCGAGTAGTCGACAGGATGATCCAAGAGGAATGGGACCATCTGGAAGTGGGGCTCAGAGGGATACACACAATGAATAGGCTCTATCCCTTAGCCGACAAGGATAAGGAGAGGTTCTGCTCGCCTCGAGTGGATGCGGCGGTTACAAAAAAGACTACTATCCCGTTGGAAGGCAGTGTGGCCTTAAAGGATGCACAGGACCGTAAGGTTGAGAGTCTGCTAAAACAGGCATTTGAGATGGACGCGCTGTCCTTGCATGCCTCCATCTGTGGGGCTTGGGTAGCACGTGCCTTCCCAGGGACTCACAACCTGGGTAATCTCCCAGGTATCTCTAGCTGGGGAGTCCCCATATGTGAAGACTCATTCCTGCTTGTTCCTGGAGATAGCACAGTTACTTACCTGTAACAGGTGATCTCTGGGAACAGCAGGAATAAGTCTTCACAACCCACCCACCTCCCCTAGGAGTTGTATCTCTCTATCTTTCTTTCCTTTCCTCACTCTCTCTTTGTCTCAGCTTTAAAACTTGAACTGGAGAGAGGCGGTTAGGAAAGGCGGGAAGGCAGCGCGCAGGCGCTGTGGGATGCTCCCAAAAGCTTTCCTTTTGGACGCTGGGGAGCGTTCCCGCGCAGGCTCCGTCGGTACCGACGATACCCATATGTGAAGACTTATTCCTGCTGTTCCCAGAGATCACCTGTTACAGGTAAGTAACTGTGCTTTCATGCTGGAAGGCCGTCACTACCAGTACAGGGTGCTTACCTTTGGCCTTGCCTCCACCCCGCAGGTGTTCACAAAGTACAGTCATGGCTGCTCACCTCTGGCTACTTGGAGTCTGTGTTCCTGTACTTGGATTGGCTCGTGCAGGCCGGCACACTGGGCAAAGTGCACAATGTGACCCAGCGCATGTTGGAGCTGCTGCAGCACCTAGGGTTCGTGGTGAACTTTCCAAAGTCCAACCTCGTCCCGATGCAATCCATGGAATTTATTGGGCACTGCTTGACTCCACTCAAGCAAGGGCTTTCCAGTCCCTGAAACGGATTCAGTGCCTCGCCACTCTAACAGAGCAGGTGCAGGCCGGCACTACCATGACTGCCTGGCAAATACTTTGCCTCCTCAGGCACAAGGCGACCACTGTCCATGTGACCCCCTTTGCCCACCTGAGAATGTGGAAAGCCCAATAGACACTCTGTATCCAGTGGGTGCAAGCAACAGGCCACCTGAAAGACTTTATCCAGGTCATGCCCGCCTTGGCAACTTCCTTGACCTGGTGTCAGGACCTCTGCAACCTGAGGGTTGGACTGCCATTCTAGGCCCAACCAGTTCAGCACGTCCTCGCCACGGATGCCTCAAAGACAGGTTGGGGAGCCCACTGTGTCCACCTCCAGCCACAGGGACCTTTGTTACCAGAGGAGAGTGCCTCACAGATTAACTTGCTCGAACTCCAGGCGGTCTATTATGCACTGAGAGTCTTCTGGGACCATATGGAGGGGCATGTTGTCCAGGTCCAGACGAACAATCAGGTAGCGATGTTCTACATCAACAAGCAGGGAGGTACAAGTGCATACCATCTCTGCTGGGAGGTGATACACCTCTGAAACTTTGCAGTGGCAAGGGGCATCAGCCTCAGGGCGGAATACTTACCGGGCCAGGACAGTATACTTGCCGACAGCCTGAGTCGCATTCTCCAATCACATGAATGGTGGGGCACCTCGGAGAGAGATCTCTTTGCCAGCCCAGAGGACACGCAGCTGCCGAGGTTCTGCTCCAGGAGACTGGGCTGGAGCTGGCGGTTTTGTGTATGCTTTCCCACCAATGCCCCTGGTGCCACAGGCTCTCTTGAAGATCCAGGCGGAAGCAACCTCCGTACTCTTCATTGCGCCCCACTGGCTGTGACAGCCTTGGTTCTCCCTGCTGCTACAGTTGTCGCGGGGGAACCCCTGGCCACTAGGGTGTGCCCCAGACCTGCTATCACAGGAGGTGGGCATGCTGTACTCCAACATCCAATCGCTGGCCCTGATGGCCTGGCTGCTGAAAGGGTAGCTATTGCGCACTACCACCTCCTGCAGATGGTGGAGGATGTCCTGCTGGCCTCGCGTAAGGACTCTACGCGACGGGCTTATGCCTTTTAAATGTGCAGGTTCTCCCTTTGGTGCGCACAGTGGGACATTGATCCCTTTTCTTGCACTATTGCGGAGGTGCTGCAGTACCTGCTGCACCTGTCAGGCGCAGGCCTGAAATCCAGTTCGGTCAGCGTGTACCTCTGCACCATCTCGACGCATCACCATGCAGTGGAGGGCCAAGCTGTGGCCATCCACGCCTTAGTGGGCCGCTTCATGTGGGGGTTTCTCCGCTTGCAGCCCCAATCTGCCCACTGCCGGTGGCATGGGACCTCAGTGTGGTCCTAGGGAAGCTCATGCAGGCTCTCTTTGAACCCCTGGTGGCCTGCCCTCTAAAGAGTGTCTACTGGAAGGTTGTCGTCTTAGTGGCACTCACCTCTGCCAGGCGAGTGAGCGAATTGCAGGTGCTCATGACCCATGAGCCCTACACCAGGGTGGTCCTTCGGACACACCCGAAGTTCTTACCCAAAGTGGCCTCAGTGTTTCATCTGAACTAGGAGGTGGTGCTGCCCACCTTCTTTCCCAGGCCTTGCGCCTCAAGGGGACACAGTCTCCAAGTGTACTCTCTCACTACCAGCAGGTGGGGCTCTCCCTGGAGCGACATGTGACAGCGCACAGCATGTGGGTCATGGTGGCCTCCGTAGCTAGCCTGCGGTTCGTGCCCTTATTGGACATCTGCTGGACAGCCATCTGGTCCTCCGTACACACTTTTGCAGTTCACTACTGTCTGGAGGAAACCTCCCAGAGGGATAATGCCTTCGGTCAGGTGGTACTCCATCACCTCTTTGAAGAATAATGCAACTTCTTCCCTCCAGCCCTTTATGTCCAGGCTACCGGAGTGGGGATTGATTCTTTGATGCTGCAGCTGCAGTACCAGATGTCCAGCCAACCAGCGCCCCCTGCTGCCCTTTACGGTCCACCTTTTGGGTCACCTGTGGCTTTTACAGGTTTTTTTTTTGGTAGCCTGTAGCTTGGGAGTCCCATATGTGAAGACTAACTTCCCGCATGTTCCCGTAGAAAGTGTTTTTACTCATATGTAACAGGTGTTCTCCAGGGACAGCAAGAATCAGTCCTCACAACCCTTAGTCCTCCCCTTGGAGGAGGAGTTCTTTTTGTTTTCTTTTCTTGCCATCTTGTGCTATATTATACTGAGGCAAGATAGGTCACCTTCCTGTTCAAAGATGCTATCTCTGAAACGCTTTCTTTGAAAGCTGGGGAGTGATCTGTGCGGGCTCCGTCAGTGGCAAAGTCGCCCCATATGTGAGGACTGATTCCTGTTGTCCTTGGAGAACATCTGTTACAGATGAATAACTACAGTTTTACACTCGAGGCATAATCAAACTCTGGAATTAGTTACCAGAGGATGTAGTAAAAGCTGTTAGTGTTGCTGGATTTAAGAAGTTTAGACAAGTTTCTGGAGGAAAAGTCAATAAGCCATTATTGAAGAGGAACCGTAAAATCCACTGCTTACCCATTGGACAAGCAGCATGGAATTTGAATACTTTTTAGGAACCTGACAAGTACTTGTGACCTGGATTGACCACTGTTGGAAACAGAATACTGGGCTTGATGGACCCTTGGTCTGACCCAGTATGACATCTATTATGTTCTATCTTTTTTTTTTTTTTCCTTTTCCAAAAATTTTCCTCCTACTTCAACGTCCTATGTGAAATGCAGCTTCACACGTTGCTTATGAACACCTTTCATCACATGCATAACTCCTAGTGGAAAACGGTAACTTAGCCACAGGAGAAGGAACATGTGCCATCTGCAGTTTGTTCACATTACTACAGGCAAAGGGATGTAGGTGTAAGATGCAATGAGAGGTCTTTCTGGCAGATTAAACTTAATCTTTAGATTCCAGTAATGGTGATTTCTCTCCTATGTGCAATCTATCTGACTTGAAATGAGTGTTGTGAGAATACTCCATCATCTCTCTTAAAGGTTTATGGTTTTTTTTTTAAAGCTATTTCCATATAAGTTGAGTGTTCAGGTCATTTAGGATCAGGAAATACAAGAGGCATAGAGAACAAATATCAAGCTTTATGATGCCAAATCATTTTAATAACCTTTAGTACAAGTTGGCCAGTGGCCTGAGCTCCTGTTGCAGCTTCCCATGCCACCTTTTAATGACTCCAGCAACCGCAGAAAGTTCATCTGATGCAAGCAGTCAGATCTAGAGTAAATATGCTTCCTTAGAACTCATGGCGTGCAGTTTATTTTTTTCTATTTTTAAATATTTGATAGCAAGCATTTGGTTTTCAGTGTTTAAAGATTTATCACCTAGCATCCACTTAGGGTTGAAGATTGCCGCACACAAAAATTCATAATATGTCATTTTATTTATGTATTCATCTATTCAGCTGTTTTTTTCTGGACTGTAAACTGCTCTGATAACTGTTTGGTTAAAGGGTGGTATACCAAATACCACTAATAAGTAAATAAAATAATATAGTGCCTGTCTCTCTTTAAATTGGAGGGAAACAGCATAAAAAAGCAACAGAACAGAGTTGACACTGGGTCTTTTCTTGCTGTCCAGGGGTGGGGGGGGGGGGGGGGGAGAGCCAACGGGGATGGGGGCGGGTAGTAGTGGCATGCCTTAGTGCGGCAAGATGTGCAGTGGCAGCCGCATGGAAACGCAAAGAGGCTCCGGGACTGGGGGAGTTTGAAGGGAGGGTTTGACATATAATCCTCATGGAGAGGTTAACGGCGGCGAGGAAAGAGAGAGAGGGTCAATTTGAAGTATGTTGGGGAGAGTTGTGGCGGGTGTTACACCAAGAGGGGAGGGGGGAGGAGGGAAGTTAGGGAGGAAGGGAGGGAAGTGCTGGGGCTTGGATAAGGGGGAGGGGGGTAGGGGGTATATGATAGGGGCATGGGCTAGCAGTTTGGTATAATAGTATCCCTGGAAGAGACAAAGCATTTGTCCTTACGGGGGGGGAGCTATGGTGGGGAGTGCTAGAGGGGGGGGGGGGGTGAGTGAAGTGTGTGTGTGGGGGGGGGGGGGGTTCTGTCCTAAGCAGGGTGAAGGGGGGGGGGGAGGATTGTAGGGAACGTTGTTGATGGGCGGGACTGTAGCCATATGGTATGTTTTGATGTTTATCCATGTATTTTCTCTAGATGTGTTTAAGAGCCCCCCTCTTAAACACTGTGGGGAAGAGTGTTGAGAGGTGGGTGCTGGGTTCGTGAAATGTACTGTTGGTTTGGTACCTGAGGTACTGTCATTTGGATGTACTTGTCTTTGAAAAGTTAATAAAAGATATAAATAAAAAAACAAAACAAAACAACAGAACAAAACACCAGATTCAAAACACAGGGCCTTGCTGGACAGAGAAAAACAGCGCGAAGCCTAAATCTGGAACAGACAAAACAATGTGTTTCTCAGGTGTTCAATAGGGATGCACCTGGATGACTGCTCCCTCTTACACTCTGTAATTCTTCTGTACTCTCCTCGACAGAAAGAAAGACTTACCTTCTGTCTGTAGGTTGCCAACAGATGTAGCACCCTGGCTGTGCTTGGCCACAACCTTTGCCTCATTCATCCTCCATACTCCTGTGAAAGAAGGCCACCTCTCTCCATTGGACTCCTGTATAGGAAGATACCGGATGCTGGCTTACCAGGCCCCTCCAAAATGTGCAAGAAGACTCCACCTGGCCTTCATTGACAAGGAGGCCACCCCTATTATTTGGTCTTATATGGGGGCTTAACCGAGGAGCAGGGACTCCAGAATGCTCTTCATAGAGGACACAAAATGCAGTCCTGTTACATAAACATGAAATTCCCTATCGTCCTGCTAGACCAGTCCAGACAAGTGGGTTGTGTTCCCCTACCAGCAGATTGGTGGAGATAAAGAACCAATAAAAAACCCAGGTTTAAATGACATCGCTTCCATCCCTCTACACGTCTCGGCCACCAGAGGTCCTTTCAGTATTTCTTTGTCTTCAGTACAGTAGATGCTGGATGGATTTTCTCCTTTCTGAAGGAAGTTCTGAAGATTGATTTAAAATGCTCGTGAAAGACAGCCTGTAAGTCGCTCTCTTCACTGAAGTGCAATGTGGGAAGCTCCACTAGACTGCGGTCATTTTAGTAGCCATAGGAAGAGGGAAAATTTTGGTTCAGCTCCGTGCTCTTACCCTGGATAAGAGCCTATTGAGCAGCCAGAAATTGGAAAGATCTGGAGGAGTACAACAACCTCAACGTCCCCTCTCTCCTCCTCTGTTTCCCCCCCCCCCCCCAGACTATCTCCTGAAAAATGCAGAAGGCTGAGGGATCTGCTGTTAACTGCCTTAAACGCAGTGCTGCAAAGCCAGAGAAACGGTTCCTGGGGAATAGATCTGAGCCCAGCACAAGCTTTTTCAGACTGGGGCTCTCGGGGGTTGAGTACCAAGGCTCGACCTCGTCATTGTCCTTGTTGGGGGCTCCCGATTCAGACTTCCTGGGATGCAATTCGGGGTAGACTGTTGGCGCAGTATGGGAGTTTCCTGTTTTCTGCATGCATTAGTAGTGTTTTATCTATTGTGCAGCTGGCAGTCACATGGTCCTAATGTGCATTCCGCCCCTAGCACCTGTAATGTGTGTTGGTAAAAAAAAATGTGCAGTTTAACGTGCACTGCAGTGAAAGCGCAGTTGCTGCAGCCTTAGCGTGAGCTATTGTGATACTTGCCTTAACTCTGTGTCTTCTACCAGGAAACGTTGTTTGACCTGTGGCAAGCGAGGAATCTCATCTCCAGATTCTGGATTCTGCTCTTCCTGTATGGCAGCCTCTAAGTTGTCCCTGGAAGGTCTGCTCTCCCTCTCTCAGCTAGGGTATGCAGTTAGTCCAGTCTTGCCTGCCTCAGGGCAGAAGGTGGCAGATGGTGCTTTGAGTAAGGTCGTTCAGCCAGCCATACTCTGGGCCTCTTCCCATCCTCTAAGGCATAGGTTTTCAACCCAGTCCTCGGGGGAACTCTAGACCAGTCAGGTTTTCTGGACTCCCACAATGAATATGCATAAGATAGATTTGCATACAATGAAGGCAGAACATGCAAATCTTTCTCATGCATATTTATTCTGGGAATCCTGAAAACCTGACTGGCCTAGGGTTCCCCGAGGACTGGGTTGAAAACCCCTGCTCTAGGGGATCGATGGTGACTATGCCTCCCCTGAGGAGAGAGTCTGGATTGTCCTACCTGAGATTCTTTTCCTTTTATAGCAGGCTTGGTCATTCTGGCCTTGAAATTCCAGACCCTGCGGCCTCTGGCTTCCCCCAAGTGCAGTCTCATGAGGGACAAGCTAAGAGTGAGAGCCCTGCTCGATTGATGGCTAAGTGTCCCCATCAATGGGCATCCGTTAGAGATGGGGATCAGCTGGGTGACTTGAGGTTTGATGGGGATGAAGAAATACTCTCGCCTTCAAAGGCCTGTAAGGAGGCCGATGTTATCCGCATGTTCTGGGATAGGAACTGGAAGCATGGATCCCATGGTCTTATCCACCTTCAGCTTGGCAGATGCTCTGACACAGAGCAGGATCTCAAGAGGCATCAACTCCTGAAGGGGGTGCGGAAATAGACTACCGTCTCCCATTACTGGAAATGCTCAAGGGCCTGTTCTGGTCTGATTCCCTCCAACTGCCCGTCTAAGGGTGTATAAAAGATGCATGCTCTCCTGGAGAGGGAGTGCGTTGAGTGGTCGATATTTCCAAGGTGGATATGCAGGTCATACTAATTACCACATGGTCTACCATTCTTATGGAAGGTAGATTGGCCTCAAAGGATACGCTGGACCGAAAAGTGGATTTGTGTTGAACCATTTTGCTGCAGCGGCTGCTATTCTTCAGTTGTAATATGGGCAGGCCTGATGTCACAAACCCTGCTCTAGTGGATTCTGTCTCTCTTTGGAGTCTACTGTGGCCTTCCTTTTTGATGCCATGTATGTCCTGGTATGTTTGGCAGCCAGGGATGGTGCCCTGACAATGGTTTCATGGCTTTGGATTTGGCTCCAGCACTGGGCAGCAGATATCAAAGCCTAGTTGGCCCACCTGGCTTTTAAAGGGAAGCTTCATTTTGGAGCCAATTTGGAGAAGCTGGTGAAGGACCTGGGTGAGACAGTAATCTTTCCGCCTTCCTGAAAATAGATCTAAGGGGCCTATGAAACGGGCTGGTGCCCCTCTTTCATCTCTCAACAGAAAGCGCACTGGCCAGATCCCTGGGAGTCTCGGGGCTCTTGTCGCTACCAACATTTCTTCCCCTCTGCTTCTGGGCTTGGGGCTCGTTTTCGTGGAGCACCTGGGCCCAGGGACTCAGTCTCCTCCAGAGGAGGACCCTTTCCCCTGGTTACTCTGGTTGGAGGCAGGCTTTGCCTTTTCTTTTAGGAATGAGCTCATGTTACCAAAGATCGCTGGGTGCTATACACCGTTCAGTTCAACTGTGTCCTGGGAGGCAAAGAGCTGATTCTGGATGCCTTCATCATCTTCCCTGCTGGGTCTGCGATTGAAAGAACTGCTGTGCGGGCCACCTTGGACAAGTTACTGTGTCTAAAGGCAGTGGTGCTTGTCTTGCAGGGCAAATGAGGCGAGGGCAGATACTCCATCTATTTTGTGCTGCCCAAAACAGGACAGTTCTTTCCAGCCCATCCTGGACTTCGAGGGGGTCATTGAGCACTTGTGCATCCTGCGCTTCTGGCTGGAAACCTTGTGCTCTGTGATTCAAGCAGTTTGCTGAGAGCCGAGGTGTAACTTCACATCCCGATCTGGGTGGATCAGCAAGTATCTGAGTTTTGCCATGCTTGGCTCTTACTTTCAGTTCGCTGCCCTCCTTTTTGGGCTATCTGCCTTGAGGATGTTCTAGGTCATGGTGGTGGCAGCTGCGGTGCCGAGGGATCAGTGTCCATCCCTATCTGGACGACTTGCTCATCCGGGCCAGTTTCCTTTCGGAGGCCTCTTGGGTGGCATCCCAAGTGGTCCCTTTTTTGGAGAGCCTCGGCTGGGTGATTAATCAGGGAAAGAGCCAGCTGTTACCTCCCCATTCCCTGGAGTTCTGGGAACACATTTCGACACTCGAGAGTACAGAGTTTTCCTGACAGAGGAGAAAGTCAGAGGCTCTCCTGACACTGTTATGTGCGTGGTAGGCTCCCAGAGTCTGGATTATCTTCAGCTCCTTGGATTGATGGGTGGCAACCATAGAGATGGTGCTGTGGATGCGTTCTCATATGTGACCGCTCAGCAGTCCTTGCTGGCTCGGTGTTATCAGAGGTTTGAGTGCAGGCCTGCGGTGGTGGTAGCAGCCCGGTCATCTGAGGAAGGGCATCCCCTGTATGATTTCTCCTGGATCCTCCTGATGAAGGATGCCAGTCTCTCAGTCTGGGGAGCCCATTGCTAGGGCTGTTTGGTTCTCACGTGGAAGTGGTGGATGGACCACACTGCTTCCTTCACAGTACCATCAAGGTGGCTCTTCTGAATTTCCGGCCCCTGCTCAAGGGCCAGACAGGTCGAGTGTTTTCAGACAACGCCATGATGGTGGCTTATGTCAATCAGTGAGGCGGGACAAGGAGTGCCTGGTTACCGCTGGAGATGGCTCTCCTATTTGCCTGGGTGAGGGGGTAGAACCTCCTAGTCTTGTTGGGCCCGCAGATTGCCTTGGTGGACAATGTGGACGTGGACTTCTTCAGCCAGCCCTCTCTGGTCCTGGAGAGTGTGAGATGAGTCTGGAGACATTTCAGTTGATTCTGCGTTTCTGGGGTCACCCCAAAGTAGATCTGATGGCGACCTGCCATTGCCAAAGTTTGGTGTGTCTTTAGTTGCTTTACAGAGACAGGGTACGAGGGTGTCAACGCCCTGATCCAGCCTTGGCCAAATCGGTACCTGCGGTACATGTTTCCTCTGCCCCCTGGTGCGGCGTGTGATTTGGACTGCTCTGTTGACGTCGGGTTGGCCAATGAGAGCGTGGTTTGGAGACCTGATGCGGCTCCTACAGTTGCCTCCTTTTCAATTGCCTCCATCTCGGTGCCTATTGCGGTAGGGATTGATACCCAGTTCCCTTCTTGCTTATGGCTTGGCTCTTGAAAGGAGATGGCTAGTGCATAGGGGCTGCTCTCCAGCGGTGGTCTCTACTCAGCTTAGTAGATCACCTCCAGGCTCCAAGCAAACATACGTGCGGATCTGGTGCCTCTTGAGTGATGATGCAGTGCTTGGCAGTTGGCTCCTGATGCGGCCAAGGTGCCATCTTTGTTGGCCTTTCTATAGGACGGCCAGGAGAAGGGCCTTTCCTTTAGCTCCCTGGAAGCTCAGGTGGCAGCTTTGGCTTGTTTCTGAGGTCCAGTGGCTGGTAGGTCTCTAGCCGTGCACCCGGATGCCTTGCACTTTCTCCAGGGGATTTGGCATCTGCACCCTCCTCTCTGGTCCGTGATTCCTTCTTGGGCCTAAGCTCCAGACATAGATCCCCCGATGGCTGCATCTTTTGAGTTGTTGAAGCATGTTACCTTAAAGAAATCGATGCTCAAGACAGTCTTCTTGGTCGCGATTTGTCTGCAAAGCGGATTTTCGAGCTGCAGGCTCTGTCTTACCAAAATCCTTATCTGTATTTTTCTAAGGAGGCTGTTTTCATTCAGCCTGTGCCTGCCTTTTTGCCCAAGGTGATTTTTTTTCCCTTCATATGAACCTGGTGGTCTACCTGCCCTCCTTCTCTAGGAATCCAGAAAAAGCACATATGCCCACAGAAAACAGCAAAGAAATATAGTGAGCAAGGTGACAAACCATACTATGGAAAGCACATTGAGAACTTCATTTGAGTGTGCAGAGGTCCCTCCCTACACATCCGTGTTTCAGCAAACAAAGCCTTCATCAAGGACTTGGGACCTCAATTAAAAGCATAGAAACATATATATTAACAAAAGAAAAATAACCCATATAGCTGGAAGGAGCGGGCTACAAATGCTTGCTAAATAAATAAATAAATAAATGTTGGGGGAACATAAAAAGGGGAGTAGAAGCATGCAAATAGAATAAATATAATAACAAAAATCAAGTAAATCGTGTCTAATTCAATTGATTAAAGCATAAAATAACAATAAAACTAAAGTAAAACAAGGAGTGCATGAATAAAGTGAAAGGACTAAGAACATAAGTAAAACACAGCAATACATAAAATCAGTATGAAATCAATGGAATGACATTAAACCAATATGTTACTGTGTACAATAGTGGAAGAGCAGTGGATTTGTGTTACAAACATAGTGTTCTAACTACACACTATTTTTTTTGTAAATAAAAGAAGAAAAACACACTCGCTCATAGGTGAGAGTCATTCAACAGGGGACACACCATGTCCCTAGCAAGGGTAATAAGCAGCGGCTGCAAATAGGTAATACCCAAACTACCTTTCACCTCTACTCCTCCATTTACGTATTTACAGCCGTTATTGCCCTTGCTATGGACACGGTATGTCCCCTGTTAAGTGCCTCTCGCCTTTGAGTAAGTGTGTGTTTTTCTTCATTCATAAAAAAAAAAAAGTTAGTGTGTAGGTTAGATCACCATGTCTGTAACAATGCAGCACCACTGCCCTTCGACTACTGTACACAGTAACTTGGGTCCATTATGATTTTTATACTTGGCTCTGCAGCTTGGTCATCTACTGACAGCCTTATGTTTATGCTTTCCTGCACATAGTTCTCGACTATTGATCACTCATTGTTGCCCATGGTTGAGGTTGTGCGAGGCTTGCCATGTTTCTTTCATATGCTTTGAGATGAATACTGAAGGGACCTCTGGTGGCTGAGGCGTATAGAGGCATTGGAATGATGTCATTGAAACCTGGGTTTTTCATTGGTTCTTGTCTCCACCAATCTGCTGGTAGGGGAACATAACTCACTTGTCTGGACTTGGTCTAGCAGGACTCAAGGAAAGGACATTAACTGGTAAGTAAAATGTCACTTACTACAGTGATGTCGCAGCATTCCTGTGGGGACATTAGAAGCCATTTCCAACTGACACAGTTCTATGAAATTCATGGCAAGTTAAAAGGAAAATTTATATAGGTGAGGAAGATTTGTATAGATGTCCTTGCCAAGCTCACAGCCTCTTGCAGTACGCAGTTTACAGAAATCGCTTAGCAGTTGTTCCCATCCCAGTCTTCGAGTACCTCCCAGGCCAGTCAGGTTGTTTTCAGGGTATCCACAATGAAAATGCATGCGATTAGATCTGCATGCACTGCTTCCATTGTATGCAGATCTATCTCATGCATATTCATTATGGATATCCTTAAATCCTGACTGGCCTATATATATATACACACACACACACTCTCTTGGGGGGGGAGGGTACTTTTATAAGGGACTTGATTGTGTAGAAAAGTATTTTCCTGCTTAAGTAGGCTCTTTATGTACAAGGCCAGTGTAAGGACTGGAGGCGTCCTAGTGGGCCCCTGCTGCCCGCCCTCCTCCCGTCGCCATTGAGTATGGCTACATATCCCTGTTGTCTGTGGCAAACCTCTGTTACAGGTAAGCAACTATGCTTTCCCTTTAACATCTGCAAAATCCGCCCATTCCTTTCTGAACACACTACTAAAACACTTATCCACTCCTTAGTCACCACCTGCCTTGACAATTGTAACCTGCTCCTCGCTGGTCTCCGTCTGAATCATCTCTCTCCCCTTCAATCTGTTCAAAACTCAGCTGCACAGTTTCTTCTGCTAGTGTCGCTATGCTCATGTAACCCTTCTTCTCATGTCACTTCACTGGCTCCCCATCAGTTTCCACATCCAGTTCAAACTTCTCCTGCTGACCTCCAAGTGCATTCATTCTGAGGCTTCTCACTACCTTTCCTCTCGTATCTCACTACACCCCTCAACACCTCTGGCAGATTCCTTTTATCTACATCCGTCTACTTCTCTGGCATTGCCAACTCTAGACTTCGTTCATTCCATCTCACTGCTCCATATGCCTAGAACAGACTACCTGAGCCTGTGTGGATTATAATTATAATCCATCCAGTAGACTATAGATCCTACATGAGCTGTGGTCTTTTCCTAACCAGCACCACTGAGGTCCCTCTATCTCTGCCCCATGTAAATTTATATTATGCTTAGAAGTCTGTTTCAGGTGTCCACCATCCTCTCAGTAAATGTTCTCACATTCTTATGAAGCTTCCCTCTCTCCAGCTTCTAATTCCTAAGTGTCTCATTCTATAGAAAACGCTTTCTTTTGGTATTATATTGCATCCTGTTAGTTAACCGAATGTTCCCATCATTTCTCCTCTTTGCTTTTTTACTTCTACAGAGGTCTGTCTATGATTCATAATGCAGGCCATACACTATTATTAATTATTAACAGGTTTAATAGCAGTTTACATTATAACTTTAAACTTCGTACTGCTCTAACCATTAGGCTACTCTACTCCACTCCACGCCATTAAATGGTCCTGTCCTGCCAGCATCTTCAGTATTTCTGAATTTTTTATTTATTTTATTTTATTTATGAGTTTTATATACCGCTATTTCAGGTAATCATAGCGGTGTACATTTGGAACAACAGGTACATTAAAACAAGTTAACAATGTAACAGATGCTCAACAAAAATCAACTAATTTAAAAGATTCAACAAAACAGTGTAACTTATTTACATTTTAGTTAATTAGTAGGAGGAGGTAGGGGTAAAGATTGGGAGTGACAAAGAATGCTACCAGTGTTTGAGGGATGGGTAGTGAGGAGAGGTAAGGTGTGAGTTGGAATTCTAAATGTTTAGGTAGATGACAGTTAGTCAAGAGGGAAGAAATTTATGGGGGGTGATCACCAAGACCAAAGTGATCTATAAATAAGTTTTGAGGTGAGACTGGAACAAGGTAAAGTCAGTGATTTTATTGGAGCGTTTCAGGAAGCGAGTTCCAGGGCAATGGTGAGACATATTCAAATGCCCTGTTGCTGGTATTTTGTTTAGTTCTTTGAAAGTCAGTTGGAGTAGTGAACATGTTGTTGGTTTGACCTCATCTTGGCCGGTTATTGGATGAAGCTTTGATCATTTGGGATAGAGTAGGGGGTGCCATCTTTTTAATGACTTTGAATGTGGTTAATAAGAGTTTATATTTTATACGGCTTTAGATAGGAAGCCAATGCAAGTCGGTATAGAATAGATTTCTTTTATATGTAGCACTACAGTCCTTGCTTTTTAAACTGCACTATCTAATAAAAAAACAAATGGAGAAGTAACACAGACAAAAACCCTATGGAGTGGAAATCTTTGAATTAAGAGTGGGGCCAGCTTCAAGGAGCGACTAGGATAGTGGTGAGAGATTTGCCCTACACACTTGGGTGAATCTGCAGAAAATTTCTTGCCCTAGAAAACATCTATATAAGGGAAGAGCAAGGTAAATGTCACTGCCTTCTCTGAAACCCCAAATTTAAAATTAAAATTATAGTGCTAGAACTGAGAATGTTACTTATCTATTGCAGCTGTCCCAGCTGATAAGCCTGGCTGAAGGAGAGCTCTGCAGGGATGTCCCTTTATGTACATGACCTTTAAATCTTAAATTGTACTTTGTCTAGGCTTCGACCTGTTCAGGAATTCATTGGAAGCCTGGAAACAAAATCTGAAAAGAACCATTGAATGTCTTGCAAATTTGAATTTTACAGCTTTTAGCTTCAGGAATTTATTTCCAGGGACAGTGGAGCTACCAAGCTTGTAACAAAAGAGCACAATTGGCAGATGCACAGTTTTCCTCTGTTTGTAATTATCCGGCCTGATCCTGACGAGATGACAAGGCAGCTGACTGAACTGCCAGTCCCGATCCCCCTTCTGTATTCCTGCTCGGTAGGCAGCCTGCTGTGTACTTCACCTGCTTGCAAGGACTTGTTGGGGCTGGCTTGAGGCTCTTTTGGGGAGTGTGCATGTTTTTGCATAACAGCTTAGCTTCACGTTTCATGGAAATTAAAAACTCAACAGAACACCTTAAGGGCAAGTACAGTTTAAAGGAAGAGTCTTTACATCAACTTAGACTCCTCCTATAGTGTTAAGTGATGAGCTATGATTTTAAATGTTTGCAGTTTAGATATTTACCCATGGGTGGGGTTTATGATTAGAGAACTTACATTTTTGTGCTTCTCTAGGTTTATTTATTTAGACAGTTTTGTATACCACCTTATCCTTCAATCAAAGTGGTCACAACACAATTGGAGGATACATTTAACACAAGGGGATATGAGACACATATGCTAATACTTACAGGGAACATGGGCTATGGAGGGTTAAGTGGCTTGCCCAAGACCACAAGGAGTGCCTATAGGACTAGAAACCACAGTCCTTCTGGCCCAGGGTTGCTGTCCTCTAGTGGGATTTGAACCCCTGACCTTCTGGCCTGAGGTACCTTGCCCCAACCACTAGGCCATTCCTCCCTTATTTAATCTCAAACGTCTGATCTAGTGGGGGTGCTAAACTGCACAAATGATCCCTCCCTAGACACAGTGAAGGCTTTTGCTCAATATTGGGTGGTGCTCAAGCGCCTCTGCACCCACATGGCTGCAGTTGTGACCCAACAAATGCATATGAGCACCGAGCTATTGCACTCCACCACTGACATTTACAGGGTAAAAGGGGTGCATCTAATTCCTCGGGCTGAAATCACTGCTTACCTTAAATTATACATTCATTTTTAATTGTCATTGGAGGCTCTTTTCCCCTCCCTTTCAATCCCAGCTCCTCCCATGCACTGCTGGTTTCCATGGTATTTCTCAGTTCTGCATAACATCACAGAAAGGATTTTAAGTTTGAAGGAAGCAAGAGAGAACTGGCCATTTTCAGGAAAGTAGAGAAGGGGACAGCAGCTCTCTTCCACACTACCTTCCTTTTCTTCTAGCAAACCTGCTATCCTCTTTTCATATGCGGTGGTGTGGAAGGTGAAAGAGAAGGAAACCTCAAACCAGTGTAGGTCCCTGCAAAGACCCAGAGGGTCCTTCTCTCTGCAGGCACCACCTCACTTTGACTCTTTCATAAGACACCTTCAGACAGCACCATACTTCCATCTTGAAAATTACCCCACGGAATTCATTTATAGCTGCTCTGTAGCACACGCATTTCCTGGCTTACTTATACCTCCCCCCCCCCCCCATGTATTTTAAAAAGTTCAGCCCTTTGCTGACCCTGCTCCTAGGAACACACCTGTTAGGTCAGGTAAAGATACACATCTGTAAGCTGTATGTGTGTAACTTTATGCACTTCAAGTACCCGTTTCCATGCACAAAGCCCGACTTTTCACACTGAAGTGACTTTTAAATTAAGCTATAAAATTATCCACTTAGATGGTCATCTATGTATAAAGCCCACTTAATATGCAGAAAAGGCTTTCTATAAAATTCTACATACTTTTTCACAGATCCCACATGTAAGCCTTCCCAGAGACTTAGTTTGGGGAGAATAGAGGTGGAGTTTCAGTATGCAGATATGAATTTTATAGAATTTTTTTTTGTTGTTGGCTGTCAAGTCAGTGCTGACTCCTGGTAGTCCAGTTGCCTCTGGGATTTCTTGGCATAAATCACTAGAAGTAGGTTGCTAGGCCTTTTCTTCCAAGGCAGTAGAGGGTAAAGTGGCTTGCCTAAGGTCACAAGGAGAGCCAGTGGGAATCAAACCCTTGATCTTCTGGGTACAAGGCAAGTGCTCTAACCATTAGGCTACTCCTCCACTCCTTTAAAGAGCACAACACGAATATAAACCTAAAGTACAGGCACAACCGCGCACTTGCTTTGGAGCAGGCATTAATGTGTGCACTGGCAGTAATGTGCTGCCAGCGACTGCTTCTGGGAGCCTTTTTTATAGACAGGCGCCTCTCTTGCCTTCATAAGATAGGCACCTCACATAAATACCCTGTTATGAAATTGCCCCTAAATGCAAATATTGAGAAGAAAACTTCAGTATTCAGCTACAGTTATCGCGTTTTCTTTTTAAACATCAGCTGCCACAGCTTAAAAAAAAAATCCAGATTGTCGCTACTGCTGACTATCCCGATAGTGTGATCAGAGCTGCCGCTATATTGCTGGCCCATCCGGATAACCTCAGGACAATTTTTTTTTTCTGTCCTACGTTATCCAGTTAGTTATCTGTATAGAGGGGCTGAATGTCGCCGCTATGCAATTGCCAGCTCTGCTTCCACCACGGTCCCTGGCACTCTGTATAGTGCTGAGGTGGACTGTAAGGATATTCATTGGCCCTGTCCGTATAGTGCGGTGAATATCCCAGTCAGCAGCACTTATCTGGACAGCAGGTGCTGCTACCTGGAGAAGTGTCACTGAATATTAACCCTTAAGTATTTATTCAGGTTGTGGGGACTAAAGTAACACATCATATGCAGGATTTCCAAAAGTATTTTTACTCCTGCTCAGCCACTTGCACAAATAGCAGATACAAAGTACACAGATGGTTTTTTTAGAGTCTGCTTTGTATCTGCTCATTTTTCAAAGGGAAATGACAAGGGTGCTGGCATAACACATGTTGGCTAAAATAGCCTATGCACTTTGCACGCAGCACAGGCTTTTAAAATTCTCCCCAAAAGCTTCAGAATTTGATTCTTTCACGGTCAGGTGAGGTCTGGAGAGCGAAAGGCTGTAGGCTGCTTTCACTGAACTAGGTGATCCTCAGGGAAAACAGAGTGGAATTGGAAAGCTGTCGCCTTCTAACAGGAAAGGAGACTCGCCCATCCGGAATAAGGGCCGTCTATCCCCCTTATCTGCCTCAGCTAAAGCTAGACTTTACAAAGGCCTCAAGTCTTCTGAAACTAAAGATCTGCACACAAGGCAGAGCTGAGTTGACTAACTGGAATATCAGTATAATGACTAGACTAACTATGCAGCATGAGAGGCAAAAAAAGCTGAGGGATGATTGTCCCTAGATATTTATTCATGTTAGGCATTTTTGCCTCCCCCCCCCCCCTTAACCAGTTGCCCTTTCTCCGGTGCCATTTCCACCTTTTCATGTTCCTGGATCAGTTGACATAAAATCCGATGCTCTGAACAGGGAGGGCTGTTCCTCCTGGGGTTCCTTCCTGACTGTCTTTTCCTCTGAGACCGGCTGTGTAACCAAGTAAAACAACCCCGGCAGCAGCACTGACGTGCATTCCCCTCCCCTGCTGCTGGCTCTGCTGCATGGCCTTTGGGAGGCGAGTCACTTTATCTGCCTGTGCAACTGGGACCCATTGAAAACCAAGCGTTTGTCTTCCATGGTTGACAAATGTATAGTTTTGCTTTTTTGCATTTTTTTAATGTAGAAAGGGAGAGCACAAACTGCTGAGGGGGAGGGGGACAGGAAGCAGTGAAGAACAGAATAGAAACTGAAGAGGAGAGCGCTCACCCATCTCCTGTTTATTATATAGATATATTTTTTAAGTTGGTTTCCTTCTGCTCCGTTCGGTTTCCATCTCATTCAGAGTGGCCCTATAAAGGAATCCAGTACCACAAGCCTTCATTTACAACTTCTCTGGAAATTCTTCCCTCTGTATACCACTCCACCCCTCCCAAGAGGTAGTCTAGCATAGCCATCACAGTGAAAATCCTTAGTAAGGTGTGTTAAACTGCTGCTCCTTCTGAAACCTCTTGTGTGTGCATACCCGGTTTTATCACTAGGAGGTACTGGTGAGTGATATTGGAGAGATCCTCTTTCCAGGGCCTGTGAATGCCTCCCCTGCATGTAGGATCTGACCTTTTGAGTTTGACAAGGGCGAGGCAATCTCTCTTATGTCACACAGCGGTCAGAAATCCTGAGCATCAGTCTCTCTGTAGATGATCAAGAAATCCTGAACATGGCAAGCGTAGACTGCAAGGGAATGGGCATTCCTAGACTCGGAATGAAGTAGGCATTCTGGGTATGCTGACAGTGCAATTGTTGGACAAACAGCAGCCCAGAGAAAGTTTGCATTTATTGCCCCCTTCCCCTTTGGATTTGCATGCTCACAGACTGACTCAAAAGGGTGGCTTGGGTCATCCTTCTTGCCCATACCTCACTATAAGCCATGGTTGCTGAGACTGAGGATCTGGAGGTTACAGGCAGCAAAAGTTGCAGGGCAAAGATACGTGGCAAAGGCAGTGGGCAGGTTGCTGGGAACACATCCAGTTTCCTAGTCTTCTCGGTGCCAGTCTGTTCTCTTTGTTTGGCTTTGCTTCCTAAGAAAAAGACAACTGGTCCAACAGATTTCCTACTTGGTACATGAAGAGAACACTCCAAAATGTACCGGTAGAAGAGACCACTGCTAAATCAAGGTGAGACTTTTTTTAACCTGCCAATTTTTTTCTGCTTAGTCTGAACCAGATTTGGGATCTGGCACCATGAACCTTCACACACAACTTCCATATCCTCCCAACCCCAAATATACATAGTTTGGCCATGGCAATCATGGTCCTGGGTCAGGAGCCATGCAACCAGGCTTTCTTTGGAACTCTGCAATCACCGGTACTGAATCTTGGCCACAGGGCATCATTGTTAAAGCAACATGATTACTCCCTTTCAACTCCGACCCAGGGGCTGGCCACTGATAGATGAGCTGGCACCCAAAATGAAGGGGCCTCCCTAGAGCCCTAGTCAAGAACCAGGGGGTCACTCAGAATGCCAGTCAGGTGGTTGCCCCAAGAATAAAAAAAAGCAGTATATTCCTTGCTATATAATAAAAAAAAATTGTAGCAGTTTAATTATGTAGTCTGATAATGTAATATTAAATATACTGATTCCGGACATTGCACACTGGACTAGCATGCTATTAAATGTAAATATATATTCCATATCGTCCTGCTAGACCAGTCCAGACAAGTGGGTGGTTCAGATTGCTGGAGACAAAGAACCAATGAAAAGCTCAGGTTTCAGTGATCTCACTCCTATGCCGATATCCGCCTCAGCCACCAGAGGTCTCTTCCGTGTTTCTTTGTCTCTAGCTGATAGTGGATGGATTTTTCTCCTCTGAAGAAAATTTGAAGATTGAGAGGAAACAATTGATTAAACGCTCATGAACAACCACCTTGAGGGTGATTGACTCTCGCTTGAGCATGACATGGGAGGCTCCACTAGACTGCAGTCTTTTCAGTAGCCATAGGAGGAGGAAAAATTGGTTCAGCTCAAAATGCATATTGTGATAATAGCCTGTTTAGCAGCCAGAAATTGAAAGACTGGAAAAGTGCAGCAGCCTCACACAATCTCTTTGCCCTGTCCCTCTTCTCTCTCTTCCCTCCCCTGCTCTCTGCCAGCCACTTTAAACGCAGTGCTGCAAAAGCCAGTGAAACAGTGTCAGGGAAGTAGGCTGACCCCCGGCATGGTGAGTACCAAGGCTTGACCTTGTTGTTCTTTGTTGGGGGCTCCCGATTTGTGTCTGTGTGGGATGCAATTCAGGGTAAACTGCTAATGACCATTGGCACAGTATGCGGTTTTCCTGCCGTTTTTTTCACACATTAGTAGCATTTTCATCTATTGTGTGTCTGGTGGTCACATGCCTGGAGGACGCACATTCTGCCCAAGCAGCTCCAACATGCGTTCCTACCCTAGTGCGTGTAACGCACATTGCAGTAAAAGTGAAGTTAATGCATGTCTTCAGGTCGCTGCGGCCTTTAAGCACACTGTTGTGAAACTTGCCTTAACTCTCTGTCTTCCAGGAATCATTGTTTGGCCTGTGGCAAGTGAGGTGCCTCTCCTCTGGATTCTGGACTCTTCTCTTTCATGGCAGCTTCTGAATCATCCCTGGAGGGCCTGCTTCCCCTCTCTGTCTGGAGATGCAGTTAGTCCAGCCTTGCTTGCCTGCCTGCCTGCCTCAGGGCAGGAAGTGACAGATGGTGCTAAGGGTAGCGATATCTAGTCAGTGGGAGGATCCGGTGACCATGCTGTGAGATGCTTCTCATCCTCTAGGGGGGGTCTGCGGTGGCTGTGCCCCCTGGTATGGGGGGGGGGGTAATTTCCGAGAGGGGGAACAGCTGGGAGCTGTCTGAAATTTTAATATGACTTGGATTCAGATGGTTCAATACTGGGCTCTGACATGAATGAAGAAGTACTCTTGCCTTCAGAAGACTGTGAGGAGGCTGGTGTGATCTGCCTATTTTGGAAGGAGGAACTGGTGGCTTTGATTGTCAGAGTCTCATTCACTTTGAACTGGATGGATGCTTCCAGCACAGAGCAGTTGCTGAAGGCACATCCATTACTGTCTTCCCATTCGCAGATCAAGGATATGATTTGGTCAGAGTGGGACTCGCAGCCTAAGGGGCTAAGGGTGTGCAAGAAGATCTGCACTCTCCCAGAGAGGGAGTGCGTCAAGTGGTTTGGTATTCCCGAGGTTGGATCCGCAGGTCATGACTGTTACCAGACAGACCATCATTTCTGTAGAAGGCGGATTGGCCTTCAATGATTTTCTGGACCATAAGGTGGATTTGTTTTTTCAAGTGCCAGTTTGCTGTGGGAGCTGCTATTCTGCAGCTGACTGTCTGTGCCAGACTGGTGTCGTGAGCCCTGCTCCAGTGGATTCAATCTCTTCTGCCAGATGATACTGCCCTTCTTTAGGAGTCTGCTACGGCCTTCCCTTCTGATGCCATGTATGACCTGATACATTTGGCGGCCAGGGATAGTGCCCTGATGACAATATCACGGCATTGGATTTGGCTTTGGAACTGGGCAACGGACTCATCTTCCAAGGAAAGCTTCTTTTTGGAGCCGATTTGGAGAAGCTGGTGAAGGACCTGGGTGAGAAGAAATCTTTTACCGCCTTCTGGAGACAGGTCCAGGGGTCTGAAGCAGGCTGGTGACCCTTTCTTGTCAGCCTCTGCCCATCTACTGAGGGCGCACTGGCTGGATCTCTGGGGGTCTTGTGACTTTCAGCACTACTGACCTGGAAAACCTTTCTTCCTCTCTGCTTCTGGGCTTTGGGCTCCTCCTCTGTCCTTTTGTGGACTCAGGGACTGGGGGCAAGGGCAGATACTCCATCTATTTTGTGGTTCCCTAAAGGAGGGATCCTTCTGGCCCATTCTGGACATCAAGGGGGGTCAATGAGTACTTGCGTGCCTACGCTTCCATATGAAAACCTTGCGCTCTGATTCTAGCAGTGCACCAAGTGTGACCATCCTGGTCAAGGGCCAGGTGGTTCGAATGTGTTTTTGGACAATGCCACGGTGCTGGCTTATGTTAATTGGCAAGGAGGCACTCCTGTTTGTCTGGGTGCAGAAGAACCTCCTAGTCTTGTCGGCTCAGCACATTACCAGGGTAGACCATGTAGAAGTGGACTTCCTCAGCCGGCACATTCTGGATCCTGGAGAGTGAGAGTTGGGTCCAAGGCATTTCAGTTGATTCTGTGCTGCTGGGGTCGCCCTGATGTGGATCTGATGGTGATCCATTCCAATGCCAAAGTTTGCTGCTTCTTCAGTCTCCGCACAGAGATGGGATCCGAGGGCGTTGAGGCCTTGGCAAAGTCAGCACTTAATGTACATATTTCCTCCTTAAGCCCCTGGTAGGGCAAGTAATTTGGCATATTGAATGTCGCCTGGGCAGGATTATCCTGGTGGCACCGAATTACCAAGGAGAGTGTGGTTCAGAGACTTGATGTGGCTGCTCCTCTTTGGTTCTCTCTGTCTCAGCAGGGACAGTTTTTCATCCTGGAGGACCTGGCTCCCTTCTCACTTACAGCTTGGCTCCTGAAAGGAGATGGTTAGTGTGTATGGGCTACTTTCCAGCGGTGGTTTTCCACTCTGCTCAGAGCCCAGAGGAGGTCTACCAAGCTAGCATACTTGTAGTTCTGGTGCCTCTTTAAACACTGGTGCGGTGCTTGGCATTCAGCCTCTGAGGCAGCCAAGGTGCCATCTTTTTTTTCTTTTTTTTTTCTACATGATTTTCTGGAGAAGGGCCTTTCCCTTATTTCCGTGAAAGTTCAGGTGGCAGCATTGGCCTGTTTCCAAGATCCAGTGCTGGTAAGCCTCGTACCCGGATGACTCACACTTTCTCCAGGGGGTTTGTTGTCTGCGTCCTCCCCTCCGATTTGTGGTCCCTTCCTGGGGTCTGGTGCTTAGGGCCCAGCCTTTCTTCTCTAAGGAGCAGTGTTGGGGGGGAAGGAGAAAGATCTTCGCCTTGTGGATATCCGAGGGTACTTCTCCAGTACTTGGAGTTTATGAATTCTTTTCATAAGTCAGACCATCTTTTTGTGCTATTTGCTGGCAAGGGTGCTGCGGCAATTAAGTTGACTTTGGGGTGCTGGATTTAGGAGTCCATTGTCACGATGTCTCTGTGGAACCAGCTGGTTCTGAGGGTTTGCGCACCAATTCTACCCAAGCACAAGTGTCTTTGTGGGCAGAGCGGAGCTCTGTAGCTCCTGCAGACATTTGTTTGGCAGCAATGTGGGCACTTTAGTCAAACTTCACTGCTTGGATGTCCATGCACGTGCGGACACTGCCTTTAGCTCAAGAGTTTTGCGAACTGCTGTGTCGTATTCCCACCCAGTGGAGTCATAGCTTTGGTATGTCCCACTTGCCTGGACTGGTCTAGCAAGATGATATGGAAGGTGACATCTTACTTACTAGTTAATCTCCTTTCCTTGAGTCCTGCTAGACCAGTCCAGGACCCTCCCCTGTAACTGTATTTGTTTTGTTCTGCTGTGTTACCCTTGCGTCCATTATGAATTTTATACTTGGCTCTGCAGGTTCCTTTTTGTACTGACAGCCTTCTGTTTGTGCATTCCTGTACATAGTTCTGAAGAGACCTCTAGTGGCTGAGGCATATAGAGGCATGGGAGTGGGCTTTTAATTGATTCTTTGTTTCCATCAATGTGCTGGTAGAAGAACGCAACCCACTTGTCTGGACTAGGTCTAGCAAGACTCATTAACTAGTAAGTAAAATGTCACCCTCTGCAAAAACAAAGGCGATGTAAGGTGATCACACACCAAAGAGCAAAATGAAAAAGTGAGAAACGCTGCTCATTTTATTTTGGTTTTATAAAATATGCTGTGGTTCTCACTTTTAGGCTTTGAACATAAACAGCTTTTCTAAAATGTGCCTTTATATGTGGTTGCGGCGATTGTCTAAGTGAAAACTTCTGTAAATCTAGGTCAATTTTAGAGGAGAGGGTGGGCACATGTAAGTCATATGTAAAATTGGCATATCTCTGTCCCTCACAATGGAAATATAGGAATGCACAGGGGAGGGCAGCCATATGCAGAAGATTTTACAAAATACACGAGGGAAAAAATCAGCATGGGAACCTCGGCAACTAGCGCATGGAAGTGTTGACATTTCACAATACGCATGTGTAAATGTCAGATTTGCATGTGTCCTGGCCATTTTACAAAGCTAGGCATACAACTGCTCTTAAGACTTAATGTCTATCCAGTTAACATATGGAATGGGAAATAAAAGTTGGGGGCTTCAAGAGGATGTCCCTGTTAATCCCTCCTGTAAAGGGCTGGCTGCAATAAGCTCTTTTTAAAAAACCTAAATGTACCAGGGAGCAGGTGTAAACCATAGACATTTACAATTCCCTTAGCGTCCCACCAGTCTAGTCCCGAAACATAGAAGTTACCTCCATCTTCCGCAGCTTGGAGACTGAGCATGACAGAAATCCTGATGACCTCATCATATATACTCCAGGGACCGCCTCTGATCTCCAGTACTCAGTCTCCAAGCAGCGGTAGGGGATGTGAGCCCAGGGACTGTGGACTCACCGTAGTAATTATTAAGGGTAGTTTGATTTGGTTGATTTGAAAAAGGAGATAAAATATATCAAGTACTAACAGAGCAGTTTTGGCTCCTTTAATTTGACGTGTTTGGAGCAGTTGTAACTCTGGCACTCGCAGGGGATTTGAGCCGCCCCCCTCTCCGGAACGGTGTGATAGTACGGAGTGAGTGAGGGAGTCGGCTTGGGGTCCTCCGGCAGCGCATCCCCCGAGGCGGGTGTCCTGCCGTTGAGGTAGCCTGACACGCGGCTGGAGCGGGAAGGGACGCAGCTCTCAGCCGTGGCAGCACAGTGATCGGCGAGTGCAGCGGCGGGCGGTTAGCTCGCGGAGGAGAGAAACACCAGTGATTTGGCAGTCCCCCCGGGCCGGGGTAAGTGCCGGGAGCGTGGCTGCATGTGTATTTGGCATCATTTGGTTGGGCCTTGGTTTCGTGGCGTTCCTGGTTTTTGGGCGGCCATTTTGAGGAACCGCGTGGAATTGGTGCGGGAAAGGTTGAAGGGCTGCCAGGGCGTTGGTAGGCCAGGAGAAAAACAGTAGGATGTGTTTGGAGAGTGCGGCTTAGCGTTCCGTTCAGCTGGGTGTAGACTGGGCGAATTAGGTAGGTGAGTGTGTGTGTTTGTCTTTCCTGCGTTTGGATGCCTCCGAAGCTGCGCTGTATTTTGTGCGGGGTTCGGAGGGCGTCTGTGTCAGAGTCAGGAGTGTGTAGGTCCTGTGGGCAAGAGCAGGCCCTGGAACATATGGAGGGCCTGGAGGAGACAGGGGGTGCCAGGGAGGACGCGGGCTCGTCGGTTGCCCTGGGGCCTCCGTTGTCGCCCCCTGAGCCTTTGCCGGGGCCTTCCTCGGTGAGGGAGCCACCTACTCTGCCCGCGGAGTTGCGGGGCGGTCTGGGGGCTATTTTCTCGCAGCAGTTTCTGCTCTTACTGCAGCAGTCCGTAGGAAACTCTGGGAAGCCGGAGGCTGGCCCGGGGGTCGGCTCCTTAGGGGCTAAATGGCAGGATACTCCGCTGGAGGTAGGGGGAACCCCGGGCTAAGCGGAGTAGGCGTTCAGGGGACAGTATGGATCTGGATTTCATACTGGATAGCAGCGCGGCTGCCGGACAGGCTTCTGAGGATGAGGACGAATTAGAAGAAGGAGAGTTGCAGGAGCAGGATCAGCAGTCTAGGATTGTTAGTTTTCAGGAGGGATGAGTTGACGGCCCTTATAGGGGAGACCATGCAGGTGTTGAATATTCCTACGGCGGAGCAGGAGGTCGACGCGTCGCTGGAGGATCCCTTATTGCAGGCGGTGCATAGGTTGCAGAGAGCGTTTCCTCTCCATAGGGTCTTCAAGGAAATGATTCAGGAAGAATGGGATACTCTGGATGCGGGGGTTAGGGGCTCGAGGGTTTTGAGCCGCTTACACCCTCTGCAGGAGGCCGATAAAGAGTTATTTAAACCTCCGAAAGTGGACGCAGCGGTCTCCTCGGTCACTAAGAAGACCACTATCCCGGTGGAGGGCAGTGCGGCCCTTAGGGATCCGCAAGACAGGCGGTTAGACTCCTTGTTGAGGCAGGTGTTCGAGGTTAATGCCCTTTCAATGCAGGTTTCGGTCTGTGGGGCCTGGGTGGCTAGAGCGTGTCTGCGTTGGGCCCAACGGATGAAAGGTCTTCAGTTGGAAGAAGCCGTAGAGGAGGCCGCACGGCTGGAGTCGGGGGCCGCTTATTTGGTGGACAGTCAGTATGATCTCATTCGAGGGGTGGCCAAGAGTATGGCTTCCGTGGTGGCAGCGAGACGAGCCTTGTGGCTCCGTAATTGGGCTGCGGATGCGGCCTCCAAGGCACATCTCGGTAAACTTCCCTTTAGGGGTAAGCTACTCTTTGGTGAGGATCTGGAGAAGTTGGTTAAGGATTTAGGAGACTCTAAAGGGGAAAGGTTGCCGGAAGACAAGCCAAAGGTGGGAAGGCAAGGGGTTCCTTCCTGGAGTCAGCAGCGCGATTTTCGTAGGTTTCGGCTGTCACGGTTCGCTCCGTCTCTTAGAGGGCGTTTTCAGTACAGGTCCCCGGGGTTCCGGGGGGCAGGAAGAGGTTTTGGGGCCTCTTCTTCCTCCGCGAATGGTTAGAGGCCGCAATGACGCGAGGGGGGTCCAGGCTGGGGTAACTCCGGTAGGGGGACGTTTGAGGGAGTTTTTTCCAGTGTGGGCCCAGCTTACCTCCGACAAGTGGGTGTTGGAGATCGTCCGTGAGGGGTATGCGCTCGAGCTCCGAAGACAAGTGTCGGAGGCGTTTGTGCGGTCGCCTTGTCGGTCACGGGCGAAGCAATTGGCAGTACGAGAAACTTTGGAAAACCTGCTGGCGTTAAAGGCGGTAGTACCGGTACCGCCGGACCAATGCGGGTCAGGTCGATACTCCATGTACTTCGTGGTACCAAAAAAGGAAGGTACGCTGCGGCCGATCCTGGACCTAAAGAAGGTAAACCGCTGCCTACGGGTATCGCATTTTCGCATGGAGACCTTGAGGTCTGTGATTCTGGCGGTTCGCCGGGGGGAGTTCCTCACGGCTCTGGATCTCTCGGAGGCGTATCTGCACATTCCGATCAGGGCAGAACATCAGAGGTTTTTGTGGTTTGCGGTGCCCATGGGCCATTTTCAGTTCCAGGCAATGCCTTTTGGGCTGGCGACAGCGCCCAGGACGTTCACCAAGGTCATGGTAGTGGTGGCGGCGGCGGCGTTGCGGAAGGAGGGGATATTGGTGCACCCCTACTTGGACGATTGGTTGATCAGAGCAAAGTCGGAAGAGGAAAGTGTCGCCGCAACCGAGAGAGTAGTTCAGGTCTTGCAGTCGCTGGGCTGGGTGGTGAACCTAGCAAAGAGCAAGTTGCAGGCGTCTCAGTAGTTGGACTACCTGGGGGCTTGTTTTGACACCGCCCTGGGCAAGGTGTTTCTCCCTCAGGACAGAAGGGACAAGCTGAGACGGAGTGTGAGAGCCTTCCTCGACTGCCAGGTGCCCTCGGCGTGGCAATACATGCAGGTGTTGGGCACGATGGCGGCCTCGATAGAGGTGGTCCAGTGGGCCAGGGCGCATATGCGGCCCTTGCAGAGGGCGTTGCTGAGGAGATGGTCCTACCAATCAGACAGTTTGTCAAAGCGTCTGGTGTGCCCGTGGGAGGTGAGGCAGTCGCTGCAATGGTGGCTGGACCCGGTGAATCTGGAGAGGGGAATGCCTCTGGAAAGCCCGGCATGGAAAGCGCTGATGACGGATGCAAGTCTCTTCGGATGGGGGGCGCATTTCGAGGGGCAGTACGTGCAGGGTCAGTGGACGGAGCCGGAACGGGCTTGGTCGATCAATCGGTTGGAGTTGAGGGCTGTCACACTGGCTCTGCGGGCCCTCCGATAGTGGTTGGAAGGGACGGTGGTCAGGATCCTCTCAGACAACGCCACGGCAGTAGCGTACATCAATCGGCAGGGCGGCACAGGCAGTGTGGCGCTCGAAGAGGAGGCGGATGTGCTGCTAGGGTGGGCGGAGGATCACCTGGAGGCCCTGTCGGCAGCACATGTGGCCGGAGTGGACAATGTGACCACAGATTTTCTAAGCCGGGTTCGGGTGGACCCGGGGGAATGGGAGCTCCATCTCGAAGTGTTCCAGGCAATCGTTCTCCGCTGGGGTCTGCCGGTGATGGATCTCATGGCGTCTTGGACCTCGGCGAAGGTGGACAGGTTTTTCAGCAGAAGGCGCAAAAGGATGTCGGAAGGGCTGGATGCCTTGATTCAACGGTGGCCGGTGGACGGTCTGCTGTATGTCTTTCCTCCGTGGGTTCTGATCGGTCGGGTCCTACAGTGGGTAGAGTTTCACAGGGGGCAGGTGGTGCTGATAGCGCCAGATTGGCCGAGACGACCGTGGTACGTGGATCTCATGCGTCTACTCCTAGAGCCCCCTTGGCGGCTTCCTCTCAGGAGGGACCTGCTGGTGCAGGGGCCGCTAGTAATGCCACAGGTGGATCGATTTTCGCTTACGGCTTGGCTCTTGAAAGGGCGCGGCTGAGGGCCAAGGGTTATTCCATGGCGGTGATTGCGACTTTGCTTCGGTCGCGAAGGAGGTCCACATCGTTGGCGTATGTACGCGTATGGAGAATCTTTGAGGCTTGGTGCAAGGACAGGCAGGTTGAGGCAATGCGGGCTTCTGTGCCACAAGTGCTCTCGTTTATTCAGGTTGGTTTCGAGAAGGGCCTGGCGGCGGCTTCGCTCCGGGTGCAGCTGGCGGCTCTTTCTTGCTTTCGAGGAAAGATACAGGGGAAGTCGCTGGGTGGTCATCCGGCGGTAAAGAGATTTTTGAGGGCGGCGGTTCTCTTGCGTCCGTCGCGCAGGGATCCAGTCCCGGCCTGGGATCTGAATTTGGTGTTGGAGGCCCTGACGGGGGCGCCGTTTGAACCGTTGGCTGGGGCTACCTTAAAAGATCTCACGCTGAAGGTAGTGTTTCTTGTGGCGATGGCTTCGGCCAGGCGCATTTCTGAGTTACAGGCTTTGTCTTGTGAGATCCCTTTCCTGGATTTTGAGGTCCACAGAGTCGTGTTGCGGACAGTTCCCTCCTTTTTGCCGAAAGTTGTGTCGGGTTTTCATGTGAATCAGGTTGTTTCCTTGCCAGTGTTTCAGCGCTCAGGCAAGGGAAAAGAGGGGGGGGCGATTGCACAAGCTGGATGTTGGTAGAGCCCTGAGAATGTATCTCCAGAAGACGGCGTCTTTTAGAAGGTCGGATAGATTATTTGTACTGTTTGGGGGGCCGAAGCGCGGTGAGCAGGCGTCTAAGCCGACTATTGCTAGATGGCTTAAGGGAGCGATAGAGTCAGCTTATCTGTTGAAGGGTAGAGTAGTGCCTCAGGGGTTGAAGGCACACTCGACCAGAGCGCAGGCGGCCTCCTGGGCGGAGCTTAGCTTGGTGCCTGCCATGGAGATTTGTAAGGCGGCTACGTGGTCGTCTTTGCATACCTTTGCGAGGCACTATAGATTGGATGTGCTGGCGCAGAGGGATTCTCAGTTTGCGTCGGCGGTGCTTCAGGCGGGTCTTGCAGGGCCCTCCCGTTAGATGTTTACTGCTCTGTTACATCTTCTATGTTTCGGGACTAGACTGGTGGGACGCTAAGGGAAATGAAATTAGACTTACCTGCTAATTGTTCTTCCGTTAGGACCACCAGTCTAGTCCCGTATCCCTCCCAGACCTTACCTGCTGACGTCGCCTGAAGCTAAGTACATACGCGGGGTGTTCGGTCAGGAGGCCTGGGGGGAGGGGGGAGAATTTGTAGGTCCAGGGGGAGCACGGGGGCGAGGCTCTCAGTTCTCGGGCAGCGGGTTTGCGAGAGGAATGGGGGTTTTTCATTCCGTTCCATTCAGTTGCATGTGTTTCCAGACAATGGTTCAAATTTTGCATGGTTAGTTATGCCTTGTTGGATTGCATTTTAAATGGCATTTGCCTCTGACTTAATCTTTGCTTTGGTGAGTCTGCTTTGTCAATAGAGTACTGGAGATCAGAGGCGGTCCCTGGAGTATATATGATGAGGTCATCAGGATTTCTGTCATGCTCAGTCTCCAAGCTGCGGAAGATGGAAGTAACTTCTATGTTTCGGGACTAGACTGGTGGTCCTAAAGGAAGAACAATTAGCAGGTAAGTCTAATTTCATTTTGTGTCTTCCATGTGTATCCCCTGTATGAAATGGGGGATACACATGTAACTTTGTATTCTACCTAGACCACGCCCCCATGTAATTTGGATGTGATCAGGGCAAATATGTGTACATTTGGGCCTTTCTAAAATGGCTGTTTGGACCTGGCTAAAGTTTGCACATTTATGTGCTGGTATATACACATGCAAAATGTGAATAAGGCTTCTAAAATAACCCACATAGTCTACATTCAAAGAAATTTTACCCCCAGCAATGGGTGCAGACAGAACTAGGACATTTCCCCATAGAACTCAACCTATAGAAAATAATTTCTGATTCTGGTGTCATCTCAATAACAGCAATATAAACCTCACTAGTACTGGACATACTGTGAGTTAATACATAAACTTACATACATCAGGACCTATAGGGAAAATCTGCCATACCATAACAGCATCAACTTCCAAAACTCATACAAGGAGCCCACTCAGAAAAGAGCAGCACTGTAAATGTTGCATTGGGCCCTACACCTATTCAGAAAACTGAACAAGCTGGATTACTACCGATTCCTATGTAGAAACTCCATGCTAATAGAATATCTGGCCTCACACGCTCCAGAATATAGATAGATCCTCATCAAGTATAGAATAAATTACCACAAACTAAAAATAAAAGTACAGTAGGCAGACAAAAATTAAACTTGAAACCTCAAGAAGCCAGGCTCTGCATGCAGTACAATGCCAGAGAAAAACAAAGAGATGCAGATGCTTCTGTACTGTGCAAACTATAAAGATACAACATGTAAATTCCAAAGACTGACATATTCCAGTCACTAAATTGAAAATAAAATTCATTTTTCTACCTTTGCTGTCTGGCCATTTTATTCTGTAATTGTGTTAATCCCAGTCTCTAGTTTCTGCTTTCCTCTATTTTCTCTTAACTCACCATTTGGGGTCTCCGGTCCATCTGCCATGTCTCTCCCCTGCTGTCATCTTCACTTTTTTCCATCTCCAGCATTGTTTTTCCTTTCAGCTTTCTTCCATTTATTTTTTTTCCTTCTCAACTCAGATTTCACTTCTCCTTCTTACCTTCTAGTCCTCATTCTCCTCTTTTTTTTTTTTTTTTTTTACTGCATTTACCTACCACTTTTCAACCTTTAGCACAGCTCTCTCAATCTCCAGCACTTAATCCCCCAGTCTTTAACTAACTCTCCCCCTTCTATCTCCCTTCCCCATGTCTAGCATCTCTTCCCTTCTCTCCTGTCCACTGTCCCTCCCCCATCCAGCACCCCCCTTTCTCATCACTTCCATATCCATTATTTCCTCTCCCCACACCCTGTGTATAGTATCTCGGCTGTCTCCCTCTACCCTGTGTACAGTATCTCAGCTGTCTCCCTCTACCCTGTGTTCAGCATCTGCCCTCGGCCCCTACCCCATATCCAGCCTCTGCTCTCTACCCCCACCGTATGTCCAGCATGTGCCTTTCTCCACCCCCCCCACCCCTATGCTCCCTGTCCCATGTCCAGCACCTGCCCTGCACCCCATCTGCCCTCTACTCTGCAGCACATGTCGAGCATTGCCCTTCCTGCCACTCACCCCTTCTCCCCAGCCTGCCACTGCTGCTTTTCCTGGGCTGGCAGCGGCAGACCAGCAACATTAAAACACAACAAAACCAAGGGTAGATCTTTGCGACTACTGCATGGTTGGAAGGCCCTGCCAATTCTGCCCACCTCCTCTGACACAAAGTATGCTTTAGAGGGGTGTGGGTTTAGCCTGGCCCTCCAAGCTGCAGGAGTTGCAAAGACTCTGCACTTTTTTTTTTTTTTTGTAAGCCAGAGGCCTGCCGCTACCACCACAAACCTGGGAAAAGTAGTGGGGGCAGCGGCGGCAGCAGCAGCAGCAGCAAGGGAGACATGCTTCCAGTCATCTCGTTTGCGTTTTTTAGGCAGTATGAGATGACTGCCACTGGTGTGTTTTGGGGGCATTTGTTTTGCTGCTCTCAAAACCCTACCCAATAATATAGCCACCTCCTGGCCCCAGCTGACTCAGGGAAGGAAGGCCCCTATTAGGGACTGAATCGGGAACCTTTAGTGTGGCAGTGCACAGCAGTTGCCAACAGGCCCGCCCATCAAGGTATGTTTTTAATTACAGGTCCCAGTTTAACTTTTTATATTGTTTCAGTAATTACACAAGTGTCTGAGATAATTAGCACAAGTCCCTCAAAATCTCTAGTGAAGTATTACAGTATTTGCTTGCAATATATTATTAGGTATTGGATCCATCTCGTATCTTTTCATGGGTAGCTGAAGACCAGTTACTTTCATGTATGTTAGGTATTTCCCAGTCCCCAAAGGGTTTATAGTCTAAAAGGTCTGTCTATCTATCATATCTATTTAACACGTTGCCTTAATGCAGGTTATTTGCTATTAACAGTTTAATGCAAAATTTATGTCCCACAGCGTATGTTAAATAACAAGGAGCTGCAAAGCATGCAAATACATGCAAATGAGCTCATTATTATGCAAAATGAATAATGTAGCTTGCATTAAACTATACAAGCTGCATTATTCACTGAAAGTTAACATCCGAAGAGGTGGTATTACCTTTTCCCTGGGAGTATTGGTCCACTAATGCGTAAGCTGATGCTTCCAGGTGAAAAAACTCCAAACAAACAAAAAGAAGAAAATCCCAGGGCCAGTGCCAAGAGTATTAGATACCCTAGGAGAAACTTAGTCTTGCGCTCCTCCCCTAAAATCTTATTAAATTCAATTGTAATCATTTCAACACCATTCCTTTGAGAACAATCCTATACGACTGCATATTTGGACTTTAAATATTAAACTTTGTTTTTTGCAAATATATGCAAAATGGTGGAGATTTCAAAAAGCCACTTATAAGGGTAAATGGACTGTCTGCATATTACCTGTTCTTTCTGCAAGTAAAACTAAGCACTGATGACTGAGTTTGTGTGACTGCCAGGACCTATTGCTTTGCTCTAACAATAACTGCTCTTTGCTGCCCCCCCCAACTGCTGTCAAAGGTGAATGCCCAGTTTGCCTACTGGTTGGGCTAGCCCTCAGCTGCTCCACCCTCCCGATCCCTTAAAAAGTAAGTGTGCCCCCCTGGCCAAACTCCCCCCCCCCCCATTCCCGATTCCCTTCTCCAGTCATTGTTTAAAAAAAAAATTCTGACCCTTGTACCCTTCCCGCCTTCCCTGGAAACATTTTTTTAAAAGATTGAGGAATATAGGGAATATATGGGCAGGCTAGGAGCAGACACATGTTTTTACTAGGATCGAGAAGGGGCGGTGGGGGGGGGGGGGCACTTTTTTCCCCATCACAGGCTGGTCCTCTTCTTTGCATTGCTGCACTGGAAATGTATGATATTCCCAGCTGCAGTAACACCAAGGTGGCTGGCTGAAGAGGGAGGAAAGAAATGGGATGGCTATGTTTGGAATTGCAGCTAAACAAAAGAAATGTGACGTACCTTAAATCCAGCGCAGATTATAGACTGAGTTTATGACTGTTATTAAGTGGAACCATTTTTGGCCCATAGCCCCAGGCTACAGAGAGCTTAGAAGGGAAAGTATGCCTTTTTATAGATAATGACTCCAGAAAAGAGTGGAAAACACCAAATGGGAGGAGAAGATAATAGTGGCATATTTTAATATATAATACAAAATGTCTGCTTAAGCGTTCAAGACACAGAAACCCAGGGGTGAGTGTACTGATAAGCACCACACAAAGAGGGGTGGGACTGACTACATCTCATGAGTGCCAGACAGTGAGAGAGAGTGAATATGGACAGTCAGTCTGATTGTAAGAGGCAGAACCAGCAGAAAAAGAGAGGCGGTAATGCCTTGGGACAAATCTGTGGTGAGACTTCAGCCAGAAACCTGTCTAGTTCTCAAGGTTTCAATTCCCAAAGGATAAAGACAGTCTAGAGCTGTCTTTCTCAGTCTTTTATTTTTCAGCATGTTTCTGAGTTTGTCTTTACAGCAAATTGAATCAAACTTCACAATGACTTGGTATAATTTCTAACCAAAATACAAAATGTAGTAATACATCCTTTCTCTGGGAACAAGCAGTCCTTGCATATGGGTGATGTCGGAGCCACACGGAGCCATCTCCCTGCTTTGAAAAAAAAATCCTTTGGGAGATGCACTACACAGGTGTGGTCCACTTCCTGCCCAAGGATGCCATCTTGCCTCAGTCTCCTTTTTTTCATGGAGCCCATCGGATGTTCAGTTTTCCCTGGAAAAAGTCTGATTTTTTAATTACGTTTTGTCCGGTTCCTTCCCGCCCCCGAGCCAGCTTGCCTCGGCATCGCTCCTCTGGTTCATCTATTCATTTTCTCATATTTTTCATCAAGGTGTTCCTCGACCGGTATTCATGCCCTTTTTCAGCCGAAGGCCTTGGACCCCTGCTGGACAACGGGGACCCCCTTTTCCGATGGCCTCCAGTGGCTTCAAAAAGTGTGACCAGTGTGACAAAATGTCACTCACCGACCCACATGACTGCTGCCTCCTGTGCCTCGGCCCGAAACACAATGACTCCGACTGCAAACTCTGCAGAACCATGACCTGAAAGAGCTGCCATCAGTAGCAGGGAAATTTTTTTCAGAAGTCCAATTCCACGCAGGAGTCTCTGGTGACACCATACTTCAGGGCTCCCTCTGATACTTTGGTGCCCCATGAAGCCAGAGCCTCCTTGGAGTCCCATGACCGCGGTTCCTCTGAGCGGAAATCCCTGGAGGTGGAGCATAAGAAGAAAAAATCCTCGAAGATCACCTCAGAGGATGGATCCGGGAAGAAGGGGAAATCCCACTCCAGGAGCCGCAGTCTAAGGCATGAGTCTGAGTCGTTGGGACAGGAGTGGCCTTCCAAGCTGCACTGTAAGGAGGAGTCGGCACCCACCGACCGGCCTCTGAGGTCATCCTCATCGAGGACTCCCCCTCGAAAGTACCGATCCCAGGCCCAAAGTCTTCAGCGTCGAAGGCTGCGGAGCCAACTAGTATAGAAACCAGAATGGCAGCCTTAGGGAGCAGTATATCTGCCCTAGTGGCCATGCAGCGAGCGTTCATGTCCGGCTCTTCCACTTCATCCGCCCCAATGACAGGACCCTCGACATAGAGAGCCCCTGGAGCAGATCCTTCTCCCGTTCCTCAGGACACCAGTCTTCCCTGGTGAGTGCCTGTGGCTCGGACTGACTATCCTCCGGAGGTCATGGACCACTAGGAGCAGTACTTGATCAAGGTGATCGCACGGCATCGGACCTGTACTCTGACTTTGAGTCCGAATGGAAGATTGAGGATGAAGAGTCCCCGGACATGAAGTGAGACAGAGATATGCCCTTGGACCCATGTCCCCCGACACCATTCCCCGCCCAAGGACGTCACATTCCTCAATTTTGTGTGGGACATGGCCAAGGCTCTCACTATCAAGACTGAGGCCAAGGAGGACCCTTGCATCAAGGAATTTAAGATATTCCAATATGAGGCACCCCCGAAGGAAACCCTTACGGTCCTGGTGCCCCTGATCCTCGACCGGTTCCTTCTCCGGTACCAACGCTGGTGTTTCCCACATCCAATCATTAGTAGGCACCTCAATGCCATGTACTGGGTACGTGAAAGCCCCGGGTTCCAAAAGACCCAGCTTCCCCACAACTCCATGTTCATGGAGTCAGCCATGTGCTAGCTTAAAAGCCAAAAAGCTCATTTGTCAGTGCCACCTAGCAGGGAGACCTAAACCTCATTGCCCTTGGCCATAAGGCCTTTCAGGGCTCGATGCTAACGTGCTGGATCCAGTCCTACCAGCTCTACATCGGCATGTATCTGAAGGAACTGTTGAAGGAGCTTGGTGGATTCTAGTCAGGCCTCGATGGGGAACCCCTACAGAAGTTCAAGACCCTGACCTCAGCAGTAAAAGAATGCTTGAAATTTTTGTCCCGAGCAGCCTACGATGGCTTAGAGTCATCAGCCAGGATGGCTGCCGCAAGCATCAGGGCACAACGTCAGGCATGGCTGCAGTCGTCCGACCTGGAACAATGGGTGCAGGACAAACTGATTGATTGTTCCCTGCATAGGAGAAAACCTCCTCAGGAAGCCCATAATGGATAAGGCAGAAGAGATAGAGACTGAGTTCGTGTCGAGAACCAGGCTCTCAAAGAAGACCTTGGTGCAACCCTGGAAGAAAGCCCGGGGGGAGGGAAAAGTCCTCCTTCCCAAGGAAGAAAGAGGTTTTAGTGCTACACCGCACTTCCAGGCCTTCCCAGCCCCTTAACAGGGCCAGCATCAAAAAGGCCAGGGATATGGTCCAAGAAAACAAAAGGCCCCGAAATCTCAGGCACCGGCTCCGGCCCAGCCTGGGGAGATCTTTTGACTGCCTGGGCATGACCCCCCCTACCCCCAGGGGGTCCCCTGCTATCCACAGGGGGGGGGGCACCTAGCCCTCTTTGCCTACAGGTGAACAGCCATCACCACCGATACCCAGGTGCCACATGTGATCAAGGAGGCCTACCTCCTCCACCTACAGCGGGCGCCACCCTTATACTTCCCAGGAGAACCCACCAGGCCTCTCTTTCACCAGACCCTGCTCCTCACCAAGCTAGCAGGCCTAATCAATGACAAAGCAGTGGAGCCAGTGCCAAAACATTTCTGGGGCACAGGCTTCTACTCCAGGTATTTCCTCGTCCCCAAGAGGACAGGGGGCCTCGAACCCATCCTGAACCTCCGAGAGCTTAACAGGTTTCTGGTCAGGGAGAAGTTCAAGATGCTCTTCCTTGGGACACTACTGCCATTCCTCCAACAGGGAGATTGGCTATGCTCCTTAGACCTAAAGGATGCCTACACTCACATCCTAATTCATCCTAGTCACAGAAAATACTTCCGGTTCGTGGTGTGGGGACAGCACTACCAATACAGGGTGCTTTCCTTCGGTCTGGCCTCATCACCAAGGGTCTTCACAAAATGTCTCGTGGTGGCTGCAGCCCACCTCCAGCTCCAAGGGGAAGATGAAAGTCCCTATCTGGACGACTGGCTCATAAAAGGGGACATGGCTGCAGAGGCACAATGTGCCACCGGGTACACCATCAACATTCTGCAGCACCTGGGGTTCATCATAAACTACCCCAAGTCCCATCTCACTCCAGCCTAGTGCCTAGAGTTCATAGGGACACAACTAGATACCCTCCAGGCAAAAACCTTTCTCCCTCGGGAGAAGTCAGAACGCCTCAGGGAATTAGCCACAGAGGTACACAGATGCTGGATGCTACCTGCCCGGCTCCTACGCCGCCTGTTGGGACTCATGGCCTCCACAGTCCACGTGATCCCATATGTCTGCCTGCACATGAGAATAGCCCAGTGGTGCCTCCGCTCTCAGTGGACATAAGCCACAGGCAGGCTCAGGGATGGACTGAAAGTGACCCATCAGCTGCTGGACTCCCTCAGATGGTGGCAGATTCCACGTCACCTTCAGGCCAGGATGCCTTTCCAGGCACCCAACCCCCAGAACCATCACCATGGACACCTCTCTAATGGGCTGAGGAGCACACTGCGGGAGCCTCCAGACACAATGCTGCTGGTCCCAGAGGGAATCCTGGATACAAATCAACCTGCTAGAGTTCCAGGCAATATACCTAGCTCTCTGAGCCTTCTGCCACTAGCTCCAATACCACTGGTGCTAATCCAGACCAACAATCAGGTCACAATGTTCTACATGAACAAACGGGGAGGAACAGGGTTGTACCCCCTCTGCTAGGAGGCGGTAGCCCTCTGCTCCTATGCTGCATGCAGAGGGATGTTCCTAAGGGTGATGTACCTCCTGGGCCAGTTCAGTGCCCTGACGAACATAGTGAGCAGGGTCCTCCAGCCACACCTGGATCCAGTGGTAGCCTCATGGCTGTTTCGTCTCTGAGGCTTCTCCTTGAAGGACCTGTTCACCAGTCTGAACAACACGCAGTTTCTCTGATTCTGCTCTGCCAGCCACAAGAGTCCTGGGTGGCAGTGGATGCACTCATCATCCTGTGGATGGAAGACCTCCTGTACGCCTTCCCACAGACACCGCTGGTAGCCAAGATACTATTCAGGGTCCAGCACAACAGAGCATCACTAATGCTGATAACCCCTCAGTGGCCCAGGCAGCCCTGGTTCCCCTTTCTCCTCTCTCTATCGATAACATTGCCGATTTTCCCCTGGGCTAAGCTCCAGGGCTGCTCTCACAGAAGTAGGGCTCTCTCCTACACCTCAACCTGGGGTCCCTCTCACTCACGGCTTGGCTGCTGAAAGGATAGCGTTAGCCCCCTTCAACCTCCCACGGGACATGGAAAAGATTCTTCTGGTCTCTCGTAACACCTCCACAAGAATGGCGTACGCCTTCAAGTAGCATCTATTCTCAGTGTGGTACGCAGAAAGGCGGGCAAACCTGTTCTGCTGCTCAGTACAAGTGGTACTCCAATACCTGCTTCATCTATCACAGGTGGGACTGAAGCCCAGTTTAGTCAGAGTACGCCTGAGTGCCATCGCAGCATATCACCATTCCGTTGAGGAAAAACTCCTCTCAGCTCAGCCCCTTGTGTCCTGATTTCTGCAGGGCTTCATGTTATCCAAACCTCCCCCCCCCCCCATCCGCCCTCCAGCATCAGAGTGGGATCTCAATGTGGTGCTCTGGCAGCTTGCTAAGCCTCCATTTGAGCCTCTGGCTACCTGCCACCTCTGGTATCTGTCCTGGAAGGTCACTTTCCTGGTAGCACTAACATCAGCACACAGCAAACTCCAGGCTTTGATGGCAGAACAACCCTACACGAGGTTCTACAAGAACAGGGTGGTGCTCTGCACACACCCCAAGTTTCTGCCAAAGATGGTGTCCCCATTCCACCTCAGTCAGGAGATGGTACTCCCCAGCTTCTTTCAAAGGCCTCACGCTGGTAGGGCGGAGACTGTTCTCCACAATCTGGATTGTAAGAGAGCCCTGTCCTTTTACCTGCAATGGACTCAGAGCCACCGCAAAGCACCACAGCTTTTTGTATCCTATGATCCCAGCCCCCTGGAGCTCCGAGTGACTAAGCAAACTCTGTCCACTTGGGTGGCGAACCGCATTACCCTTGCCTATGAGCAAGCAGGGATCTCACTAGACTAGAGGGTCACGGCACACCATGGATACTTCTGTGGCAAATCTGCATTCTGTCCCCATGATGGTAATCTGCTGGGCTGCCACCTGGTCTTCGGTTCATACCTTCGCAGCTCACTACTGCCTGGAGAGGGAATCCTGATGGGACAGCACCTTTGGCCAGGCTGTACTCTGTAATCGCTTTGGGGTGCAGGCAACTCCTGCCCTCCAACTCTTCTGTATTTAGGCTACCGGAGTGCTGGTTTTCTGCTGGATACTTGAGGCTTGCAGGAGTCTCTCAATAGGGACTCAACTGTTGCTGATCACGGCTCACACTTTGCAGGTTGCCGTGGCATTTTTTACAGGTTCTCGGTAGCCTGTAGCTGGGGAGTCCCATATGTGAGGACTGACTTCCTGCTTGTTTCCAGAGAAAGCATAGTTACTCACCTGTAACAGGTGTTCTCCAGGGACAGCAGGAATCTGTCCTCACAACCCACCCTCCTCCTCTTGGAGTTGCTTCTTTACGGTATTTTATTTTTTCCTTGGCCGTCTTAGCTATGTCATTTGACTGAGGCAAGATGACACCCTTGGGTGGGAAGTGGACCACACATGCATGGTGCATCTCCCAAAGGCTTTCTTTGAAAGCTGGGGAGATGCTTCTGTGCGGGCTCTGGCGTCAATGTCAGCCATATGTGAGGACTGATTCCTGCTGTCCCCGGAGAATACCCGTTACAGGTGAGTAACTATCTTTACCTGCTGCTCCTTCGTCTCTGCACGATCTGTCTCACGCCTCTTCTGTCATCTCACCCTTTCCCATTCTCTCCATCCATTCTATGTATATATTTATTTATTTATAATCTTCTCTTACTCCCAATCACACAAACCTCTTTAGCCTCTGCCCCCCCCAGTGTGATTTTTATCTTTTTTTTTTTTTAATCTGTTTATTAAAGAACCAACAGCATAATAACAATCAACAGGTTCACAAAACAACAGCAGAAAAAATTTTTCCCCATTTTCATTGCGGAACCCCTCCAGCGTGGTTTTGTCTGATCCACCGCCGGAGGCTGCGAACCTCAAACAAGGCAAGCAAACCGGTCAGAGCTATCCCCGCCATATAACCCCCCTGCCCACCCCCCCCCCGAAACCCAATAAACACCCTTCACACTAAACCAGGAGCATCTCTATCCAACCTGAAGCACCGCGCTGCGGGCACTAGGGCTCAAAGTTTGAACATAGGGCAGCCAGACCAAGAGGAAATGGGCCCAACGCCTGGGAGACCCCAGCGCACGGCGGCGCTCAAAGAGCATAAGCTGGTGAAAGCTATTGCGCCATTCACAAAATGTAGGGGCTGCTGCCTCTCTCCAGCGATGTAGTATCGGTCCTTTCCCCACCAGACAAGCCTTACGCACCAGAAAACGCTCCCACCGCCCCTTAGGGTGGAGTGGTCCCAGGCAATCCAACACGACTAATAACCCCGTCCAAGTAACCCGCTGCCTCAAAAGTCCACTAAGGTAATCTCCAATGCGCCGCCAGTAAGATTGGATTGCCGGGCAGTGCCACCACATATGACCCAGGTCAGCTAGGGAGCACAAACACTTAGGACAGCCGCCAGACTCGGCCAGATGACTCCGCAACGCCCTCCGCGGGGAGAAATGCGTGCGCAGAATAGACTTATATTGCACCTCCCGCCATCGGGCCCCCTCCGCTAAGTATCGGATCTGACGCAAAGCGGCCGATACGGAGCCCGGGACGACCGCCCGGCCCAGGTCCCGCGCCCATGCCTGCTCCACGGCTGTAAAATCCGCGGGGGTCCCAAGGCCGTCCAAACGCTTTTTCAGGTCAGCAATAGACGGGGGGCTCTCTGCACCCAAACTCAAAAATTCCAAAATCTGCGTCGAGTGCTCCACCCGGAGCTCCGACGGGGACAGAGAACCTACGTAGTGGGAAAGTTGGGCATACGCAAAACCAGAAGTGACCCGATTCAAGCCAAATTCCGCAGCAAGCTCCTCCAATGGCTTACACTTCCCCGTCAGATCTACTACATTCCCTAAACGGCCAATGCCTGCTCTCTCCCAATGCAAGAAAGCAGACGAATCGGAACCCGGGGTGAATTGGGCATTGCCCCGAAGTGGTAACCAAGATGAGACCTCAGGGTTGCTGCCCCAATATTTATTCAGCTGTTGCCAGGTACGCCGCATCGCCCGCAATAGCACACTATTGGTCAATCGAGCCGGTAACTGCGCCCCAGGCAGCTGCAAGGCCGCTTCCAGGGCATGCGGCGCCATAAAGGCCCGCTCGAACTCCCGGGGGGTGTACACCGCCGTGTCCCCCAGCCAGTCGCTAAGATGACGAGCCTGACAAGCTAGCGCATACTTCCAAAAATCTGGAACTCCCACCCCTCCGGTCCTCCAATTACCTCTCATGCGAGACAGCGGTATGCGCGCTCGGGCCCCCTTCCACAAGAAGCGTCGGACTTCCCGCTCCAGTCGGAGTACGTCCCGCCGCAACAGCCAGGTTGGGAGGGTTTGCATCCAGTAAAGTATTCGTGGAAGGATAACCATCTGTAGGACCGCCACGCGGCCCAACAGAGACAGAGGCAGCGGCATCCAGGCCCGTAGTTGCGCCTGGAGCTTGAGAAACACCCGATCAAAGTTTGCTTTATATAGGGACGCGGGCACCCTAGTCAACTCTATACCGAGATATGTAAAGGCCTCATCCGCCCAACGCAGGGGAAATGCGCCCAACCATTGAGCCCGCAACGAACCCCCCACATCTAAGGCCTCAGATTTCTCCGTGTTAATGCATAAGCCTGCAAATCTCCCATAAGTTGAAAATGCCTCCATCAAAAGTGGGAGGGAGCGCTGGGGAGACGTGAGATGAACCAGGATATCATCCGCAAAGGCGGCCGTCTTAAAACCCACTGCCCCAATCTGGACCCCCGAGATGGTTGTGGAGTCCTCCACGGTGCGTATCAGCGGATCTAATGATAAAATGAAAAGTAGGGGTGACAGCGGGCAACCCTGGCGTGTGCCCCGTTCAAGAGGAAAGGGATCGGAGAGCAGTCCATTGCAAAGGATGCCCGCTGTCGGGTCCGCATACAACAGTGTCACAAAGCTGCGAAAGGTATCACCCAGGCCATAATGTGGTAACAGACCCTGCAAGTAGTCCCAATGTACTTGATCGAAAGCTTTTTCAGCGTCGAAGCTGATCAGCAAAGAGGGCAGTTCTCGCTCCCGGACCCATTCGAGAGATGCCAAAATCTTCCGTAAATTACGAACAGCGTAGCGCCCTCTCACGAAACCCACCTGTGACTCGTGAATCAGACCATCGAGCACCGCAGCCAGTCGATCCGCCAATATTTTTGCCAGTATCTTTATATCAAAATTCAACAGCGAGATAGGGCGATATGAAGCCGCCTGGGTAGGATCCTTCCCAGGCTTGGGTATTAGGGTAACATAAGCATGGTTTGATCCCCAGGTGAATCGCCCAGCCCTTGCCCTACAACCGTACACGTCCACGAGGACCGAGGAGACCGCGTCCTCAAGCACCTTATAAAACTCGGCCCCATATCCGTCCGGCCCGGGCGCTTTACAACACTGTGCTCTCTGGATAACACCGCGAACCTCCTCTACAGTAATAGGGGCGTCTAGGGCCGCGCGCTGTGGTGAGGGCAACCTCTGCACCTGTAGTTTCTGCAAATAACCCTGCATCTCTGCCATGGAACCCTCTCGTCGCGCATAGAGTTGTTGAAAAAAGGAGCGGAACTGCCCCACAATAGCCCGATTATCCTTATGCAAGTGACCCGACCGGTCCCGCAGGGCGGCTACCGTACGAACACCACGGCTGCCACGGAGGCAGCGAGCCAAAAGACGGCCGGGTTTATCCCCAAACTGATATAAACAATAACGGTAATAGAAGTGCGATTTTTTTCGTCCGCTGATGTATAAGTTCATTGAGCGAGGTTTGCAGTTCCCAATAGCGTTTACGGTTGGCTCCGGAGGGGTCCCCTGCGCAGCGACGACGCGCTCTGACCACCTGTTTTTCCAAGTGCACTATTTGCCGCGCCAAACGTCGACGCTTACGCACCACATATTCAATTATATTGCCCCTCAACACAACCTTAGCAGTCTCCCAAAGCAATTCCGGATCGGCAGCGTGTACTTCGTGGTGGGTCATGAAGTCTGCCCAGCAGCTCCGCAGATGGGCCTGAAACTCCAGATCACGGTCCAGGCCTGCGGGGAACCGCCAAATGCGCGTCGTATCGGCCACCACCCCCCACGCTAAATCCACCCAAATAGGGGCATGGTCCGAAACCTCGGTAGGGCCAATCCGCGCCTCATCTACTTGTGAAAAAATCCCTTCCGAGAGCAATATGTAGTCTATACGGGCACTAGTCCCGTGCGCCCGCGACTGATGGGTGAAGTCCCTTTCAAGGGGGTGCAATAAACGCCACGGATCCACAACACCCAAACGTCGACACAGCTCCCGAAGTGTAGCCGTAGTAGGGGCCCGCCCCCGGGTGCCCCCCGTCCCATCCGTATCCACATCTATGTCAAGAACCCCGTTTAAATCTCCAGCTAGTATCAGAGGAACATCGGGTAGCTGTTCCACCTGGGACGCCAGGCGGTGATAAAACGCTCGGTCCAAAACGTTGGGGCCGTACAGATTCCCCAGAACTATCGGCTTGCCCTCCAAGTGACCATATAGCAGCAGGTAGCGTCCTTCGGGGTCCGCTATTTCTTTACTTAGGTCAAAACGTATCTTTTTACCAATGAGTGTGACCACTCCACCCTTTCTACCCACGGCGGGGGCCCCTCTACTCTGCCCCACCCAGGTCCGTTGCAATTTCACATGCTCCTCGGCCGTCTGGTGGGTCTCCTGTAGTAAGGCTACATCGCATTTAAGTCGCGCCAGAACCTGTAACACTTTGGATCGCTTAATGGGGTTACCTATCCCGCAGACATTCCAGGAAATGATCCTCAGGTTGGATAGTAGACATCCAGCAAGTATAACACGAACTGACTAGCATAGTGTGGGCGGACCTCCCCAGCCTGAGGTCCCCCCCTAATTGGAAGAATGCTCCTGGTTAGCCACACACATTAACCCCCCCTCCTGCCTCCCACTTCCTTTCCCAAACCCAACTGTTTTTCTCCCCCCCCCCCCCCCCTGCCCCCACCCCCACCCCCCCCCTACCTTCCCCCTCCCCCAACCAATAGCACTCCTCTCCCTTCCCATTAGAGACCTAGGATGTGAGTAGGACCCCCCTCCCCCACCAAGAAGCCAAACCCCCCCCCACCATCTCCCCCTACTTAAATCCCTGTTCCCCCTACACAACCCCTTCGCCTCCCGCTCTGCCCCTTCTCCAATGAGTTCCCCCCCAACCCCCCGTGATACCACAACACTAACAACACATAAATAAACAGCTAAGGGGGGGAACATGGCAAAACAGCCCAGCTATCCCAACGCTGTAGCAACCCAGCAGTCAGGTATACACAGGCTGGGTGGGCAGCACTCCGGAAAAAAACACACAGCCAGACCCCATCGAGCAAGGCAAACAAAAATAAAAGATAAAGGAAGAGAGAATCCCTCGGGGGCCAACTCAGAGGGGTTAGGCCACCGAGCGTTACTGCGTCTGGTCTGATACACACAGTGTGGAGTGCTCCCCCCCCATGCGGCCCTCCCGGCACACCCAAATAGCCAGATGGGAGGCCACCCGGACAACACCAAAGCATACATTCAGTCTGTGGGTTGATATGGATCAAGATGGAGCCGTCGGGGCGGAGGGGGGCAAACGTCGAATATCCGGCGCCTGGCTCAGTGTTCACCGTACTCCCCGTCACCCCGGGTCTGCGGGTCCCTTCCGGAGGTCCCCCAGGCAGCAAGGAAATCCTCCAGGAGAGGGCAGATTATATATAAAAAAAAGGAAGTGAGAGTAGGCCTCCGGCCTAGTCCACACTAGCTGCTACATTGTTACTCCATTCGAAGTCAGAAGGAAACTCAAAAAACAGTGTAACAAAACAGTAGTAACAGAGTTGCCTCGGCTATTTTAAGTCCAGCTTCTGCCCTCTGCACCAGGCTCTCCTACCAAGGGGAGCAAAAATTCTTGAGGGAGGCCTCCGCCCGCCGGCCGTACCGGACCAGATGGGGTCTGCCCTCTCACAGTGCGCAGCCGAGGGTCCCCCCCCTCATGGCAGTGCGTAGTCCCAAAAACATTTGTCAGTTAGGGCAGAACAGTTAGTTAAAAGTCCCGCTGGCAGCAAAACACCCTGGAGGTTCTCGGATACAACCGGGGCTAGGGTGAACCGAGTTTCATTCCGTTCGCGGGATCGTCAGGGTAGCAACTAACCTTCCTCTGTCCCCAGCACAGGCAGCAGCGCCTCACTCCCCGGGCGAATTGCTCGAATCTGTTACAGGTGTCGTGAGCTTGTCCACATAGGCAGTAGCCTCGCTCGCTGATTCGAAGCTCCGCCGAGCCCCTCCGTGCCAAATCACCAGGCGCGCTGGATATTGTACCTGGAAGCGAAGATTAGCACCGATCAATTTTTGACAGAGGGAGGCATAGGCTTTTCGTCGTTGGCTCAGCGCGGCTGAATAATCCTGTGTGACTCGGAGGCGCATATTCTGCCATTCCACCGCTCCCTTTTGCCGCACATTCTTAAGCAGCTCTTCCTTTTGAGGGAAACTTAGAAACCTTGCCAAGACCACGCGAGGTCGGCGGTCCTTCGCCGACTGCTTGGGCCCGATCCGGTGAGCGCGCTCCACTATAATGGGGCTGAGCGTGTCGGTCTCAGAGCGCAGGGATGTCGCCAAAGCCTCCACAAACCCCCGAAGATCTTGGTCAGGGACCGTGTCAGCGACACCTAAAAATCTGAGATTGTTCCTCCTGGACCTGTTCTCTAAGTCGTCTAGCTTTTGTGCTTGGTCCAGGGCTAGCTTTTGCGCCGCACGGAGCTCCCCCTGAAGAGTCGCCAGGCTGTCCTCGTTGTGGGCTATCCGGGTCTCAGCTTCTTGCATGCGAGATCCTAGCGCCCCTATTGTGCTCTGTATTGCGTCCATTTTCGTGTGCAATGCCTCGAACTGCCCCGACAGCGCACTGGTCACCGCTGCCGAGACTTCAGCCGTCAGGACCGGCGAAGTAGGAGGCCCGATCTGCCTCGGGGGAGATTCCACCATTTTGGACGTCCCGGTGGCCCGGTCTTTTTCCCTCCGCCCGAGTTTAGCCGCGGAAGCCATGGCGGTCTGGTAGGGAGATGCGGTACCGGGGGCCGAGCTAATCGCCGCCTGCACTGGGGTAGCGGGTGGGGCCTGATCACGGCGAAGTTGTACGGTTTAGGGGGCAGGGGGCCCAGAGCTCAAACCGGACACGTCCGCTCGTGCTCACCACATCACGTGGTCTCTGTGATTTTTATCTTACATGTAACCCACTTGTCCACATTTTTCGTTGTTCTTCACCTCTTTTCCGGGCATTGCTAAGCATTTACAGTGGAATGTACATTTTTTTTCTGAAATATCCATTCAGTTGGATTTTCCTGAAGTAGCATAAGTCTTCTCCTAGAAATTTTATATTTGGGTTCCCAAATAAGGAGGAGCTAGGGGGTAATAAAAGGTCCAATTTTGGAGGGAAAAAGAAGTTGTTGGGTTTTTTTTTAACTTTCCAGAAGCAGCCTGAGTACCCAACAGCCAGGAGGTGTCTCCGAACCTGGGGGGGGGGGGGGGGGAGCCCTTGTGACTAGCCCACTCGAGGGGCAAACAGAAATAAGGGTAAGCTCCCAGGTAAAGGGTGTGCCAGTGAAGGGTTGTGTTTAAGTTTCACCAAACATCACAAAATGGAGGCTTTTTCTTAGGAAATTATCCTGCTATCAAGATCCGGTGAGGAGCCCAGTGATATGGTATTGGAGCTGAGCTGAAGGGAGGGCACCTAGCTAGAGCTAACCCAACTGTACTCCAGGGAAAAAGGTTCTTAAAGAGCATTGGAAGAAGGAGGGGACCGGAGGGAAGCAGAGTGAAGCAGGGCATAGTCATGGGTGGGCCATGGCTCCTGTGTGTTGGAGTCAGACCCACCCAGTCAGCAGCAACAGCACATGAGAATGAGGAGAACTGGAGGCAGTGTAAACGGCAGCATTGCCTTGTGCCCACTCATGTTAACTTCAGGCCCCACCAAAACATCAGCCCTGACCAAGCCACTGGAATGGAGAAGCAGTAGTGCAAAGTTGCACAAGAAGGATCCATGTGTTCTTGAAAATGTGAGAGCACCCCTGAGAGCAAGGAGGAGGAACTTATTAAAACCATTAAGAGAAACAGCTACCTTAAGAGGAAGTAGGAGTTGCAAATATTGTTGAGAATGGAATACAAAGAATGTGCTCGACCCCCAACTGTTGACCTTTTGCTTCCTTTAGTAAAGTGGAGTTTTAGTTACATTTCTGTGTACGCTGTAGAGTTACTCCCAAAATATCCCTGCCTTACAGAAAAAGTGCCCATTTAGAGACCCAAGGGCACACAGAGCCAGTCTGCTGAAGGGCCTCGGAGAAGAATCTCCTTCCCCATACCCTCTAGACCCATAACAATACAGATATTTATTTAGTAGTGTAGCGGCAGAGCGCAAACAATCCAATAATACCAGGAGTCTGTTCAGAAGGTCCAAATCATTTATTTGTGCACAAGACTCAAGCAGAATCACATTCAAAATGGCTGAGCAATGGCTGTTAGTAAAACAACAACTTTTATACTGTTCTTTTCCATTCTAGATATAGGCAAACTTCTCATTGGTCCCGGTAACCCCTTCTATCCCATCTATTGGTCCCGGTACCACTACGTAGTTGTCCAATGAGGACCTTGGTCTGGGCTCAGCACCTGCTTGCCCCCCTTACAGTCCTCATTACAATGGTCAGTTCTTAAACTCTTGTCCTCCAAGGTCATTGGCTAACCAAAACATATGGGAAAGCAGGGCACTGTAACTTTTCTTTCAGCAGAGTTAATTAATTCCATAGAAGCTTCACACATCTTATCAGTTCCAATTAAAGTTGTTTTTCTATCTCTTCTAAGTTTCGTTTCTGCTTAGCTATGCTTGGTTATGCTTAGTTAAGTTTCGATTCTATGGAAGCTGCATTCGGGGGGGGGGGGGGGGTTCATACCCCTGGGCCTAACCACAGGCTTCATTTACAGGTCAAGCTGCTTAGGCCTGTCTGTTTAGTTCAAGCAGCATGGATCATAGGCCTTCGCCTACCACATTCCCCCCTTTGATTATTCTCACCCGCAAGTGAGAAAGGGTGAGAATCAAATCACATAATACTAGGTAAAGGTATCACTCTGTGGTATAGGGTAGTAGTTTCACATAGCTAGTATCTTTGTAGCTGCCTTGCGCTCTACAGTGTTATTAATAACGGAAGTTATCATTCGCAAGCAAAGTGGCAAGAAACAAGGGAGCAACAAGCAGATAGTCAGAGTCCATAGTTTGGCAAGAGTGGGAAAAAGAACTAAAGGAGTAGAAGGTTCAGGAGCATTTATGCCGGACCACCAAGATGTCTTCTTTGTTGTGCTGTTGTAAAACCTCTAATTTAGACAGTCCAGCTGTCCAATCTTCATAGCAAATTGTGGTCCGGTGCGAACAAAACACAAACCCCAATACCCTTTACTAGTAGTATTAGGTAAATCAGTCTGATTGTAAGGGATGGAATAATTCAGTTCTTGAGCCTCCCAAGGCCACTGATCTCCCATCTTGGTTCCTCCACAAAGAAACAGTCATAAATGTGGAGACTAGATGCTACTGCTCCAGCAAGTTCAAGAAACAAGTTCTGGGAGGCATGAGGAACCTTCAGCCCAGTTCGCGTGGTACTTATACAGGCTGCACAGGGAGGTAAAGCAAAAGTCATTTCAAAGCACCCCAAGGCTGCTGCCGAAATAAAGCAATAATAAGAATTCATAATGGGCATAGTCTCTGGAAAATTGGTGGAACTATCGGCATCCACAACAGATAACAGATGTAGAGTTGATTGTAAATCCTCGAGCTTCTGCCGTACGTAGACCTACCAGCTTTGTGGCAGGAGTAGGGCTGTAGATTCCAAAGTATCACTGTCCTCTGGGATGTCTCAGGTTCTTAAAATATCATAGTACAGTCTCTCAGGCTATTATTGCCTCCTTAGAGCAGTTCACTTTTTAGGAGATCAAAACAGTTTTTGTTCTCAGAGCCTTTGAACACAGTCTCTTAGAAGACTCAATTTCTTAACACAACACAGTCTATTTCTGATGATTGCAGCTTTCTCCAGATGCGAGGCTTACCTTCAGATAAACGGACAGTCTTGAAATAGTGCAGTTTCCGAGGGACCAATAAGTCTTAGGTCCGTGGCTGTTGTCGTAGGGGAGGCGCAATGGAGTCTCAGGATGCTGTACAGTAGTCCAGTGAGCAGGTTCAGAAACAGTTGCTGGCTTTACTCGACTATGATGGATCCAAAGTTCGAATTCTGCGACTTTTACTGCAGTTGGAGTTGACAGGATGACAACATAAGGTCCCTTCCAATGCAGGGCTAACAGTATCCTTCTCCATTCTTTGATCCACATCGAGACTCCAGGCTTGAAAGGATGCAGGGGTTCAGGCAAATTGATGGGTAATCGATTGTGTACCCAGGTATGAAGACTCTGCAAAACAGAACTTAAAACCAATAGTTCATGCCTAATAATTTCAGATCCTATCTGTCTCACATCTCCTTTTATTCCCTATAAATAGGCTACAGATTCTCAGAATCTCAAAAAGGGGGAACTCCTAAAGACTTAGCAGGGGCTAAGTATATCCTAAGAAGGGCTATAGGAAGAACCTGGGGCCATTTCAGGTAAACCTCTTGGCAAAGTTTGGACAACTGAGATTTCAAGGTTCTATTCATACAGTCTACTTTTCCTAAAGTTTTGAAAGCTGTAGGTAGTATGCACCTGATAATGTCAATATCTTGGGGCCATACTTAATGGACTTGCTTCCTAAGGTTATCCACCCTCATTATTTGTACAGGGTCCCATGTGCATACAAGGTTGTAAGGGCATACTTGAAATCTGGGTACACATTTAGACAGAGCCCTTTTCCTATTGTTAGTGCTCTAGTGAGGGCTATCAGTTCAGCTTTCTGTGGTCAAGTTTCTGGGGCCAGGGCTGAGGACTCAACTACCAAATCAGGGGTCACCACTGCATATCTAGCACAACAATGTCCATTGATGATGAAACTGCCTTCAGCCACAAAGAAAGTCTGTTCAGGGTTCTCCAGAGGGACATCAGTCAAATCCAGGCGGCTTGAGAATACAGTGTCCATAATTTCTAAACAGTCATGATCAGGGGATCAAGACCAACTGGTAACAACATAGCAGGATTCAAAGCTTGACTGACCTTCAGTTGTATCTGGGGGTTTTCACGCAACATACTCTGATACTTCAACATTCGTAGATTTGTTAGCTAGTAGTTTCCTTTGTGTTTCATATTGGTTAGAACAGAGTGTGGTACAGTAACTGGAAGATTCTGTCTCAAAGTGATCTTGTTAGTTTTGCTCACTAGGAGGGCTGTAGCTGTAACAATTTCTCAAATAAGGTCCAAGAGATTGAGTCAACACTCCTAGAACATTTCCTTGCGACTCATGAACATAGAGACTGTAAGGTTTTTCTGGACATCTGGTAGACCCAGAGCTGGTGATAACATCAGAGCGGTTTTCAAAGATCAAAAGGCTGCATCCTGTTCAAGTCCCCATTCCAATGGAGACTTTTCCATTCCTTTGGTAGCTTGATACAATGTGATACAATGGTTTTGCTAGCAGCGCAAAATTGGGGATCCATATACAACAGTACCCTGTGGCACCCAAGAAGGCTCTCACTTGCCTCCTGGTGGTTGGAATAGGAATACTGCATACAGCTTCTGTGCGTTCTGGTAAGGGTCCCAGGCGTCAAATTCCATTGGACAACGGGAATCCTAGGTATTTAACTGGTTTGACATAATTGCGCCTTGGCTCTTGAGACTTTGTATCCAGCCTCATTAAAAAGGTGCAAGAGTGCACTGGTGGCTTGTAGACATTCACTTTCTGAGTTGGTGGTTATGAACAAGTTGTCCACATATTGAAGTAGAATTCTTTCTCCTGGAATTACTGGATAACTTGTCAAATCTTTTGCTGAGTGAGACGAGTTCTTGAATCCTTGAGGTAATCTTGTCCAGGTGAGTTGGCCCCGCCTTCCTGTAGTGGGGTCTTGGGCTCAGGTCCTGTACTGGACGATAATCCCCTGTCCCAGGCTTCTTCACTGGGAGAAGGGGGGTGTTCCAAGGTGACTGACATTCCTTGAGAAGTCCATACTTCAGCAGTTTCATTAAATGGCAGTGGATTCCTGCAATGGCTGGTCAGGGAAGAGGATACTGCTTCACATGCACTAGTTCCGCTTCTGGCTTGAGGGTGACGATGACAGGGGCTATGTTCTTCGCTAGGCCAGGTGGGTTATCTTCTGCCCATACTTCAGGTGGGGCTATAAGGTTGGCGGGTATACAGGAACTTGTTGACTTGACTGGAGGTGTGTTATAGAACCGCCACTCCTCTTCTCGGGGAACAGTCAGCACCATCAATCCAGCAGGCTTTGGGTTCACAGTCATTTGCATTTCTCTCTCTTCAGCAAAGGATATCTGTGCCTGAAGCTTTGCAAGCAGATCTCGGCTCCAAAAAGTGGAATAGGGCACTCAGGCATATACAGGAACTGGTGCATTATTTTCTGTCCCCCTAGTTCACACATGCGGTTCTGCAGAAAAGGCTTTGTGGCCTTAGCCCCAGTAGCTCTGATAATGGTGATGCATCGAGAAAAACACAGGGGCTACTGGCTTTAGTATTTTGCTCCTGTATCCCCCATAAAGTCCATATATTGGTCCCCTATTTTTAAACTGACATAGGCTCCTGGGGACCCAGGGAAACGTAAGAGTCAGGTCTGGCCTAGTCTTCATTCATGCTGTAGCCCTCTCCGGCTGCCACTTACTCTATAGCTGCTTCCCTTTCTTGCTAGAACACTGTGCTCGGTTTAATATTATTTTTTAAATCAAGTACTCCCTCCTCCCCCCTGGGGTGGAGTCAAGATACGGGCATTCACTTCTCTAATGTCCTTCTCTGCAATGGGTGCACTGACTCGCACCCAGTTTTTACTTCCTCTGCTCCTTCAATCAGGATAACCTCCTCCACATCATTCAACTAAAGTATCAGCAAGAAGATCTGTTCTCTTCTCCATCTTTACACTTACTTTCTCTGTCACATTCAACAATTCACATACTTTCTGATCAACTTCCATTAACTATCATGCCCGCAAATCCATCCAGTTTCTGTAATTTCTGTTTTATATCTCTCTGGGACTGACTGACAAAAATGCAAATTCTCCTGGGCTGCTGGATCCATTGGGGCATATAGTGAGGGCTGCCTGCACTATTTGGATTCCACTTGGGGTTATCAAGACTGATGGGTTTGAATAATACTGTTCATTAGTTCAATTAAATCCTAAAGCTTTCAGTTCAGTAAATCAGTGGCAGAGGGAAAGGCACCTAAACAAGTCTGGTCAGCTGACTGGCTGGCAAACTACTTGGGAATCTGCAGGGAGGAGTTCCCCCCCCTGCCCTAGGCCCACACTGTTTCTCCTAGCAACGCTCTATCCGGGAGGTTTTGTTTTTTTTTTTTTGCTGTGGGCTCATTAGTTCACGCCTACCGGGGGTGGCACCATCGGTGGACAGGGCCCCCTCCCCCCCTTAAGCACTCTGAAAGGAGCCAGGGCTTCTTAGGGAGCTGCTTTTTGATCATACTTGAAAAGAAACTTATTAAAAAAACCTTATTATTACTGTAAACATAGGGCAGGCAGAAAACATAAGCTTATTGCAACTTTTTTCCCAAACAGGGACAATTTAGATACAGTTCTAAACATGTTATAACATCTATTCTTATAGAGAGAACTATAGCTATCTGTTACGTATAACTGGAATGAAATTACTTAGCATGGAAACTAACTGCCAGCCGTAGTCTGCATGTCTCTGCAAAATAAATTATTATTTTATTTTTTATTTTTATAAAATCTTACAGTTCAGAAAGCAGATATTCAAGAGACATGAAACGGATACTTTTCCATAGCATTGGTGGATATCTAGAATGCATATACACCCTCTTTTTTAACAATAAATATGTCTTCTATCAGGTGCTTGCCACAGTATATCAGGAAATAACGTCTTGAAATTTAAAAGACTTTCGAAACAACAAAGTACCCCCTTTTCCTCTGGACACAGACACACAAAATTCAACTACAGAAAAACAAATGAATTTATCTTGAATTGTAAAGGTCTTCATTAGTCACTAGTACAGAGTTTAACAATTCAAAGTAATTACCTTAAATCTTATAGTATGGGGAAGCATGCATTCAAATGACTTATACTTGTTCATAAAAAGGTTGGTGAATATCTGGAATGCAAACACTCCGCAAGATAAACTCTTATTTTTTTTTTTTAAAAACTTTCAGATTTCAAAGATAAAATCCTAACACAATTTCTTATTCACTCAGAATTTAAACCATTCATTCTCAGGTTGCAATCTGGTACACTTCCAACCCAGAATGCTGCACCGTCCCCCAAGGTTCTTAACCTCTACTTTAAGGGTCAAAGGGAAAAACACTTTATTTGCTCTCTCTTGTCCGTGTCAGTTAGTTTTTGAAACGACAGATATACTTCAAAAACAAAAGAACTTCTGAGTCACTGTAGTTATCACAGCTGTAAAGTAATAACTAGAAAGCTAATTATAAATTCATCTCCTATCACACTTTGATTGAATGAGTCCTTTATTTTAAACAAGCAAGAGACTGTTCAATCGGGAGCGGCTGTCTCATTTTTTTTTTCTCCTAGCAAGCTGTGTGAAAGCCACACCCCTTCGTTCACTGGAAACGAAATGAAACAACTTAGTTTCACAGGCACACAGAGACATGCTAGTAGGAATCATTTAAATCAGTGTCAAGTCGTGATCTAATAATTACTTTGTAGGTCAAAGGAAAAAAAACCCCAAAAAACAGTTTGCTTAGTTTCTCTATCATTTCTGTTCGAACCATAAAACACAGGGCAAAGCTAAGCCCACAAATGTATGAATGATACCTAGCAGCCTATCTGACCAGAGTAAGTAATCTCACCCTGCACACTAAAACTGAACTAGACCCTTCACCTCCTGGATAGTTCTGAAAGGTAACAATAATATAACAGGAGCAGTTGACGTAAAAATACAGACAGAGCAGAGAATATAACTAAAAACAGTTTACGGAGCTCCGATGAGGTTAATACGACCTTCAAAACTAAAATTCTGACTAAATATTCCTATCGAATGGTATACAATACATGACCATAGTAGAATGAACATCACTATTAAAACAAAGTGAATAAAATAAGGTATAATTGTCCTAAAATAAGCTCCAATTAGCCCAGCAGCAGAACGTTGAAAACATGCCTTCATAGGGTTAAAAAGGCACCTCTGCACAGACACGCCCCTTGTCAGTCTCACTCTGTGCTGTAGGAAGGCTGGATGAGTGAGACATGTTCTGGATTTTACAGTGACGCTAGGCGTTTACCCAACCGAATATAATCTTACATTATACGAGAAGGGAAACTCGTGGTTTCAACAAATACCAAAAAACAAAGACACACAGAACGACAAACATGCTAGCATTTCCCAAATAGCCCAATCCTGTCTTTTCTGACTAGGCTATACCAAATTGAAAATCAAAGTCAAAATCAAGAAGACGATGGTTTCACCCCGCGAATACACTATGCAGGGTTAATCGGACCGTCTTGAGAGGGGATCAGGCTCTCTTACCAAAATTCCAAGTTCCAAGATTCCAAGTTACAAGTTACAAGTGGCCAGTTACTAGTTCCAAGTTACAGACTGCAGTTCTGACTCATCTGTCTAGACATTCCAAACACTATACTCACCGGATCCGGTCCCCGTTCCCAAGCAAGTGCATGAGTTGGACCTCGGACTCCCCTCACGGGTTCGAGGTGTTGGCTCCGACCGGGTCCAGCACCCGCCGAGGCCTGGCCCAGCTCCCTCCGATGCAACTGGACCGGTGGCGCCTGGGAGCCGAGCCCACGTCGGAAGGGCACGAGCCCGGCAGGACCAAACCTATAGAGGCGGAAAGTCGTGGTATATCAGCTCGTATACCCTCTACTCACCACACGTTCCGGGCCAACGCACCAAGAATATGTAGCGGCAGAGCGCAAACAATCCAATAATACCAGGAGTCTGTTCAGAAGGTCCAAATCATTTATTTGTGCACAAGACTCAAGCAGAATCACATTCAAAATGGCTGAGCAATGGCTGTTAGTAAAACAACAACTTTTATACTGTTCTTTTCCATTCTAGATATAGGCAAACTTCTCATTGGTCCCGGTAACCCCTTCTAGCCCATCTATTGGTCCCGGTACCACTACGTAGTTGTCCAATGAGGACCTTGGTCTGGGCTCAGCACCTGCTTGCCCCCCTTACAGTCCTCATTACAATGGTCAGTTCTTAGACTCTTGATACAATTCTCCTCCAAGGTCACTGGCTAACCAAAACATATGGGAAAGCAGGGCACTGTAACTTTTCTTTCAGCAGAGTTAATTAATTCCATAGAAGCTTCACACATCTTATCAGTTCCAATTAAAGTTGTTTTTCTATCTCTTCTAAGTTTCGTTTCTGCTTAGCTATGCTTGGTTATGCTTAGTTAAGTTTCGATTCTATGGAAGCTGCATTCGGGGGGGGGGGGGGGGGGTTAAAACCCCGGGGCCAAACCACAGGCTTCATTTACAGGTCAAGCTGCTTAAGCCTGTCTGTTTAGTTCAAGCAGCATGGATCATAGGCCTTCGCCTACCACAGTAGCCCTATAAATCTGCTTCACCAATCAGGGGGTTTGCTGGGGACTGGCTACTCTCCCTTTGTCCTCGTGATCCTCTTTTGCATCTGAGCAGAACAGCAGGATTACTTTAAGCCATGTTTTATCTATTTTGCTGGTTTCACTCTCATTTTTCAACGTGCAGTGCTGACAGGTCCAGCGAGATTGGTGTGCTTGGCAGGCGTAAAGTTCAAAATGAAGTTGGCTGGCAGCACAGACAGATGCAAAATGCAGGGACATTAACCTCCGGCTGGCCAGAGGGAGTAGATGCGTGCATGGCAATATCAGTAACTTTGTTCCATAACATACTGGTTGCAAAGCATTGGTCTAGTGGAGGTCTGCCAAGATGGCGTGGAGTCGCATGTTAAGTCTCGTAAGGAAACTTTAAATCTAAATATGTATACCTAGAGGATGGGTGAGATGAGGAGCTATGGCACAGATATTCACATACCTGAAAAATATAAATGATGCACAAAAATAAACTAAAGAGGAAAGAAAGTTCTGTTAGTGTGGGCCTGTAACTTTTGAGACGTCTATGCTTGGGGCATGGTGCTGTGTGCTAGCTGTCACAATTGCTAATAGTGCTGCTCCACTTAATTGCCACCTCAAAAAGTGGTGTTTAAATACAAATATGCTACCAGCAGTCCTGTAGCATGTCTGCTGTCAAGACCTCACACAGGTGCTAAAATCCAAAGTGCTGTGTGGTGGCACATGCTGACTCCCCCCTCCTTTCCCCCCAAGAAACAGACCCCCCCCCCCCACACACACAAAGGAAAATCTTCCAGACAAAGATTCCCCCCCCCAAACCAATTCCCTCCTCCCCCAGCATAGACTTCTCAAAAACAAGACACCTCCCCCTCCAACAACAGATCTCCAACTGGCCCAAGCACCCCCCCCCCTCCCACACACACACACCTTCTGTAACTTGGAACTTGATCTGGAGGGGAGATTTGGTGGGGGTTCTTTGTCCGGGGATAGTCTTCCTCAGGGTCTGTGCTGTGCTGTGTACAAAAGTGATCAAGAATGTCTGCCTAGAGGCAAAATATCTGAAAAATTTCATGGAAGTAGGATGAAACTTGTCATCTGGGGAAAACTGGTTAAAAAGACAGAGTTCAAAAATGGACCAAATTGGACCAGAGTTTCCAGAAAAATAAGCCCCTTACCTGCCCCCCGCACCCCCCCAAAAAAAATGGTCCAATGCATTTCTATGGAAAGATGAGTTCCATCTTCTGTAGCACAGAAATATATATATATGGTGAAACATAGCAACTATGGAATTCCTCCTTTCAAAATCCCTCTTCCTGTTCTCTCTCCAGGGGCGGCTCAAAGCAATCTGCTGCCTGAGGCGAAGTATGAAAAGGCGCCCCCCCCCCTTAGAGGGGGCGGGGCTTTTTCAGAAATCCAATCAGAGACTGGACCAAACCAAAAAGCTAATTAGATTATATGGAGGGCCATACCGAGCTGCAATCACACCCTGTGAGACTTGCAGCTCGGGCGCATGCCCCCCCTCTGCCCCATACCTCCGTCCAGCTCTGCCTGCTCTTTCCCTGCTGCTGCTGCCCTCTGTTTTTTTTCACAGAGGCGCCAGCAGGAGGGAAAGAGCAGGCAGCGCTGGATGGAGGTATGGGGAGGAGAAGGGGGGCATGCACCCGATCTGAAAGGCACCGGCACTTTAAGCAGATCTGTCCCTCCTTGACATCGAGTCGGAGGAGAGAGGGACCAGACCTGCTTAAAGTGCTGTGAAAAGGCTTGGGGAGCGCATTTCGGCTGCCTGCTATTGTCCTGCCAGCGGCGGCAGGGCATCAGCAGACAGCCGAAATACGCCTCCCAAGCCTTTCCGCCCTGTGCAGCTGCACAGCTTGCGCAGGGCTAGGTACGGTCCCATTTGCACACCAAGGAACTAAAAGACAGCAAGAACTAACAGCACAGTTTATAAAGCTAAATTATAACTCATTTTTATTTTGTTGTTATAAACTGCATTATGGTTTTTGCTTTTTCTTTTTCAACATATATTTTGCATCCACAGTAGGTGCAGAGCAGAACCAGGACATTCACCCACGGAACTCAATATTTAAAAAAAAAAAAAATCTGATTCTGATCATCTCACTAACAACAACAACAACAACAACCACTATTCTCCAGTACCAAGCATATTGTGAACTAATACAAAACTCTAGAACAAAAAGCAAATCTACCATACCATATCAGCACAAACTTCCAAAACTCACATAAGGAGCCCATCCAAAGAAAGCATCACTGTAAATACTACAGTTTGCCCTGGAACATCCATACACCTATTTGAAAAGCGGAACAAGTCAAATTACTAGAGTACAATATAGATTTTTATGTACAAACTCCATTTATTTTATTTATTTATTTAACAGGTTTTTTATACCGCCTTTCATACAATCAAAGCGGTTACAAGACTACATCAGGTTAGCATAACTTACAAACATCAGACTATACAGACCAAATGATAAATCCAGTTTATACCACCTTATCAAAATATCAAAGTGATAAGCATTGGATCCATAGGTAACAGGGAAGGACTACATCATGTTAACATGCAATACAGACATACCTCTAAACGTAGGAGCAGCCTAAGGGAGAGACACAAAGAGGACATTATACAGAGAATACGTTTTGCCACGGGCCAACGCCTAAGGGCCACGCCAAAGGGCCCTCTGGCGAGGCCCTCAGGCGCGGGCCCGACAGGCGCGGGCCCGCCTGTCGGCGGCTGCCTTAAACTGAAGCTGCTTCTCCCCTCCCACAGCCCCGTTCGGGCCGGAGGCAGTTGAACGCTCTCGCGCCTCTCAGGGGACCGGCTCAGCTGATGTTCCCGCCGTCGGCGGCTGCCTTAAACTGAAGCTGCTTCTCCCCTCCCACAGCCCCGTTCGGGCCGGAGGCAGTTGAACGCTCTCGCGCCTCTCAGGGGACCGGCTCAGCTGAACACCTGAACTCAGTCACACACTCGCAACATCGACCCTCACCAAGTACAAAATAAGTAACCACAATCTAAATAATATGTAGACTAAATTTAAATTGAAACCCCAAGAAGCCAGAGTCCACATGAAGTGCAACATCAGATAAATAAGAGATGCAGCTTCCCAATACTGTGTAAAATATAAAAATAGCACAAAGTCCAATCAATAAAATTAAATAAAATGATTTTTTCTACCTTTGTTGTCTGACCATTTTATTCTCTGATCATGCTGGTCCTGATCTGAGGCTTCTGCTTTCCTGTCTTCTCTTAGCTCTCTTTCTGTGGTCTAAGGTCCATGGTCCATCTGCCATTTCTTATCTCTTCTTTTATTTTCTCCACTTCCTTCCATCAGCACATTTCCAGTTCCAGTAACCCTCCCCAGTATCATCCCCCTTTCCAGTCCTTCCCTCCCAGTACCTTCCAATGTCAACTGCCTTGCATTCCCACGACTGCAACTGGTGTCCATTCCTTTCCAGTCCCCCTCCTTCCCGACTGTCCAGCCCCTTCTAGTCCAAATACCATCCCAGATATTAGCTCACGTCCATTCTCAGTGCCGCCAACCCCCCAGTCAGCTCTCTTCCAGTCACACTACCCTCTGTCCATCCCCCTTCCAGTGCCATTTGCATGTCAGCTCCCTTCCAGCCTCTTCCCCATTACCCAACCACCTACCACTCCCATCCCCAATTGTCAGCTTCCTTCCAGTCCCCCTTCAGTATATCCCAGGTGTCAGCTCCTTTCCAGCCCCCTCCTTCCCCATGTCAGCTCCCTTCGTGCCCCCTCCTTCCCCTGGCAGACACTCCCATTATCCACTCCCTTCCAGGCCCATTTGTAGCCCTAGCCCCTAGTTTTCTTCCAGGGCCAGCAGCACTCTCCTCCCCTCCCCCATTAGCTCATTTCCAGTCACAGCCCATTTCCAGTCCTATCCCCCTTATCAGCCCCTTTCCAGTCCTAGACCCCCCATAGCCAATTACCAATCCTAACCCCCCCCATCAGCCCATTTCCAGTCCTAACCCCCCATCAGCCCATTTCTAGTCCTAACTCCCCATAGCCCATTACTAGTCCTAGCCCCCCATAGTCCATTACCAGTCCTAAACACCCCCCATCAGCCCACTTCCAGTCCTAACCCCCCCATCAGCCCACTTCCAGTCCTAACTCCCCATAGCCCATTACCAGTCCTAGACCCCCATAGCCCATTACCAGTCCTAACCACCCCATCAGCCCACCTCCAGTCCTAACACCCCCACATCAGCCCATTTCCAGTCCTAGACCCCCCATGGCCAATTAGCAATTCTAACCCCCCCTCCCATCAGCACATTACAAGTCCTAAACCCCCCAGGAAAATTTAAAAAAAAAAGGAACCTGGCTGCTGAAGCTGCTCTCTGCCGCGGCAGCAGGAAGTGCCCCGCGGCCTCCCCAGCAGAGCTCTCCTGACTCCCTCAGTTTTAAATAGAAAGGAAAGCTGTGCAGAGCCTTCCTGCGTCTGTGAAGGACCGACTCCGTGCAGCTTTGTCCCGCCCCCAAAGGAAGTTACATGTGGGCAAGGGGTGTAGTTTTTGGAGAACAGGCAGTTTCAGGTGGGCATGTACATGTAACTTACTTTGGGGGCAGGACAAAGCTGCACGGAGTCCTTCACGGAGGTGAGAAGGCTCCGCACCGGTTTCCTTTCTATTTAAAACTGGCACTGCAGATGACGGCACAGCAGCTGCGGTTCTCTTTGAGACAGGGAGTCGCGGCTGCAAGGAAAAGGAGGGTGAGTTTGCCACTGCCGAGAAGCGGACTCGGCAGCGGCAGCAACTTGTGCACTTTTTGTTTGGTTTTTTTTTACTTTTTGAAGGCGAAGTGAGGCGGCTGTTTTAGGGGCATTTTTTGCCGCCCTCAAGATTTTGCCGCCTCACTTCGCCTCATTATAGAGCTGCCCCTGTCTCTCTCTCAGTCCCAAAAATGCCCCTCCAACTTCCCAACCCACTATGTACACTGCCACCACCCCCAAAAAATATTCCTGCCAAATGCTCCCACACAACTGCCACACCACACTGCAAAATGTCCCCAGCCCAAAAAACAACCACCTGAAACTGCTTGTTCTCCAAAAACTACACCCCTGCGACTGCCCCCCCTGCAAATCTTTTCCCATGCCATTGCCCCGTCACCTTGCCAACTATCCCATCCCAAATAACTATCCCCCACAAAACTGCCCACTACTCCACACACTGTCCTACCATTAAAAAAATACTCCCTCGCAGCTGCCCTAGATCACAAAATGCCTGTAACTGTAAAAAAAACCAACAAAAAAACCCCCCTTCCACAACTGTCTTACCTCCCCGCAAACTGCATTGCCCCTAAAACTACTCCATACAACTGGCCCATCTCCTTGCCAAACGCCTCCCACATTTGCTCCACTACCATACAGACTGACCTATCACCCCCCCTCCCCCCAAAACAAGAAATTTTCCACTACAGTTGGCCCACCACCCTCTGAACTATCAATCCACAAAACTACCATGCTGCATTTGTCCCCAACTCCAAAATACTGTCCCCCAGGAAATGCTCCATCTCCGGCTACGTTCCCCCTTCCTCGGACACAACACATGTACAGCATACACTCCCAGATGGATTACAAATAATTCCCTAGCTGTGATGTACTGGATTTCAAATTATTCACATATAAAAGCAAAGAAAATGAAATATATACCTAACATGAAAGCTACTGACTGAATTGTACAGCTTTCTTATTGGTTGCTATGTGTACTGGCAAATAATTTTGTTGCTATAGGCAGGAACTGATAAGATAGGAACATACTTAAGATCCAAAGTTTAAGGAGGGTGCTGTCGGATGTGCTCAGCACTTAGAAGGTTAGGATTGACAACTGCTTGGCTTTTTCATGATTCTACTGATTTTTACATTAAAGCCTGGAAGCTAGAAGGATGCTAGCATGTCTGGATAGTTTTCAGGGTTTAAAACCTCTATCTACAATTCTCTAGTCCTCCACCCTGTGTGAATGAGTCTGTCCTGCCTGCTTCCAATGTAACTAACAGCCAATGGGAAGGCTGTGGGGGGCGGAGCATTGGATTGCTGCTGTAGTCGCTGGAAGGGAGGAGGTGAGTTGGGGGAGTTCATGTGATGTATAAGGTAAATTTCTGCTTGTGATGAGAGATGGAAGAGAAATGAGGCCCTGACAGCTCCCCCCTCCCCCCCCCCCCCCCACTCACAAAAAATGCTCTGTGCATTCCTCTAGAAAAAGCAGTTCCAATAGTTGTAACATACTAACACTGATTCAGAGGGGCCTTTTTTTACTAAGATGTGGTAAGTTTTTGCACTTATCCCTCATTTTACGTAAAGATTAACATGTGGTAAGCGTAAACGTCGTGCACTGTCAGGGAGGTGGTCAGCATATTCCCAGCAATTATTGCGCTATTCACAAGGCAAGTGCATTTAATGCCATCCATTGAGGTGACATTAAGTGCATCCGTGCTAATTGCGACATTGACAAGCCGATTCCATATGGTGGTCTGGAAAGTTGCGTGTGAGTTATGCGCATAACTCCCTATTTTCAAGTGCTTACATGCACACTTTGCTCAGGTGCTGTTCTGTAAGAGTGCATGTAAATGCTCTTCACACTTATCTTCAGGTGGGCTGTACCCGGGGGTAGAGTTTAGGCAGATCCTAGGCACAGCCTTTGCCAATGCACATAAGTTATAAAATACTATGACTTGCGCACTTCAAATCACTGATGTGGGTGTGGCCAGTTACATCTACTCTTGAGTAGATGCAGTGGCCACGCCTATGTTCCAGTGCACCCATACACTCCCATTTTATCACATAAAATGCATGCATGCTTTGTTTATAAATTAGGCCTGAGCTGCCAGCATGTGGGATTACAAAATCACCTTTCACATGTGTGATAAGTACCCCCACGCTAACCGCAATATGCTCTCCACGCCTGCTCTTCTCACCTAACCTTCCCATTTTCCATACCATCATGTGCTCAGTAGTTACCGTGAATTAATGTGTGGTAACTGTCATGCCAGCATGGTAAGTTACTGTGCATAAAACACACATTAACCGCTTACCACACTTTAGTGAAATATCCCTCCAATAACATGACAGTTATGGAATTGTACTTGTCAAACACTCCCTCTTATCTCTTTCCCAGAGGAGAGATGTACAGAGAAACAACACAGATAAAATGCGCACACACGTATGCACCCATATGCACACGCACATACTAGTGTCCACACATGCCCAAACGGGACACAAAGGAAGCAGGACACTATGCCATAAGATGCAGCGGAGAGCTTTGAGTATCCACGAGGTCTCTCTACGCGTGTTTCGGCTTAAGCCTTCTTCAGGAGATAATCTTTATCTTTATTGAGAGATTTGATATACCGCCCAGGCAATTGCATTAGAGCGGTGCACAATCATAATGACCTCTCTAAAACAAACATCATGATAAAATTAAAGATTATAAATTATATAAATAATTACATATACAATCCATACAAGTATAAATAAGGACAAAACAAATTTTAGGTAAAACCAAATCAAGCCAAGGACACCATTAAAAAATGAAGACAGTTAAAAACAAAGTTCATCCAACAGTCATCAATCGGAAGACAAATAAATACATAAAATTATAAAAAGATGAATCCAATGAAATGGATCAGCAGAGCAAAGAGGTAATGATAGATAACAGCAATACAGAACAATGGCAACATCAAAAAAAAAGGAGGAGTGGAGGCACCTATGACATAGCATCCTTACCATGTGTGAGTTATTTTAACACACACTCTCTCCAGGCTATGAGCTGTCTTATACAACCTGTAGAACATACATATGGAGGTGAGCTAAGATCAGTTGATCATAAATAACTAATACATGGCTCTCCCAAAATTGTATACTCTGCTTCATGTTGTTGTTAAGTGCCGTTGAATCAATGTCGACTCATAGCGACCCTCTGGCTAGTTCGGTCTTCAGTCAGGCAGCTCATTGTTGACAGAGTGGCACCCATAGCTGCTGTTATTGTACCGATCCATCTCATTGCTGGCCTTCCTCTTTTGCGTTGACCTTCTACCTTGCCAAGCACTACTGACTGGTTTGTTCTTCGGGCATTTCATGGTATACACAGTATTTGTCTATTTGTCGCCAGCATCATAATTCAAAGGTATCATTTTTCTTGTATTTTTTTCACTGTCCAACTTTCACATCCATATGACGTTATTGAAAATATCAAGGTCTGAATGAGCCAAATCTTTCTATGGAGAGAGACATCTCTGCTCTTGGGAATCTTGTCTAGGTCCTTCATAGCCATTCTGCCAAAAGCAATGCGTCATCTGATTTCTTGACTGCTTGTTTCTTTATTGATAATTGATCCAAGTAGATTAAAGTTGTCCACTATTTCAATTTCTTCTCCATCAATGATGATTTTTTTTTTGCCAGTTGTCAGGATCTTTGTCGTCTTTACATTAAGGTGCAGGCCCATTTTAAAACTGTTTCTTGATCTTGAGAAGCAAATATTTCAGATCATCTTCACTTACAGCCAGTAATGTGGTATCATTAGAAGGTCAAATATATAAATTGGAAAAACTGCATCTATACACCCACACACACATACAAGCATCTGCGCACACACACATTCATACCTGCAGTAACATACAAACGTGCACATATATCGATACATATGACAATCCAAAAAATGTGTGCACAGACAATAGATATACAAACAAGACATATATATATACACACACACACACACACACACACACACACACACACACACACACACGTGCAGATACAAACAGATGGGTGTGTGCATGTGCTCATACCCACAGAGGGGAGCTGGAAAGAATTTCATGAGCCATGCTCTGCATGCTTTCCTCACTTGGTATTTCAACTTCTGTTGGGTTGGAAAGACTACAAATCATTGAAGTCATTTCCTTCTTGTATCTAAGCATTGTAGTAGTAACATACAGGGAGAGCACCCCCTGAAAGCTCTCCAAAAGTGGAATGAAGAATTTCATGACTGATGTTACATCTGGAATTTGTCATCTGGTCTTGATATGGTTTTGGAAAAAAGTGCTCTAGATTAATTTGCTCCATCACACTTGCAGGTTTCCATGCCTATTTTTGAAGTTCTATGAAGTGACTAGTCTATTATGCTGTAAAGGTGTGTGCAACAAAGCTCATGTAGGCACATATAGTAGACATGCAAATCTGTTCCATTATTTTTGCTTTCTTTTGGAGGCTGATTTTATTATTCTTTCCAACCCAATAGAAGTTAGAAAGAATGCTACAAAAGGGGTCAATAATGTCTGGGGACAAAATAACTCTGAAAAATCAATGGAATGGGATGGAATTTATCATGTGGGGGAAAAACTGGTAAAAAGACGTAGAGTAAAAAAAAAATGGGCCAGATCAAACTGTGAGTTCCAGAGAAATAAGCCCCCCCCCCAAAAAAAAATGGTCCAGTGCATTTCCATGGGAGGAGTTCCAGCTTCTGAAGCATAGAAACTTCCTTACAGTGAAACACAACAGTTACATAATTCCTCCTTTCAAAGTCCCTCTCGCTGTTCTTTTCTCTCCCAACACCCCAAATTTGCCTCCCCATAAGAGTCCCCCCTCCCCCCCACTAAGTGGAGAAAGTATGCACAGCATGGCTTCTGGAATTTCCAACCCCTCTGAGTGTATGTGTGCACACACATACTCATTTGTATGTGCACTGCGTTCGTTTGCCTTGTGTCAGTGTATCTGTTTTGTACGGTTACCTGTTTTGTGTGCGTGTGTATCTCTATTTTGTTTCTGTATGTGTGTGTATCTTTGTGGTCTGCTATGTCTGTGCGTGTTTTTATGTATGTATGCATCTTTGTGAGTCTCTATGTGCATGCATGCATGTGTTTTGTCTGTGTAAATGCAATGTGTGCCTTCGAGTCAGTCCTGACTCCTGGCGACCCAGAAGCTCCTGGGTTTTCTTGGCAGTGTCACCGGAAGTAGATTGCCAGGCCTTTCTTCCGAGGCAATGGAGGGTTAAGTGACTTGCCCAAGGCCACAAGGAGTGCTAGTGGGAATCAAACCCTGGTTGCTTTGTCTGTGTACATGTCAGTTATGTGCTTTCATGTGTTTAGTTTTCTCTCTGTCTGTGATCGGGATGTTTGACAGGTGCAAGTCTACAATCTGTACGTTATAAATCAGGGTTTGTATGTTACAGCTGTTGAAACAGTTTTTTTCCATAGGAATGCATTAAGACATTTTTTGGTTTGGGGGGGGGGGGGTAATTTCTATTACTGTTCCATATTTATGCTCATGCTTATTTTCCTCATGTAGGTCTGCTTTCCATTATCTGTAAGCTACCATTATGGTTTTAACTGCCTATTTCACTTCGCCATTAAACCATGCTGGCAGTCATTTGGCTGTCTTTCCAGCCTTTTTATGTAGGCAAGGAAGGCATGTTATCTTGGCTTCCATAATGCGCTATATTATATATATATATATATATATATATATTGTCATGAGGCTGGTATTTATTTATTTATTTATTACAGGCTCTTATATACCGCTCTATTCAGTATCAGCGCGGTTCACAATATAACAACATACCAGAACAACAAACTGTTTGGTTTTACAAAGAACAAGGTCAGAGAACTTGGATGAAACATGGGACGTCATAACTGCAACTATTTACATGAGTATTTACAAGTATACATAACAGGATTTGTTCTTAGTTTGGGTAGTGCTCAAGATTGGTTAGCTGGTCAAGTAATATTGGGGGAAAAGGTGGAATTTGAGTGCCTTTCTGAAAAGGGATAGATCAGTGATAGCCCGAATCTCTGGAGGTAGAGCGTTCCAGCACTTAGGGGCATAGAATCTGAAAGCCCTGTTAGATGTCACTGATAGGCATTTTGTCGCTGCTTTAGGGATAATTAGAACATTTGTTGATATAGTTCTCCTGGATCTGTTGGGTGGAACGGCCTGAATGAGGTCTATTAGAGAGGAGGAGGTGATGCTTTTAGTGGCCTTAAAGGTTAGTAATAATGTTTTGAACAATATTCTGCCATGTATGGGGAGCCAGTGGAGTTGCTCTAGGATGGGTGTTACATGGTCCCTTCTTGATGCTCCGTAGAGGACTCTAGCAGTGGTATTCATGGCGAGTTGCAAAGGGTTTAATGTGGAGTGTGGGAGGCCTTGGAGAATGGCATTGGCATAGTCAAGGTGTGGTAGGGTTAAGGCTTGAAATATAGTTCTGAAGTCATCAAGATCAAGCAGGGGGCGAAGATGGTATCAATAAAGATGCAAAGTTGAAAAGAAACCCTGTTTCTCAGAGAAATCTAGATGTGCAATTACCGCAAGGCACAGCTAGAGGGAGCAGGAGTGATCATACAGGAGCTAATGAGGCTAAGAGAGCTAACTACTTGCACCTGGGAATGAGCCCGGGAGTTTCAAAGGAAAGATTCCTTTATAAGCAGAAGCTGAATGCTAGCAAAGGAGGAATAACTCTGAGAGGAACAGCTCCAAAGGAAGGACAGAAAGGAGGAACAGCTCTGAGAGAAGGAACAGATCTGAGGGAAGGAGCAGCTCTAAGAGAAAGAGAAGGACTTGGAGAAGGAATCCTCCTTGAGCAAGCCGAAAGGAACAGAGTTCACAAAGGTGGAGTTCAGAGGGGCCAGGCTACGAAAGCAGCTGTTCAAAGGGAGTCTGCTGGAGAAAGTGGTCAGGCTAGAGAGTGTGCCACTCCCTGCTCATGCAAAGTTCCTGAGTCCAAAGCAGAGAGACGTAACCAGAGAGATAGGCTTAGAGGAAAGCCTGCAGTCTCTGGGAAAGGCTGGTCAAGATTTACCAGGTACCAAAGGAAAAGCAGTTTCTGATAAAGCTAAGTTGTTACTGAAGCATAGAGGTGAATCCACACCAGGTTTTACCAAGCTGCCAGAAAGCACAGCCCTGCCTAGAGGCTATCGGCAGAGAACCTGTTGCAGGAGAGACGTTCCTGGGAGAGAAAGCTCCACAGGTTCAAACTACAGAGGCTCCAGGTATGAAAGCTTTATTCATGATACAGAATGCTTAACTCCTAGAGGCACTGCTAAAACAAATAGTTTGTTAGAAGGAAGAAACCAGAGTGGTTTCAGAAGATTCCCAGAGAACTTAAAACACAGTCTTATTGGAGGCAAGAGCTTAGAGACAGTCCATGCAGAGCTGTAACAGCTAGGGACAGTGATTACTCTGAGGAGGAATGTAGTGGAGCAGAATCCATGGAAATTGAAGATATAAATGCTGTTCCCATTCCTCAACCTGAAGAGATGGATTTTGGTTTGTGCATGGCCACGAGCCTAGAATCTGTAGCCACTGTATAAATGAGAAGAAGTTTGTTTAATTCTTATTGTGTTGGAATGAAGTGAATTCCTCCGGTTAACCCTTGCACTAATTGTGGAGATTAACAATTAGTCAGTCTGTTAATACTGGTACCTTTTGAAACAAAGGACATTCTTTTACTTTTTCACTGTCTTATTGAACCCTTGCACAGAGGGGAAATAAAGCCTTGTTTTCCCTACACTTGGTTTGATTATTGAGCTCTCATAGGAAGCTGGAAATAAGTAAGACCATTCGCCATTTGTGGACCTTACATTTCATCATGCTCCCTAAAATACTTCTATCGTGGAGCATGCCCATACCCCCAATGGCCACCAGGGGATGCCCTAACGACAATATATATAATTATAATATGTTTTTAATTTAAATTTTTATTAACACCAAACTGATCGATTCAAAACAGACCTCATACACATTTTTAATAAATACAACTCTACCCACCCCTCCCTCCCCCCCTACCCCAAAGCATACTATCAATGTGGTCCTATCCCCTTATCCAGGGCACAGAGAGAACCAATCCCAAAAGGTACGTCCTAGCATTAGAAGGAAAAACAAATTGATCAGATCAAATCATTCTAGTCCTCCTAATACTCCAGGACATTCCTTTTTCTTCCTCAATTCCACCTCCCCATCAAATCACCTTTCACTCTCTCCACACAAACCTATCGCCCTTCACCCACGTCCTACTCAAGAAAGGGCTTCCAAACCCGTTTGTACTGAGCAACAGTCTGCATTCGGTAGGCCGTGAGCTCATACATTCATTGCACCATATTCATCCGTGCTCAAATCTTACCCAAAGCAGGCACAGTCGACACTTTCCTGCACAGGCCACCTCAGTATGTGCAACCACAAACAAATACCTTCCCACTTTGGTGAAATCCGCCACGCACCCTTCTTGCTCACCATTCAAGAAACAGCTTACACGGTCCCTGTTCCATCTCTCTCCAGTCATCTCCCCCCAATTCCCCTACCACCTCTCTCAAAATTGCACAATCTTTAGGCAGCTCCACCACAAATGGATAAAGGTTCTCTCCTTCCCACACCCCCACAAACAGAGGGAATTCACCCCATGCCATTTTACTGAACCGTGAGGGAGTTAGATATGTCTGGTATAACACCTTATAAGCATTTTGCAGCAGATTGGCTGTCACTGACAGCTTAGAGGTGATCAAAAAGATATCCCCCCATCTAGTATCGTCCCATTGTCCTCCCACCTATCAAAAGGTCTCATAGTAATTAGTTTATATAGCTTACCTTAGATAATAGTCCCTATTGCCTTGTTATATAACTCTATCTCAGCACATGGCTTCCCCATGTCCCCCCACACCTCAGCTCTGGTTAGAAAGTGCTGTACATGCATATTAGGGTTTTGATTATAATCCAGCAATTTCCTTTGCTCCTTCACCTGGGCAAAATCCAATACCTCTCCCTCTGGGAAAATCAACTGGCCTAACCGGGTCAATCTCTTCCTTTCCCAAATACCAAATCGACCACCCCCCACCCCCTGGGTGGAACTCCCAGGTGACCCTGGATAGGCGAGAAGGTGAATACCTTTGTCCCCCCCCCCCCATTAAAGTCTTCCATTGGTGCCTCCAGACTTGCCAAGTAAGAGCTATGTACAGGTTTCCTGTCTTCCTGTTCCCTTCCACACCGATCCAGGTATTTCTCCCCCCCGCTCCCCAAATAAAATCTGTTCAATTTGCATCCACTGTTTAACTCTTAGGACCCCCTGCCATTCAAAAATCATCTGCAGTTATGCTGCCTGATAGTAACTAATAAAATCCGGCACCCCAACCCCCCTTCTTTCTTCTTCTGCTGCAACACCTCCCTCTGCACCCTAGGTGGTCTCTGTTTCCATATGAAATCAAACACCCTCATTTGTAGACCTCTCAGAAAAGCTTTAGGCACAGCCACTGGTAGGACCAGGAACAGGTAAAGCAACCACAGAAGGACATTCATCTTAATTACCGCTATTCTACAGAGCCAGGACAATGGGAGTTTGCTTCACCTAGCCAAGTCCTCCAAAATACCCCTCCTCAGTGGGATATAGCTCCTGGAAAACAGGTTTTCTTTATCCTCCCCTATCAGGACCCCCAAATATTTAACCACCCCCTTGGACCATTTGAAGGGAAACTTCAGACTCTGGGCAAGCTCCTGTGCAACATTCACACCCAATATTTCTGTTTCCCGAGGTTAATCTTTAAGCCGACCAGGAACTACAACAAGCAATTTGCGACAACACCAGAAGGGAGCATAAATAGTACATTGTCCACAAAAAATGCTATCTTATATTGGTTGCACCCCCACAATATCTAGACTCGCTCGCGCTTTTCAGCAAGTGGTTCAATAATCAAAGCAAAAAGCAGGGGTGATAAAGGACACCGAAGCCTTGTGCCCCTCCCTAGTTCCATTCACTCAGAGTATCCCACATTCACTCTAACCCTAGCCCTCTGTTTATCATACAGTGCCCTTATCTAGCCAATAAAATGTGGCCCCATCCCCACTCTGTGAAGAACTTGTAACATAAAGGGCCACTCCACCCGGTTAAAAACCTTTTCGGCATCCACTGAATCCAGTGCCATGGACTCCTGTCTACGCTTAACTTCCCAAATCTGGTGCAGGACCCTGCGTATGTTATCATTTGCTTGTCTACTCGGGATAAAACCGGCCTGGTCTTCCTTCACCAGCTTAGGGAGCAAATCGTCCAGCTGCACCACTAGGATCCTGGCCAAAATATTAGCATCCAAGTTTATAAGAGAGATTGGCTGGTAGGAACAACAAAGCATAGAATCTTTCCCCAGCTTGGGGAGGACTGTCACCCCTGCAACCCTCATGGAATCTGGTAAGTTTTGCCCCTCCTGCACCCCATTAAAAAGATCAATCAAAGGGCCCACCAAGAACTCCTAAAGGTTTTGTAGAAAGATGCTGTTTAATCCATCTAGCCCCAGGGCCTTGTGCTTTCATCTCCTTGATAGCCTCTAATACCTCATCTGCCATGATCTCCTTATCCAAAAGTCTTGCCTCCTACCCCCTCCAACTTGGTCAATCTGGACTCCTGCAAATATTCCTCCAACATATCCCTCCCCCCTCTCTGAGGTAGACAGCTGTTGATAATAGAGACAGAATTCTTTAATTTGAGCAAAACTGGTCGTCAACCCTCCCTCATTCTTCGGATCTTAAACACCATCTTTTTCCTAGCCTGCTCCTTCAATTGCCTTGCTACTTGGTACTGCACTTGTTCTCATACTGGAAGTGCCGCTGCCAAAGTCTCTCTAATTGATAGGCCATATGCCTAGCCTGCATCCCATCCAGCTCCCTCCTGATTTGCTTCAACCATCGCTGACCATTTCTTGAAACCTTCCCATGTTGTTCCCTTTCCAAAATCCCTATTCTCTCCTCAGCATGTCCTCCCTCTCTATCGCTACCATTTTGTTATGGGCTGTCATAGATATAAAATGCCCCCTAGTCACTGCCTTCATCCCATCCCACATACACCGAGCCCCACCTCACCTTGCAAATTAAAATCAGTAGTCATGCAGAGCACAATTGATTCATTCTTTACACCTCTGGTCCTCACAGAAGTGAGTCATCCAATCTTCAAAAGCGTAGCCCTCCCTCTTGTTTGCCCAGGTAAAGGCAGAATTCAACGGGAGTATGATCCAACCAGATAATTTGACCTATATCCAACTCCATTACTGATGCCATCAACCCACACTTCACTTATATCATATAATTTCTACTATAGCTTTGATGGAGGGCAGAAAAATATGAATAAGATCTTTTGATTTCCATGCTACACCCTCCAACAGTCCACTAATCCCAACCTGTCAACCATATCCAATAGAGCCTTCCGATCTATACCATTCCTGACACTTCCTTTAGAAGTATCTAGCCATGGATTATGGAAATGGTTAAAGTCCCCTCCCATAATAATGCCCCCCTACGTTTTGCACCACCTGTACCACTTGTTCAAAGAAAGCCTCTTGGTTTCCTTTGGAGCGTTGTGTGCCTATACACCCCTAACGGCTGTCCCCCATTTTCAGATTGACCACCAAATACCTATTGTTCTTATTCCGGTGGACTGTATCCACCTTGGCCCCCAATGAACTGGATAAAAATATCCCCCTACCCCTTTGTAGGGATCCCAGCATTTGCAGCCAGATACACCTGATCATATTTCCTCCCTTGGAATCTCTTCTCTTGCGCTCTCCGCAGATATCTCCTATACCATTAAAATACACTGTCCTATACCATTAAAATACACTGTTCTACAGCCAAAATGCTTCCAAAACAAATTCAGTCACTTTACTAAGTCTGGGTCGCTGAAAACGAAAATGATGCTTAAAATTGTTTGTTGGCTCTAGTTTTCAATTTATACTGCACTACTGGGTCAGTACATGTGACCTCTACTTCGGACGTACTAAAGATATGCGAGTTATAATGGGAAGGATTCTCAATTTTAAACCATAAATTACTAAAATTCATGCACAGTTTTGACTGAATTTGTTATAAATCTGTTTTTGTTTGGATGGTACTTTCTTTTCAGGTAAAACAATGAATGATGCAATGAGAAGGTGCTATTGCATCATACATGATATGAATTACATCATGTTATTCCTAGAAGTCATAGAAGATGCAATCCTAGCTCAGCTTAATTACATCACTCTGCATAAATGTTTTTTTTTTATGAAAATGACCTGTCTGTAGTATTTTGGCTGTAGACCAGTCTTCTCAGTGCTTGATTTTTTTCCGTTTAGCCATAGTGAGAGATGCCTTGTAATTGTTCGAACAATGCAGATCACGTCTGCTACGTTTGTGATGAAGTGACTGTTGCATCACAAAAATGTAGTATTACCACTTTGATTAAGAAAAGCCTATCACCTTTATTTTGGCTGCAAAATTGGAGATCTGGACAAGAGCTGGGCCCCACACATATGCTGCAACACTTGTGCAACAAATCTTCGCTAGTGGTTGAATAGAAAAAGGAAATCCATACCTTTTGAGGTGCTAGTGATTTGGAGAGAGCAGACAGATCATACCAACAATTGTTACTTCTGCATGGTGCCTCCTGTTGGGAAAGGTTTGTCAAGGAAGAAAAAGTGGACTGTGTAATATCCAAACATTCAATCAGTTATATGACCAGTATCCCAAAGAGGAGGACTACTGGTTCCTGATGCTCCAGAATCATTCTCACTTGAGTCAGATGAGGAAGAGGAAGGGGATGAAACTTCTAGTGCTGAACCATCAATGTCACATGACCCAGATTTTCTCCCAACTTCCTCTTCGAACCACACCTCATAACAAGGTGAGCTGAATGACCTTGTCAGGGATTTGGAATTACTAAGAGTAAGACAGAGCTTTTGGGCTCCAGACTACAGCAGTGGAATCTCCTGTCAGGTGGTGATAGGGTTTGCATGTTCTGTGAATGTCAAACATATTTTGTTACATTCTTCTTCATGGAAGGTGATCTTGTAACCTGCAACAACATTAGTGGTCTCATGGCAGCCCTTAACATAATTCATCATCCAGATGAGTGGAGACTGTTCATTGATTCATTGAAGATGAGTCTTAAAGCTCTTTTGCTGCATAATGTCAACATTTTGCCATAGATTCCAGTTGGTCACGCAGTCCATATGAAGGAAACCTTTAATAGTATAAAACAGCTGTTGTTGGTCATAGTTTATGCATCTCATCAGCTTTGTGGTGAATTGAGTCGTTGCTCGGTCTGCAGATTGGATACACAAAGTTCTGCTGTTTTTTTTTCTGTGAATGGGATAGTCATGTGAAAGATTCCCCCTTCAAGGCCACTCCAACAGTCATTGGAGGCTGGAAAGAAAAGTATGCAGCATCCACCACTTGTTGAATCACGGAAAATTTGTTACCACCCTTACTCATTAAGCTGGGTCTAATGAAAAATTTTGTCAAGGCCAAAACAAAACTAGCTTTCAAGTATCTCACCGGGAAATTTCCCGCTAAGTGAAGCTAAGATAAAGGAAGGTATCTTTGTTGGTCCTCAGATTTGTGAACTTTGAGATGATGCATTTAACCGTGTACTCTGTGACAAAGAGAGGATGGTATGGAAAGCCTTCCAGTTAGTAGCAACCAGTTTTCTTGGAAGCAACAAGGCGGATAACTACAGGGAGTTGGCAGCAACATGTCATTAAAGATACATTTTTGGCACGCTCATCTTGATTTTTTTCCACTGAACTGCAGAGCAGTGAGCGATGAACATAACAAGCAATTTCATCAGGACATTGCAGTGATGGAGAAAAAATATCAAGGCAAATGGAGCCCATCAATGTTTGCACACTATTGTTAGACAATGACAAGAGATACTCCAGTTACAGAATACAAGAGGCATGCCAAGAAACGCTGACTGACACTGAATAAGGTCTGAAATGAATACTAATGCATACATAGTCATTTCTTGCTTTGTTTCATACTAACCTTTTAAATAAATTGTATTTAAATAAAATTTTGACTGATTTTATAATTTGTGATTACTACCAATACACTATATATATGCGTAAAATGAAAAAACTTAGATATCTTGGAAACAGTAGCCAATCAGCGGTTTTAATTGCCATTTTTAAATTCACATCAAAATTCATAAGAATTGACAAATTTTGTCTCTGAAGCAGACAACTTTTAAAAAATTGTAGCCTAGTGTCTGCCTTCAGCCATACATCCTCCTTCAGCAGTAAATTTCTCTTCTGCCAAGAGTTAAGACCATGAGCATTAATAGAGACTACCCTAGAGCACATAAGGAGCCATATTACTCCCTTCCACTACCCTGTCCCATGTGTTTTGCTCTTTCCCTTTCCCCACTTCCACCTATATCTTTTCTCGGAGTAGTGACTCACCCTGCTAGATACAACACTTTTCACCATGCTAGCAGACAACCAGCAACCCCTGCCCATTCACATTTTCCTATTGTGTCATTCCTTTCAAGCCCCACATTCTTTCCCCATCCACCTTCATCCCTCCCCCTCCCCACTGCCCCATGCACCTGTCTTCAAACCACTCCACAGTGCTCCATCCATACTCCCACTCTTCGCAACCTCACACCCTGAACTGGCCCACACTCATACATTTCCTCCCAAAACTCCAATCACAACCCTTTGCAAAACATACCCCTTCCAAGGAACTTCAGCCTTCCCATTACAGTTTAATACACACCCTCCTGCCCCACAAGTCCCCTCAGGGAGCACCCACACAAATGATCTCCCCTACCCTTGCTCCCTTCAATCACCATGTGCCTCCTCCCTTCTCATCCTTAGCATACCCATTCCAAAATCATCCCCCTCCTAAATGAACCCCAGTTCAGACTCTCAAGAATCAGTCATTTACCCATCAGTCAATATTTAACAGACTCACAGTCTGGCAATCCTTTAACACTAGACTTCACCACAACGCTCCTTAGCCAGACCATATATTTTTTATTTTATTTTCTTATTTAATTTTTATTTCTTTTAACAAATTTATAACCCCACGAAGGGCCAACATTTTCTCTAAACAAATAGTCAGATGTACAGATTATCTGTAGTATCTTCCTCTCCATTCCCAAGTAGACTGGCACTAAACCTACACATAAATTAGTTATTTTGTATCGCGCACTTTCCAGACCATAAATAAACCCCACATTTTTTTATAAATTGTCCATTTTATCTCTCCTTAAATCAGTCATTCTACTCAATATATAAGCAGTTCCAAATCTGTCCAAAATGGTCTTCATAGTTGGGGCTAAGGATCGGACCATATTTTCAAGAGTAAAGCTTCTTTTGTAGAAACCAATTTTCCCTACCTTAGGAACTGTTACCCTCTTGACGATTTACCTGTTTCCTGTTCCATGGCATCAGTATGCTGCTTACAGCTCCACTTCCCATAATTGTCAGCTGGCCATAGATGTTTGTCTGCATGAAAAACTGATTGAACTGGCCTGACAATGCTGCTATAGTTTCCAAATGACTTTCAGATTAGAAGTCTTAAGTTTAACCAAGACAAACTTGGGCATGGAGAGGTGACAAAGCTATTTCATCCACTTCAGAAGTTCACCTGTTTTGATAGAGTTCCAAATTGTGAATTTATATCTCCAAGAGTCCCTACCACTCCACTGCTTGGATGTCAGCCGCATATTCCATCTCCACAAGTCCTGTTTCCATAGACATTGTCGCTGCTAAATGATACCCCATGCCCATAATCATGCCAGTACTAATATTATCCAGTATCAACCGCCGATTCTAATGTCTCCTAAGATCCTGTCTGAGGAAGGACACACTTAGGGGCTGGGGTTAAATATAGGTCAGAGGACAGCAGCCATAATTATTTTCCCTCCTCTCTCTCCCCAAAGACACCCTGAGCTTACTGGAACATCATTTGCCACAGACTGCACCACATGGTTATCCATTGGACTGAGCTGAGAGGAGTGAGACGGGTAAGTATGTAGCCTGTTCTTGCGTGTCCAGCTTATCTCCACCAAGCACAGGTAGGCATTTGCCATCTTGGACCCAGCCTTCCATTGCACCTTCCCCCTCCCCTGAAACCCAGACTAACCTTCAGTGCATACAGTGAGCTTGTAGTCTTCTCTGGGGTGAACACAAAGCAGCAATTATGAATGTGTCAGTAGTGGGAAAGGAACGTCAAAGGAAAAGATGGGGAGGTTAAAAGACGTGCTTGGGGGTTATAAAATGAGGAAATGGCAGAAAGATTCTGAACCGGGGTAGATGAAGAGTGTTCAGTTTGACAGCTTTTTACTTTAAACTAAACTGAGGCAGCTTGGCATGAAAGTCCTGGAGTGACCTGGGGTTTATGGTTATGGTTTATTAGGCTTTTGATATATTGCCTTTCTAAAAAAAAAATGTTTACATTTTCATAATAAAATCAGATAGGAAAGGAACTACAATGTATAAATAAGAGAGCAAGAGAGAAAAGGAAGTAGAGAGAGAAAAAAAGGGTGTGTTATCTATACAAAAGGACTTGTTTCCCCGAAGAGCAGTTTTGTGGGAGCTTGTTAATGAGCTAGGGCAGCACTGGAATGATAGCTTTCGATTGTTTGCTGGAACTCTCCTGGGACTGATGATGATTTTGTATTTTAGGATGTAATGGGTCATAAAATTGTCTCGTACTTGTCTTTATACAGGAGATGTTGGTGTTTTGTCATTCCCCATTGAGGAGGTATCTAAACTTTGATGTGGGTTAATACATCAAAGGCCATGCTTGCTAATGTGCTCTAACCGTTAGCACTGAGTTTAGCATGCAGGGTAGCACACAGTTGGGCAGGGGCTGGGCAGCACATGGGTGTGGATGGTGCTTTATGAGTAGCACGGATGTTTTGGGCACAGGCTAACTGAGAAGATAGTTAGTAGTGTGGCTCACTTAACACCACCTCGATGAGCGGCAGTAAATGACACCCGCACACCGGTTAGCGCAGTGTGGCACATTAACCTCACACTAACAGCAGGGGGATAGAGGCACATGCCCCCAAGTTAGCATGGGTGTCTGCTAACATTTGGGCCTCAACATGCACTACTGGCTTGTTGCTTAATAAACACAAATGAGCCCAGAATTTATTGTGCTCTTTTTTTTTTTTTTTTCCCCTCGGGCAGTCCATGACCCCAGATTAGGGTCGCTGACCCTGCAGGAGGAGGTATAGTACCCACAGTCACTGTGAGCGACTCCTGGCTAGAATCCTGCAGAAATTTGTATTGGAGAGGGAGCATCCTCCCAGATTTCTTGTTTCTCTTGGGGAATCGAATTGGCCATGAAGTGGGGGAAATGGCAGAATTTCACTAGACAGTATGTCAGACTCCAGAGTGTGGTGGCCACCTACTCCCCCAAAAGTAATACGTATGCCTTTAAGAAAATGCAGAAGGCATTTTCAACCAAAATCCATACTTCAAGGAGAAATGTTCTTATCCTGCTGTAGAGTGTAGTAGCCATGTGATGCTTGCAGGATTTTCTCATAGCTTGGAGAAAATTGCTCACTGGACTTGCGTACCAAACTTGGAGGCTTTCAAAATCTAGAATGATCTAGGGACCCTAGAAGAGGTGAGAACCGTAGAGAGAGAGAGTCCCTGCTTGATAACTGTGTGACTGTGGAATTTAGTCTTGGTTACTTTCTGGAATTTGGTATATCAACATACATCCATTTTTTTGGCATTAACTGCATCTTATAATTCAGTAAGCAGTTTTGATTTTGGAATAAAACTTCCTGGTGCGGAGTGTCACTTTTATCCAATCCAAATTGAAATTCAAAGTGCTTTGTAGCTGAAGAACCTCAAAATTCAATGTCTGTTGAATGACCTTTGATAAATTCAGTGTGAGTAGAATTGAGAGTTCATGGGGATCAGCAAATATATAATGGGGTAATTTTAGAAAGCATGCTCTAAGTGAGGCATGTTCAACACACAAAGAATGGCCGTTACTAAATTGTACTGGGTATACAGGTGTAAAAAGATTTACGTGATTAGTGCCTAGGTGCCCATGAGCATAATTTGGGCAGTGCTGGGGGTGGAGTTGTGATCAATGTTCCCACTAAGCTGTGCCGAGTCCTCCGCCGGCATTCCTGCCGGTGGGGGGAAATGCAAAGCGATTTGTGTGTGCACTCGCATATTTTATAAAATGCACAAACATTTATACCTTTTGGAGCAGGTGTAAATTTCTGCACTAATGGGAATAGTTCTGGGAGTTTATTTTATGAAGGCGCACAACCACTTGTGCTGTCGTTTATAAAATGGTCATGAGACAGGTGCGTATTTGAACATCTTTATAGGCACCCTCTTATGAAATTACCCATTATATTTGTATCTTTATTTTTTTAAATCCCTTATTTTTTCTCTTTTGCTTGTAATGGTTTCTGTCATTCCCTCTCTCTTCTGTATTCCTCCTCTTTAGTCTCGCTCCCTTCTTCTCTGTGCTCAGTGTATCAGGAATGGAGCTGTGACTCCTTCAGTCCACTTGATGTTTCCTTGCCAGCAGGGAGAGTGCAGCGCAGTAATCTTGGTAAGCGAGGCAGGGAGTGCCAGTGTTTCAGGGGGATATCAAATGCTGCAAGGAATACCATTCTACTGCCTCTACATAGGGGAAGGTGGGGCACCGATTTATAGGTTTCATGAGGGTGCCAGAAACCTTAGCTCCTTCCCTGCTTGCCCGACACCTTGTGGTGGTGGATGCCAGTCATGTGCCTCTGTGCACGGTGCGCAGGAAGAGAAGCAGAGCTGAGAACTAAGTCTGCTGATGTGATTCACGTTTCTATCTCTGTGCTTCTCTCCTGTCCATCATTGGCATTCCTTTCTATATGTGTTTATAATTTGGTTTTATTTTTGTAAGCCGCTCTGCAGTCCCTCACTAAGGGTGGTATATCCAAGCCTAATAAATGAAATGAACATGCAAGCCCACTGGTATGCTCTACAAACGTTCTCACAATGCAAGATAAAACTCCCATGCTCTCAAGCAGGCCTAGGTGCTGCTGGCAAGGCAAGTGGCTGGCTCCATGTAATTCAAAAAGCCATCTATGTATTAAAGGCAAGACAAGGCAGACACTCTTATGTAAATCATAACAAATCTTATTGTAGAGGTCATTTAGATGGCCTGGCAGCAGTGCGACCTGGATTTGATCCTTGAGCGTAACTTTTGATGCTTGCTTATTATTTATTTATTTAAACAGATTTCTATACCGCCTTTTCCTACAATCAAGGCGGTCTACACAGCAAACAATCAAGATACAGTGTCTAGTGTGTGCATGCATTGAGCAGTGAGTGTGTGTATATGTAGATGGACATTTATTCTTGGTGAGCTATTTACAACGTGGGCTATTTACAAAACTATTGTGATGAGGAAGCCTCTAGTGAGCATATGGAAGTAGAAGAAAAGAATGATTTTACCTTTAAGAAAAGTGACATCCCTGCAGTACACACATTTCAACGTTTGCCAAAAGAAAGCAAGCACAGAGAAACTGAAGCTAGGCTGCCACACCCAAGCTCTGCTGACGTAGTAGCAAGCTTGGAACCTAATTACAGACACCTGTCCAGAGAGGCAGAGACACGGCTCAGAGAGCAGGAATATAAACCCTGGCTAGAGAGAGAGTCAGGAGGACGAGAAGGACAAGGAAGCAGGAAGAGCTTTCTGGTTAAATTTAGAACCCAGCAGAGAGCTTGTAGTTTAAATTTCATAAGAGCTATAATTTAAATCAAATCAGAATTTAGCTTACCTCAGCAGCACAAGACAGGGTACTGTGTAGCAGCCCTCTTTTAATAAGTGTTATTTCCCTCCCTCCCCTGGGATAATCGTAGCTTTATAGGTACTTACACATCTTCAAAGACAGGAGGTGCTTTCAGGTGAAGCTCATTACCCAAATCAGTCATACACTAAGGACCTGAGATTAATTAAGCTTCAGGTGAACAAGGTATCTTAAACGTATTAGGTACAGTTTTATTGGTATAAATACCCATAGCAACCCCTAGTAAGAAAGAACTTAAAGATCTAGACACAAACTTAAAACTAAGATGCAGACAGCAGTCCAGCAGCGGGATGGGGGCTTTCCAGTCTTTTGCATTGAGTGTCACATGTATGATTTTCTCCCAGTTGGTTAGAGGTCTTACGTGTGCACTAGGTGCAAGGAGCTCTTTGCTCTCAGGGAACAAGTCCGTTCTCTAGAGGCTAAAGTAGCAGACTTGGAAAACATAAGACAGACAGATAGGTACATAGACGAGACCTACAGGGATATAGTCCTGAAGTCCCACCTCCAGTCTGGCAGCACCCCTGTTGCCATGGAGGAGAGAGGTCACGTGACAGGAAAGCATCACCCTGGTGTGGCAGGAAGTGATCCTGTAACTAGGACCTGTCCTCCAGGTGATGTAAAACCCTCTCGCACCGAGGAAGTTTCTCCAGGGCCATGTGCCCATGAGGGAAGGGTTAGGACAGCCGTTATAGTTGGTGATTCGATCATTAGGCATGTAGATAGCTGGGTGGCTGGTGGACGTGAGGATCGCCTGGTAACATGCCTGCCTGGTGCGAAGGTAGTGGACCTCACGCGCCACCTAGATAAGGTCTTAGATAGTGCTGGGGAGGAGTCTGCTGTCTTGGTACATGTCGGTACCAATGACATAGGAAAATGTGGTAGGGAGGTTCTGGAGGCAAAATTTAGGCTTTTAGGTAGGAAGTTGAAATCCAGAACTTCCATGGTAGCATTCTCCGAAATGCTTCCTGTTCCACGCGCAGGACCCAATAGGCAGGCAGAGCTCCGGAGTCTCAATGCGTGGATGAGACAATGGTGCAGAGATGAGGGTTTTGTATTTGTTAGGAACTGGGGAACATTCTGGGGAAAGGAGGGGCTCTTCCGAAGGGATGGGCTTCACCTTAACCGGGATGGAACCAGGCTGCTGGCATTAACCTTTAAAAAGGAGATAGAGCAGCTTTTAAACTAGATATTAGGGGAAAGCCGACAGTCGCCCAAGAGCGGATGGTTCGGAAGAATGTATCCTTGAAGGATACTACCAAAAGCAGAGAGGTTCCACATAAGAGTAAAGTAGCCCAAATGCCCTCAATTATGGAGCAGACAGAGCTTAAAGATCCCAATTTACCCATGTCTAACAATAGCCAAATTAACATGAATAAAATACATTCTCTAAAATGCTTGTATGCAAATGCTAGAAGTCTAAAGAATAAGATGGGAGATTTAGAATATATAGCACTAAATGAAAGGTTAGATATGATTGGAATATCAGAGACATGGTGGAAGGAGGACAACCAGTGGGACACTGTGATACCTGGGTACAAACTATATCATTATGATAGAGCTGATCAAATTGGTGGAGGGGTTGCGCTCTATGTTAGAGAGGGCATTGACTCAGAAAGGATTAAAGTTTTGCAGGAAACAAAATCTGCTGTAGAATATATATGGATTGAAATTCCATATAAAAGGGGGAAGGCAATGGCAGTGGGGGTGTACTATCGAGCGCCTGGCCAGAATGACCAAATGGATGATGAAATGCTCAAAGAAATCAAGGAAGCTAACAAAAGTTACAGCGCAGTAATAATAATGGGTGATTTCAATTACCCAGGTATCGACTGGGTCAGTGTCACGTCAGGACATGCTAGGGAGATAAAGTTCCTAGATGAAATAAATGACTGCTTCTTGGAGCAGCTGGTTCATGAACCGACCAGAGGGGAAGCCATATTAGACCTAGTCCTTAGTGGAACACCAGATCTAGTGCAAGAGATAAGGGTGTTGGGGCCACTTGGCAATAGTGATCATAGCATGATCGCCTTTGATTTAATTAGTGGAGGAGGGATAGTAAGGAAATCCACAGTACTACCTTTTAACTTTCGAAAGGGAGACTATGATAAAATGAGGAAAACAGTTAAGAAAAAACTAAAAGGAGCAGTTGCAAAGGTTAAAGACGTACATCAAGCTTGGGTGTTGTTGAAAAATACTATCTTGGAAGCCCAGACCAGCTGTATTCCACGCTTTAAGAAAAGTGGAAGGAAGTCCAAAAAACTGCCAGCAAGGTTTAAAGGTGAGGTCAGAGGCTGTTGCCAAAAAAAGCATCTTTCAGGAAATGGAAAAAAGAGCCAGACGACGAAACCTGGAAACAGCACAAGCACTGGCAAGTCAAATGCAAGGCATTGATAAGGCAGGCAAAGAGAGAATTTGAGAAGAAGCTTGCTGCGGAAGCAAAAACGCGAAATAAAGACCTTTTCAAGTACATTCGTAGCAAAAAACCTGTGAGAGAGTCAGTTGGTCCATTAGATGATAAAGGGGTTAAAGGAGCACTAAGAGGCGACAAGGCGATAGCGGAGAGACTGAATGAATTTTTTGCTTCGGTCTTTACTGAGGAAGATGTAGGGATGTTACCCATGACTGAAGTGGTATTTAAAGGTGCGGAAGAATTGAAGGAAATATCGATACATCGGGAAGATGTCTTACAACTATTAGATAAACTGAAGAGTAGCAAATCACCTGGGCCGGATGGTATACTTCCAAGGGTGTTGAAAGAACTGAAATATGAGATTGCAGACCTGCTATCAGTAATCTGTGAACTATCATTAAAATCATCTCTAATACCTGAAGATTGGAGGATCGCTAATGTACTATTGTGGATCAGGAACTGGGTAAAAGATAGAAAGCAGAGGGTAGGGCTAAATGGCCAATTTTCCCAATGGAGAAAGGTGAATAGTGGTGTACCCCAGGGATCTGTGTTGGGTCCGCTGCTTTTTGACATATTCATAAATGACCTGGAAAGTGGAATAACGAGTGAGGTTATCAAATTTGCAGATGACACAAAACTATTTAAAGTTGTTAAAACCCAAGAGGAGTGTGAAAAATTGCAAGAGGATCTTGATAAATTGGAAGACTGGGCATCAAAATGACAGATGAAATTTAATGTGGACAAGTGCAAGGTTATGCACCTAGGGAAGAACAACCCAAACTATGGTTACACGATGCAAGGTTCCACATTAGGAACCCACCACCCAGGAAAAAGATTTAGGCGTCATTGTGGATACCATGTTAAAACCCTCGGCCCAGTGTGCAGCAGCGGCCAAGAGAGCAAATAGAATGCTAGGTATGATAAGGAAAGGGAAATAAAACTAAAGATATTATAATGCCTCTATATCGTTCCATGGTGAGACCGCACCTTGAATATTGTGTGCAATTCTGGTCGCCGTATCTTAAAAAGGATATAGCGATTTTAGAAAAGGTTCAGAGAAGAGCCACCAAAATGGTAAAGGGGATGGAAGGATACTACTATGAAGAAAGGCTAAAAGGTTTAGGGCTCTTTAACCTGGAAAAGAGACAGCTGAGGGGAGATATGATAGAAGTCTATAAATTAATGAACGGAGTGGAATGGGTAAACGTAGATCGATTGTTTACGTTATCAGAATATCGAAAGACTAGGGGACATGCAATGAAGCTACAGGGTAAACTATTTAAGACTAATAAAAGAAAATATTTTTTCACTCAACGTGTAATCAAACTCTGGAATTTGTTACCGGAGGATGTAGTAAAAGCTGTTAGTGTAGCTGGGTTTAAAAAAGGTTTGGACAAGTTCCTGGAGGAAAGGTCCATAAACCATTATTAAGAAGTGACCGAAGATATCAATGCTTGACCCAGTACAAGCATTGCAGAACCTGTGTCTTTTGGGGAAACTGCTAGGTACATATGACCTAGATTGGCCACTGTTGGAAACAGAATACTGGGCTTGATGGACCTTGGTCTGACCCAGTATGGCATATCTTATGTTCTTATGTTCTTAACAAGGAAGAGACAGGAGAACCGCGGCGACAGCACACGAGAGGGAACACAGGAGGAGACACAGCTGGAGAAGTGGAGGTGAAGCAATCAGAGCAGAAGGGGAGAAGAGAAACCTTCAAACCCCAGTGCCGGATAGAAAGTTTCAGAGAGTTCAGAGGTGGGAGCCCAGGACGCAGTCCAAGAGTCTACAAAGCCTAGCCTGGAACAGGGAACCGGGGCAGAGCTCCAGGGAGGAACTCCAACAAGGGAACCAGAGACTGCTTCCCCATAGCTGGAGAGAGATTGCTGAACAGAGCCAGAGAGGAGTCTCCACAACCTCAGATACCTGTAATCCCTATCACATAGAGCTGTGCTCAAAGGAGACACAGAACCTCTTAGGGAGGAGTTACCCTAAGACATATGATAGTAGCTTGAAGCAAAACACTGCAGTTCAAGAGTTGGAGGAAATGCAAGTGGACTGTAATGAGAATGATTCATTATCATCTGAAGTACCTATGGACTGTACGTTGTGTTTAGCTGATGACATTGAATCCATTTGCTAGTGTATATTGGAGAGCTGAGGGAAGACAAAGGAAAAGAGAATATTTTTCTTTGTTGAAGGAAGCTGCTATGTTTTTCTTTCTGTTAAGCAGTTACACTTTTGAGTAAAGAATGTGAAGCTCAGCCAGCATACTTGTGTAAATAACCTTGAGCGAGCAACTGAAGAATTATCCTGATGCAATCTGCATTGAACCTTTTTGTTTGGGGGAATAAATTTTGTCATCTTTGCCTTTACCACTGGTTTCACTACTATTTCTTCTTAGAAGGCAAAAGAACTACCACTCCCAGCAGGCTTAGCTGGAACAAAATAGTTTATACCACCTTCTATAAGGAGAACATAATGGCAACCCTAACCCTCTTAGCCTAAGTCGGAGGGCTAGAGCATGACATTATGTACATCAGGATTTTAACACTAAATCATGTCACTAGGGTGGGGTGTTGAGTTGGGGTATTGTCTGTTGCACTGTTTAAGTGACGTCACCATAGTGCTCTATGAAGAGGGTCGTCTTTAACAGTTTCCTAAAGTCCTTAATGTCTGTTGACCGTAGTTCATCAGGGAGGACGTTCCAGATTGTTGGTGCTGCCTTTGATAATGCTCGTTTTTCGGTGTCCTTGCGTACCTTGTTGATGTCTTTAGGTGTGTTGACACGGTTGGATGTGCCTCTCCTCCTCGGTCTTGTGCTGCTGTCGGGTTGTATGAGTGGGTGTAGGCTGAAAGCTGACGACTGTTGCTTGATTTTGAATATGTTTATGATTGCCTTGTATCTGATGCGGGAGCTGATTGGTAGTCAGTGGAGATCTTTTAGGGTAGGTGTGATGTGTTCTTGTCTTGTGGTGCCGGTTATTATGCGAGCTGCTGTGTTTTGGGCTAGTTGCAGTGGCCTGAGTCTGTTTTGTTAGGCCAAGATAGATTGGGTTGCAGAAGTCTAGGATTGGGGTTATTAGTGCCTGACAGACTGTGCGGAAGTGTTCCTGAGAGAGGAGGGGTTTGAGGCGTCGGACTAGTCTCATCCTGTGGTATGCATTTTTGGTGGTTCTGCTGATGTGGGACTGAAGGTTCAGTTCTTTATCCAGGGTCACTCCGAAGTATTTCACTTCTGGTTGTATGGGTATGGTTGTGTTGTCTATCTTGATGTTGCGAGGAGGGATGAAGTTGGGGTTTCGTGTGATGATTAGAGCCTTGGTCTTGCTGTAGTTTATGTTCAAGTTGTTGTGTTGAAACCAGTTGTTCATGTGCATGAGACATTCTGTTATCTTGGTGTAGTCTGGGTTGTTGAGGGTGAGTGGTGTGTATATCATTATGTCGTCCGCATAGATTGTGTATTTTATCCCGTGTTCTTTTATGATGCTGCATATTGGCTGGATGTAAAGGTTAAATAATAGTGCTGATAGGGAGGATCCTTGAGGTACGCCTTGCATGACCTTTTATGGGTCGGGATGTGTTAGGACCGATCTTGACCTGTATCTGTCTGTCCATTAAGTAGGAGTGGAACCATCTCAGTGTTGCTCCGTGTAATCTGATGTTCTGTAGTCTTGCTAGTAGGGTCCCGTGGTCCACTGTGTCGAATGCTTGGGTTTTGCTGGGGGTGCTAGATAGGGACAATATTCAGAAACCTCAAAGTGGGATGTGGGGGGAGAGAGAATCGTAGCCACTGCACAGTAGCAGCTAGAACTGTAGTATGTGTACTGGAGGTTGGAAGGGGGCACCATGCTCTGTGACTCCTGGTCAGGGACTGTTGCTGTGATAGCATGGCCAAACAGAAAGGCAGAGGAGGAATGAAATGTGTGAATTGTATCATAAACCCAGTTAGAACTGACTTTACATGAGCTGGAAGCCCAAAGGCCCTGGAAGAATTAGCTGTTAAAAAAAATTCATTTAGTATGCAATAAAAGTATTTTACTATTAATAATTTGCACAGTGGACAGCCTTTTAATTGCTTTTTATACTGTCTTCCGTGCATACAAGAGATTTGCTGTTTAAAGGAGATAACATACATGAGCGTGAGTGTGACTCACTGCAGTAATAGCAGTCTTAATCCGACACAAGACAGTACTGGGATATATAAGCAGAATTTCAGTTGCACTCTTGAGTATTAGTTCAGCTTTTTATTTACAGACAAGAGACAATAGCCCTTTTTACTCTACCATCCCAACAAAAGTTGGAAAGAATTATACAAAAGGGATCAAGAATGGGAATTGGATGAAACTTGGCATGTGGAGAAAACTGGCAAAATGATGCATCATATTTGAAAATGGACCAGATATGACTGGGGGCTCCAGAGAAATCAGCCTGTAATACGAGCCCAGTTCCATGGCTGCTCTTCTGACATTGTCATTGAATACCCAAAATGTCCATTTTTAACACATGAATATCAGCATGTCAAAGGTGGACACTTTGCAACTTCATTAATGATATTGAAAGACAACCATAGAGTTAAGTGCTAGCAGCCCAGAGGTAATGTAATTTTTTCAATGCCAGGTAGGCCATTTCCCCACCCCTGTTCCAGAGTGTGCGAGTACCTCGCTCTAGCCAAGAGTGGGACTAGCTACAGACTCTAGTGCAGGAACCTATAAGCTCTCCACCAAGAGATCAAGGGACGGGAAAGCAAAGATGTTTACAGTACATTATTCGTATCCTAAGGTCAAAGAGAAGCAGGAGTGAGAATTTCCCAACTGGAAGATAGTTCTTGCTCTAGTAATTTTCAGAAAACAGAAGTATCCTTAAAATGATAGCAGAAAAAGACCAGATTGGCCCATCCAGTCTGCTCGGTAGAGATTCTTCCACTTTGGGGAGATGAGCATGCAAATTTTCATTCTCAAACCAACACCAGCTTCACCCCCTTCCTCCTATGTCTCTCCTGAATTTCAATCCCTTTAAAGATCTTAGATCTCTTATGCAGGTACTTGTGCTTTCAAAGATGGATTATTGTAATTCTAATTTGCTGCTTTGTGTAATATAGTTAATCCAATATGCAGCTGCCTGTATGATCACCAGTTGTATTTATTTATATTTATTTATTTGAGGTTTTTTTTTATACCGCGCTCTTTAAAATCAGCTCGGTTTAGGAGGGAACTTCAGTATAAAGCCTTAACTCGTGTACACTTTTCCCCCCGACGGGCCCTACGGAGTCATGTCACTCAGGATGGGTCCTGCCCTCGATGTTCCGAACCCCTGGCGGATTTAGCCCACATGTGGTGGACCTGTAGGCGCATCCGCCCATATTGGGCACGTATCAGTAATTGTATAGTGGGGTTGTTGCAACAGCGTTTCCCGTGGACGGGGTCTTTGGTAATATTGGATCAACCACACCTGTCTTGTCCCAGTGGGCGGGGGGCGCGGCTTCTCGTGCGCAAAGCGTGCTTGGTGGGGAAAGGCCCAATTCTCCGTAGATGGCGAGAGCGGCTCCCGCCGACCTTCCTGGAATGGCGCAATAGTTTTCACCAATTGATGCTGGCAGAACGCTGGAGAGCACGGAGCCATGTTAAACGATGGGCCACTTTTATGCTAATTTGGGAACCTTATATTCAGAATTTGGGGCCCTATTGCCAAAATGAAATAGTTAACGTGGGTCTCTAGAATGTTAGAGCACACGTGGGGGCGCCCGTGGGGATGGAGCGGGCGACTCTTCCTCCTGGGAACGAAGCTGGCTGGTGTGCTGTGGATGGAGATGGCGAGGGGTTGGGGAGGGTGGGGAGGGGGGTGAGGGTTTTTCTTTTTTTTTTTTCCCTATTATGTTTAGTGGGGGGGGGGGGGGATAGGAGAAGCAAATAAAAATGTAAAACACTGGTTTCTTCATAAGGCACGGTTTGTTTGCTGTCTTTGAAAATTGCACATGTAATTCACCCTGCGGCAGGGATAACAGTACACCCGGCCGGGGGTTCTTTGCCTGATACTGTGTTCATTGTTATTTGTTGATGATCTATAAATAAAGTTTAAAAAAAAAAAAACAGATTTGTACAGTGCGGTGTGGCGGCATCCGCACTGTACTTACAAAGAACAGGGATTACAACTTGGCTAATTGGTGAAACTATGTACAGGCTACTCAGTAACAGGTTACTCAGTTAAGTAACTATATACAGGCGCGACAGTCGGGCCAGTGGGGGGAGGGGGGGCGGCGACATGGCTGCTTGGTGGCTATTTACAACAAATTGTGTGCTATATACAAGACTGTGAATTATTTACAAATTGTGTGCCATATACAGTTGTATAACAGGTGTCTGGAAGCATTAATGGGCGGGGCTGGAACTGCTTGTAGTTACTGATATTATAATACTCCAACTTTATGTAGTTTTCATTCACTGTTGGCTGCTTGGAGAATTCAGTTTAAAACTGTTAAGCTGATCCACCCAGGACCAACCATTAGGCAGAACTAGACGGTTGCCTAGGGTGGAAGCTTCTGCAGGGCATTAAAGAGCAGCAGCAGTCAAAGCAAAACAGTAGATCCTGACAACCACACAACCTCCAAAGCACCACCAGCAGGCTTGTTTTGGGAGGGGCAGTGTTTCAGTGATCATGATTGCTCAGGAATCTTGGTGGGGGAGGGGGCATAAGACTGAAGATTTGTCTAGGCTAGGGCAAGCATGTCCAACTTCGAATAGGTCGTGATCTACATTTTCTGGCAAAAAATGCCAGTGATCTACCACCATGAAAATTACGTTTCAAATTAGTTTCAAATTAAATTTTAACCCAATAAAGTTGTAGGATTTCCCCCCCCCCCCCATTTTTAATGAACCTTTTGTCATTTACTTGGATGTGATCAGCTGATAAGCAAATTAAGCAAAACAAAACAGAGACGAAGATCCAGTAAGAACTGTGAGGGGAAATGGAAAGTACATTTTTTTCTTAAAGTTTTGAGTAATAACTTTCTTTAACTGTCTTAATTAATAACTTTCTTTAACTTTTATTGAGTAATTTGTGTTAAATTTAGGTCTAGTATTGATCCAGGCTGATCTTCCACAATCTTTAATATTTCGCTCTTGCTCATTAGTGAGACGTCTGAGCCTGCATTTCATCCACCAGCTTTTTGAAGGTGGGTGAATATTGTGTGAGGGCCAGTCTCGGGGAATCCTGGAGATGTTCATCTGTCATGTTGGAACGTTGTGTACTCTTTGTCATTTTCAGATGGGAAAACGCAGATTCACACAAATAAGCTGAACTGAAACAGGAGTGTACAGCTTCACTGCATCTTCTCAAGTTGGGAAATACAGTCAAACCTCGGTTTTCATTTGCCCCGGTTTTCATACGCTTCGGTTTTCAACGTCTTTTTTGACTGAGATTTTGTCCCGGTTTTCATACATCGCTTCGGTTTTCAACGTCTTTTGACTGAGATTTTGTCCCGGTTCTCGTACATCGCCTCGGTTTTCGTAAAGTACAGTACTGTAAATACATACACCCTCGTGCTGCACACCATTCTGTATACACTGCCAGAACACCTGCCCGGTCCCGGCAGCACTGCCCCCCAGACTCACCGATCGCCAGCGTGATGAGAAGCAAAAGCCAGCTGAGCACGTAAATGAAACACATCCTCGAGCCTTGTCAGAGTCAGAGAGGCAAGGATTGCGCAGAGAGGAAGGCCCCGATCTCGTCCACCGCCTGCCCGTTCTCTGGAGCACCCCCTCAGGCTCGGAGATAGCAGGGAAGAAAAGCTGTCAACGTAAGCAGGAGATGTTGCATGAATGTGGGAGGCAGTTCTTTCTCTTGCATGGTACGTCTGAAGCTATATCATTAAGATTTTCTGCCATTCTGAAGCATTGAGCAGATAATGTAAAGGTATTTTAATGGGCTGAATCCAATGTGATTCCGAAGAGAGCTGGGCACAGCAGCTTGTCAGGGGTGGCTAAGGCCAGATGTTAACATACTGTACTGTACAGTACTGAACTTAGCTTGCTTTCAGTGATGTTAAATGTTCATTTATCCATTTCATTAGTCGTTTATATTTATTTCTCATTGTTTTCTGTATGTAAAAATATAGTTATTCTCTATAAAATGTATTTTTGTGAATATTTTGGGGTGTCTGGAACGGATTAATTGGATTTACATTATTTCTTATGGGAAATATTGCTTCAGTTTTCATACGTTTCGGTTTTAGTCAGACTTTTTCGAACGGATTAATCATGAAAACCGAGGTTTGACTGTATATCTCTAGGCACTAGCTTCCAGAACGATTCTTGCTCAGCACGGGTCTTGAGAAAAATGTCATTTTTAAGGGTTAATATTTAGTTTTCAAGAGATGGCTTGTTCAATGAGTAATTTTTACTGATAGCAGCTGCAGTTTCTTTAATGTCTGCATCTACTTTGAATGGGTATGACAAGTACTCCACAACTGTTCCAATTTTTTGGAAGTCACAGAATCTATTTTCGAATTCCTGGATAACAGAACAGATTTCTGTCACATACTTCTCATTCTGAAAAACAAAATTTGGATATTGTCCCAGATAGTCCTGCGTATTAGGAAAATGATCAAAAGTGTTTTCAAGGTCAGTCATCATTAGCTCAAATTTGCTCTTGTAGGATGAAACTGTACTCATCATCTCGCCAATGCATTTTACCTTGTCGTTCAAGGTTCATATCACTGTAAAGTCAGTGAGAAATGCCAGATCACATAACCACTCCTCATCTTCCAACTCTGCTTAGTCATCTCCCCTCTCCTTCAAAAAACGTCTTATTTCATTCAGCAAATCACGAACTCTTTGCAGAAATTTGTGCCTACTTATCATTTTGCACACAGATGTAAGGTGGCTTTCCGCTGCCCCTTCATCAAGAGTAAGATTGAAAAGCTGCCTTTGAAGTGATCTTCCACAAACTGAATTTACAATTTTGAAAGTGATGTCCATGACGGTCTTTGTATTGAATCTCTTGCTTGCCAAAACTTGTTGGTGAATGATGCAGTGGTAAGAGAGGAAATCTGGGACGTCGTCATGCTGTCTACAGAGGGCTATGAAACCGTTAACCTCACCTGTCATTGCTCTTGCTCCATCAGTATTGATGGCAACAAGTCTATGCAATGGAAGATTACACTTTGTCACAAAAGAATGGAAAGAACTGAATATTTCCTGACTGGTAGTTCTCCCTTTTAAAGAAGTCATTTCAAGCAGTTCTTCTTTAACACTGAAGTCTTCAAAAACCATCCGGATAAAGACTAGTAACTGGGCTATGCCTCTTACGTCTGTAGATTCATCCAATTGGAATGAGAAAGCAACACAATTTGAAACATCCTCCAACAATTGTTCAGTTGTGTCTCCACACATCTTTTCTATTCACTGCATGATGGTGTTTCTTGACAATTGTACATCTTGAATAGCAGCTATGATCTCTCTCTTATTTTTAAATCCTTCGAAAAGATTGTCAGCTGCTTCAAGAAAACAATCTTTTACAAATTCTCTTTCAGTGAAAGGTTTGCATTTCTTTGCAATCAGGTTGCTGACCTTGAAGGATGCTATGGCTGCATTGACTGAATGTGACCTTGGCTTCGCCATCAACTGTTGCTGAGTAGCCAATTTAAGTTCTTTGAGCTTCAGTTTACAAATTTCACTTTTGGGTGGAAAATCAGCATCAAACCTACTGCTATGCAGAGCCTTATAATGACGTTCCAGATTACCCTTTTTGGGCAAGGATACTGGGGCGTTACAAATTAGACAACAACACTTGTCTTTCACCATGATGAAGAAGTAGTCCATTTCCCATTCATCATGAAAGTGGTAGGTTTTAAGAACATAAGAACATAAGATATGCCATACTGGGTCAGACCAAGGTCCATCAAGCCCAGTATCCTGTTTCCAACAGTGGCCAATCTAGGTCATACGTACCTAGCAGTTTCCCCAAAAGACACAGGTTCCGCAATGCTTGTACTGGGTCAAGCATTGATATCCTGGGTCCCTTCTTAATAATGGTTTATGGACCTTTCCTCCAGGAACTTGTCCAAACCTTTTTTAAACCCAGCTACACTAACAGCCTTTACCACATCCTCCGGTAACAAATTCCAGAGTTTGATTACACGTTGAGTAAAAAAATATTTTCTTTTATTAGTCTTAAATAGTTTACCCTGTAGCTTCATTGCATGTCCCCTAGTCTTTCTATATTCTGATAACGTAAACAATCAATCTACGTTTACCCGTTCCACTCTGTTCAGTAATTTATAGACTTCTATCATATCTCCCCTCAGCCGTCTCTTTTCCAGGTTAAAGAGCCCTAACCTTTTTAGCCTTTCTTCATAGGAGTGCTTGTGATAGAATGGTGGTCAATCTAACAGCCTTATTTGTATATGTTTAGGAGGTCAGTATAGAGCCCCCTGGGTATTGACAATGCATTGGAAAATCAGCATACCTCATCTTTCTTCATTGAAGCTAATGTGTAACTTAAAAATGGACTTGCTCTGGGCCTGGAAGAGAAGCTCGTATCTGGGCACTTCCTGCTCTCTCCTGTGCTTTTAAAACAGTCATTCGTTCTTTGTGTTTTGTCCCCTTCTACTCTCCCATTCAGTTTTTGAATTTCTAGGACTTTTTGTATTATGAAAACAGTAAGCAGCCAGTTGGTTGTCTAAGTGACTTGCATCCTGATGAGAGCAGAAAACACATGCATTATCATCGTGATTTGCCTTATTGCCTATAAGATGTTTACCAGAAGGACCGCGCTGGTTGGCTTTTTCCCCCCTCCTCCTCGGTTTCTGTAGCTTTTGTGTCACACAAATGATTTCTTGGCATGTGTGAATGTGGCCCGCATGCAGTCAAGCATGTTGACTTGGTTGGTCTGTGCTGCCGTTGAAATTCCATAAAAAAAAATTAAATGCTAAACATTTTATAATACTCAGAAATGGGAGACACAAGTGAGCAAAGCTATCATTACAGTGAAAGACAACACAGAAGGAAGAGCCTGTAATTTTGTTTGAATGGTAGGGATGGTGTGAAAACTGGAGGCAAAACCAGGAAAGGCGTTCTTAACAGTTGGTGTCAAGAGGTGTATTTTGAAAAGTTTTGGTAGCTGTGCTGGATCCTTCCCCTAAATCTGCTCTAACCCATAGTCTTAAGTCTTGTGCTGTCATTGCAAATGTTTGATCAGCTCTGCCCTGCTGCTGCTTTCTTTTTCTTTTCTTTATTGAAAAAAGAAAACTATTAGAATCACAAAGAAACAGCAGTATTATAGCTTTTGCTGTTCCATTTCAATTTTAGTAGTTGCCAGTAGTTTCTTGACAAATTTGGCACGCATCTCTTTTGGTTTTCCAGTGGCATTATAATAATTATGTTGTGGAATAATGTGAAGGACTTTTCTACCCCATTCTCAGTTTGTATAAAGTCTAAAAGCATAAGATTAAACACTCAAAGGCAAAAAAAAAAAAAAGATACGGCGACCAGAATTGCACACAATATTCAAGGTGCAGTCTCACCATGGAATGATATAGAGGCATTATAATATCTTTTGTTTTATTTTCCATTCCTTTCCTTATGATACCTAGCATTCTATTTGCTCTCTTGGCTGCCGCTGCACACTGGGCTGAGGGTTTTAACATGTTATCCACAATGATGCCTAAATCTTTTTCCTGGGTGGTGGTTCCTAATGTGGAACCTTGCATTGTGTAACCATAGTTTGGGTTGTTCTTCCCTAGGTGCATAACTTTGCACTTGTCCACATTAAATTTCATCTGCCATTTTGATGCCCAGTCTTCTAATTTATCAAGATCCTCTTGCAATTTTTCCACAATCCTTTTGGGTTTTAACAACTTTAAATAGTTTTGTGTCAGCTGCAAATTTGATAACCTCACTTGTTATTCCACTTTCCAGGTCATTTATGAATATGTCAAAAAGCAGCGGACCCAGCACAGATCCCTGGGGTACACCACTATTCACCTTTCTCCATTGGGAAAATTGGCCATTTAGCCCAACCCTCTGCTTTCTATCTTTTAACCAGTTGTTGATCCACAGCAGTACACTGCCTCCTTTCCCATGACCCTTTAGTTTTGCCAAAAGTCTCTGATGAGGGACCTTGTCAAAGGCTTTCTGAAAGTCCAGATACACTATATCAACCGACTCACCTTTGTCCACCTGTTTATTTACACTTTCAAAAAAACACAACAGATTAGTAAGACAATCTAAAACCATGTTGGCTGTCTCCCATTAGGCCATGACTATCTACATGCTGAGTAATTTTATTCTTTATGATGGTTTCTACCATTTTTCCAGGTACTGACGTGAGGCTCACCGGTCTGTAGTTTCCCGGATCACCCCTGGAACCCTTTTTAAAAATTGGTGTTACATTGGCGATCCTCCAATCTTCAGGTATTAGAGATGATTTTAATGATAGTTCACAGATTACTAATAGCAGGTCTGCAATCTCATATTTCAGTTCTTTCAACACCCTTGGATGTATACCATTCGGCCCAGGTGATTTGCTACTCTTCAGTTTATCTAATAGTTGTAATACATCTTCTCGATGTATCGATATTTCCTTCAATTCTTCCGCACCTTTAAATACCACTTCAGTCATGGGTAACATCCCTACATCTTCCTCAGTAAAGACCGAAGCAAAGAATTCATTCAGTCTCTCCGCTATCGCCTTGTCGCCTCTTAGGGGCATGTTTACTAAACCGTCTTAATGTGCGGTCTGACACGTTATCGCACGATAAGGCGCCTTATCGCGCGATAATGGCATATTACTGTGCGATAAGGCGCCTTATCGCGCGCTAACATGCGCAGCGGCGCTCAGCGGCGCAAACGAGCGCTGAAGGTGGAGTAAAGGCTCCCTGAGGGCGGAGGAAGGCTCCCCAGGGGCGGAGAGAAGGGGTCAATGGGTGGAGAGTGGGAGGGGAGAGGCTCCCCGCACACTAACGATGTGAAATTCGAGGCTCAAAACTAACGCCAGTGAAACCCTGGCGTTAGAGCTGATTTAAAGGGAAGAGAAACCATTTCTGTCAGCAATGTACAGCAAAATCATGGAAACCTACAAAAAAGTGATGTGTGATTGTGCACGGAACAAAAGTGCAAATAAACATTGAAAATGACCCCAACAAAATATAAAAAAAACATAACCAAGCTGGGCAATAGTGATATTAATGGGAAACATCAAAAAGCACTCCCGAGAAGGTTCCAAAAAAAAGATATGAATTGTGGAAGGGTCTGCGCTCCGTCCCCATACAAGGTGAATGATCCCACAGTGCAATTGCGCTCATCAGGGTTTCCCTCTCCATTGGACAGGTTTCCTATGGGGTGCACATGTTCCACAACAGCAGGGCGGGCATGTCGGAATGGGCAACTGGACAGATGCTGGGAAAGGGGACGCAGAGGGCTGCAGACGGCACATGCTGTACTGCAACTGGGCCACAGTGCGGACTAGGGTGATGCCTAGGTGGCCCATAGGAATGCTGAAACAGTAGAGCAGCCAGACAGCAACTGATGAGGGCCCAGCATGGGCACGAGTGTGCTTCCCACAGTGTCACAGGGGATAGTACCCAGTAGGGACCCCAAGGGCACAGAACAGTGGCAGGCAGTGCTGGGGGGAAGTGTGGACACCTATGCAGGCACCCCTACCCCAGAACCCGCACCATAGGCAGCCGCCTACCCGCACACTGGATGGCCTGAGACTGCGCTCCACCAGCAGAAGGGCATGTCAGCAGAGTGGCAGAGGGGCACTGGTGGTGGAGGGGGCAGTGGCAGCTGCCCAGAGCAGACCGTGGCCTAACCCTGTGTAGGTGGGTGCCATGCACTGCAACAGACAGGCCCCGTCTGATGAACAGTCATGGTATCCCCAGGGAATGTACTGTCTCTGTGGCAACACGGTGGTGCAGTGCACACAGTGTGTTCAGGAGCAGAAGGTCACAGGTTCAAGTCCCAGCTGTGGTTCCTGCCAACCCAGCCCCATTTTTTACCCACTACTAAAACGTGCTAATACAGACAGAACCTTTATTGCAGATGATGTAAACATGCCCAAAACACCTACATTTTACCCTACAGAGCACAGACACCATAAACAGGCGCATTACCTAGAGCAGAGTCTCCCAAATGCAGTCCTGGAGGGCCAAACACCATTCAGGTTCCATGCTGCCTCTAATAAAGATGCCTGTGCTGCATATCTATGCACCACCCCAATGGTATGCAGATGTATCTCATGCATATTCATGAGGGACAGCATGAAAACCCGAACAGTGTTTGGCACACCAGGACTGGAGTTGGGAACTTCTGCCGTAAAGCAGCAGCCAACAGGGGCAGACACACCCACACCCACAGGCTCCATTAGCCAATGCCTCCTGGAGAGGCAGGACATTGGGCCCTGCGTGCATCTCCCAATAGTAGCACTTGCATACCTTAGCAATGCCACCCTAAACCTGGGAATACAGTACACAGCTATCAAAAGGTTGCTATGATTACTGGCAGCTAGCAATTCCTATGTTAAGCACAGTTTGCTGATTGAGCTCCATCATAGCAACCTTTCTGATGTCTGTGGAGTGTGCTTCAGGTCTGGTGTCTGACAGTGTTTACCACTTTGGGGAGTGACCCCCAACAGTATTGCGTACCATATCCATGCCTGCACTGTGCCCAGGATTGGTGTGGTGGCCAGGGCTGCTAAACACCTCTATAGTAGCACAATGCTGGCATAGGTGTGGGAGTGTGTGTCTGTCTATCCAGTGTGTGGTGGCTGCAAACACCCTCCACAGCCCACACTGCCAGCACTGTTGCCAGTATTGGCCTGCCAATGTGCATAATGAGGAGCAAGGTACCATGGGTATAGCCCGGACAGGGTGGCCTGGCCAGGATGCATCTGCACAGGGCATAGGGCACTGGCTGGGACATTGTAGTGCCCGGCCACCACCTGCACAGACAGGGTGGCCACAGCATGTTCTGCTGGGAGATCACTCTCACCCTGACTGAGCAGTGACCACGGCATGGCTAGGTTCCCCCATAGTGCTATATAGTATTTCTCTCATGTGATATTTATGGGTTCCGTTTTGGGGCCCAGTCACTGACTTATCTGCTTGGTGTGTATGCTGACATCCTAGTTCTGGGTGCACGCATTTCCACCAGGAACATGCACTATGGACTAGCTAGCAGACTGTCTGCAGCTGGTATGTGTCTTGATGGAACACCTTGCAGGGTGCAGCGGCTGAAGGTCTGCTGCAGGAGAATATCAGATAGTGGTGGGGTGCAGCTTAGCATATCCAGGCCTAATATCTGTCTGCTATTGCTTTATGGATGTGTACAGAGCTGCATTGACTGCCCTGTTGGGTGTCTGTTCCCCAGCAGGACTGGGGTTGATGGTCCCCTCTACTGCCACCATTGCAGGGAGGTAGAATGTGGATCTGTTGGTGGGAGACCCTGTTTACCACCCTCAGCCCCGGAGGAGGAGGAGGGTGGTGGTACATAATCCTCCTATGGGTCCATAAGGGCTAAACCTGACTGAGAAATACAGATATATCCAAGGTGTGTCTGCAGAAACTACCTATCTCACACATTAGCACTGCTGGGGACCTGCAGCATGACCTATCTCTGCTGTGGACCTGTTGCTGGGCGCCCCACCTCACCCTCAGGGTGAGTGCAGTACCTGCACAATGTGATGGTGTGTAGCTACTCTGTGCCAGTACCACACACGGTCAGTTCCCCCTACCAGGCCGAGGTGCTGTGGGGGTGCATACCCCATCTTGTTATCATCTGTAGACTGCTGATTTGCATGTGCAGTGCATCATGGGTATGGGTGGGTTAACCCTATCCTGGTGACCACAGCAGACTGTTTGTGTGGTGATGTGCAGTCCTTCTGCAGCCAGCCAGGGGTTTGCTAGCAGCTATGGAGCTGTAGCCCACTGGTTACTTCACTGCTTGTGGAGCCAGAGGTCATGGGTTCAAACCAACAGTGGGGTTATTTGATAGGGCTGTCCAAAGCATTGTCTTTTTTTAATGTACATTAGTGCTGCCAGCAAAACACCCTCAGGGTACTGTAACCATAAGGTGCCTCAGAAGGCGCCCTATAAAGGCGCCTTATAGGGCACCCTATAAAGTGCCTTCTGAGGCACCTTATGGTTACAGTCCATATAAGGTGCCTTATAAGGTGTCCTATGGAGCGCCTTATAGGGTGCCCTATAGGGGACATTATAGGGTGCCGTGGCGGACAGTGCACTTTATAATGTGCCCTATGGAGTGCCTTATAGGGTGCCTTCTGCGGCACCTTAGGTTACGGCACGTGAGGGTGTGTTTGCTGGCAGCAATAATTAAAATACACATAAAATGCCTCAGGAAATAATACTTACATGTCAAAGCTGATGCCTCAGCCAGCTTTATGCATTAGGCACACTGGGAGATCAAACTCATGACCCTTGTATCATCAGTCGGTGTATTAACCATTGTGCTACACTTCTGTTTCTATGTTGGATGTCTGTGTGCCTACATAAGATTACCGCGCGGTAACGTGCTTAGCGGCGCTTTGCACGATAATGTGCGCAGCAGCACACGTTATCGCACGCTAATCCCGTTTTGCTACTTTACACTGAAACGCCCACTCCTTATATTGGAGCCTGCACACTATCGCCGGGCGCACATTAAGACGGTTTAGTAAACATACCCCTTAGTGCCCCTTTAACTCCTCTATCGTCTAATGAACATAAGAACATAAGATATGCCATACTGGGTCAGACCAAGGTCCATCAAGCCCAGTATTCTGTTTCCAACAGTGGCCAATCTAGGTCATATGTACCTAGCAGTTTCCCCAAGGGACACAGGTTCCACAATGCTTGTATTGGTTCAAGCATTGATATCCTGGGTCCCTTCTTAATAATGGTTTATGGACCTTTCCTCCAGGAACTTGTCCAAACCTTTTTTAAACCCAGCTACACTAACAGCCTTTACTACATCCTTCGGTAACAAATTCCAGAGTTTGATTACACGTTGAGTGAAAAAATATTTTCTTTTATTAGTCTTAAATAGTTTACCATGTAGCTTCATTGCATGTCCCCTAGTCTTTCTATATTCTGATAAGGTAAACAATCGATCTACGTTTACCCGTTCCACTCCGTTCATTAATTTATAGACCTCTATCATATCTCCCCTCAGCCGTCTCTTTTCCAGGTTAAAGAGCCCTAACCTTTTAGCCTTTCTTCATAGGAGTATCCTTCCATCCCCTTTACCATTTTGGTGGCTCTTCTCTGAACCTTTTCTAAAATCGCTATATCCTTTTTAAGATACGGCGACCAGAATTGCACACAATATTCAAGGTGCGGTCTCACCATGGAACGATATAGAGGCATTATAATATCTTTTGTTTTATTTTCCATTCCTTTCCTTATCATACCTAGCATTCTATTTGCTCTCTTGGCCGCTGCTGCACACTGGACCGAGGGTTTTAACATGGTATCCACAATGACGCCTAAATCTTTTTCCTGGGTGGTGGTTCCTAATGTGGAACCTTGCATCGTGTAACCATAGTTTGGGTTGTTCTTCCCTAGGTGCATAACCTTGCACTTGTCCACATTAACTTTCATCTGCCATTTTGATGCCCAGTCTTCCAATTTATCAAGATCCTCTTGCAATTTTCCACAATCCTCTTGGGTTTTAACAACTTTAAATAGTTTTGTGTCAGCTGCAAATTTGATAACCTCACTCGTTATTCCACTTTCCAGGTCATTTATGAATATGCCTTCCTGTTTCTTCAAGAGTGTTTGTAACTTCTTGATATATTGTAAAATTTTGTAAAAATAAAATAATAATAAAAAAAATGAATATGTCAAAAAGCAGCGGACCCAGCACAGATCCCTGGGGTACACCACTATTCACCTTTCTCCTTTGGGAAAATTGGCCATTTAGCCCTACCCTCTGCTTTCTATCTTTTAACCAGTTCCTGATCCACAATAGTACACTGCCTCCTATCCCATGACTCTTTAGTTTTGCCAAAAGTCTCTCATGAGGGACCTTGTCAAAGGCTTTCTGAAAGTCCAGATACACAATATCAACTGACTCACCTTTGTCCACCTAATTATTCACTCCTTCAAAAAAACATAACAGATTAGTAAAACAAGATCTTCCTTGTCTAAAGCCATGTTGGCTGTCTCCCATTAGGTTGTGACTATCTACATGCTGAGTAATTTTATTCTTTATGATGGTTTCTACCATTTTTCCCGGTACTGACGTGAGGCTCACCGGTCTGTAGTTTCCCGGATCACCCCTGGAACCCTTTTTAAAAATTGGTGTTACATTGGCGATCCTCCAATCTTCAGGTATTAGAGATGATTTTAATGATAGTTCACAGATTACTAATAGCAGGTCTGCAATCTCGTATTTCAGTTCTTTCAACACCCTTGGATGTATACCATCCGGCCCAGGTGATTTGCTACTCTTCAGTTTATCTAATAGTTGTAATACATCTTCCCAATGTATCGATATTTCCTTCAATTCTTCCGCACCTTTAAATATCACTTCAGTCATGGGTAACATCCCTACATCTTCCTCAGTAAAGACTGAAGCAAAGAATTCATTCAGTCTCTCCGCTATCGCCTTGTCGCCTCTTAGTGCTCCTTTAACCCCTTTATCATCTAATGGACCAACTGACTCTCTCACAGGTTTTTTGCTACGAATGTACTTGAAAAGGTCTTTACTTCGCGTTTTTGCTTCCGCAGCAAGCTTCTTCTCAAATTCTCCCTTTGCCTGCCTTATCAATGCCTTGCATTTGACTTGCCAATGTTTGTGCTGTTTCCAGGTTTCGTCGTTTGGCTCTTTTTTCCATTTCCTGAAAGATGCTTTTTTGGCAACAACAGCCTCTCTGACCTCACCTTTAAACCATGCTGGCAGAGTTTTGGATTTCCTTCCACTTTTCTTAAAGCGTGGAATACAGCTGGTCTGGGCTTCCAAGATAGTATTTTTCAACAACAGCCAAGCCTGATGTACGTCTTTAACCTTTGCAACTGCTCCTTTTAGTTTTTTCTTAACTGTTTTCCTCATTTTATCATAGTCTCCCTTTCGAAAGTTAAAAGGTAGTACTGTGAATTTCCTTACTATCCCTCCTCCACTAATTAAATCAAAGGTGATCATGCTATGATCACTATTGCCAAGTGGCCCCAACAACCTTATCTCTTGCACTACATCTGGTGTTCCACTAAGGATTAGGTCTAATATGGCTTCCCCTCTGGTCGGTTCATGAACCAGCTGCTCCAAGAAGCAGTCATTTATTTCATCTAGGAACTTTATCTCCCTAGCATGTCCTAACGTGACACTGACCCAGTCGATACCGGGGTAGTTGAAATCACCCATTATTATTATTGTGCTGTAACATTTGTTAGCTTCCTTGATTTCTTTGAGCATTTCATCATCCATCACTTATTAAAAGAGGGCTGCTACACAGTACCCTGTCCTGTGCTGCTGAGGTAAGCTATATTATTTGATTTAAATTATAGCTCTTTGCTGAAGCTAGGCTCTAACTTATTATGAAATTTAAACTACAAGCTCTCTGCTGGGTTCTAAATTTAACTAGAAAGCTCTCTTCTGTGTTTTAAATTTAAACTAAAAGTACTTTGCTAATGCTAGGCCCTGAGTGACTATTAAATTTAAACTACAAGCTCTTTGCTGGGTTCTAAATTTAACCAGAAAGCTCTCTTCTGTGTTTTAAATGTAAACTTAAACTGCTGCTACTAGGCCCTGACTGATTTAACAAAAAATAGTGGGTTAGCAGATTAATTAGCTTTAATAAAAAGAATTCCTTTCAGAAGATTCCTAGAAGTATATACTCACAATTGCAGGTCTCTCTCCAGAAGTAACAGTCCCCTTTTCTAGTCTTTTGCTCTTCTTTGGAACACTCATCTTCGTTATACTGGGGTGGCTGGATGTAAGAAGGCCATATCTGCTAAGTTAGTATAAACACTGGCTGAATCTGGTCCAAAACTGTCACTGTCCCAAAGTATTAAAGATCAACAGGAACTGAAGACCTCTGGATGATACAAGGACTGGAGATGCCAAAACCACACATGTAGTTCTAAAAGTAAAAATAAGGATTCATCATTGTTGTTGTTAAGTGCCGTCGAGTCGGAGTCGACTCATGGCGACCCTCTGGATAGCTATCCTAAATTGTGTTTGATCTTGAGTCAGGCGGCTCTGTTGACAGACTGGTACCCGTAGCTGCTGTTATTGTATCGATCTATCTCATTGCTGGCCTTCCTCTTTTGCGTTGACCTTCTATCTTGCCAAGCATGATGTCTTTCTCTAATGATCTCTCTCTTCGCATGATGTGTCCAAAGTATGAAAGTCAAAGTCTTGTCATCTGAGGTTCTAAAGAAAGCTTAGGTTTGATCTCCTCTAGTACCGACTGGTTTGTTCTTTGGGCAGTCCATGGTATACACAGTATTCGCCGCCAGCACCATAATTCAAAAGCATCAATTTTCTTCCTGTCTATCTTTATCACTGTCCAGCTTTCAAATCCATATGATGTTATTGAAAATATCATGGCTTGAACAAGTCGAATCTTTCTATGGAGAGAGACATCTCTGCTCTTGAGAATCTTATCTCGGTCTTTCATAGCCATTCTGCCAAGAGCAATGCATCTGATTTCTTGACTGCTTGTTGCTTCTTTATTGATAGTTGATCCAAGTAGGTTAAAGTTGTTCACGATTTCAATTTCTTCTCCTTCAACGATGAACCTGTTGATTATGCCAGTTGTCATGATCTTTGTCTTTTTTACATTAAGGTGCAGGCCCATTTTGAGACTATGTTCTTTGATTGTGAGAAGCAAATGTTTCAGATCATCTTCACTTTCAGCCAGTAATGTGGTATCATCAGCATAGCGAAGGTTGTTGATGAGTCTTCCACCAATCTTCACAACTCTGTCTTCATGCAATCCTGCTTCTCTGATGATTTGTTCTGCATATAAATTAAACAGGTAGGGGGAAAGTATGCAGCCTTGTCTTACACCTTTGCTTATTTTAAACCATTCTGTTTCTCCTTGTTCCGTTTGAACTGTTGCTTCTTGATCAATGTACAGATTGTGCAAGAGAACGATCAGGTGTTCTGGTATACCCATGCTTCTTAATGTGGCCCAGAGTTTCTCATGGTTTACACAGTCAAAAGCCTCGCTATAGTCAATAAAGCACAAATAGATATCCTTTTGGTATTCTTTAGTCTTTTCAAGGATCCATCTCGCATCCGTAATGATGTCTCTCGTTCCTCGCCCTTTCCTGAACCCTGCTTGCACTTCAGGTAGTTCTTGTTCCAGGTATGGTTGTAGTCTCTTTTGAATAATCTTCAGTAGAATCTTGCTGGCATGTGGGATCAGAGCGATTGTGTGATAATTTCCACAGTCAGTTGGATCACCTTTCTTTAGTATTGGTATAAACACAGATCTTTTCCAGTCAGTTGGCCATGATGTTGTCTTCCATATTTCTTGGCAGAGCCTTGTAAGTACGGTAACAGCTGCATCAGATTGCTGTAATACTTCTATGGGAATGCCTGGTGCTTTGTTCTTTGATAAGGCTGTCAATGCTGCTTCAACTTCTTTCATCACCAGTGGTTCCCGATCATAAGGTACAGGTTGAAACGGCTGTTGGTCCACTTGATCTTTATCATATAAAAACTCTGTATATTCCTTCCACCTTTTCTTGATCTTCTCAGCATCATTCAACATAGAACCTTGAGCATCTTGTAACATTCCAATTCGAGGCTGGAACTTTTTCTTTAACTCTTGTAGCTTTAGGAAATCCGATCTTGTTCTTCCTCTAATAGTTTCTGCTTCTATTTCCTTGCATGCGTTGTTATAGTACTTTTCCTTGTCCTGTCTTGCTGCATGTTGGAAATCTCTGAGTTCTGTTATTGTCTTTCTCCTCTGGCTTTAGCTTCTCTGCGATTCTGGGCAATTTTCAGAGTTTCTTCCGTCATCCATTTTGGCCGTTTTTGCTTTTTCACCTTTTGTAGAGACTTCTCATTTTCTTCCAACACAACTTTCTTGATGTCATTCCATAACTCTTCTGGAGCTCTGACGTTTGTATCTAAAGCAGCAAATCGATTTTGCAGGCAGTCTTTAAATTCCAGTGGTATATTCTCAAGGTCATATTTTGCTGCATTCATGAGTGGTTTGCTCTTTCTCAACTTTAGCTTGAGTTTGCATACTAATAGTTGATGATCTATACCACAGTCAGCTCCAGGTTTTGTCTTTGTTGATGTTATAGAACCTTTCCATCGTTGACTTCCACAGATGTAGTCAATTTGATTTTTATACAATCTATTGGGTGAAGTCCATGTGTACAGTCGCCGCTTGTGTTGATGGAAGAAGGTGTTTTAGATGAATAGATCGTTGGTCTTGCAGAATTCTATCAGTCTTTCTCCAGCTTCATTTCTGTTGCCAAGTCCATATTTTCCAACTACTTTGCCTTCTTCTTTGTTGCCAACATTTGCGTTCCAGTCACCCATGACTATCAGGATATCCTGTTTGCATGTTCTGTCAATTTCAGCTTGTACTTGATCATAGAACTCTTCAATTTCATTCTCTTCTGCAGCTGTTGTTGGGGCATATACTTGAATTATAGTTGTGTTGATAGGCATTCCTCGTAGATGAATAGAGATTAAGCGTTCACTGACTGCATTGTATTTCATTACAGTTCTTGCAAGTTTCTTCTTTATTATAAATGCAACACCATTTCTTCTTGGTCTACTATGCTGGAAATGAAAGACAATGTGATCATCTGATGCAAAGTGCCCAATGCCAGTCCATTTCAGTTCGCTGACACCCAACAGATCAAGTTGTACACGTTCCATTTCATTCTTGACCACATCCAACTTCCCTTGGTTCATGCTTCGTACGTTCCATGTTCCAATGCGTAAGACATCTTTACAGCTTCTGACTCTCATTTCATGCGCAGCTACATCAGCAGTCAGATGTCTCGAGGGCTTTGATACAACCACATCATAAATGCTAGCTTTACTCTGAAAAGTCTTCAGCTCTTCCCCAGTAGCTAGTTGAGTGCCTTCCAACCTGGTCTCATCTTCCAGCACTATAGCACAATTTGTTTTGTTGTAACTATCCATTGGGTTTTCATGGCAAGATACAGAAGTAGATTGCCGGGCCTTTCTTCTGCGCAGTCTAAGTTTGGTGGTGTTGCCGTTGTCACAGAAATGTGATCCTCCGCCGTCAACACTATCCCATTCTGCTGCTACCCAGATGGGTGGTTTGTCTTAGTCTGGCACCTCAGCTGAGACCTGTCCATCTTGGGAGACCCTGCCATTAGTTAAACTACCGATAGTTTAGCTCTCAGCATCACTGATGCACACAAGCCCTCACAGCACGACAAGCTGCAAAATTCATCATACTGGCACCAATAATCAAATACCACCAAACAATCATCAAAAAACCTCAAACATCTGTCCAGCAAACCTGATAAAATCAAATACCACCAAACAAGTTCAAATACCACCACACGCGATTTAATAAATTCTGCACACAGTGTAGAATCAACGCAAAGGCAAGGCGAAATAAAATTGCAGTGTAGAATCAACGCAAAGGCTAGGCAAAATAAAATTGCAGAGGCAAGCAAAAGTCACAGTGGTTTGAACCAATTCGAAGGCAAGGCATAGGCAAGTTAGAACAAAATTGGAAAAGCCCGCCAAAATCACCAAATTCTTGACACTTTGTTGTGTCTGCCCGAGCTCTCTCCTAGCAACGGGCGAGCTGCTGAGAGATGGAGCCAAGTGGGGCTGACAATCTACCTCTGGACCCCTCTGCGATCTACCTGTTGGACATGCCTGGTCTAGGGCACCAAATACACTTGTGCTAGCCCTGTAACCATAGAGTGATGGATGATTAGCAATACCCCAGTCTATTTAAGGAATATTCTGTAGAGTATGAACCTTTCACTCGTTAAGACCTTCCAGGAAAACTGTTTCGGGTCCCTTTACTCAGAAGTTCACACATGATGAAGACATAAAATGGATGGTTTTTGATGACAGAAACCATTTAGCTAGAATGCATATCGTCTTGGTGTGTGACTTTTACCTGCTGTTATTGCCTGAGCTGAGAGGAACGGCTGCTCTGTTCCGGAGAGCCCTTGGGAGCACGTGAGCAGAGCGGGCTATAAGTCCGGGCCCTCCCCTCGCTGAATCTTGTGTGTGACTTTTACCTGCTGTTATTGCCTGAGCTGAGAGGAACGGCTGCTCTGTTCCGGAGAGCACTCGGGAGCACGTGAGCAGAGTGGGCTATAAGACCGGGCCCTCCCCTCGCTGAATCTTGTGTGTTACTTTTACCTGCTGTTATTGCCTGAGCTGAGAGGAACGGCTGCTCTGTTCCGGAGAGCACTCGGGAGCACGTGAGCAGAGCGGGCTATAATTCCGGGCCCTCCCCTCGCTGAATCTTGTGTGTGACTTTTACGTGCTGTTATTGCCTGAGCTGAGAGGAACGGCTGCTCTGTTCCGGAGAGCACTCGGGAGCACGTGAGCAGAGCGGGCTATAAATTATAGCCCCACCGCGGGACGCGCACCGCGGGCGCGTGCCCGAGGGTGCCTGCTCTGAAGGGGCGTGTCCTAAGGGGCAGATCACGCCCCTTTGGAGCCCCTTTGGAGCACTTTGGAGCAGTTTGGTGAAGTTGGTCTGGTTTGCCTATGGGGAAGCGGAAGAAAAAGCCGCTTCAATCCACAATGTCGTCCGGTAAGTCAGCTAAAGTTGTTGGCCCTATGGATAGTCATCTTAAGGCCTTATCGTCTCCTTCAGTGCAATTGTCACCGGATTCTCTAGCTTCAGTTAGTCCGACTTCATTGAATGAATCTTCAGATCCGCGTAGGGTTGTATCCCCGCCCAGCACTCAGCCTCGATCGCCGAATGGAGAATTGTTTCGTAGTGCTGTGGAGAGTAAGTCATCATCATCTTTACCTGTACTTTCAGAGTCATTTTTGAGGATTCGATCTGATGAGATTGCTATTCCCAGCCCAATTGATTTCTCTTCCTTGTCTACGGACGATCTCCAACCCCCTAAAGATGTATCATTACAGGACATTTGGCGAATAGTTTCTAGAACTGAACTTACGTTAAAATCTTCTCTGGTTAAATTTTCTGCTTTTTCACAGGAGACAGTTAATTCTTTAATAGATCATCGGAACAGATTGGGAATTCTTGAAGCCCACAAAGCAAAAATTGATGGTCAGTTAACTTCAATTCAAGGAGTCCTGACATCTCAGGTGCAAGACTCCTTGCAATTGCATCATCGTGATGAAATATTTGAGAATGCTTTGCGGGGGAAGAATCTCCGATTTCTGAATTTCCCTCGCACTCATTACCTTTCTCCAACTATTTTACTTATTAAGTACTTGACGGATGTTTTGAAAATTCAAGAGCCGGATGCTGTGGTATTATCTAAAATTTATTACTTGCCTACTGGTGTTAGGGAACATCCGGTTGCCGATTTGGAGACAGGTGATGTAGTTGGAGGGAATTTAGATCATTTATCAGAGCAGAGTATGGATTTATCAGCATATTTAGAGTCTTCTGTTGAAGAAATTTCTACACGTGCTACTCTTTTGGTAACTTTTTTTTTGGAAAGGGATAAGGAGATGGTATTAAGGTCTTACTTTAAATTTCGGCAAGAGAAATTTTTTGGTCATCAGATACAGGTTTTCCCAGATGTCTGTCGTGTTACACAACTGAAAAGGAAGGCTTTTCTTCAACTTCGCTCTCGTGTTATAGCTTTGGGAGCCTCTTATATCCTTAAATATCCATGTAAATGTATTGTCGCTCATCTGGGAAAATCTTATATCTTTTATGATTCCTCTCATTTAGAAACTTTTCTCAATAATCAGACCTGATATATTTGTTGGCTTGTGCTTAGTATAATGTGGGATTGTATTATTTTCAGTTTCTCTCAACTTTGGATTATTAGATTATCCTATGTAATTGACACACTCCATTTGTGGGCTGGGTGTTTAAAACTTGTGTTTCCATTATGTATTTATTGGATTGTATCTTAACTTCTTGTATTTCTTATGTATGTCTTTCGATGAAAGTTGTTGAAATAAAAAAAAAAAAAAAAAAAAAGAATGCATATCGTCTTGAACTGAGACGGTATAAGAATTTTCTGCTTCTTGTGCAAAGTAAAAGCCTTTAGCTAATTAGGCCTTTGTTATAAATGAGAAATAATAGCATTTTGATTAAGACTTAATTTTAACTTCTCAAACATAATTTTCCAGTTAGGATATGGAATTTTTGTCATGTCTGTTTGTTTCTGCTGTATTTTCTGTTTTATAATTAATAGCTGAGAACAAGGTTTTAGGTTTGATAGTTTGAAAATTCTAAAAAAAATCTGTTCCCAATGTACCTGTAATCTGTTAAAGTACAGGCCTCCACCACTTCCACAGTTAGACTACGTCAGACCTCATTGTCTTCTGATCTTTATAAGACCCCCTTTTCCATGTCTTACTACTAAGTATTTTTTTATTATTATTATTTATTTATTATTTATATATATTTATATACCGCATCTTCCAAAGTTCAGTTGCGGTTTACAATGAACAACAATTAACAAAGTAAATTTGTTTTACAGGGAACGTCATATTATAACAGAACATATTTACAAGGAACATCATATTATAAGTAAACAGTCAAACAATGTGAGATAAATACAAAGTTTGTTTTGTTTTTGAATGATCCACACAGCTGGCGACACTTGTACAACTGCCAATAGAATTATAACCACCTTTCTTGCAGGTTACCCCTTGACTACCCCCTGGTCAGTGATGCTAGTAATCATGCTCTGCCTTTCACTTTTCCCAACTAAGGATCCTTTTGAAGTCTGTTACCATTATAGCTTCCACTCTGTCCATGAGAAAATATATCCTGATGTTCCTGAGTCTTTGCCTTTTGAACTTCATATCATGACCTCTAGTTTTACACCTCCCTTTGCTTTGAAAAGACTTTTCTTGTGTTCTTTCAGGCATTCAGATGTCTATCATAGCCTTCTGTCTCTCCTCTGTTCTAGGGTAAATATTTAGGTGTCTATTTCATCTTGTAGCTTTTGGTACAGACCAGCCCCATTTTGTTTGCCTTCTCTGGATTTCCAGCTGTTTATATCTGGTTCGAAAGTAGTGTCTTCAAAACTAGTTTTTCACCAGTGATCTGGACAGAGGCATCATCGCCTCCTCTTTCTGCTGGTTATATGATCGTTTTGGCCTTGGGGGGAGTCAGAGGAGGCTCACTAGCTTCACAAACTTGACTTGTTTAGAGTGTTGCGTTGGTACCGTAAAAGGACAGAATCCTTTAGGATGTCTGATCGTTTGTTTGTGTTTGGGGGGGGGCACCGGAAAGGACGGGTGGCCTCAGTGGCTCGCTGGTTGAAGGAGGTTATAGTCTCTGCTTATGACGTGAAAGGCAAGCCTTTGCCAGGGGGCCTCAGGACCCACTCTACAAGGGCACAGGCAGCGTCCTGGGTGGAGCATGGTCTGGTTTCTCCTCCACCCCCCCCCCCCCCCCGGAGACATTTGCAGGGCAGGGACGTGGGTGTCGTTGCACACTTTTACATGTCATTACTAGCTGGATATGCAAGCCTCTGCAGATGCGTGGTTTGGGTCATCATTGTTCCAATCCGGACTCGCCTGTCCCTTCCAGGGTTAGCTACTGCTCTGGTACATCCCACACATACTAGACTTGACTGGACTGGAGGGATGATAAGAAAGGCGAAATTAGATCTTACCTTCAAATTATCTTTGCTTGAGTCCCTCCAGTCCAGTTCAGGATCCTCCCTGGTATCTAGTTGTCTGTCTTTTAGATCTGAACTTGAGGCGAGTCCAGCTGTTTCGGAGGGGAAGATGGTCTGAAGAAGTATATTATTACCTGACGAAGGTTCTTCCTCTGTCAAGAGTGGGCGTCTTGGCAAGTATGACTGTCAACACGGCTCATCCTCATTTGTATATAGTTGTTAGTTAAAGAGGGTTAACACCATTGGGCTTATCCTACTTCTGTTGCCTCATGCGGGCTCTTTCTGGGCCTAGCATCTCGTATTCTTCCCTATGCACTCCAGCATCCCTCTGGCTACCACCTTGTCAAACTGTTTCTCCGTGAACAAGCAGCAAATAAGCGCTCACATATGTGTGATGTCACCGACAGAGCCCTGCATGGAATGCTCCCCAGCTTCCAAAGGAAACTTTTGAGAGGTATGCCGTGCATGTGTGCCTGCCTTCCCCGCCCACTGCAGCGCCATATTCTCTAGTCTTTTTTCCACGGAGCCCCCTAGGATGTGTTCTGGCAGTCTGGAAAGTTTTGTGTGTTTTTTCACCCGCCTGTTGTTGATTAGCCTTTTTCATACCCTTTGGGTGTCTCTCTGTAGTTTTTTGTGCTTTTTGGCGTTTTTCCCCCTTCAGGGGCTTTTTCCTACCCATGGTGGTTTTTAGATTTTGCCAAGGTGGTCTTTTTTGGCATGTCTAAATCAGTTAGTGGCTTTAAAAAAAAAAATGCACAAAATGTGGCAAGACCATTTCTGCCACTGACCGCCATAATTGATGTTTTCAATGCCTTGGACCCAACCACCAGCCGGCGTCCTATGTGCTCTGCTTGCAGATGACACGTCGAGAACTGAAGAGTTGGGAAAAGTAGGAGGAGTTCCTCTTTGGCTCATCTGATTCAGGATCCTCAGCCCTGACCCCCTTGTCGACACTTGAGGTGACCAAGGGAAAGGAGCAGAGGGCTCCGTTGTAGCAGAAGGATTTGAGCGGAGAGGGGCGACCCCCTGTAGAGACCCTGTTTACATCAAAAGGGGAGCACAAGGAGAAGATCTCTGTACAGCACCACTGCAGCCCCTCTTGGCGCGAGAAGGACAGCGAGGGCTGGGAAAGGCCGACCAAGCTTCCTCAGCGGGAGGACCTGACCTGGATGGCAGAGTCCATTCCCATTGTCCAGTAGGGCAGCTGGATGTCTCCTGATATTACAGTCATTGTGGAGTCCCCACCCAAGGATTAACTGGCAATGTCCGTGGCATCAATGTCCTCACTGGTGGTGGATCTGGAGGAGTGCCTACGAGCCTTAGAAGCTCACTTGGTGGTGGTGGAAGCCCTGCAGAATGCAGGCTTTGCGGCATGGAGCGTATCATCACCACACTCCTTCCAACCTATCCTGGAGACCCATGCCATGCCCATCGTAGCTGGGACATCGGGTAGGTGATCAGTATTGATGCCAGTGGCTGGAGCAATCTCTCTCCAGTTTGTCGGAGTCCAAAGCCCCAGGGCATCACCATTGGCATGCCGAGCGCAAGGGGGACCATAGATGTCCATCCCCTCCTGAGCCACGCAGTTGGTGCTCGGAGACAACTTTACATTACTTGACTTCCTCTCAGAATCAGAATGGGAAACTGAGGCGGAATCAACGATGCTGAAACTTTGGGCCCAGGATCTCCCATCTGAAGATGTCTTTCCAGGATTTTGTTTTGAATCTGGCCAAGCCCATCCCCTTTTCTCTGGAATCGGAAGAGGGAACCGAGGGTGGAGGAACTGGAACTCCTTCAATACCCCTTGGCCCCTAGTGAGGTGGTGACAGTTCCCATCCACCATGTCCTGCAAAAGCTGCTACTGTGGCTGTTGGAGGCGCTGCTTATGCTTCCGGGCATCAGCCACCGGCTTGACTCTCTGTACCAGGCCCTAAAAGCCCTGGGGTTCAAGAAGCCTCAGTTACCCCACAATTCCATTGTGGTCAAGTCTGGCTTGACGTGTGCAAAGAGAGCCAAAACACACTCCTTGGTGCCGCCAATGCGCGAGGCACAAACCGTGGATGACTTTGGGAGGTGGTGCTTCCAGGGTTCCATGCTGATAACCTGGATCCTAGACTTGATTGTCCAGCATGATATCCTTGAGGAACATGGCCATTAAGTATATCACTTGAGTGAAAGCTTTTCTGCTGGCAGACTGCCTGCAGCGTCTCATCGAGGTGGTGGGTATGTTGCAGTGCCAGTGCCACACCACAGCCCGTGGGTTTTTGAGAGCCCTCTGCCACGATGTATGTCACCCTTCAGGCCTGTCTCTGCATGCAGCAGGCTCAATAGATATTGCAAACGCAATGGCAGCAAGCTCAGGCCTCCTTTGGGACAGGGTGGTGGTCACTGCACCACTCGCACAGTCCCTGAAGTGGTGGCCCATGTCCGGATACTTGCGTCAGGGCCTCATGTTTGAACCAGCAGCACCCTGCAGGCTGCTCATTATGGATATCTCCAAGCTCAGCTGGGGCACCCACCTGGACAGTCTCTGCACTAAGGGCCTGTGGTCAGAGAGCGAGAGTTTCCATCAGATCAACTTCCTCAAGCTCCGGGCCATTGCACATGCTCTCTGTGCCTTTCGGGCACACTTGGTGAATCGGATAATTCTGATCCAGACGGACAACCAGATGGCCATGTTCTATGTGAACAGGAAGGGAGGCACTGGCTCATATCTTTTGTGTTGGGAGGCTGTTTCCCTCTGGAAGTTTGCCCTGCTCCATGGCATGGATCTCAGGGCGATATATTTGCATGACAAGAGCAACGCCTAGCGGATCACCTCAGCTGGGTTCTTCAGCCACACACATGATCCCTCAAGAGGGAGGAGGTGGTGAACTGGATCTTTGCTATGACACAGAATGCCCAGGTAGCTTGGTTCTGCTCCGGAGGCCTGCCAGCGATCGTCTGGCTCCGGGCACCTTCCATGTCCTCTGTTGGAAAGACCTGCTCTATGCCTACCCCCTGATTGCAAAGCTGCTCCTGAAGCTCCAGGCTGAGAGGGGATCCATGATTCTCATCGCTCCTTACTTGCCTTGACAGCCATGCTTTCCGTTACTGCTGCATCTCTCGCAGAAGGAACCTCTTTGCCTGGGCTCTGACCCAGACCTCATCTCACAGAAGGGCAGCTCCTTGATGCATCCGAACATCTGCTCCCTAGCGCTCACGGCATGGATGCAGAGCAGGAAGCTGGGCTTAAGTCCAATTCTGTGTGTTCCTCTCAGCACAATAGGAGCGTTCCATTGTGGCTGTGAGTGGAAGCTCGTGTCTGCTCAACCTCTGGTACACCAATTCATACAGGGCTTGCTTCTTTCGAAGCCTCCAGTTAGGACCCTACGGTCCTCGACCAGCTCATGTGAGCTCCTTTTGAGCCACTGGATGCATGTCCACTGAAGGTCTTGACCTAGCAGGTCCTCTTCCTAGTGGCCGTCACATTGGTCTGACATGTGAGTGAACTCCAGGCTCTGCTCACACACCCTCCATACATCAGTATCCACTAGAACCGGGTGGTGCTCTGCCCGCACCTGTTTTCTCTGCTGAAGGTGGTATCTGCTTTTTACCTCAACGAGTCCATTGTCCTTCTAGCATTCTTTCCCTGACCTCAGACCAATTGCGATGAGGCAGCATTGCACATGCTGGATTGCAAGCATGCGTTAGCCTTCTATTTGGATTGCATGAAGGTGCACCATCCATCCTTTCAGTTGTTCATCGTCTTCTACCCCAATAGGTTGGGGGTCTCAGTTTTGAAGTGTATGCTATCCTTCTTGCTCGCTGATTGCATCACCCATGCATATTGCTTGGTTGGTCTTGAGTCTTGAGGGTCATGTCATGGCTCACAATGTCTGCGCGATGGTAACAATGATAGCCAATCTCTGTTCTGTCTCCGCAGAGGAGATCTGCAGGGTTGTGACATGGTCTTTGGTCCATACCTTCGCAGCCCATTACTGTCTGGATAGGGATTCCTGATGGGATATCAATTTTTGGCCAGGCCATGCTCCAGCATCTCTTTGGGTCTTGAGGGTCAATTCCTGCCCACCAGCCCTTCTGTCCGTGCAGGCTATCTGCTCAAAATTCCCTTGGTCGATGTTGACTGTGGATACTGCATCAGATGAGTCCTTCGATGGGACAGCCTCTCTGGTCTTCTGGCTTCTCCAGTTCTCGATGCCCAGCTGGACTATTCTTTCTCCTCAGGTTCTGATAGTCTGGAGCTTGGGCATCCATATGTTAGGACTTATTTCCTGCTTATTCACGGAGACTACATGCTACAGGTGAATAACTATGCTTTTGCTATCTTGTAGTAGTCGGACAATATCACTCTGACTCTTTTTTCCCTTCATAGGGTTACCAACTGGAGACAGATTCTAAGATAGGCAGATCCAGTCCAGGTTTTTCCCCATTGTATCCAAGGAATTTTTTTTTTGTAGTCTTGTTTTTCTTAGGGAATGCAATTGGAACCACAGGTCCCTGCATGTACTGCGGCAAATCAGGATTGGATCAATCTGTCCTGAAAATCTGGAGCCAGTTGGGAATGCTACTCTTTTGGTGGGTGCCCAACAACGTTTTACTCCACAAGATTTGATGAGATCAGATACTTTCTCTGATTTATGCATTTTAGATGTATGACTCTAAACGTCTTTGCACTGAATCTTAATTGCCAAGCATTCAGCCACATCTCAAGCTTTCTTTCAGCCACATCTCCAAGCAAGAGAGGAGATAGATCTGTTCTGCAAAGGTGCAGTGGAAGAAGGATTGCCAGGTACAAAGGGTGCCCCGAAAGGATGTCTCCAAATATATTTATTCTTTTATTTAAAAGTATTTAATATGGCACCTTCAATACAAATGATATCAGAGCAGTATACAAATTATTGGGAAACATGAAGACTATAATAATAGAAAAAAAACAAACCACTAAAACAGACATAAAAGTCACTAACGCCCACAGAAAGGAAATTTTACAATTTCCAAATGAAACAAAGAGCACTTTAAGGGGAAATGCAACAAAACTAACAGGAGTAGTAGTGATCACCCAGTTAAGGCCACTATTCAGCCATGGGATTACACAAACAGCTATGTTTTAAGGCCCTTCTTGAACCTCTTAAAATAATTTTAAAGATCTATTGGCAAAGAGTACTATAGCTTTGGAACTTTGTTTCCTCATTTCTTGGAGGGAGGCAGTTCAGTCAGTAAAAACTCCCATGAAAACCTTAATTTTGTGACAGCTGAAACGGTACCACTACTGGGGCCAGATTAAGTGGCAGACTTGAACTGGCTGAAGCACATGGCCTGCCATGGGCACTGTGCCATGCTGCCCACAGAAGTCTGCTGCCCTAGGCAGCCACCTAGCCATATATATATAGATATAGATATACATAAATAAGGGCCAAACCAATACTAAATGTTGGCCCTAATAGCCAAATCTATCACTTATCATGAGATACACAGAAATAATTTACAAGCAATTCCATACTTTGGCACACACACACACACAAACACACACACATATATATGTATGTGTGTGTGTGTGTGTGCCAAAGTCTGGAATTGCTTGTAAATTTGATGTTTTTTCAACTTTGTGACCTTATCTTAATTTCTTTTTCCTCCCAGTGGCTCTTTCTGTGTATCTCATGATAAGTGATAGATTTGGCTATTAGGGCCAACTTTTAGTATTGGTTTGGCCCTTATTTTCTGAGTTTGTTCCCCAGAGTTGTCCTGTTTGATTTTCTGTGAAAATCGCATAATGTACATCGTTGGCCAACGATATATTATTGTAAGTATGCTTTAAAATATTATGGATGCACGCCAGGTTTCCTTCAAATTAATGTATGTGGCCTTGAAAAAGGACGGTTTTATGTGTCAGTGATGGCTCAGTATTTGATGGGCCACCCTTTGTTCTTGATCACCTGACTGCACCTTGTCGGCATTGAATGAACCAGTCTGACAAGGTGATCATTGGTGACAATGCGGTTCTAAGCTCCAATGAGTGACTCATTCAACTCACGCTTTGATGTCGGATACCTCTTGGATATTTCCAAGGCCACCTTGTGCCACAGGTTCTCGACTGGATTCAGATCTGGAGATTGGGTAGGCCAGTCCATTGACTTGATGTTGTTCCGCTGCTTCCAGCTGATCACCTGTCTGGAGCGATGGCAGGGTGCATTGTCATCTTGGAACAGGAAATGGCCAGGAAACAGCTGGTGTGCTGATGGCACCATGCACTTTTGCAGTTTGGTGATGTGCTTGGCCCCGTTGACCATTCCATCAACGATGTGAAGACATCCAACGCCACTGGCATCCATGCAGCCCCAGACCATGACCTTCAAAGGATGCTTCACAGTGAGGTTGAGATACTCAGGCTTGAATTCCTCTCCAGGAAATCTCCCCACATAGGTGTGGGCCTAGTTACCAAACAGGCAGAAGGTGCTTTCATCGCTGAATAGCATCTTTTCCCATATTTCAGTCGACCAGATTGAGTGCTTTCTCGCCCACACGATCCGGTTGCGCCTTTGTATGTCAGTCATCAGTGGCTTATTCCGTGCTTTGCAGCCCCGGAGACCAAACTGCAGGCACCAGCAACGAACTGTTGATGAGCTGACACTGACCTCACTCTTGTCTGACCACTCTCGAAGTAGCTGAGGAGAGGTCAACTTGCGATTAGTTGGTGAAATGTGTCGTTGTGCACGGTCCTGGCGTGATGTTGATGCACGTGGATGACCTGAACGAGGCTTGTCCACCACTGAACCCGTTTCTTTCTTCTGTACAATCTTAACAGCGCTCTGACTGCAGCCAACTTTCCTGGCTATCTGACAGCTTGAAAATCCTTCCTCACTCATAAAGGACACACAAACACGCTCCTCCAACGTCAGGGTCCGAGTCATCTTCATGGTCTATCCAGAAAGCGTATGAAATTCAAAGATTCCGCGCATTTTTATAGCTGCACTGTTGGCTAGATATCTGCATTGTGATTGGTTAGTGAAACCAGCCTCCTGATTGGTCAGAAATAACGTGTGCATATTGGATAATCTCGATCTAGTTTTGACGCAGGATCCAAAAAAAATCGCAGTAGCTATCTCCCGATGTCTGTAAAGTATTTAAATTGTAAGCAAGGAATGCAAAAAAGTCAACACTAATAGCAAAATGTATCCCTTTTAATGTGGTAGAAAGATGAATATGCTGGGCTAACGCAAAATTTTAAAAAAAAAACGTTAGAAAGTACGAAAAACGCAAAACTCACATGTGATTCCAGACTTTTGCATACCACTGTGTGTGTGGGTATGTGTATGTATAACATATTCAGTTTCCGAGGCCCATCCCTCCTTTGGAAGGGTGTTTGTATATGAAGGGGTGTTTGATGGTATTGTTTCTCCCTCCCCTGTATTGTCTCTTACTGTGTTCTCCACCCTCCCTTTCCCCCACATGGGTTGGAGTGTTAGATATATAGTTAGTGAAACATGTATGCACGATGGGTGGGTGGTAAGTAAGAATTAGTATATGTGGTGATACTTGCAGCACATTCCTCCTTCCAGTAAGAACCTACTTCCTTTGGCATGCTGTCCTCCTCCCTCCCCCCCCCCCCGCCACCTCTGTCCTCTTTGCACTATCCCCTATGCTTTCCTTCCCTCATCCTTGTACTCACTCCCTCTCTGTACCTCTAAGCTTCCTAGTATGGTTAGGAGGAAACTAAAAGGAGCAGTTCAAAGATGAAAGTTTGCAGGGGGCATGGAATTTGTTTAAAAATATGGTCTTGGAAGTCCAGAAAAAATATATTCCACAAATTAGAAAAAGCTGAAGGAAGAGCAAGCATCTACCAGGGTGGCTAAATAGTGCTGTGAAAGATGATCAAAGCCAAGGAGGCATCCTTTAAAAAAATGGAAAGCAGGACCACATGAAGAAAATAGAAAGCACATGAACACTGACAAATTCAATATAAAATGATGATAAAACAAGCAGAAAGAATTTGTGAAGAGTCTTGCTGAAGAGGCAAATGCTAATGAAAACTTTTTCAACATTGAGAACTAGATCAGTTGAGCCATTAGATGACTTAGGGAGTAAAAGGGGCTTTGGGGAGGATAAGTCCATAGCTGAAAAACTAAATGAGTTCTTTGTTTCACTTTTTTGCAGTGGAGGATACCCATGCTGTAACTATTCTTTGTAGATTAAAAACCAGAAGAACTGAAACAGTTCAGTGTAAATCTGGAAGAGGTGCTAAAAGAAATTGACAAATTAGATAGTAGCAAATCATTGGGATCTGGTGGTATTCATCCCTTACTTCTAAAACTCAAAAATGTCGGGCCATCTGAGGCAGATTCCTCAGTTGGAACTGGCTGATGCCCCTGGTATCCAACAGACTCAGGCTGTCATTACTCTTGGTTCCGATATCTCTGAGTATTGGTATCGGCATCGACCGTCAACTTCTATGAAGAATTGAGGTTGAACCAGGGACCGCTGATACATTGATTTCTTGCTGGACTCTGATTCAAGATCTTCAGAATCTGACGGGGGTTACTCAATTCCCGAAAACTTCCCGACATTCCTTTGGACCTTTAGTCGCCTCAGGAACAGCGTCAGTCCCCATTAGAGGATATGTCCTTTCAGGACTTCATACATGACATAGCAGCAGGGCTCTCCATCACAGTAGCCTCTGAAAAGGAACCAAGCGCTGAGGAATTAGAGATACTTCAATACCCTCCAGTGCCCAAGGAGGCTGTTACCTTACCAGTGCATCGTATCCTGCAGGACCTTATGCTCTACATATGGAAGGCCTTGCTCACTGTTCTGCCTGCTAGCAAGAGACTCAATACCATGTACCAGAGTGCCCAGGCTTCCAAAAACATCAGCTTCCCCACCACTCAATGGTGGTGGAATCGGCAATGCACCAAATAAAGAGCTCAAAGAACCATTCATCCATGCCTCCTGTATGTTTCTAGGCATACGTGTTGGTTTCCAGAATCAACGCTTTCATGCTGTACATGGGCATGTTTCTGAAGGATGTTGCCAGGGATCTGGAGACTTTCACCCCCCTGCTTCCAGAGGATAAGCAGGGTGTATTCCAGACCCTCATTAAGCAAGGTCAGAATACTTCTAAGTTTCTTACCAGGGCCTCTTTTTTGATACTTTTGAATCCACCAGCAGAGCTTCAGCAGTCTGCAATGGGGCTCGTAGAATGGCCTAGTTACAAGCATCAGACTTCGAGCAAATTAGAAAAAGCTGAAGGAATATCCAATATCCCATGTACTAGAGAGAACCTTTTTGGGAAGGATTGGAGGGAAAAAGCAGTGGAGATTGAAACAGATGATCTCATCCTAAAATGCCTTTCCAGGAAGACAGCTGACCCATCCAAGAAGAAGGCTCTTCCCAAGAAACGTTTTATTCTAAAAAGAAGAGATACTACCCTTCTTATCCGCCTTATACTGCCTATCAACCTCGGCAGAGGCAGCGGGGTCTTCACCAGCCTTAGAAATCCAAAGCTCCTAAGCCTCAACCAGGTGCACAGGCACAGCCTGCACCTGACTTTTGACTCCTTCCTAGAGAGCAATGCCAATCTGCACCTGGAGGGCCCCCAGCCCCTCCACATAGCAGGCAGACATAGTGGTAAAGGAGAAGAACACCAGAATGGCATTGATGATAGAAATGTTGGTACTGAGTGATTATTTTGTGAATTGCTTGGCGAGGGAGAAGATCTTGAAGTATCAAGGAATGCAATCAGAGACCAAGAAAATGTGGCAGAAATATACAGAAATATTTCCCATTGTACTGGGAGCCACAGGCCTGATAAAGAATTTCCAAGCACATCTTGACAAACTACCCATACATGTTACATCTTATGAACTCCAGTAGGAGGCTCTCTTTGGCACGATGCAAGTACTACGCCGAGCATTAGCAGTAAATTTGAGAGATTAAGATCATATTCCACATACCCTGGCTTAGAAGTGAGGTTCACAACTGCAATAGTATGCGCAAAACTAACCCATTAGGAGAAACTACCCCCAGGCAGACTTTGTCACTATACCCACAGGTGGCACCTCATAGCATTAGATCAGAGGACACTCCAGATTTTACAAAGGGGTTATCAGCTTCATTTTGAAACCTTACCCCCCACCTGCTTCACAGGGGATTATCCCATGCAACCCCTTCACAGCACTGCCTTAAAAGAAAAGGTGACCACCCTGTTGTCCCAAGGTGCCATAGAAAGAGTTCCTCCTCCTCAAGAAAGGTTGGGCTTCTACTCTCCATACTTTCTCATTCCAAAGAAGGCAGGAGGCTTCAGTCCCATCTTGGAGACCTAAACAAGTTCTTGTTCCAAGAAAAATTCAAAATGATTTCTCTAGGAACTCTTCTACCATACCTCCAGAGACACGATTGGCTCCGTCTCTTAACCTAAAAGAAGCATACAAGCATTTAGTGATATATCCCTTGCACGGACAGTATCTGCGCTTCATGTTTCAAGGAAACCATTATCAATACTGGGGCCTCCCCTTTAATCTAGCCTCTGTCCCAAGGGTCTTCACAAAATGCATGGCTGCCGTCGTGCCTTCCTACGCACCCTCGGGGTATTTGTCTTTCCTTACTTAGATGATTAGCTTATCAGGGGAGACGCTCCCCTCAAGAGGTAACTCTCCCTTTATTGTACATTTGCTCCAACTCTCCCTCTCCCTTTATTGCTCCAACACTTGGGGTTCATCATAAACTTCCCAAAGTCCCATCTCGCTCCAACCCAACAACTGGAGTTCATTCCCCAAGCTTTCCTCCCAGAGGATTACTGTGCCCGCCTTATTGAGCTGGCAAAAGGGGTACAACATAAAAACCGGATAACAGCTCGAGAGATGCTATGGCTATTGGGACAAATGGCCTCCATGGTACATGTTCCCTATGCTCAATTACACATGCGACAAGCACAGTGGACTCTTTCTTCCCAATGGATGCAAATGAAGGGTCATCTCAGAGACCAGATCCACATCACCCCCCAACTTATCACATCTCTTCAGTGGTGGTGTCTTCCACAAAACCTACTCGTCATGTCACCTTTTCAGATGCCTCCACCTCATTGTGCCCTGACGGATGCTTCCAAACTGGACTAGGGGCGCATTTGAAGACCACACAGGGACTGTGGACACAACATGAATCTGCCCTGCAGATCAACCTGCTCTAACTACAGGCACTGACAAATCCTTTTCTGTTTTTTCCACCCCAGCTATCGAGGCAACCTATTCTAGTCAAAACGGACAACCAGGTTGCCATGTTCTACATAAACAAATGGGAGGAATGGGGTCCCATCTCTTCTTTGAAGAGGCGATTCACCTATGGTCCTTTGCTATCTCTCACCACATCCATCTCAGAGTGGTGTTACCTCCCAGGCGAACTCAATGTCCTAGCACAGGGGTGGGCAATTCTGGTCCTGGAGGGCCGCAGACCAGTCAGGTTTTCATGACGTCCCTAATGAATATTCATGAGATCTATTTGCATCCACTGCCTTCCATTGTATGGAAATAGGTCCTTGAATATTCATTAGGGATATCATGAAAACCTGACTGGTCTGCAACCCTTCAGGACCAGAATTGCCCACCCCTGTCCTAGCGGATTGGCTAAACCTTATCCTTCGTCTGCACGAATGGACCTTGCATCAAGAAACGGCTGCTCGGATCTTCCATATGTGGGGAAACTCGCTTGTAGATCTCTTTGCCACTCCACAAAACATGCAGTTTCCGCTCTTCTTCTCCAGAATTCTGTTGCTGCACCGAGAGGCCCTGGCCACCTTCCTTTTCCATTGGGGACAGGGACTGCTCTATGCATTCCCTCCCATCCCCTTGATACCTAAGATGCTGTTCAAGCTACAGGCTGACAGGGGCTCGGATGATTTTCATAGCTCCCTTTTGGCCCCTTCAACCATGGTTTCTTCTGCTTTTTCACCTTGCACAGACTCTGCCACTCAACCTGGGATGTGCGCCTGACCTCCTCTCTCTCAGGACCACGGGATGCTCCTCCATCGCAGCCTTCACTCCCTACACCTGACCTCATGGCTTCTGAAAGGCTAATGCTTGCTGACCTTGACCTATCACAGGCAATCAAAGGTGTCCTCCTTGCAATCTTATGCATTCAAATGGCATAGGTTTGCCCTTTGGTGCTTCCCAAAGGACCTTGAACCCTTTTCTTACCCAGTGGAGATGCTTCTACAATATCTCCTCCACTTATCCTTGACAGGTCTTTAAAACAAACTCAGTCAGAGTTCACCTTGGTGCCATTGCCAGTGGATTGACAGCCTATCTCCTCACATCCTTTAGTAGCATGCTTCATGCAGGGTCTCCTGTCCAAGCCACTCATTAAACCACTTCTGGTGGCCTGATAATGTGGTTCTGGTTCAACTTCTAAAGCTATCTTTTGAACCTTTAGCCACCACTTCACTAAAGTTTCTATCTTGGAAGGTCATTTTCCTTATTACCCTCACTTCATCTCACTGCATCAGTGAGCTGAAGGCTCTAGTGGCAGATCCGCCTTATACTTGGTTCCACCATGACAAGGTGGTTCTGCATACCCATCCATGTTTCCTCCCAAAGGTGGTTTCCTCCTTCCATCTAAACCAGTTGGTAAACCTCCAGACTTTCTTCCCTAGACCACATGCGTCTCAGGCTGAAGCAGCACTACACACCTTAGACTGCAAGCGAGCGCTGGCTTACTCCTTGGATAGAACTATAGATCACAGAAGATCCTCTCAATTATTCATTTCCTTTGATCCTAGTTACCTGGGTTGACCGGTGACGAAATGTACTCTATCTAAATGGATAGCAGATTGCATTTCTTTTGTATATACACAAACGGGAATCTCTTTGGAAAGTCATGTCACTGTTCATAATGTGCAGGCTATGGCAACATCTGTAGCCAATCTCTGTTCAGTAGCCATTGAAGAATCTTCTGGGCAGCTACCTGCTCTTCCATTCATACTTTTGCTGCACACTATCATCTGGACAGACTCTCCTGTCAGAACGCTGGCTTTGGCCAAGCTGCACTCCAGGACCTCTTTAGGACTTAAACTCAACTCCTACCCTCCGTCCCTGACTTCTGAAAGATACCAGACTATCATCAGGGGAGTATCGCCTTCTAGAATCGAGTCCAATGGCCGACAACTTTTCTAGTCTCATCAGCTACATGTTTTTGCCTCGGGGATCGCACTACTCTCTCCCACCTCCCATACCAGTCTGGTATCTAGGAACTAGTGAGTTCCATATGTGAAGAGTGCATTCCCGCTTGTTCCTGTAGCAGGTGATCTCTGGACACAGCAGGAATCAGTCTTCACAACCCACCCTCTTCCCCTAGGAGATTAGGATTCTTTTGTGTTATTTTCTTCTCAACTACAAACTCAACTGAGGAGAGGAGTTGGAAAGGCAGGCATGCAAGCACAGTGAAGTGCTCCAAAGGCTGGGGAGCGTTCCTGCGTGGACTCTGTCAGGGACGTCACCCATATGTGAAGACTGATTTCTGCTGATCTCCAGGAACAAGCAGGAATGTAGTCTTCACATATGGGTATCGTCGGTACCTTCTGCGAGCACCATATGGTAAACCTTTTCCACTTAAATTGCATAAGAGCATAAAGGAAGCATAAAGGATATCCTTTACCTGCTTGGAAAGGTTAAGACCTTAAAGTTCTAGGCTTTCAGCAACCAGGGCCTGAGATGCAGAGACTGGGGATTGGGATGCCACAGCATCCCGTCTCTTGAGAAAGAAGATCTGGAGCAGATCCTAACTCCAGAGGCGGAGCTTGAGAGAGATGGAGGAGCAGAGGTTACCACATTTGCCGTGGCCAACGTGGAGCTATGAGGATCATATGACCTCTGTCTCTCTGAAGCTTGAACAGGTTTTTGGGAATTAGGGGAATGGGTGGAAAGGCATACAAGAAGTCCTGACCCCAATAAAGGAGGAAAGCATCCCGAGCTGGAACAACCCCAAGCCGGACTTCTGGAACAGAACCGGGGAAGTTTGGCATTCAGCGGACTTGCAAAGAGGTCTGTGTCCGGGGTTCCCCAAATTTGAAAAATTTGGGCCACCTGGTCTGCATGGAGAGACCATTCGTGTGGAAGCAGAACTCGACTGAGTTTGTCTGCCCAAGAGTTTTGAATGCCTGGAAGATACACCACAAGGAGATGAATCTGATGCTGTCTGGCGAGGGCCCATAGTCGCAAAGCTTTGTTCCACAGCGACAGAGAGCCTGTTCCGCCCTGCTTGTTCACATAGAACATGGCTATCTGATTTTCCGTTTGAACTAGGACTGTCTTGTAGCTGAGCTGGGTGTGAAATACTCCAAGAGCAAGGAAGATTGCTCTGAGCTCCAGGAGATTGATATGGAGATAGGCCTCCTGTGGAGTCCAGGTACCCTGGGTAGAGGCCATGCAGGTGGGCTTCCCAACCCACCTCTGAAGCACCTGTTGTTAGAGTGGCTTGGGGTGGGGGTTGCTGAAAAGGAGACCCCACCAGAAGGTTTTTGGGTGACTGCCATCATTGGAGGGACAAAATAAGGCAATCTGAATTTGCTATTTTGTCTGACAGGCAACCTGAGGCCTGAGTCCACTGAGTGGATAAGGTCCACTGGGCTGCCCTCATATGGAGGCGAGCATAAAGAACCACATGCATGGTGGATGCCTTGTGGCCTAGCAACTGTAGCATTTCCCGAGCAGTGAGGTGAGGTTTTAGCACTGCTTGGGAAGCTAACTGTACAATGCGAAGGCAGCGGGGCTGTGGAAGGAAGGCCCTTGTCTGTCTGGTATCCAGATGAGCTCCTATAAATTCTAGGGATTGAGTGTGAGCAAGGTTGGACTTTGGGAAGTTTATGACAAGTCCCAAATACTGAAGGATGCGCATTGTGCGAGACAGAGCAACCCTGGCCTCTGGCTCTGAAGGGGCTCGCATGAGCCAGTCGTCTAAGTAAGGGAAGACGAATATTCCCAGGGTGCGGAGAAATGCTGCTACCACAGCCATGCATTTTGTGAACACCCTTGGTGCAGAGGCCAGGCCAAAAGGAAGAACCCTGTATTGGTAGTGCTTCCCTTGAAACAGGAATCAAAGGAACTTTCGGTGAGTTGGATGGATGAGAACATGAGTGTATGCATCCTTGAGATCTAGAGAACAAAGCCAATCCTGACTCTGAAGGTATGGCAGCAGAGTTCCTAGAGAAATCATTTTGAACTTCTCACTGAACAGGAATTTGTTCAATTCTCTGAGGTCTAGAATGAGTCTGTGTCCTCCTGTTTTCTTTGGAATAAGGAAATAGGGGGAGTAAAACCCTGTACCCCATTGGGGAATGAGTACCTCTTCTATTGCCCCTTGAGCAAGGAGTATAGTGACTTCTTGACCTAACCGGTCGTTGAGAGAGGTCTGAGAATTGAACTGTCTTACTATTGTAGGAGGGGGCATGCTGAGGAAATGAAGCTTGTACCCCTCTCTTACAATAGACAGAGTCCAATTTTCTGCTGTTATCTGACCCCATCTGGGGGCAAAATGACATAACCTTCCTGGGATGGTGGAGGGTTCTGGGCCTTTCAGGGCCAGGAAGGCAAAGTTCTCTAGACAGGAGTCAAAGCCCCTGTGGAGGCTGAGTCTGCTGAACCGGTTGAGGCTCAGCTGTTTTTGGTTTCCTTTGTTGCCTAGGTTGTTGGTGCTGTCCCTTTTGGGCAGACTGACCTAAACGATGACCCTGCTGGGTATAGGAGGGATAAAACTTTTTCTTCTTGCTGAAGAATGGTTTCTTAGAGGATCTTTTCCTCGCAGGATCAGCTGTAGATTTAGACAATCTATCCAAAGTGATATTGTCAGCATCTATCTCATTAGCTTTTTCCTGCCAATTCTTGCCAAAGAGATTCTCTCCTGTGCAAGATATATTCCCCAGTTTGTCCTATACCCAGATTTCCAAGTCAGATGCCTGAAGCCAGGCAATTCTACGTGCACCTATGGCAATAGCAGAGGTTCTGCTTATGCATTCAAAGCAGTCAAAGGCTGCACGATTCACAAACTTGGAAACATCCTGAGCATGTTTAACAAGAGTAAGATAATCCTGCCTTTTATCATCAGGAAGGAGGGGGCTCATAAGCTCTAAGTCTCCCGTGACCTCCTTAAGGAACATTCCCATATACAAGATATAGGACCTAATCCTAGCAGAAAGCATGGAAGCCTGGAAGGATCGACGTCCAAAGGTGTCAAGAGTCCTACACTCACGTCCTGGAGGATTAGATGCATGCCTTTTTGCATTCATTATCCTTCTCATGGCTGATTCCACCACCATGGAATGGTGTGGTAATTGAGTCTTCTGAAACCCAGGACAAGGAGGAACTTGATACATACTGTCGAGTCTTCGAGAGTGAGGAGATGTGGTCAGAGATGTTTCCCACATCCTTAACATAAGATCATGCAAAATCTCATGAATAGGTAAGGTAGCTGCCTCCTTGGGAGCTTTAGGGTATTGTAGGATTTCTAATTCCTTTGCCCTAGGCTCTTTTTCAGGAGCCACTGTTATGGAAAGACCTCGGGCCACATCTCGGATAAAATCCTGAAAGGACATATCCTCTGGTGGAGACATCCTATGCTGAGGAGAAGAGGAATCCTCAGGAATAAGTACTCTGGTATCGGCAGAGCTTTCAGAGTCTTCATACTCATCTGAGGATTCGAAGTATCTCCGATCCGGGTGATCGTGCAAGGCATGGTACCGGTACCGATTGAAGTCGGCATCGGAGTGTTCCGGTACTGACTTGTCGATGCCGGATAGAGACGCATGACTCGGTCCCGGTAGAATACCTGCCAATGTCGATGCAGTCGGTGCCGGTATCGGTTGAATTGTCTGAAGCGGTTTCAGGGGCATCGAGGCCGTAAGAAGAACCGCCAGACTGCGTTCAATAGCCAAGAATCTCTGGTCTATCGACGCTGCCGATGCTTGGGTATCGGTGCCGGATGAAGCGGCCGGAACCCCAGAGCATGGCACCAGTAATTCTGCCAAGGTTGAAGTCTCGAACATCCTGGAGCCCCGTTAGTGCTTTGGAAGCCGAAGCCTCCTGCCGGGGCAATTTTGCCGGTGAAAGTCCCTCAAGGGCAACACCAGAGGCATCTTGATGTTTAGAAGGAGAAGGAGATCTACCCTTTGAAGACCGGCTAGATTTATGTTTAGTTACCTGAGATCCATGAGAGGAAGATGAAGCCCTGGAAGACGTCAATGCCACGGAGGCTGCATCAGAGGGAAAAAGGGTGCTAAGTTTAGTAGCTCGGTTTTGCCAGCCCCTTTTCGAGATCATCCCACAGGCAACACACTCTGAAATAGAGTGGTCAGGGCCTAACATTCGAGGCACCACTCACTGGTGTCGGTGACGGAGATGGTACCGCCACACTTAGAACACTTTTTAAAACCCAAAGTGGGTTTTTCCATTCTGAGGGAAAAAGTTGGGCCTACTGCCCAAAATGGTGCGTGGCACCTGAGAAGAAAATTACTGGAAAAAACTCCAGAAACAACGGTTTTTTTTGTTTTGTTTTTTTTGAAAAAAAAGAAAAGAACCACCGGTGGTACTGGTATAGCGTCGAGGGAAGGCAGACGCGACCACAAAGAAGAATAAGAAGGGAAATTTTCTGCAGTGACAGGATGTGCGACCTGTCGACTCTGCGGAAAATGAAGAACTGGAGAGGGACAATTGGGAAAGGTGGGAAGGCAGCACGCAGGCACTGTGGGATGCTCCCAAAAGCTTTCCTATTGGATGCTGGGGAGCATTCCCGCACAGGCTCCATTGGTACCAATGATACCCATATGTAAAGACTACATTCCTGCTTGTTCCTGGAGATAGCATAGTTACTCACCTGTAACAGGTGATCTCTGGGAACAGCAGGAATTTAGTCTTCACAACCCACCCACCTCCCCTAGGAGTTGTATCTCTCTCTCTTTCTCTCTTTCCCTCTCTCTTATGTCTCAGCTTTAAACTCAACTGGAGAGGGACAGTTGGGAAAGGCGGGAAGGCAGCTCGCAGGCACTGTGGGATGCTCCCAAAAGCTTTCCTATTGGACGCTGGGGAGCGTTCCCGCGCGGGCTCCGTCGGTACCGACGATACCCATATGTGAAGACTAAATTCCTGCTGTTCCCGGAGATCACCTGTTACAGTTGAGTAACTACACTTTGTAGCTTCAGATAGCAAGTGTCTCTGTGGATGTATGTATTTATTTATTTAGACAGATTTGTATACCACCTTATCCTACAGTCAGTGGTTACATCACAATTGGAGGGTTACATTTAACATGTGGGTACTTAACAACATTATACAATGAACTTGTAAGTCTAGTTGGGATGATTGGGTATTGAGTTGGCGGGGGTAGTTGCAATACCGTTTGGTTGGGGACTGTTGTCTATCTACTCATAGGTTTCTGTAAAGAGCAGGGTTTTAAGGGCCTTGCGGAAGTCTGTGATGTCTTTTAATGCCCTCAGGCTCGTTGGGAGGGAGTTCCATAGTGTGGATGCCAGTAGTGATGGAACTCTTCCTGAAGTATTTTGTTTAGTCTTGTGGTATCCTGCAGGTATGCCGATCATGTTGTCATTATTGGTCCTCCTTGGTCTCTTACTGATCTCCCTTGTTATGATATCTTGGAGTGCATCTGCCAAGAGATGGTGGATGATTTTGAAGATGATCAGGATTGTTTTAAATTTTGCTCTGGCCATCATTGGGAGCCAGTGTAGTTGCTGTAAGACGGGGGTGATGTTCTCAGTTCTTGGAGTGTCTGTAATGATGCGTGCTGCAGTGTTTTGCACCATTTGGAGTGGGTGTAAGGTCTGCTGAGGGAGGCCTTGATATAACGAGTTTCCGTAATCAAGCAGAGGTGTGATGAGTGCTTGGCACACTGTGCGGAAGTGGTCCTGGCAGAGTAATGGCTTGATCTTTCTTATGGTCCTCAAACGTTGATAGGCCTTCTTTGCGGTTTTGGTGATATGAGATTTTAGGTTCAGAGCTCTGTCCATTGTGATGCCCAGGTACTTAACTTCATCTTTGACTACTATGAGTTTGTTTAGAATGCTGATAGTCTGTGGTGGAATGAAGGTAGGGTTTCTGGTGATGAACATTGCCTCAGTTTTATCGTAGTTGACCATCAGGTTATTGGCTGTGAGCCAGGCATTTGGTTATTGTTATGCTGTTAAGTGCTAGTATGTTGATTGGAGCATACACCATGATGTCGTCAGCATAGATGTGATAGTGGAGTTTGTCGTTTGATGTTGCATATGGGTTGGATGTAAATATTAAAGAGCATTGATGACAGGGCTGAACCTTGTGGTATTCCCTGTGTGATGGGGAACTGCAATGATTTCTTTTGGGCGCATTTGACTTGTTGCCTTCGATCTTCCAAGTAGGAGGTGAACCATTTCAGGGTATTCTTGCGTAGTCCTATCTGTTGCAGGCACTGCAGTAATCTGGCATGGGACACTGTGTCAAAGGCTGCCGAAATGTCCATGAAAACTAGCAGGAATCCGTTCTTTGTTATCTATGCCTCTTAGGAGGTTGTCAAAGAGGGAAGTGAGTAGCGTTTCCACACCGTGCTGGGGTTTAAAGCCGTGCTTATGGATGTCCAGTGGGGCATTCATGTCAGTATAGTCCTGAAGTTGCCTTTGCACTGTCTTTTCAACGATTTTCGCAAGGAATGGTAGGCTGGAGATGGGACGGTATGATTTTGGTTCAGATGGGCTTAGGTTGTTGCTTTTAAGTATCAGTCGTATCATGGCGTGCTTGAGGGATTGCGGCATGTATCCTTGTTGGAGTGAATCTTTGACGATTTTGTGAATGTGTTGGGAGAGATGGCTTCTTGTGACTTTGAGCAAAGCCACTGGGCATGGGTCTGATGGTGAGGTTGTTGTGTTGAGTCCATGTATTATGTCCTCTACTTGATGTATTGATGGTATGCTGAAGTCCTCCCAGGTTTGATGTTGCTCTTTCATTTCATGGTCATCTGCCTGTAGTGTGATGGAGCAGTCTGGGTGGTGTTTTTCGCTTTCATATAGTCTGAAAATTCCTGTGGGTCAAGATGGTGAGTACAGTGCTGCATGGTGTCCTTAGTGAGCTTTTGGACAATGCTAAAGAGTTCTCTTGGTTGGTGTGGTGCTGCTGTTTACGCTCATTTATCAGATTGTTATATTCCAGTAGCTTGGCTCTGTATAGAGTCAGGGAGTTATGCGACTTGTTCCGCTTCCATTTTCTCTTCAGTCTTCGGAGAGTGCACTTTGCATCTCTGATATCACTTGAGTACCAGGGGGCGTTTGGTCTCCTTCGTGCTTGTGGTTTTGTACTCGTAGGGGCTGATGCTGCATTAGATATTATGGAGTTCCATTTCTCTATGCTTAGGTCAAGGGTATCGCATTCCTGCTGGCGTTGTGGAATGATTTCGTCTGAGTCTTTGTTGAAGGCTCTAACGCCTGGTTATACTCTCATCTTCCATGTGTTGGGTGGGGTATTCAGGGTCAGGGTGAATTCTATCACGTGATGATCTGACCAAGGGACCGGCGTGATTGTTGGTGTTGTGGCCTTGCCCTGTTCCACCAAGTGCATTGGTATAAAGACCATATCCGGAGTTATGCCATGCTGGTGCGTTGGGGCGTTGATTGTCTGGCTATATTTTAGTGACTCCATGGCTTTTAAGAATGTTGTAGTTTCCTTGGTGAGTGCGGAGGTCAGGTTGTAGTCTCCTAGTACAATGAGGGTTTATGTTTTCTGCTATGTGCACATATTGCTTCAAATACCGTGGAGAGATGTTCAGTTGTGGCTCCAGGAGGCCTGTAGGTGAGGGAGACGCTTAAGTACTTGTTAGCTATGGTGATTGTGTTGGATTCAATCGTATTAGTGGTAGAGATTGTTTTAAATCTGTATTCTATTCTGGCCAGTATTAGCACACCTCCTCCTCTCTTTTGTTCTGTGATGCAATTGAATGTTGAGTAGCCTGTAGGGGTTACTTGGTTTAATATTACCTGGTCTAAGTCATCTAGCCAGGTCTCAGTGATGCAGATTATATCCACTTTTTTGTCGATGAGGTCGAGGATAGTATTCAGTTTGTTCCTGATTGATCTAGCGTTTAATAAAGCACACCTAATGTTGGCTGTTATGATTGGGTTGGTGTGTACACTATTTGTGGGATTAGTGGGAGTAGTACATGTGGCATTATATGGTTTGTGAATTGCAGGCTTAGTATGCTTGTGTTCTTTAGAGAGGGATGAACCTAGTGTCCATACAGATTGGGTGGTATGTAGGTGGGGCAAGGGGATTTGCTTGTTGGGTCTGATGCCCTGTGTGCAGGTTGTAAATGCGTGGAGGAGTGTAAGGTAGGCAATGAGGTAGTGGGGAGTGGAGTGCATTTTTGCAAATTACTGACCTGGGATCGGCTTGAATTGTGGTTCAGTGGTGGTAGGTGTTTGACCCTTCTCGTGTATCTCTAAACTTGCCTGTTCTCTTTGGTCAGTGTCTCCTCCTCTCATGTAGCTCTAGACCAGTAATGGAGTCTAAAAGCTGTGCAGTATGTTATTTTACAAGCAGTGAGGTAGCAAACAAGCAATGGGGTAGTAATGGAGTCAATAGGCTATGCAGCATATGTTATCTTTAAAGCAGTGAGGTATTAGTGGGGCAGCAAAGAAGTGGTAGTGGAATCTGCAGGCAAAGCAGTATTTGTTATCTACAGCACATGTTGTCTTCAGCAGGTTAAGCAGCATATGTTATTTACAGTACATATTATCTACAGCAGGTTATGCAGCATATATTATCTTTAAAGCAATGAGGTATTAGTGAGTCTACAGGCTATGCAGCAGATGTATTTGCAGGCAATGAGGTGGCAGTGAAGTCCACAGGCTAAGCACGAGATGCGGATTTGCAAGCAGTGATGTAGCAGAGGAGGTGCAGCATGTGTTATATTTACCAGCAATGTATGGGTGTAGGAGCTGTTGGTTCTTCGATGTGGAGTGCTGCAATGGTGGTTTACAATATGGAAGGACAGACTAGATAGGCCATGTGGTCTTTTTCTGTCGTCATATTTCTATGTTTCTATGTTTCTATGTCTGTATGGGATGTGGCAGTGGGTGTAGGGCTGCAGTGCATGTGTGTGTGTGTGTGTGTGCATGCTGCAGAACCGGGGAGCTTGTGTGTGTGGCACAGAGGTGGGTTGCCTGTGTGTGTGTGTATGATGCGTGGTGCAGGGGTTAGGTATATATATATATGTGCGTGTGTGTGTGTGGTACCTTTGTGTGTGTCAGTCATGCAAAGGTGAAGTGTGTGTGTGTAGTGTGGAGGTTTTGGTTCTTGTATGTATGTTCTGGGGGAGGTCAATTTGCCCTTTGGCATATACAGATGCATTCATCCCTTTAACCTCCCACCTTACACTCTTCCCTGTCCACGTCAACCCCTCCCCACTCTCTGTTCCCCTTACAGACTCTCTCCCCCCTTCTCCCTCCCCCCAGCACAACCATCCCTGCCCTCCATTCCCCATCCTCTGTACTTTTTTTTTTTTAAGGTACTGCCCCTTTACATTTTTTCTGCCTATCTCCCTGTCTTTTTTTTTCTTTTCTGAAAGATCTGATCCCTGCAGCTCTTTGCTGCCCTAGACTTCCCCTCCTGTTCTACCTGTGGGATTCCGATCTCCCACAGGCAGAACAGGAGGGATATTTGCCACGATTGGGGGTTAGATGCATTTGGACAGCCCACAGATTGGATCCCCACAGGCTGACTGCTGCATATAAGCCCTGATCGTGGCAAAGATTGCTCCTGTTTATGGTTTATGGTTTTCGGCACTTCATATACCGCCCTTTACTTGTGCATAAGAGCGGTTTACATGTACTAACAGGTACTTGTTGGGTTTTTTTTATTCCTTTGTCCCCAAAAGGCTCACAATCTAAGTGTACCTTTTGTCTGCCTTCAGGAGATCCAATCTCCTGAGTGCAGACAAAAGGGTTTTCTGCCTGTAACTGGGGGTGGAGGGGGGGGGAGCAAATCCCAAGTAATGGGTATAAATTTCTAGTCACCATGGCGAACTGGCACCTGGGCATTGTCAACCCATGGTTTAACATATTCATTAACGATCTGAAAAAGAGCACTGAGTGACTTGATTAGATTTGCAGATGGCACAATTATTCAGGCTTGCTTAAAAAAAAAAAAGCAGACTGTGAGGAACTGCAGAGTAACTTGAGAAGTGGGCCTCAAAATGGCATATAAAATGCAACGTGGACAAGTGCAGAGAGATGCACAAAGGCAATAACAACCCTAACTTTACAATAATCGGTTCCATATTAGGAGTCGACGTTGAAAATGTGCTGAAATCCTCAGCTCAGTGGTCATCCAAAGTCATAAACGCAAATAGACTATTAGGAGTTAGTCTCTATTTTATTCTCCATTCCTTTTCTGCTATTATAGTGCTTTTATATAGATTCATAGCACAACAGCATTTGAATATAGAGTGCAGTTCTGGTTATCCTATCTCAAAAAAAGCCATAGCGGAACTGGAAAATGTACAGAACAGAGCACAAATGATAAAAGGAATGAAAGAGCTCTATTATGAGGGTAAGGCAAAACAGCTTGGAGAAATGATGACGGAGAGGAAATAGGATAGGATGCAGTGTAATGCATGCCTTCAAGTCGCTGCTGACTCCTGGTGACCCAGCAACTCCTGGGTTTTCTTGGCAGTGTGACCGGAAGTAGATTGTCGGACCTTTCTTCCGAGGCAATGGAAAGTAAGTGACTTGCACAAGGCTACAAGGAGTATTAGTGAGAATCGAACCCCAGTCTCGATTACTAAGCCCGTGCTCTAACCATTAGGTTACTCCTCTGAGTGGGGTGGAACAGATAAATAGGAAACAATTATTTATGCCTTCAAACTGTACCAGGACTAGGGAACACTGCGTGAAACTAGTAAGTAGCAGATTTAAACCACATGCAGGATTATATAATCAGAATAACATGACAGTAAAACTTCATATCCCTTTCCATGTTCCTAATGGGGAATCTCTCTCTCTTTTTGTACACACTCCCACTTAGCAGCTATGCCTGCCTGCAAATGAAGGTGCTTATCGCTAAAGCTACAAAAATCCATATGACTTTAAAGGCTGATCTAATCTCCAAGGCTGCAATACTCTCACAACTTAAAGTTTCAAGGTTTAAATACGTTAGATACTATACTGATATGCAGTTATCTAAGCAGTCTGAAAGAGAGTACAAACCATACAGAAAGACAATCAAAGGAAGGCAGGATGAAAGGTTCTCGGTGCTAGAACCAGTAAGAAAAGGAGATGAACAGTGGAGGAAGGGAAGATTTAGGCATACACTGTTCTCTCCTTGGTGTAACACAGTGGTTTTCAACCCAGTCGTTTGGGACCTCTCGTCCAGTTGGGTTTCAGGATATCCACAATGAATATGCATGAGATAGATCTGCATGCATTGCCTCCATTGTAAGCAGATCTATCTCATGCATATTCATTGTGGATATCCTGAAAACCTGACTGGCCTGGGGGTATTGGAGGACCACAGGCTAACACATCCCAGGCACACTGACTTGTAGACCAGCGTTATGCTATTTTAGTTAAGAGCAAGTTTTCAGACCTGATTTGAACCTATTGAAGGCAGTGTCTAACTTTAGGTCCAGAGGTACCTCATTCCACACAAAAGGTGAAGTTGCACTGAAGACTTTCTGCCTAGTGGTTCCTAATTGAAATTTGATGTGTATAGTGTGAGGGGAAAGAAGCTAAGTGAAACTTCTGCTGAGATGACCAAAGGGCATGTGATGTTATAGAAGGGATGAGGAGGCTAGCCAAAAGAAAATCAGTCATTCCTGAATAAAACAAATTGGGTAAGTTAGAGTCAGGATCTGAAATGAGATCTGGTATGATACAGACAGCCAATGCTGTTCTTTCAGCGGGGAAGGGTGGTGGTGGTGATGGTGTAATGTGATCAGTTGTCTTAACCTTTGTAAGTAACTTGATAGCATGTTTTGTATCAGTGGGTAAGCTTTTCAATCCTTCATAGATTGCATTGCAAATCCAAGAGGTTATCACCAAAGCGTGAATCATTCTGTCATTTTGTAAACCACAGAATATTTTATTTAATTTATTTTTATTTAATATCTTTTCTATACTGCGCTCTTTAAAATCAGTGCGGTTTACAGGCAAACAATCTGTACAGTGTGGTGGAAACCTGCACTATACATTACAATGAACAAGTGGTGTAGCCTGGGACTAACATGGGTAACTATATACAGACTGGGCACTTGGGTCACAAACAGTATTGACCAGAGTTGCTTAGCAGCTATTTACAAGAATAGATAGCTATATATATGCAAAATATGTACAGGATTCACTGTATATGAGCATCTTAAATAAGGACATGCATTGCCTTTCTATCAAGAATCAACTGGGAGGAGTGTATTAATTTTAATGCGTAGAAAGATAACTGTACTTCGCTGGAGATCTGTGAGTCAAGCGTCAGCTGACAAAGATCATACCTACGATCTTTTGAGTTTATTACACACATTGGAAGAGCCTTTGATGCTAGACAAACAGTTTTACTGAGTCCTAGATTGGCCACTGTTGGAAAAAGGATACTGGACTTGATGGACCTAGGTATGACCCAGTATGGCATATCTTATGTTCTTATGTAGTCTAGAGAAATTTCGGTTTTCTCAGGATTCAATTTGAGTTTGTTCACACTCACCCAGCCTACAAATGACTAAGGAGCTTCTCTTAACTCTAAACAAAGAAGAGAGGATATATTCTCCGCAAGAAGACAAAGTCCAACCATAAAGCAGAGAAGAACCACGGCCACACCAAGGATTTCTTCAAAAGTAGCTTTATTATGGACCTAACTTGGCCAAGTTTCGGCGCTAGGCTTTCCTCAGGGGTCAGTGTGTTTACAGAAACAGTCTCCAAGAAAGATGGATATGAGTACTAAGTAATCACTTTCTTTTAGAAGTCTCTGTGCAGTCACAAGATGCGTGACTTTGAACTGTATTTAAGCACTGACTTGCCCTCTCTTCTGAGCACACAGTATAACACTGGAAGCTGACAAGCCCACATCATGACATTATGTGCAATACAGTTTCTCAGAGGATTCGAACATGACAGATGGAACGTACGCTCATTATTATTTAAAGGAAAAACTCCCTCGAGGCAGCGATTTGTTGCCAAAACTCAGTCTATGATGGTTTCAAAGTTTTTCGCATATGATTAATGATATATTAGGGGATATTTTTCTGCACTGGGATGTACTTATAATTTAACAAGTCTGGAATTGCATGGCGACATCAGAGTATGTTTTATAACTCTGACTTACTGTGTGTGTGTGTGTGTGTGTGTGTGTGTTTTGCAGTAGCCCCTGGATAGATGAGTGACTGGGGAGGGAGGGATTAAAGGGGGAAGTGTGTGTGTTGTGGGGGGTACATAAGATGTCCTGTACTATTCATGTCTCCATCTCACAGTTTCTTTCCCCTACCCTGTACTTTATCCCTCTCTCCACCCCACTCCCCAGAGTGATATATGGACTGTACCACATTGTCAGATGTGGGAAAATTGGTTCCCCGGCTCCTTAATGTAACGCATACAAGTTTATTTTTTGTTTGCTTATTTGTATTTATCTCATGATGTCCTAGGCAACGAGCAGCATAATGGTAGCTTTTTCACAAGGAACGTCTTATAAGCCTGAGCTGCTAGAAGTTATAACATTGTCACACTATTCTAGAGGGAGTTGTGTAACCCTCATTTACAGCATACTGCCGGCATATCCAAAATGACACTGTCCTTGAGGTGGGTTTGGGGAGGGTAAGGTACTAGGCCACCAGGCAATTTAATTGCTTTTGGGGAGTTGGGGCCATTAGGTCACCAAAGGATGTTATCATTTTGGTGCAGGGAGGGCTTGCTATCGGGGGGGGGGGGGGCATTTGTGGTGGGGTCTCTGGCTCATGCTGGATCTTTGACTGCCTCAGGCGGACGTAAAGATCCTGTGTTAAAATAGAAGTAAAAAAACTGCGCTGAGTTTCAATGCAGTTTTTTAAAATCAGGCATGATTACTTCATCATTTTGCATGAGATTAGCATACCCACTGCGGCTATGTTACAGCACAATTTTGCTGGCGTTTTTCCTGTGCTAGCTTGCTTTCTGCATTGGAGAGCAAGGCTCGCACTGGAAAAGCGCCAGCAAAATACTGTGCTAGGGCATAACATAGCCTTCTGCATCGGCACCAGATTCTGGGATGATGGACAGCTATACAGTAGTTATAAGCACCAAGTCTCTCTGTCTCTCAAAGGAAGTTCCACATGATGAATGTGTTTTTTCCAAATCAGAAAATGAACTTTGCAGAATCAAAAATCAGATAAAGCAATGCTTTAAGTGTGATAATATATTTAACAATTAAGATGTCAAAGTGAATAGACTTCAAAAAATGGATTTTACAGTTTAACCACAATGTGCTGCCTTCCTAAGGCAACAGGAATAGCCATGCATATTCACCATAGCAAGTAGTTGCAAACTAAACAGCTCGGTCAGTAGATGTCACTGTTCATAGCAACCATTAAGAAAGCTATATGGTTCAGTCACTAGGCCTCACAGTAGAATTTACAACAAAGAAAATGAAGTGCACATCTGAATCACTAAAAGAAAGCTCAGCAGGATTAGGGGTATGGTAGCTTTTGGAGATGGGAAGCATGCAGAGCATGCCTCATGAAATTTCCAACTCCTGAGTATGTGTGTGTGTATGTCTGTGTTTTATATGTGTTTGCATATACAGTGAAACCTCGGTTTTCATGATTAATCCGTTCGAAAAAGTCTGACTAAAACCGAAAGGTATGAAAACTGAAGCAATATTTACCATAAGAAATAATGTAAATCCAATTAATCCGTTCCAGACACCCAAAAATATTCACAAAAAATACATTTTATAGAGAATAACTATATTTTTACATACAGAAAACAATGAGAAATAAATATAAATGAATAATGAAATGGATAAATGAACATTTAATATCACTGAAAGCAAGCTAAGTACAGTACTGTACAGTACAGTATGTTAGCATCTGGCCTTAGCCACCCCTGACAAGCTGCTGTGCCCAGCTCTCTTTGGAATCACATTGGATGCAGCCCATTAAAATACCTTTACATTATCTGCTCAATGCTTCAGTGGCAGAAAATCTTAATGATATAGCTTCAGACATACCCTGCAAGAGAAAGAACTGCCTCCCACATTCATGCAACATCTCCTGCTTACGTTGACAGCTTTTCTTCCCTGCTACCTCCGAGCCTGAGGGAGCGCTCCAGAGAACGGGCAGGCGGTGGACGAGATCGGGGCCTTCCTCTCTGCGCAATCCTTGCCTCTCTAACTCTGACCAGGCTCGAGGATGTGTTTCATTTACGTGCTCAGCTGGCTTTCGCTTCTCATCACGCTGGCGATCGGTGAGTCCGGGGGGCAGTGCTGCCGGGACCGGGCAGGCGTTCTGGCAGTGTATACAGACCGGTGTGCAGCGCGAGGGTGTATGTATTTACAGTACTGTACTTTACGAAAACCGAGGCGATGTACGAGAACCGGGGCAAAATCTCAGTCAAAAAAGACGTTGAAAACCGAAGCGATGTATGAGAACCGGGACAAAATCTCAGTCAAAAAAGACGTTGAAAACCGAAGCGTATGAAAACCGGGGCAAATGAAAACCGAGGTTTGACTGTATCTATAAATTTGCCTCTGCCTGTCTTTGTGTCTGTATCTGTATCTGTGTGTTTGTATGAACACAGCGACATACAGACACATGCATCTGCATGTATGTGTTTGTGTGTTATCTGTGGCTGTGTGTATGTATATTTGTGGGTTCTGTATGTGTCTGATGAGAAGAGAATGGGAGATGGAAACAGGGGGTGGGGCGTCTTGGGTTTGATCTTGGGAGCAGGGGTAAAAGTAGGCAGATACGGTACATGTGTGGCTGCTTGGCCACACTCCGCACAGAATTTGTTCCTGAACACACTTGCCCCTGAGTCACAGAAAAGTACATGTGTTCTTGTCATGATTTGTACTTTTAATTGGGTGGGGGGAGGGGTGTGTAATTTTATAAGAGGCATTTTACGCACGTATACTGGCTTATACGCATGAAAAATTCCTTATAAAATGACCCCAACATTTCTTTTTATTCCGTATTTAGCTCACGCCTTTCTGGTAGTAGTTCAAGGCAAGTTACAATCTGATACAGAAAGGTTGGAAAAAATAAAAAAAAAGTTGTTTCATTTTAAGAACAAAACAGCTTGTTGGGGAAATGAAGAAATCTCAGAACCCTTGATTTATTTTGTTTATTTATTTAGCTAGGCTTATATACTGCTTTTCACTGGGTCAAAGCGGTTTACAGGGAACAATGTTTTTTTACAATGAACATATGTTGTATAAGGAACAGAACAACAGTTACAGTGAAACAGTTAACATTTTGATAACAAAACAATATTAAGGCTTACATAGTATAAATAGTGGAATGCTATATACAGACGTTGAAACTAAACAGTATGTTCAACAACTATTTACAATTGTGAGTCTGTTTTGATAGTATCATGTTGAAGGGGAGGTCAGGTGGAGGGACCAAAATATTCGGTGAATAGGTGGGTTTTCAAGTGTTTGTGGAAGGAGGGGAGACTGGCAATATTTCATAGGGTGTCAGGTAGGAGTTCCATAGGGAAGGGGTGTAGAGTTCAAAAGCTTTGTGGCATGTTTGTAGGTTGTATTTCGTTTTGGATTGCGGTATGCTAAGTTCGTTGATTGTAGTATGTCTTCGTGGTCTGTCTGTAGAGGGTTTCTGTAGTAGGTACTGGAAGCAGGTTTCCTTGTGGGAGTGAAGAGCTTTGTGAGTAAGGAGGATGCATTTATATTTGATTCTGTTGGTAAGAGGTAGCCAGTGTAATTGTTTCAAGATGGGGGTGATGTGGTCGGACCTAGCAGCAACATGGATGGCATGGGCAGCTGTGTGTAACGTGGTTTGAAGAAGTGTGGATTGAGGCAGATCCTGGTAGATATTGTTGCAGTAGTCTGCATGGGGAAGAGTGAGTGCTTTGAAGTGCTGATCTAAAATCAGTTGGCTCGAGGAGTGGAACGAAGTCATTGTAGGGTCTTTGTTTTGAAATAGATTGTTCTAGCTGTCTTTGCTACTTGGGTTTTGAAGGAGAGCTGCTGATCGATAATGATTCTGAGGTATGTCAGCTCCGTTTTTACATTTATCTGGATGTTGTTTAATGTTATAGTAGCTGTTGTTATTGTTAAGCGACGTCTAGTCTATATTGATTCCTGGAAACCCCATGGATAGTTGTCCATATTGTGACTATCAGTTGGGCTTTCTTGGGGCTTGTCAAATGATCAGTTGTAGTCACATGAAGGAAGGTACCCCTACTTCATGCAGAGAGGTTTGAATAGTTCCCTGTGTTAAACTTTTGCAAAGAAAGGTTAAACACCCAAGAAATTAAATGAGAGCCCCAGAGAGGGCAGGTATTTCTTGAAGGAGGGGGATTGCAGGGTGAACACCAAGCTGAATCCATTAATACTGACCCTGGTCAAAAGTCTCTTACCTAGATTAAAATAGATGCACAATCCAACCTTTGGCAATAAACGTTTTCATTTACCCAATTACAACAGTTTGGACTTGCATTCAATGGTATTGGGTTGTGTTTTGGAAGTATGTGATATATGTGATTGCAAGAACAAATCAAGATATCTCTATAAAAAAAAAAAATTGAACTAAATAATGACTCCAGCATTATTTCTTTAAGAGAGTTTGTCCAGCTAGCATTTTCAGTTAGCTGGACAGAACCAAAGATTGGAATATTTGCGCTGCCTCCCCAGCTTCTTCTTCTACTTTACTTTAGTTAGGAAAAATTTAGCTGGATAAAAAGATGTTTGGAGGCGTTCCCAGGGTACAGCAAAACTTTATCTGATCGGTATTACCTGGTTAGAGTTCACATACACAAAAGGCTATTTTAAAGTTACCTGAATAATTTTAATGCTTGCTGTTTCTCTCATGATGCCATACGAGTTCTATCTTATTTTATGCAGAAACTCTGAAGATTTTTACTTACTCTTCTAAAACTGTTGTGTTTTATTTTCTTTAGGTCACAGTAAGAGGCTGAAGGATCCCAGCTCCCTTCCCTTATCCCGGAAAACAGACTTGATTCCAGTTGGTGCGATGTCTTCTGATCCCACCACTTCACCACCCACAGAGCAACCCCTGCACTCCCCGAGGTCCCCCATCTCGCCTGCCTTCCCCTTCCACAGGGAGGGCAGTCGGCTTTGGGAAAGGGGTCACCATATGCTCGGGGACCTCCCAAGTCCCCTTCCGACAAAGAGAACCAGGACCTACTCTGCGTACGTGACTGCTCTATGCTTTAAGGGGAGGGGTTAGAGAGACTTGAGAGGAGAGGGTGCTAGAATATATAATATTCAAGCAGTGTGGGGGTGGAATAAGGAGATACGAGAAGAGGTATTAGGGAAATGGGGAATTGAGCTCTCCCTGATGCCCAGACTATTCTGCCTGCTGGGCATCATTATGCCTCAACTGAGATAGCAGACAGCTTTTAAGGCTGTACCATTCATTACACTTTTGCCATCCATTCATCCTCACATTTGCCAAGAATGGTGCTCCTGTCCATTCTCCTGCTTGGAAACCGAGGGGGTACATTTTCAAAGGGATCTAGTCACTTAAGTATGGAGTTAGGCAACTAGTAGCTGATATTCAACTGCAGTGGTCACTGCACTCATTTAAATGCCCGCTTTTAAATTAATCCATATATTCACCACAGCTGCATGCAGTCAGCAGCATGAGATATACTTGCATGGTGATCAGCACTACCACTGCTCTCTGTTTAGTTTAGGCTTGCTATTGAGCAGGCCTAAACTAAATGGATAGCTTTATCTGGCTAGCAACTGAGAATCATTACTATCAGGATAGCTTTTTCAGCCCAGCCTTGCTGCACCCCAGCCCCAGCCCCATCACTGTACAGATAGTATCAGGCTAGTTATATATAAGAAGTAATTTTAGAAAGTACACAACTTCCATGTAGCTACATCAATGTACATAAGTCATGTATTTTCCATGACTTGTGCGCTTGGATGAGCCTTTATGCACAAACTTTAGAGCGTGCTATTCTGCAGGTATGTGCGTCAGGTCGATGGCACATACTTTGTGTGGTTGTGCACAGGGGCAGAGTTGGACAGAGTGCAAATTTATGCGTATAAGTTATAAAGTACTATAATATCTCCAGGAAAAAGCAGGAATGTAGTCTTCACATATGGGTGATGTTGGTACTGACAGAGCCCACACGGGAACACTCCCCAGCGTCCAATTGGAAAGCTTTTGGGAGCACTCCACCTCATCTGCACAATTTCCTTCGCACCTTCCCACCTCCCTCTCTTCAGTTCTTTTTTTTCCGCAGAGCCAGCAGGAAGCAAATCCTGTCACTGCAGAAAAACGTCTTGTCGACACCAGCACCGTCTAGGACATCGCTGGTCTCCTTATTCTTTTCTTTTACTTCTTTCTTTATTTTCTCTAACAAAAAAAAAAACCTACTTGGGCGTCAATGTCCTTCTTAGGCCTTAAGCCTACTATACTCTTCACACTCAAGGATATGGAAAAACCAACTAGTGGTTTCAAAAAATGTTCTAATTGTGCCAGCACTATTTCAGCGACTGACACACATGACTGGTGTCTAAAATGCCTCAGCGCAGGCCACCAGCCAAAAGACCGTTCCCTCTGTCAGAAAATGACACTGAGAGGCCTACAGAACCAGGCTTCAAAATTTGGAGCTCTCTTCGTTTCAGACGCAGTATTGATGGCGTTCATGTCGTCGAGGGCCTCATCTTCTTATGGATCTCAGGTATCTTTGAAGTCCAAGCATAAGGCCGCATCGAAGTCTGATACACTGAATCAAAAGCTTGAAGACTCACTCCTCTAATTCGCCAGGAAGAGAATTGAGAACTCTCGACGCCTTTGGTCGTCGATGCATCCAAGCATCAATGCTCTCAGCTAGGATTAATTCCTATATCTTGTACATGGGAATGTTCCTGAAAGAGGCCTCCAGGGATCTAGAAGCCTTTGCACCTCTATTCCCAGATGACAAGAGGGCAGATTATCTAGCCCTAGATAAGCATAGCCAAAATGTATCGAAGTTTGTCAATAGGGTTACCTTCAATACTTTTGAATGCACAAGCAGGGCTTCAGCAATATGCATTAGCGCATGTCGAATTGCATGGCTTCAGGCCTCAGACCTTGAACAGTGGGTTCAAGATAAGCTGGGCAATATATCTTGAACAGGGGAAAACCTCTGTGGCAAAGACTGGCAAGATAAGGCATCTCAATTACAGTCAGAAAATAGTACTGTAAAGAGACTGTCCAGAGTAACAGCTGACCCTGCTAGGAAAAAGACACCTGCAAAGAAGTCTTTCTACAATAAGAAGAATACATTCTTCTCGTCTTGTCCTCCTGCTTCTCAGTACTAGGGTCAGGCCTCACAAAAGAGGCAGCAGCCTCCTGAGCAACAAAAGAAGCCACAGGTGGCTAAATCTCAACCAGCTCTGCAGCCACAGTCTGCGCCTGTTTTTTGACTCTTTCCTAGAGAACATTGCCACCCTGCCTCTGGAGGATCCCCACCCCCTCCACATAGCAGGCAGACTGTGTCATTACGCCCACAGAAGGCATCTCATCACCTCAGAGTAGTGGACACTGACCATAGTTCAGGAAGGGTACGACTTTATCTGCAAACTCTGCCCCCTCCACGTTCATGGGGGAGTATCAAACCAACCCCCATCCATTGCTCTTCTACAGGACGAGGTGTCCTCTCTTCTGTCTCAGGGCACCATAGAGGATGTCCCAACATCCCAACAGTGGGCTTCTACTCTCCTTACTTTCTCATTCCGAAGAAAACCGGAGGGTACAGGCCCATTCTGGACCTCAGAAACCAAGTTTTTAGTCCATGAAAAATTCAAGATGATCTCTCTTGGGACTCTTCTTCCTTACCTCCAGAGTCAAGACTGGCTCTGTTTTCTAGATATAAAAGAAGCATATATGCATATCCTCATCCATCCAGGACACAGGAAATATCTATGCTTCACCTTTCAGGGAAAACATCAATACAGAGTCCTTCCCTTCGGACTCGCCTCTGCCCCAAGAGTCTTCACAAAGTGCATGGCGGTCATGGTTGCATATCTAAGAACTCTGGGAATATTTGTCTTCCCTTATTTAGACTGGCTAATAAAAGCGGACACCTCCCAAGGGGTACTGCTTTTCTTGCATCATACTATCACAGTACTACAACACTTGAGATTTGTCATAAACTTCCCAAAATTCCAGCTCACTTCAACTCAAAGACCAAAGTTTATCGGAGCCCTACTAGACACCCAAGTCCAGGGCGTTTCTGTGTCAGTTCCGTTGTTCCCATCTAGTCGAACTAACGTCCCCAGATGCTCCTACAAGATCATCTGATAGCCCGAGAGATGCTGCAGCTCCTTGGGCACATGGCCTCTATAGTACAGTACATGTCATTCCATATGCCCGACTACATATGTAGACAGCCCAGTGGACTCTTGCTTCCCAGTGGAAGCAGGCCTTGGGTCGTCTCCAGGACAGGATCCAAGTCACTGCCCGTCTAACCACAACCCTTCAGTGGTGGTGTTCTCCAGAAAACCTGCTCGTAGGGTCAACTTTTCAGATGCCCCCACATCAATGCACCCTGAAGACGAATTCTTCCAAACTGGGTTGGGGAGCCCATCTGGGCAATATGACTACACAGGGGCTCTGAACAACGCAAGAGACAACTCTAGATCAATCTCCTGGAACTTTGTGCTATCTCGAATGCCCTCCAGGTATTTCAACACCACCTCGGAACACAAGAAGTCCTAGTCAAGACAGACAATCAGATTGCCATGTTCTATGTGAACAAGAAGGGAGGAACAGGCTCTTGGGCCCTCTGCGAGGAAGCGATACACCTCTGGTCCTTTGCCATTGCTCATCAAATACATCTCCAAGCGGTGTACCTCCTGGGGGAGTCCAGTGTCTTAGCAGACAGACTGAGTTGCATTCTTCTTCCCCACCAATGGTCATCCGACACAGTGTCCTAAATCTTCCAGACCTGGGGGAACTCCAGATATAGATCTGTTTGCAGCTGCACAAAATGCAAAGCTTCCTCACTTCTGCACAAGAACTACGACATCCACCAACCAACAAGTGGATGCCTTCCACCTACACTGGGGTCAGGGTCTGCTTTGTGTTCCCTCCTATACCCTTCATTCCCAAAATGCTTTTCAAGCTTCAATCCAACAGGGCTCCATGATTCTCATAGCCCCTCTCTGGTGCAGCAACCGGGGTTTCAACTGCTACCACATCTGACTCGGACTCATCCTCTGCGATTGGGATATGCACTGATTCTCCTCTCCCAGGACAACGGCTGTCTACTCCATCCCAATCCACAGTCTCCACCTCACAGCTTGGCTGTTGATAGCGTAGCTTTACAAGGCTTTGACCTTACTCAAGAGGTTAAGGAGATCCTTTTGGCTTCTAGAAAGCCCTCCACCAGATGTTCTTATGCTTTTAAGTGGCAGCAATTTTATGTCTGGTGTTCCCAAAAAGATCTCAGTCCCTTTTCTGCTCCAATGGAGTCACTCCTCCAGTATCTCCTCCACCTGTCCTCGACAGGCCTAAAGACAAATTCAGTGAGAGTCCACCTCAGTGCCATTGAGGCCTCTCCAATCTACTTGATGGATAGCTCATCTCCACACAACTGCTAGTAGCGGGTGTCATGAGAGGTCTCCTGTTGTCCAAACTGCCCATTAAGCCACCTCTAGTAGCTTGGGACCTCAATGTTGTTCTAGCGCAGCTTCTCAAGCCGCCCTTTGAGTCATTAGCCATGACCTCAGTTAAGTTCCACTCTTGGAAGGTGATCTTCCTATTGCCCTCACTTCAGCTAAACACATTAGTGAGCTTCAGACTTTGGTGGCGGATCCACCCTATACCCACTTCCACCATGACACACTTCGGACTCACCCACACTTTATGCCAAAGATGGTGTCTCCCTCCCATCTAAACCAGTCAATTCACCTTCCAGTTTTCTTTCCTAAATCACATGCATCTAAAACGGAAGCAACTCTGCACACTCTTGACTGCAAACATGCTTTGGCTTTCTATCTCCAAAGGACTCAAGATCATCGTAAAGCCTCACAGTTATTTGTCTCGTTTGACCCCAGTCACCTGGGATTACCTCTTTCTAAGTGTATGCTCTCCAGATAGATAGCAGACTGCATGTCATTTGCCTATGACAAAGCAGGACTCTCCCTGGAAGGGCATGTCAATGCTCACAACATTCATGCCATGGCCACCTCAATGGCAAACCTACGTTCAGTAGGCATCAGTTAAATTTGCAAAGCAGCAACTTGGTCTTCTATCCATACCTTTGCTGCCTATTATTGTCTGGACAAGGACTTCCGAAGGGATGCTGTGTTTGGTCAGGCTGTACTCCAGCATCTCTTTCAGACTTATATGCAACTCCTACCCTCTGACCTGGACTTTGAAGATACCAGAAATCCATGTGGGATCCATGACCTCATCATGCCTACTCTGAGGCGAACCTCCACTGATTCTGAGGTCACTTCATCTGGGAGCTAGGGAGTCCCATATGTGAAGACTACATTCCTGCTGGTTTCCCGGAGATGGCATAGTTACTCACCTGTAATGGATGATCTCCGGGAACAGCAGGAATTTAGTCTTCACAACCCGCCCTCCTCCCCTAGGAGTTATGAGATTTCATTTACTCTCTTTTCTCAGCTACAAACTCAACTGAAGAGTTGGAAAGGTGGGAAGGCAATCGTGCAGGCGCTGTGAAGTGCTCCCAAAAGCTTTCCAATTGGATGCTGGGGATCGTTCCCGCGTGGGCTTTGACGGTACCGACGTCACCCATATGTGAATACTAAATTCCTGCTGTTCCCAGAGATCACCTATTACAGGTGAGTAACTACAATTTATGCGCATTCATTACAAGTCTAGGCGTCGTCATTTAAACCATCCCTAGATTTGCTGTGCTTATCTCACTGCTTAAACCCATATTTTATAAAGTGCACATATACTTTTTTAAAAAATTAGTCATGAAATACATGTTTTAACTCCATGGGGGGTTATATCACAGGATGATGGATAGGCGAGGTACACATTCACTGGTCACTGGTGAACATATAACTTGCTTTAAATATTGTTCCCACGGTTTCTTGGGATGAAAGTTTTCCACACTGCACAGCTACGTATGGATTTGTGGGCATTCTGGCAGGTGGGGTAAGGTTGGGAGAGCGGCTTAGCTGGCTAGTGTTAATTTTCAGCACTAGCCAGTAAGGATGTGCATTTGTTAACACACTTTCAATTTATTAATTAATTTATTTATTTTATTTAACAAGTTTTTATACCGCCTTTTCCTTCAATCAAAGCGGTCACAAGAAATACAAGGTACAAACAAGGGAAACATAAACAGTATAGACATGACAGCATATGGTAATGTAGGAAAAATAACAAGGGTTAACAATTTAGTTAATGCACCTTTTAAAAATTTAGTGCATGTGAAATTGACATAATGTGTGTTAACCTATGAAATAATGCATGCAAAGTCGATAGGGATGCATTAAAAATGTGTTGTTTAAAATAAATGTGTGACATGAATTGAAAAAAGTAGAAAATCATGAAAAGAGGCATAATAAACTAAAAATGAACTAAATTTTTTCCTTGGGCACATCCCTACCGGCCGTCTGTCACTGTGTACAGCAAGAGCTGGCTGTGTCTTAGGTAGCAAAGTTTAAGAAAAGATTATCACTGAAAATGTGCTTTAATTTAGAAGTTCTGGGGCTGATTTCCAAAGAACTGTCAAAGCTCCCGGCTTGGCCTCAGGCCAGAGACTGTGTCCTGTAGAACTGTGTCTGGGTTGTGAGGCATCATGACAGGTTATAGGAAACTTTGCTTCCTCTTTTTCTCTCTCTCTCTCTCTCTCTCTCCCTCCAGAACTGCCCGTGCATCTGCCGGCCCTCTCTACAAGGGCATCTGCAAGCAATTCTCACGCTCACAAGGCCATGGATTCATCACACCGGAGAGTGGCAGCGAGGACATATTTGTACACATTTCTGAGTGAGTGCCCTTGTCCTCCCTTGATGCTGTGTATTTGGCGATACTAGCGAGTTCCTCCTTTCAGGAGGAAATGTTGACATATCTGCCTTGGGGTGGGAGAGCTCCAGTATCAAACATTGCATTGCAGAAATTTCTGCTCCATTCTTCTTATCCTAAGTGACATACTTAGCAGTGCCTGGAACTCTCAGGGGTTGAGTACCAAGCTGGAAAGACTGGAATCGCATATAGTCCCAGAGCAGTAGACAGTATTTCTTGAAGTGTATGATAGCACAGAGGCCACTAGAAGACAACCGGACCCAGGAGTATAATGGGTACCACAGTAAGAACCCTTCCTGGGACAGTTGCTGTTCCGCCATTGCTGCTGTTTATCATATCTATAACAGTGTTAGACATACACAGTGCTGTGGGGGAACAGCACATATGGGAGGCACCCCACAGGGTTTCAAACCAGGATCAGAACAGCCTAACCTGCAAAAATGGGAACACGTTCAAAGACCAGCTATTTCTGTTCACTGTTGTACCTCTAAAATTAAGTGGAGTATCTGAATTAGCAGTATTGGTTTTCATGTATTTTGCTCATGCTGAATGACCAGGATAGTACACATTTTTTCTCTCTTTCTGAATTCTGGAATCTGTGAAAGCTGTGAGGCCTTTTAAAGGGCAGCAGACACTGTAGTGCACTAAGTTTAGAAACTTCACAGCTTCCTTCAGATATCATTTGGTCACAGTTTTTTTGTATTAATCTTTGGATAATTTTCCCAATAAAAATTTATCAAGAAAAAAAACTGATCACTAATCAAGCAACATAATTTCTTTTCCATTTATTTAGCTACTTTTCCTTGCAAATTATTGAGCAATAAAAGTCTTTTAGCTTTGGATTAAGTGTGATTTAAGATTCAGAGCGCTGTAAAAGTCTTCATACCCTTGAGCGTTTTTCATATTCTGCTATCTTAACTGTTTAAAAATTGCAACTCAAAATGCATTAAAGCAGGGACGACTTTCACTGATCTAGACAACATACGCTACACTTTCAGCATGAAAGAACAATTACAGAAATCTTCAGAAACTAATTATGAAAAGGAAACCAGAAAGTCTTGATTGCATAAATCTTCACAGCCCTTGCTACTTGGTGGAAGCCCCTTTTGCAGCAGTTAACAGCCCTGAGTCATTTAGGACTTTGCACAGCAGGTTGGTGAAGTGTTTTGTCCCTTTTTTCCTGACAGCATGGCTCGAGCTTATTCAGGGTGACTGAGCATTGTCTGCACACTGCAGTCTTTAAGTCTAGTCACAAATTTTCTGTTAGATTCAGGGCTGGACTTCGGCTGGGACACTCAAGGACATTCACTTCTTGCTGGGCAACACCATTGTTCAGTTTAGTTTGGTTTACTATTTGATATATGACCCTTTGGCTAAATTTAGACACCAGAGTTAAAAAAACAGACATTAATTATTATTATCAACTCATAAAAACCTGAATCATGAAGGATAGTACAACAGAAAAATACCAGTACTATAGTGTAACCATGGCGCCACAGTAGGGGAAGAGGCAATCTCCATCCAAACTAGGTTCAATCAGAAGGAAATGACTTCAGGAAAAGCTGTTTTATCCCTTTTTGGAATTTTACATAAGAACTTTCCAAGAGCTACTCAAAGGGAAGAATTTTAACTGACATTTCCATATCATCTTGCTAGACAAGCGAGTTGTGTTCCCCTACCCAGGGCTGGCCCAAGTGTTTCTGCTGCCCTAGGCAGAAGCCCTGGCATGCCGCCCCTTCCTCATACTGAGCCATGCTGCTGCTGATTCTGGCGGCAGAGGGGGTCGGCTTACCGGCAGCTGCAAGCCATATGCTTCATCACACATGGCCTGCCACTTCTGACCTCCAACACAACTTCAGAGGAGGGGGTCAGAAGCAACAGGCCATGTGTGCCGAAGCACATGGTCTGCTGCCAAGCCAACCCCACCACTGGACCCAATGGTAGCCAGGGGGCGGCAGTGCGGCAAGGCTTGGCTCAGCATGAGGGAGTGGCAGGCCATGCATGCTGTGATGCCCTAGGCCAACTGCCTAGTTTCACCTAGTGGACGGGCTGGCCCTCCCCTATGAGCAGATCGGTGGAGACAAAGAAACAATGAAAAGCCCAGGTTTCAATGACATCACTCTCATGCCTCTATTCGCCTCAGCCACCAGAGGTCCCGTCCGTATTTCTTTGTCTCCATCAGACAGTGGATGGATTTTCTTCTCTCTGAGGAAAATTTGAAGATTACATAAGAACATAAGAAATGTCATACTGGCTCAGACCAAGGTACATCAAGCCCAGTATCCTGTTTCCAACAGTGGCCAGTCCAGGTCACAAGTACCTGTCAGGTTCCCAAAAAGGTACACTGATTCCACAGTGCTTATCCTGGGGTAACCAATGGATTTCCCTGGTCCTCTTTAATAATGGTTTATTGACTTTTCCTTCAGGAACTTGTCCAAGCCATTTTTAAACCCAGCTGCACTAACAACTTTTACTACATCCTCCATTAACAAATTCCAGAGATTGATTACTCGTTGAGTGAAAAAAAATATTTTTTCTCATTAGTCCTAAATGAGCTACATTATAACTTCATTGAGTGTCCTCTAGTTTTCCTACTTTTTGAAGGAGTAAACAACCGATATACATTTACCCATTCCACTCCATTCATTAATTTATAGACCTCTATTATATCTCCCCTCAGCTGTTTCTTTTCCAAGTTAGTCCTAACCTTTTAAGCCTCTCCTCATAGGGGTATCCTTCCATCCCCTTTACGACTTTGGTGGTGGTTCTCTGCACTTTTTCCAATTCTGCTATATCCTTTTTAAAATATGGTGACCAGAATTGCAACAATATTCAAGGTGTGGTCGCACCATGGGACGATACAGAAGTATTATAATATCCTTGATTTTGTTCTCCATTATGATTCCTTTTGTTCTATTTTCTTTCTTGGCCACTGCTGCACACTGGGCAGAGGGTTTCAATGTGTTACCCACGATGACACCTAAATCCTTTTCCTGGGTAGTAGTTCCTAATGTGGAACCTTGCATCATGTAACCGTAGTTTGGGTTGTTCTTCCCTAAGTGCATAACTTTGCAATTGTCCACATTAAATTTCATCTGCCATTTGAGAGGAAAAAGTTGATTAAATGCTTGTGAACAACCACCTTGAGGGTGACAGTCTCATTTGAGCGTGATGTGGGAGACTCCACTAGACTGTGGTCTTTTTAGAGAGAAAACTGGTTCAGCTCCATGCCTTTAGCATGATAAAGAGCTTGTTGAGCACTCAGAAATAGGAAGGATTTGGAAGGATCTGGAAAAGTCCAGCAGCCTCGCACAATCTCAACACCTCCTCCCTCCTCCTCTGCACCCCCTTGCTCTCTCCCGAAGATCACAGAAGGCTCTCTGAGGGATCAGCCTGCCAGCCTCCTTTAAATAAAGTGCTTCAAAGCCAGTAAAACACTTTAAGGGGAGTAAAGCTGAGCCTGGCAGAGATTCTCTGCCTGGGGCTCTCAGGGGTTGAGCACCAAGGCTTGACCTCATCATTGTTCTTGTGGGGGGACTCCCAATTCCATCTTCCTGGGCCTCAATTTGGGGTGGACTGCTGGTGACCGTTGGCACCGTGGGGGGTTTCCCACCATTTTCTGAATGCGTTATTGTGAGCCTGGCAGTTCTGCACAAGGTGCTCCAATGCGTGTTCCTTCCTTAGTGCCTGTAATGCATTTTGCAATAAAAGCTCAGTTAACACGCCTTTCGGGCTGCTGCAGCCTTAGTCCGTGCTGTTGTGATACTTGCTTTAAAAACTCTGTCTTCTTCCAGGAAACATTGTTTGACCTTGACGAGCGAGATGCCTCATCTCCGGATTCTGGACTCTTCTCCTCTTGCATGGCAACTTCTGAGTCATCCATGGGGGGCCTGCTTCCCCTCTCTCAGCTAGGGCTGCAGTTAGTCCAGCCTTGCCTTGCTTACTTAGGGCAGGAGGATGGATGCTACTATGGATAAGGCTATCCAGCCGGCCGGAGGCTTCGGTGACCATACTGTGAGCCACTGCTTGTCCTCTAGAGGGTTTGTGACAACTGTGCCCCCTGGTGTTGAAGGGTCATTTCTGAGAGGAAAGCTTCCGGACTCTGGATTGTCCTCCCTGGAATCTTTATTTTTTTGCAGCATGCCTGGTCCTTCTGACATAGAAATTCAGACTCTAAGGCCTCTGGGTGCCCCCAGGTGTAGTCCCATGAAGGGCAGACAGAGTTGAAGCCCTCTTTGATTACCTTTGGCTAAGTGCCCCCCAGTAAGGGGCATTCCCTGGAGATGGGGAAGAGCTGGGAGCTGTCTGAGATTTTGACTATGGCTCAGATTCGAATGTCTTGGTACTGGGCTCTGATATGGATGAAGAAGTACTCTCGCCTTCAGAAGATTGTGAAGAAGGTGGGGTGCTCTGCCTATTCCGGAAGGAGCTGGTGGCATTGATTGCCAGGGTTTCATCTGCCTTGAACTTGACAGCATGGAGCAGGAACCGAAGGTGTACCCGCTTCTTCAAGAGGTGCGGAAATCCACTACTGCCTTCCTGTTCCTGGATGTGATCCAGTCAGAGTGGGACTCTCCCAACTCCCTACCTTAAAAGTTAAGGATGTGTAAGAAAATCTGCGCTTTCCCAGAGGAGTGCATTGAGTGGTTTGACATTCCCAAGGTGGATGCACAGGTCACAGCAGTTAACAGACAGACCACCATTCCTGTGGAAGGCGGATCAGCCTTAAAGGATTTTCTGGACTGTAAGGTGGATTCATTGTTGAGGAGCCAGTTCGCCATGGCGGCTGCTATTCTGCAACTGGCAGAATGTACCAGCCTGACGTCTCAAGCCCTGCTCCAGTGGATTCAGTGTCTTCTGCTGGATGATACTACTGCTCTTTTGGAGTCGGCTATGACTTTCTTTTCTAAATAGACGTCTATATAACAAGCGTCCCCCCAGTCCTCCTTAAGGGTTGTAGAGCTCAATCTTTGAGATTCTTAGTTCAGGGAAAAATACCTTGGTCTTGGTCTCTTAACCCCAGTTCAAATCAAAATACAGTCCCAGCTGGATTGGGCTGCCCTATAATTCCAGCAGGAACAATCCCTCCTTTTATCAGTCTTTACTAAGAGCTTAACTTTCAACCTTAGTCCAATATGCTCTTCACAGAAACTTAAAAATGAATCAGTCTCTGCTGGGCTTCCTAACCAAGGCCACTGCAATCATTAGTCCAACTAAGCACTAGAGCCCTAATGGTCAGAGGACAGCCATTGCCACCACTGCCGCCTCTCTCCAGGACATGTAGCAGCAGCAGTGTTTTTTTAGAAGGCATCATAGTGCATTGCAAACCTAGTCCTGCTTGCTCTCCTCCAATTCCACTTCCTTTTGCACTGCCAGAGAGGGGCAGCAGTGGTGGCAATAGAAGCAGGAGCAGAGGAGGGGGCACTGGGGGGTAGAACTGGAAATGGGCTGATTGGGGGGGGGTTAGGACTGGAAATTTATTTATTTTATTTATTTATATTCTCTTATATACCACGCTATTCTGCATCAGTGCTGAAATGGGCTGATCGGGGTTTAGAACTGGAAATGGGCTGATCGGGAGGGGGGCTAGGACTGGTAATGGGTTATCAGGGGAGGGCTAGGACTGGAAAATGGACTGATGGGGGTTTAGAACTGGAAATGGGCTGATTGGGGGGGTTACGACTGGTAATGGGCTATGGGGGGACTAGGACAGGAAATGGACTGATTGGGGTGCTAGGACTCAAAATGGACTTATTGGAGGGTTACGACTGGTAATGGGCAGATGGGCTAGCACTGGAAATGAGTTAGGACTGGTAATGGGCTGATTGCGGGGCTAGGACTGGAGTGGGTTGATAAAGGGGATAGAAATGGGCTGGGACAGGAAATGGGCTAATAGGGGAGGGGAGGAGAGTGCTGCTGGCCCTGGAAGAAAACTAGGGGCTAGGGTACAAATGGGCTGATACGGGGGGATGGTAGAATAGGACTGGAAAGGAGTGGATACTGAGAGGGTCTGCCAGGGGAAGGAGGGGGCAGGAAGGGAGCTGACACCTGGGAGGTACTGAAGGGGGACTGGAAGGGAGCTGACACTTGGGAATGGGAGTGGTAGGCAGCTGGGTAATGGGGAGGAGGCTGGAAGGGAGCTGACATGCGAATGGCACTGGAAGGGAGATGGACAGAGGGTAGGGTGGCTGGAAGGTGCTGACTGGGGTGTGACACTGAGAGTGGACCTGAGCTGATACCTGGGATGGTATTTGGACTAGAAGGGGCTGGATAGTGGGGAAGGAGGGGGACTGGAAGGGAATGGAAACCAGTGGCAGCCGTGGGAATACAAGACGGTTGACATTGGAAGGTACTGGGAGGGGAGGACTGGAAAGGGGCTGATACTGGGGAGGGTTACTGGAACTGGAAATGGGCTGATGGAAGGAAGTGAAGAAATGAAAAGAAGACAGAAGAAATGGCAGATGGACCATGGACCATAGACCACAGAAAGAGAGCTAAGAGAAGACAGGAAAGCAGAAGCCTCAGATAAGGACCAGCATGATCATAGAATAAAATGGTCAGACAACAAAGGTAGAAAAAATAATTTTATTTCATTTTAGTGATTGGACTTTGTGCTAGTTTTATATTTTACACAGTATGGGGAACTGAATCTCTTTTTTATCTGATGTTGCACTGCATGCGGAGTCTGGCTTCTTGGGGTTTCAATTTAAATTTTGTCTACATATTTTTAATTTTACTTTAGATTGTAATCTCTTATTCTGTACTTGGTGAGGGTTTGTGTTCTGAATGTGTGACTGAGGCCAGGTGTTCTGTTAACATGGAGTTTGTGCGTAAAGATCTATACTGTACTGTAGTAATTTGACATGTTCAGCTTTTCAAATAGGTGTATTGGATGTTCCAGGGCCCACTGTAGTGTTTACAGTGATACTTTTTTTGGATGGGCTCCTTATGTGAGTTTTGGAAGTTGGTGCTGATATGGTATGGTATGGTAGATTTGCTCTATAGATACTCAGTGACTTTGTTGTAGGGTTTTGTATTAGCTCACAATATGCCTGGTACTGCATAATGTTTGTTGCTGCTGCTGTTAGTGAGATCATCAGAATCAGACTTTTTTTTTAAGATACTGAGTTCTGTGGGTGAATGTTCTGGTTCTGCTCTGCACCCACTGATGAAGGGGGTTCTGTGGATGCAAAATATATGTTGAAAAAGAAAAAGCAAGAACTATAATGCAGTTTATAGTAAAATAAAAATAAGTTATAATTTAGTTTTATTAACTGTGCTGTGGTTCTCGCTCTTTTACTTCCTTGGTGTGCAAACATCTTGCATTTCCTCCATATAATCTAATCAACTTTTTGGTTTGGTTCAGTCCCTGATTGGAGTTTTGAGAAAGCTCCGCTCCCCCCTCTATGGGGCTCCGCTCCCCCTCTATGCCTCTATGGGGCACCATCTTATGCTTCGCCTCAGGCAGCAGATTGCCTTGAGCCGCCCCTGATAAAAACAGCTGTACTTCTTAATATATTTGCTACCAGAGTGTCAATTGCTGTCAGAACTGAGTGTTTTCTATAGGTTCTATGCAGATAATGTCCATTTTTTTTCCCCAGCTGAGGACACAGTGGAGGATGGCTATAGTCTAGGATAAAAAATTGTTTATCAAGAAGCCATTTAACAATTACTCATAGTAAAACTGAAGTTGTGTTTTGTAGCAGATCTACATCTAGCAGTCTACCTGAGGTTGCTATTGGTAATGTTAAGGTACCTTTGAAACAGAAGTTTATTTTAATTCTCCAGGTATGATATTGGACACCTCATTAAGGATGAGGCCACAGATTAGGGACATGTTAATTCTTTTCTTGATCCATGTGACTTTAGAACCATGCTGCAGTCATTGGTGTTAAAACAAATTGCAATAATCTAGTTTTGTTATCTCAGATTGCCCAAGAAATTGATTAAGGCACTACAAATGATACAAATGCAGCAGCAAGGTTCTTGACACAAGGAGAAATGAACAAATTAGTCCATTGCTTTTTTTCACTATATTGGCTTGCTGCCGTTTTCCTGGTGGGTGCAATGTAAGATACTTAGTTAATACACCAGACCTTGGCTACTGATGTTCTGCAACATTTCAGCACTGTTTTGAGCATTTACAAGCCTACTAGAGCAATGAGATCTGAAGAGACACAAGTGCTACATATACCATCTTTTAGCCAGTTTCATTGGGTTGAAACGAGAGAGAGGACCTTTACAATTGCCAGTCCCTTGGAGTGGAACAGTGCAGCTCCAAATAATAAACTATTACAGTTTTTGGAAGCAATTTAAAAAGCTAGGGCCCGATTTTCAGTTAAGCAGGCTAGCATAGCCTGCCCACCGACTCCCTTAACCCAGATTTTCACTTCCACAGCGGTGGAAGTGAAAATCCGGGTTTGTGTGGATGCGTTGGCAGCCGCTGAGGCTTAACGGGGAGCAGCGATTTTCGATGATACCCACTTAGCCCTCTGTGCCTTAAAGATAGTCTTGAGGGTTAACAGTTGAAGAGGTTCCAGATTTCTTTAAGACCTGAAGATTAATTGATAGAAAAGTTTATTTTTCAATACATTCCTAAAGACTGATAGAAACTGTGCTTCTTCCTTAAAGCAATACTGAAGATTTAGTAGATATGCGGAATATTTAGGTTGGCAGCAGTATTTATGGAAATGTATGTGCTATGTTTTATGAGTTCTGTTAACAGTAGTTTTTATTTTTTTTAATATTTTTACATCAGGATGGTTATTGAATATTTTATGTGTTTTTATTGTTCTTCGCTTAGGGCTGTGGATGGGTGGGATATAAATACCATAAATAAATAAAATAGATATTCAGCATCTGTATCTGGATAGTGACTAGTACTGAACATCCTGATTCAACACTGGCTGCCTGGTGCTATGCAGATAACAGTGATTTTCAGCATCTGATGCAGATAGCTATCCACATGGCACCTAATGCTTTTTCACAGTTCTAAGGTATGCCGATAACAGTGCTGAAAACTGCTGTAATCCAAATAAGCTCCTATTCCACCCAATTGCATCCCCCAGACCACCATGGCACAATCTGGTAGTGCTGAGGTGGTTTGTACCACTGAATTTCACAGGGGAATTTATCTGGTTCTCCAGGAACAAGCAGGAAGTCAGTCCTCACATATGGGTGACGATGCTGACGGAGTCCTCGCGGAAGCATCTCCCCAGCTTTCAAAGAAAGCCTTTGGGAGATGCCACCATGCATGCGTGGTTCCCTTCCTGCCCAAGGGTGCCTCTTATTCAGTCCCCCTTTTTCTGTGGAGCCCTATAGACGTTCGTCTTTATTCCCCAGAAAAAATTCCTTTTCTCATGCACTTCTGTGTGCCATCCGGTTAGCACCACTCCCTTTCTTGCCTCCGAGCATCGTTGGCCCAGGACTCGTAACCTATTTCGTTAGGTTTTTCACCCAGCGTGGTTTCGTGCCTTTTCCAATCGCTGGCAATGTCGAAGGTCTTCGATCTCGTGGGGGCCCTTTTTGCCCCAATGGTCACTGGGTTTAAAAAGTGTGATCAATGCTCCAGGAACATGTCCCTTACCGACACACGTCATTGTTGCCTCAGGTGTTTGGGTGCCAACCATGACCCAGAGGCATGCTCCCTGTGTAAAAAGATGTCCGCCAAGGCTATCCAGAGTCACCGGCAGAAGCAAGACAACATCTTCCACAGGTTAGATTCAGCCCCAGTAGCCATGCGCTCTAAGGCCCTGCACGGATTCTTGGAGTTGCTTAAAGCCCCTGCACTGCCCGAGCAGACACTTGGACACTCCAAGAAAGGCTCCCCGGAGCAAGAGCATAAGAAAAAGAAAGCTTCAAGGACTCCTTCCTGGGAAGGCGACATGCCCGGCAGGTCATGTACAATGTCCCATAGCCCCTGAAGGGTCTCCGAGGAGTCTTGAGTGGGATCGGCCAGTCAAGGTACCCAGGACAGATGCCGAGGCCGCCGGCAACAGATCTCAGACCCCCGAGGCCCGTCCCATGGAGGATTCCCTCTCCTCCCTGACACCCGAACCAGTCATCCCGGTGTCTGTGTCGAAGGCTACAACCCCTTGTGGGAAGCCAGGATGGTGGCATTGGAATGCAGCATTTCTGCATTCCTTGCCTCGCAGCAAGCGTCGATGCCCGGCCCGCCAGCACACATGTGAGACTGCAGAGACTTTAATTCTGAGGACTCCCCGGGACGCCAAAGAGATCCTCAAGAGCCCCATGCCTCGAGCCAATCTCTGGCGAAGGTCTCTATCCCACTCCCAGTCCTCTGGAGCGAGATCCTTGCTGGCAAGTACCTCTGGCTCCAGCCAAGCCCTAGCCGCAGTCCATCGGAGGCTGGATCCAACGACGCCCCTAGAACCATCGGGCCTCGAGTCCTCAACGGACTACTTGAACTGGGAGTCCGAGGACAAGACTTCCCTGGAGACATGGGCACACAATGATCTCCCCTTGGACCCATCCCCCCCAGCATCAAGGCGCTGGTCCCCGCCACAGAGTCAGAGGAGGACCGCCGCATGGAGGAACTCTAAATCCTCCAGTATGAGGCCCCATCAAGAGAGGCCCTCATGGTCCCCATCCCCTCCAGAGAATAGCCTCTCTACCTATGGGGGACCAGCTACCGATGGGGAGTGAATGATTCATTTTGCCCATCAGTGGGCTGCCATCACTACCGACTCCTGGGCACTTCAGGTGGTCAGGGAAGGTTCCCTCCTTCATCTGGACCAGACGCCTCCCCCCTTTCTTTCCAGGAGAGCCCTCTCGGACTCCCCTGTACCAGGCTCTGCTATTGCAGGAGCTTGCAGGCCTTCTCAGGGACAGGGCTGTAGAGCCCATGCCACCCCACTTCAAAGGGAAAGATTTCTACTCCAGGTACTTTCTGGTTCAAAAAAAAACAGGAGGCCTAAGGCCCATCCTAGACTTGAGAAACCTGAACAAATTCCTGGTGCAGGAGAAGTTCAAAATGTTCTCCCTTGGAATATTGCTGCCCTTCCTCCAGCAGCGAGATTGGTTATGCTCCTTGGACCTAAAGGATGCTTATACCCACATCCTTATTCATCTCAATCACAGGCAATACATAAGGTTCATGGTCAGGAGTGACATTACCAGTTCAGGGTACTACCTTTCGGCCTAGTCTCTACACCAAGAGTCTTCACCAAATGCCTAACAGTGGTGGCTGAATACCTCCGTCTCCAAGGGGCTTTCGTCTTCCCCTACCTGGATGACTGGCTAGTAAAAGGAGACATGGTCTCAAAGGTGCAACAGGTCACGGCCTGCACCAACAAGGTCATGATAAACCACCCCAAATCCCACCTCACCCTAATGCAGGATCTGGAGTTCATAGGGGCTCACCTGGACACCCTCCAAGCCAGGGCCTTCCTCCCCCTGGATAGGGCAGATTGCCTCAGAGCCCTGGCGACCGAGGTGCAGCGCCATCACACCGTGTTGGTGCGGTCCCTGCTTCACCTGCTCAGCCACATGGCCTCCACAGTCCACGTGGTCCCCAATGCCCACCTTCATATACAGGCAGCACAATGGTGCCTCTGCTCAGTGGACTTAGGCTATGGGCAGACTCCGGGACAGTGTCTCGGTGTCCTGTCAACTAGCAGAGTCACTCAGTTGGTGGCAGGATGCACCATAGCTGCAGAAGGGCATGCCCTTCCAATGCCCAAAAACCTAGAAGGTCCTCACCACAGACGCCTCCCAACTGGCCTGGGATGTCCACTGCGAGGGACTGCGCACGCAGAGCAACTGGTTTCTCGAGGAGAGCCAGCAGCAGATCAATGTGCTGGAACTTGGAGCCATTTTTCTGACACTCAGAGCCTTCCAACACCACCTGCAGCACCAGTCAGTGCTGGTCCAAACAGACAACCAGGTCGCAATGTTCTACCTGAACAGAGGGGCACAGGGTCTCTCCCCCATCTGCCAGGAGGCAGTAGCCTTCTGCTCATATGTGATCAGTCAGGGAATGCTCCTCAAGGCGGTATACCTTCTGGGCCAGGACAATGCCCTGGCGGACAGACTGAGCAGGGTCCTCCAGCTGCACGAGTGGTGCCTAGACCCCAGGCTTGCGCAGTGGCTATTTAGAATATGGGGAACCCAAGTCTGGTCCTCTTTGCCAGCCCGGCCAATGCTCAGATGCGCCACTTCTGCTGTCCCCAACCGCTTCTATCCTGGATAGCAGCGGACGCCTTTCTCATCTTGTGGTCAGAGGGCCTGTTGTATGCCTTCCCTCCCACGCCTCTAATCACACGGACCCTCTTCAAGGTCCAGCAGGACAAGGCTTCCATGATCCTGATGGCCCAGACAGTCTTGGTTTCCCATTACTCCGCCTCTCGATGGAGCTCCCTGTCCCTCTGGGGAATTCCCCAGGACTGCTGACCCAGGAGGAGGGCTCGATTCTCCACCCCAACCTTGGGGTCCCTGTTGCTAACAGCATGGCTGCTGAACAGGTTGCCCTAGCAACCCTCAACCTCCCCAGGGAAGTGGAAGAAGTCCTCCTGGCCTCTCATAAGGCTTCCACGAGACAAGCCTATGCCTTCAAGTGGTACAGATTCTCAGTATATTGTACAGGGCAATGGGTAGACCCAGTACTTGCTCCACCTTTTGCAGTCCAGACTCAAGTCCAACTCTGTCAGGGTACACCTGAGTGCACTCTCCATAAACCATCACTACATAGAGGGCAGGCCTCTTTCTGTGCAACCCCTCATTACCCAATTCATGTAGGGCTTGCTGCTCTCCAAGTCTCCCATCCGGCCGCCTACGGTGGAATGGAATTTCAGTGTGGTCCTGGTGCAGCTTACCAAGCCACCCTTCGAACCCTTGGCTACCTGCCATTTGTGTTTCCTATCCTGGAAGGTGGTCTTCCTGGTGGCGTTCACCTCTGTCCGCAGAGTCAGTGAGCTTCAGACCTTGGTGGCTGAGTCACCCTACAACAGGTTATACAAGAACAGGGTCATGTTTCGCACCCACCCCAAATTCCTCCCAAAGGCGGTATCCGCTTTTCACCTCAACTAAGAGATGGTACTCTCTACCTTCTTTCCAGGGCCCCATGACGACAAGGCAGCAGCCGTTCTCCATTCTCTGGACTGTAAAAGGGCCCTGTCCTTCTACCTGCAACATACTCAGGGCCACTGCAAAGCTTTACAGCTTTTCGTTTCATATGACCCCAGCCAACTTCGGGAGGCTGTCACTAAGCAGACCCTGTCCACCTGGGTGGCGGACTGCATTACCTTCACCCACGATCAGATTGGGCTCCCGTTGGAGCACCGGGTCACAGCACACAGTTGTGAGCTTATGTTCTGTTCGTAAGGCAGATATCTGTTGGGCCACAACCTGGCCCTCATTTCACACTTTTGCAGTTCACTACTGCCTGGAGAGGTAGTTCCGAAGGAACAGTGCCTTTGGCCAGGCCATACTTCGTAATCTGTTTGGGGTTTGGGCAACTCTGGCCCTCCAACCCTTCTTGTTCAGGCTACCAAAGAAATGGTTCTTCTTGGACACTGGGGTCCTCCGGGTCTGTCATCAGATTCGCTTATGGCTGCTTATGGCTGGGCTGTGGTTTCTAGGGAGTCCCATATATGAGGACTGACTTCCTGCTTGTTCCTGGAAAAGAATAGCTACTCACATGTAACAGGTGTTCTCCAGGGACAACAGGAATCTCCTCACAACCCTCCCTCCTCCCCTTGTAGTTTCTGTACAGTTTTGGCCATCTTTTATTTTGTCTGCTCTAGCTATGTCATCTGACTGAGTAAGATGGCACCCTTGGGCGGGAAGGGGACCACCCATGTGTGGTGGCATCTCCCAAAGGCTTTCTTTTAAAGCTGGAGAGATGCTTCCATGAGGCTCCGTCGGCATCAATGTCACCCATATGTGAGGACTGATTCCTGCTGTCCCTGGAGAACACCTGTTACAGGTGAGTAACTATGCTTTAGCAGGTGCTCCTAATTCAATAAGCCCCAGGCTGTATGCTATTAGTGATCAGTTCTCTTGTTGATAATTTTAATATCTTTGGTTCATGTTCAACTCTTTTAACATTCCAGTAAAGCATAGTTCCATACTTGTAATAGACGACAGGACTCCATTTGCAACCACACTCCTGTGGTAAAGTTCCCCATTGGAACCAGAATTCTTGAGCGCTCCCCCAGCTCAAATCTTTTTTGGTTGCTCTGAGCACACGCTTGTGTTCCCATTTCCCCAAAGCTCTTCTTCCTCCTTTATCAATAACCTACATTTACATCTGACTGTTATGTTCTTGTGAGTCTTTTTTTTTGTTTGTTTTGTGTGTGTGTGGGAATGGCAGGAGAGTGAGTGTTGCTACATACCCTTGCTGCCTACGGAGAATCTTCATTACAAGTAAGCAATTACACTTTCTCTGAAGACAAGCAGGAGGATGCAGGCACACTCTGGTGAATTTGGAGCTGAGTGCCGTTTTTGTTTGATGTCTTTATTGAGCAGCCCAGGGTTTGTCGGGAAGTGGTATTATGGAAACTGAGCAGAATGGATGTTTGCAAGTTGAAAAGGTTGTAGAGCACTGCTTGCCCAAAAGTGCTGAAGAATAGTCCAAGCAGTAGTGTTTGGTAAAGTGTGTGTAGACATCCATGTGGCTGATTTTGCAATGGTCTTTGACAGAAACTGAACTGAGGCTGGCTATCCAAGCTGCCTTTGCTCTGAGTTGAAGCAGCATATTAGCTTGACTATAACAGAAAGAAATGCAGTTTGATAGCCAGGAGAAAATGGTCCCTTTGTAGGCAGACTTTCCCAGATTGTTCTGGCTGTACATGGTAAACAGCTAGGAAGTAGCCCATAAGTCTGTGTTGCTTGAAGGTAGTACAGAAGCTACCTCCTGCAATCAAAATCATGAATTCTTCTCACTGAAGTTATGGCCACCAGAAATATGGTCTTCTATGTAATATGTTTAAGGGAGGCAAGAGCTAGCGGCTCAAAGGGTTGTTTTATGTTCTGCTAGGATGATATTAAGGTCCCATGCTAGAGGTGGAGTTCAAATGGGTTTTGTTTTCATGAAACCTTACATCACTTTAGAGACTAGTAGATGTGCTGACCAAGATATCCCTCCCTCCCTGGCAATGATAAACTGTGATAGTGGACAGATAGTATCTGACTGAGGTAGTCTTTAGTCCAGAGTCTGGCTGGTGAAGAAGGTAAGCATAACTTGACCAACTGAGCAGGAAAAGGGATCCAGCCCACTAAGCAAATCACAGCCATTTGGATTGGTATGGTTTTCTTCATCACAGGTCTTTTGGAGGCTAACATTATGGCCTTTACATCCTGGGAAACTGGAAAGGTTTGCATCAATCACTGTTCAATTTCAAGGCTGCGAGGGAGAGACTGTTAAGGTTGGAATGGAGTAGTTATCTGTGGTTTTGAGTTAGGAGCATGGGATGACTACCTAGTTGGATTGGAGGCTCTGTCGCTAGGGCGAGGGAACCAAACCTGCCTGTGCCGTTGAGGGGCTATCAATATCATTTGGACTTTGTCCCATTGTATCTTGAGCAGGAGCTGGGTGATGAGGAGAATCAGTGGGAACGCATAAAGGAAACCTTTACTCCACAAGATTGAAAAAGTGTTGTGCATTCAACTGTAATTGCTTAATCATATGGAACCAAAAAGAGTACATTTTGGTATTTTCTGCAGATGTGAAAAGACCCAATTCTGGGATGCCTTGCTCATCAAAGATTTGTAGAAGGTCTCATGATCCTGTAACCACATATGGAGATCCAAGCATCTGCTCAGAGTCTACACGCTGGTCCTGAGCTCCCAACAGATACTTGGCTTGGAGCATGACCTGTAGGATATGAGTGAAGTGGCATAGTCTGGAAGCTTCCCAACACAACTGAAGGGAGCCTGTTCCCTTTTCTTGTTGATATAAAACATAATGACTTGGTTGACAGTCTGGACAAATAACTCTTCCTCTAATCCAGGCTTGAAATGTCCTTAGACTCGTAACTCAAGAATATTAATGTGGAGGCAGCAAATCCTGCATGACCACGTGTTCTGCATGGAGTGATGAAAGAGATAGGGGCCCCCCAGCCATACATGAATGCATTGGTAGTGAGGGTTAACTGGTAGGCAGGTGTGTAAAATGGCATGCCCTTGGTGAGGTTGATTTTGTTGCTCCACTACTGCAGGGATTGTTGACGACAACAAACATGGCACCCTATTAAAGAAATTTTGGAGGAGAGGGACTAGTGATGCTGATCCCAATGCAACCTGAGATTCCATTGTAGCGGTCGCATGTACAGTTTGGCAAGTGGAACTTGTCACACCCTCATCGGGCCCCTCCGGTGGAGACTGGTATTACAGCTTAACACCTTTTCTTGGCTCTCTATATGTTATAGATAGCCCTGCCTGGCCCTCTGTGGGTGGTAGTTGTACCGTCTTCTTGTAATCACTCAAACACACAGTTCACACTTTAAATCAAGGGCTTTATTCCCCGTCCAATGAGGTATTCTTTTTCTTGGTGAACAAAAATAATCAAAAGCCACTCTGGCAAATAACAGAAGCAAACATTGAACAAAAAGTGCTTTCCTCAGCTTTAACTTTCAACAAAAGAAAAGTCTTTAAACAATCCTCTTCATGAGCACTTAACCCTTTTCTTTTGCTGTTATAAATCAAACAGGGTTCACTTTAAACCAAGCAACTTCAGCCAGTTACTGTGTTACTGTTAAACCTTCCTGGTACATATATTTTCTTTATCTCAGTGAAAACTCTTCCTCTTCAGTTATCACTAAAGAGCATTCCATTGGTTCAGTGTTTTCTTGCACATTGGGAATATCACACTGCATTAAAGAATAACCATTTGTACCTACGTTTTCTGTACCAGCTGTTCTGCCGAGCTCACTCTGGTTAATCACGTCAGGTACGTGACTGCTTCCTGGCTCTGAGCTAAAGCTCTCTTGGGTATTACCGTATACTCTGGATAGTGGTTTATAAGAGCACTTCTCCTGTGTGAAGCTATGAGGTAACTGCCCATAAACACTGGTATTAGTATCAAACAGCTTGTGTCCTGCCTTGAATCGGCTAAAGGCTAATTCCTCTGGTACAGCTGTGGGAGTTTGCAATGCTGACAACGGCACTCGGGAGAAGTCTGAGAATTTAAAGTTGCTAGCAGAATTATGTGCTTCATAAGGTAAGAGACCTTCCTTTCTCTTGTAGCCGTTAGTACAAGGAAAGAAGTTGTTTCCTTTTCCCTTTATATCTGCTCTTGGCTGGCTTCTCTTATTAATCCTGGACTTAGCCCACTCGGGTGTAAAACAGTCCTGTTCAACTTTGAATGCCTTGTTTCCTGCAACAGGATTCCTCCCTCTTCTCTTCTGGCTTTCACACACACACTCTGTATTTAACAGCTGATCTCCACATGTACTCACACCATCCTGAGACTCATTCAAGCTGTCCTGTGGTATATTTTGCTGACCCACTCTCTCATTTCCTTCCTTCCACCAACTTTGGTCCTGGAGATGAGATTGGATTACTGTGTCTCTTTCTCTTTCCCTCCGTTCCCACGACTGAGGATGTTGCTTCCACCTCTGTCCGTGCTCACTCACCCTCACTGCTTGTGAGTGTGCCTTATGTATCTGTCCCCGGGTTCCACCCCTTCTCAGCTGATCCCTATCAGGTAAATCAACCTCCATTCTCATGCTGGCTGGGTGTGTCTTTTTACCCTTTTCCCACGTGTGCCGTGGTTGCTCATAGCAACTATTTGACATGTTTTTGTTTACCTCATCAGGTTCTGCCTGATTTTCTCCGCTAATCTCCATTTCCTCTGGGTCCCCTGGGTTTACCTTGTGACAAACTACATGAGCTGACACTGCCACATGTCAAAGAATTTTGCGAACATTGAGGGCAGAAATTGATTGTGATTGGTTTAGTTTGGTGCTGAGTTGGATGATGACCTGGGAGATAAGCCTTGGACAACTGGGAATCTGTGTGCCCCTATAAATTTTTATATGTTGGGGAACTAGCTCTGACTTCATGCTGACAAGGAAACGGAGCACTTCAAGTATTCAATTAGGGCCCAATATTCAGTGCAGGCAGCTAGTGCTGAACTATAACCTGGATAGTCAATGCTGGGGCCATATCCGGGCTCTGGCATTGAATATCTGGTTGCCCGACTTGCCATAAAACTAATTGGGCAGTGGTGATATTCAACCACTGCCCGGTTAGTTTCTGAGTGAAGGTTAGGCTGTGCCTGACTTTTGATGTGTCACTATCCGGGCAGTGATTCAATATCGCCGCTGCTTAGTTAGCGATGGGAGCCACCCCAGAATGCCCCTGGCATACCCCGAGGTGAACCAGTTAGCACTGGGGCATGTAGGGACAGGGGCTGAGCAGCATTTACATGCTTTGCAGGTCTGCAAAGCATGTAACTGCCTTTAAATATCCCTCCCCTAGGTTTTTTGAACAGTGCGGAGGATGCCATGACTAGAGTTGGTCAAGATGAGACAGTCGTCCAGGTATGGATATATACAGTTGGCACAGTGGCACAAATGAGCGGTGACTACAGTGAGGCACTTTGTACGCTGATGATAGGTCAAAGGGAGCACTTTGTATTGGTAATGCTTATCTAGAATATGAAGTGCAGAAATGTCCATTGCCTAGAATTAATGGAGATGTGTGTATGCATCTTTCAGGTCTGGGAGGCAAGCCAGTCGTTCTGGGATAACAGAGGGAGGATTTTAGCCAGAGAATTCCTTTTTGAATTTTTCTTTCCTGATAATAGATATTGAATTTGTGAAGGTTGAGGATTGGCTGTAGACCACCCGATTTTCTTTGGGATGAGGAAAAACCTGGAGTAGAAGCCTAGGTTCAGTTGGTACTGTGGCACCTACTCAGTTGCTGATTTGGGAGTTGATCTCTTGTTGCAAGATAAGCTCTTCCCACCCAACAAATCCCTGACAATTGCATGGTGGGCAATTGGTGGGCACTTCAGTAAAATTCAGTCTGTAACCTCACTGAATGATGAGAACCCAACGATTTGTGGTTATGGCTTGCGATGCCTCCCTGAAATGACTAAACCTGTCCCCTATATGTGTCTAAGGGTTGTCGTACTGGCAGGAGCAGAGACCCAGGCTTTACTGTTTTGCTCCCGAGGTCTTGAGTGTTGGATATAGCTCTGGGTTTCTTGTTGCTGAACTGGGAGTGCAAAATATGGCTGATATCTCCTGCATGGGTAAAACGTTTTAAAAATATTGGTAATGGATAGTTCACCTGTAATGGGTTAGTGGAGATCTTTGACTTTGCAACTAACAGATCCACCTTCACAAAGGAAGTTCTTACTGTGGGGAAAAATGGTCCTTTAAGAATACAAGAAATGCCATACAGGGTCAGACCAAGGTCCATCAAGCCCAGTATCCTGTTTCCAACAGTGGCCAATTCAGGTCAAAAGTATCTGGCAGTGATATACCTCGGTGTTCACCTCTTGAACTTTTTCACCAAAGAGATTATCATCTCCACAGGGAGCATCTATGAAGCAATCATGTAGGTCATCCTATAGGTCTGAAGTCATCCTGGTAATTATTATTGTAGCTGCAGAATGGGCTACTATGTTGTAGGTTGCTAATATTAGATAGGCCGATTCCTGGAAATTAATGTGAACCTGGGTGAGATCTTGACTAGATGGAGAGCGACAGGGGTCATCCAGTTGTTGGAAGAGATCATGATGGTAGTTCAGGATCTGAAGCTGATGGGCTAGAAACTTCAGGGTCAACAGTTCATGCTGATAAACTTTCTTACCCATGGCATCCAAGGTCTTCTGCTCTTTTCCAGGTGGAGAATGAACAGGGCTGTACTGACGGTGAAAAGCGCCCTGTGTGAGTGGCACATCGGACACGCGCCCCCCCTCCCGCACCTCCATCTAGCTACTTTATGGGGGCGGAAGAGAAGGGGCACGCACCCGATGTGCAACTCTTCGGCACACTAAGCAGGTCTGGATCCTCCCGGAGAGACCAGACCTGCTTAGTGTGCCGGCGAGAAGACTTAAGGGGCGCATTTTGGTGCTCTGCCGCTGCCTGCTGCCGCTAAAGTGATGGCGGCGGCAGGCAATGGCAGAGAGCCAAAATGCACCCCTTAAGTCTTTGCGCCCTGTGCGGCCGCATTGCTCGCACAGGGCTCGGTACGGTCCTGAGAATGAACATACATTTTTGACCCTTTAGGCTGCTTCAGAGACCATTGACTGATGAGGCAACTGTTGATGGACATTTTATCTATCTATTTATTTATTTAGACAGATTTGTATACCACCTTATCCTTCAATTAAAGTGGTCACATCACAATTGGAGGGTTACATTTAACATGAGGGTACTTAAAACATTATACAATGAAGTGGTATGTCTAGTTGGGATGAATGGGTACCGAGTTGAACTTGTATGTCTAGCTGGGGTGAGTGGGTATTCAGTTGGCGGAGGTAGTTGCATTACTGTTCGGGTAGAGACTGTTGTCTGTCTGCTCATAAGCTTCTATAAAGAGCAGGGACATGTCCAAGCATAGATTTCACCTTGAGAGGTCTTGAGGCGTGATGTATGGAAGATGGATTTTCCAAATGGATGCCTGAAGGTCTTCCAGGATTTGGTGCTCAGCAAGCCGTAAGAATAGACTGAAAATCCCTATTGTCTGGAAGTTGGGAATTGCTAAGCACTATCACTTTTGATATCTTCTCTAAAAAAAATCTCTGGTAGGCATAGGCCTCTGATGGCAAAGTGGTGAATAACTTGGACTGGGTGGTTCTTGAACGACATCTTGATGATGAGAGCTGGGGACACTTTGGAGCGAATGAACATCTTTATCCAAGTGAGGATATGGAATAGTGCCAGACATCTGATCAGAGGTAGGAGATCTGGAAGGCAGAAGATCCTGGGGTAGATCTGAGGGAGGAGGGGGCAGATCCCCAGTGGAGGGAAATTCCTAAGAGTGCTGTTGAGACTATTGGCAGCTCTTATCTGAATTACAACAGGAACCCGAGGGAGATAGGTCTGGCATATCCAATGAAGGCCCAGGACATGGAGGTGCTCCTAGAGAGGACTTTGTGTTGGTGCTGGTCTGCTTATGGCCTGAACTATGCCCAGAAGCAGGGTTTTGAACTTTGCTATGGACAGACTCCTGGGAAGATGTTTTAGATTTGATCTTCTCTCAGCATTTAGATGAGGAGGAGGAGTGCTGTTTTTTAATTTGTCTCAGCTGAGTGGGAAAAGGCTGAACTGCCATGTGAGGCGGTGGAGTAATGGTCTTGAGCCTGCAGGAGCTGTGCAGGCATCTGCCACTGAGAGGAAGTCTGCCTCCTGCAGTCTCAGTTCCTTGAAACATCTTCCAACAGACCAGAGTCTGAGCCCTGTGGAGTGAGTGGACAGCGACCCTGTCTGACCTTACTCCACAGACATGGAGAGGTTGAGCTGACTGCAGTGGGAGGCAGAGCAATCTCCAGGAACAAGCAGGAATGAGTCTTCACATATGGGTTTCGTCGGTACCGACGGAGCCTGCGCGGGAACGCTCCCCAGCATCCAAAAGGAAAGCCTTTGGGAGCATCCCACAGCGCCTGCGTGCTGCCTTCCCGCCTTTCCTAACCGCCTCTCTCCAGTTCTTCTTTTCCGCGGAGCCAGCAGGTTGTGTTCCTGTCACCGCTGAAGAATTTCTTTATTTTATTTTATTTCTTTAGTCGCGCGTCTGCCTTCTCGACGCTAGACCGGTACCGCTGGTCTTTTCTTTCTTTATTCTAAAAAACAAAACAAAACAAAAAACTTCTGTTTTTTTCACTTCAGTGCATTTTCTTCTTTGGCCTTAGGCCTAAGACATTTTTCCTCATGGAAAAGCCCACCTCTGGGTTTAAAAAATGCACGAAGTGCAGCGGCACTATTTCTGTCACCGACACCCATGAATGGTGTCTCAAATGTTTAGGTCCTGACCACTCCATTACAGATTGTGAGTCCTGTTCTTTGATGTCTAAAAGAGGTCTACAGAATCGAGCAGCCAAGCTCAGTACCCTGTTTCCCTCTGATGCAGCTTCGGTTGCATCAACGTCTTCCAGGGCTTCTACTTCCTCACATGGATCTCAGGTAACCAAACTTAAGTCCAGCCGGTCCTCGAAGGGTAAATCTCCCTCGAAGTATCGAGATGCCTCCGGGCTTGCCCTCGAGGAATCCGCACTGGCAAAATTACCCCGGCGGGAGGCTCCGGCTTCCAAAGCTTTATCTATGGGGTCACAGGTTGACATCGATGGCACGGCCTCGACCGATCACCTGTTGCCATGTTCTGGGGTACCGGTGGTTTCCACTGGTACCGACATCCAGACATTGGTTGCGTCAATGGATCAGAATATTCTGACCATGCAGCGTGCCATCACGGCATTCATACAAGCTGCGACGCCTTCGGTACCGCAACAAACTCCGTTGCCGGTACCGACTTCGGCACCGGTACTGATATCGGTTCCGGTGCCGGTACCGATTGCATCGACATCCGCTTCGGTGTCGACTGCAGCGGTACACTGTTCTGTGATGCCCATCGGTACCGAATCGGTACCGATCACTCCCGATGTCGATACCACCCGGTACGCGTATCGGGCTCTGCAGGAGCATCCAGACAGGCGATACCTCGATTCCTCTGAAGACTCTGATGAATCAGAGGTCTCTGTCGAAGCATCGGTGATCCATCCTCAGGAGCCCTCTTCTCCAAAAAGGAGAATGTCTCCTCCAGAGGACTTGTCTTTTCAAGACTTCATTAGAGAAGTGGCCAGGGGCCTTTCCATCTCGGTGGCCCCTGAACCAGAGCCTAGAGCCAAAAAAATAGATATTTTACAATATCCTAAGGCCCCTAAAGAGGCAGCCACTTTACCAATACATGAGATTCTTTATGATCACATGTTGGGCATATGGGAGACTCCTCTCACCACTTCTCCTCATTCTCGCAGGTTGGACACCATGTATCGTGTTCCTCCTTGCCCTGGCTTCCATAAAACTCAGCTTCCCCACCACTCCATTGTGGTGGAGTCTGCTATGAAGAAGATAAAGAGTACAAAATGGCACTCTTCTGCGCCTCCAGGAAGAGAATGCAGAACTTTAGATGCCTTTGGCAGGAGAATTTTCCAGGCCAGTATGCTTGTTGCCAGAATCAACTCCTATAGTCTCTATATGGGGATGTTTCTAAAAGAAGTTACAGATCATCTGCAAACTTTATCTCCTTTTATTTCAGAAGATAAAAGGGAAGAGTTCCTCACCTGGCTCAAACATGCCCAGGATATTTCCAAGTTTTCCAACCGTGCAGCCTTTGACTCTTTTGAAGATGCCAGCAGAGCCTCGGCTATTGCCATAGGTGCACGCAGAGTTGCTTAGTTACAAGCTTCTGATTTGGAACCCTGGGTTCAAGATGGTCTAGGAAACCTTCCTTGTACAGGTGAAAACCTTTTTGGCAAGGATTGGCAAGCAAAGGCCACCCAGATGGATGCTGAAAATTCTGCTTTAGATAGACTTTCAAAGTCTACTTCTGCTCCTTTTAAGAAAAGGTTGTTCAAAAAGGGTTTTTTCCCCAAAAAAGGGAAATATTATTCTTCTTATGGTCAGCAGTCATCTTCTGCAGGTCGTTTTGCTACAAAGAGACAGCAACAACCAAAGCAGGCCAAGCCTAAGACTGCTAGAACTGCTACGACCCAACAGTCCCATTTAACTGCTCGAGAGATGTTACAACTGTTAGGCCACATGACATCAACCGTGCATGTGGTCCCCTATGCTTGCCTTCACATGAGGGCAGCTCAATGGATTTTGTCCACCCAATGGACTCAGGCATCGGGGTGCCTGTCAGACAAAATAGCAACCTCCAGTCGCCTTTTTTGCTCGGGTCCCCCTTTCAACAGGTGTTACCCCAAGCAACCCTTACAACAGATGCCTCCCCAAAGGGTTGGGGGGCTCATCTACAAGATCTCTCCACCCAAGGCATCAGGTCTCCACAGGAGACATCTCTACATATCAACCTCTTAGAGCTCAGAGCAATCTTTCTAGCTCTCAGAGTCTTCCACACCCTGCTCAGCTACAAGACAATCCTCATCCACACGGACAACCAAGTAGCCATGTTCTACGTGAACAAGCAGGGGGGAACTGGCTCTCTGTCGCTTTGCAACGAAGCTCTGAGACTGTAGGCCTTGTGATAAGGAAGCTTATCATAGTTCAGGAAGGAGCTATAATAGAGGTGAATTGTCTCTGAACAAGCAACCTGTCTTTGCTGGTAGAAATAATAAACCAGAATGTTTTCATAAAAGACTACCAGTCCCAGAATGCACCAGGTTTCAAACAGCCTCTAGAGGAGCTGAAGTGGGGAAACGTGTGTTCAATCAGGAGAGCTATGAGGTAATCCCCAATCACTCATCTCCAAGGGCAGGGCTTGATTCAGCACAGCTGAGCTGTGCTAGGGTGGAGTATCCCTCTAAGCAAGTTAAAAGTAAAACATATTCTACACAGAATCAGATGGAGTTGAGGAACTCAGAGCTCAGGGACAGAGAGAGGAAGCAGCAGCATCAACGTGGAAGGAAGAAGAGGAAAACATCTTGGAGGTCTAAAGAAGGAGCCCATAGCAGTACGTGTGTTGGGAGTCATTCCAGAGGCAAGCATACTCCATTGGACTGGAGGAAGCCAGAGGAGTGGGGTTACAGAGCCAGGAATTCCCGGACGGCACCTGTGAGGGAGACGGCTGCATTTGAAAGGGGCCCTAAGACCATGCAAGAAGGTATGTGAAGAGAGACCCAGTGTCCAGGGATCTTGATTGGAAGGCTGGACATAAGCTAGATTACTTACTGGCCAGGATATCTGGAGAGGAAACCTAACAACAAAGGAAGCTCAGGTATGAACACTGATCTATGCCCTAGCTCTTCACTTGGAAGACAGCAGGGAAACAAGTATTGTCCTGAGAGTGCTCCATTAAGGAATTGCTCTGAGCCAAACCATGATATTGATTCTATGATAGTTGAAGAAGGAGATATTTTAAATGATCAGAATGAATACATGGATTGCTCTCTGAATAAGCTGCTGTGGTAAAATACTTTCACAAATACAACAACCATCAAAAGGAAATATAACTTGTTGTTTTATCTACCCAGAAAAGTTTACAAGAAAGCTTTAGGGTATGATTTGAGCCACGTAGAGAAAGTGAACCAGCAAAGGGGTTTGCAGCTGGCTAATTAAATTATTGGTAATTAAGCCATGCACAGTTGCACGTGAGCTCTGAAAGGAAACTACTGTTTGTGTGTGAAAATAGAAGAAAGTTATCCTTGAAAAAAGAACAGTTTTTGGTTACTTTTGGGTTTTGTTTTTGCTTTTGGAGCACTGCTAAAAGGTATTAGCAGGAGCCCTCAGAAAGACCTTTTCTGTTTCCCATCAAGGTCTTTATTGTTTGATTGATTGCTTAAGAAGTTCAGTTGCTGATATCATGATTTGTTTTTCCTAAGTACAATACTGAAAGCAAGTGTCCTTTTGTGTTACCAAGTAAATCTGTGTGGGAGAATTAACCCCATGAATAAAAATATATTTTTCTTTGCTTACACTCGAGCAACACAACTCATTATTTTGTGAACGGCTGATTCTGGTATGAATGCACTACATTCCCCACAATCCTTTGCAAGTCATAATAGTATTTTGCCTTTGCCAAGACTGTGGACATTCACGCCCAGCGCCCACGTTTACAGTTGGCGTAGTTTTTTGGATTGCTTTTGCGCAAAGGATGTACATGATATAAGGATTACAACTGAAATCTGAAAGAAAAAAAAAAGTTCAAGTTAAAAGCTGGAAAAAGGATTTTTCCCTTAACAACACTTTGGAGAAAAAAAGAGGTAGCTGTTCCAGGAGGGAAAGACCCTGTGTGAGCTGGATTCATCACTGGCATAAGGTAATAAGTACCTGGGCATGTCTAGTGGTGGATGGGAGTAAGACACAGGGGTAATTGAAAAAAAAAATAGGAGAAAAACACCTGTTTGGAGGGTGCTGCTCTGTGTTTTTTTTTCTTTTGTTTTCTTGCAGGGATTCAAGATGGATCCGAGGGAACTGGCCAGCTAGATGGCAGCCCAGTTTAGCAGGCAACAGGAGCTAGCGCAGCAGGCTCAGGACACTGCAATTAAAGCATTAAGGGACCAGCAGAAGCCAGTGCTTGATCTGGTGGAAGCCTTAGTTGCTCTTCATAACCAAAGTGGACCGGATGCAAGACCAGCAGTAACTACTGGTACACCACATGTGGACAATGTGGGACTCAATCAGGGAATTGTGGCATTTAGTTTTGGGAAGCTGACTCCAGATGATAATGTTGATGATTTCCTTGAATCTTTTGAGAGAGTGGCACAAGCATTAGCATGGCCAGAGACCCAGTGGGCAGTAAGGCTGGCAGCCTCATTAACTGGGGAGGCGCTTGCAGCTTATAGAGCAATGCCAGCAGCTCAGGCTTTGAATTATAAAGATGTAAAGGCTGCTATAAGAGATCGCCTAGGGTTGTCTATTTCAGAGTATAGGCGGATGTTTAGAGCTACTGCATTAAGAGTGGGTGAAACACCCAGGGCTCTGAGTCAGAGAATCAGAGGATTGACTGTAAAATGGTTGGAGCCTGAGGGAAAGACTGTGGAAATGTTATTAGACATTATTATGCTTAAACAATATATGTCTGCTGTGCCTAAAGATTTGCACACTTTCCTTATACAGCAAAATTGCCAGAATCTTGGAGAGGCAACCATGCTAGCAGAGAGATTCTTGGAAGCCACGCAGGCTTGCCATAGAATGGGTGGCCCTCTGAAGGTTGGTGCTGAGGCAAGCTGTGCTGTATCAGAAAAGAAAATGGTTAAAAATGTTTCTGTGAATAATTGTACTGTGCCAACCCAGATGACACAGTGGAGTAAAAAGAAATGTTTCAAATGTGGAAAATGGGGACATTTGGAAAGGGGATGCCAGATACACACTAGCTTGATGGGTGTTGATTTAAAACAGCCCAAAGAAGGATTCCTTTTGGTGGTTGATGTGCAGGGAATTACCACAAATGCTCTGTTAGACTCTGGGGCAGACCAGAGTATGCTGTCAAAGAGGCTTTGGAAGAGGATAGAGGCCCAAGAAGGATTTGTGCCTAGAACCCCTGAAAGCCAAGTTCACATCAGATGCATTTATGGTGCTGCAACATCATATCCCACCTATAGGCTAATGGTTAAGTGCCTGGGGGAACAAGAGGAAGTTCTTTTAGCAGTGGTGCCTAGGCTTCCATTTGATTTGGTTCTAGGAAGGGACTGGCCAAGATTTAAGCAGGGACTAGTGAAAGGGCTAGGAAAGAAGGAGGGAGAAGGAATGATGGTAATAGCTCCCGGGCCTTTGTTTGGAAGTCCTCAGTCCCTAGCTAAAAAGATGGTTAAGCTTCCAGAAGGCCAAACTATAAAGAAGGAAATAGGTAAGAAGAGGGGCCTTGTATCCACCCGCTCACAGGCTAAGGTAGAGAGCCAGAAGGAGGAGGGGGAGCAGGCAGAGTTATTAGGAGACTTACCCTCTCATGATGATTTAATAACTCCACCATCTGGGAAAGTAAGAAAGTTGAAAGCACAAAAGCGTCGTGAGAGACTTTGCAGAGCACAGGGTAGGGCTGACATGTTGGCTGGTCAAAGTTTACCCTGGGTGCCAGCTGAGTTAGTGGCAAAGTTTCCTAACTTTCCACAAGAACAGCGAGCTGATCAAGCTCTCACCCGAGCTTTTAAGTATGCTCAGGAGGTCAGGGAGGAGTTGCCCAGATTCAGACTAGATAATGAAATATTATATAGAGAGAGTCAGGACCCCAGAAATGGGACCATACGTAAACAATTGGTGGTACCCACAACTTTCAAAGGACTAGTACTTATATTAGCACATGATCATCCAGTTGGAGGTCATAAAGGGATGCAAGGAACGCTGGATCAAATACTTATGCGTTTTTACTGGCCAGGTATTTTCAAAGAAACTGCCCAGTTTTGTGCTGCATGTCCAGCGTGTCAGCGAGTTATAGCGACTCACCCACCGGTGGTGCCTTTGTTTCCCATGCCAATTATCACAGACCCAATTGGTCGCATTGCTATGGATATTGTAGGCCCATTAATCAAAACGCCCCGAGGTTTCCAATACATCCTAGTTATGATAGATCAGGCAACAAGGTTTCCCTGGGCCATACCATTGAGGAATGTGTCTGCAAAAACAATAGCTTTAGAGCTAGTCAAATTGTTTTGCGAAGTGGGATTCCCAAGAGAGGTGTTGACTGACCGAGGGTCCAATTTTGTATCCAAATATTTGGCCCAGGTCTGGGATGCCTTTGGCATTCATCACGTGAAAACCTCAGCCTACCATCCACAATCAAACGGTTTGGTGGAGAGATTCAACCAAACTCTCAAACAAATGTTGAGAAGGGGGTTAGCAGGAGAGGTAAAAGAATGGGATGTTATTGCCCTTTGCCTTATATGCCTGCAGGGAAAGAATTCAGGTGTCCCTAGGTGTAACTCCATATGAATTGATGTATGGTAGGGCTCCACGTGGTTTGTTAGATATTTTGAGGGAACAATGGATTGATCCTGAACCAGAAAATCAGGAGGTGCCACAGTTTCTACGTGACTTGAGAGCACGTTTAAAAAGGACCTCGCAGGTTGCTGAGAAAAACCTGCAGGACAGTCAAGTGCGCCAGAAAGGGTGGTATGATAGGAAGGCCAAAAGCCGCCAATTAAGCATTGGTGAAAAGGTTTTGGTTCAAGTAGCAGGTACAGCCCCAAAATTTGAAGTACAGTGGAAAGGCCATGGAAGGTCGTTAGACAAGTGAGCCCAGTATCTTATGTGGTAGAAAATGCAAGAGGTCGTAGACAGACCTACCACATTAATGTACTTAAGTCTTGGAAGGAGAGGCCTGTAAATAATAATGACCCTGAAGCCAGCCAAGAAATAGGTGAGCGTCAAAAAGATAATACTCTCGTAGGTATTACGGACTGTAGGAAAGAAGTTTCACCAGTTGCACCAGTCCGTAATAACTTAAGCAGGGGGGTATGTGATAAGGAAGCTTATCATAGTTCAGGAAGGAGCTATAATAGAGGTGAATTGGCTCAGAACAAGCAACCTGTCTTTGCTGGTAGAAATAATAAAACAGAATGTTTTCATAAAAGACTACCAGTCCCAGAATGCACCAGGTTTCAAACAGCCTCTAGAGGAGCTGAAGTGGGGAAACGTGTGTTCAATCAGGAGAGCTATGAGGTAATCCCCAATCACTCATCTCCAAGGGCAGGGCTTGATTCAGCACAGCTGAGCTGTGCTAGGGTGGAGTATCCCTCTAAGCAAGTTAAAAGTAAAACATATTCTACACAGAATCAGATGGAGTTGAGGAACTCAGAGCTCAGGGACAGAGAGAGGAAGCAGCAGCATCAACGTGGAAGGAAGAAGAGGAAAACATCTTGGAGGTCTAAAGAAGGAGCCCATAGCAGTACGTGTGTTGGGAGTCATTCCAGAGGCAAGCATACTCCATTGGACTGGAGGAAGCCAGAGGAGTGGGGTTACAGAGCCAGGAATTCCCGGACAGCACCTGTGAGGGAGACGGCTGCATTTGGAAGGGGCCCTAAGACCAGTGCAAGAAGGTATGTGAAGAGAGACCCAGTGTCCAGGGATCTTGATTGGAAGGCTGGACATAAAAGCTGGATTACTTACTGGCCAGGATATCTGGAGAGGAAACCTAACAACAAAGGAAGCTCAGGTATGAACACTGATCTATGCCCTAGCTCTTCACTTGGAAGACAGCAGGGAAACAAGTATTGTCCTGAGAGTGCTCCATTAAGGAATTCCTCTGAGCCAGACCATGATATTGATTCTATGATAGTTGAAGAAGGAGATATTTTAAATGATCAGAATGAATACATGGATTGCTCTCTGAATAAGCTGCTGTGGTAAAATACTTTCACAAATTCAACAACCATCAAAAGGAAATATAACTTGTTCTTTTATCTACCCAGAAAAGTTTACAAGAAAGCTTTAGGGTATGATTTGAGCCACGTATAGAAAGTGAACCAGCAAAGGGGTTTGCAGCTGGCTAATTATTGGTAATTAAGCCATGCACAGTTGCACGTGAGCTCTGAAAGGAAACTACTGTTTGTGTGTGAAAATAGAAGAAAGTTATCCTTGAAAAAAGAACAGTTTTTGGTTACTTTTGGGTTTTGTTTTTGCTTTTGGAGCACTGCTAAAAGGTATTAGCAGGAGCCCTCAGAAAGACCTTTTCTGTTTCCCATCAAGGTCTTTATTATTTGATTGATTGCTTAAGAAGTTCAGTTGCTGATATCATGATTTGTTTTTCCTAAGTACAATACTGAAAGCAAGTGTCCTTTTGTGTTACCAAGTAAATCTGTGTGGGAGAATTAACCCCATGAATAAAAATATATTTTTCTTTGCTTACACTCAAGCAACACAACTCATTATTTTGTGAACGGCTGATTCTGGTATGAATGGACTACATTCCCCACAATCCTTTGCAAGTCATAATAGTATTTTGCCTTTGCCAAGACTGTGGACATTCACGCCCAGCGCCCCCGTTTACAGCCTTCGCCAGAGAGCATCACATTCATCTCATGGCAGTGTATCTTCCAGGGGTTCAAAACTCTTGGGCAGAGAGACTCAGTCGAGTTCTGCTTCCACACGAATGGTCTCTCCATGGGGACCAGATAGCCAGGATCTTTCAAATTTGGGGAACCCCAGACATAGACCTGTTTGCAAGTCCGTGGAATGCCAAACTTCCCCGGTTCTGTTCCAGGATTCCATGTCAAGGGGTTCAGGCCAGGGATGCCTTCCTCCTTCATTGGGAACAAGACTTCCTCTATGCCTTCCCACCCATTCCCCTAATTCCCAAGACACTGTTCAAGCTTCAGAGAGACAGAGGGTCTATGATCCTCATAGCACCACGTTGGCCACACCAAGTGTGGTACCCTCTACTTCTACATCTCTCTCAAGCTCCCTCCCTGGACTTGGGATCTGCTCCAGACCTCCTGTCCCAGGAGCAGGGAACGTTGTGGCACCCAAATCCCCAGTCTCTTCACCTCAGGGCCTGGTTGCTGAAGGCCTAGACCTTCAGGATTTGCATCTTTCTCAGCAAGTGAAGGATATCCTTCATGCTTCCAGAAAGCCTTCCACCAGACGTTCCTATGCTTTTAAATGGAAGAGGTTTACCATTTGGTGTGCAGAGAAGGGTCTTAACCCTCTGGCAATACCTCTGAATTCTTTGCTGGAGTATTTGCTGCATTTATCCCATGCAGGCCTTAAAACGAATTCAATAAGAGTCCATTTGAGTGCTATTGCAGCATCCCTTAAGCCTCTCAATGGACAACCTATTTCCTCTCATCCTCTTATAGCAAGATTCATGAGAGGCCTTCTTTTGACTAGACCTCCCATTAGACCACCTCCAGTGGTATGGGACTTGAATCTGGTTCTTGGCCAGCTTATGAAGCCACCCTTTGAACCCCTAGCCACTACCTCCTTGAAATTTCTTTCCTGGAAGGTTATTTTTCTCATTGCAGTCACTTCAGCTCGCTGCGTCAGTGAGCTGCAAGCCTTGGTGGCTAATCCTCCTTATACAAGGTTCCATCATGACAAGGTAGTCCTCAGGACTAATCCACACTTTATGCCTAAAGTGGTCTCACCTTTTCATCTGAACCAGGAGGTTTATTTACCTGTCTTTTTTCCAGGACCTCATGCTTCAAGTGCAGAGAGGAATCTTCATACCCTGGATTGTAAAAGAGCGCTTGCTTTTTACTTACAAAGAACACAGCAACATAGAAAGTCCTCTCAACTCTTTGTTGCTTTTGATCCCTCTCATTTAGGACTTCCAGTCTCTAAGAGAACTCTGTCCAATTGGATTGCTCAGTGTATTTCTTTCGCCTACCAGAGTAAGAACCTTTCTCTGGAAGGCCATGTCACAGCTCACAATGTGAGGGCCATGGCAGCCTCTATGGCTCATCTAAATTCTGTGTCCATTGACCAAATCTGTCGAGCGGCCACCTGGGCCTCGGTTCATACCTTCACAGCCCATTACTGCTTGGACAAGGACTCCCGCTGGGATGCCTTGTTTGGTCAGACTGTTCTCAAACACCTGTTCCATACCTAATCAACTCCTACCCTCCATCCCTGGCTGGATGACTGAGATTCATGGGTGGAGGTAGAGCCCTTCCCAGGGACTCACAACCTGGGTGATCTCCCAGGCATCTCTAGCTGGGGAGTCCCCATATGTGAAGACTCATTCCTGCTTGTTCCTGGAGATAGCACAGTTACTTACCTGTAACAGGTGATCTCTGGGAACAGCAGGAATAAGTCTTCACAACCCACCCACCTCCCCTAGGAGTTGTATCTCTCTATCTTTCTTTCCTTTCCTCACTCTCTCTTTGTCTCAGCTTTAAAACTCGAACTGGAGAGAGGCGGTTAGGAAAGGTGGGAAGGCAGCGCGCAGGCGCTGTGGGATGCTCCCAAAGGCTTTCCTTTTGGACGCTGGGGAGCGTTCCCGCGCAGGCTCCGTCGGTACCGACGAAACCCATATGTGAAGACTTATTCCTGCTGTTCCCAGATATCACCTGTTACAGGTAAGTAACTGTGCTGTTTTGCATGTCGAGTAAAAAAGGAACTGTGGCTGAAGGAACCTTGCAAGTTTCAGCTGCGATGGCTAGGAAAACAAATTCTGTATATCTCTAGCTCATGAGAAATGGGGGAGAGCCATGAACTATGCTGGCTGTAGATGACAGACTCAGGAGGAGGAGGAGCTTTGGGGAAGCAGAAAGGCAGACACATGTGCAGAGCAATAAAAAAGATTTTATTGAAGTGGGGGGGGTGGAAGCTCTGGCACACTGATTTTTTGGGGGAGGGGGGAGAAAAGATAACTAGTGGAGTGTGCCTGCATCGTCTTGTGTGTTACACCTCGCTAAACAGAGGAAAGACAGCTCCTGCAGATATGTCTCTCGAAATACAAAAAAACCCATCTTAAATGCTGCTTTGTTGCACTTTTTTTTTTATAGGTGCTTGCATATTCCGTAACTCTGACCCCTGAAGAAGGCTTTACTGTTGAAATTTGGCCAAGTTGTGCTTCTTTAATAAAGAAATTTGTGTTATAGGCCTGGCCATCCTCCATTCTGTGTTATGAGTTACAACTTGCTAAGACATTTCTGTAGATGCTCTTGTAACACAACCTGAGTTTTTGCGGATTCTCTCTTCTTCATAGCTGCCTTCAGATTGTTTCTGTCTTTTTAACAGAAATGTTCCTGTTTACACCTTTTCTTTCTGTTTTACATTTTGCCCCCTCTGCTTTTTTTTCTATCAGCATCGAAGGGGAATATGTCCCAGTGGAAGGAGATGAAGTTACCTACAAGATGTGCCCCATTCCTCCGAAAAACCAAAAGTTCCAGGCTGTGGAGGTGGTGATCACCCACCTGGCTCCACACACGAAGCACGAGACGTGGACAGGCCAAGTAATCTGCTCCTAAACCTCATGTCAGGCCTACATTCTGGACCATGGTGTGACTGGGGAGGAAGGTGGTGGAAAAGAACTTTTGGGAGTGCGATGTAAGACTTTTGGGGTCTGTTTCGTCTATAAGTGAACTAGAATTTTCTTTTTTTAAGATTAATTTGTTTCACATTATTACAGCTTATTTTTTACATTGAGGGATTGAGGGTGTTCAAAGCTTGAAAGATGTTGTTTAGTGAAAGAAGATTCTATTGCATAAATCTGTTGCGCCCATGAACTCTTGTGTCATGGTTGCTTTGTTTATTGATCTTAGTTTGACCTACTGAAGACCCAGTGTAGCTGAGGGACATTACCACATCAGCTAGAGACCCCCAGCATTGTTATCCTCTGCCAGGACCGTACCAAGCTAGAAATGCACTCTGTGCGACTAGTGAATTTGGTGCCCTCCCCTCTACCCAGCCACATTCAGTAACTCACTCTTTTTGAGCATCTTGGAAGCCCAGTGACAATATTGGTGCCCCCTTCTGTGCTTGCGCCCTGTGTGGCCAAACCACTCGCACAGCCCTTGGTACGGCCCTGTCCTCTGCATTTTGCTGGAGTCTCCATCATTCTCAGTGCCTGAAGGCTCATCTAATGTGTTCAAGTGCCCAGAACAATCCACCAGCTCCAGCACAGTTCCTGAGAAGTCTCCTGCAGAGTTGCTTGGAAGGAATGAGGGTTCTCCCTCCCCACCCCCCAATTCAGCAGAGAAAAACAATCCTAATGCTGAATGTTTACTGCTGGTGGTGCTTTATGACAATGCAGCTAGGTTGGCCATGCAGCAAAGTAGCAGTGTGACGACTTAATAAGGTTTCCTGTAAATTTCTGGCTCTGTAGTCCAGTCAATTGCCACACATCCATGGCTTTCAAAATCATTAGAACAATACTTTTATAATCTTTTAGAAATAGCCATTTCAGTTATGATGATCATACTGTTCTTCCTTTTTTGGCACAAAGGTAATAGTCTTGAGGATGCTGTAGGTAAACATGGTCGCTGTGGATCCAAGCAGGACTGACCAGGAAAATAAGGACACTTTTTTTTTTTTAAATTAAAATGAGAATTTTTTTTTTTAGAAACAAGAAATCTGGAAATCATCTTTCTAGAGTTATTGAAGTCTGTCATAAATTTTTATGTATCGTGTCTGCTGCTTTAATCTGATAGACCTGCTCGGTTTAAGTATATCGCTTAACAGAAGAGACCTGTCAGGAGCAAACTGTTGTCATAGTAGTGTCTGACTTTTACATTCTTCCAAAGAGCGCTCGCAGGGAAAGCTCACCGCAGGCTGAAGTTCTGTACCTTGTAGCACAAGAAAGCTGGTCACACATTACTACTCCCTTGTAGAGCAGAGGGGATGCACTTAGGGCAGCTCCAGAGAGATATTTTTGCCCCCGCCTTGTCAAATTGGTGTGTATTGGGTGAATGGACAAAGCAGAGGGAGGGAAATCGAGGCAGCTGGAAGCCTCGATGCCAACATTTCCTCAGAAGAGGATGATCCATTTCTGGTTTTGCCTCATGGCATGTTTGGACCCATGCTTCTGATTTCTCTAAGATGAGCAGGGCTGCACATCCATGGTTGCAGTACAACTGGATCAGCTTTGCCTGACATGGGGACCCCGGTTGGCATATTGAAGCAATGTATGCTAATGTACATCTAACTATGAAACCTCAGCTATCCCTGCCCTGTGCAGGAAGACGCCCTGCCGGCCCCCCCCCCCCCCCCCTCCGATAGTCATCTTCCACAGATTCAAGTTGTGCAGCAGTTGGAAGGACAGGAGGATTTTTTCACTCTATACTGTGAAAATATCTAGTGCCCTGCATTTTACTGGGCCTTGTGGCCCTCAATCCCATCCAAAAGAACTCTGAAGCTAGCTTTGAAATGGGGGCTACCCTGCTCCTCTAAGATCAAGGATTCTGGTGTGGGTCATGGAATTAGAAGGGGGCATGGGTGTGTTTAGGAGCAGACAAGGGAATTAATATGTAGAGGCCACAGACTCCTGCCGGCCTCCTCGTAAGCTCGGACATGAGCCGTCATTTTCCAGGCGGTGTGATGACGTGTGTGCTCTGTATTCTTACTCAGTGGTGTCGGGATATACGGCACTGGACAGAAATAGAATACTTCCCATACTGCCACCCTATTGCTCATTGTATTTCTTATTTTTACAAAAAGGATCAAGTCTTGCTGTCTTCTGAATCCTGCATCAGTAGTACTCTCTGGAGAGGGGGACAGGGAGAGGTTAAGTAAGACTTTAACATCCCACATTGCTGTAGCTCCTTCGTAATACACCAAGAGTTCCTGAAATCCCTAAGCACATATGTGAGAACAGGTCCATGCCCACATGGACGTCAGTATAGCGGGACTCAAAAGGGAAGGGAGCTGAGAAGGGTTTTCTATCTTTATTTTGTTGTTCAGGTGCTGGAACACATTTCTAGGTTGTTTGGTTTTTTCGCTGCTTATATTTAGAGAAACTGAGCTGTAGGATTAGTTAATGGCTAAGCTTTGATTTACAATGTTAAAGAATTGTCTGCCTAGTATATGCCGAGTTCAAGTTCTCCCATCTGGTTCTGGCAGCTGCCCATTTAGCACATTGTGCCAGGCAATGACATACGATAATTTCTACTGTTGTGCTTCAAAATATAGAAATGGGAGTGGGGACAAGCCCATTGATGAGAAAAACATATAGAAAATCTGCTACAACCTAACTTTCAACCTCTTCCCTAGTTGCCAAAAATCATCTAACCCAGCTGTGCCTATCCTGGCACATCTCATCATACAGAGGCCCACTGCGAATTACAAACCTTTGATTCTTTCTTGTGCTTCTATCATTTTGTACAAAACCGTGTTTGATGTAGGCGAGCAGCAGGGTCTTGGTTTGTTGCAGACAAGGCCGGAAGCTGATTGTCCAGTCATCCCCTTTGCCCCTGATACCACGGTTACATTCCAGAGTCTGCTGCAGTACTCAGCACATAGGGGTGTCCCCCTCCTCCCACCGGGTGCCGTGATCTCATTCCCACCTGACAGCATCACAAGCAGAGCACCACTCCAGGCTGCCAACCCGCCTGACACAAACTCTGTCTTTATAAATGAAAATTATTCATTACAAAATGTCTGTGTTTGGAAGATGGTGTCTAGTCTTTGACTGTAACATTGGCAATAATGAATAAAACGCAATAATCTATATATTGGATGATGTCTTTCTCTTCTGTATTTTATTATCTGATTTTATTTACCTTTTTGTTTTTATGTAAAGTGGTGCTGTTTGGCATTTTAGCACAAACTCTGTTGCAGGAGGGCCCAGAAATTGTCCCGTGTGGAGCAGAAGTAATGCGGAGCCTCCTTCACTTTCTACAGCCTACAGCCTGCCCTGCCAGCAGAGGGCGTTTATTGATGCAGCACTAGTAGAGGGACAGTAGCCCTATAGTCTCTGGTACTTGGCTATGTTGCATATGTGCATTTTCATGCAGGAGGGAGATTGCATGCATGTACCCTTAAACTTGTGCTTTTTGGAGATCTTGCATGTGTGGGTAGTTGGCTTTACCATGAGCATGTATAGGGCAAACTTGTTATACTGGATCTTCATTGTATGCAGATTGATCTCGTGGTAGATATCCTGAAACTCCAGCTGGCTGTGGGATCCCCAGGATGGGCAGATTCAGGACCCATGATCGCTGGGTTCTGGAAGGAACTTTGGTACATGGCTCCCAACTGTAGACTGTCGCTGCAATGACTGAACTTAAAGCAAATTGGGAATGGATACAAAAAAGGGGCAAACCTCCCCAGGTAACTGTGAATGACTCGTTTCCCAGCCATAGCTCTGACAGCGCTGGAAGCCCAGAAGGAACAGGAGGAAACTTCTGAGTCCAAAATCCCCCATAATCACTGGTTAATAGTTTTGTATGGCATAATCTAATATAAATGTCTATATGAATCAAAAATATAACATAACTTCTACTAGTACTCATTTCTATTGCACTACTAGACGTCTGCAGCACTGTTCAGATATCCATAAGAGATGGTCCCTGCTTTATGGAGCTTACAGGTGTTTAAGACTAACATATTTCCTGTGTATCTCACCTGAAAAAAAAACTATACCATCCAGATTCTTCATTAGGGGTAGAAATCTCCCCACCCCATTCTTCCACAAAAGTTAAGAAAGATAATTATGCTCTAAGAACACACGGGCTGATATTCAAATAGCCTTAATGGGTTCACCAGCAACTCGTGCACTATCCATGGATTTTCATATGCTACGTAGATAGTGCTGAGCCAAAAATCTCTCTAACTGGCCAGACACCATCGGTACAGTAAAGGGCAGAATGGTAAAATAATGCAGATAGCGGTGATGTTCAGCTGCTTTCCAGAGAGGCTATCCATTTACTTTAGGCCTGCTGAATAGCAGCAGTGATTATGTATTAATTTAACAACATTTATATTAAGCTACTTCCCACTGACTATTGGCCTCATGGAACATAAGCGGTGCCTTGTGAGACAGATCAGCGGTCCATTAAGCTCAGTATCCCGTCTGTGACAGTAGCTAGTCTGGTCACTTGGAAGAACCCAGCAGATTTTAACAGGACAGTTCATTTCCTGTCGCTCACGTCCAACAGTATAACGTGCAGACTCAAGTCTTTCTGACTAAAAGCTAGTAATGGACCTATCTTCTAGAACTTGTCCAGATTTTTCTGAAATTTGGCTGTACTGCTATTGCCCTCAACTCTGTTCTCTGTGAGCCTGGATTTAGCAATAGGAAATGTGGGCAGCCACCTCTAGTGCCAGTTTCTAAGAGGCGCTAAAGCGTTGTCATTGCCAGGCCTTGGTCTCAGTTGATGCTACCGTCTCCTTAAACATCTCAATCGTGGAGAAGCTGCGACAGCAGCAAATCCATTGGAAAGATTTGGCGCAGGGCCTGCAAGCCCTTGTGTTGCAGGCAGGTCTTGCAGCACCCTGCCCCTCCTCCCACTTGTGTAAGATGAGGGGGGTGGAGCACTGTAGGACTGGAGCTGTCCAGAGCATAAGGGCTTGCAGGCCCCATGCTGAATCTTTCCAATGCGTTTGCCACTGCTCCAGGATTAAGTGAACATAAAGAGGGCAAGATTGTGAGGAGAGTATGGAGCACCTCTTCCTCGACAGAGGGAAAGCCGCAAGCTCAGAAGGGACACGGCACAGAGCATCTCTATTTCCTATAGGCACTGGGGAAGTAAACGGAGGTGTAGTTTTCTTGCAAAAAATTCCAGTTTTCCTCCAGATTGCCTTTATAGGATCATGGTGTCTGTCTGTCCCCCCCCCCCCCCCCGATAACTTGAACCATTCATCCAATATCATTCACATTTCTGTCGTAGACAGTAAAGCAACCCAGTGGTGCGATGGCTCATACTTTCATGCGACCCTAAGCCCCAACAGCACTTAGAGGGCCCAGTTTTCAAACACAACAGCCAGTTGTGGCGCGTAAATATCACCAGGATATTCTGTGGTAGTGTCCGATTAAGAACTACCACTGAATATCTGGGCTGAATGGTGCCAACCGTTACTGTGATTTTCAGCCAGCACTTACTTAGATTACAATTTCGGTCGCATGAAAAACAGGCCCAAGTTGTTCAGACAAGGACTATGGAAAACCTCACTAACCGGGTAAGTGTCGGTAAACCGTCTGCTCTCACCTGTGGACCACCCCTGCACCAACAGGATAGTGCCATGGCAATCTGTGGAGATATTCAGTGATAATATCACGGTCTTCCCCCTTTAGCCCTCTGGCTTCCTGTTGGGCGAGTGCCTAAAGGCTTTGACTGTTGGCCTGAGTGTCTCTTATTTTTCTTTCCTGCAGGGAAACAGGCCACTTCAGTTAAAATCTTAGCGAGCTCAGAGCATATTATGATACCGTGGAGTATTTTTAAAGCTATTCTGCCATTGGTTAGTAGTAGTTATCGCATACAAACATCTACACTAAGAAGAAAAAGGAGCTTCATGAAATGTTCATTCACAACCCCCCTTTCTTTACAGGGTTAACAGCTTAACTGCCAGTGGCGTAACAGTGGTACAAAACTGCTGCTGCCTCCTAGTTAGTACCTTATTTTGGCTGCATTTCCTAAAGAAGCAATGATGCACAAATGAAGTTCAAATACTCATAATTTATTTTGTGGTTCCTTTACACAAATCTTAGATCACAGAATTAAAATAAAGTCCTTGCTTCACAGCAACTCCCCTTCTTGATCCCTTGGGGATGGGTGTCACACATGCAGAAATGGCTCTGTCACAGCTTGGAAGCAGAAAGCCCCAAACCAGGAGAGTTAGCAAGGACGGAAATGCCATGCAATTTGGCCAGGCCTAGGCTACCAAGCAGAGTTGCCCTGTTTTTGTCCGATTGCATGATTTACTTGTAGTCCTGCTTGCTGATTCTGTTACAGCAATTAGAACTACAGTGGGGCAAAACCAGGATCTGCTTAGCCTGTCCATCCCTCCTGACTTGGACTCTTACTGCCGTCTTCCACTTGGAGTCCTCATGGAATGGACTGTACCAAAGCGGTAAGTGGGGGTATCTCTGCCCCCTTTGGAGTTATCTTCATTTAACAGAGAATGGAAAGACAATATGCAAACAAGCAGCTTATGGAAACATTGCAAAAGAAGCCTCTGCAGAAGCCGAGGCCGAGGGAGTCTCCCAACAGCACACTAAAGCAAGACAAAATGGCTCTCTGTATTTACACGCCTGCCTCTTCTCTGTTTCTCACGCTCATGAAGTATCATGAAGGCTGGGTTTCAAGGAGAAGATTTCAGTTTATATCCTCTGGAGTGGAGTAGCCTAATGGTTAGAGCAATGGGCTGAATAAGGGATGTCCAGTTTGAATCCTTCTGACCTTGGGCAAGTCCTTAACCTCTCCAGTGCCTCAGGAACAAACTTAGAATGTAAGCCTCTGGAGACAGGAAAATACCTAAGTACTGTACCTGAATGTAACTCACCCTGACGTTCTGTGAAAAGATAGGGTTGGATTTAGCTCGCATCTCCAGTCTGCTCTCCCAACTGCACCCTTAGTCTAGAGGGAATTCTCAGCAGCTAAACAGCCCCATGGCCTCTGCCCTGCACAGTGCCTGTGGAAGCGGCTGTTGCTTACATGTACAGTGCAGACTGTGGTGTTAATCTGTGTGCGTATCATATAGCATGCACACGGTACTCCTCATGCATATTCATTACAGATATCAGGACAAGGCTGAGAAACACAGCTGTGGTCAATTCCCTGGCCTCTGTGCAGAGTTCCCTATACCCATAGGCAGGCTTGGCACCTGATGCATACATTTACATTTTTAAAAAGGTACACAGAGGAAATAGTAAGGACACACACCCTTTGTACCATCATCTAACACCAGGTAGCTGCACACGTGGATGTTTAAGCACATAATGAGACGATCTTCAAAAGACAGTGTGCTCGGATACCTTGTATTTGGGGAAGATCATCTGACTGTGCATGGCTTTGTGTGTATTTTTGCATTGACACAATGACCATATGACATAAGCTTCACTACTGTCCACAATTGACATCAAAAAGCCTTGACTTCAAATATGTAGACAGGAGCTCTGGCAAGCTGACCGACCATACACACAATTTGATCACTGTAATGTGTCAGCTGTTAACATGGCTTGGCAGATATCACGCTTACATTTTGCCTTCTTTTAGCTATTGCATTAAGGGCCTTGTGTTATAATTCCTCTATTATACAGGTGCTCCAGTGCACCCACATGAGAGAGAAGCAAACGCTGCTATGTTCCCCTTCTGAAATTCACTTCGTTCTTCAGAAAAGAGGATCTGATCCCGCTCCCCATTTTAACATCCTTTCCTCTCCATCCTCTATTTTTTTATTTGTATTTGAAGGGTGTTATTACAGTAGTAGATTACTCCTCATTGCTATTGTGTTTTAAGCTAAATAAACACAACTCCTCCCTTTTCTCATAAGGGAAGGTATTTTTGGATTTACTGTAGCTCACAGCGAGTTACATTTCGGTACTGTAGGTTTAAGTCATAATACATAGATCAGGGTTTGGTAAGCCGGTCCTGGAATGTTCTCTTGCCAGTCTGAGTTTCCAGCTCTCTAAGAGACAAGGAAGGAGGTTTGCATGCAATAAAGGCAGTGCATGCAAATTCATTCATGCATATTCATAATGGATATTCCGAAAACCCAACTGCCTAGGGAGCACTCGTACCAACCACTGATTAGAAGAGGGGTTCTAAGTCCAGTTGGCAAGATGATAAGAGCAAGCCTGCTGTACAGGATCTTCCCAATGACTATTCATCAGCTCTATTTGAATATGCGTGCTCTAATTATGTTGCATAATTTAGCTCTGCAGGGAGAACTCATGCGCTAGACCTCTGAATGTTTTTGGGACTCTGCGTGTTCTCCAAATCCTCCAAGGTCCTGTAGGGCACAGCCACAAAACTACACAGATTTTAACACTCCTCCTGTCTCAGGAACTGAACTATGGTCGTAAACAAATATCTACTGCCCTCATGTGGTACATTTTTGTTAAAAATCTGTTTTATAAAGGACAACAGTTAAAAGAAATGCAATGTTTCATTTGGGGAGTTTCACACTGTGTGTTGCCTACAATGTTCAATTTGTTTGTTACTTATCTGGTTTCCATTTGTAAGCAGTGTGATATGTTTACGTGTCTGTTTCTTAAAAATGAATAAAAAAGTTTAAACATAAAAGAAATGCAAAGCATAAGGAAACGTTTAGACTAATTGGCTTTGAGTGCCAGAGAGTTTCAAAGTCTCATTTTACCAGGGTTACTGGTATCTTCTTTTGAACACCACCACCAAAAATGGGGCTCACCTAATACTGAGGTACTATGAGAGCACACACCAGAAATTCACATGTAGACAAACATGGCACAAACACCCCAACGAATAGCGTTTGGAATTCTGTAAGCAGCAGCTTCCCTACAATTCCCCCATAACTCTTTGCAGCATGTGGTGAGGAGTGCCACACGTGACATCACACGTACTCATTTCTTATTGGCTCCCTACTTCTAGTGATGTCATGTATGATATCACTTCTGCTCCATTATCTAGGCAGAATCAATGTGCAAGATGGCAGTAGTGATGGCAATGTCAAACTGCTTGACAGGATAGAGGGAACCTGTCTGAAGAATATATTTAAAAGAAAAAGTGGAACATGTCAATAAGCAAAGAGGAAAATCACTTCACTGGGGAAACTTTTGAAGTGGTCCCTGGTACATTAGCCCCCCCCCCCCCCACATTGACATACTGCTGCAGTATTTGCATGCCCATTCACAGCTGAGTGATGCCAGGTGGAGCTTGGCAGCATAGCTGGATGACATGCAAGAGGATCAAATGCACAGCTGCATGGGGCTGAAAGAGGTCAGGGAGTAGCTGGTTCTCAGTTTGTCATCCAAAGTGGATCTTCCCTCCAGCTATTAGGAGAGATGAATCTACCTTCCTTCTACAAACTGAAGATCCCCTCCCCCACCCTTCCAGGATAGGTGTGATGTAGTTTATTAGTAGTGGAGTGATTATTTATACAGGTGTTACCATTCATGGATGCAGGGCCGTGCAAGGTCACTGTGTCCTTCTGGTCAAGGGCCAAGGTCATCCTGCTGGATTCTTCCAGTGTAGAGATTAGGTCATGCCATGGCTATAACCAGGTCCACATGAATTTCCCAGAATGTAGCAATTTTTAAAGTATAATTGTTGCTAGAAGGGGTGTGCATTCAGCTGAGAGAGATCTTAGCCCCTCTTTCTTATCCAATTGACTTGGGGAAAAATTCCCCCCACCCCAACCCTTATCTTCCTAGTATGGTAGGGTCCTGTGGCACTGGTGGGAGATGGGTCTATGACATCAGGAGGCAAGAGTAGTCCGAGAGCCCATGAAGACTGATACCTTGGCCCTTCCTTTTTTCTGTAGAGAGAGTGCCAGAAGCTCTCCGACAGCACAGCTGCATCCGAGAACATCCCATCAGTCGATGTGGGGATAGTTTTGGCCCTAGTGTCAAGACTCGTTGCTTCTCTCTGGAAAGAAGAGCTCAGTGCACCTGCGGACAGTGTCCCATGGTGAGCTCACAGTGTGCCCTACTGTGCGAGGATCTGCAAAGATCTCATAGTCATTGCCACCCTGCAGAATGGAAGAGAAAGTAGGAAACACTACAATTACGTACTCTTGCATTCCTCCTTCTAGTATTTTCTGTTTATTCATTCCATGTCTTTACATTTTTCTCATGAGTGTGAGCTTACCCCTCCCCTACAAATTGTGATGTAGCTGCTCTTTGCAATGCATGAAATCAATCTGTATGCTTTTGTTCCAATTCCTAATGGATTTTATAATTTGTATGAGGTATATATGTCCCTCAGTATTTAAAAAGCACTTAGATCTGTAGTGCTGTGCCAAATGTCTAAATATTCTTTTTGTCGGTAGCATTATAGATAGAGTGGACTATAATAAATATTCCACTTTACCTATAATGCTAAATGTAGAGCATGGGCGTTGGTTTGGGGTATTCTTGGGACATGGCAACCAATGGGTCTACATGCTGATTTTTGGCACCTACACGTATAGTGTATGCATTTAGATGCAGAACAAAACAAGTACAACTCCAGGGAGAATTCTGTGCAACTGCACCATGCAGAATTCCCCACCTATGTAGAATTCTGTGCAGGCACCAACAGATAGTGAGGCAGGCTCCAGCGCACAAGCTTTAAGGGCACCCAATGCTGCCTCATTGTTCACTTTTTCACAGCCACAGGAGCATTTTCATTTGCTCCCATGGCTGTGCTAGATTCTGATGCTGGTACACATCATTTTCAAAAGGTAAACAAACATGTCCTGTTACAGAAAGCACTTCTGTTTACCTTTTGAAAGCATGGTGCAGGTAATGGAATCTGCACAGTTACAAGAACAAAGGAAAATGCCCCACAGCTATGTTAAACAGTTGCAATCAAGAGAAGGGCTGGTGAGTCCTGGGGGTGGCTGGGGGCAGGAGATGGGTGGATGCCTGGAGGGGGGATGTTGAGAAAGAAAGGTGGAGGTAGGTGCCTGGTAAGAAAGAAGAAATGGTAAGGAGGAGCTGAGGTTTTCTGCATGAGGAGAGAGGAGGTGAGGTGGGGGGGGGGGGGTATATGCCTGAGGGGTAGATCTTAGGGACAGACAGCAGTAGGGATCTTGCTAGAAGTTAGAAGAAGAGAGAACAGGAGGGCAAGGAAGTTTTGGAGATTGGGATGAGAATTGGGACTGGAGTGAGACAGCTAAAGAGGAAAAAGGCTGAGGTAATTTCAGGTCTAGAGGAGGAATTAGGGGAATTCTATGCAAAAATTTACTAATAAAGCGTGCAGAATTTTAAAATTTTTGCATGAATTTTCCCAGGTATTACCTGGGCTATCTGAGCAAATCCCAATATTATCACATTGATAATAAAAAAAAATCTCTTCCCTCCTCAGCATCTGTTCCTGTCCCCTACTCCCTACTACAGCATCATGAGCCCCCCACCCTCCTGGCATCCAATATTTCCTCATTGAAGCACCTTTGGCAGTCAGACCACCCCCTGCTCTGCTCCCTCCCCCCCAATATTCTCTGTTGTGGCTCTTACCGGGGTCTCTGTGTCTAGTAGGAGCAGAAGCCATCTCCAATCATGCCTGCTCAAGCTGGCCCTGGCTTCCAAAGAGGTACCTGAGACTCCTAGCAGTAATCCTGCAGCACTACAGGGGTCACAGACACCATTTTGGAACCCAGGACCAACTTGAATAGGAGCAACTAGAGATTGTTTCTATTGCCACTGGATGCCAGGGAGGGGGGAGGGGGAGGGGACTGGGGGTTCAGTGAGGAGATCTTGATGCCGGGAAGGGGGGGAGGGGGAAGAAACAGGGAAAAAGACTGGATGTTGTGGGGGATTTCGATATCAGGAGGTGATCGGGGGCCTAAGCATGCAATTTATGCATATATATGCCGATACTGGACACCTATGTGCATAAAGTACGCATATATATATCTCTGTGCGCCGCTGTCCAGTGTAGCTCAGAAAGAAGTATAGCGCTGCTGAATACAGGCATAATCTGAAATATCTAGATTAAATGTTTCAAATTATTGCGTAGATATCCTACTCAAAATTGACCTCACTGTGTTTTCCCGTAAAGCATGAATACCACAGTGGCAGCAGACAGCACAGCCAGGGCCAGCCCAAGGGTCTCCAATGCCCTAGGCAAACCTTCAGCCATGTGCCCAACATCTCCCCTTCCTCGTCTCTTCAGGTCTCCAACATCTCTCCTGCCCTATTCCCCCAGCCATGCCCAGCATCACCTCTCTTCCCTCTGTTGCCACCACCCTACCACTGCCCAAGCCCAAATTCAAAGGAAACCCAGGGCAGTGCAGGGCCTTTGAGCACCTATGCATGCTCAAGGCCTGCCACATCTGAGACAGACTTCCTGATGAAGGGGAAGGACATAAGCAGGGCTTGAGTACACCTGGGTGTACAAAGGCTCACTGCCATGCTAACACCATGCTGCTGCCACCCCGCTTCTACTGCTCTAGATGGACACCTAGTGGTAGGGTTGGTCCTGAACACACCACCTTATTTCTCACGCCAGTGCCATAGAGCATCTCAATAACTTCTGATCTTTAGGGCCACTCTGAATTGCTCCTGATCTTCTAACTTCATCTTCCAAGCATGCATGTGGACAAAGCAGAAAATGTCACATAACGCTTTGAGAACAGAATTTAGAAAATCCAAGCCTGTAACTCTTTGGCAGTTGTGACCCCAAGGCCAGATTTAAGATGCTGGCATTCATAGGCAGGGGCCGAGAGTGGGGGGAGGGGAGAATTCTCCTCTAGAGATCATAGAGTAGGTTCCTGAAACAATTGGAGTCATACTCCTATTTAGCCCACATAGTTGGTGCCGTTCCAATCTAGCACCCTAGGCAATTGCCTATGCCTCCATCCAGGCCTGTATGGCCTCCATCCAGCCACACCATTTATCTCCACAGTAACAGTCTGTGGTCGGTTCCACCACAGCTCAGAGGCACAGTCCCAGCCATCCTAGATGGGAACGCCGAAGGGGGCCAAGCGACTGGGCGCAGGAGCGCTCACGCTTGTTGGGAGAACCCGGACAGCGACTTCAAGGCCGTCTTCATTTTGTGCCGCTCCACCTCAGGGGACCCCTGGTTGGAGTGCCACCAAGAACACGGGCCGTAGGGGGGGAGGAACCCACCAGAGGAGAGATGACTGAGGGCGCCACCGGGGACTCCGAGGCGGCTTTTCGGAAAATGTCTTCAGACTTCTGCTTATAGCTGAGCAGGGCCTTAGAGGACATTTTCTTGCAGAGCAAACAGAGCTCTGGCTCATGGTCGGCTCTGAGGCACCACAGACAACAGTCACGAGTGTCCGTAAGTGACACATTCCTAGAGCATATATCGCGAGGTCGAAGACTTACGCGGCCAGCAGTTAGGAAAGAAAAAAGGGTGCGAAGCCCATATGAAAAAATGAGAAATATCCCTGAGAGCTGTAAAATAGAGCAGGGGAAGGATGGGTAGAGGACTGGTGCAACCGAAAAATAGAGGAGCCTGTTAAGGTGAGAAAAACAAAACTTTTTCTGAGGGACGAGGATATACGTCCGATGAGCTCCGCGGAAAAAGGGAAACTGAGCAAGATGGCACCCTTGGGCGGGAAGAGGACCACGCATGCGTGGCAGCAATCCCAAAGACTTTCTTTGAAAGCTGGGGAACTGCTCCGGGCGGGCTCTGTCGGTGCTGACATCACCCATAAGTGAGGACTGACTTCCTGCTTGTTCCTGGAGAATACCACGCACACCTTTGAGGATGCCACAGCACTTTGAGCCTTTCTGCAATAGCAGGACTGTATGGAAGACAGAAGTTCTTTGCATCACAAAGGTCTCAAAATTCATACCTCCAGCACCCTACAGGTTAAGAATACTGATCTGAAAACTAATCATGAGGTTAGATATCTGAGCGTCACCTTGGATCAGCGCCTAAACATGGAGTCCCATATAAGCAATATCATGAAGGCTGTGTATCATAAAATACGTTCCTTCCGTCTGCTATGACCTTTATTAGAGCCTACTGACTTCCACACTGTCTTCCAAGCTCTTGTCACTCCGCTCTTTGACTACGCCAATATCATCCTACATGGTCTTCCTGGATATGTTCTCCATCCTTTACAATTGGCATTGAATACCACTGCATGAACCATTTACAGAGCTTCTAGATACGAACATGTAACTTCTCTCCTAATTCATCTACATTGGCTCCTAATAAGCAATCGACTTAAGTACAAAGCTCTCCTGATGACATTTAAAATTCTTCATCATCTCTCTGCATCCTCACTGAAAGATCTCTTACACTGGACTCCTGACAACAGATTAAGAAGAACAAATATGGCAAACACTCTTACCATCCCAGCCCTAGCTAGTAAAAGCTCCCAATTCACCAGAAACAGAGCCTTCCCCCTCTTCGCCTCACTGCTATGGAACTCCTTACCTGCTCCTATGTCTCCTTTCCGACTTGCCCACCTTTCATAAGGCGATCAAAACACATCTATTCCATCTTGTATTCAACCATATAACTTAACTCTTTGTCTGTCCATTTTATAAACAAGATTCTGTCAGCCTGTAAATAGTTCACCATTCTTATATGCTGCTGTTGTATGACTTATTATATTAAGCTTTGTTCACTTATTTAATGTAAATTTGTTAATTGTGTTAAATCATGTTACATGTTCAATGTAAACTGTTCCATGTAATAAGTTGTTCTATTGTAAACCCTGCTGATTATGGTGTGGTATATAAAACCAAATAAATAAAATAAACTGTAATGTACATACATGAGGGTAATAGATCAAGAATCCTATGTTTATGCATGTAGTAAAAATGATGGGAACATGGTATATGCCGAAAACATAGAGACTATTAAAGGGTGAGACTGCTGGCAAAATAGGATGTAAGATTATATTTTGAATCGGGGGGATAGCGCACATTAGGGATTACATGGGAGCTCTTGGGCAGGGTCCTTTTTCTTGTTTATGATAAGGGACTGTTGTAGTGGTTGATATGGAAGGACAGATTAGATAGGCCATGTGGTCTTTTTCTGTCATCATGTTTCTATGATGGCTGACTGATAAAACCAATGAAGGTTTGTTGAGGGAGATTATTTATTTATTTATTTTATTTTATTTAACATTTCTTATATACTGCGCTATTTCTCATCAGTGCGGTTTACATAGAACAACAAGCATTTGGACAAAAAGATTTGTCCTACATTTACATAAAACAGGGTTTAAACATGGATTCAACTGGGGAAACTATATACATATGAGAATTAGTTAACAAGTGATTAACAGAGAGCGCTCATACAGGTTATACATCACGTTATTTTACAGCGTGTTTTTATTATGGTGCAATAAAAGCTAAAGCATTGTAATATTATATGGTGTGCAGTTAGATTGTAGTTTTAGTGTGAATGTTTCTCAGATGACATAGCTGAGTAGGAGGGATAAACAGGCTGTGTAAAGTGCAGGAGGAACAGGTGGTGTTTGAGGGCTTTTCGGAATTGCGTGAGATCCCTTATTGCTCTTATTCTAGAAGGGAGTTTGTTCCAACACCTGGGGCATAGTTTGCAAATGCTCGATTGATGGTTGATTGATTAAGTCTTAGAGATTCACTTGGTATGACTAGAGTATTCTCCGCGTGTGTTCTTCTGGGTTTATTGTTGGGAGTGTGAATGAGTAGGTCCACAATTGAAGAGGGTGATATCTTGTAGAATGCTTTAAACGTTATGAGTAGAGCCCTATATAGAATTCTACAGCTTATTGGAAGCCAGTGAAGCTCTTCCAGTATAGGTGTGATGTGGTCCTTCCTGGATGCTCCACAAAGGACACGTGCCGCTGCATTCATGGCTAACTGTAGCGGGTTCAGGGTATTTTTTGGGAGGCCATGTAGTATTATATTAGCGTAGTCAAAATGAGGTGTGACTAGGGCCTGGAAGACCGTTCTGAAGTCGTCAGTTTCCATCATGGGTCTAAGGTGGCGGAGGGTTTTGATTTTGAAGTAAATATCTTTTACTGTACGTTTGATATGATCTTTGAAGTCCAAGTGTTGGTCTAATATTACTTCCAGATAGCGTATGTTGGTTTTGATCGGGAGTTCTGCATCTCTAACTTTTAGTGTTGGAGGCGGAGAGAAGTCTTTGTTCCGTGTGATAATCAAGACTTCCGTCTTTTTGAAATTTATACGTAGGTTCTGACTGAAGAGCCAATCTGTTATTGCGTCGAAACATTTAATTAATGTTGTGTAGTCTGGGCATGAGATCGTTATAGGTGTGAATAATAACACATCGTCTGCATACATGAGGCTGGAAATGCCAAAGGAGCAGGTTATGTCACAGATTGGCTGCATATATATGTTGAAAAGTAGTGTGGATAGTGACGATCCTTGTGGTACTCCCTGTCTTTGCTGGAAGGGTTCTGATGTCTTGTTGCCGATTCAAACTTGCTGCCATCTGTCTTGAAGGTAGGACTTGCACCAATCCCATGCGCGGTCATGGATTCCCTTTGCATGAAGTCTCTTCAGGAGTTGTTCGTGATCTACTGAGTCGAACGCTGCAGAGATATCAAGGAAGATCAATGCAAATCCTTTTTTGATGTTGTCTAACCTATTGGTGAGTGTGTTCGTTAGTGAAGTTAAAAGGGTTTTTACGCAGTGCGCCTCTCTGAAACCATGTTGACATGGGTCTAATGGGGCGGTTGTATCTATGTGCTGTTGAATCTGTCTTTGAGTTGTCTTCTCAAGTATTTTGGCAAGGAAAGGGATACTGGAGATTGGACGGTAGGAATCTTCTTTCAGTGGATTATATGTGATTTATCAATCCTTAAGGGAAGGAATTGTAAGGAGGGGGAGGGAAGGAGTTTAATGCCATGTTTATTAACCATTGGCAAATGGGAGAACCTCGGGGCACACTCTGCTTGTTGTTAATCAGAGTTAATATGTTGTACTGGCTATGCCAATTAATTGAAGTATATATGACGCAGGAGATAAAAGAATGTAGCCGAGAGAGCCTATTAACACAGAATAGGGTTCCAATACAGTACAAATGGCAAACAACAACTTGAACATAATAATCTTAAATGTGAAGGATATCACAAATCCAATTAAACACAAGAAAATTGTAATGTACTGCCAGCAAAAAAAGGCCGAAATAGTACATCTACAGGAAACACACTTATCCACAGCTGAAGCCCACAAAGTAATGTCGGGATCCTACCAAAATATCCTTGCAGCATCTGCAATGACCAAAAAAGGAGGAGTGCTTATAATAAGGAAAATCCTCTCACTGACAATTCAAAGAGACTAAGATTACACTACAAACAGACCAGAGAATTTACACATTAATGGCCGTTTATGCACCCAACCAAAAAGATCCTAATTTCTTCACATAAGTAGCATTGAACATAAGAACATAAGAACATAAGATATGCCATACTGGGTCAGACCAAGGTCCATCAAGCCCAGTATCCTGTTTCCAACAGTGGCCAATCTAGGTCATACGTACCTAGCAGTTTCCCCAAAAGACACAGGTTCTGCAATGCTTGTACTAGGTCAAGCATTGATATCCTGGGTCCCTTCTTAATAATGGTTTATGGACCTTTCCTCCAGGAACTTGTCCAAACCTTTTTTAAACCCAGTAACACTAACAGCCTTTACTACATCCTCCGGTAACAAATTCCAGAGTTTGATTACACGTTGAGTGAAAAAATATTTTCTTTTATTAGTCTTAAATAGTTTACCCTGTAGCTTCATTGCATGTCCCCTAGTCTTCCTATATTCTGATAACGTAAACAGTTGAGCTACGTTTACCCGTTCCACTCCGTTCATTAATTTATAGACTTCTATCATATCTCCCCTCAGCCGTCTCTTTTCCAGGTTAAAGAGCCCTAACCTTTTTAGCCTTTCTTCAAAGGAGTGTCGTTCCATCCCCTTTACCATTTTGGTGGCTCTTCTCTGAACCTTTTCTAATAACGCTATATCCTTTTTAAGATACGGCAACCAGAATTGCACACAGTATTCAAGGTGCGGTCTCACCATGGAACGGTATAGAGGCATTATAATATCTTTTGTTTTATTTTCCATTCCTTTCCTTATGATACCTAGCATTCTATTTGCTCTCTTGGCTGCCGCTGCACACTGGGCTGAGGGTTTTAACATGTTATCCACAATGACGTCTAAATCTTTTTCCTGGGTGGTGGTTCCTAATGTGGAACCTTGCATCGTATAATCATAGGGGGATGTTTACTAAAGTCCGCAAATTTGCGCGCCGCAAAATAGCGCACGGCAACGCGGCATTGAAACGCGCAGAAACGCGTTTAAACGCCCCGCACACGTGCGTGTCACCCCCGCACAGGTACGTGGCACACTAACGGGCCCCGTGCAAGTGCGGGCCTGCAAATGTCCGATAGAGGCGTGGAACGGCTAAAGGAGGGCGGAGGAAGGCTCCGGAGGGGCGGAGGGACGGGGTCAATGGGTGGAGAGTGGGAGGGGAGAGGCTCCCCGAACAGTATCGGGCCCGAATTTTCATGTAAAAAATAGCGCGAGTGAAACACTCGCGGTAGAGGGCATTTAAAGGGAAGAGAAACCATTGGAGTTAGCTGAAGCAGCAACCATGCATATAAACTTAGGGGAGGACTTTAATCTCATTCAAGACTCTCTCATAGATTGGACCCTGTATAAACCCCAAACAAAAACTGGATCTCATGCGATACTCCAGAATGTGATGGAATCATTGGGGTTGGCCGATCTATGGAGGCTGCTGCATCCAAATGCCAGGGAATATTCTTTTTTTACTCCCTCCCACACAACTCACAGACAAGAATTGACTTCTTTCTCATATCGAAGACGTTGCTCCCACAGCTGGTATCCTCGGAGATATGTACAAAGACAGTATTGGATCATGTGGCAGTGATTCTTATCCTAAACACAACCTCCATTCGACAGGCCCAGGCAGTATGGAAGTTGGATAAGTCCTTGCTAGCTGATAAGACCTTCTTAGCTTATATTCGGAATGAAACACAAACTTACCTCCAGTTTAATTTACCTTCAGCTATGTCAACTTGGGCCTGGTGGGAAGCTTTTAAAGCTACCATTTGATCACACATAAGAATGTTTTCTATACAGAAGATGAAAGCAAAGAAGAAAGAACTTGAAGAGTTGAACTTTCAAATTTGAGAAGGAGAAAGACACTTAACCAAGAAAACTGATCCGATGATCTTAATGCGACTGCAAAAGTTGAGATACCAATATAATTCTATCCTTAGCACAGATGCCTGCAGCAAGTTAGAGCACAGCAAAGTAAATATCATGAAAATAACCGGGCGGGGACCTTACTTTCTCGTACACTTAAAGCTAAAGAAGCGGTGACCCGCATCGCAGTACTGTAAAGTGCGAAGGGTGACCTGCTCATCAAAGATGGGCAAATACTGGAGCGATGTAGAGAGTTTTACTCAAAACTCTTATCAATTGGAGACAGAGTGGGATGCAGGGGCAGAGTGGGATGATGGTCCACAACTTTCTGAGGCCCAAATCTTGTCTCTAGAAAAGGACATTAGCGCCTCTGAGATCCAAAAGGCTATTGGACAGCTAGCCAAAGGCAAGGCCTCTGGCACTGATGGATTCCTGTTAGAATTCTACTCTACATTTGAGGAACAACTACTGCCCATGTTACAGATATACTACAACGGGCTCTATGAAGAGTCTCCAACTGTTGGGGCTCTAGCAGAAGCTACCATTGTTATCCATCCCAAACCAGGAAGAGACCCTCAGGGGCAGCCTATATCTCTCTTAAACACCGATTACAAAATATATGCTAAGATCCTAGCTAATAGATTATGCAAGGTTTTAAACATATTAATACATCCTGATCAGTGTGGCTTTATGTCTGGTAGATCTACCACTGACAATGATAGATTGTTGGTGCATATTTTAGTCCAAGCCCAAGCACTATCAGACCTCGTTATAGGCCTAGCAGTGGATGCCGAAAAGGTATTTGATAGACTGTAATGGCCTTTCCTATTCCGGACCCTGCAATGGTATGGGATTAAAGAAAAATTTATAAAGAGAATTTCCTTGCTGTACACCAATCCATCTGTGTGCTCTCCGCACCATTTAAGCTACACAGAGGCACCAGACAAGGTTGCCCTCTCTCGACACTTCTCTTCAATTTGGCACTAGAACCCCTAGCTATAGTTATTCCACAACATAAAGATATTGTGGAGATTGAGTCAATGGCTGCCAGTGTAAATTATCAGCATATACAGATGACCTCCTCCTCTTTCTAAAACTCAGCACTTTAACATCTGTGCTGCAAGTTATAGAATTACTCAGCAATATCTGGATACAAAGTAAAGTTGACGAAGACCACAATAATACCTCTTAACTCATATGATACTCCATCACTAGTGCAAGACTATTCCTTCCAATTTGCTCAACCCTCCTTCAAATATTTAGAAATTACATACTGGCCCACGCTGCAGGAAACAGTCAATCAGAATATGAAAATATGTGAAAAAACTATTAATGATTACACCGCTAAATGGACCCCACTTCACCTAACTTGGTGGGGCAGGTTGGAAACCATTAAAATGGTCATTGTGCCAAAAGTTAATTATATCTTAAGTATGATCCCTGTATTATTTCCCAATGCTTTTTATAAAAAGCTGGACAAACTCTTGCTCGTATTCCTTTGGAGCGATGAAACCCCTATAATAGCGGCGTGGAAACTTAGGTTACCCAAAATGAGAGGTGGGGTACACTTCCCAGATTTCTACTGGTTTCACATTGCCTCTCTACTAACACAAGGAGTCCAATGGACCATGGAAGATGGGCTAGATGATAGCCCCGTGTAGTTGCATGTGGAACAGGCCATAAGTAGCCCTATTCCGATGAATATGCTCATTGGGACAATCAGGTCCTTGAAGTATTCACACAATGAGATCATTATGGCTACACAACAGGCCTCCCAAATAATAGCATCATGGATTAAAGATGCTGAAGATTACTCGCAGGGCATGCCTATATGGTTAAATGCACGGCTCCAAATCAGTGGTCGACCCTTCATATGGAAAGAATGGCTGAAGCATGGTATCTGCATACTCGGTCAACTTGTAAATAATAGTACTTTTAAATCCTTTCAGATGTTGCAGCAAGAATTTGGATTACCTGACAAGTGTCTGTTTCAGTGGTACCAACTTCGACATTGTCTAAGTAAAGCTGGAGTTTCCCCAATTTTGCTGTGCTCAGGATGGCCTCTGTTACAGAGGTTTAAGGAAATTCAAAGTGGTACACAGCCAATATCCAAATATCTTACATTACTAAGCTCAGCAGTGAGGATAAAGTGTACAGGAACCCAATTAATATGGGCAGGGGAGGCAGGAGAACCTGAGAATCCTAAGATTTGGGATGCTTTTTGGGGAACCCAAATTAGGATTACCCGCGCAACCTCTCTCATTCAGACACTATGGGGCTTGTTTACAAAGCCGCGGTAGCGGTTTGCGATCGTAATCGGAGCCGCGGCCCCATTGATTTCAATGGGGCCGCGGCTGCGATCGCGATCGCGAACCACTACCGCGGCTTTGTAAACAAACCCCTATATTTCTTGGCCTATTGTGCGTATTTAACTCCCCTGAAAATGGCAGCCCCGGATGGGTAACTGGTGTTGGTCTTGTATGACAGACGTTATTACATATGATATACCACTGTGCGAATCTTCACGTGTACTGGCAACAGGTCTGGCAGCGCATTACTCAACTCCTGAATATACAAGCACCTCTCACATATTGCATAGTGGTGTATAAATCCCTGGCGGAAATTCCTGTGCTGGAAAAAAAAAGATTATAAGCTCTTGGATCTCTTGCCAAGCTTGGCTTTAAAAGCCATTCTAAAACATTGGAAGAGTTCATCGCAACTAAATGTAGAGTTCTGGTGGAATCTACTTTGTAACCATCTGTCATAAGAAGAAGCTTATGTGGTCCAAAACTCTCACTCCTGAAATCTGCTCAAAAAATGGGATACCCTAAATAAATATCTGTTGAATACATAATTAAATGTAACCATAAGAATGCACTTATTAGACATGACTCTTAGTCAAGGGTATTATAAAAGAAGTTGCCTTTACTAGTGGAACCAAAAGGACCAAATAGATTAGTTAGCAGGCTATATGACTTCTCATAATTAAGTTAATAAAAGCAGTGCAATGGGTCAGTAATAGCCAGTTATGTTACGTTACATTTATGTTTATGTTATGTGTTTGATGTCTAAGAAATGTGGCATATAATTTACTGTGCATGAACACAAAACTTAATAAAAAGATTAAAAAAAAAAGATGTTGACACCTTAGGCAATCCTTACCCTCCCCACCCCTGGCTGTCAGAATCTATTATGTAGCTTTGAATGCCCTGCTCTCCCCTCCCCCCCCCCCCCAAGCTGCCACCCTAGGCAACTGTCGAGTGGTTGGACCAGTCGTGCTTCTGGAACCATGATGTTACAGCTCTGAAGGATTATCTGGCAGTGAAAATCATGTGAGAGAATAGAAATCACCACCATGTGTGAATTTTGAATGGATGAGACTAGAAGTATGTTTAACTGAAAAGAAAATATGGATGGAACTGCAGTAGAAAATGGAGTGTAGGAGTAGCCTAGTGGTTAGAACACTGGCTTGGTAACCAAGCAACCAGGGTTTGATTCCCACTAGCACTCCTTGTGGCCTTGGGCAAGTCATTTAACCCTCCATTGCCTCGGAAGAAAGACCTGGCAATCTACTTCTGATGACACTGCCAAGAAAACCCAGGAGCTTCTGGGTTGCCAGGAGTCAGGACACATTGCATTTTTGCAGTAGAAAATAATTCCAGGGGGGCAACTGATTCATTCATTGACAGAATGCAATTAATTGTTTTGACTGTATTTCTTTGTGGTATTGGGTGAATAGAAGAATGTCAGGCTTCTGAGAAAGTGTTTACAAAATACATTAGACTTGGTTCACTTTCAGTTGTTGCTGCAGGGCTGCGGGCTTTCACCTTGTTAATGATGAACTAACCAAGGGCTGAACTTTCTGGGAATGTATTTGGGGCCTTTCTTCTGGGGCTTCAGTGAGTCGTGCCTGTTTGTTTGCCACTGGTTGGAGCTCTTTTGGAGTGCCAGGATCTCCTGGGATAGCTTAACCCATCCCTGGGTTGCTGCTATTCAGCTGGGTAATTCTAGATAACTGGCATTCTTGGGTGTGTGAGTGCAAGTTAACTCTCCATTGCTGCCTAGGACATCCCATCAGGAAATGTGCACTTTGCACTGCCCCCCCCCCCCCCCAGGAACACTAGAGGGCACTGCTGCATGTCAGGAGGGCTTGGAAGCTGCGAGCTGATGCTCCAGATACTCACTGGCGAGGTCTCGTTTCCAAAGAAGTGAATGGTATCAAATTCCTCCCCCTCCAGAATGTCCAGGCAATATCTTTTGTCCCAGCCCTCAGGGAATACATCAAAACTGATCATGCCTCCTGGAAAGAGGACAAGTTTACTTTAGAGAGCACTCTTGGAGATTTCAAAGCTTGAGAAAAGACACAGTGGCCATCTTTTTATCGTTAATTTGTTTAATATGCAGTTATTGAACGCATCTAATAGGTTTCAAAATAGCACACACATTCCATAGCCCCTCATGTTGCCGAATATATGTCCTAATTAACATCGGGATCAATATTTAGTCATGGTGGGCAGTGTTTTCTTGAAACACCAACCACCACAGTTAAATATAATCTGAATATTCAACACCTGTATCCGAATACTGGCCAGTGCTAAAATGTCTGAATTCAGCAGCCATTGGCAGTGATATTCAGCCACTATCCAGACAGCCAATCTGCATAGCACTTAGGACAGTGATTTTGCGGTCCTAAGTTAGGAAGATTGCTATCCAAATATCAGTGCTAAAAATCATTGCTAATTGAGTAACATCCAACTCTGGCCCCGGACCACCCCAGCACTGTCATGAAAGGGATTCATGAGGTTTGCAGATATGACTGGGATATTTAGCAGCACTAACCTGGTTAGTGCTCCTGAATATTTGCCAAGTGTGTTAAAAGCCCTGGCACTACTCAAATAGCTATTGTCCCAATAACACAGAAGATATATAATAATGCACTCCCTCTTAGAAAATCCTGTATCTTCCTAAATTCAATATTATTCTCTTATCACACAGTCCACATCAACAAATTCGGCTAGCCAAGTGCTTTTGACATCTTTTACATCAATTTGTGAAAAATTGCAAGAGGACCTTGATAAATTGGAAGACTGGATATCCAAATGGCATGCGGAATTTAATGTGAACAAGTGCAAAGTTATGCACCTAGGAAAGAACAACCCAAACTACGGTTACAGGATGCAAGGTTCCACATTATGAACCACGACCCAGGAGAAGGATCTGGGCATCATCGTAGCTACAATGGCATACCCAGCACCCCTTTCACCTGGAGCAGGACCCTCCATACTGCAGCCCCCAGCTGGCCCCACGTAGGCAGCACGGCAAACTTACTATTAAGTTGGCTTGCCACAGTGCCTCGCACTGCAGGGGATGCCCGGTCTTCCTTCCCAGTTGAAATCTCATGATTCCTGAGACTTCGCCTGGGAGAGAAGACCAGCCAGCCCCTGTAACCTGGGGTACCGCAGCAAGCCAACTTAATAGTAAGTTTGCTGCACTGCCTATGTGGGGCCAGCTGGGGTACATTCCCCTCTTTCGGCCAGCATCTGGGGTACATTCCTCTATCTTGGCCAGCACCTGGGGTGGGTTGCACCCACTTCCCCGCCCTTGGCACGCTACTGCATAGATAATACATTGAAACCGTCTGCCCAGTGGCGGCGGCGGCCAAGAAAGCAAATAAAATGCTAGGAATCATAAGAAAAGGAATAGAAAAGCTTGTATCGCTCCATGGTGCAACTGCACTTTGAATATTGTGTGCAGTTCTGGTCAACATATCTTAAAAAGGATATAGCAAATATAGGGAGAAATTTGCCTACAGGCATGCCACCACATATGAGCAATTGTTCTTCCTGCATGAATGCTTGCGACGGAACATCCTACCCCATAGTGTCAACTACTGAGTGCTGCTAAACCACCCCAAAGCTTGTACAATAGCACACCAAATGGCCAATGAATGATTCAACTGATGATATCTGATGCCCACAACTGCCTCAGAAAATACAAAATGAACCTGACTGAATAGAAGTCTGAATGCACAAGAGCGATGGGACCACAACTCAATCTTGACCTAGACTTGGCAATAGAGTGGAGAGCACTAAACACAAGAGAGAGAAAAAGTACTGCTCTACAGAAAAAAAAATTATCTGGATTCAGCCGCAACGACTGCCACATCAATGAAGAACAATGGATAAGAAACTTATCCAACCGACCACTCAAAACCCATGAAAAACAAGTTCTCATAAAAGGACTCAACTTTTATCTCAGAAATGCAACCAACACAGAATTCCTAGCCAGCCTAGAAAACCTACTCAAATTAAATCACCTTGGCGAGGATACTCAATAATACATACACAATGGAAATAACCAAGAACAAGGCACTCCCTTCCTGAATGTTCTGGTCTCCAATAACCAAAACCGGTGAATTCCATACAGACCAAATCCTGAACTTCTACAGCAACCATCTGAAGTGCCACAAACAAAGCTGCAGAAAAACGCTATTTGGAAGAATAGAATCCCACTGCAACATGACAGAAGCTAAAACGGAAGAAGAGAAACACCTAAACAAGGTGTTAGCAAGGCACAGATACCCACGAACTTCATCTGCAGATGCCTGCAGCCAAAAAGCCCCAACCTCCAGATCGAAAGTGCACCCCAACAATTCACCCTCCCTTACATCAGAACACCTCCGAAATGACTTCAAGACTACAAAGAGACCACATCATTACAATAGCCCATAAACCAACTGCGTCTCTGAGAAGAATCCTTTGAAAACCAAAAGGACAACCAGAGAAAGATCAAAGGACAAACGTTGTGTACAAAATTCAATGCAGTGACTGTGACAAGAACTACGTTGGCCAAACGGGAAAAAACTATCCACCAGGCTACATGACCACCAATTAGCCAGCAAAAGACATGACCCACTCTCTCTGGTCTCAATCCATGAAGTCACGGAAGGACACAAATTCAACTGGAATACAACTGAAATCATAGCACGAGCACAAACGAAAAGAGAGAGGATTTCTGGAAACCTGGTTTTCTACCACAAAATCGATAAACAGACATATTGACATAGACCCAATCTACCAATCTTTATGGACCAAAGAGCTGAGGCACCACCAACAACCGGGAACAATATCCACACCCCAGCAACCCTCAGGGAAACCAACCAACCGATCAATCACTGCGGACCAAAGAGCTGAGTCACCACCAACCCCAATATAAGTACAAATGCAAGCATTCAAGCACATTACCATCTGGAACCCTGCACTGATGATGTTCCCTTGAATGGTGATGAAACGTCTTCAATCAAACCATCAAGTTTGGAGAACAATCCAACATAGCAGAATTAGAAAAGGTACAGAGAACAGCAACAAAAATGGTAAAGGGGATGGAAGGACACCTCTATGAGGAAAGGCTTAAAATAATGTTTTTCAAACTTTTATCCCATATGACCCCATTTTAGCAATTGAAAATTTATGTGAACCCAGATGATGGAATCAAAATAGCAGGTCTCCAGCCTTCTTCCCTTCCCTCTACTTATCTATAACAGAAAGCACCAGCAACAATAGTGGCAACAGCAGCAGTCAGCACGGGATCCTTTGTGTCAGTGTATGCTTATAGACCCCTGTACTCAGCACAGGTTTCCAGTCTAACAGGAAGCTTACCCAGGAGGGGACAAGGGCCTAGGAATGTTCACTGGCTTGTAGGCCACATCTGACTGGTGACTGCCACTACTTGGCATAGGTCACAGTGAAAATTCAGAGAGAAGAGGAAAAGAACATGTTTCTGTGACCCCATTTGGGGTCCCAATCCCAAGTTTGGGAACCACTGGCTTAAAAGGATAAGGCTTTTCAATGTGGAAAAAAGACAGCTGAGGAGAGATATGATAGAGGTCTAAAAAATACAGTAATGAATAGAGTGGAATGGGTAAACATAGATCGGTTTACTCCTTCAAAAAGTAGACAGACTAGGGGAAACGATGCTAGCTCCACCAGCTCCAGCTCTGACGCTGTTAGTGTTTCGCATAGCGCTGCATCAGGGAGAATAATACTATAAAACTCACCTGTTATTCTAAATATATTGCTCTTAGACTAGCTAAGCTTCACATGGCTCAGGAACACCCCTTCGAGACTGCATTACATCCAATGCTATCCCTTGTCACTGTTCTACATTCACTCATATCCACACACACACACACACGCAACCAAGAAAATAAGGTCATCCAAATAAAGAGAGACAATATGAAGCGTGGGAGTTTCATTCTCAATTTAAGATCGTATTGATGTGAACACGGCAGGTTTCAGAAGTACAAAGGTGAATGAAGGCTGGTTTGAGCAGGGGTTGTTGCAATTTGGGCGAGCATGAGCAGCGATTAAATGGGAGAAGTGGGCGAGAGCATTTTCTTGGTTGATTGTGTATGTGGTCAAGGGACGGCATTGGCTGTAATACAGTCTCGAAGGGGTGTTCCTGAGCCATGTGAGACTTAGCTAGTCTAAGAGCAATATATTTAGAATAACAGGTGCGTTTAAGGGGGTTTCCTCCCACATTGTCAGATAGTGACATGCGCTCTGCTGTTTTATAGTATTAATCTCCCTGATGCAGCGCTAGATGAAGTGCTGACAGCATCGGAGCTGCAGCTGGTTAAAGTGGAGCTTGCATCATTGCAACAAAAGGAGAGAAGTATCCCCCGTATTTGGGATTGTGTTGAGTACATGCAATAAATGACTGTGTCTAATGCAGGAAAAACAGAGTTAAAATAATAGAAGGTTAAAGGAAACAGATAGAAAGGGAGTTTTTTTTATGACGTGGAAAGCAGTTGGTGGCCGAACAGTCTCTGAGGTCTTTTTCCTCCCCCTAGTTAAGTTGATGGGCTATTCAGCTAGCGTTCCAGGAGCTAGCGGTTGGTGGTAGTATTCAGCTGCTAACTGGACAATGAAAGACTGCCCTATCTTTATGCAGTTCTGCAGTCTGGTTAGCAGCTGAATATTGCTGCTATTCCGATTGCAAATCAGCAGTCTGGCAAAACCGGATTTCAGTGCTGGTTGACAGATATACGAATACTGGCACTGAATATGCTGGTTTAATTTAAAGCGATGATGATCAGCGCTGGCTTCTGACACTGAAAATGCCCCCTAGAGCCTTTTGTAAAATACATAAGTGTGTCGGCAAATGTGGATATTTACAGGCAATGCACAACAGGAGCATTGATTTCATAAACGTCCATTAGCAGAAGATCAGCATCACTGCTGTTTCTATGTTTGTGATAATTTTCACTTCTTCCACTTATAAGTGCTGACAATTATATAGTACAGGAGCCCTATTTTACATAATAATGTGGGTTATTTTAGAAGCCTTATTCCTGGGAACGTCACAGGGAGTCCACTTCGGGAACTCTACCAACCAGCCTTGACAGCAGCTCTCCTGGAAACCAGAAAACAAGCCTGGCATCTCATCACCAGCCACTGAGACACCTCAAGACAGAAAAGTGAATCTGGGACTTGCCACTTCTGAACTGTGCAAGAGAGTGAGGTTGTGACAGAGCTCTCAGCTGGCTCCTAGGAATGACCCATACTCACCTCGAGTGAACCTCAGGCCCTTCCCAGCAAACTCCCTCTGTAAGGCTGCCACAAACTTCTCACGGATCCTCTCCTTCTGTAGCAGAGAGAGACATATGACAGTCACACAATTACTAACAGTTACAGGCATGGCTGTGCTAAAGTGACAGTGACAAGCGGAGTCAGTTCTGAGAGGGGGGGGCACAAGAGAATAAACACTTAAACACTGATTCAAAGAAGCAATAATATGGGATGTGGCTGATGGGTGAAATCACAGATGATCCTCTCCTACAGCTGATCTCCCATACTATCCTTGGCATGAATCAGTAGAGAATGTGCACACACATTGTAATTGAGGGGTGGGGGTGGGGTTCCTACTCTCCAAGCAACCATTCTCTGCCTCTTAACCCCAACAGTCGGCATCCGCATTTTGTCCCTCAGCCATTCTCTTCATTGTCTCTTACCCCACCCCCCATCTACAGCATCCACTCCCCTGCCTCTTACCATCCCCCATCCTCAGCAATTCACTCCTGTCCTCCTTCCTCCAGCATCTCCCTCTTGATTCCCCTGCCACTTTTCCCACCACATCTGCTCATGCCCCTTGATCTCCTTGACTCTTCCCAGGCGGTCTGGAGGGGAAGAGGGTCCGCATGTCAAGCAAATACACTGGACCCTGAAGAAGTGAGGCAAGGTTGACCTTCAGTTCACCTCTACCCTGAATCAGTCACCTTGTCCAGTTCAGAAAACTCAATTCGTTCCTCCTGGTTACAGCTCCGACCAATCGGAGAGATGTTCAGCATTCCATTGCGGAACTCGATGAAGGTCCCTCTGCAGAGAGAAAGAGATCAGAAAGAGGATTATTCTGCTTGGAAAATCTATTCTGGGTTTTTCACAATGATCTCCTTTATTTGGATGTAGGAAGCTCCTTTCACCCAATGGGATCCCAGCACTACCTCCACGACATGAACATAGCCACCACCAGTGTTATGCAGCATGGTTTGGACAATTGCACAGGATGATAAAAATGTGTTGCGACAAATCTACATTGGGTCAACCTGATGGCTCAGAGGAAAGTACTGCCCATTACCATGTAGGAAACCCGGGTGCGATTCCCAGGCTAAGCTGGTGCTCTCATGCCCATGCTTGTCTGCCATCTGCACATTGGCATTCCCAGGGGTGTGGTTTGGACAAAGTAGCATGTGCATGGGCATATTTACACTGCTTCGGAGCATTGTGTAAATGTGTGCAAGGATATCTGCGCTCTACTGAGTGTCATCACAGGAACCTATGTTATAAAGACACAGGCCTCTCTATAAAATAAGCATAAAAATTGGAGAATTTTTTTGTACATTCTACATAAAGTCTACATTGTGCCAGACCACTGCCATTGCACTGGTACATTAGTACACTTAATTCTGGAGCACAACTTGCTGGTGTGGACAGCGTATTTCCCCTGTGTGCCGTCTGTGTCCTGACTCTGTGGTCTTCAGAAGATTGTCTCTTCCCAGTGGAAGAACTGCAGGAGCTGAAGCTCCCACCTGTGCTCCTACACAGAAGCTGAGGAAGACACGGAAGCTACATTTATGTCTACGTATGTTGTATGTCTCTAGGTATGCACATGTATGTGGGTGTGCAATGGGGAAGTACCTTTTTTTGGGGAGCTTAAGTAAAGCCATGTAGTTGAGGCAGAAGTTAATCAGGTCCTGTAGCAGCTCCTCACCCAAGTGACTCTGAATGGTCTGCAGAGAAACAAGGTTAAAGGTTGTCAAGGGGAAGAAGCTGGTTTTGAAGAGCTCCTTTACACTTTCAAAACTGGAAATCTGACGTGAAAATACAGCTATACATACAAGAGAGTCCCTAGGTCTGGAAGGACTTGCATGATTTTAGAAGTCAAAATATTAGTAACACTCCAATTCTTTCATAAAAAGAAGAAGAAGAAATTACAGAACTGCTTTGAAGTCAGTCTTTCACGCTGGGGTTAGTGAAGCTCTAGGGTATGAGCAGTGAAGCCTGTGAGCTCCTCAGAGTGCAGTTTGCCGCAGCCTGGAGCAAGGGGTGCAGCCAGGCATAGGCAGCCACTGAAAAGCATTCTGGGTAATGTAGGCAAAGCAATTGTACGGAGGCTGAGGTGTAATGCCAGAAAATGGCAACCGGTAATACCTTCGCCATTTAAAACACTGTAGGTGGCATAGACGTCTGAGGACTAGTATCCCGGGTGTCACAGGGAACATGACCTCCGATGGGCAGTCAGTGACGTGCACTGATGCAGTGTTGGAAGCCATGGTGCGTTGCTGCTAACTTGCAAACTAGCATTTAGGACACATTAAGCCTGGGCAGGCACTGGAACAAAACTGAAATAGCACTGCAGCAAGTGGAGAGGGTGTGCTAAAGCCGGCTCCTTTTTGAGTCCCTTCTCTGCCCAGTCAGCAGTCACAGCTTTGCCCATTGCATGTATGGAGATGTAGTCTACTTTTCCTAGGGAAAATCAGAAGCATGAATTCACAGATGGAACAAAGCAATGACCAGGAGCGAGTCTGCCAGGGAATTAAAAAAGAAAGGGAGACCATTGGTTACCCTACTGAAGCACAAGTCAGAGAGAATGTTTTTAGGTCACATTATCCCGGGGTAGCAGGTTAGACGGGAGAATCAAGGGGGGAAGGAGCTGACCCCTTCTCAGGGTTTTACCTGTCTGGAGAGGAGCTTTCCATCCTTGTACTGCACAGTTCCGTTCTCTGCAAAAACGTAATCAAACTTACAGATAACTGCAAAAGAAAACAAGGAGAGGAAAGATCAGCAGGTAGCAGGGTATAAGCAGTGTTGCATCTCTCTACCAGCCAGCAGGGCTACAGGTGTTTAAGGCCAGCTCTCCTGCTGACGGCGATATTCTTGATCTAGCAGATGCTCAAGCAGAGACCATCACTGCCAATCCTCTGCACAGAGACATCACACAAAGCTTCCCTGTCCCTCTGGCCTCAGCGACTCCTCACCTCTTCTCCCTTCATGCCTCACCAGTGCCCCGTCTCTTTCCTGCACTGCTCTCCTCTGGACCAGAGTGCCTCCATTTGTTTGTTCACTGCTTAGCCTTGGGGCCCAGCTGACTGTAGGGGCTGCAAACAGTCCTTGCTGCTGACGCTGCATTTTCACACCCTCTTATCTAGGAAAAACATGGCAGGCCCTGTCCTAATGAGCCGTGCATATGTGTGCAGAGGTCTTGTTTTTATAGCACTTGTTTTGAGGGACGCAACCTCTCCCTTTTTTGCCCTGTTTTCTGCATGGCTCTCTTATCTTTTTCTGTTCCTCCACCCTCTGCTGTTCAGAGCATCTTCATGCAATTCAGCTATACACTATAAAGCTATAATCTATTTATGGAATCTGGCATTCAGTATCTTGACTAATTCACACATATAGGTCACATGCTTCCCTTCTGGACACAGCCTACAGGTGTGGTATAAATGAGACTTTGCTCCCATATCAGGTGAGTGACATTTCCTCTGATGTTTTTTCGTCCTCTCCATTCGTCTCCTTGGGAGCCGTCTCCATCTTCCAGATTTAATGCAACCGTCTCTCCCTAGCACCACATCTGATGGACTCTTGTGCTGTCTGGCCAGCAGCCTCCGCCCACATTCCCATCACATGCAATAAAATCCAGCAAGATCACCCAACACAGGCCTCGATGCAGTAAGCACTGTGTTTAAAGGCTGCGCTAAGCTCCAGCACATAGCGCTCCAATGCACATGCTAAAAAATATATATATTTTACTCCTGATGCAGTAAACTAATGGCATGCAAGTCATCACTGAGCTGAAAAGTGTGCGCTGTCAGAACCCATGCATACCACCACAGTAATATGCAGCTTGGACTGGACAATACACCGGAAAAAAGGGAGAATAAAAAAAAAACAGGCTGGCTGGACTCACTGATTCTTGCTGCTCATCCCCTATCTCACCTCCACACAAATGTTTCCTTGGTGGGCCTGTGAGCCCCAGGTCCTAGACCCTCTCACCCACTTTGCAAAAATGCCCTGGTGGCCCTCCTGAGTTCCCTCTGATATTACTGATTCTCCCTGACGCCCCAAGCCCCTCCCTAACACTCCTGATCCAGGAGCTGCTTCATGGCAATGGCGACCTAGGTCAAGGGAGATCCTTGACTAGAGAGTTTAGGAGCTCCTGAACCCCCCACTCACTAACCCATCTCCAAAAGTTGGAAGGCAGGAATGATGTCCACTTCCTCCTGCCTCTGGTGCTACCATCTTCCAAAATGCCAGCACCTGAGCCTCAGTGGTGCTGCACTTCACCTCAGGTCACCTTTCTGCTCCCACACGGCATCTTCACACCAGCCCCGAGTTGGCGCAAAGATTCAGCATGACAACAAGAAGAAGAGCAAAAACATGCACTAGATTTTAGCATGTCAGGAGCAATATTTTACTTGGCGATTTGAGGGCCCACTGCGCTACCTGTTAGTGTTGTGGTTGCACTGAATTTCCCACATTAAAAATTCATTACTGCATTGGGAGCACAATTAGTATGGGAAAATCTTGAGTAAAGCGCTGTGCCAAAGAAGTGTGCAGCTTACTGCATCGAGACCACAGTGTCGTTGACAGGCTCAGGCTTAGTACCAGAGATTCTTCATTCATTACCTCATAATTCCTGTCCTCACCTCTTCCATATCTCTCTACAAACCAGGGCCAGGCAACAACCTCTAGTGTAACTGCAGCTCTGCTTAGAAAACATGCTATTATAATGCTCCCACTTGCCGACCCTGGGGCCAGGAATGAGGTCTGTATATTTCTTCTAGCTTCTATGAGCCTGAAATGGGAGATGCACCAAGAATCAAATTCATGGCTCCCGTATATACGTCTCCTAGAGGCCTCTACAACATGTTTTGTCACTGCCAGTGCCACCAAGGTTTTGAGAAATATATGGGGAAGAAGGAGTTGGGAGGCCTTGTCCTGTCAGGACCCTCTTAATAGTAGAGGAATTTGCAGATTGCTTTAAATGTCACTAATTCACAGCCTTTTTCAGCCCCTGAATAGCATTGTGATTTCTGAGACTGCAGATGGACCTTTCCCAGTGTGAGCTGTAACACCTGTGGTCAAGAAAGTCACTGCGCAGTGCACACAGACTTCCAAATGCAATTACATAAGAACATAAGATATGCCATACTGGGTCAGACCAAGGTCCATCAAGCCCAGTATCCTGTTGCCAACAGTGGCCAATCTAGGTCATATGTACCTAGCAGTTTCCCCAAGAGACACAAGTTCCACAATGCTTGTACTGGGTCAAGCATTGATAGCTTACACACTGAAGCAGCACTACATTGGCACTGCGGGCAGCTGAGGGCACTGCAGGGACTGGAAATGGGAACGGAGAACTGCTAGACGATTCAAAGAAGGTTGGGCTCAATGGACGTCTGGCCCTCTTTCAGTCTTAAAAATCATCTTAAAACATACATAAAAATTCAAAGCTTCTAGAAGCAGAGCAAAGAAAAATGTTTTTTTTTGGTGTTGGGTATTTCGGGCATGATATTCAAGGGCATTTACATGGTTTGCAGACTTGCAAACTGTGTAAATGCTGCTCATAGGAATATTGAGCAGCTCTAACACAATTAATGCTATTGAATTGTGGCAGGTGAAGGCCTGTGATCCACAGTGTCTGACATAAGCAGGTAGGCCTAACTAGCTTGACCTGTAAATGAAGCCTGTGAAGAGGCCCATAGGAATTGCACATCCCCCAATAGGCTGCTATTGTAGAATTAGAATTAAATTAGTTTGAACAAGCAGAACTGAAACTTGGAAAAATACAGAAAAATATGTTTAAATGCCCCTGATAAGAAAGTACAGCTGTAAGGGATTTAATTAAAACTGCTGACAGAAAGGTTACAGAGCCCTGCTTCCCTACACGTACTAACTAGCTAAATGGCCTTGGAAGTAGGAAAGTAACAAGTTGGTGAACTGGCCATTGTAATTGGGACTAGAAGGGGGGGTAAGCAGGTGCTGAGCCCACTCTAAGAACATAATTGGATAATCATATCAGTACCGGGACCAATAGAAGGGGTACGGGAGGTACGGGAGGTTACCGGGACCAATGAACTAGTTTTCTATACCTAGAATGGAGCAAAAATCTATAAAAGTTGTTGTATTGCCAGAGAACATCGCTCAGCCATTTTGAATTTGACTTTGCTTGAGACTTGTGCACAAATAAATGATTTGGACCTTCTGAACAGACTCCTGGTATTATTGGTTTGTCTGCGCTCTGCTGCTACATATTATGTGCGAGCACCACCGTTGCATGCCCCGATATTAGCCAGTTAGCACTGGGGTGTACTGGAGCTGTTCCAGGGCAGCACCCGTTGCTAACCGGGCACTGGCGATACTGAGCTGCTGCCCGGTTAGCTGCTGGGTTCTGTGGCCGAGCGAGATATTCCATGCCAGTGGCCAGATATGGTCCTGGCATTGTATATCCGGGTCTAAGTTCGGTGCTGAATAGCGGGTCCTTCCTATTTAATTTGATCTACTGTATTGTTGCAACTGTGGGAGCTTTTTGAGGGTTCACTGGAGTTTTCATTTTGCTTTAATCTTTTAATCTAACCAACCATATAAGCCTGGCCTTCTATTACAAACTGAGAGGGCGCTAAAGCCAGCTGTGAAGGCACAGGGCGGAGCACTTTGAACCTGCATTTATTGGCTTGTGACATTAAGGTCTTCCCAAAGTAACCTGTGCCCGTTGCAGAGAAACAGTCGTCTCCTGTGGTCCTTGTGTAGACTGCAGTTCTGTGTTTCCTAGGGACTGAAATTTCCTTGGGATTTCACATTCTAAGAATCAAGGCTGCTTGATATGACACGCCATGCAAAGTCATAATGCTGGAAAGAGAACTAGAAGGGGATGGAAGGCTACCCCTATGAAGAGAGGTTAGGGCTCTTCAACCTGGAAAAGAGACGGCTGAGGGGAGATATGATACAGGTCTATACATTAATGAATGGAGTAGAATGGGTAAACGTAGATCAATTGTTTACATTATCAGAATATAGAAAGACTAATGGACATGCAATGAAGCTACAGTGTAAACTAAGACAAATAAGAGAAAATATTTTTTCACTCAACGTGTAATCAAACTCTGGAATTTGTTACTGGAGGATGTAATGTAGCTGGGTTTAAAAAGGGTTTGGACAAGTTCCTGGAGGAAACGTTCATAAACCATAATTAAAAAGGGACCCAGGATATCAATGCTTGACCCAATATAAGCATTGTGGAACCTGTGTCTTTTGGGGAAACTGCTAGGTACGTATGACCTAGATTGGCCACTGCTGGAAACAGGATACTGGGCTTGATGGACCTTGGTCTGACCCAGTATGGCATATCTTATGTTCTTATGTTAAGCTTTCTCTCATTAGCAGAGACTAGACCCTCCTTGTTTTAAACAGCAAATTTTAGCCTTTTTCCAAGTTCTCTCTCTCAATGAAAGATTTTTAGGCCAATGCTTTCAACAGATGATATAGACCTGTCCTTCAGATCCCTTTAAATCAGTGCTTTTCAATCTTTTATCCCGTATGACCCCATTTTAACAACTGAAAATTTGTGTGACCCCAGATGATGATGAAATCAAAATAGCAGGTCTGCAGCCTCCTTCCTCCGCCTCCATTTACCTAAGGCAGAAAGCAACGGCAACAGCAGCAGCAGCAGCAGTCTGCACAGGGTCCTTTGCGTCGGTGTGCAGTGTGTGCTTTCAGACCCCAGTACTCAGTGTGGGTTTCCAGTCTAACTGGAAGCTTACACAGAAAGGGGTAAAAGCTTATGAATGTTCACTGACTCACAGGTCACATGCTGACTGGTGACTGCAACTACTTGGCATAGGTCATAATGAAAGTCCAGAGATAAGGGGAAATGGCCATGTTTCTGTGACCCCATCCACTGATGATGTGACATCATTTGAGGTCCCGACCCCAAGTTTGGGAACCCTGATTTCAATTAAATGGCTTACATCAGAGCTTTTAGGTAGTGATAATGGGTAAGATAGACAGGAAGAAAACTGATGCCTTTAAATTATGGTGCTGGCAACGAATACTGTGTATACCATGGTCTGCCCAAAAACAAACCAGTCAGTACTAAAGGAGATCAAACCTAGGCTTTCTTTCGAAGCTCAGATGACAAGACTTCGACTTTCATACTTTGAACACATCATGTGAAGAGAGAGGTCATTAGAGAAAGGCATCATGCTTGGCAAGGTAAAAGGTCAACGCAAGAGAGGAAGGCCACCAATGAGATGGATCGATACAATTACAGCAGCTATGGGTGCCACTCTGTTAACAATGAGCCGCCTGACTGAAGATCAAACACAATTTAGGACAACTATCCAGAGGGTCGCCATGAGTTGATACCGACTCGGTGGCACTTAACAACAACGAGTATACCAAAAATGATCTTGGGCCAGTGGTACTTATTGTCAGTCCTCAAAAGCTGCAAATGGGTTGGGTTTTCAGACTATTCCTAATATGCATGAAATAGATTTGTATACAATGGAGGCAGCATGTATACAAATCTATCTTATGCATATTTATTTATGTAAAATTCTTATAGTTCTGTCTTCGGGCTTCCAAAGAGGCTATGAAAACCCACCCTGTTTATGGCTCGCAAAGACTGTCAGGGAATATCACTCCCTTAGGTCCTGCTTTGCACTAATTTTGTGCTGATTTCATTCATTTTTCTCTTCAGTGAAATATTTCCTGCCACTTCAGTGGTTCTCAACCCAGTCCTTGGGGTATACCTATGTCAGTCTGGCTTTCCACAATAAATATGCATAAGATAGATCTGCATACAATGAAGGCAGTACATGCAAATCAAGCTCATGCATATTCATTGTGGGAATCCTGATAACCTGACTGGCCTAAGTGTGCCTTGAAGGCTGGGTTGAGAACCACTGGATCAAGGCCATGTCCCCACTCTCAACCATGGCTAATGCCTTTCCTGAAGACAAGAGCAGAAGGTGCCTTATTCTAAAGCCTGACGTTATACTTTCACACTCTTCCTATTCTTCTTTCAGGCCCAACGGGTCTTTTATCAGTCTATAATTGCTTCCCTGGTTTGTCCTCCCCCCTTCTAAATTGCCTTTTCAAATCTTTGATTTACTTCTGTGCTCCTTAATTCAACCCATCCATCCCTTTTCCAGTCTTACGAACTATTTCTCTGGAAAGGGGACCATGTCAGACTGTCCACCTTTGGACAAAGCTTGTGGGTACATTTCGTCTGTTGGCTTTGCACCAGTATTTAAAGTGAGAGTATGGGTTTGAAACATATCACGGGTACAATGCACTCAAGGACAGTTGCAATCTGCTTTGGTGTAAGTACACATGCATGGAGATTTTGAAAGGCAGTCTACCCACCTCCTCTAAATGCAGGATTAAATTTCTGGAGGAGTGGCCTGGAATGCAGTTCTGCCACTTCTTTTCACACCTCCAGAAAAACATGGGTGTTTTTCTCCAGCCCTTCTCTTCCTGCAGCTTGCAGGGAAGGAAGGAGGGGGCAGGATGAGCCTCGAGCAGTCACTCTACTCCCTAATACAGCCCCAGTCTCTTTTTGCCCCTGCCCCTTGCCGGCCTGCTCCCTCCCTTCCTCCCTCCACTTCCTTTTTGTCTACAAATTAAACCCTGTCTAAATGTGGCTATAACTATATGTGTTATGCAACATTATACACACTTTTAAGTTTAATTTCAAACTTGATTTATTATCTAAGATGCCAATCTTTAGTTGCGTGGAGTGGGGGGGGGCAGTTTTCGAGCAGCCTCTTTACATGTGCAAATGGTTTGAAAATCGTTTGTATAATTCATACCAGCTACAACTCTTGCTACAATTACCTTCCAAAGTCTCTGCTTCATTGTCTAATCTACCTCTGTTTTTATTCTTTTTGGCATCAAAAGGCTCTTGATATCCTGGACCTAAGATCACCACCCCCTGTACACCAACCCTCTCCTTGCTATTTCTCGATACTCTGTCTCCCATTTTAGGATTTATCTCACATCCAACTCTTCAGCTTATTGCTTCCAGCACTCCTTCACTGAAAAAGAAACTCACTCAAACCACTCTTCTTGGCCAACTGTGACTCGATTTTACATCACCCACATTCTGAATCAGCAAGTCATGGACAGCTCTCTGATGGCCTCATTAAATTCTCTGTTTGAGTGGATTTCTTCATGAGTACATGACTAACGTGCTGTGACTTCTGGTTCTTGGTAGTGTGCCACACTTCCTGCTCTCTTATCTCTCTTCCTTATCCTGTAGCTTGGACTCCACAGATCATGGATGATCTCTCCTTCCTATTACCATTGGTCTAACCAGTGCATCTACTTTAATCTAAATAATCTTGTTCTGAATGATTAATGGCTGCTTATCTCAATACCCATATGTTCCTTATTAATGTTCTTCGGGGTTTTGCTTTACAGTGCTCTTCTTTCTCAAGCTCTGAACAGTCTGCAAATGCTCTGCTTTCTTCTTTTGGCCTCTCGCATCAGTCATGCTACTGATAGATGGCGCATGAGAGAAGGGGCAGTAAGTCCTCCATCTCCATTCTGGCTAATAAATCACCTTGTCTTCAGTACATTTCTTCCTGGATGTTCTTTCATCTTCTCAACTTTATGCAGCGGAAACCGAGCTTCTCTGAGCTCCTCTCCAGCTCTGTTCTTCCCTGTCACCAGCAAGCTCAGCCTTCATGGCAACATTCCCCATGAAGTTGTGTGGGAGTCTTCCACCTGCGCTGCTGCCAAAAGGGGGTGTGGCGATATTCAGTCATGAGGAGCAGGCAGTGATATCGCAGCACCTCCCCCTTTGGGCAGCAGTGCAGGTGGAAGACTCCGGCACAACTTCGTGGGAACCTTGCTTGATGGTGCTCCTGTAAACTCATGAACCACTGCTACAACTTTGACTCCCACTTAACATCTCAACCCTACACTTCCTGCCATCTATATATCCTCAGATCTCAAAAATCCATGCTTGCAAACTGTAAGGGGTATGTTTACTATACAGCAGTAGCAGCTTCCGTGTGATATTGGAGCCACGGCCCCGTTGAATTCAATGGGGCCACAGCTCCGATATCGCATGGAAGCCACTACTACTGTTTAGTAAATATACTCTCAAGTTACTGTGATTTCTCACCTTGAATATGAAGTCCAGCCAAGATGGTGTCCAATCTATTTTCAACCTCAGTCTTTTCCAACTAGTTGAAGCTAATCTTTAGCCTATTTTGCTATTCCCATATCACTCAGCTGTTCTGAACAGAAATGATCCAATGGATGAATAATTCTATAGAACTGCAAAAAATCATCCATCTTTTGTATAGCAAAATGTACCGTCCCGCTAAATGCAAGACAACCGAGTCGCCTCCCTGGGCATCTGTCTCTCCTACCTCAGGTGCAGATGGCAAATATGTTTCTGAAGTGCATAGCAATGGGACCATGTAAGGATAAAAGCAGAGAGAGAGAGAGACAATGTAACATCAAATTATATAATAGAAAAGAAAGACAAAACAAATTTAATTCCATTGTCTCTTTCTTACCATTGTGATGCTTTTCTTACCTTCATCCCCCTCTCCCAGCTGTTCTGCTATCTTGGAATAGTCAGAACCTCCCACCACACCGATCTTCACCCTCCGACGCAGTTGCTGCAGAAACAAGTCCACATCCAGGTCTATTTTCTAAGGAAGGAACCATGGAAGAGGTGAGATGCCTTGCTTGCATTGCCTCTCTCACTGGAGGCTGTACTGAAATCCCTTGAAAAGACCTTTCCTGTTTCAGACAAGTAGTTTTATTAGAAAATTGTCAAAATATTAAACTTAAAGATAATATGGAACAAGAGGGAAGCCGTTCTAGGGGCATGTTTACTAAGCCCCACGCTAGTGATACAGGTGAGGGTCACATTGTTAGTGTAGGGCACTGCCCTAGATGCACAGATGGGGGGGGGGGGATAGCTGCCCCCTGAATTTCGCACAGCTCAGTGTTACTACTGTCAAAGTGAGCAGCATTGACACCCACTGTGTTAGTAATACTTGCTCCCGCCAAGCGCCGGCAGCATGGGCTTTCAAGGTACACACTAGTGGCGCCATAATGGCAATGCTCATGTCCTGCCCAGGTAGCACAGGTGTATTAGCCCTGGGCTCTGCGCTACTTTGTAGAATGGTGCCAAAAATGCATACTACCCCTTGCGCTACCCAGGTAGTGCACTTTAGTAAACATGCCTCTTAGTTTCTAAGAATCTCAAACTCCCAAGATGCCAATTCAGATCACAGGAGCCTGGCGAGCCTGGCACGATCTCAGGAAGTAGCCAGATTCCATGCTACGTACCCCCAGGAATAAACAGTGGCTTTCCGCAAGTCTACGGACTTTTCCTCCAGGAATTTGTCCAAACCTTTTTAAAACCCAGCTCCATTAAGTGCTTTGGCAATGAGTTCCAGAGATTAATTGTACATTGCACACTCCACACGACCAATTGCATGGATATTACCTTGTACATAAGTTATACTTTTGCACTTCCAGTTTACCCCCCTTATGTTTGCTAGGAAAGTTATTCTGTAACGAGTTAAATTCTAACTGTTTATCTTGCAAGTTCTCTGTAAAAATTGAAGTTACAACGTAAACCGCCTTGATTATAAGATAAGGCGGTACAGAAAAATTAATAAAGAGAGAAATATTTTCTCCAATTGGTTTTAAATGTGCTACTCAGTAACTTCAAGAAATGCCCCAAGTCTTTGCACTTTTTGAAAGAGTAAACATGCAATTTATGCTGAGCCGTTCCATTCCACTCATAATTTTATAGACTTTTATCATATCTCCCCCTTCAGCTATCTCTTCTCCAAGCCCAAGAGCGCTAACATCTATAGCCCTTTATTGCAACTGCTCTATTGGGATGCCCTAAATTTCCTGTGTTGCTAGTATCCTTCAAAGATACCAAACTCCAAACCATGCGCTGTTCAGCAACTGTCAGCTTTTCCCCATGTTGTAGTTTAAAAGCTGTTCTCTCTCCTTTTCAAAGGTTAGCACCAGCAGCCTGGTTCTACCCTGGTGGGGGGCATCCTTTCAGAAAAGAGATTTTCCCCTTCCCCAAGGTGTTGCCCAGTTCCTAAGAAACCTAAAGCTTTCTTCCCTGCACCATCGTCTCATCCATGCATTAAGACTCCGGAGCGATGCCTGTCTCTTGGGTGCTGCGCCTGGAACAAGAAGCATTTCTGGAGGTTCTGGATTTCAACTTTATGCCTAAAGGGAGGATGGTGAACGCTTTTGAGTTCGTTCAGTCCTCATGGCACACCAAACCCAATTTTGCATGATGTTTTCTATCTCAGTTCCCTTTGTGGAATATATTACCAGAAGATTTACGTAAGATTTCCGATTAGTCATCCGTTAAAAGATAGTGAAAAGCTTACTATTTTAGGCAAGTATTTGCTACATTATATTAAGAATTGTGTGGATAGAACTGCAATCTAATTGTGGCTTTTGTGTTTGTTTGGTTTTATGTTATGGAGGAGTGGAGGAGTGGCCTAGTGGTTGGGGCAAGGTACTTCAGGCCGGAAGGTCGGGGGTTCAAATCCCACTAGAGGACAGCAACCTTGGGCCAGAAGGACTGGGGTTTCTAGTCCCACAGGTGCTTCTTGTGGTCTTGGGCAAGCCACTTAACCCTCCATAGCCCATGTTCCCTGTAAAATAGTTATCTCCAAGTTATAATGCCCTGTTCAATGTAATTTCAGTTTGTTCAATGTAAACCGCACTGATGCAGAATAGCGTGGTATATAAGAGAATGTAAATAAATAAATAAAATAAATGTTAGTTATTATGTCTTTATATTAATTTGAGGTTTTGTTATATACTACTTTGTAATTTAGTTTGTAATATTGTTTTTATTTTATATGATTTTGTATGTACTTCTTGTAATCCGCCAGAAGGAGAGGATCACACTTATCCTGTGTGGCTCTTATTCTGCTGGGCTCAATCTGCTGTATAAATATGTGAGGTCAGTCACTCAGACATCATACTGAAGCTGGCAAAAGACATGCACAGGAAGGAAGTGCTGTCTTCCTTCCAGTAGAGAACCCCCACGTCCAGTCTGGCAGCCTCTCTGCTGCCAAGGAGGAGAGAGGTCACGTGAAAGGGGAGCATCAGTCTGGTGTGGCAGGAAGTGATCTTGTAGCTAGGACCTGTCCTCTAGGTGATGTAATACCCTTTCACACCAAGGATGTGCCTCCAGGGCCTTGTGCCCATGAGGGATGGGCTAGGATAGCCTTTATACTTGGCAATTCGATCAATAGGCATGTAGATAGCTGGGTGACTTGTGGACATGAGGACCACCTGGTAACATGCCTGCCTGGTGTGAAGGAGTGGACCTCATGCGCCACCTAGACAAGGTTTTAGATAGTGCTGGCGAGAAGCCTGCTATCTTGGTAAATGCTGGTTCCAGTGACATAGGAAAATGTGGGACGGAGGTACTGGAAGCCAAATTTATGCTTTAAAGGTAGAAAGATGAAATCCAGAATTTCCAGGGTAGCATTCTCCAAAATGCTTCCCCTTCTATGTGCAGGACCCAAGATGCAGGCAAGCTCCAGAGTCTCAATGCATGGATGAGATGATGGTGCAAGGAAGAGGGGTTTGAATTTGTTAGGAACTGGGCAACATTCTGGGAAAGGGAAGGGGGCTTTTCTGAAAGGATGGGCTCCACCTTAACCAGGGTGGAACCAAGCTGCTGATCTTGGAAGCACAGATCAGATGTATTCCACACTTTAAAAAGGTGGAATGAAGGCCAACTGACAGCTAGCATGGCTTAAAGGTGAGATCAAATAGGCTATTATAGCTAAGAGACCATCTTTCAGAAGATGGAAAAAATAGCCAAATGATGGATACAGGAACGTATTTACAAGTTAAATGCAAATCATTACTAAGGCAGGTAAAGAGAAAAATTGAAAAGAAGCTTGCCATGAAAGCAAACGCACATAATAAAAACTTTTTAAAATACATTCATAGTAAAACACCTGTAAGGGAGTCAGTTGGACCATTAAATGATGGGGGGATAAAAGGTGCATTAAGAGAGGACAAGGCCACAGCGGACAGACTGAATGAAGTTTTTGCTTCAGTCTTTACTAAAGAAGATGTAGGAAACTTATCCATGCCAGAAATGATATTGAAAGAGTGATTTATCAGAGGAATTTAAACAAATCTCGATAAATCAGGAAGATTTAATACATCTAGGGCCTGCCCAATCACTAGGAAAAACTAGGCAGTTGCTTAGAACGGCAACTTCTCGAAGGCAGAAAAAGCAGGGCATTCAAAGTTAAATAGTAGATTTTGACAGTCAGAGGGGTTGTAAAGCTTGAGGTTCACCTAGGATGCCAACACCTTGGAACAACTCTAGGGCCAGCCCTGAATACAGCTAATTCATAAACTAAAGAGTAGCAAATCACCTGAACCAGATGGTATACATCTCAGGGTACTGAAAGAACTGAAATTTGAGACTGCAGACCTACTATTAGAAATCTGTGAACTATCATTAAAATCATCTACAGTACCCAAAAAATTGGAGAGTGGCCAATGTAAAGTCAATTTTTAAATTTCTAGTCCCACAGGTGCTCCTTGTGGTCGTGGGCAAGCCACTTAACCCTCCATTGCCCATGTTCCCTGTAAGTATTAGTGTATGTGTCTCATATCCCCTCGTGTTAAATGTATCCCCCAATTGTAACCACTTTGACCCAGAGAAAGGCGGTATATAAATATGGCTAAAATAAAATAAATAAATAAAAAGGGCTCCAGGGGTGATCCGGGAAACTACTGACTTGTGAGCCTGTTGTCAGTACCGGACAAAATGGTAGAAACCATTATAAAAAAAAATGACTAAATATGTAGATAGTCATGGTTTAATGGGAGAAAGCCAACATGGATATAACCAAGGAAAGCCTTGTCTTACTAATCTCTTATATTTTTTTTGAAGGTGTGAATAAACAGGTAGACAAAGGTGAGCCAGTCAATGTAGTGTATTTGGATTTTCAGAAAGCCTTTGGAAAGGTCCCTCATGAAAGACTCTTGTTGAAATTTTAAAAATCATCGAATAGGAGGCAGTGTAGTATTGTGGATCAGGAATTGGTTAAAAGATAGAAGGTGGAGAGTAGGACTTAATGGTCAATTTTCTCAATGGAGAAAGATGAATAGTGGAGCACCCCAGCGATCTGTGCTGCGACCATTGCTTTTTAACATATTTATAAATGATCTGGAAATGGGAATAACGAGTGAAGTGATGAAATCTGCAGATGACACAAGAGTATTTAAAGTTTTAAAACACAAGGGGATAGTAAAAAATTGCAAGAGGGCCTTGATAAATTGGGAGACTGGGAGTCCAAATGGAAGATTAAATTTAATGTGGACGAATGCAAAGTTATGCACTTAGAGAAGAAAAGATCAAACTATGGTTACGATATGTAAGGTTCCACATTAGGAATCACTACCCAGCAAAAGGATCTGGACATTATTGTGGATAAAATGTTGAAATCCTCTGCTCATTGTGCAGCCACGGCCAAGAAAGCAAATAGAATGCTAGGAATCACAAGGAAAGGAATGAAGAATAAAACAAAGGATACTATAATGCCTCTGTATCACTCCATGGTGCAACCGCACCTTGAATATTGTGTGCAGGTCTGGTCAACATATCTTAAAAAGGATAGAGCGGAGGGAGGCGGGGCCAGCGAGGAAGCAAGATGGCGGCTTAGGAGAGGAGCTCCGGTAGCCCCTGGCTTGAATCCTGATAAAAAAGTGGTTTACCCAAGTGTTTCCAGGAGCTAGAACCCGGTCCGTGTGTGGGAAGGTGTGAGAAGCATGGCGAGAGGAAAACCGGTAAAATTGGACTTTGCTGTGGCGCTCAATGCAGGATCTAAGAGAGCGAAATCAGATCCCCTTTTGCCGCATAAATCGGCCCCATCTCGAGATTCAGAGGACTCCTTAAGGGAGGTACTGGGGGAAATTCGCTCAGTTAAAGATCTTGTGGTTGCGAACGGGGATGCGCTAGCCCGTGTACAGTCTGAGTTAAGTGAAATGAAGGGGCATTTCAAAGACCTAACAGTCCGTATGGATCAGGCAGACGCCAATCTCGCCACGCATTCAACACAGCTCGAGCAGCTTTGCAAGGCCTACAAGAAGGTGGGACGATTGGAGATGCAAGTGGAGGATCTCAGTAACAGAAACAGGAGGAACAATGTGAGACTAGTAGGCCTCCCGGAGGGCGCAGAGGGCGCTGATTTATTTGCATTTTTGGGGAAAATGATTCCAGCAGTATTGAAATTAAAGCTAACTGGCCCGTTGGAGTTTGAAAGAGCGCATAGAGTACCCACGCAGAGAGTTTACAGGCGAAGGGTTCTAGGCCGGTGATCTTTTGTCTGCTTCGTCATCAGCAAGCCATGCAGATATTGAACGCAGCTAAATCGCAGTCGGCGCTTACCTACGAAGGCAAAAATATCTCATTCTATCCGGACCTGTGTAAAGCAACCGTGGACAAGCGGAAACAGTTTTTGGCTATGAGACCTCGTCTGTTGCACCTTCAGGCCAGATACGGTCTTTTCTACCCAGCTCGACTAAAAATCACGTTGGATAACCGTACGAAGGCCTTTGAGGATCCTGAGGAGGCTCTGAAATTTATAGAAGAGCAGGAGGCCCTCCAAATGCACTGATTTGTACATGTTGCTTAGATCCTGGACATACTGTGTTGAGAAAGTGAAGGTCCAGAGCAGCATCGCTGGATTTGTGTATTCAGCGATTTCATCGTCTGCGATTGCTATCATCTCCCTGGGGATGGCTGTTAGGGGGAAGTATGGATGATGATATGTTTATTGCCATCTGTTGCTTGTGCCCTCCCCTTATTTTTAGTTGATGTTAATATCTGAGCAATGTCATGTAAATGCTTTTCTGCTGTTTCATCCTTTAGGAAATGTTTCTCAGGGCTGGGTGTATACACCGGAGGGAGGGTTTTTTCCCTGCCCGGAGTATTTGTCATGCCTTGGGATTTCTAGATGTTGTGTTATCCGGGTATTTGCGGGATCTGGGTTGGGTTTGAGACACATCTGATTAATGGGGGCACCATGCGGCCTTCTTGTGGTCGTCGCTGGCCCACCCAACTATTAGCCTCTGTACTTCAAAGGGAATGTTGTCACCTTGCAAGCCTCACCTAATAGATCAGAAGGTGTTAATGTTGTCAGCTAATTGGTTCTGGGGAGTACCAATGTGGGATGTTCGAATTCTAGTCACTATTTCCCAATGTACAAATGTCCTCGCTTAAGATTTTATCCCTGAATGTGAAAGGCATCAAGCACCCTATAAAGAGAAAAAAGATACTGATGTATTGCCAGAAGCAGAGAGCTGATATAGTTATGCTTCAGGAGACGCACTTGCCTACCAGTGAGGCTGTGAAGCTAGCTGGGGGCAAATACTGCTTGGTTTCTCATGCGCCCGCTGTGGGCGGGAAAAATGGGGTGATTACTCTAATTAGACGGGCCTGTAATGCGCAGATATTATCCCCCAGAGCAGACGCTGAGGGGAGATGGGCAAGTGCACAGATAATAGTCGACAAACAGCGATTGGTGTTAGTAAATCTGTACGCCCCAAACTGTGATTGCCCCAAATTTTTTCAATCCCTAGCAGAGATGCTGTCTGAATTCTCTCCGCATCCCATTGTTTTGGGCCGGGATTTTAACATGGTGATGGATCCACTAATTGACTCTCAGCCCTCCAGGGCCTCTAGGAGGGGCCGGGCTTCAGAGGTGCTTGAGTCTATTATCGAGAATATTGGCATGGTGGATATTTGGAGAGTACGACATCCCGCATAGCTCTCATTCAAGGATTGATTTTTTTTTGGTCTTCCGATCCTTCGCCAGAGAAGTTGGCAGTGTTGAAATTCTGAGCACGCATATCTCTGACCATGCGGCGATTATATTAGATGTGGGAGTGCACACGGAATCGGTCAAGGGAGGCGGTTGGTTTTTTCCTAGAGCTCTCTTTGCAGAAGAACCCTTTAAACATTATGTTCAACAAGCCATTGAAGAGTACTTTGATCTTAATCTTCCGGAGGAAACGTCTATCTGGGCTTGGTGGGAAGCTTTCAAGGCTTCTATTAGAGCGAAGATAACTAGCTATGTTATAGCCGATAACAGGAAGGCGAGAGAAGAACTCAAAGACCTGGATAGCCAGATTAGAGCCGGAGAGAGAATTCTGCAGTCAGTTCAGTTCTTTGGTCCTTAACCGGCTTCAGAAGTTAAGATATCAATATAATTCTATATTGAGCAGGGAGGTGGAACATAGCTCTTTTGATCAACAGGCCCGATATTACACGGAGCTGAATAAGGCTGGGAAACTGTTGGCCTCTAAACTGAATCCGCGCAGTGCCAAAGCGCATATCGTGTCCATAGTCGATGAACATGGAGTTTCCTATGATGAGAATGCCGAGATAGCAGAGTCATTTCGAAGTTTCTATCGGCAATTGTATGCATCAGAAGGATCCTGTGATGAAGCTATCGTGAAAAATTTTCTTGCTCCGATCGGTCACCCTGTGTTGGAAGTTGAGCAGGCTGCGGATTTAAAGAAACCGTTAAGCAAGACAGAGATTCGAAAGATGCTTCAGGGGATGAAGTGCGGGAAAGCAGCAGGTCCTGATGGGATCCCGATAGAATTCTTTCAGGTGTTCGCAAAGAGCATGGCTCCCCATCTTCTGACATATTATCAGCATCTTCAAGAGCAAGCTAATACCCCAGGGGGTTTTGCGGAAGCCACAATAGTGGTGCTTGAGAAACCCGGCAAGGACCCGCAGCAAGTGGGAAATTACAGACCTATCTCGCTGTTGAATGCGGACTACAAGCTATACTCGGCTATCTTGGCAAATCGCCTTAATAAAGTTCTTCACCTGCTCATACACCCAGATCAATGTGGCTTTATTGCCGGTAGATCCACAACTGACAATGCGTGCTTATTTTGCAACATCATGGGACTAGCAGAGCGCATGGAAGTACCCCTTGTAGGGTTATCATTGGATGCTGAAAAGGCCTTCGATAGGCTCGAATGGTCTTTCTTGTTCGCAGTTCTGGAATGGTTTGGGCTACCAAAGGAATATGTGAATATGATTCAGGTGCTCTACTCCCGCCCGACGGCGAGGATATTAGTTAATCGTGAGCTCTCTAGACCCTTTCCTTTATACAGGGGCACGTGTCAAGGATGTCCGATGTCGCCTCTACCCTTTAATTTGGCTCTGGAGCCACTTGCCCAACTTGCCCGTCAGTCAAGTGAGATTCAGGGGGTCGCAGTAGCAGATCTTCATATCAAGATATCAGCATATGCAGATGATCTCTTGTGTTTTTTTAAAGCCAGAATCTATAGCTCCATTAATGCAGATGATAGCTAGTTATGCCCGGCTCTCTGGATCACTGTTCCCTCTAAGCTGTGCGCGTGTGCGTGCGCACACACCTCACCGAGCGAGCGCACATACTTTACAACAGAGCGCACAAAAATTACGGTTCTGATTCTGATAGAAAACAATACAGACGTCTTAAAATTTAAAAGTTCTTATGTATTTACGGTTTTCACAAGTTCTAAGGTTTAAGGTTTAAGGTTTAATAATTTGATAAAAACCGCCTTTCAAAACAATCAAGGCGGTGTACAATAATAAAATACATAAAAAGTCATAAAATACATAAATCACACAATGCAATGTTTTCTAGTGCAATCAATGTGGTGTACATACTGTATTCTGATGTGTAGTCAAATTTTAAAGTATATAACTCCGAGTGTCGTTATGTGGCGCACAAAAATGTAACCTTCCTTCAAAAGCTGCACAGCTGATATTTTATGCGCACACAGCCTACAGAAAATTAGAGGGAACATTGCTCCGGATATAAAGTAAATTGGACGAAATCTTTGGCCTTCCCCCTTAACAAATTGGCAACTAGTAGTATGGTGCAGGAATTTTCTTTTCAATGGGAATCAAAGGCCATTAAGTATCTAGGAGTCCTTTTTGCCGCCCCACTGGAAGAAACTCTTCGTATAAATATTGAGAAGATAAAGGAGATTGCTAGATCCTTTACATTGAAATGGTCCCCATTGCATCTCACGTGGTGGGGGCGTTTGGAATCCGTCAAGATGGTTCTTATGCCCAAGATAAATTATATATTGGGGATGATTCCTATTATGTTTCCTGCATCAGTATACAAGGACATCGAGAGAATTTTGAGTGTTTTTCTCTGGGATGGCAAGCCGCCTAGAATTGCCTTATGGAAACTGAAGGCTTGCAAAAGCAAGGGGGAGTCCATTTTCCTGATTTCCAATGGTATCATTATGCGGCGGTGCTTAAACAGGGTGGGATGTGGGGTGCCTTGGCCAATAGCCCACAGAAGCCAACTTGGTTGGCCTTGGAAGAATGTCTATGTTATCCTTGTCCAATTAGGTTGGTGATGGGCATTAGACACTCGGAATCGTCCAAAGTAGGCCGTGTCATCATATCCACGCAAGTTGCTTTTCAGAGTTTGCTACCTATCATTGCTGGAGAGAACCCGCCTTCGCATCAAGTTCCTATTTGGTACAACTCAATGTTCAAAATAAATAAAGTTTCTTTCGCATGGGAGACCTGGCAGAAATGCGACATCTGGAATGTGGGTCTGGATTGGAAAAGTTTTAATGCTCTTCAATCTGAGTTTGGGCTCCCATCCTCCAGCTATTTTCAGTGGATGCAAATTCGGCATTGTATATCTCAATTATGGGGGAAACCCAGTGAGTTTGTAGCCTCTTGGGGCTTGGAGAAAATTATGTCTGAGGTCAGCGCAAAGAAAGGAAGCATCTCCAGACTATACGCATATTTTAGGTCAAACAGTCTAAGACAACTATCAGGCTTAAGCAAAGTTTGGGAAGAGGAGACGGAATTCAGTATGACGCCCAAGTCGTGGAGTCTATTCTGGGGGCCTATAGTGCGTGCTTCGAAATCAGCGAGGCTTACGCAGTCTATGTTCTTTTTCGCGCACAGAGCCTTTGTCACTCCAATTAAGTTGGCTAAGTGGAGCACGGCTGGCTCTTCCCAATGTTGGTCCTGTCATACATACTGCCCTGGGCACCCTAAGGCACATGTTTCTGGACTGCCCTCTCATTCAGGGATTTTGGTCTTCAGTGTGGGCACAAATTCAGAAGGTGTTAGATATCTCTTGCCCTTTGACGTGGAGGATATTAGTACTAAGATCATTGGCAGAAATTCCTATGCTAAGAAGAGAAGATTTTTTTGTGTTTAACTTTATGATTACTGTTGCTATGAAATTGATTTTATCACATTGGAAAGACCCCCAGTTGCTAAATGGGCCTTTGTGGTGGAATCATGTATGCTTATATTGCAAATATGAAAGGGCTCAAGACAAGTATGATAGGTGCAGAGGTATTGAGACAACTCGATATAAATGGTACTCCTTGGATCGCTATGCAAATTATGGGGTTAGCTGACTGGTTGGTTGGTTGGTAGAGGTTTGCAAGGTGCAGGGTGGGAGGTGAGGTGGTGGGGTGGTGTATCTTAGTATTTTGTATTTTGTTTGTTTGTTGTTTGTTGGATAATGATGAATGTAACCTGGAAGATGTATTTTCTTGGTTGTGTGTAGTTGTACTTGTTCAAAAAGTTATAAAAAAAAAAAAAAAGGATAGAGCGGAATTAGAAAAGGTACAGAAAAGAGCCACTAAAATGGTAAAGGGGATGGAAAGATACTCCTTTGAGGAAAGGCTTAAAAGTTTAGGGCTATTCAACTTGGACAAGAGATGGCTGAGGGGAGATATGATAGAGGTCTATAAAATAATGAGTGGAGTGGAACAGGTAAATGTAGATCGACTGTTTACTCCTTCAAAAAGTAGACTAGGGACATGCAATGAAGCTACAATGTAGCATATTCAAGACTAATCAGAGAAAATATTTTTTCACGCAACTAATAATCAGACTCTGGAATTCATTACCAGAGGACATAGTAAAAGTATAGCTGGGTTTAAGATAGGATTGGACATGTTTCTGGAGGAAAAGTCCATAAACCATTATTAAAGAGGACCAGAGAAATCCACTGCATACCCATGGGACAAGCGGCATGGAATCTGTATACTTTTTGGAAACCTGACAGGTACTTGTGACCTGGATTGGCCACTGTTGGAAAGAGGATACTGGGCTTGATGGACCCTTAGTCTGACCCAGTATGGCTTTTCTTATGTTCTTATTAGGGGAGGCAAGGAGGGGAGTAAGGCTACCTGATTTCTAGTGGGATTATCTGAGAAACTTATTCTCTGTAGTGCTGGTACTAAGCAAGAGGCTCAGTTTGATGGGAGAGTCCTCATGGAAGATTGTAATAACCTACTCTCAAACTATACCTAAAAGCACATTCTTTTAGGTTTTGTTACCATATAATATTTCGGGGCCTGATACAACAGTCTTAGGGCTGGTGAGTATATGCACCAGGTAAAAAGCTTACAAACACAATCCAGCTATTCCCAGCATGTAAATTTTATGTAGGAGATATGTTCCAAATCAGAGATTTTTAACTGTGTTTCAAAGCATCCAGTTTACTCTAGGAGCCAAACTGCTACTAGCACACTGTGTTACATATTCCGGTCACTAAACTGAAAATAAATGCTTCTATGTTTATTCTTACCACAGAAGGCAAGCCATTGGAATCAAGGAATTTATACCCTGAAATTATTGTTTATTGTGGGATGTTTCAATGCAAAGAAAAACGACAACCACAAATACACACACACACAAATCACATATTACGTCTGACCTATTTCTAAAGGGCTTTTGTAATTAACTTCCTGGTTTGTCTGGATATGAATCAACACTGTGAATGAGAAAAACCGGAAAATGTTGCAATGCTTTCTATTGAGTGTGCAATGCGTGGCATTCACTGACTGAGGTTGTCTGGTGACGCAAAATGAAGTTGTCCCAAAAGAGACTGAATCAGCTTAAGAGTTCTTTTTGTTCTGTGCTTGTCCAATGTCTTGGAACGAACTTCCAACACACGTGTGGAAATGATTCTACCTCTAAATCTCTACATGAACATGAGGTGGATAATTTCATAAAGCTGTGCCTACTTGCCATGCAACTATTTTATGTCTGTTTTATAAAGTCAGATAGGTGTCTACTTGACTTTATAAAATACCAGCGTAAGTGTGAAAGTACACTCCATGGCTGGTGTAAATGGTTTTTTTTGGAAAGTATCTATACTTATACGCATAAATTCTAGAATTTTATAATCTATATGTGGAAGTGAGGACTCTAGCCATGCAGCGCTGCCCAAACTCCGCCTCTGTGCACACTTGCTGTGAAAGTATGTGCCATGAAACTTACGTACGCACTTTTACGCTAGTCATTTATGCACTAAAGTGGCCACTTAAATGTATAAATGAGTAAAATATCAGTATTTGTGTGTGCTTTTAGCGCTTAAAACTAGGTTGATTCTTATAAAATTACCCCAAAGTAACTAGACGTAGTTGTAAATGTTGTAGGTAGGATCTGTGTGACTGATGATAAAATGTTTGCACTGGTGCACTTTTACTATATTTTATTTATTTATTTAGTGTTTTTTCTATACCGCCCCTTCCAGAGATCAGGGGCGGTTTACAAGGAACTTAAAAACAATATAACATACAGTGAAATATTGTATTACATAGAACATTAATGAAAATATAATAACTATGTTACAAAGAAAAACAGTTTGTAAATTAATTACATGGTTAAAACAAAACAAAACTATTTACAATAGTTATTTGTAATCGTATGTACAGTGTTGGGAGGGGGCTGTTCTGAATAGTTAATAGGAGCTAATTAGGATTTACCTGGTTAGAAGTATCAGAAATGGTGATAAGCAGATGCTAATTGGAGTGAGTCTTGGATTAGGTGGGGTAGAGTTGTGTTTGGTTAGTTGTGTATTCTTGTGTATTATATTCACTTGTAGGTTGTAGGTTGCTGTAATGTTGACTAAACAGGTAGGTTTTAAGTTCCTTCCTGAAGGAGATAAGGTCCTTAATCTCTCTTAGTTTTAGTGGAAGTTTGTTCCATTGGCTAGGAGCATAATATGAAAAAGCAGTGTTGGTGGTTATTTGTTTTGATTTTCTCACGGCACTGGGAATTAATAGCATGTTGAGATTTGTTTTTCTTCTAAGTCTGTTTTCTGGTGGAGTCTGAAGAAATGATGCTAACTGAGGTGGGGCTAAGTCATTAATGAGTTTAAAAGTGGTGACAAGGGTTTTATATCTCTGCCATCAGCTCTCCGGCGTCCCTCTGCTCTCCTCCGGCGCGAGGATCGAGCACACCGGAGCTCCCAGGACCTCCCACACAGCCCGAGCTGACCAATCCGGGCCATCGGACCCAGCGCTTAAAGCAGCGCTGCAACGCTGAACTCCCTCTCTGCCATCAGCTCTCCGGCGTCCCTCTGCTCTCCTCCGGCACGAGGATCGAGCACACCAGAGCTCCCAGGACCTCCCACACAGCCCGAGCTGACCAATCCGGGCCATCGGACCCAGCGCTTAAAGCAGCGCTGCAACGCTGAACTCCCTCTCTGCCATCAGCTCTCCGGCGTCCCTCTGCTCTCCTCCGGCGCGAGGATCGAGCACACCGGAGCTCCCAGGACCTCCCACACAGCCCGAGCTGACCAATCCGGGCCATCGGACCCAGCGCTTAAAGCAGCGCTGCAACGCTGAACTCCCTCTCTGCCATCAGCTCTCCGGCGTCCCTCTGCTCTCCTCCGGCGCGAGGATCGAGTACACCGGAGCTCCCAGGACCTCCCACACAGCCCGAGCTGACCAATCTGGGCCATCCGACCCAGCGCTTAAAGCAGCGCTGCCCAGGCGCACCCGCGCCTATCGGGCCCGCGCCTGAGGGCCTCGCCAGAGGGCCCTTTGGCGTGGCCCTTAGGCAGTGGCACACACCCGAGCAGCAAAGACGCCAGAAAAATCTCATTGACACACCTACATCTACATCAATTCAAGAGTCGGTAGCTGGAGCTCCCCCACGGTCGAACTCGCACCCCTCCAACACCTCAGTCATCAGTCATCATCCCAAGCCTATACCGTCAACGCAGCCAGCTCACCACCACTGCAACAGAGCGCAAGAACTGGATGCAAAACATCTAACTCTGTAAGTGTAAGTGACTTGCGCTCCAAGCTGTTACTCACGTATAACACATCAAATTTTCATAAGAAAACCCCTCCCACTACAATTATAAGTCTGCTTAACTGCTTAACTGCCTGTTGCAATTTCTCCTGCTGTACAATGTTTGTATGCTCCCTCTACTAGCCTTATGTAACTCTTAATGCTGTACAAGATATCTGTTACAAAGTATAATTACAGACCCTGTTACAAAGTATCCAGCACTTGCAACCGTTGTAAATATCTGCAATTAAGTATCTATGCTGATGTAGTAAGTATAGCTAATCTGATCCGAACATAACACTCTGAAACTCTCCCTGAGCTATATAGATTGAACATGTTCATACCCCACATACGGTTATATCCGCTTCCACCCCCCAGTGCATTACTGTAGTCTTCCCATTACCATCATTAGTAGAACTTTACCTCTGCTATAACCCACAACCTGGAGAGGACACTTACTCTCTCTTCCTGAGTCACACTAGAAACAACTGCCTGAGTAAAACATCCTTAACCAGGGGCCACACCAACCCATTCGTCCTTACACAAACCTCAGCCTCCCCTGTACTGGCTCAGAAGCTCAAAATGGAGCGCATAGTATTCACCCTAATGAGTCTCTACCTTCTACTTACAATCTTGCCAGCCAGCTCACTGGCACTCCTTACAACACAAAACCACATCCCAACACTCTCGACGGGTGGAAGAAAATGGCCTGACGACTCCCACAACCACTATCATGGAGCTAGCTATCCACACCGCCACCACCTAGTATACATCCCACTACAAAACTCTTCAAAAGCCAAGCAAAGTAAAAGCCCACACACTGGCAATCTGAAGTGCGCACTTATTAACTCTCGCTCACTTCGCAAAAAATGGCCAGCAATCACTGAAACTATAATACATCACAAATTAGACATTATTATGATCACCGAGACCTGGCTCTCACCGGAAGACAACACCATACTCAATCAACTACTACCACCTAACTTTGTTGCTTTCACCAGCCACAGGCAGAACAAAAGGGGTGGAGGAGTTGCCATCATCACCAGATCCGACCTGCAGTTCAAAATGGTAGAATCCAACAGCATCAATACCCTTGAAACAGTGTCTATCTCCAACAGCACCTGCTCTATAAACCTGATTTACAGAGCGCCTTCTGCAGATCCAGACAACCTCTCCAATATCATAAACATAGCATCCAACACCCAGGGCCCAAATAAACCAAATTGGATCCTAGGTGACTTCAACTTGCCATCCCTACAGGACAATCAAGCAGCTGCTTTCATAGAAGCCCTAGATATCTTGGGATACACCCAATTGGTACAAGAACCAACACACACGAAGGGCAACATTCTCGACCTCATATTCGCCCCACAAACAGTGCTTCAGCAAGCACAACATATCACACTGTCTTTAACAGCAGTACCATGGTCGGACCATAAGCTCATCTCCTTCCATATTCCCACCCCCATCAAGCCACATAGACCCAATGTGAATTTAAGCATGAACTCAACCTCAACTGCCAGACGTTTTCACCCGTTTAATAAAGAACGCATCCTAGCTGAAACAAACACACTCCTTGATAAGACTTCACAAGACCTAGATGACCTAATCACCACATGGAACAGCAAACTCAGCGCCATCGCAATCCGTCCCCCAACAACTAAAGCCCCGAACAAAAGACCATCTGCACCATGGTTCACAGCCGACCTAAGGGCCTCGTTAACCCTATTACGGAGACTGGAAAAGCGATGGAGGAAGTCACGCACCAACAGTGACCAAGCAGCATACAACCAGCACTTACACAAGCACCGCAGGGCCGTCATAGACAAGATGAAACAACACCACACAGACACCCTGAGACGGTCATTAAACAAGCCACACGACCTCTTCAACCTGGTCAAATCTCTTGCCAAAGAACCCACCCCGGAGCACCCTGGAACTATACACCCGCAGGATTACGCCGTCTTTATGCAATCTAAACTGTGCAAGACCGACAAAGTGGCGATACCCGACCCCCTCGATGAACAAGAGTGCACAGCGTCTCTAACTACCTTTATCACACCATCTAAGAGAACTATTGAAGACACCATTGCAACCCTAAATACCTCCACAGCACACTCGGACCCCTGTCCAGCATTCTGGATAAAAGATCTGCGAGGTGACCTCGCCCCGATCTTAGCTAAAATGATAGGCCTATCTTTTAGCACCGGGTCTTTCCCCTCCACGCTCAAACAGACCTCCGTTAGACCGCTGCTGAAGAATGCCAAACTAGACCCTCAAAAGGTGGAGTCATACAGACCCATTTCCAGCATCCCGATGCTCGCAAAAATCATTGAAAAGATAGTCTACAAGCAGCTACAAGATCACATTGACACCAACGCCCCTCTAGACTCATCCCAACATGGATTCAGAGAGTCACACGGAGTGGAAACACTACTCACAACTCTTTTCGACACCATAATCTCAGGCATTGACAACTTACGTCAAGGTTTTGCACTCGTATTTTTAGATATAGCGGCAGCCTTTGACTCGGTCTGCCACGAAATTCTCCTGGGTCGACTAAGAGAGAAAGGCATTAGTGGAACAGCCCTCGACTGGTGTAAATCTTACCTGTCTGGAAGATGGCAATACGTCCGAGCAAACGGGACCACATCCGATCCATTCCTACAAAGTCAAGGAGTTCCTCAAGGATCTTCCCTATCTTCACTTATGTTTAACATCTATATCCAACCCATTTGTGACATCATTAGATCGTTCAATGTGAGTTGCATGATATACGCAGATGATGTCCTACTATACTTGCCAATATCCTTGGACTGCCCAGACCTCACCCCACTGACCAAGTGTTTCAACGCAATATCCGAATGGCTCCTCTCTCAAAATCTGCGCATCCAACATAAGAAAACGGAGGTCCTGTTCATCTCCAGAAATCCTGAGTTTACACCACCCAGCCACCTGGAAGTGGACAACGCCGAGTTGCAAGTAAAATCAGCTATACGGTATCTCGGAGTCACATTAGATCAGAACCTCAACATGAAGCAACACATAGCCCAAACTGTAAGAGCGGTCTACTTCAAGATTAGATCCCTCAGACACTTACGCCCCCTACTCGAACCAAGCGACTTCCGTACCATCTACCAAGCCCTCATCCTTCCTCATTTTGATTACTCAAACGCCATCCTACAAGGACTCCCTCAGACCACCTTACATCCCCTGCAACTTGCCATGAACAGTGCAGCGCGAATTCTCCTCGGAGCGCCAAGAAGAGAGCATATCACACCCCTCCTGAAGCAGCTACACTGGCTCCCCATTCAAGCCAGGATCAGCTTCAAGACCTTAGTGATGACATTCAAGGCCATCAAGGGGCTCTCATCCTCTTCACTATGTGACCTCATCCAACCACCCACACCCAACAGGCTAAGAAGAACCGCAGTAGCCAACATGCTAGTGATACCGAGAGACATGACAAAATGCTCCAGGGCAACATCGAACAGAGCCTTTAGACTATGCGCCCCAAGTCTCTGGAACTCCCTACCACCACACATCAGAGCAACCTCCAATTTGAGCCAGTTCAGGAAGGCCTTAAAACACTTTATTTATTTATTTATTTATTTATTTATTTATTTTAGTTTCTTATATACTGCACTTTTTGAGATCAGCGCGGTTCACAGGGAACAATAACAAAACCAGAACAACAGGCTGTTCAGTATTACATATAACAGGGGTGACAACTTGGTTCAAACTGGGAGAACTACATACATGGAATATGTAGTCTGTTAACTAGATAACATAATCGAACTATCAAACACCTCACTGACTGCCCCGAACCTGAACCCCAGCCACCAATTATGATCAGTACCCAATAACTCCATCTGACATGTATATAGTTACCTATTCAACGCCACGCATATGTATATAGTTTTCCCGGTTATCCAAGTTACTTGTTCCTGTTCAATGTAATGACCTGACTTTTGTTTATTGTCGGATACTGTTTGTTTTATGTAAACCGCGCTGATCGCAAATAGTGCGGTATATAAGAAATGAAAATAAATAAATAAATAAATAAAATATTGAATCCTACTAGAGATTGGAAGCCAGTGGAGAGCGTATAGGATAGGGGAGATGTGATTGAATATTTTGGCTTTTGCAATGATTCGAGCAGTGACATTTTGAGCTCTTTGAAGGATGTGTAGATTCTTTTTAGATGTCCCTTAGAGTATGCTATTACAGAAGTCTAAATGTGGCATAATGAGAGCCTGGACAACTGTTCTGAAATCCTTGATGTCAATGAGTGGTCTGAGTTGCTGTATGGTTCTGAGCTTAAAAAATATATTTTTGGCTGTCTGTTTTATGTGGTGTGTCATGCTTAACGTTTTGTCTAGTGTAACTCCAAGGTATTTAATTTCAGATTTGACTGGGAGAGTACTCTATTTGGGACTTTATCACTGGGACATTTAGGGGATTATTTTGAGGCAATTAGGCACTTTTCTGTGGTCAGAAAAATAAGAGTTTATCTGTGTATTTTCATTGTGAAAAAAATTGTAAGTGGCTATTTAAGTGGATTCCATTCAGTGACCCAAAGCACAATTTCCCCCTTCTCTCAGTGCTAACATCAGCCCCCTCCTTCTTCAGGCAGCAGCAACAGCATGAGCCCCCCTTTTCCAAGTCCCCCCCCCCCAATCTCAGCCTCCCTTTGTCCAAGCTCCAGCCTTCACCTCCTATTATCTATTTCATGTGTACACTGAATACAATGGATTACCTTTAAGCTTGGCTACTCAGTCAACACCATTCAAAGATTTTCCAGGTGAGTTACAAATTAACACACATTATTAAAATCAACACTCTACAAAGACTATAAAAGTAAAGCAAACTAATACATAACTCCCCTAAAGCCTTATAACATAAAGGAAGTAAAATAAATTACCATGAACAGCAGACATTAATTCTTAAGTTGCCTCACACAAACTCAGCGTAAACCATTCACCATATCCCCCAAAGCCTTCCTAAAGAAAAAGAATTTGAGAAAAATCAGACTCTTTCCTAAGCTCTAAGGGGAACCAATTCCAAGCTAGGGGCCCCACAATCGAAACCGGTGAAACAAATGGCTTTCTGCATGATTCCAGTGGTTAACAATTATATGCTATGTGGTGCTACTGTAACACAGGCAAGGATGGCAGAAAAAGCCCCTATGGCCGTCCGTCTGTCCTGCTCTTCCTGTTACATCTCAGTTGCCAGTGGTAGAAGCTTGCTGCTTGGATTGGAGGAACTCAGGTGAGTCCTTATTGTGATGTCATTGCCCTCTCACATAGCATCTCTGTCTGCAGGGGAATTCCAGAAGTCCTAAGGGCCAGTACAGTCACACGCATTGGAGTGTCAGAGGGGTGCCATGTTCTGAGGAGGAGGGGTCTAGTGCTGACAGCACTGTACTGAGACACGGGAGACATGCTAAGATGAAAACTGAAACCGTCCCCCTCCACCACTGATCCTTTCTGCTACCTTGGGTCAACTGCGCTCACGCTGCATGGTGCAGTTATAAAGAAGATATCAACCTTAATCTAACTTTCCTTATCACTAAACTTGAAAAGTAAAATTAAGATGCTGCAATATTTGTACTGAATCCTCTCCTGGGGCCATAGTACAAGACCCACTGAAACACGCTCTGTGATTTAAGGGCCAGTGCTACCTTTTTCATTACTCTGTGTGAGCTTCTCTTGTTCCACCAATAGTGCTTGATCACCGCTTACACATGCGGTACGGTTACAGAAAGGCTGCCAGATCTGTATGCAACTCCTCTCCAACGCCAACTGCCAGGCACATTATGAATGACTACAAACCTGCTCATTTAGAGTCCATGGTCCACTTGCATTGCCAGGACTCACTAAGCACCAACCCTGCCTATGAAAAGGCAGCACTACAAATATCATATTGGACCCTAGACAGCAATACACGTCCTATTGGGAAAACTGAACAAGCAAGATTGTTAACAGATCCCTGCACAAAAAGCAACGCAGGCAGCACACCACACTTCAGTCACACATGCTAAATGCAGACAGCCAGATACAGAACAAGGGACCACAAATAGAGATAGATGTGCAAACAAAAATGTAACTGAAAACCTCAAACAGAAATGCATTTCCTTTTGCACTGTGAAAAATACAAAGACATCAGAGATGCACAGTTCCCAAAGCTGACATATTCCAATTAATTCAAAATCAAATATTTTTTTCTACTTCAGTTGTCTGAACATTTTATTTTTTTCAGTCATGGTGGTACCAGTCTCTGTTTTCTGCTTTCTTCTGCCTGTTTTTCCCTAACCTTTTCCAGGGTATGCTACCCATTTGGCATGTCTTCTTGTGGTAGGCTATGGCCTAGCATGGCCTGCTACTATGAAAGGCCTGTAAGTTAGGCCTGGATCCTGACTCCCATTATAGCTAGAAAAGAACCAAAAATCTGTGGAAAATGAGAAAACTGTTTTAAAATGCTTAATAAGAAGTTTTTATGAATTCATAAGTCTTCTATTATTCTCTTGTGTGTGAAAGAACAGAAATGTTTCAATACATGCATTCCTGAAGCCAGGGTTAACCTTGCAGTAGAGAAGTAACGAAATTAAGAACAGTACCATTGTTCAAGCAATCCTAAAGGAGGGGGCCGGTTGCTAGGCTCCGGAGGGATTTCTAATTGGTCAAATGAAGGGAATGTAAAACCAATGAGAAGTTTGCATGTATCGAGTTGGAACCAATAGAAAGTTCTCATGTATCAAACTGAAAAAGAGATATAAATGGTTATGTCTCTGTATAAACTTTTGCTCGGTTCCTTTTGAAGCTTTGACTGACTGGGCCTGTGCACAATAAACTGGCTTGGACCCTGTCAATTGACTCCTGGACTTATTCATTGATTGCACTTTGCTACAGCATATTCTTGATGCGTTGGCCGGGAAGTGCAAGTGGTAAATGGTATTCAAGTGAATAATCCACGCAATTCGCCTTGAGGTTTGGCCCGGTTGGAACCGTGTCTGTCCGACCGCGGGGGAAACCTCAGGCGCCGCCGGCCCCTTTGTGCCGGAGAGGGTTCCGCCTGCCTCGGCGGGCCATCGAGTCCAGCTGGCCAACACCTCCGACCGGGGGAGTCCAGGTTCCAACTCAGAAGCTGGTGTGGTATCAGGGAACGGATCCGGTGAGTAAACATTTTTGTGATTTAATAGTCAGAAAGAACAGCCTGGGACAGCGTCTTGCGTGCGCAGGACTAATTTGGTATATTTGGTATAGACTAACTGGGAAATCTCGCATGAGTGTGGGCGAGACAAGGGAGCCTGATCACCTCCCATAAGGGCGGTCCTAGTAAGCTCCGCGTAAGGAATGCGGAAGCCGAAGCCATCAACCCTTCTTGTTTGGAATAGTCAGTTAGTCAGAAAACCTGGGCACTTGAAATATTGAAATATGATATCTTGTTGAAATATGCTTGCTTGTGTGAGTGAGAGGTCTTGAAATACAGACTGAGCGAGAGCGGACTCCTAAGTAGCGCAGTTCCTGGCCAGGCGACCGCGCCCAGGTCGCGAACAGGAGGAAGCGAGTGGTGTTTGTCCCCCCCCCCCCAGTGTTCTGTGGGCTGTACGGACCCCTTACCTACAGCCATCCTACCTATCCTTATTGTTCGTTGTCTTGTACGTCATTACGTGTACGAAGGGACGTAGGGTACGTAACGTACGCAGGTACGTTGAGTACGTAGGTAGTGTACGTAGGTATGTTTAGATTATGGGAGGGACGGAGTCCACGCAAACTCCGTTGGCATGTATGATCAAGAATTTCCGTAAAGGATTTTCGGGCGATTATGGTACGAAAATGACTCCATCCAGATTAAAAATGTTATGTGAAAGGGAGTGGCCCGCATTAGCTGCTTCATGGCCCTGAGGGGACACCTTTGATTCTGAGACAGTTTTACGACTTCATCAACTCATATTTATTTATTTATTTATTTACATTCTCTTATATACCGCGCTATTCTGCATCAGCGCGGTTTACATTGAACAAACCGAAATTACATTGAACAGGGTATTATAACTTGGAGAAAACTATTTTACAGGGAACATGGGCTATGGAGGGTTAAGTGGCTTGCCCAAGACCACAAGGAGCACCTGTGGGACTAGAAACCCCAGTCCTTCCAGCCCAAGGTTGCTGCCCTCTAGTGGGATTTGAACCCCCGACCTTCCGGCCTGAAGTACATTGCCCCAACCACTAGGCTACTCCTCCTGACCAGTTCCCCTATATAGATTCCTGGTTAAGTGTATGTGAACAGCAGCCCTCATGGATGAAGCGCTGTTATGAGGAGCACTGTAAAATATTTGTAGCTACTACTAGGGGAACCAAAAAAGCTAAGGAAGAGAAACCGCCTGTGTATTCTGACCCAGAGTCCCCAGATATTCTGGATAGGTTACCCCAGCACCCACAGAAGTTAGTCCCCACAGCACCATGACCTGAAGTAGAGCCAGAAGAGGAGCCCCAGAGAATACCAATACAGCAGCCTAAGAAGCGCCCTACCCCGAGTGAAAGTCCCGAGTCAGGCCCAAGCACAGCAGGGGGACTCGAGTCCTCTGATGAGATAGAAAGCGGAGGCTCTCCTGCCAGTTCAGGGTCACCCACCAAGGAGATTTGCGTCCGGGAGCCTTATGATTTAAGAAGCGTAACTCCCAAGAAGAAGGAGAAAGCAGGGCACCTAATGCCATTACGCCAAGTGCCTGGAATGCCTGTTTTAAATGATCAGGGCCAGATGGCGCCAGGACCAACCAGCTTAGTTTATGTACCCTTTTCCACCACAGATTTATTAAACTGGAAAACGCATTATGCATCCTATACAGCCAAGCCCCAGGAATTAACAGAATTAATGTCTAGCATTATGCAAACCCATCAGCCTACCTGGGCCGATGGTCGCCAGCTCCTGTCTACCCTCTTCACTACTGAGGAGCGAGGGCGAATCGGGCAAGCAGCCCTCCGATGGTTAGAAGAGAACCCTGTAGAAAGGGGAGGAATAAATCCCCCGCAAGCAGCTGTTGCAGAATATCCCAATGAAGATCCCGGGTGGGACCCGAATGAGGAAAGGGGGGCGGCGGCCCTAACCAGATTTCGCCAGGCCTTATTGCAGGTCCTGAAGAAGGGAGGCCAGAGGGCCATGAATATCGGGAAAGTATCGGAAGTTCTCCAGGGTCCAGATGAGAGCCCAGCGGCCTTTTATGAGCGGTTGTCTGAAGCATATAGATTGTATACCCCATATGATCCCGCCGCTCAGGAAAATGTATGCATGGTAAATGCGGCCTTTGTTAGTCAGTCCCAGAGAGACATAAAGCGAAAATTGCAGAAATTGGATGGATTTACGGGCATGAATACAGCTCAGTTAATGGAAGTCGCTCAGAAAGTATTTGTGAATCGTGAAAATGAACGAGACAGAGAAAGTGAACGAAAGATGAAGAAGAAGGCAGATCTTCTTGCTGCTGCTATAACCGAACGTGGAGGAGATTTTCCTAATCAAAGGACCAGAGGACGTGGAAGAGGCCGCGGAAGCGAAAGGCCTCAATTGGGTGCAAATCAGAGTGCCAACTGCAAGGAAGAAGGACATTGGAGAAATGAGTGCCCGCATCTGGACTCCGCCCCTGCAAGGGGAGGAGGGAGTCCCTGGAGGCCCAGAGGACGATTTTGAAGGAGGGGAGGAATGAATCGAACACAGTTCCAGCAAGAAAGGGAAGAAGCCATTGAGGGCGTGGCAGTAGCAACGGGCTATGACCTGGATGACATAGATGAAGACTAGGCCAGACCGGGCTCCAAGTTCACCCTGGGTCCCCAGGAGCCTATGGTCAGTTTAAAGATAGGGGACCAATATATGGAGTTCATGGTAGATACAGGAGCAGAACATTCAGTAGTAGCCAAGCCAGTAGCTCCTCTGTCCTCACGATCTGTCACCATTGTGGGAGCCACTGGAAATAAAGCCATAAAGTCATTCTTGCAGAACCGCATGTGTGAACTAGGGGGACAGAAGATAACGCACCAGTTCTTGTATATGCCTGAGTGCTCTATTCCACTACTGGGCCGAGATATGCTTGCCAAGCTCCAGGCACAAATATCATTTGCTGAAGGGGGAGAAATGAAAATGACTGTGAACCCAAAGCCTGCTGGATTGATGGTGCTTACTGTTCCCCGAGAAGAAGAATGGCGGTTCTATAGTGCACCTCCAATAAAGTCAACTAGTCCCTGTATACCTACCAACCTCATAGCCCCACCTGAAGTATGGGCAGAAGATAATCCACCTGGCCTAGCAAAGAACATAGCCCCTGTCATTGTCACCCTCAAGCCAGGAGCGGAACCAGTGCATGTGAAGCAATATCCTCTCCCTCGACCAGCCATTGAAGGAATCCACTGCCATTTGATGAAACTGCTGAAGTACGGACTTCTCAAGGAATACCAGTCACCATGGAACACCCCCCTTCTCCCAGTAAAGAAGCCTGGGACAGGGGACTACCGCCCAGTACAAGATCTAAGGCGAGTAAATGATGCAGTTGAAACTATACACCCAGTAGTACCAAACCCTTATACTCTCTTGGGACTGATCCCCGCTGAGGCTACTCACTTCACCGTCCTGGACTTGAAAGATGTCTTTTTCTGTGTGCGCCTAGCACCCACCAGTCAACTTTTATTCGCTTTTGAATGGCAAGACCCCACAACAGGAAGATGGGGTCAGCTCACCTGGACCAGATTACCCCAAGGATTCAAGAATTCACCTATTAACTTCAGTGTTGCCCTGAATCAAGATCTCTCAAGTTACCCAGTGGACCCAGGAAAGAGGGTTCTTCTTCAGTATGTAGATGACTTGCTCATAGCCACCAACTCAGAAAGTGAATGCCTACAAGCTACTAGTGAACTTTTGTACCTTCTCAAAGATGCTGGATACAAAGTCTCAAGAGTCAAAGCACAACTATGCCAAACTAAGTATTTGGGATTCCAGTTGTCCAGTGGGATCCGACATTTAGGACCAGAACGCAAAGAAGCTGTATGTAATATCCCCACTCCAACCACTAGGAGGCAAGTAAGTGCCTTCCTGGGGGCTGCGGGATATTGTCGCATATGGATCCCCAACTTTGCCCTGATTGCAAAACCACTATACCAAGTCACCAAAGGAATGGAAAAATCCCCACTAGACTGGGGACCCGAGCAAGATGTAGCATTCCAGACTTTGAAGAAGGCCCTGATGTCATCCCCAGCTTTAGGTCTTCCAGATGTTCAGAAGCCTTTCCATCTTTTTGTCCATGAGTCACAAGGAAACGCATTGGGAGTATTGACTCAATCTCTAGGATCTTGGCAGCGACCAGTAGCCTATCTGTCAAAACAATTGGATGTAGTTGCAAAAGGATGGCCCCCTTGTTTGAGAGCTGTTGCAGCAACAGCCCTCCTAGTGGGCGAAGCAGACAAACTCACACTAGGACAAACTCTTCAAGTCACCGTGCCACACTCTGTTCTGACTCTCATGGAACACAAAGGAAACTTCTGGCTAACCAATGCACGAATGTTGAAGTATCAAAGCATGTTGTGTGAAAACCCCCGGTTACAGTTTAAAGTTAGTCAAGCTCTGAACCCTGCTACATTGTTTCCAATTGGTCCTGGGCCACCTGTCATAATTGCTTAGAAACCATGGACACTGTATTTTCAAGTCGCCCTGATTTGACCGATGTCCCTCTAGAGGACCCAGAACGAACTTTCTTTGTGGATGGAAGCAGTTTGGTCATCAATGGACATCGTTGTGCTGGATATGCAGTAGTGACCCTTGATATGGTAGTTGAGTCCTCAGCCCTGACCCCAGGAAACTCAGCACAGAAAGCTGAATTGATAGCCCTCACCAGAGCCTTGACATTAGGAGAAGGACTCCGCATAAATGTGTACACAGATTCCAAATATGCTTTCACTACTTTGCATGCACATGGAGCCTTGTATAAAGAGCGAGGGTTGATCACCTCAGGGGGTAAGGCCATTAGGTATGGGCATGAGATATTGATGTTATTAGATGCTGTATGGGCCCCCAAACAAGTGGCAGTCATGCACTGCCGAGGTCATCAGGCAGGAGCAGGAGAAGTTACCCGAGGGAATAGATTTGCAGATGCCACAGCTCGAAAGGCAGCCACCACAGGACAAGTTAGGACCCAAGATACTGTAATGCAAGCAGCCCTATTCCCTGTGCCCCTCAGTTCCTGGGCACCCCGATACACTACAAGAGAGTTAGACTATTATTGTGAAAAGGAGGGAGGAGTCTTGACAGAACAAGGTTGGATAGTGTTGCCACCCCCAGAAGGTAGTCCACCTCCAGGTCCTACAGTCATCCCTGAAGCATTAGGGCCAGCCTTTGTTCAAGCTTTTCATCAAGCTACACATTATGGAAAAACAGCCATGGAGAAAGCCCTGAGACCCCATTTCCGTATTTCACTGCTAGGATCCCTGACCACCTCGGTGGCACAGCAATGTCTGATATGTGCCAAAAATAATGCCAAGCAAGGTCCTGTTCCACCCCCAAGAGTTCAGTCAGTAGGGGTGATCCCAATGAGTGATATACAGATAGAATTTGCTGAAATGCCCCGTGCAAATGGATATCACTATATGTTAGTGTTAGTCTGCACATTTTCAGGGTGGGTAGAAGCCTACCCCACCCGAACTGAGAAAGCCCGAGAGGTCACTAGGGTATTGCTCCATGAGATCATTCCCCGATTTGGAATACCATCAACCATAGGGTCAGATAATGGTCCATCGTTTGTATCCCAAGTGACCCAACAGTTAGCTCAAGCTTTGCAAATAAAATGGAAGTCACACACTGCTTACAGACCCCAGAGCTCAGGAAAAGTAGAACGTATGAATAGAACCTTGAAAACTCAGTTATCCAAGCTTTGTCAAGAAACACACCTGAAGTGGCTCCAAGTTCTACCCATAGCCCTTCTTAGGATACGTTCAGCTCCCACCAGATCCTTAGGAGTCTCCCCTTTTGAGATTTTGCATGGGCGACCTCCACCCATAGTGCAGGGAATAAAGGGAGACATGAGACAGGATCTGAAATAACTAGACAAGAACTATTAGCTTTAGGTTCTGTTTTGCAGAAACTCCAAACGTGGGTGCAAGATCGACTACCCATCAACCTGACCGAGCCTCTGCATCCCTTCAAGCCAGGAATGTCCTTGTGGGTGAAAGAGTGGAGAAAGACCCCGCTGACGCTGCATTGGAAGGGACCCTACGTCATCATCCTGTCAACCCCCACGGCAGTGAAAGTTGCAGAATTCGAACCCTGGATCCACCACAGTCGAGTGAAGCCGGCAGCTGCTCCTGATCCTGGCCAATGGACGTCAGTGAATGATCCTGAGACTCCATTGCGACTCACCTTGAGGAGACAGCCAGCTTTATAGAGAATCTTCAGAATCCACCTACGTCACGCGAGAGTGACCGTCACAGCAGAAAACAGAAGAAAACTCAACAAGTTCATCATACCCAACTTTCCAGATTAACCACCAGAGACTGTAATCATAATGTTCTTCCACTATTGCCTTGTGGGAGTGGTGATCCTGGGAATCCTGGAAAAGTCTTTTGCCCTACCCCCTTGTGCAGCCTGCATAACCACCACCCGAACAGGACAAAAGATTACTCAGACTTTGCTCTATCACTCCTACTATACTTGCACTGGTACAGTCAGCCGGTGTATTTATAATGGCACTGAACTGAATATTTGCACAAAGGGGAAAAGTAAGACTTGTTATAACCCCCGACAAAACCCTTCATATTACACCTTTGAGATACGCTGGAATGATGAAGATGGAGCCATCCTGAATGCGACAAAGCCCCTCACCAACCCCACAAAACCTATTATCTTGAACTTTGATGCTTGTGATGCAATCAACAGAAATGCTTACCACAGATGTGGGTCATGGGAGCGAGCATACTACCATGATGATAAATACATGTGTCCAGAAGGAGCCTACGGATGGGGACGATGTACAGGAAAGAGTTCTGCAGCCACCATCTACACCATCGCATCTAGACATGATTACTTTTGCCCAAAATGGACTGTGTATATTTTGCTACTTGGAAGAATGCACCTACGGGACGAGATAGTGATCATCGCAAAGGCAGCTTAACAAAGATCAGACTACCAGAACCCAAGAAATGTCAGAAAGGTGCCTGTAATCCCCTTCAACTCCTCATAATCAACCCTAGCCACTGAAAGCAAGGATACAAGTTTGGGTTGCGTATAGCAGGAGGAGGTATAGACCCTGGGACTATCTTATATCTGCAATTAAACACCAAAACCCATGTATCCTCACCCTATCATATACATCACTCCTTCTATGAAGCCATGAAATCAGAGTTTGAAATTCCTCCTGCCTCCCAGAACTTATTTCTTGAATTAGCGGGAGCAGTTGCATCTAGTCTCCATGTTTCAGACTGTTTGTTTTGTGGAGGAACAACAATGGGAGACCAATGGCCTTGGGAGGCACAAGAACTGAACTATTCTATTCCATATAATCAGACTAATATACACAATACCACAAGTGAATGGGTATTGGCCCACTCCATTGTGGGTAACTTATGTTTTTCTCGCTATGGACCAATGTTTAATATGGAAGTGGGGCAGCTGGTCTGTCTCAATCAGAAGTTCTACAACAGTACCACTAAGAAGACATCTTGGTGGTCAGGAGTCAACACTACTGAACCTTCCAATCCTCTAGTTCAGTTTCCCAAACTTGCCAGTATCTGGACTAACTTAGCAGCATATAATTCCTGGCAAGCACCACCTGGACTGTACTGGATTTGCGGAACACGAGCATATGCCAGACTTCCTCACCACTGGGGAGGCGCATGTGTATTGGGAACCATACGACCTTCCTTTTTCCTTCTGCCAACATCCCAGGGAGAACAACTGGGATATCCTGTGTACAGAAGTCGACAGCTGAAGGAGGCCTTGAAAATAGGTCAATGGGACAAATGGGACGCGTCATCTGAAGAATGGCCACCTGAAAGAATCATCTCATACTAGGGACCTGCTACCTGGGAGCAGGATGGGACTTGGGGATATCGTACCCCTGTTTATATGATTAATCGAATAATACGTTTGCAAGCTGTTGTTGAAATAATAACCAATGCAACTAGTAAAGCACTAACTCTTTTGGCAAAGTACGCAAATGCGCACAGCCATTTATCAAAATCGTTTAGCTTTAGATTATTTGTTAGCAGCTGAAGGTGGGGTATGTGGGAAGTTGAATCTAAGTAATTGTTGTTTACACATTGATAATAATGGGCATGTAGTTGAAGATCTAGCCACCCAGATGAGAGAGCAGACATTTGTGCCTGTCCAGACCTGGCACAGTTTAAAGATGGATGGGTGGTTTGGTTCATTGTTTTCCTGGATTGGTGGTCTAAAAGCCCTTATGTTAATTGTACTATTCATATTAACCATGTGCTTATTGCTCCCTTGTCTCCTTCCCCTTTGCTTACGCATGATAACTTCAGCAATTGATAACACTATAGAGCGGAAGGCAGCTGCAAAGGTATTAGCTATGTGGCAATATTACCCTATACCCCACGATGATGATGCCATTACACCAGTATAATGTGTTAATTGACTAATGAGTGATTTAATTCTCACCCTTCCTCACTTGCGGGTGAGAATAATCAAAGGGGGGAATGTGGTAGGCTATGGCCTAGCATGGCCTGCTACTATGAAAGGCCTGTAAGTTAGGCCTGGATCCTGACTCCCATTATAGCTAGAAAAGAACCAAAAATCTGTGGAAAATGAGAAAACTGTTTTAAAATGCTTAATAAGAGGTTTTTATGAATTCATAAGTCTTCTATTATTCTCTTATGTGTGAAAGAACAGAAATGTTTCAATACATGCATTCCTGAAGCCAGGGTTAACCTTGCAGTAGAGAAGTAACAAAATTAAGAACTGTACCATTGTTCAAGCAATCCTAAAGAAGGGGGCCGGTTGCTAGGCTCCGGAGGGATTTCTAATTGGTCAAATGAAGGGAATGTAAAACCAATGAGAAGTTTGCATGTATCGAGTTGGAACCAATAGAAAGTTCTCATGTATCAAACTGAAAAAGAGGTATAGTTGTAGTTGTTGTTATGGAAGGACAGACTAGATAGGCCATGTGGTCTTTTTCTGTCATCATGTTTCTATGTTTCTATGTATAAATGGTTATGTCTCTGTATAAACTTTTGCTCAGTTCCTTTTGAAGCTTTGACTGACTGGGCCTGTGCACAATAAACTGGCTTGGACCCTGTCAATTGACTCCTGGACTTATTCATTGATTGCACTTTGCTACAGCATTCTCTCTCTTCCAGTTTTTGTCAATCTCTCTCTGACATTTCTTTCCTCCATGTCCTTCTTTTCTGCCTATTCACTCAAAATATACCCTTCTTCTTGCCCTCCAATACCCAATCTCCTTCTTTTTACCTTCCACCTATTAATTTTCTATCTCTTTGTCTCAGCCCAACTCTCCCACTATCCCCACTCTCCCTGACCCTCCCATTCCCCTTCTCACTCCTTCCCCAGCATCTTATTCCCTTCTGTCTTTCAATCATTTCCCCGCCTCCTCCCACTTCCACCCTCTGTAATTTCTCCCTTCTCAGTCATCATCCTCCATCTCTCATTTTCTCACCAGCCCCAGCATCTTCCTGTCAGTCAGCCAGTCATTCTCTCCACCCCTTTCTTCTGTCTGTTATCATCATGGTTTCCTACTGCTCCCTTTTGCAACTTCCCCAACTTTTTCTCATATATCTTCTTGCCAACCCACCCCTATGATCTCTCCCACCACATTCAGCATCTCCCATTTTCCCCAGAAGTCCAGCATCTCCCCCTTTCTGCTTCAATACCCCTCAGTCCAGCATCCCCTCTTTCCCCCTTCTCCCCTCAGTCCAGCATCCCCCCTTTCCCCCTTCTCCCCTCAGTCCAGCATCCCCTAGGCTCTTTCCCCCTTCTCTCTCTCTCCCCTCAGTCAAGCATCTCCTTTTCCTCTTTCTCTCCCCATCCCTCCCTCCACCTCAAGGCTAATATCTTCCTTTCCGAGGAGTTCATGATGCCTGTTCAGCGGCCATAGTGCTATAGAGTGCAGAGTGTGCAGGTAGTAGAGACTCTAGGTTCTGCCCCAGCCTTATGCATGCTTTCCGCTGCTGACGTGCACCCCATTTTTTTTTTAGTTTAATGTTCCTTCCCGGGTCATGCTACAAAATGCTGCTTTCATTAAATGCTGTGCAAGGGGTGGGGGGGGGGGGGGACCTGAAAAGGAATGCTAAGCTGAAAAACAAAACAAACCAGGTTTGTGCCATCTCTTCTGCCACCAGAGTTTGTGCTCATTCTCCTTCTGCCACTGGAGTTCCATGCTACCACACTGCTGCTGCAGCCCTGTGCACATGCATGGCTTGCACTGTGGGTTGGGCTGGCCTTGCTAAGAAGGCTCCATGGGATCATTTGTTTGTAACCTTGAGCTAGACACTTTTCTCCATATTGACCAAGGATCATAACTGAGGCTTTCTGCAAGAAAAAGCCTTTCTGTGCTGCTCCAGTGCTAGCAGGGGGGTCACACCTGCTGCGGCAATCATACCTTTGTTCTCTTATGTCCTTCCTGCCAATAAATCTTCCTGTCTCCATCTCTTCCCTTTTCTTACCCCTGCCTCCATCAACTCTACATTTCACTCCCTTTCATGCTCAACTTCCTCCAGCCTGTCTCCCCATTATCTGACCCTTTTCCTTCTCCCCCCACCATCCTTTTCCTCACCTCACCATCCCCTTCATGGCCTTTTCTCTCTACTACCCTTTCACTCTGTTAGCGCTCATCCTTCCACCATTTTCCATTCTTACCCCTCTCCCATTCCTCTACCTCATCCCTCATCCACATCATCTCTCGTTTCCCATTTTCACCCCTTTCCTTAGCCAACTGTCCACTTCTTCTCCAGCATCTACCCTTCTCCTGCCCTTTTCCCCTTAGCATCTGCACCACTTTTCACTCCTTACCCCATCATTTAATTCCTGCTGCTCCCTCTTCTTCCCCAGCATCTGCCATCTGTTTCTTGCCCCCTTTTCCCAGCATCTGAACCTACTTCCCCCCTTCCTCTAACATCCATCTCCCTGTCTTTTATCCTCTTCCCCCTCATTTGTCCCTATCGCTTCCCTTTTCTTCCCCATTGTCTGCGCCCTGCCTCTTTTTCTTACCTTAGTTAGCATATAGAAATTACACTTACCTGGTAATTGTTGTTCCTTGAGGAACTCCAGTTTCTTCCTCCACCTCTGGGTTGTGTACCTCTTCCTGCAGCTTGGAGACTGGGCATGTCAAAATCGTGACATCACTGGATATAGCCTGCTGGTATCTCCCATCAGCCCCAGTGTACTACTGACAGAGCAAACTCAAAGGAGCAACAAATAAGTAGCTATAACTTAACTTTAACTGAACTATCCATCCCTCAACCAGAGGGACCTTTTTAACTTTATTTTTATTTATTTATTTTTACGTTCACGTTTCTCTTATTCTTTCACTTTCCCTGTGCCATCCCCTCACTTAAATAAGAGAGAAGGAAGGAAACAGATCAGAGAAGAATACTCACTGCGATCCAGAGTCTGAAAGGATTTCTCCACTCCTCGAAACTGATGCTCCACTCCATCTGAAAATAAACTCTGAAGAACACCCCCCCGGGCGGGAATGAGGACTAAACTGGAGTCCCTCAAGGAACAACAATTACCAGGTAAGTGTAATTTCTATTTCCTTATCGTTCCTCCAGTTTAGTCCTCCACGTCTGGGATGTATCAGAGCAGTAATTATTGGGAGGGACCCTTCCACCCAGATCGCTACTCCGCCAAGCTGAAACAGGCATCACTCGCCGCCAGAACATCCAGGCGGAGGAGGTTACTGAAAGTAAGAAAAGAAAAAAGACGACCAGGTGACCATTCTACCAAATGCTACTAGCATAACCAAACTGTATTCCGCTCATGATGTCTTTTGCGCTCCAGTAGAGTGAACCCGTAAGCCCACTGGTACTGGACAGCCTAGCAAAATATAGGCTAAAGCAATCGCTTCTTCAATCCATCTGGCGATGGACGCCTTCGCCACCGCTTCCCCTTTGCGGGGACCCCCGACTAGGACAAATAGACGGTTGTACTTGCGGAGATTCTGAAACCCTTAAATACTGCCACCGCACTCTCTTTATGTCCAAGCGGCGTAAACTATGGTCCAAGACGTTCCCCTCCGCCGAACCTAGAGCTAGAAGAGAAACCATTTGATTTAGGAGAAACGAAAAAAAAAAACCCCACCTTTTGCCAGAATGACGGAACTAGTCGCAATGCCACCCCTTTCTCTGGATAGGACTGAAAGGGCTCTCTACCTGACGAGACTGCAATTCCGAAATTTACCTCACCGAGCAGATGTCTACCAAAAACACTGTCTTTAAAGCTACAATCTTGCCAGATGCCCAGTGTAACGGCTCAAAAGGTTTCCTGATCTAATGCCCCTAAAACCACATTGAGATCCCACGGCAGAACCAATAATCTATGCAACGGCCGCAGCCTGGATACCGCTTTAAGAAACGCAGCTCATCTGCGTGAGATCCCAAGGCCACCCCCTGAACTTTGCCTCTATAGCAAGACAGGGCTGCTAACTGAACATTTAAAGAACTGGCTGCCAGCCCCTTATCCAATTCATCATGCGGGAAACTCAACCCTAAGGGAAAGGAAACTGCATCCGCGCATACTTGCCGCCATGGACACAGTCCTCAAAATACGCCATATGCGCACATAAGCGAGAACCGTGTATTTATTCCTCACTCGAAGTAAAGACGCAATTGACCGCGCCTGAATAACTTTACCTCCTTAACCTTGCCCTTTCCATGGCCAAACCATAAGCAAGAACCGAGCCAACTGGGGCATTGGAAGCAGGCTATGCCGCAACCGAGCCAGCGATACTGGTAACCTCCAAGGATTCCCGTCAAGCAGTCAAACTAGATCAACACACCATGGGTGTCTCGACCAGCCCGAGACCACCAACAGCGCTCTTCCCCGATGAGCTTCTATGCGCTGAATCACTTGCTCTATGAGCTCCCACGGGGAGAAGACATAGAAGAGACCTGACGTTGCCCACTGTTGCATCAGGACATCGATCCCCTCCGACCTCTACTGGAAGGTTGCCAAGGTTGCCATGAGAGCCATCATCGGTGGTCCCCACTTGCGGACAATTTTCGGAAACACATATGGACACAGCTCCTATTCCCCGGCCTCCACTCAGACCCTGCTGAAAAACTCCGCCATCACATTGTTCTTTCCTACAATGTGCACCACCAAGATTGCGTGTAGTCGAGGTTCTAACCAAGGGAACAGCGCCTCTGCTTCCTCTTCCATGACCACGCTTCCTGTTCCGCCTTGCCGATTGATGTATGCCACTGTCGCTCCGAATGTTTGTAGTGCAAGAAATACTGCTCGGAGTTCTAGTTAGCTGATTGACCATCTGCTCTCATGACCGGTCCAAGTGTGTTGTGCGTAGAGATCTCCGCAACGTACTCCACAGCCCACGAGACTTGCGGCTGTGACCAAGTGAATTCACTCCAGTTGTGCTTGGGGTATGCCCGCTTTCCGAGATCCCGGATCCAGCCACCACCGAAGTGACTGTCGGAATCGGGAAGGGCAAGAAAGACGTCTGTTTAGCGAGTCGGACTGGTGCGAGCAACTGTGAAGCAGCACTCTCTGAAATTGCCGCATAAGAAATTTGGCCCATGGCACTTCCTCCAGGGTCGCCGCCTTCTTCCCCCTTATCCGAAGGCAACTCCGTTCTGAGGGTGCTGGAGCAGACATGAACTGGCATACCAGCTGTCAAAAGACTTGAACTTGACAGTCCAGCGGATACACCGCTCCTCTTTGAGTGTCGAAACGCCCTCCCAGATATTCAAGGTCCTGGGATGCATCCAGACGACTCTTGGCCGTATTGACTATCCAATCGAGACTTTGCCGGAACTACACCACTTTGTCTGTGACCTGCAGACATTCGTCCTGTGACTTCGCTCGAAACACCAAACGACAAGATAGGAATGAACTAGAATGCCTTCCCTGTGCTGCGCTGCCGATACCACTACCATCATCTCGGTAAATGTGCCCAGCACCATCATCAGTCCGAAGGCCAATGCTTGAAACTGATATTGTCCCCAGGAAAACGCAAATCCCTGGAACTTTTAATGATCCGCTCGGCTGGGAACATGTAAACACACTTCCGTGAGATCGCGGGAAGTCAAGAATCCTTCTTGGCAAACCTCCAGAATGACCGACCGCAAGGTTTCCTACCGGAACTGCGCAACTTGAAAGCCACAATTCACTCCTTTTAGGACCAAAATTGGTCAGAGGAATCCATCTTTCTTTGGTCTCACGAAACAAACAGCAAACAACTGACGCCGTATCCTGATAGCGGCCCCGGCACCACCGCTTCCAATTGCAGTAGGTAATCGAACGACCGACACACCGCCAGTGTCTTCCGCCGACGACGAAGAGAGAGAGAACGTTCTGCAGCCGACTGATTCGGAGCCTGCCCCGGAGTGGGCAACCCCCCACGCTACCCTTTAGGTGCGATTTCTACTTATTCAGGCCCGCATGGGTCTAACTCCCTTTTGTTTTGGGTGCCTAAGGGAGGCAGCCACTGGAGAATAAAGCAGAACAGAGCAGACTCTGTCAATGTAAAGCAGCCTCTTCCAAGAGGGCTAGATGCAGATTCCTTCCCCCAATCCAGTTATTATCTTGTATTTTATTTTATTTTATTTCCAGCCCTTTAGAGCACTGTGCCTGAACCTGGGCCCCTGGCAAAAACCATCCTCTAAGAAAAGGCACTCTGACATATTTCAATGGCAGTTCAGCTTCACCAACTGAAAGATTTACCAGATTTGTGTTGTTTTTCATGTATTCTACTTCTTCAAATAGTGAAGACAACTTTGAAATTGGAAGTCATATTTTTTGAAAGTTGAATTTGGTTTTAAAGTTCCTGCAGGGCACGCCTGGAGCAGAGCTTGCTTAGCAGCCTTGCAGGCATCACAGAGCAGCTATATACAGGACATCTGAAAGGAAAGCCCCAAATCATCAAGAAAGTGTGGATTTTTTTCCATACAATTTTAGATTATCACTGTTGCCTTCAAACTATAGTATTTGGGACATGCCAGCACAACAATTCCTACATTTCCTTTTTAAATGTAATATAGTGTGGTGATGAAGGGGCATCAGAGCCCATGGAAATAGCTGGAAAACAAACTTTTACCTGCAAGCAGAGGGATAGTTCAGAGAGCAGGGAGTTTCAAACTGCAGCCAAAGAAAAAAAACACACACACAGAGCTGCTGAGTCCAGACCACGCCCAAGCTCCAAGGCAACCCAGGAAGGTAATAGGAAGCACCTGGGGGAGGAGTTGGAAGGGGAAGAGCAGCTACATACATTTAAGCTCCAGGGAACAGAAAGAGAAGAGCCTACCAAGAGAAAGGAGGGAGGAGAGCTCCCAAGGCAAACTGAAGGGAAAGGATCCTTCAGGGGAATTGAAAGAGAGAGGCTTTCCAGAGACAGCCGCAGAAGGGATTCCCAAGGCAGCCAGCATACTGGGGACTACAGTCCAGGGAGAAGCCCATGCTGTAAAGGAATTGCAGCGTGGTCTGGAGACCGGAGGCTCTGTCCTGAGAGAGTTACTGACTATAGTCCAGGTACGGGAGCAGCCCTGCAAGAGTCTGTGGGAGAAGGTTTACCTCTGGAAAGGTCTGTGAAGAGAAGGGTCACGAAGGACAAGGTGAGCCAGTTAGAAGCCTTGTTCAGCTTGTTGAGAGATAAGGGTCTCTACAGCTATTCTAAAATCCTGAGCACAGAGAGAAGTCCCGTTGAGAAAAGGTCTTAAAACGTTTAGGGGAGATTAAGCCTATGTTCCCTCAGCCCGAGTTAAGCCAGGAGACAGCAGAGTCTGATTATGAAGTGTGGTGAAGAGCGCCCTCCTGAGGAAATAGAGACTGAAGGAAATCCCGAAAAGCAGCAGAATTTACACAGGATTTTCAATCCTAGAAGAAAAAAACCCTCTTCTGTTGAGCTGAGAATGGAGACCAGCCCAGGGGAGGAGTTGAGCAGTGCTGATTGGGCACACCCAGAGGTTGGACGGGGTGTGGCTGGAAAAGAATCCCTTTTTGAAGTGCTGAATGACGCTGTTAAAGGGAGACAGAAAAAGAAAAGCCATGAGCAGATGACCTGTGAGCAGAGGGCCTGTGAACAGACGAGCTGTGAGAGGACGTTTGGAACGTCAGATGAGACCGAGTCAAGCAGTGAGTGCAAGTCCAGGAAGCAGTTTGGATGCACGTCTGAGCCTGGTAGCAACAGAGGACCTGCAAGGATTTTTACAGGTGCTGTGAAAGGAAGTCCTGTGAGAAGTGGACGGAGCCCTGGTTTAGAGTCCTGGGAAAAGGCAGAGCCCTCAAATAGAAAGCCTCCAAGGCAGACACTTGCAAAAGGTACCTCATTCTATGGGATACAATTTGGACCGGAGAGACCCAGAAGCACTCACAGCTGGAAAGCTTTTGAGCTACCTAAGAGGAGAGGAGCCTGGCAGAGAGAAAGCAGTTCCAATAGGAGTCATGATAGAGAAGGTAAAATTCAATCTCCTATGTTTGGGGCTTTGTTAAAGGATCCCAATTGTTACCCTGATTTATTTAAGCCAAGAGCTGAAGGGGGAAGCATTACTGACCAGGAGAGAAACCCAGTATTTGCTGACAACTGCTTGTCAGGAAATGAACAGGCTGAATTGCTCCTCCAGGAGTTTAAACAGTTCTTAGAGTTGAAAGCAGGCAGACAGCCAAAGCTGAATGAGGACACTAGTTCTGTGCAGTCAGAAGATTTAATGCAGATAGATTATGCCTTACCTTCTACAAACTCTGACAATTGTAGCATGGACTGTTCAATATGCTGTAAGGAAATAACAGTATAAAGAAGCTTTCTATACCTTGTATGGAAAAAATACAACGTCGTAGTTTCTGCTGCTGTGCTTGGAAACTTGATTGTTTGCACCTGAGTTTGAGCTCACACTGTGAAAGGAACAGTGACTGTTATGAGGCTGCAATGTATGTGAGTCACCTCTTGAGGCAGAGCTGAGTTAAGCTCCATAAGAAGGAAAGCTGATCCTATTTTTGGTTGTCTTATATTCCTGAGTTTCTTCTGTTCCTATTTAAAAGCATCATTTATGTTCATGTATTTGAATTTTGATGCGCTGGAGGAATTTCCCCAACACGAATAAATATTCTTGCAAAAGCCTTACCGTCTCTGGCACAACTACATTTATTCCTGAGAGAAGGGAGAACAAACTACATTACCCATAATCCCAAGGGAACAGTTTACCTCCATTCCTCACGGGACAATAGGCCACTCCTGTCCGTTAGCCCTAGGGCGGGGGCAGTAGCGTCGCAGAAGACATGCAGACAGAGCCTTGTGATGTTGAACAAGACTCCTTAGATTCCTTGATGGATTGTTCTTTTTGTATGAAGACAGAATGAAGAGGCTGTAGGTTTAAAGCTGAGGAAAAAAGCCAGAAGCCCTTTAAATGAATGTCTTATGTTTTGAATGCTGGAAATGTTTAAAAGGAAAATTGCCGCTGTTTAAAGCTGAGAGGAAATGATTTAAGATTGATTTGAATGATTAAGGGAAAACAGCTATCTGAATGTACAACAGCTAGAAGCAAAAGAAAAACTTTATTTAAAGTTTACTCAGTTTGGGAAAGGCTGATACCTATGCTGGAAGTTAGCTGAAATCAGCTAAGCTGTATTTCTGACCGTTGGACTTTGGAAGAAACACCTTCTGGTATAACAAGCTGCAGGAAGCAATTGTAACATTTATCACTGTCAGAATCCTGTTTGACTGAAACTTCTTTTGTTGGAGAGTACATCCTATTTTGGTTGACATGTGTTGAGCTTCTAAGGAGGTTCTTTGCAAAGGGAAAGACAAAAATAAATTTCCTGTGTTTTTGCCTTCAAAACTCTCGGACTCTCTTTGTCATTTCACACAACTACAATACCCAGAAGCTTCAGCTCTGGAGCCCATTAAAAAGGGGACATTATAAGGCACACCCTTACCTATAGGCAACTGCCTAGACAGTAGGGAGCACCACAGGTGGCGTAGTTTTTAGGATTGCCTACCTTTGCACACGCATGTGCAAGATCTCTGCAACCTGGAAGGAGGAGAAACGTCTGCAGGAAGCCAGAGATAAATACAGAGGCCTGTTGAGCATTGAAAGACCGGAGTAGCAGCGGCTGGTCGGAACGGGAGTTGATTACCCAGCGGTGACCTGCTGGCTGACAAACGTGAAGCTACCCCGACATCAGGTAACCCGTGCATAGGAGGGGTTATAAACGGATACTGGTGCAGGGAGGGGTACGGCAGTGCTCAGTAGGAGTTCGAGTGAAGCATGAATTATATCTATTTACCACTACCATGTAGTTAACCAAAAATGCCATGTACATAGTTAATCCTACTTTCCACCACGTTTTTTGTATATAGTTAACCCTGTTTACCGCCAAGTTTTTGTACCCTGTTCATTGTAAAAAAACAATGCTGACTGCATCATTGTGTTTGAATTGTTCATTTGTAAACCGCACTGATTAAAAGCGCGGTATATAAGAAATAAAAATAAATAAATAATAAATAAATATTGTGGTGCCGCACTTGGTGGTTTTCTTTTCTCTTTTCTTGTTACAGCACAGACCGGAGATGGAGCGTGCCGAGCTTCTTGGCTGGATGGCTGAGCAGTTCCAGAAACAACAAGAGATGTCGGCTAGAACCCAGGAACATACAGCGGCCATGATACAAGCGCAGCAGAAGCTGCTCCTGGAGATGATGGGGAGATGGCTAGGAGGACAAGAAAAGGCAACGGAATCCGCACGGACAGTATCGGGTTCCCTAGGAGCTTTCCAAGGGCTGGGGTTACCTTATACTGGGACATTGTCTTTCGGACAGTTAACTAAGGACAATGATATAGACGACTTCCTAGAAGCTTTCGAGAGGGTAGCTCTCTTAACTGCATGGCCAAAAGACCAGTGGGCAGTCCGTCTTGCCACTTCTCTCACAGGGGAAGCGCTGGCAGCATATAGGGCCATGCCCGCGGCCTTAGCCTCCAATTACAAGGAGCTTAAGCGAGCCATAAGAGACCGCTTGGGTCTATCCCCTATGGTTTATCGACGCCTCTTGAGGAGTTGTAAGTTAAAGCCAGGTGAAACACCGTGAGCTCTGTGGCTAACACCTGAGACTAGAACCCTAGATTCTGTATTGGATTGTGTTGTGTTGGAACAATTCATGGAGGCAGTTCCCAAAGACCTGCAAACCTTTCTGGTCCTACAAAATTGCCAAAACACCAATGAGGCTACCTCACTGGCAGAACGCTTTTTAGAAGCGGAGTTGGTAGGCCAAGTGAAGATGGTGTTTTGAAACGGGCAGGTGTAGTAGCATCAGAAAGGAAGGCGAGGTCGGGGATGGGGGAAAAATCAAAGGATATGCCCATGGATAGAGCCTATTATGCCCGGAGAAAATGTTTTTCCTGTGGGGAGGAAGGACACCTAAAAAGGGATTGCAAAGCCAGGACAGCCCTAATAACCACCCATTCCAAGGAGAGTGGGGAGGGATTTCTGTTGGCTGTAGAGGTAGAGGGTATCCCTACAGAAGCCTTGCTGGATTCCGGAGCGGATCAGTCCATGATCTCGCAGAAACTCTGGAAAAGGATTGAATCCCAGGATAGTCAGGTCCTAGAGCCATCTGAAGGCAGCATAAAGATAAGGTGTATCCATGGGGCAGCTTCATCCTATCCAATACACAAGGTGAGGGTTTAAGGGTCTAGGTTTAAAAAGAAAAATATCAGTAGCTGTTGTGCCTAGGCTCCCACACGCCCTAGTCCTGGGGAGAGATTGGCCCCAGTCTAGGCGAGGGTTAGCCAAGGAGCTACAACACAAGACAGGCTTGACCTCCACCCTAGCACACCCGGAAAGCTTAGAGATAGGAAACGAGTCTCCAGCCAGGCTAGTAAGGGATTCATCCCTTCCGAGGGATGGGTCAGTCTACCTTCGGGAGAGGGATAAGGAGAGGCAGGTAACATCCTCACATAAAGCAGAAGCTAGGGCAAGGCCAGTGCCTGGTCCTTTGTTTGGGACTATGCAGAAACAGAGACACAGGAAAGTACTCCGAAAGGAGGAGGCTGATAATAAGCCAAAATTTGTCCTCAGATTTTGCCGTACCACCCCTAATGCCAAGGTCCCTAAGCGCGCTTCCAAACAGGCTGCGGGCTTTGGTTTATGTAGCGCAGTAGAAATCGTTATCCCTCGACAAGGAAGAGCCTTAGTTGAGATGGGACTTCAGTTGGAGATGCCGCCAGGCTGTTATGGGCGTACTGCTCCACGCTCAGGCCTTGCGGTGAAAAATTTCATAGATGTGGGTGCGGGGGTCATAGATCCTGATTATCGAGGGGCAGTTAAGGTGCTATTGTTTAACTTCGCGACGGAAGATTTCAGGGTGAATATAGGAGACCGACTAGCCCAACTTATATGTGAAAGGGTAGGGTTTCCGCCCCTGGAAGAAGTGACTGAATTGACCACTACCGTACGAGGCTCGGGAGGATTTGGTTCTACAGGCCGGCCTGAGATAAAGGGTTTGACCGCAAGTTGTGAGGAGAAGGAGGACGAGGATCTGGGCCCGCAACTGGCGGACTGTAAGGCAGATCTGGTACCAAGGATAGGAGAGGAGCTTTCATGGTCACAATGTCAGGCGCTGTTAAAGCTGTTACGGAGGTTTCCTGATATCTTAACACCCGTACCAGGTGAGACTAGGCTTGTTGCCCATGAAGTAGTGACCCCACAGGGGGAAATAGTAAGGCAGAGACCTTATAGGTTACCCGAGGCAAAACAGCGGGAGGTGGTGAGTCAAGTGCAGGAAATGCTTAAGATGGGCATAATCGAGGGGTGTAGAAGTCCTTGGAATAACCCAATAGTGCTTGTCCCGAAACCGGACGGAACAATGCAGTTCTGCATTGATTTTCGAAGGGTCAATGCCATCTCCCGGTTTGACACGTACCCGATGCCAAGAATAGAGGAACTTCTAGATCGTTTAGGCCAGGCAACATACCTTACCACCCTTGATATGACCAAAGGGTATTGGCAAATTCCCCTCTCACCCGGGAATCCCGCCCTAAGACCGCCTTTAGCACCCCCATAGGTCTGTTTCAGTTTCGCAGAATGCCCTTTGGCCTGCATGGAGCAGCCGCGACCTGCCAAAGGTTGGTCGACCTGGTCTTACGCCCTCACCAACAGTACGCAACCGCATACATGGATGATATCGTGATCCACAGCTCTAGCTGGGACCAACACTTGGTCCGCATCAAAGCAGTTTTAAGGGCCATGCGAGGCACAGGCATCACATTGAATCCTGCAAAGTGTATGTTTGGGGGAAAGGAAGTGAAGTATCTAGGGCATTGGGTGGGGCATGGCACAGTTAAGCCTTTAATAGACAAAGTGGAGAGTGTAAAAACATTTCCAAAACCCTTGACTAAGAAATAGTTACGTAGTTTCCTTGGATTAATAGGCTACTACCGTCGCTTTATTCCACATTTTGCGACGGAAAGTGCCGCGCTAACAGAAATGCTGAAAAAGAATGCACCAAACCAACTACAGTGGTCGGTGGTAGCGGAGCAAGCCTTTACGCTATTAAAGGATAAACTCTGCTGTGCGCCGGTATTGCGCGGCATGGATTTTAACCGACCATTTATTGTACAGACCGATGCGTCGGAAACCGGCTTAGGAACTGTATTGTCACAAATGCACGAGGATGTGGAACACCCCCATCATGTTTCTAAGCCGGAAATTGGCGCCACCCGAGCGAAAATATTCTACAGTAGAGAGGGAGTAGAGAGGCCATAAAGTGGGCAGTAGAGGCACTAAGATTCTACTTGACGGGTCGTAGGTTCCTATTGGTCACCGACCATGCACCATTAAAATGGTTAAACAAAATGAAGGACCACAACTCGCGCCTAACACACTGGTATATGGCCTTACAGGCTTTTGATTTCCATATAGAACACCGGGCAGGGAAATTACACACAAACGCAGATGCATGTTCTAGTAGTCTAATCGATTGAGAATCAAGCAGTAAATAAAGATTTGAAGGTCTCTGGTGCCCAGCAGGAAACAAAGTCAGCACATTTGCCCAAGTGCTGTAAAACTAGTTCTAGTGAGAGAAGAGACATACTTTTCAAAAGAAAACTGTGACTCAGCACTAACACTTAGGAAGGACAGACTCTCAAAGCAGGATAGGAAGACCCAAAATAGAAGAGGAAAGTGCAGAGGGGGTAGACCTACAGAGATATACATAGCTTCCAATCTGGATGGATTAAGTTTCAGTTTATTACTACACAGCCAGAAAGCAACAACCTCAAGACGGGTTTTGAGAGGGTTGATGACTGGACAGAGTGGATCAACATAAAAAAATAGCTGACTATCATCCGCACAGTAGAATCTGCTAATCCCATGACTCTGGACCATTTGTGCCAAAGACCTAATGAATATATTAAAAAGCATAAGGGCAAAGACAGACCCTGAGGTGTCCCACAACATCAGGATACTCAGTAAAGAGGGAGGAGTCTATGGATACCCTGAATGATCTGGAACCAAGGGAAAAGCAAAATAGTTCAACACTATTCCACAAATACCTAAGTCAGAAAGCCAGGCAATCAGTAATTGATGATCCACCTTTTCAAAGGCAGTGGACAGATTCAAGGGTGCCCAGCGCAGCCTCTTTTGCAATATGCAGTGAACAATGCACGTTGGTTGAGGTAGATTCAGTGCTGTGCCCTGATGAAAGCCCGATTATTGTTTGCATCCCAAGCAAAGTTGCACAATTGCGTGGTGGCAACTTTCTCAACAGTTGTTGAAACGAAGAGGCGATTTGAGACTAGGCAAGGGAAATGGGGACCGAGATTCAATTTCTTCAAGATTGGAAACAAATAATTGTCTTCCCAAAGTTCAGGCACTAGCCCTGAGCCAAGGCTAGTATTAACCATTCTGAGGACAAGAAGATGCAAACCAAGGGTTGGGTCCTTCACCAATTTAGAGGGGAGAGGATCAGACTGAGAAGTGGAGGATGTCATAGATGAGAAGATTATACCAATGGTGATAACACTGGTTAAATTAAAGGAAGATCAAGAGGTTGACCTGCAGACAAGTATACAGTAGTCAAGAACAATGAGACAATGGATAATGGGTCCCCAGATAGAGAAGAAATTCCTTCAATTGTTCATGAACTTTGGTAAGAAAGAAAGAGACACAGGCATCAGCTGATAGAGGAGAGGAAACACTATAGGTTGAAAGACCAGAAGAGATAGACAATTTTGCAGTGATCTGAAAGAGTCTTTCAGGTTGGTTGATACTCAATTAGAATAATCAGATAGCTTGGCAGAACTAAAACACACCTACAGCAGGAGAAGCACTCCTCACATAGCCTTAGGTTTAAGGCAGACCTATTCTTCCACATGCATGGTGTGCCTTTTAAGTGGCCGCAGGCCCTGGTGATATCAAGGTGGAGATGTTTAGTGGCCAAGCCATGGGAACGAAGTGGGGCCAGGTCATTTAAGAGAGAGCTCAGAGTATCATTCAACATTAATACTTGCTCCCATAAGGGTAACGTTAGAAAACTATCAAGGAATCTGTCACGGCAAAGGGCTAGAACCCTAAGCTCCGGCTTTCCAACTCCTTAGAGCTTAGTATGGGCAGAAGAGGGCAGCAAGGCTAAAAAATACGAGAGAATAATCCGTCCATGGGATAGAAGCAGCACTTCAAGCTGAAACAGGGAAAGCAAAAGGCGTCAGATGTACAGACAAGGTTCAGGATACAACCTGCTGTGTGTGAAGAGATGTGGAAATACCGGGTAAAGCCCAGGTCTATAAAAGCTAATCCCAGTCTCTGGGGTTACTCGGCATTGAGACTAAAGTCACCTATTATGATAATGTTTTGAAAGTGAACAATTACTGTATCTCAGAAACAAAAGAGCAAAGCTGGTGAGGCAGTGATTGGAGCTGGTGGATGGTATAACAAAAGTAAGTGAAGAGGAGGGCCAGTGTTGATTCAGACAAGAAGAAGCTCAGAATGCAGTCAGGGCCGGGTCTGTCCATTAGGCAAACTAGGCGATCACCTAGGGTGATAGGCCCTGGTGAGAAGCATGGCTGCCCCCATGAAATGGCAGCTGAACTGTTGCTTCAGCGAGTTTTAAAACACCCGCGTGCATGCGTGCAGTTACAGCCTGCCGCTCCTGCCCTCTCTAACAGAACGTTGCCTTGGAAGGGGGGGCAGGAGTGGCAGGCCATGAGCATGCATGCGTACGGGCGCTCCAAGGCCTAATGCCACGTTGAAGCAGCAGTTCAGCTGCTACTTCAGAAAAGGAGTGATCACTGTGCCGTTCCCCCTCCCCAGGTTATATCGCACGAAGGGCCTGCCTATGGCACCAGAAACCCTTGGGCTGGCCCCGAATGCAGTAGTTCAGTGGGAATAAGCTCAGTAGTTATGAAAGGAGAAGAGAGAAAAATGGCCACACTACCACCAGTTCTCAAGGGCCTTTTCTTAAAAATAAAAGAGAAACCAGGGGTGAGGGGTGCATACTGATGTAGGCAGACCACTTTGCCACCCCTGGGCCAGGTCTCTCTGGCCCGAAAGTACATTCAAATAGTTGCCACACATAAAGTCATAAAAAAGGTACATTAGTATCAAATGGATTTGGCATTAGGTAACCCTACCTTTAGGGCCTTAAGAGTCAAGTAACCCTTCCCACAGACCCAGCAGGATCGCAAAAGGAGGAGTCCTGGACTAAGGGGTGAGGTACCAAAAAGATGGCTTCTGAAAATATCCCCTAGACAGGGATCCCCAAAGCACAGGGATCTGAGGTGTGGGGCCATAGTCCCAGAGGAGTAGGCCGAAAAAGATGCTAAGTCCAGAATACAGCAGAGGATATGAGTAAAGACCCCCCGAAGCAGCACACATAGGAGCAAGTCCTGCTCCTCTGGGACACTCCTTTAGTGCAGTGCTGAAGAACTAGGAGGATATTTGAAGCTGACATCACCTTTGAGGCTCAAGTAGGTGAAGCCAAGATAGGGGCAGACTGTCTGAGGCCAGCAGGCTTCTGGATCAGGTGCTGTAAGAGGGAAAAAGAAAATAAACAGAGACAAATCAACAGTACTAGCAAATTCAGTAAAGCACTTTGAGCATCTCAATAGCCAAGCAGCCAGCTTACATTAGACCAAGTCAGGGACGCTATCTCTCCAGCCTCAAGGTCAGAGGGGAGCAGGAGAAGTCCTTGTGTCTGGATTAGGTATGTATGTGGAGAAGGGGGAAAGGCACATACAAATTCAGCTTTGAGACTCTCCTGCCCAAGCAGAGGCGGCAGCAGTACCAGACTGTCACAGAGTTCATCCAGGCTGGTGCCCTTGGCATACACTACTAGAGCAAGGCATGTTTCAACATTTAACAGGGAGCAACTTTCCCAGATTATAGCAGCCGGAAAACACTCAGCCTCACCTAAATTATAAAATCCTCACAAAGCACTGCAACCACATCAGAACATGCTAATTATCTAATTGTTCATCGGTCACTAATGTTTCATAGCACAGTCACAGGATTTAAAATCTGGTATAATGTTGCCTCACTCTTGGCGTGGCAAATAGAGTACTTTGAATATTGTTTCAGAGCCTTTGATGAGGGAGGTTATTTCTCTGTTTAGCATTTTTACTTTTTTATCATGTGTATTTTTAAAATACGTTTATGCATTTTTATAAAAAAAAATATAGGTGCTAGTTCTGTGGGTGCAGTGGATGCTAGAGTATTAAACAAACACCTTTATTATGTCCAGGGAAGGGTAATTGCCACCGAGTTTAGCATTACCGATTGTTTTCAAAAATTAGCTCCTAAGCAAAAAAGCATGCCATCTGTTATTATTATTTCCTCTGGGTCCCCTCTCTTTAGTTGTCTGTGCTGTTTTCCTGCATTCTTGCATCCGCATGCAAGGCCTGAACAATGATGAGCAAACCAGCAGGGAGGGGGGAGAGGCTGAGAAGGAAAAGCTTTCAAAAACTGTAAACTTCAAAATCTTATTAGGAATCAAAAGTGAATTAGAATGGAAATAGGTTAATTATTTCAACTGCTCTGGTTTGCTCATGCCACTACACACCCTCTGGTGAAGTAATGCGCTTCCTGTGGTGCCACAAACATTACATCTCATTATGTAATACTAAAGCAAACCTTATCTTGTCCAAGCAGTTTCATTTTACATTCCAGTTTCACAAGCTTAAACGTAATCCCACATTGAGCTGCATGCAGTTGCTCAGTGCTATATTATAAAGGGAATGTGTCTTTTCCCTCCTAAACAGAGAGAAAGAGAAAATACCAAAGCTGGGCTGGAGCTAATCGAATTGGGGCAACAGCCCAGAAGCCCTGACCTTTGGAGGGTTTCTTGTGGCCATCGCCTCCTCTTCTGGAACGCTGGTGGGCCACAGTCTGCAGTGACAGAGACTGCAAATTGTAGATACAGTAGCAGACACCCCCCTCCACCTTCTGGTGTAAGGGGATAGAAAATAGGGGGGAAATCCCTGTAAAGTTACAAAGGAAGGTTCATGATGTCGGATCCGAACCCTGGTTTCAACCGAGCTGGACATATAAAGGAACAGAAGGAAAACTGCCAGGTCAAATGAAAAACAAACACTTTGCTTAAATATTTTCAGAGGAGTTGCTGTCTTAAACTGGATTAGCTAAAAAGACAGAGGCAGGTGACACCTTACAGACAAACCAATTAAATGAGGCATGAGCTTTTGAGGACAAAAGCTCATTTCTGCTTAAATTTAATTTAATTTATTTAAGATTTGATATACCGCTTAAGTGGGTACAGCAAAGCGGTTTACAATAGACAGGGGCGGCTCAAGGCAATTTGCTGCCTGAGGCGAAGGATGAGATGGCACCCCCCATAGAGGGGGGCAGGGCTTTTTCAAAACTCCAATCAGGGACTGAACCAAAGCAAAAAGCTGATTAGATTATATGGAGGAAATGCAAGATGTTTGCACACCAAGGAAGTAAAAGAGAGCGAGAACAACAGCACAGTTTATAAAACTAAATTATAACTCATTTTTATTTTGTTGTTATAAACTGCATTATGGTTCTTGCTTTTTCTTTTTCAACATATATTTTGCATCCACAGAACCCCCTCCCTCAACAGTGGGTGTAGAGCAGAACCAGGACATTCACCCACAGAACTCAATAGCTTAAAAAAAAAAGATCTGATTCTGATCATCTCACTAACAACAAACATTCTCCAGTACCAGGCATATTGTGAACTAATACAAAACCCTACAGTAAGGTTACTGAGTATCTACAGAGGAAATCTACCATACCATATCATATCAGCACCAACTTCCAAAACTCACATAAGAGGTTCATCCAAAAATAGCGTCACTGTAAATACTACAGTGGGCCCTGGAACATCCATACACCTTTTTGAAAAGTTAAACAAGTCAAACTACTACAGTACAGTATAGATCTTTATGCACAAACTCCATGTTAACAGAACACCTGACGTCAGTCACATATTCAGAACGCAGACCCTCATCAAATACTGAATAAGTGACTACAATCTAAAGAAAAAATAAAAATATGTTGACAAAATTTAAACTGAAACCTCAAGAAACCAGACTCTGCATGCAGTGCAACATCAGATAAATAAGAGATGCAGTACCCCCATACTGTGTAAAATATAAAAATAGCAGAAGTCCAATCACTAAAATGAAATAAAATTATTTTTTCTACCTTTGTTCTACATTTTATTCTCTGATCATGTAAGTCCCGATCTGAGGCTTCTGGTTTCCTATCTTCTCTTAGCTCTCTTTCTGTGGTCTATGGTCCATGGTCCATCTTACATTTCTTATGTCTTATTTTGTTTTCTTCACTTCCTTCCATCAGCCTATTTCCAGTCCCAGTAACTCTCCCCAGTATCAGCCCCCTTTCCAGTCCTCCCCTCCCAGTACGTTCCAGTGTCAACCGCCTTGCATTCCCAGGACTGCCTGTGGTGTTCATTCTCTTCCAGTCCCCCTTCTTCCCCACTGTCTAGCCCCTTCTAGTCCAAATACCATCCCAGGTATCATCTCATGTCCACTCTCAGTGCCACCCCACCCCCCAGTCAGCTCCCTTCCAGTCACCCTACCCTCTGTCCATCCCCCTTCCAGTGCCATCCCCACATGTCAACTCCCTTCCAGCCTCCTTCCCATTACCCAGCCACCTACCACTCCCATCTCCAAGTATCAGCTCCTTTCCAGTACCCCTTCAGTACATCCCCAGGTGTCAGCTTCCTTCCAGCCCCCTTCTTCCCCCCCCCCCCCATATCAGCTCTTTTCCAGCCTCCTCCTTCCCCCATGTCAGCTCCCTTCCTGCCCCCACCTCCCCCCTGTGTCAGCTCCCTTCCTGCCCCCTCCTTCCCCTGGCAGACCCTCTCAGTATCCACTCCCTTCCAGTCCTATTCTCCCCTCCCCATCAGCCCATTTCCAGTCCCAGCCCATTTCCTGTCTTATCCCTCTTATCAGCCCACTCCAGTCCTAGCCCCCCCCAATCAGCCCATTACCAGTCCTAGCTCATTTCCAGTCCTAGCCCCCCTAATCAGCCCATTTCCTGTCCTAGCTTCCCCATCAGCCTATTTAGCCCATTTCCAGTCCTAACCCCACCTGATCAGTCAATTTCCAGTCCCAGCCTATTTCCAGTCCTATCCCCCTTATCCCACTCCAGTCCTAGCCCCCCCAATCATCCCATTACCAGTCCTAGCCCCCATCAATCCATTACAGTCCTAACCCCCCAATCAGCCCATATCCTGTCCTAGCCCCCCCCCAATCAGCCTATTTCCAGAAGTAGCCCATTTTCAGTCCTAACCCCACCTGATCGACCCATTTCCAGTTCTAGCCCCCCCCATCAGCCCATTTCCAATTCTAGCCCCCCATCAGCCTATTTCCAGTCCTACCCCCCTGATCAGCCCATTACCAGTCCTAGCCCCCCCTCCGATCAGCTTATTTCCATTCTTAACCGCCTATCAGCCCATTTCCAGTCCTAGCTCCCCCATCAGCCCATTACAAGTCCTAGCCCCTTGAGACTATTTCCAGTGTCACCCCCTGCCCAGCCCAGCCCCAGACATTCTCAGCTGATTTGCAGTCCAAGACAACCCAGGGAAGAGCCCTGCCATTGTTTTACTGGCGCTAGCTCAGCTTTGCATTGCCGCAAAGGGAGAGCGTTTCCCTTCTTTCACACGGCTCTGTTAAAGTTGAGCCCGCCAGTGCCGGTGCACAATGGCAGGGCTCTTCCGGGGCAGCAGGGGGCCGCGGGGCACTTGATTCTGCTGCTGCAGCAGCTTCTCCAGACGCTTTTTTTTTGTTTAAAATTTGAAGGCCGAGTGAGGTGGCCTTTTTGGGGGCATTTTTTGCCGTTCCCCCAAAGGTTGTTATCTGAAGCCACCGCCTCACTCGGCCTCATTAAAGAGCCACCCCTGACAATAGAATACAATAAAAACTGAAGAAGAAAATGAAAAGAACGCCAGTATGTATAGGACAGATGGGAAAATGAGACGTGACAAGGCAAGGCTGGAGGAGGGTGGTGCGAGAGGAGGAGGGGGCGGGAAGGAAATATAGAGAAGTCAACAGTGGAAGGTCAAAAACTGTGCAGAAAAGGTGGGTTTTAAGTTGGGCTTTGAACTTTGTAAAAGAAGACTAACTGGAGATTCCAAAGGGAGGGTCCGAGGAAATAAAATGCTGAATGGCGAGTAGATTGAAGATGGGGCACAGAGGGAAAGAGTAGGAGAAGACGATTCATATGAATTGCATGGAGAGAGCAAAACTCCCCCAAGAAAGAGTGCAGAGCAGAATACTCAGATTCTGGCGTTACCTGAGAAAGAGCAACATAAACTCCCTCCACAAAACCCTGCAAAAATCACACTCAGCACCGTCCTATACAATAAACCTACCACACCAAAACACTACTAACTCAAACAGCAAAGCATCTGCTTATGAACAGACAGCACTGCACATGCAACAGGTATTAGAAAGCAAACACAGCTCCCATGAGGAGGTGTGGACTGGAAAACAGAGTAAGCTGGACTGCTACGATCCCTACATGCATGCAAGCAGAATGCCTGATCTCAGTCACACATGCAAAACACAGAAAGACCCTCACCAAACAGGCTAGAAATGGAAAACGGGCAGACATTGGAAGAAGCCAGATCCTGCTGCAGTGCAGCTCCAGACTTCCTCCTGAACTGTGCAAAATATCAAGATATCAGACACACATTTCCCAGAGCTGAGAAAGAAAATCAAACAGGGCCATAACAAAAGACATGTACCCAGCAAGCAGAACCTATTAACAAGATCAGTGCCGATAAGAAGGATAAACCTATCCTGGGACCCTATGCTAATAGTACCACTGAATATTTCCTCTAACCACTGAGCGAATAGCGCTGGGGTGGTCCAGAGGAGGAGAATAGGCAGTGCCGGTAGTTATCTAGAGAGCGGCGATTTTCATCACTGCTATCTAGACAACAATCTGCACAACGTATGACAGCAAAAAGCTGTCCAAAGTGCTATGTGGATCATTTATTAAGATAGCAGCTGAATATAAGAACATAAGATATGCCATACTGGGTCAGACCAGGGTCCATCAAGCCCAGTATTCTGTTTCCAACAGTGGCCAATCTAGGTCATACGTACCTAGCAGTTTCCCCAAGAGACACAAGTTCCACAATGCTTGTACTGGGTCAAGCTTTGATATCTTCGGTCACTTCTTAATAATGGTTTATGGACCTTTCCTCCAGGAACTTGTCCAAACCTTTTTTAAACCCAGCTACACTAACAGCCTTTACTACATCCTCCAGTAACAAATTCCAGAGTTTGATTACACGTTGAGTGAAAAAATATTTTCTTTTATTAGTCTTAAATAGTTTACCCTGTAGCTTCATTGCATGTCCCCTAGTCTTTCTATATTCTGATAAGGTAAACAATTGATCTACGTTTACCCGTTCCACTCCGTTCATTAATTTATAGACTTCTATCATATCTCCCCTCAGCCGTCTCTTTTCCAGGTTAAAGAGCCCTAACCTTTTTAGCCTTTCTTCATAGGAGTATCCTTCCATCCCCTTTACCATTTTGGTGGCTCTTCTCTGTACCTTTTCTAAAATCGCTATATCCTTTTAAGATACGGCGACCAGAATTGCACACAATATTCAAGGTGCGGTCTCACCATGGAACGATATAGAGGCATTATAATATCTTTTGTTTTATTTTCCATTCCTTTCCTTATCATACCTAGCATTCTATTTGCTCTCTTGGCCGCCGCTGCATACTAGGCCGAGGGTTTTAACATGGTATCCACAATGACGCCTAAATCTTTTTCCTGGGTGGTGGTTCCTAATGTGGAACCTTGCATCGTGTAACCATAGTTTGGGTTGTTCTTCCCTAGGTGCATAACCTTGCACTTGTCCACATTAAATTTCATCTGCCATTTTGATGCCCAGTCTTCCAATTTATCAAGATCCTCTTGCAATTTTTCACAATCCTCTTGGGTTTTAACAACTTTAAATAGTTTTGTGTCATCTGCAAATTTGATAACCTCACTCGTTATTCCACTTTCCAAGTCATTTATGAATATGTCAAAAAGCAGCGGACCCAGCACAGATCCCTGGGGTACACCACTATTCACCTTTCTCCATTGGGAAAATTGGCCATTTAGCCCTACCCTCTGCTTTCTATCTTTTAACCAGTTCCTGATCCACAATAGTACATTGCCTCCTATCCCATGACTCTTTAGTTTTGCCAAAGGTCTCTGATGAGGGATCTTGTCAAAGGCTTTCTGAAAGTCCAGATACACAATATCAACCGACTCACCTTTGTCCACCTGTTTATTCACTCCTTCAAAAAAACATAACAGATTAGTAAGACAAGATCTTCCTTGTCTAAAGCCATGTTGGCTGTCTCCCATTAGGTTGTGACTATCTACATGCTGAGTAATTTTATTCTTTATGATGGTTTCCACCATTTTTCCCGGTACTGACATCAGGCTCACCGGTCTGTAGTTTCCCGGATCAACCCTGGAACCCTTTTTAGAAATTGGTGTTACATTGGCGATCCTCCAATCTTCAGGTATTAGAGATGATTTTAATGATAGTTTACAGATTACTGATAGCAGTTCTGCAATCTCATATTTCAGTTCTTTCAACACCCTTGGATGTATACCATCCGGCCCAGGTGATTTGCTACTCGTCAGTTTATCTAATAGTTGTAAGACATCTTCCCGATGTATCGATATTTCCTTCAATTCTTCCGCACCTTTAAATACCACTTCAGTCATGGGTAACATCCCTACATCTTCCTCAGTAAAGACTGAAGCAAAGAATTCATTCAGTCTCTCCGCTATCGCCTTGTCGCCTCTTAGTGCTCCTTTAACCCCTTTATCATCTAATGGACCAACTGACTCTCTCACAGGTTTTTTGCTACGAATGTACTTGTAAAGGTCTTTATTTCGCGTTTTTGCTTCCGCAGCAAGCTTCTTCTCAAATTCTCTCTTTGCCTGCCTTATCAATGCCTTGCATTTATTTATTTATTTATATTTATTTATTTATTACAGACTCTTATATACCGCTCTATTCAGCATCAGCGCGGTTCACAATATAACAAAATACCAGAACAACAAACTGTTTGGTTTTACATAGAACAGGTCAGCGAACTTGGAAAAACATGGGGAAGATATTACATTTGACTTGCCAGTGCTTGTGCTGTTTCCAGGTTTCGTCGTTTGGCTCTCTTTTCCATTACAGCTATCCGGATATTTGGGGCAAGCTGCTATCGGGATACCAGTGCTGAATATCTGAATTTTATTTAAATGTGGTGGTTGGCATTAATAGCAAAACCACTGACTACCGCAATTAAATATCAACCCAAAAGGCTTTCCACCAAATGAGCAGGAAAAACTCTACATACTGCTATGAGAAATGGAAGAAACAGCAGCTATAGCAGCAACATAACAAACCTACTCTGACTAGACAAAACTGAGCAGCTAGAGAATCTTGGAATTGTGGTTTCTATACCTTGTAATGTTCCTCTTTTACCCTTTTCTGTATTTCTTTGGCCACCCATACCCACTGTTGTGCAGGTGCCAGATGGGCCTGTCCCTTGACAGAGAGGGAATGTAGGTGAAAGGTGAGGGACTGAGGCAGATCTGGCACTCTGCCACTGCTTCCCTCTGCAGACTGTATCATCATGTTTGCAGCAAACAGACAGCTGAAATTACAAATGTGTTTCCTTTCCTCAGATCTGCGGCTCCTCTGCTCTTGTGCTATGACAGAGGACTGATGCCTTGTCTGAGCCCCTCCTCAAGGCAGCCATGGCCACCCCGCTGCCCCCATGCTTGCTGCTCTTGTAGATAAAGGCTTTTACAATATAAATGATCATCCGACTACAGATATGAGATTAAATCTCGCTCCCTCTGACCCTTCCCCCCAATGAAGCAAAAGCACAAAGCATGCCATAAGAAGAGCCACCAGGAATCAAGAATCTGTGCTCTCCAGTGAGGACAGGCTCATTCTTGTAACGGGAGTATAGAGACCAAGCGCTGGAGGCGTTATTAGCAGGGTTGATCCTAGAATTGGTTCAAGGTGTTGATGCCCTAGGAAGATCTTAAGCCTTACACCCTCTTGGCTGTCAAAATCCATTGTTTAGCTTTGAATGCCCTGCTCTTGGCTGCCACCAATACGTTTCTGCCCTAGGCAAATGCCTAGTGTGCCTAGTGTTTGGGTCGACACTGGTTTTTACACCAGATTAAAGGCATGCTTCAGAATCTAGACAGAAGCTGTTGTGTAGATGTGTATTTCCACAGGATGATACTGATTCTGGGTGAGAGACAGCATATTCTAATCCTTCATGAGAGCCCTGCGCTGGGGCCCAAGTGGCCAGGCAAGCCAAGTTTCCAGAGAGCTACAAACCCACCTTTCAATTACTCATTCCTCTTTGACCATTGCAGGAGCTACAGCCTCTTCCCCCACTGCCCCTACATAGATTCAGGGCTAAAGATGCTGCCGGCCATTCTCTCCTCAGACTGGTTTCTGTTTCTATACAGACTGCTACTACTCATTTTACCTCTATTAAGGGATAAGGTTAAGGCTTCTCAGTGTCTTCCCAGGATCTGCCCCACCAGGATTTTCCTCCCTTTTGTAGGGCATTTTTTAGGATAATATACTATATCCTGACCCTTTTTCCCTCAGTTATTCCTGCTCTCCCTTTTTTTTTGGCTGCTGGGGTTGTCTGTCTGTCATTGCTTAGTCCAGACCCCGCTGCAGATGAGGTTAGAGGACCAAGCAGAAGGAAAAAACCATCAGGGAAACTGAGGAACCAGTGACGAAATTTACCACAGCAGAAGGGGGGGGGGCAGGGCAGGGAAAGGGGAAACCTAGATAAGGCAGGATCCCCCCCCCCCCCCCGAGGAACTCAAGCACTTCTGCATGCAGCACTGTACAGACACATATAAGAGACAGTCTCTGCTCATCAGAGTTTACAGTTTAGTCAAGACAGAACAGAACTGGGGACTAGGATATATCTATGGGAATGGTAAAGAAGCCAAAAATAAAAATAAAATCCAGACTATGTCTATTACTGCCTTTAAAGTACTTCTAGCAAATCTTTTCCGGGCGGACCACTGCTGCAGCATAGCAAGGACGCAGAGGATTATATCATTTGATCTTACTGGATAGCTTCGGTGAAGACTAAACCGCCCTGTACTCTCCAATTGAATGAAAAGTGCAGAATAGAAATGTAGTAAAAGAAATGGAAGTAAATTCGCGGCAGGGGAGCAGAATGCCCTACCTGTCGGGCCGGAGTAAGGGTGCCGTCCACATCGAAGAGGCACAGGGTGCTGTTGCTGTGCTTGCGCAGCTCGAGGCTTGCCATAGTTGGCTCCATGGCCAGCTGTCAGGGCTATGAATGGAGAGGGTGTGAGGGAGGCGCGTCACTCCAGGCAGGGGGGTGTTGGCCGCGCCCGAGCCAATCACATGAGCGCGGGATCACGTGGGAGCGGCCGCGCGCTTGCGATCGTGTCCACAGACCAGGCTCAGCCTGCTGGTCGCCTGCTCTCAAGCTCTGTGTCTGGGGGCGGGCTGAAGGTCTTAAAGTCTCTCTTCCCGCCATAGCAAACAGCCCGCCGCCCGCCCCTCCTCTCGACCCCTTCCCCACTTCCTGCAGCCAGTTGCTCTCTGAAGGATCAGCAATTACTGTTCTTACGCTGGTTTAAAAGTAGGGCGAAAACATCTGCTCTGGGGAAATCAATTCGTGTCGTTTCAAATGTTTTCCTCTGTGGAGGTTCTGCCTCTGTCGTAATCGGTCAACCTTTAGAGACAGCTGTTTCATTACCTGTCAACAAAAAAAAACATCTAAGCTTATTTTTTTAACCTTTTTCCCGGCAATGTTCCCGTATGGGAAAATGACAGACGTTACCTATTTTTTATGTACCCGAATACAAATATTCTTTGCAGAATGTGAACAAGTGGTGACGTCATATTTAACAGCAGTGCAAACATTGAATGGTCTCAGTTGCACAACAGTTTTAATTTCACTTAAAGTTTCACATTTTTTACCATTTAAGGATAAGGAGTGGAGGAGTGGCCTAGTGGTTGGGGCAAGGTACTTCAGGCCGGAAGGTCGGGGGTTCAAATCCCACTAGAGGACAGCAACCTTGGGCCGGAAGGACTGGGGTTTCTAGTCCCACAGGTACTCCTTGTGGTCTTGGGCAAGCCACTTAACCCTCCATAGCCCATGTTCCCTGTAAAATAGTTATCTCCAAGTTATAATGCCCTGTTCAATGTAATATCAGTTTGTTCAATGTAAACCGCACTGATGCAGAATAGCGCGGTATATAAGAGAATGTAAATAAAAAAAAAAAAAAAAAAGTCAAATTTAGCAGTTATAATTTTGAGATACTTGGTTGTTTTACATTTTGATGCTGATCATTGTGTACCAGGCATGCCTGGTCATGCTGCACAAGTGCACTCACATTTTATTTGATTTGTGATGGGGGTAAATTTTATGTATATGTCTCATGTTCCTATATAGGAACACCGCCAGGATTATCCAAACGTCGACTAATAATTGCCAATGCGCATTGTTTTCAGATAATTCCTTCAGTTTTGATAAACAATGGATACAAGAAGCTTCCATGGCACCAGACGTAGCAAAATTCATCGGGCAGTTACAGTCCAAGCTGTTAAACTATGGAACGTTTAACTCGTCTGACAACCTTCATTGTGTTGCCGCCGTCTGCAGGTGATTCTGCAGCTGACAGTGATGTCGAACATGTTCCTGACAATTTGAACAATGATGATCCCTTTGAAACTGCTGGCGAACTGGAAGTGATAGCAGAGGAGAGAGACGAAGATGAGAGTGTTAGTAGTGAAGATGAAAGCAGCCCTCCAGCAAAAAAGTGTAAGAATCTGAAGCAGAAACAGGCAGTTCAGTGGAAAAAAGTCAACAAAGTTCACTAAGGTAATTTCATCGCTTGTGCCAAGTCATTTACCTGACAGTTTTCCTGTTCTGTTGTCGCTTTCTCTGTTTTCCATATAGAGCCTTATATTCGATGACAAAATGCTGATGGAAATTGTAAAGCAAAGCAACTTTTACGCTAACCGAGATAAGAACGACAGTCAATTTCAAGTCACAGTGGATGAAATTTGTTGCTTTCTGGGAATCCTGCTGTTTTGTCTGGCTATCACGTCCTGCCACAGGAGTCAGACTACTGGAGCAGTCAGCAAGATCTAGGCGTGCCAATTGTCCATGAGGCCATGAGCAGCAAGAGGTATTAGACCATCAAAAAATACTTTCACTTGGTTGACAATGCTGAACTCAAAGCAGGCGACAAGACAACTAAGGTTGCTCCACTTATTACTGCCGTCAACGCAAATTTGGTGCAGTTTGGTTTTTTTCCACCATGAATTGAGTATTGACGAGTCTATGACTCCGTACTTTGGCTGCCACAGCATGAAAATGTTTATAAGAGGAAAACCAATTAGATTTGGTTTTAAGTGGTGGTGTATGTGTGGCATCGACGGCTACCCTTACAACATTAAGCTGTACACCGGACGAGAAAGTTCTGTGCATTCGATGGAACCTCTGGGCTCCAGGGTCATAAACCATATGGTTGATGTTAATGAAAAGCATTCAGATGCAATTCGTCACCACCTGTTCTTCGATCATTTTTTTACAAGTTACGCACTGATCAAGTCACTCGCAAAGAGAAATGTTGCAGGAACCATTCAGGAACAGAACTGGCGGAGCACACAAAGAACTTCAAAGTACAAAGGACATGAAGAGTGGAAAACGAGGAGACTATGATTACCGATGTGATGGGTCAGTCTATGTAGCAAAGTGGCATGACAATTCTGTTGTCTGCATTGCCAGCAACAATCTCACATATGACCCACTTCAAACCGCACGTCGCCGAGTCACGGGTACATCAGATGTTGCTGTGTCTCAACCCTTTGTGGTGAAGCGCTATAATGAAGGAATGAATCTCATGGACAGGTTCTTAGCAAGCTCAGGCCATCTGTGCTTGGAAAGAAATGGTGGTGGCCAAATGTCCTCAACGTATCTGTCGTGGCTGCTTGGAAAATACACAGTTACCTTCATGGAAGTGACATGGATCATCTGACATTCAGACATGACATCACCTTGTGTCTCTTGAAGGGCACTGCCATTCAGGAACATTCACTCAGATCAAATCACGTAGCCAACTTGCCAAAAGATGTCTGGCAGGCACAGGAGTTACTTCATGAACGCATCAGCTGCACGCAGGGACGCTGTCGCATGTGTTCGAAGAACAGTACGGTCATGTGCAGGGTCTGCAAGGTCCAGCTTCACTCCAATAAGGGCAAAACTTGCTTTGTGGACTACCACAAGTGACAGACATGCGTACTGTAGCATTAGTCACTAGTATCTGCTTGATTTATCTGTTATTTTTGCGTTCTAGTAGGACGTTCTCTTTCAGGGGTTGAACATACAGTTTCTTGGCAAAGTTACTGTATAAGAACATAGATAAAAAACTACAAAGACAAACTGTGAATCTATTGACACTATACTTATGTCTTGCAGTCATTACATGTAGTAAGAAAAAGAACTCTGTTAAGAAATTAATAGCATTTTTGTGGTAGTCCCAGGAAAAAGGCGAGTGTGTCATACTCGCAAACCGAAAAAGTGGAGTCAATATTCAAAAGGAATTATACATTTAGCAGCCGCCATTAAACGTGTAAACCCGCTATCTGTGAATTTTTAACGATGCTATAGATCAGGGGTCTCAAACTCAAATTGCTTTGAGGGCCAAATGAGGACTTGTAAAGTAACCCGGGGGCCGCATAAGACGTGGGGCCTCATTTGCATAAGGGGCCTCATTTGCATAAATATTTGCATAATGTTACCATACACTAACTTTTAGTAAACATGCCTCTTAATGAGTATGGATAAAGAAAGACTAAAAGATTCAGAAATAGGAAGACAATAATTAAACTGGGAACCCCAAAAGCCAAACTTGGAATGTACAACAACACTGTAGAAATAAAACTATAAATTAATTTCCTCTTGTACTAAACAAAGCGCAAACATTAATGATGCACATTTCCCAGAGCTGACATATTCCAGTTAATAAATTCAAAATAAAGAGATATTTTTCTACCTTTTGTGCATTTTTTTTCAGTTGCAATTGCTCCAGCCACTTCTGGTTTCTTCGTGTCTTCTGCTATCTCCATCGTCTGCTGTCCATTTGTCCTTTCTTCTCTCTTCTAGTTTTTTTCCATTCTCTCTCTCTACATCTGCTTTAACATACTAATCTTTCTCCTTTTGCTCTTTCCTCATTCCTATTTCATCCACTCAAATTTTACCCCTCCATCCTCAATCCCCACTTACTCTCCCAATACCTGGCCAATTGTAGATTTGTCTTCTCTTCCAGACAAAATATTTTTTCCCCTCTCCATTTCACTTTCCCAGCTCCATCCCATTCTAATCCTCCCCCAACATCAGCTCCCTTCTAGTTCCAGCCCCACCCAGCATCTGCTCCTTTCTAGTCCCTGCATCAGTCCATTTCCAGTCCTATCCTAGCCTCACCATCAGCCCATTTCCAATCCTAGCCCCCCATCAGCCCATTTCCAATCCTAGCTCCCTCCCCTCACAGCCCATTTCCATTCCAAGCCCCCTCCCCATCAGCCATTTGCAGTTCAAGCCCCCCTTCCACTCAGCCCATTTCCAGTCCTAGCAACCCCCCCAGCCCATTACCAGTCCTAGACCCCCCATAGCCCATTACCAGTCCTAACCTCCCCATAGCGCACTTCCAGTCTTACCCCCCATCACCCCATTTTCAGTCTTACCACCCCCCATAGCCCATTACCAGTCCTAGTCCCCCCCATCGCCAACTTGCCGTCGTATCCCCCATCACCCCATTTTCAGTCTTACCTCCCCTCATAGGCCATTACCAGTCCTAACCCCCCAATCAGCCCACCTCCAGTCCTAACCCCCATCACCCCATTTTCAGTCCTAGCCCCCACCATAGCCCAATACCAGTTAAAACCCCCCCCAGCCCATTACCAGTCATAAACCCCCCCCCCCTGCCAATAGCCCACTTCCAGTCCTAACCCCCATCTGCCCATTTCCAGTCCTAGCCCCCACCATAGCCCATTACCAGTTATAACCCCCCCAGCCCATTACCAGTCATATACCCCCCCCTGCCAATAGCCCACTTCCAGTCCTAACCCCCATCTGCCCATTTCCAGTCCTAGCCCCCACCATAGCCCATTACCAGTTATAACCCCCCCAGCCCATTACCAGTCATAACCCCCCCCTGCCAATAGCCCACTTCCAGTCCTAACCCCCATCTGCCCATTTCCAGTCCTAGCCCCCACCATAGCCCATTACCAGTCATAACCCCCCCCCCTGCCAATAGCCCACTTCCAGTCCTAACCCCCATCTGCCCAGTGCCAGTCCTAGCCCCCACCATAGCCCATTACCAGTCATAACCCCCCCCACACCCCCCCCCGACAGAGGAAAACAAAAAAAACCCAAAACCCTGGCTTCTGCCGTTGCCGCCGTGGCAGCGGCAGAATCAATTGTCAAATTTAAAAAAAAAAGACTTCTGCTGCTCAAGCAGCAATATCACCTGTCCTGCGGCCCCTTCCCCTGTGCCCGGAGATCCGAATCTGCTCTATCAGCGGCGTGCTTTTCAAGCCACGAAGAGTATTCCCCTCTCGCGCGGTTTCAAGCCGCGCGAGAGGGGAATACTCTTCCCGGCTTGAAATGCACGCCGCTGATAGAGCAGATTCGGATCTCCGGGCACAGGGGAAGGGGCCGCAGGACAGGTGATATTGCTGCTTGAGCAGCAGAAGTCTTTTTGTTTTAAATTTGACAATTGATTCTGCCGCTGCCACGGCGGCAACGGCAGAAGCCAGGGTTTTGGGGTTTTTTTGTTTTTCTCTGTCGCGGGCCGCACAAAGTTGTCTCACGGGCCGCATGCGGCCCGCGGGCCGCGTGTTTGAGACCCCTGCTATAGATAGTGCCACAGAGAATTCTTAAGACTGCCCAGCACTATCCACTACGTCTGCAGAGAGAAGGCAATATTTAGTCACTTTCCATATTTCTATGTGGTTTGATTTAGGAGAGCAAAACCCAGAAGTCCTTAATTAAACAACATACTTGTATGCAGGGCCCTACCAAGCTGTAACTGCGCCCTGTGCCACTTGTGAAACTGGTGCCTCCCCCCCCCCATGACATCAGACTTTTATCAGTTACATATTTTATTTATTTAAAAGCATTTCTATGCCGCTTATCAAAATCTAAAAGGCTTACAAAATAACATTCATAACAACAAATTAGACAATAACAAACTGAAAACATAAAACAAAAAAAATGTTCCTATTAGACAATAGGCCTTATAAAGTTAACTAAAGTTATGAGTCTATGCAACCCACAGTCAACTTCAGGCTTCCAAAGGACAGGGCCGGATTTACCTATACGCCATGTACGCCATGGCGTAGGGCCCACAGCTGGCAAGGTCCCACCCAGGACCGGCCCACACACCGCAGGGCTTCAGAGGGAGCAGGGTAAGCTCGCGCGAGGCCCCGGCTCCCTCTGTACAGCCGCCAGCGTGAAGAGCCTTTTCCTTCACGCTGGCGGCTGTATCTGTAAAGCCGCGATTGCTGGGAAAGGTTAAAGGCAATGCCCTTTAACCTTTCCCAGCATTCGCGGCTTCACAGATACAGCCGCCAGCGTGAAGGAAAAGGCTCTTCATGCTGGCGGCTGTACAGAGGGAGCCGGGGCCTCGCGCGAGCTTACCCGGCTCCCTCTGAAGCCTCTCAGACAGCCGTGGTGCTGGTCGGGGGGGCCAAGGACTGCATGGGCTGTGATTGGGGGGGGGACCTGGACCGGAAAAGGGCTGGGGGGGGGGAGACTTGGACTGGAAAGAAATGGGCTGTGATGGGGGGGGGGAACCTGAACTGTAAAAGGGCTATGGGGGGGGGGACTTGGACTGGAAATGGGTTGTGATGGGGGGGGGGGGACATGGACAGGAAAAGGGCAATGGGGGGGACTTGGACTGGAAAGAAATGGGCTGTGATTGGGGGCGGACCTGAACTGTAAAAGGGCTATGGGGGGGGACTTGGACTGGAAATGGGTTGTGAAGGGGAGGGGGACCTGGACCAGAAAAGGGCTATGGGGGGGGGACTTGGACTGGAAAGAAATGGGCTGTGATGGGGGGGGGGACCTGAACTGTAAAAGGGCTATGGGGGGGGGGACATGGACTGGAAATGGGTTGTGATGGGGAGGGGGACCTGGACCAGAAAAGGGCTATGGGGGGGGGGGTAACTTGGACTGCAAATGGGCTGTGATGGTGGGGGGGGGGGACTAGGACTGCAAATGGACTGTGATGGTGCAGGGGGACTCGGACTGCAAATGGGATGTGATGGTGGGGGCTAGGACTGGAAATAGGCTGTGATGGGGGGGCTAGGACTGGAAATGGCCTGTGATGTGAAGGCTAGCACTGGAAATGGGCTGATGAAGAGCTAGAATAGGACTGGAAATGGGCTGATGTGGGGCATGGGAGAATGGGACTAGAAGGGAGTGGATGCTGGGTGGGTCTAGAACTGTAAGGGAACTGATTTTGGGGGAGGACTAGAATGGATGGGGAATGAGAATGGAGAGGGGAAAATATTTTGTGTGGAAGAAAAGTCTATGATGGGCTGGGTATTGGGAGAGTAAGAGGGGCTTGAAAATGGAAGGGTGAAATTTAAATGGATGATAAAGGAATAAGGAAAGAATTGGGGGAAAGAGCAAAAGGGAAACAATCAGTATGTTAAAGCAGAAATAGAGAGAGAATGGAAAACATCTAAAAGAGAAGAAAGGACAAATGGATAGCTAGCAGAATACAGAAGACGAAGAAACCAGAAGAAAGTGACTGGAGCAATTGCAACTGAAAAAATGCCCAAACAGAAGGTAGAAAAATACTTTTTATTTTGAATTTATTAACTGGAATATGTCTTTTTTAATGTATTTCTTGAATTCCGATGCTGATTTTGTCCCTATTGCCTCTTTATGTCAGGCAATTCTATACATCTATTGCCATTTCTGTTTTGGTATGTTGATCTCGTTTTTATTTTTTCTGGGGGCCCACAATTTTTGTTGGCGTAGGGCCTCACTCAAGGTAAATCCGGCCCTGCCAAAGGAGCTCTTTTTTGTCCCAGCAATGAATTAGGGACATGTTTACTAAATATTAATGTGCGTTAAGTGCCACTACAGCTATAGAAATAAATGGGTGCTGCTGCACTTAGTGCGTGTTAACGATTGTGAATACACATTAACCTTTAGTAAACATGTCTCAATGAGCGAGTGTCTTAATACCATTCTCATGGGCAGTAAGGATAAAGAAAGGTTACCATAGTTCTACATTACCATCCTCCAGTGTCAACTACCAGGTACATTAGAAAGTACTGCAAAGCCCTGCTCACTTAGAACCCAAACTAAACCTGCCATATCATAACATCACTACAAGGACTCACACAGCACCAGACTCTACCTACAAAAAGGCAGCACTGAAAAATAAATCCAATATACCTCAGAAGATCAATACATCTTCTGGGAAAAGAGATCAAGTAGGACTCCTACACAGAAACTACACAAACAGAATACTGCAGCTCGGTGATATATGCAAAACATAGACAGACCATCATCAAATACAGAACAAGGGATCACAGTTTAGAAATATGAAGGCCATGATTGAACTGGGAACCCCCAAAAGCCAAACTTGGAAAACACCACAAAACTGGAGAAATAAAACTATAAATTAATTTCCTCTTGTAGTGAACAAAGACATCAGTGATGAACATTTCCCAGAGCTGGAAACACAAGGAGCAAGAGTGATGATGACACAGACGCTTTTATTAGTAGTCCCCAACGCGTTTCGGCGGATTGCCTTCCTCAGGGGGTTAAAATCATCAATGCACACCATCAGCAGGTCATCAAATGGTACATTTGAGAAGGGCAAGTAGCCAAAAACTCAACTGTACACTGTCAACACCAGTCTTTTAAATCGTAGGCACGATCCTATGTTAAAGATTGTAGCGCCGTCGCAGCGATATGAGAATTGTCCAATGTATCTAACAGAGTGAGCTTCAATTTTCACGGAGTTTGTGTTCTTTCCTGAAGCTCACTCTGTTAGATACATTGGACAATTCTCATATCGCTGCGACGGCGCTACAATCTTTAACATAGGATCGTGCCTACGATTTAAAAGACTGGTGTTGACAGTGTACAGTTGAGTTTTTGGCTACTTGCCCTTCTCAAATGTACCATTTGATGACCTGCTGATGGTGTGCATTGATGATTTTAACCCCCTGAGGAAGGCAATCCGCCGAAACGCGTTGGGGACTACTAATAAAAGCGTCTGTGTCATCATCACTCTTGCTCCTTGTGTTTCCTGCTTGGTCCTGCAAGAGCTGCTGCTCTCCTTGTGCATTTCCCAGAGCTGACACGATTACAGTAGCTAGCCACCGGCGCTGAACATTAAATGGGGATATTTAATGCCGGAGTCATATACGGCCCTGATGTTGAATATCCAGGGGTCACAGCACAGCTGCAGATGCTGCAGAAGCTAACCAGGCAGCAGTGCTATTGAACTACTGCCCGGTTAGCTCCCACGGGTAAAGATAGGCCAGCTTTTGCTGTGCCTATCTTTAACCGCAGGTTGCTAACCAGGCAGTGGTGCAATATCGCTGCTGCCCCCTTAGCCATGGGTGCTGCCTCCTCCAGAACGCCCACAACATGCTCTGATGCTACATAGTTAGCATTGGGGCATATAGCGGTGTTACTCGGGGATATTCAACTGCACTAATCTTCTCTTTAGTGCTGTTGAATATCCTCCAGTAACGCCGCTATACGACGCAATGCTTATTGTGTAGCATCAGGGTGTGTTGTGGGCGTTCTAGATTGGAGGCGGCACCCATGGCTAAGTGGGCAGCGGCAATATTACACCGTCTGTAAACCGTGTAAATGCCTTTGAATTTTGGTAGCTAAATAACTAAGTCACTCACCACCCTGGAATGTCAAGTCACTGTCCTACTAGGGGTATACAAAATGTGCCTTGTAGTATAAAGATATTGGGAGTTTAATCTTTTCTCAGAGATTAGATTCATTATGGGAAAATATCTCCTGCACTCCTATGTTATCAAGATGCTTTGTTTATTTCTATTGGATCTACACCAAAATGTTTCTTCCTTCTCTTTTACTGCCCACTATCTTTGGACTATTTTTTTATGGGGCCAATTTCTAGACTCCTTTGCTGAAATTTCCACCTTGTACACAGGCCTGGTGGTGCTTGGTGACTTTAATCCTCATTTTGAGTCACCTATAGTTCATGGGATAGATTATTATTCATATCCTTCACAAATGATCTTGAACTCAGACAACATATCACTTTTCCAGTACACTGCTGGTCATATGCTGGACTTGGTCTTTTGTGATCACTCGCTGAGTTCCTGCCTATCAGATTTTGCCAGACATTCCTTACCTTGGATCGACCATATTCTTATCTGTTTTACCCCCTACTCCCCCAAGGATCATGATGACATTTCCACAGATAAACCCATTACCTTTTCCAGGAAACTCAACTTGGATACTGTAATGGCTTTCCCATCAGCAGATACTTTATTTCCTTCAGACTTTATAAGTTTTCCATCTCAGATCAAGCTGTCCTCGGGAATAAAGCCCTGGGGGAAGCACTAGATCTATTTGCACACAGTCTTCTAGACACCAATATCCTTGATTTCATCCTAGACTGACTCTAATTCACCAGCAGCTCAGACGAGCTGAGTACTGTTGGAGAAAAAGTGAAGACCAAACTACCCTATCTAGTTTTAATATTTTCCTACATTACTACCAGCGCGGTCAGTATATGTCCTGTGTTCTTGGTTTCTTCTGCTATGAATGGTATCATTTTGGGACTGAACTTGTTATCCTTGTTTTGCTGTTCCCGCTATCATTGTTTAAAAGACTGAATTGTGCTCTGCCTCAAGTCTCTGAAGATAAGAATATATCATCTCCAATTATGTTATGCCCGGAGTATCTCCAAAAACCTCATGGTTTTTCTCCTGAAAAATCTCACTGGCTGACTTTATCTTAAACGGCATTTTACATCTATTCTAGGGAGTACTGGGAGTGCACAGAAATGAGGAGATCAAGGTTGACCTGCCAATAGCTATCCTTCTAATCAAGAATGGTGAAAAATGTTTTCTCTGAAAAGTTGGCCTTATATCTATTCATATGTTGGTATGTTGAAGTGATGCTGTAGGTCATCATTAAATTTCTTGATTATCACCAGGTTGTTCACCCACTGTTAGCATGGTTACTCATCTTACTTTAATGATCCAAGGTTTTGGTGCGGTTTCTCAAAAATTAAAAATGAAGTCTTCCCATAAAATAGAAGTTTTGAGACAACTGTGGAATATGTGATAAGCAGACTCAGATTTATACATAGGCAATGTAGGCAGCTGTAAACAAGTAAAATACAATTTAACATATATGGTGCATCGCAAGTGTGTGTGCTGTCATGGGGTAGGTCAGAATCTGCCTATGGAAATAGGAAAAACAGAGCGGAGCAGGTCTAAAAGTGACAGCTCAGAGCACATGGATCAGGGTTGCTATGAGCAACCAGCAAAAACAAAAGCACCAGGTGTAGGAGCACGCCCTAGTAGGGGATTACATCATAGCATATTAGCTGATGAGAGGCAGCTGAGGACAGGGCAGGCTCACCAGAACACTAGGAGTGACGCAGATAAAACTCACTCAAGAGTTTGTCAGTAGGAGAGCTAACCAGGATCCTAGGAGGGCTAATCAGGATTCCAGAAGTGCTAACCAGGAGCTTAAGGCAGCTAACCAGGAGCTTAAGGCAGCTAACCAGGAGTACAGCAGAGCTGTTTTGGAAACTAAAGGAAAAACTTCACAAAGAGGTTTAAACAGAGTTCCAGAGGAGAGAGCTAAGAGAATACCAGAGGCTGGTTACAGGGTGCTGGGCAGCACGGAACAAGAACCAGGTGGTTGGGGCCACGAAGGTATTCAGGCTGGCAGACGGAAGGAACCTGTAAGAGGAAGTCTCCCTGAGAACAGGTACCGGGAGGACAAGAACTGTTATCAAAGGGATACTTACTTGCCCAAGGAGAAGGATGCAGTAACGGGGAGTAGAAGGCTTGTTTGTAGGAAAAGCCACGCTAAGTTTCCTTGCTCAGAAAGCTCCGGGGAAACCGAGCCAAAGGACAGGCTAATTCCCTATAATAGAGGGAACTTTGAAAAAGAGAGTTTCCCATACACACAGCCAGGGGTGTGTGGCCCTCTAGGGGAAAACTCTGCTATTTACAGTAACCTCTCAGTTCCCCTTGATAGAGAGGGGGAGAGAAGCCTTTGAAAAGAAGAGGAGGGTTTTTGCAACAATGATATGAGATACAGCCATTCTGAAGATAGCTACGGGGAAAGCGATGAAGATATGGAATGTGACTTTTGTGGGGAAAGTCCTGAGGAGTTCCAAATGGAATGTGCACTAATGTTCTCTGATAACATTTCCTCTCTATGCTAATCTGTTTAAAGACAGAAATCCGTTTAGGGAAAGGGATTCTGTAAAACTTGCTTGTGTAAAATACAAGGACTGTCTTACCTTTTTTCGATTGGCTGAAGATAAGCACCTTTTTGTTCACAGTAGTTCATTTTCTTTTGTACCAGAAAATATGGTTTGTTTCTTTTGATTCTTATGTGCAAAACGTTCACCCAGAAGGGAAATAAAATACCTCTTTTTGAAAAGCCTGGCTACTCATTCACAACTACCTTTTTGATTAGCTAGTGGGACTACAGATCCCAGGGGGCATTGTAAAGTCCCAGCTACATTAAGAAGAGGCCCCACTGAAGCTCCCTAGGCTTCCGCCTATAAGAGTGAGTAGGTGGGTGACAGTGCTCAAGGTGTTTTCCTTTGTTATGGGCTGAGAAAGTAAAGAGAAAGGATAAATCCCAGGCTTCTCCACTGATGGCATGACCCAGAGGCGTAACTGGGCCGATTGATTCCTTTGTTCTTAGAATACCAGACCCATTTGAGGCTCATGGGGTGAATCACCAGTAGGAGGGAGTTCAGCATTCGCCTTGGCTGAAGGGAACTTGACTTCTGAGGACCAAAGGCAACCTCCTGATCCTGCAAAGAAAGCAGTAGTTTCTGTGGAGGCTGAGAGAACTATGGCAGGTTCTAGGAATGCAAAGTCATCTGCCTGTATTACAGGGGCTGGGAGTGGAGAGAGTGATCCTCCTGAATACCAGACATTTGTCACTGTGGGAAATGTAATTGCAGGAGCTGTACAGAAGGATACAGTCCAAGTACTGGCTTCAGAGGGAGCCAGTGAGACCTGAAGCCCGGCTCACTTCTGCACAGCCGTGGGAGTAAACAGCATTTTCCTTCACTCCTGCGGCTGAGATAAGTTGCAGCCTGGTGGCGGGCTGAGTGCCAGAAAGTTAAACGGGGCACATCCTGAACTCGACAGCGCCGGTACTGTATCTGTGACTTACAACCATGGGAGTAAAGCAAAACACCGCTGTTTATTCCCGGAGCTGTGCAGAGGTGAGCTGCAGTGCCAAACTTCGGGCCTCACCAGCTCCCTCTGAAGCTGGTCAGACACGCGTGGGGACCCCTGAAGTGCAGGGCCATGTGCAGGCAACATTCTCGCACAATGGCCGGGCCGGCCCTGCTTGGTGGTGACAGCCATGGGAATGGCTTTGTATGGTCTTATGAATTGGAAGCGCCCCGGAGAAGAGCCCTCTGCTTCTCACCGCAGCCCTTCCCTACCAGGAAGTATGTTGGAACCAGAGAAGAGAGGGTGAGATTGCAGCAAAGAAGAACTCTTTAATCTGCCCCTCCCTCCTGTCATTCAAGGATAGGAGAGGATGTGGGGGGGGGGGGTGGGGGGTGGGAGGGGGGAGGAGGGTAGGCAGTGGTGACTAGAACAGACACTGCAGAGCAAAGACAGGCACCTGCTCTAGCCTCTTTCTCTTCTGTCCTACAGTCAAAATGCAGCAGTTAAGTATGTCTGTAAGGGAAGGAAGGAGCTAGAAAATAGGAGATTGATGGAAAGCAGCCCAGTTAGGGGGCGATGAAGAGCTGAGAGGGTCAAGTGTTGCAGCAGGGAGAACTGGGGTGGAGGAAGTGAGAGATGTTGAAAGAAAGAAGCGAAGGAGGTGAGATCCAGTTGTGATTGCAAAGAATCTGAAGAGATGTCGCTGTAAAGGAGAGATTTAGAAATACAGAAGAAAAGGAGGAAAATGCAATAAGGGGGAAAAGATTGATGTTAGGGAGAGAAATAAGGGAAAAAGAGATGAAGACAGGTAAGAGAAGAAAGATAAACTGGAAAGGAGAGTTTGGAGAAGGAATTAGAAGAAAATACTGTAGACAGGAAGGAAAACCAAAAGACAGACTGGAACCAACATGATTAGGGAAAAAGCACTTGTACAATACAGGGAGAAATCATTTTATTTTCAGTATAGTGATTAGAATATGTAACAGTGATCTCTTAGCTCTGGATTAAACTGGATGTTCTAAAACCAGATGCAACAAATCTAGCCTGAATGTAGCTCCCACAGACTCTATGGGGTATGTTTACTAAACCGCGGTAATATTACCTTCATTAGGTCCCACGGTAATGGTACAGATGCCCATATAAAGGATTGGGCAGTGCATCGTTAAAGCAAGCCGTGTCATGTAACGCGTGTTAGAAGGCGCCTAGACTACCGCATGTTACAAAGCGCCGTACAAGGCACCTTAGGTTAAGGAACCCTACAAGGCGCCCCACAAGGTGCCTTAACCTAAGGTGCTGTACAAGGTGCCCCAGGTTAAGGTGCCACAATGATGTTAAGGGACCCAAGATATGGTGCCCTAAGGGCAGTAAGGTGCCCCAAGTTGACAAGCATGAAATGTAAGGCCTAAAACCAGATGTAACCCTAACACTCCACAGAGCACCAAGCAAAGGCAATGGACATGTGATGGAAGGAAGGAGAGGTGGGAGCTGATGGACCCGCCAAATCTGCGTGCAGCCTATGTGGCAGCCGGTAAAGTGGACGAACATATCGGAGGCAGCTGTACCGATGTACAGGGTGTTGGCAATGTAAAGCTGTTGTCCATGCCACTTGCATGTGTGTGAGTGAGGCTACGCATGTGTGGACTGCCCCCACGCGTCCTGCGTGCTACCACCCAGGCACCCCATGCCACCTGATGGGCTGCTTCTGCGTGACATGGTTGCCCCATGGCACTTGTGGCAGCGTCATGCTGCAGATCATGTGTGGCATACTAGCAGAGCTGCATGGTGCTGTTATCTGTGTGATGGGTTGCCAAGGGGTAGTTTGGGCATGCGCCACATCCAAAACAAATGTGATGGATCGCCCTGTCTGCCACACCTCATGATGTGCCTGAGACATGTGGCGATCATATTCTGTGACTGCATATGCCTGTGCCACAGTAGTCCATGGCAGCAGTGCTGCACATGTGCATAGCCATTGTGGCATGCATACAGCAGCAGATTCACCGGTGAAGGTCCAGGGGATATATCACAGACTTCTCTGTATAGACCAGGGGCCACCTGGGGTTAGGGAAGACCTGCACACATCAACTGGCGCACCTACCATAGCAACAGGGGCAAACACAGGCCTCTGTAATGAGGCCCGAGCCCACCTGGGGCTAGAGCAGACTTGCGCACATCAACTGGTGCACCTGCATTGGTTTCAGGTTGAGCCAAAGACCTGTCCGTCACCCTTGTTGTGCTTGTATGATATGTGTGTTGATTTCTGGCTACTGTGTTGCACCCCTTGGTTTGTGTGGCGTGTCCCCATGCACCTACCTCACGTGGGTAAGAGGCTGCTCTATTATAGCGCCTGATGAGGTGCTCCCAGGCCCCCCTCCCCCAGGTGAGGTGTAGGCATAGTGAGGAGCCTGGGAAGAGGCGCCTCTGTCTGAGCATATGAGGTGTGACAGTATCTGGTGTCGTGGAAAATGCAGTCTCTGTGACCTTGCCACCATCTTGTCTGCAGTTTTTCATCCCTGAACTCATGACGCAATATAAATGCATCTGCACAGTGACGCGTGTTCCTACGCATGTTGCCATGCGCGTCCATACATACTTGACGCACCCATGGCTTGACCTGTGTTTTACGGCACATTGGCTTACAGCGCCGTAGAGGGCACTGTTCTTTGTGGCACCTTAGAACACGGCTTGGGCTAATGCACTTTATAGGCACCTTAGGCTACGTCAATGAGGTGAGGGTGGTCATGGCTGCGTGCACACATTGCACATATGTGGCTGACTGTTACAGGCATGAGAAGAACAGGCCAACTAAAATGAGACCAATGGGGGATTGAACCCATGACCCATGGCTTTGAGGTCAATGTATTAACCATTGGCCCACACCTCATTGGTGCTTGTCAGATCAATGGCTGCCTACAGAAAGACTGAAGGCCCCTGCACAAACTGTCTGCTGTTCCCCAGGATAGGGTAAGCCCACCTGTAACCATGATGCACTGCACATGCAGATCAGCGCCCACAGCTATTCACCAGATGGGGTATGGACCTCAGCTTGTTAGGTGGAACTGACCCTGTGTGATACACTGATGAGCCCAAACACAGCTCATTGACACCAATACCAAACCACTGAGCCAGCTGCCCACCCAGACAGCCCAAAGAAAGGGACCATATGTAACAGCTAGCATGTGACGGATAGGCTGCACAGAGGGGACACTGCACTGTACAGTGAAGAGAAGAAGGACATGCAGAGAAGTGGAGAAGCCGGAGCTACTGTTTGGTAGGGATAGCAGAACACAAGAAAAAAAATCAGGAATCTGTGGGAATCAAACCCACAACCTATGGTATCACAATGCACCTCTGTAACCACTATCCCAAACAATCATTACAAGCACAACAAACATATGTTCCACCAAAGGGAACGTGTGTATGGACACCTGTAGCACCCCCTGAGGTGGCAGATGGCTGGCACACAGACAGCTGCCACCGTTCAAGGATGTGAGCACAGGTGTGCCATGTACATCAGCAGTATACCACTAAATACGCTAGTCAGTGTGTTGATGCAGCAGCACAGACAAATGTGTGTACAACATGTCACACAAAGGTCACCGGCCCGTCCACAGATGATGGGCAGGACAGATCATGTCAAGGAGCTGCATGGTGTGTACTGCTCAGTAGGCCACCCCCCAATGCAGTTGCATGCACCAAATGCCGCAGTCGCATATGCATGCATGTAGAACATAGGTGGTGCATGATGGGAATCCAACACACATCAGTCATGAAATGTACACAAAAGCATACGTGCCTGGAAATACAGGACACACAAACCAGGAAAAGCATACACAGCTAAATGTCTGCAAGTGTACCCACATATATATGTAACAGCTGTCCGATACTGCCTCATGGTATCAAGCAAAGTGGTGTACATGGCAATGTAAACCTGGTAATGTACATGAAAGAGTGACAATGATCAATTGGATCCTGTCAGAGCAAAGCAGGGTATTTGACCTGACAAATGCCACAGTGGGAATTGAACCCTGGTCCCCAGGCCAGTGTGTGAGCCATTATGCCACCCCACCACAGCATGACATGAACATTTCTGCAGTGGATGATGTGTAGACAAGGAGGCAGGCGCATATCGACTCCGCCCCGCCGCCACTATCAGCACAGTGCCAACTAACACCGATGCCAGCTATGTCCCACAAACACCTCCCAGGTGGGAATGTAGAGGCACCAGCCTGAGCATGCATGTGCTCAAGTAGTAGAGATGCCCACCCAAAAGAAGCCACAATGCCCCAAAAGAGATGACATGCAACTGTCCAGGCACATGGGAGCAAGGAATGTACCTGTGTTAAAATGGAACACCTATGTGGACAGCAGTGAAACCATCTGTGGGCAGGGATGCAGCAGCACAACATCGGATACACCACACACATCCTGTGTAAGATACAACACACACAGTGGGCAATGATATGAAAGGTGCACTGTCGATATAGTGATGTGAGTGAACCAGATGGCATTGACGTACGTTGCCTGCATCATCACGGGAATAGCACCAGAACACACAACTGACAGGGGTCATGGTCCAGGCAGGTACACCAAGCTGCCCACACAACCACAAGGCAATAAGGTAGGAAGAGAGGATACATAGATGTAATGCCATGCTGACATATAGTGATGTGGATCTGCAGTGCACAGGCAAATGCATAAACATGACAACATTTCATGTCCCAATGCCCCAGCACCACCCCTCAGCTGTGTAGACCATATGTGTGTGTATCAGTGGGTCATACAGCAGTATAGATGTCCAGACAACAGTATGTGATGTGCCGAAAATGAGCAGATGTCAGGTACTCATGTAAAGAAACATCTTTATTTTATTTATTTATTTACATTCTCTTATATACCGCGCTATTCTGCATCAGTGCGGTTTACATTGAACAAACTGAAATTACATTGAACAGGGCATTATAACTTTGAGATAACTATTTTTCAGGGAACATGGGTTATGGAGGGTTAAGTGCACAAAAGGGAGCAGAAACAGTTACACAAGGCAAAATGACATGGTAACAGGTATGAGAGGCACATGTTGCCAAAGAACAAACAAAGCAGAACCTCACAGACATAGAGGTAGCACTATGCAGAAGGCCTGCTGCTGGGTGCTGTGGATACAGGAGCATCACATATATGCCAATGTACAGGGAATGCACAAATTAAGTCAGAAAAAGGACACCCCCACTGCCCCACTGCAAAGTTACTGGTCCAATGTGAGTGGCACAATGCCATGTAATAAAGAGGACTGTGCACACATGCATTGATTGGTTTGTAAATCAATGTACAGCAGCACATCTGTACAGGAACCACACACAATAACATGTATGTGGAGGTAGAATTAAAGGTCCACAACGGTGCACTAACCCACACAGAATCCACGTGGGCACATGCACCGGTGTAAAACCAGAATTAGGCAGATGCACATGCACCGTGTATGTTGAACCATGACAGAGTGCTGCCCCAGATGCACTGTAACACCCCCTGCGAGGGTCAAACATCGATCACAGATGGTGGCACGCATCACAGTGTTGTGGTGGCAAACAGCGTGTCATGTCCAAGTGTAAGGTAGCCAGACAAATAAACAGGGCCTACACAATGTACCCCCTGTGCTACACACATGGCTGCATACACCTGTTGACCCAAACATATATGGAAATACTGTGATGCAAGTCACACACATGGGCCACACACATCAACACAATGTCAGATGGATGTACAACATACAGCGAGTATGTGAGTCCATGCTATACATGTGCAGACGTACATAGTGTCCACAGTGGAAATGTCATCTGCAACCCCACATGTAACATTATGGCTGTCCCTGAATCCATGGGCATGCTAAGTCAAGTGTGACATCACAATGTGCCACAGTAATGCAAAGGTGCTGTGTGTCTCCAGCGATGAACACGACACCCAGCCAGAGCACTGCAGCATCAGTGTGTTGGTCAACCTTGTTCTGCTCAAAGTATCGGTCCAAAAATAATGTCCATCATAGGCGTGTGTCCCACGTGGATAGGTCCGTCACCCAATGGCATCATCTCCCAGGGATTGTTGCATGGAGGTGTTCTGTCCACCAACAGTTGGTGATGGGGACTGCAGATGCAGAGTGTAGTAGATGTGCTGTGTGTGTTGGCTGTGCCCTGTGTTAAAAGGAGGAGAAACAAGGTCATGGTATGCTTCACACAACATCAGGTCACAATGCAGACAGTGAAACCCCAATATGTACATAATGAATCCCCAGACATGCAAACATGAGACGATCACAACACAGAGCACAGTGCATGTTGAACACATCAGAAGATGGCACTGCAGACCAGGTTGCCATCTCGACATGGCCCATCTCACACAGGCATCCTAGAGGTCCACAGCATGTCCAGCAGTGTTGGTGCACATAGATCCCACAGAAAAGCACAATGAAACAAACAGCCCAAAACAAACATTTAAAGGGTGATGTCAGTCAAAAAAGATCAAAGGTGCAACCTAACGTCTGTGTGCAGCAGGTGTCTGATAGGGACTGTCTGAGGCAGGCAAAGGCCACAAGAGGTCACAGTAAAGGCAGAGGATGTAACTGAAATGCATCCAATCACCATGTCCGCATGTTTAGCCGTCATTGCCACCTGTCCAAGGTATGGTGAGATGCGTGAAACGGAATCGTTGATGCGCAGTGGTCTGTCAGCAAACAAGAGACAGGTCAGGCAAAAACACAGAACACATGCGTAAACACATGCGCACAATGTACACAAGGGCAACAGCAGAAGGTTAGAGAGAGAACAGTGATCACCACCGCACAGGTGTCCAGACACATCCCTGCACCAGATAATGATAAAGGGCATCAGAGTGTACCGTCACATAGACACATCCCAAAGACATAGACACACACACAGTGGGACAAGGTGAGCATACTGCAAGTAGCATATGGCCTGTCTGTGCACAATCTGAGACCAGTGGAGACAATCATGACAGTCCATGCAATGATACACTGATGTTGTTTAATGCCACAATGCCAGGGAAGGGTGTACGTGCTATCCACCAATACCACACCCTGGACCTGTAGACACACACAACTTGGTCATATGTGCCTCAAATACAGTGTGTAAAGCCCAGAAATGGTCACGAACCAATGGCCATATGGGTGCCTACCGGAACATATGGGGTATGGAGGCGCTGGCCAAAGAGGTGTACAACAACATATGTGCAGTGGAGAGAGAACCACAGACATGTGCTATGCTGCACTGCCCCCACAGTACAGTTATCTTTATGTCTACCCACCCCAGTCACCTGCAGGTTGAATGATGTACACACAGTTTCCACTGCACCACAGTACCAGGCAGGGTCAAAAGCTTATCCTGGGGAGTCAAAACACAAGTGAAAAAGATATATGTCATGATAGTGCCGTGAAACACATATGGCAGCACGTACATATATGCCCATATGCACATCCCCACATATGCAGGACTCACAGGAGAACAGCTCCTTGATCAGATGTTGCCTGACTGCCATTCCCTCATGTGTGTCACCATGGCCACGTAGAGGAGGGCACAGAGGATCCTCTTCCAGATCCTCATTAATTTCGACTGGGACATTGTGCCTGAGAGCAATGTTGTGCAGGATGCAACAGGCCAGAATGATATGTGCTACAGTCATGGGTCGGTATTGTAAGGCCCCGCCGGTCTTATCCAGACACCTGAAGCGACTCTTCAGAACGCCAAAGGTGTGCGCAATGACTGAGCGGCTGGAGACATGGGCCTCATTGTACCTCATCTCTGCACATGTCCGTGGAAGACACACGGGGGTCAGCAACCAGGCACGACAGCCATATCCCGCATCACCTGCAGAATGACATGTGAAAAGGTCAAGCAGGAGCCGATGGACACACAAAAGCACACAAGCATCTACGTGTGAATGGACAACAGATAAACAAGGACACAAACATATGACGTCACATAATGGTACATGACAGCTCTGTGCCAGCATCTGGAGGTGTGAGACACAGAACCCCGGGGAAGGGTAATGAGGGCAACACACATCAATGGTATCCAGATGAAACACATGACCAACCACCTGTACCCAAAAGGCAGTAGTGGCAGTCGTGAATGCATCAGGCATACAAATGGCAGTGCACAATGGAAAAGGGCAGAGATGCGCATGTGTGCAATCATGTGACGGCCATGATACGGTGCACACACAGCAGTTGTCACAGTAACAAATATCTGAGGGGTCAAGTCAAGATGGCAGGAAGGACAAAATAACGTTGACATACATACAGCATACATGTGTGATGTAATGTATCACCACAATTCCACCCACGTGACGTCGCAGACAAAGACAATGGTGAATGGCAAGGAAAGGCATGCTGAGGTCATAGGTGACAATGGGACCCCGTATATCATACACCGGCTGTGCATGTTAGAGATGGTAAATACCCACTCAGCAGGACACAGTCCTCATATTGTCTGGCCTCAAATTGGCCGAACAGTGTCAAGTGATGCAGGATATAGGAGTCATGGGCGGACCCTGGAAATCGGGGAACCACATTCAGAATACGCATATTTGCATCACAAACAACCTGCACATTCAGGGAATGGTAGTGTTTGCAGTTGCGGAACACCACCTCCCTGTCTCTGGGCGGGACCAGGGCAACATGTGTGCAATCAATAGCTCCCATCACGTGTGGTATCCCTGCAAACCGCTGGAATGCCTGGCCCGGGGCCCCCCACTGTTGCCTATTGTTAGGAATTGCTATGTAATTCCTAACCCGGCTGACCATGGCTCGCAGTACTTGGTGGAGATAGTGTGAGAAGGTGGGCCTGCCCATCCGACCCACTGCGGCCACCGAGGATTGGAAACAGCCAGAGGCAAAGAAATGTAGGGCACCCAGGAGCTTGGCCAATCCCGGTATAGCATGTGACGGGGCAGTCCGGGGCTCGAGGTCAGGTCTTAGATCCTCATAGAGCTCCCTAATAGCCCCTGTGCTCAGACGGTAGAGGGAGATGACCTGGTCCTCACGTATGTCCTGAAGCATGGGCCTGGGCCTGTAGAGGCGAGGCAGGCGAGGGCATGCCTCGGCATGCCTATGGTGCCGTGCTGGTAATACCTCCGCCTGTAGAGCCTCCACAGCTGCAGGCCTATGTTGCAGCGGTACTGCACCCATGCCCAGTGCCACAGCCCCATGGACACCATCTCCCTCATCAGGCAACCGCAGCACCTCCAGCTCCACGAATGCCACAACCACATAACCCGCATGGTTGATTTGAGCCATGATAGACATCAGGTAGAGCAAAGTTAGATGCTAAATAGAAACATAGAAACATGACGACAGAAAAAGACCACATGGCCTATCTAGTCTGTCCTTCCATAACAACTACAACAGTCCCCTTTTAACATTTAGAGAAATACGGCGTGGGGAGTGGCAAGTAATCATAACAAACATAACACATCTGCAGATGCAGCAACTCACACCAGCAGCAGTAATGCAAAACGCCCAGTACGTACGGAAGCGTAACGCCGTAGTGTGCGTAGAAACGCGCGTTCCCCAACAGGCGCATCTCATTATTGGGGCCGTGGAACACGGGTAGGAGCATGCGGCACATCCCCGCGCGCTAGTATCCGTCAAACGTACGACTGGACGCGCCGCATGCCGCACCTACACTCAGCACATAAATACCTGATTCCCGGTATGTCAATAAGAACAAAAACACAACCCGGAAAAACAAAAACACCGGTGAATAAAGCAAAAATTATTTTTGTTGGAATAGCCAACCCAGTAAAGAGGAAGACATCCTCATACCGCCGTGGCAGTTTCCATTTTAATAAAGTATTTCAAGTATTTCATTTAAAAATCAGTGAACACTTAACTGAAAGTATTAGCAGTCCATCTTTATCCAGTCAGCAATGTAGCAGATACGACGTGGCACGTTTCGGGGTAAAAACAATGTGTACCCCTGCTTCAGGTCAAAGACATTGCTCGATGAATGTCTTCCTGGTGCAGAGGAGGTACCAAATGCAGGAGGAGAGACAGCCTGAGGCAGGAGACAACATGAGAGCAGGAGACAACATGAGTGGGGGTGACCAATGCAGCCAGCAGCCACCAGCGGCTGCCACCACCGATGAGCCTGAGAGAGTGGAGGCAGGCCCATCTGGGGTCACCCAGCACCCACCTGAACAGCGTGGAGGTGCGCCAGGGGCCAAGCACCACCGAAAGCCAGTGCCTGAGGATGCCAGGAAGAGGGCAGTTGGTTTCACCCAGGAGGAGAATGAACTCCTCCTGGCAAGTATCCTTGACCATTTTGATGTGCTTTTTGGGCAGCAGAGCAGCATCACCACCATTGCTGAATGCAACAGGGCGTGGGAGGAGGTCCAGACAGCAGTGATTGCAGCAGGGGGCCCAAGCCGCGATGTGGAGAGCCTGTGCAAATGTTACTGCGATATCAAGCAGGGGATCTGGGCCCAACTGACACAGGAGAGGCGCCATGCACATGGCACAGGTGGGGGTGCAGCGCAGAGGCCCACCTTGTCCCCGCTGGAGCAGCGCCTCGCAGACCGACTGGGGCCCATCTACATCCATGGCCTGCCCCACGTGCTGGATACAGCGGATCCATGTGCAGATAAGATGGAAATATGTGGTCCGGTGAAAGCCAACAACCAAGCAAATGCAGGACCTGACGCAGGGGGGTATGGGGGCCATGTCAGGGGACTCATAGAAACGCATGTCCCCAGCCAGTCCCACGCAACATATGGCGTAACTGACAAGCCTATTGCAGCATCCCCACATCGCCCCCGGACTATAGCCCCCTGTCAGCCATGCACAGTGTAACCTGCCACCTGCAGTCCCCGCAAACATACGCCCAACACCAGGCACAATGTACAGACATCATCCCACCCACACGGCCCCCCTCCCCCACCATGCCATATCCCCAGCCCCATACCATGTGGCCCTGTCACAACACTTGTCACCGTGCAGCTCCATCGCAAGCCAGTGCCTGCTCCCATCAGGGCCCTGCAAAGGCCCACGACAAGACCCTGGTACCCCCCCTCTGAGGGCTGCCAGCCTGCCATACCACAGATAGGGATGCTGACAGCGTGTGGCCACCTGCCATGCATGGCCCTGTGCATACAACAGCCCTGCGAGATGGCCGGACTGCCACTGCACACATGGGCAAGGGTAGCGCACCAAGGGACTGCGTACACAGAGGGAAAGGAACAGACCACAGACAGATCCATGGGATACACCTACTCTGAGCAGGATAGCAGTGGAGGTGCAGCCTCAGGAACACACACTGAGATAGCGGTGCGGGAGATGGGGGGTGACTGAGGACAGTACAGAGCCACAGAACCAACCGAGGACAGGGAACCAAGGATGGGCCCGACATGGGACAGCCAGCAGGAGAGGGGGTGGAGTGAGACGACGGTTCGAGCAAACAGCTAAAGGGGGAAGGAGCAGGACCAGGGTGGTGGGGGGCCGGAACTGGCAGGCGGGGGGGGGGGGGAACGTGGTGTGTGGGTGAACGCAGGGACCCCATGACAGAGAGCAGAAATAGGTGCTGTCACGGCAGGTCTCAGGCAGAGCAGACCGGGGTTGGCCAGCAGGTAGGTGCGGTAGATGGTGGGTGTATGGAAGCAATAGGCGATGGGGAGCCATGGGGTGGGTGGCTGGAGGTGGGGGGGAGGTGCAACAGCACAGGCCATGGCAGCCAGCATGGACAGGATGGCGGCTGCTTGGGAGGTGATGGCAGACCATGCAGGACAGCCAGCAGCAGCAGCAGTAGGAGCACCCATGCCACAGGGTAGGAGGGGACGCGCACGGTGCGGTAGGGGTCGCCAGCAATAAATGGCATCTCATATGGTTCTGCCTGTGGCCACATGTCCAGTGTTTCATTTGACAGCCCCATGTTCCCTCTGTCCTACCTGTGGACACCCTGGGCACATACCCCTAGCCATTCCCTCTGTCTCTTTGTCTCTTTCCCTACCCACTCTGCTGGGTACCCCTTAGATCCCCTCATTTCCCATGCCACCTCCTCCTTCCCACCTTCCCCTTGTCACCCTTATCCCTCCCCTGGACCTCCCGTACCTGCCGCCCCTTCTCACCCCTGCCCCTCACCTCCTCTGACCCCTTCTCTTAGTTCACAATTTGGTCTTGCCCCATCTGCTTTCACCCGTTGTATCAATGCTCATACCCTCCCTCAGTCCCCCGCCTTGGATACTCTGTTTCCCTCCAACATTTAACTTCTACCTCCTGACATCCAGGCACATACCTGGATCACGACACATTCCTCATCCCATGACACTCCTGCTCCTCCCCGCCCTTACCGTTCCCCACACTGCCCTACCCGTCACCCATGGTTACACACTGGTCTCCTCCTTCACTATGGATACCTCCGCGGAGCTGAGCGTCTGTGGCGAAGACATCCTTGTCCCTCCATTCGTCCTCATCTCCGTCTGTCCCAATGTCACTACCGTTTTCTTATTCACACTGCTGAACAGAACTAGTTATCTGACCTTATCTCCTCCATTGCTGACCCTTCTCGCAAAGTACATCTTGTTCTCTGTTCTCTCACTGCTCCACATTCGTCCCCTGCACCCCCTACCTCCCCATCTATCCCTGTTCCTGCTTCCCTAGCATCTCACTTTGTTCCCAAGGTCCTTTCACGTTGCCTCCCCTTTCCTTCATGCACACCTCCCCTCTCCCACCCCTCCTACCCCCCTTGCTCCCCTCCCCTCTATCCCATACCCATCATTGGTCTACAGCTGAACCACTCTCTCTCCCTACGCTCTCTGACGTCTCTGCTACCACCCGCAAGACTACCTGCCCCGCTGATCCTATCCCTTCACACTGGTTGTCGGAACACTCCCTTGCCCATTCCCCCATCATTATTTCTATTTGCAGCTCAGGTTCATCCTCTGGTGGCTTTCCCACTCCCTGGGACCGCGCCCCTGTTCGCCCCATTCAAACAGATGGTTCTCAGGATCCCCCCTCCCCTTCTAGCTGGTGCCCCATCTCCAATCTTCCTTTCCTCTCTAGACATTTGGTTAACTGGTTTCCTCCCAGCTCTCATCCCACCTCGAGGCCTCCTATACCCTCCACCCACAGCAATCTGGTTTCCATCCTGGCCACAGCACAGGATCTGTCCTTCTTTATCTTTGCAGAGACCTGCATGCTGCACACGGTCATGGTTTGCTTTCTCCTGCTGTTTCCCTTGGGCTCTCTGCTGCTTTCGACCTGGTTGATCATTGCACGCATCTATGTCGCCTTCAGGATGCCGGCTTCTCTGGTCTGGTCCCTCAGTGGGTTGTTCTCTCCTTTCCTGTCGCTCCTTTTCGGTTCTAACTGGGTCTGTGTCTTCCACTTCCACTCCCCTCTCCTGCTGTGTCCCCCAGGGGTCGGTTATCACTCCTCTTCATTTCCACGTCTTTCTAGCTCCTCTGGCTCATCTAGTCCAGCAACACGGTGTTTCCGCTTACTACTACGCAGATGGCATCCTCCCTCCTTACCACACTGATTTGTCTGCTCTGGATATCACTCCCTTTAATACCGGTCTTTCCTCTGTTGCTTCCTGGCTTCCATCTCATATTCTCCATATTAGCCTCTCCATAAATCTGTTATGTGGTTCGCCCTTGGTAGTCCCCTCCCTCCCCATGTCCCTCTGCTCTCCTCGTCACCTATCCCCACTGTTACCTCTTTACGGTATATTAGGTGTATCGTCCAATACATCTCCTTCCTTTAACGACCACATCTCCTCAGTTGTCCAATGTTCTTTGTTCACCCCGATACAATTCTGCGCTGTCTGTCCTGCCCTCACGTCCTCTTCTATTACTACACTGCTTCTTTCCCTTGTTCTGTCCTATCTTGATTAGTGTGATGTGTGGTGTGTCGTGCTGGTGTCCCCCCATCTCAGATCCATCATCTGCAACGTGTTCACAGTACTGCTGTACGTCTTCTAACTCACGCTTCACGTTTTGATCACATCACCCCCCTCCTAATAGGCATGCACTGGCTCCCTAGTGTTTTCCGGATACAATTTAGATGTCCCATAGTTGTTCACAGGGCAAGTCATTTGGGTACCCCTCCCTACCTCGCTGACCAGGTTCATCTTCACACCCCTCGCCATTCTCTCCAATCCATTCACATTGCCCGCATGTTCTCCCCCCTTCCCCACTCAGGCCCACTTGGATGCCACCCGGTCTTCAGCTTTCTACGTCCTCGGTCCTAGACTCTGGGACACATTCCCCCCTGCACTCCGCCTGGGATCCCCCTCCCCCCCCAATGCTAACCTAGGGACTCATCTCATCTGCTCCGCGTTTGGGCTCCCTTTCCCATCCTCACCCTATCCCATACACCCTGTGATAAGTACAACTCTCCTACCCTTCTGGCCCCCCCTCGCCCCTTGTTCACCCTCCCCACATCAACGTTCATTGTTATGTCCACTCTGTATATTACCTCTCCCCTCTAGTGTATGTACCTTTGCCTTTTCTGTCTCTACTGATCCTTTTCTTCGCTGTCCAGTTCTTTAGGGTGTTTATGGCATCCCTTTCTCCTATCTTACACAGCTTCCTGTTTGTACCCTTTGTTTCTACACTGGCCAGATGCTACTGGTTATGGCCGGTATATGAGGTTTTAGATATACATGAACATAAACATAGACATGGCACACAGACCCATTGGCACGCCGTCCACCATCCACGACACACACCACAGGGGGGCGTGGGCTCTGTCCTGCCACCATCCTGTGCATGTCTGTACTGTGTGCCACCCATGCCAAGCGCCATGCCATGTGTGCACTGATGGCATGTCCGTGCCATCATTGATCTGGCCATGTCGGCGGAACATAGAAACCCATTGGTACATCCCTGTGTCTGTGGGGCTACATCTATCGGTGCCCATGCCCATCCCCCGCCCTTGCCATGGGGACAGTACCATGTATGGGACCATTACCATGTACACAGACACACAGGGACATGCTCACACCTGTCAATCACACTCCATGTCGCAAAATGAGACACATGACCATAGCGATTATGGAAACCAATATGTACATGTTTATTGGGAGGGTGACAGAGGTATGTACAGGCCCTGTGTGGGCTTTGGCCCTGCTGCCCCCATCCCCAGCAGTGGTGGAAGTCCTGGGGCACAGGATGGCACAGGGCAGGGGTGACACGTGTCTGGCTGCCACTCACACCCCCTGGGGTCCGCCCTGGCTGGGTGGCTGGTCAGCTGTGCTTGCCACGAGTACATCGCACAGCATGCACAGCTGATCAGCCATCATACTCATGCCCACAACCATCTGTCCCACAGTGTGGGTTTGCTCCCGCTGGGCATATGCCTGAGCACGCACCACCACAGCCAGGCGGAGGCCGCACATGCACCCACACAGACACACTGCGTCCCTTGTCTGTGTGGACGCATGGATGGCCCACCTGCCTGCGGCGATGTGTTCCGGCCCCATGCAGAGATGGGGGATATCCCCAGCACTGTGGGGCAGGTGGCAGGGGCCCCCAGTACCCTGTGGCAGCCTGTGTTGCTCAGGACTGGCCACACCCTCCCACCCGCCCCACTCCCCCACTCCCTCCCCCTCCCCAGCCTCCCACCCCCACCTCCCTCTCCCCAGGCTCCCACGTACCATCCTCCCCCTCCTCGTCCCCTCCCCCTCCTCCCCCTCTGTGCTTCCGGCCTCCCCCTCCTCCTCTGCCTTCATGCCGTCAGCCACCTCCAACTCCTCTTGGCCCTCTGCATCCAGTGCTGGCTGCCCAGGTCTGGCGTCCAGCCCTGCTGGGCCCTCGTCTGCATCTGCATCTGCTGTGGAGGAAAGGCATACATTACCACCACGGTCATGCATTTGGCATATCATGAAGACATGTCATGTAGCCCCACAGACTGATGGCCCACAGGAATGTGCCGTGGTGCATGGCACGGGCTGCATCACTCACAGTCACGTTGGGCCTGCTGCTCACACTGGACCCGCGCCAGGAGTCTAGGGAATCGCAACTGCATCTCATGACCCTTCTTATGCAGGTCCTCCACCTGTGGGTACAGCAAGGTATGGGACCATTAGGGTACAGGCATCCATGGCCATCGGCTGATGCAATACACACATAGCTGAGTGCAGCAGGTGGCTGCCTCTACTGTGTCTTGTCTGTCCACTGCTAGCTGTTGCCCCTGCTACCCACATGTGTGCGAGTGAGGCTGCGCATGTCTGGGTTGCCCCGTACATGCCCTGTGTGCCACCCTTTGCCGGGCTGACGGCCTATCTGTGCATGACCCTACACCACCATGCCATATGTGCCATTACCATGCCCCGGGTCACGTGCGTCATGCCAGTGGGGCTGCATGGTGGCATTATCCGTGCATGGGGTACCAGGGCAAGGCGGGGCATGTGCCACATCCCACACATATGCACTATGTCAGCATGTCAGCTACACCTATCAACCTGGCTGCAGCATGTGTCCAACATATGTGGAGACTGCATAGGCATGTGCCACAGTACGCAATGGTGGGGGGCGCTGATCATGTGAATCACTATTGTGCCTTGGGCACAGCAGCAGCCGCACCCGGGTGTGGCCAGGGGATGTCTCTATGATCCAGAGACCACATGGGGATAGGGCAGACCTGCACACATCAACAGGAACAACTACCATAGCACCAGAATGAATAACCAACCTCTTTAACCAAGCCTGAGACATCCTGGGGATAGAGCAGACCTGCACACATCAACAGGAGCAACTACCATAGCACCAGAATGAATAACCAACCTCTTTAACCAAGCCTGAGACATCCTGGGGATAGGGCAGACCTGCACACATCAACAGGAGAAACTACCATAGCACCAGAATGCATAACAGACCTCTTTAACCAAGCCTGAGGCATCCTGGGGATAGGGCAGTCCTGCACACATCAACAGGTGCAACTATCATAGCACCAGGATGCATAACAGACCTCTTTAACCAAGCCTGAGGCATCCTGGAGATAGGACAGTCCTGCACACATCAACAGGTGCAACTACCATAGCACCAGGATGAATAACAGAGCTCTTTAACCAAGCCTGAGGCATCCTGGGGATAGGACAGACCTGCACACATCAACAGGTGCAACTACCATAGCACCAGGATGAATAATAGACCTCTTTAACCAAGCCTGAGGCATCCTGGGGATAGGGCAGACCTGAACACATCAACAGGAGCAACTACCATAGCACCAGGATGAATAACAGAGCTCTGTAATGTGGCTTGAGGCCTTCTGGGGATAGGGCAGACCTGCACACATCAACAGGTACAACTACCATAGCACCAGGATGAATAACAGAGCTCTTTAACCAAGCCTGAGGCCTCCTGGAGATAGGGCAGACCTGCACACATCAACAGGTGCAACTACCATAGCACCAGGATGAATAACAGAGCTCTGTAATGAGGCCTGTGGTCTCCTGGGGATAGGGCGGACTTGTGCACATCAACAGGGTGAGTTACATCGATCCCAGGTTGACCTGACACATCCTTTTTCCATGTTGTGCTTGTCTGATATGTGTGTTGCTTGATAGCTATTGTGTTGCACTTCTTGGTGTGTGTGACCTATCCCTATGCACTTACCTCACGTAATAGTGTAGTCGGCTACACTATTATAGCACCTGGTGAGGTGCACCCAGGCCCTCCTCACCCTGGTGAGGTCTTGCCTGCGGGTGGAGCCTGGGAATAGGCGCCCCAGGTGGCAGCAAATATGTTCTGCCAGGAGCTGGAGGTCCCTGGAGGAGAAAGCTGGCTCTCTCGATCTGGCAGCCATCTTGTCTGTCCCTGCCCTCATGACGCAGTAAAAGTGGACATGCGCAGTGCAGCACGTACCTACGTGTGGAGGTAAGCGCTTACCATTCCAGTGGCATTGTGACTCATGTTTGTCTGTGGATGTATTTGTTTTTGTGGCAGGTTAAATATTTGTGACGCATATCTGAATTTCTGGCCATGACTCATATGGTTTACATAACTTTATGATCTTCGGGGATTTGAACTCACACGACATTGTTGACTGACATATCCCCTAACCACTGTGCTACACATACCACGTTATATTGTGCTGCCGAACCGGTATCTTGTAGGCATTGCCGTTTTACGTTATGGCGTGTCAGGCTTTCAGCTGTCTGAGCCTAAGGAGCGTTTTACGGCAAAGTTGATTACAGCGCCGTAGAGCATGCCTTAGGCTACGGTACACTATGGTGCGCCTTGGGCCCAATGGCACATTGTATGGTGCCCTAAACCACGCTTCACACCACAGCACGTTCTAAGGCACCTTATATGGTATCTTGAGATACGGCGCCTTACAAGGCGCTTTACAGGGCGCCATATTATAAAGTGCCATATAGGATGCTCATCAGGTGCCTTGCAAGGTGCCTTGTGAGGCGCCATCTAAGGCACCTTATAGGGCTCCCTAAGCAAGGCACCGTACTAGCCACCCCTGGACAAGGCACCTTTGAGGGCACCCTGGGATATGGAGCCATTGGTTAAGGTGCCCTAACAATGTTACGGTGCCCTAGGTTAGTGTGCCCTATGGGCTGCAAGGTGCCTCAGGTTGACGTGCATTACCTATGAGGCATTGAAACAGATGTTACCCTAACACTGGATAGGGCACGGGGGAAAGGCACTGAACAGGTGATTGAGGGAGGGAGAGCTGGGAGCTCCTGGACATGCCATATCTGTGGGCAGACCATGTTGCTGCCAGTACCATTGGCAAACATGTTGTGGGCAACTGTACCACAGCACAGGGTGTTGGCAATGTAAAGTACTGGTGAGACAGTGGGTGGGAGATGTTGGGAATACATGTCCCCCAGTGGGGGCGGTGGTGGCAAGATAGGTACAATGATGGGTCAACAGATCAGGCACAGGTGAGGCAAGCACACAGAGGCACAATGCAGGAAAGGGTACCAGCGCAGGACATGGGGTGGCAGCCTGCACAGGCAGACAGGACTCTACACAGCTGACAGATGCAGATAGATGGACTTTGGGAATGTTGGCAACTGTGGTGAGGGTATTATGGGCTGGCAGCACGGATCTGCAAGTATACGACTATTGGAGGCATGCAAAATATCTGAGTTGGACAGGCATGACGGGAGAACAATGGGGAATTGAACCCATGACCTCTGTTTGGAACGTCACTGTACTAACCAGTGGGCTATACCTCTATGGCCAGTTGTACAGCAATGGCTGGATACAGAAGGACTGCAGGTCACTGCACAAACAGTCTGTTCTGTGTGCCAGGATAGTGTAACCCCACCAGCACCCATGATGCATTGCACATGCAGAACAGTGGTCTACAGCTGATCACCATATGGGGTCTACACCTCTCTGTTACTGCAGCTTGGTAAGACGGCCTGACAGTGCATGATACTGGCACAGAGTAGCTACAGACCCTGCCATTGTGCAGGTTCTGTGTTCACCCTGAGGGTAAGGATGGGCACCCAGCACTAGGTCTGCAGTACATGCGGTGCTAGAGATAGGTCCTGCTGTACATCCAAATCACTACCAGTATGTAACAGGTGTTCCTAGCAGTGCAACCGAAAGTACCTCTGTGCCCCGCAGTCACATGTGGCCCTCGGGGACCAGACACCACCCAGATCAGTGCATACCCAGTGTTAAGGTCTGGCTGCCATGGGCATCTGTTAGCAGGGCAGAGGGGTGTCTAGACTTGCATGAGAGGTATGTAGCACTGCCCCTACAGGTCAGAGTGGTATACACTATGTCCCCCCACGGGCCCACAATCACCCATATTGTAGGTGAGGGAGTGGAGGGACAGGTGCCCAAGCCCAGGGGAATGGCTGTGGGACCAGCAACCCTGGTCCTGATGGCAAAAGACAGCCCTCCAGGGCTGGTACGCAAGACCCATACCTGTGACTGGGGCAGTGGCAGACCAGTAATAATGTGGGGGTAGGCATGAGAATCCTCACTTGCCACATACCACAGTCTGCCATTCACCATCAGACGGCACAGTCAGACCACACCTGCAGCAGCATACAAGGTGTTCCAACCATGCACAGACTAACTGCGGACAGTCCACTTGCCAGTCCCTAGTGCATGCTCACAGAGGAAACATGTGCACCCAGACATAGGATGTACAGCACACACACCAAGCAGGCATGTCAGTGATTGGGGTCCAGAACTGGGATCACACAGATATCACTGGGGGACAGATAGTATAGAGCACTATGGGGGAACCTAGACATGCCATGGTCACTGCTCAGTCAGGGTGAAACTAACCTCCCAGCATGACATGCTGTGGCCACCCTGTCCATGCAGGTGGTGTTTGGCCACTACAGTGTCCTAGCCATTGCCCTAGTCCCTGTGCAGATGCATCCTGGCCAATCCACCCTGTCTGGGTCATACTCACAATACCTTGCTCCTCATTATGCACATTTGCAGGCTAATGCTGGTAACAGTTGGACACTGCAGCACTGCAATGATAGGGGTGGTTAGCAACCCTACCCGCCACACTGCCCTGATCACAGTGCCAACATTGCTAAACTGTGCAGGAGGTAGTAATAGTGCTGTGATGGTACCTGCAGCTCCATGCTGGGACCAACAGCCTGACTCTACATGACGCTTTGGATAGTGGAGCCTCTGTGAGTGGGTGTTTGTATCCTTGTTGGCCGCTGCTGTGGGGATTGCACGGTTTGATGTTGTATCTGCATAGTGGGGTAAAATATTGGGATGTGAACATAAGATATGCCATACTGGGTCAGACCAAGGTCCATCAAGCCCAGTATTCTGTTTCCAACAGTGGCCAATCTAGGTCATATGTACCTAGCAGTGCTCTGCAGGATCTGCAGCTGGGATCTGAACTTGTGACCCTCTGTTCTGGGACACACTGGCTGTGTGTACTGCACCACAGTGTTGCCACAGAGGCACAGCAGTCCCTTGGGCTACCTTTACTTCTCCTCAGCCAGACCTTTTCTGTTGCACTGCACACCACGTACTGGTACAGGGCATGGCCTAGGTCCACTGCAGACAGGTGCCACTGCCCCCTCTAGCACGAACACCCCACCCCTGCCATGCTGACATGACCATATGCTGTCTGTGCTGGTTGTGCGCAGTCCCGGCCATCCACTGTGCAGGTCGGCGGTCGCCTAGGGGGCGGGGTCTGGGGTGGGGTGACATACATGGACATCCTCACATCCCCCCCCATCACCGCCTACCAATATTTATGTCCCTTCCACATGGGGGAGGGATGGCTGGGGGGATGTCAGGTCTGTGCCCTGGCAACTATTGGCTAGGGTGGATAAGGTAGTTGTAGATTGTGTTTGGCCTTGGTCAGCTGCTGTCTTGCTGATTTCCAGTTTCTATGTTCCTATGGGCCACCTGGGCGACAGCCTAGTCCGCCCTGTGCCCCAGCTGCCCCCACTACATGTCCCGCCTGCAGCCCCCTATGCCCCGTTTGCAGCATCGCCATAGTGCCCTTTCATACATGAGCACTCTGCTGTTGCTGCAAAGGGAGTTCCACTATCACCTTTTTCGGACTACCTGCCTATGCTGTACATTGCTGACACTGAAATGTTTTCTCTCTCTTGCAAATGTGCATCTAATGACAGGTTTTCAGTCGCGGTAAGATTCAGCCCTTCAGTTCCCCACGTTAGTGTGGAAGGAGCCTCTCCCCACCCACTGACCCCTTCTCTCCGCCTTCTCTCCACCCTCTGCGGGGCATAATGAGGCCGGTGACGTTCCCACATGTTATGTAACGTTAACGCGTGTTATGTAATGTTGGCGTGCATTAACATTACATAACACACGCTAATGTAGCCTCTGCTACGTTAGCGCACTTTAGTAAACATACCCCTATATGTTGGAAGTGATTGGATTGTTTTGGCTAATTAGATTTTTTTTTTCTTGTAGGCAGGAGGTTCTCACCAGCCTAGCATCTTTTATATTGGCCTCAAAAGTATTTTGTGGTAACCAACAGAACTTAAAGAGCATGGTTTTAAGCATAGTTTGAGAGTAGATTCTATAACTTCCCGTGGAAATAGTCCACTGGCCTGTATCTCAAAAAAGGAACTGCTCACTCACAACTGGCATTACAGGAAACAAGTTTGATTCAGTCACGAGAAAATTGTCCTCTTACCCTCTCTCCTTTCTTCCCACTGGCAAGGGGAGAAGAACGCTTTCTACGTGTGTGCCTCCTCTCTTGGATTCAGTCTGATATCAACGTGTGGGATCTGTAATCTCACAGGACACTTTGGCCTCATATGTTCAGGCATCCGGTTGGAGCCAGCCGATTGAGGCCCACAGGTAAACTACTGATATCCTTCTATGGGTGGGAGGGAGTGGGGTAGAGGATTATGCAAAATTTGGTTTGGTGTGCCATGAGATTGGACAAACCCAAAAGTCTGCCACAAAATAAAAAAGGTCCCGGTAATTGGATTCTCCTCCCCCCTCTTTTGTGGACTTTACAGATGTTTTGGATGAATTTAAATCTCTAGAAACATAGAAAATGATGGCAGATAAAGACCATATGGCCTATCCATTCTGCCCATACATAAGAACTATTAAGCTCTACATTCCCTTCCTCTTGAAATCCTCCATAATTGCCCTATGCTTTCTTGAATTCAGATACATTTGTTCTCTCCTGCACCTCTCCCCCCCTCCCCAGGAATTTGTTCCACACATCCACCACCTTTCAATAAAGAAATATTTCCTCAGATTACACCCGAGTCTATTCTCTTTCCACCGTAATCTTAAAATCCCTAATTCCAGAGCTTCCTTTCAGCTGGAAGAGGACCATCTCCTGTGCATTTATTTCACAGAGATATTCAGTTGTCTCTTTGATATCACCCCTCTCATGCCTTTCCTCCAAAGTATATTGTACATATTGAGATCTTTAAGCTATCCCCATATGCCTTATGAGAAAGATCACTGACCATTTTAATGGGGGCCCTCTGGACCATCATCCTGTTTATATCCTTTTGAAGGTGCGGTCTCCAGAATTGTACATAGTACTCCAAATTAGGTCACACTAATGACTTGTGCAAAGGCACTATTTTCTTCTTTATCCTGCTGGCCATTCCTGTGCCTATGCACCCAGCATCCTTCTGGCTTTTTTCATCTTTTCTACCTATTTGGCCACTTTAAGATCATTCAATATGATCACCCCCAAATCCTACTCTTCTTTTGTGCATTGAAGTACTTCACTCCTGATACTGAACCACTCCCTTGGGACTTTGCAGCCAAAATGAAATGACCTTGCATTTTTCAGCATTAAATCTCAACTACCAAGTTTTCAAGTATTGTTCAAGCTTTGCTAGATCCTTCCCACATGCTATCCAGATTTTGATGTCATCCAAAATGCAGCATACCTTTCCCAACAAACCTACTGCAATATCACTTACAAAAATTTAAAAAGAACAGGACCTAGGGCTGATCCTTGAGGTACGCCACTGGTAATGCCCCTATCTTCAGAATGAACTCCATTGACTGTTACCCTCTGTCATCTCCCACTTAACCAGTTTCCTATCCAGTTAATCACTTTAGGGTCCATCCCAAGGGCACTTAGTTTATTTCTACGTCACTGATATGGAACAGTGTCAAAGGCCTTGCTGAAAACCAAATCTAGTGCTCTCCCCCAATCCAATTCTCTGGTCACCCAGTCAAAGAAGTCAATCAGATTCATCTGACAAAACCTACCTCTAGTAAAACCATGCTGTCTCAGATCCTGCAATCCCTTGGATTCCAGAAACCACATCATCCTCCACTGGCACAAAAGACACTGCCAGGTTCCCACCTGAGCATATCAAAATGACTGGGAGAGAAGGTGAAGCAGTTAGATGCACAGGTATTGTTCTTCTCAGTCCTCCCTATTGAGGGTCAGGGTCATGGCCAAGAAAGAGGCTTGCATACAAGAGATGACAGCATCCACGCAGCCAGACATTCATCGAGAGCGTCTGGCTTTCTGGGACATGGTATGATTTTCCAAGGCCTGCAGAGCAGAGATGGTGTCCATCTATTGAAGAAGAAGAGACGTGTCTTCTGCAGCAGACTGGCTGATCTACTGAGGAGGGATTTAAACTAGATCATCAGGGATATTGGAACAAAGTCCCAAGTAAGTAAAAGCCTTCAGGAAAATAAAACATTAAAAAAGTTTAGAAAAGGGATAAAAGGGCAACATCTGGCGAACTGCATATATTAATGCCCTTAGTAGGCAAAATAAAGTTTCAGATTTAGAATCTGTACTGCAACAGGGTAGATACCCTGGAAGATGTGGATAACATGAAAAGGGATCTAGTGAAGCTTGAAGGATGGTTTGAATTTGGTAGCTAAAATTTAATGCTAAAAAAATGCAAGGTCATGCATTTGAGCAGCAAAACCCAAGAGAGTGATGCAGCATAGGTGTGAAGTACTTCAGTGCACGAAAGAAGAGCGTAACCTGTGAGTGATCGTATCAGATGATCTTAAAGTATCCAAACAAATAGAAAATGTGATTGCAAAACCCAGAAGGGCGAGGAATGGCTAACAGGAAAAAGGAGGCGAGAGTGCCTTTGTACAAGTCTCTAGTGAGATCTCATTTGGAGTACTGTGTACAATTACAAAGACCGAACCTTCAAAGAGATATAAACAGGATGGAGTTGGCCTAGAGGACGGCTACTAAAATGGTCAGTGGTCTTCATCATTGCCTTTAAAATATCTCCTTTCAGTTTTGCCCATTGTTCTACTTCCCCCAGATGTTCCCATCTAGCCAATGACTCCTTGAAGTTTTGTCTCTGTGATGTCAATGCTGTATATTGCCTGTATGGAACTCAGACAAACACACTCTCTCTTTACAGCAATGGGATTTGCATTGATCTCCATTACCACAAATAGCATTTTTTATTGTTTGCCTCTCATTGAGCAGGCAAGGGTAATTCTGGGCAGATTTACATTCCTCCTAAAGCTACAGCCATTGTGTTTGTGGGCTTCATTTTACCTTCAGCACTGAATTGTTTACCTGAGTTTAAAGGCAAGATGTTAGCTTTTGCCCCAGTGTCTTCTAACCTGAAATGTATGGGTGTGTTCTCAGCTCTCAAATTTGTGTATCTTCCTCGTCCTTTTCACGCTCTTCTGCATTGTTCTATCTCTGTTTGCACAGTTCAAGAAAATAAAGGCTCAACTCTGGAATAGACATTCTTGTGCATTGCTGCAAAGAAACAAACTTTTGGAAAGTGATTTTTCATTTTACATTTGCAACATACTGCACCATGTGCAGGGCACATTCAGGGTGCATGTGGGCTTGCACATTCTCACTGGCCCTCCCATTCACTGAAGGACTAGGGCTTTCCTGAAATCTTAGGTTTGTTAGCCATCTGTGGCTTTTTATTCTTTCCAACTCAATGGAATAATGGAAGGAAAACATACAGAAGGAGTAAACCATATCTGTCTGAAAACCTAACTAAATAGGATCAAATATGGGGAGCGGAAGAAACAAGGAGAATGCATTAAGGTCATTTCTTAGCTGGAGCTCTAGGAAATAATTTGAAACATCTAATCTAGACATTTGAAATTACATGTATGTTGAATTGGTGCCATATGTACAGTAGCCACCACTGAAGACACCGGTATCCATAGGCATCTTCTCACTATACATAGAAGTTATTTATGGAAGCTCTGAATATCACGCTTTTTCATATAGTTTATATGACTCGCGTGGCCACCCTATTTATAACTGGCTTTTGTGTGACCTAGGAAAACGTATACGCTATGGACCTGATATTCTGCACTGGCCACCAGCACTGAACTTTATAGCCAGATAATCAATGCTGGAGCCATAACCAGGCTCCAGCACTGAATCTCCAGGTTGCTCGGATTGCCACAAAGCTAACTGGGCAGCAGCGATATCCAGCCCCTGCCCAGTTAGCTTCTGCAGTGAACGTTAGGCCAGTGTTTCCTGCTCCTGACTGTTGCCACGTGTTGCTAACCAGGCAGTAGCTCAATATCACCATTGCCCAGTTAGCGACGTGTGGCCCCCAAATGCCCCTGGCGTATCCTGAAGCCAACCAGTCAGCATCAGGCCACGTAGCAGGCCATGGTCTGCAAACCATGTCAATGCCTTTCAATGTCTCCCTCTATATGTATAGCAGCCAAATGTATACGTATATGGGGCAATATTTCACTGGGGTGGTCAGCATTTTCTTGAACAGCGGCCGCTGTGGTTGAATAAAATTTGGATAGTCCGCACCAATATCAGGATTCTGGATGGTTCTTAATATCAGGATTCAGTGCTGCCACCTCTGCCATTGGGACTGTGGCAATATTCAGCCTAAATAGCAAACTGTGGTTAGTTGTCCATATAGTGGGCTGACTATCGCTGCTGTCCAGATAACTATTGTCTCAGCTCCTGCTCTACCCATGGACCCCCCTCATGCTATCTGGATAGTGCCAAGGTGGTCGGAGGAAATATTTAGCAGCACTATCTGGATAGTAAGTGACTTTGAAATATCAGGGCCATCATTTTAGATGTATGGTGATGGTTGCCACAGAACACCCTGACCATGGGCCTTTGCTCAATGTATAATGATATTCCTATCATAGATTGTCCTGTAACTTCCAGCATTGAATAACAGGGTGTCTAGGTTAAGTGGATAGGAATGCGCTTATTTTATAAAGACACATGGCGTGTGATTCCATAACGTGTACGTCCAGCCTGTGGACACATCTAAATAAAAAATGACCCATTTGACCCTAATTCCGCATCCGTGGGTCTAGATGTGCACACGGGTCTGGAATCTGGGAGGTAGATATGTTCAGAACGGCACGGGCGTAGCGCTATTCAACTGGCGTGTGCACGCATCTGGTGCGATATAATGGAGGAATATGTCCCCCATCAGTATTATCGGACACGAGTAAACATTTTGGACATCCCCACACCCACTGTATTCTTATCCTGCCCATCTCCGTGATGTACCCACAGACGCCACGCCTCTTGGGAAAAATGTGTATCTCCTATGCTGCCCTTCACATTGACAGTAGTGTGCTGATGCAAACTAGACATAAATACCAATGAGAAATGACTGTTGCTGCAGCCTAGACCACATACCAGTCCTCTACAGGCCCTGAAAAGTGCTAAGTAATCGCAGTGCACCCTAATATGGTATAAGAGAATATAAATATGACATGTATGTCAGGACATACAGTACCTTGCATCAAATGGAACTTGGCAGTAGAAACCGGGCCCAGTGATTCCTTCCTTGGTCATCCTTACAAACACGCTTTAAACTGCTACGGAGAGACCCATAGCAAGTGCAACAAACCCCAAATTAACATTGCAGTTCCCCAAGGGATGTATAATATTGCTGAGCAACAAATGTATGCCCTTTTCATGCCTGGGGCCTATAAGTGCACTCATTCTGCTGCTCCACACCATCTTTCCCTTCTTATCTCTCCCTACATCCCTCCTCGGGAACTTTGCTCTTCTGTCAGAATGCTTCTGTGTCCCACTCTTCTACGGCCAACTCCAGACTTTGCTTCTTTCACCTTGTTGCTCCCTATACCTAGAACAAACTACCTGAGTCTGTACCATCAGGCTTCTTCTCTGGCCCTTCCCAAATCCAGGATGAGCACTCACCTCTTCATTGCCATTTTTGCATCTAAGCCGCCTAAGCTCCCTTGTGTTTCCTTACCATTCCCACCAAATGAATCCTGTCCACAGCTGTTGTGGTGTTTGTTGCAACTAGATTGTAAGCTCTGCTTAGCAGAGGCCATTCTTTACGTATCTCTGTGCAGTGCTGTGTGCACCTTGTAGCGCTTTACAAATTATCAGTCATAATAGTAGTGGTAGTAGTATGGCCTTCTGACTATGGCATCTGATTCCCATATATCTAGGTGCTGGCATTCCTCACATCAGCTACACCTGTCCCATCATGGTGTATGTCAGTCTGTATACATCCACTATCTGTGGGGCAACCCTGTCTGCCTTCCCACAGTCTGCGTAGAGGAACTGTTCCCCTGGCCAGGCCTGTGTGGACATGGAAGGGGGGATCCCTGTGCCATCGTACCCAGGTAGCCAGCCTCCAGATATATCACCACTATCACAGCTTGCATAGATCCTGGATTGGGGAAGGATGTAGGCCTCATGGCACAATCTGGGAGATGTTGGTACAACATCAGTCATGTCTCCCAGTGCCTGGCACAGTTGATGCCTTCTGTAACCATCTCTGTCAGCCAAGCACACATGCAGGGAGAGGTTTACCTACTTTCTGCAGGAGCCCCCTGTATAATGTGGAAAGCAATCCCTTTGTAGACAGGAGCCTCTTTAACCATGTGGGATTCTGGGTAAGCTGTTCCCTAACACCTGGCCTAGTTAGAAAAAACAAAGTTGAAAATAGAGTACTATGTGCCCCAGATGCTCCTCCAGCTCTTTCTGAGACCAACATTTCCCACCTTCTAGCAAGTCTGAAAAGCAGCTAAATCCCTTCCCCTTCAAATCCAGCAGTAAGGCAACAAAATCCGGCCCTGAAAAAGGCTGATGATTTCTCACTTTAGTCCACTTGGAAAATATTGTGGGGAACAGCTTCCACTTCAAACAGGCCCTTCCCCTGGCCTATCAAGGGACCCAAGAAAGGGTGCCCCACCCAGTCCACTCCCCTATGCTCCACCCTCTCCATCACCGATCAGAAGGAGAGCACGCTTTGCTCCAGGCCTAACCACACTGCACCCTCTAGGCATGTGTGATGCACCTGAAAGTCCGCAGCACTGTAGCCCGATAATAAAGGCCTAAAACTGGGAATTTAACCCCTCCCTGCTTCCTAACTCTGGATAATCGCTCCACCCCTATTCTGGCCCGTTTCCCTCCCCACATGAGCCTTGAGTCTCTTCTCTCACTTCCTCAGAAACTGGGCAAGTATAGCTAAGGGCAACTGCATAAATAGAAATGTAAATTTGGGAATAAGATTCATCTTCAGAGCAGCTACCCTACTCATCCAACTCAGATGCAAATCTGCCCATCGTTGGAGGTCTGTTTCCAACTGAGTAGCTAGGGAAGGGTAGTTAAAACAAAAGAGGTCTTTTGGATTGATCTCTTCTGATATGGACCCATGAATTTAATCTTCTGATCTGCTTGCTGGAAGGGAACATTCTGCATTGTCTCTTTAGACAGCCCTCTTAAATTGAGTGCCTCTGTTTTATCAAGATTAACTTTGAAGCTGGAGACCTTAGAGAACTGCTGGATTTCCATTAACAACTGTAGAAGCGATTCCCGTGGCTGAGACATAGACACCAGGGTGTCATCAGCATACAGTAGTATCATACGCTCAGATGTCCCATTCTAATCGTGTGTATCCCCTTTTTTGGTCAAACGTGAGCAGCAAAAGCCTCAGTGACAATAGCAAAGAGCAGCAGTACGAGAAGGCAATCCTGCCCTGTACCTCTCTGCAACGAAAATGACTCCAAACAACCCCAGTTCACCATCACCCAGGCTATGGGATTCCGGTAGAGAGCTTTAACCCCTATGGAGAAACCCTTCCCCCCAAGTTAAGTTTAGCCAGCATCTCAAATAGAAAGTCCCACTCTATGCAGTCGAAGGCCTTCTCCGCATCCAGCGCCACACACAACGCCGGAGTGGCCCTATCCTGAATTATATGTAGTAGGTTCACCACCCTCCAAACATTGTCTGAGGTGACCCAACCCTTAATAACCCCTTCCACCCATTTCGCCAAGACTTAGCAAATAGTTTTGCGTCAATATTGATTAGGGCAATCGGGTGATAACTACCACAATGATTCCATGGTTTACCCTTCTTGGGCAACACTATTATATTGACCTGCGCCATAGTCCCTGGGAGGGGTTCCCCTTTAAGAGCATTTGTGAAGATCCAAGCCAGCAATTGGGACAGCTCATCCCGCAAGGCCTGATAAAATTCTGCTGGATATCCATCTCCCCCAGCCACCTTCCCTTTAGGTAAGGCTCGGATGGCCTCCTGCACCTCCAGTTCACTGATTGGGCATCCCAGGTAATTAGCCTTCTCCTCCTCTAACCGAGGAAGAGAGATTGGTGTCAAATAAGCCACTATGTCCTCCCTGCTAACTGCACACTCTGAGGTATAAAGTTGCTCATAAAAGTAGTGGAACTCTTCACATATCCCTTTTGTAGAGCACACCTGCTTGCCCCCCTCCCCTCAATTTCCACCACTAATCGGTCTACCCGCTGTTTTTTGAGTTGCCATGTTAATAGCTTCCCTGCCCTGCTGCTTTGTTCCATATAATTGCGTTTAGTTAAGCTAAGTAAATGCACTTCCATTCCACCTCTAAGGTGTGAAGCTGAGCGCGGGTTGCAGTCAACTGCCACAGAACTGATTGTTTTCCACTCCTGCTATGCTCCTGCTGGAGATCCCCTATTTGAGATAACAACCTTAATTTCTCCTGCTCCCTGCTATTCCTGTTTTGAGAGACCAACTGGATCAGGAGACTCCTAAGAACCATTTTCCTCCATCCCACAGAGATCCATCAGAGACCTCCCCATTATCATTCACCATTTAATTTACCAATTATGATGTCACTCTTAAGGAGGGAAATGTTTGCCTACCATCTGGATCAGTCGGACTTTTCCCTAGGCCCTCTTTGGCCTCCACCAGGCCTCTACCATTCTGCGATCGAAAAGCACCTGGGGGTGAATTTTCAACCCGTCAAACCTTCCCATGTGATTCCGGGGTACCAACAAGTAATCCAGCCTTGAATAGGTGTCTGTTCAAGGCAAGTAACAGGAGTACTCCCTACAGGTCCCATTTCTCTCCCTCCAAAGGTCAACCAGGTCCCAGTGCTTTAAGCACTCCTGCAACTTTTTGCCCTCCCTTCTGTGCACTTTCCCCACATAGATGGAGCAATCCGCGGCCCCCAGGACACAATTCAGGTCCCCTGCAAATACCCAGTCCTCTTTGGCCACTTTTACATAGTCCCCTATCCAATTCTGAAAAAAGGAACCTTTCTGCCCTTTGGGAGCATAGAAATTAAGTATAGAGAACTCATACTGCTCCACCTTCCCCTTTATTCAAACTACCCTCCCTTGTGTATCTCCACCTGTGGCATACTGCACAAAAGGCATAAAAGGTACAGGTGCTCATACCCTTTCGTTTGCAGTTTCTTATACTCCACCCTCATCAAATGAGTTGCCTGAAGTACTACTATATTCACCTGAGAGTGAGCAGAAGTTCCAATGCCCACTTTCTCTTAATAGAGTGGTTAATCCTCCTAATATTGAGGGAACCAACTTATATCCTGCCATCGGTATTCAGTACCACAAATCACACTCATTCTTCCTCTGCACACACCACTGAGCAATATAACAACATAGAAAACAACAACCTTGAACCTTCCCCAAAACCACCTGGACCATACCTCTCCAACACCTATTTTCCATTATGGACTCCCAATAGCCACATCAACCATCCATGTAAAGTTCCCCTTCCCCCTTCCCTGCACAGCAAGTTTCATACATGTACCCCAGAGACTATCTGGGAAAACCTCAGTTTTCTGCACCTTTCCCAGACACTTACAATAATCCCATACCTAGACCCTCTACAGGTCATTTGCCTTGCCCTAAGGACAGTCTTGAGCCTAGTTCATTCAGGGCTAGCAATGTCCAGAACACAAGAACAGTTTGTCTGGGCATCACATATCAACACCACAGCATGGCAACAATGCCGCTCATGTCCATTGTCCTCGGCTGTCAGCTGCATCTGCGCTTACCTCCATTCTGTATTGCTCCTCTTCCTGAACGATTTCCACTTGTTTTACCATCTCCATCATCTTGTCGGCCCTCTCACCCAGTGTTGTGGTGTCTTCCGCATTTCACTGGCCCCTATCTTTGACCAGCTGGTCCTCTTGTGTTTATGCTCAGTGTTTATGCTCGGTGGGGTCCCCCCACAGCTGGGCTGCTTGGGAGCATCCAAATGTTCTTGTCCACTGCTTCAGGTGATGCAAAAAAAAAAACGGTATGCCATTGTGCATGAAGGTTAATCACACTGAGTACCAAATAGCAGATTTAATTCCTTTTTGGACCAGTGAGTCTTTGCACTTCAACAGATTCCTCCTGCGACAGACCGTCTCCACAGCCAAATATGGGAAGAACATAAGAAATGCCATACTGGTTCAAACCAAGGTCCATCAAGCCCAGTATCTTGTTTCCAACTGTGGTCAATTCATGTCACAAGTACCTAGCAGATACCTAAAGTCTAGAGCTTCCACAATGCTCATCCTGGGGTAAGCAGTTGATTTCCCGAGTCCTCTTTAATAATGGTTTATGGACCTTTCCTCCGGGAACTTGTCCAAACCTTTTTTAAACATTCCAAGTTTTATAGGTCACAAATCCCATTTTCCTTGCCTCCCAGATTATAAATTCCCAATCTTGGAAACGTTAAAGATTCACAATAAAAGCCTGTGGGAAGCCCGTAGTCTCAGGCATGGTCTTAGCTCTCTGTGAGCCTTTCCAATTCATAGTTCCCTGTGGCTAGAGGGTCCAGGAAAAGGCCCAAAGAAGCTCCTGAACAAAGCCATATGCATCGGTGCCTTCCTCTCCTTCCAGAACCCCGAAAATCCGAACAATGGAGCACCTATCTCGGTTTTCATGGTCTTTCAATTTGTCCCACATTCATGCCATTTGTGTTTGCAGGTGAAACAATGAGTCATTTTGCGAGTCCTCCATGTACCCTATGTGAAATTCGGCCTGCCACAGCCTCTCCCAAGTAGCCACAAACGTTTCCTCAATTTTGTTTAAAACTTTATCTACTATTTCTTTCTTGAACGCCCATATCTCTTGTAGCACAGTTAGCAGCATTGTGCGTCCCTCCGGCGGGAGATGGGCTCGCTCGTCTCCGAGGAGCAAGGTGATGACTGCTGAGGCACCTTTCCCGTCTTCATCCCTGCTGCTTTCGCTTTTGCGGTATAAAGGTCATGAATGGTTTTCGTGCCCTTCATTTTAATTGATTTAGGCATGTTATCTTGCCTCTTAGCACTTGCGCTCGGTCCTTGATGGGGGTTCTCCATCTTGCTGGTTGGGGTTAGCAGGGAGCTGCTTCAGCCACGCCCTCTCATGTCGCCATTCAAACCGGAAGTCAGTATGATTTTTCTTGATATTTTGTTAACATTTTTTTCACAATGATTGCATTTCAGTTCTGATAAATAAAATATTTAAATAATTAAAGAAAGTAAAAAATTACATTTGATGACATCATTTTTCCCATGGTTTTTCTTGCTTTAAAAATGCTGACAGCAGGGCTGTTTCTTTATTATGAATGAGGAAACATTGAGTTCACTCTGAGATACTACATAGTAAGACTTCTCAGTTGTATGTATTGCTCGTTGATTATTGCTGTTATGGATCTTGATCACAATGCATTTTTTATCTCTTTTATGTTCATTTATGGAAACGTTTTTCCCTGACATTTGATCGTTTTTATATGACACATTAATACATTTTATGTTCTATGATTCCATTGTACAGGGCTGAATCGGAGGGAGCCATAGACCTTGAGAGTGATATTTGATTATACTTTGATGCTTGGAGCCTCTTTCTTGAGTCCTATTTAATAATGTGGAGATAAGTTTGTGGATATTTATATTGCTTAAAATGTCTTGGCACCCCCTTAAACACATTTTTTGAGAACCTTTCTATTTATATTGATGCATTTTAAATTATTTGATTTTACATATATGCATATTTTATTTATTTAACCAGTTTTGTATACCACCTTATCCTTCAATCAAAGTGGTTAGCAACACAAGTTGTAGGTCTACATTCAACGTATGTTTTGTTGTAATAGTAGACATGTAACTTTACCCTTGTGGCTGAGAATACTGCTGAAATGTAGCAATCTGATTTTTCTGCTTAGTGAGTTTGTTTTAATTACTTTATATCTTTTTTCACTATCTATGTTTTTATACCACAATTAATTTCTAACATTGATTTGGTATATAGCTTTCATACTGTGTCTGTATTCATTTTTAATTGTCAATACAACAATCTTTATTACACATATTTTTATATCACATATATTCAATGTCTGTTTGTTCTTTTGAGATATACAGTATTTTGATAGAAATATTGATTTATCAGTATTTTCTATTGTACATTGGTATTTGCTTTGATTTAACTTTTATTTTATGTATTTCATTGCTCTAATTATATTTGTTTATGTTTTTGAGTTAGATGCCCCTGAGGAAGTCATATTGATGAAACATGATCGTGTAGAGTGGATTATTGTAGTTTTTTTTTTTAAGAAATAAAAGGCTTGGCCTAAACAACTGTGTAGTGTCAGACTTTTGTTCACTTCACTTCTGGTATCCTGGTCTTTGAGCTGCGAGTGTGTGTGCTTTCTTCGGGAGTATACAGCTGCAATTACATCTACCTCTAAGGTGGTAGTCATTGCAACTATGCAATCAGCAGTCAAGACAGCTAGTGCACAGAATGTTATGAGAGCTAGATGTCATTGGCCACCACACCCACTTGCCGATCCAATCCTTCCTTACCTCTTCAAATGCAGACAGCATGTATTTTACCTTGTACTGTCTGCACTTGTTCCACAGTAGCGATTCCTGGGGAGGGGGTGGGGTTATCACATGCTGCACCCCAGGGTAACCGTTTACTGCCCTGTAGTAAAAGGGCCCCATAGTTTGCTATTAGTTTTATGCGTACTGCCACCTAGTGGTGAAGCACAGCAATATCTGTTGCAAAGTAGCACCCTGTGGTTAAACTGTAAAACATATTTTTGAAATCTGTTGACAGTGGGTTAGCAGTTCTAAAGTAAAGATCCTATTAAAGGGCCCTGCTATTAATGATGTGGAGATTGGTCTTGAAATAGAACTTCAAAGTTTAGGAGTAATTTTAGACTCAGCATTGACAATAGAGAAACAGATTTTAAAGGTAACAAAAACGGCACATGCTAACTTGCATTTAATAAGACATAATGGTCTTATTTATCAGAATTTGAAAATCATCAAACCATGGTGACAGCTCTGTTAGACTATTGTAAACATGACTTATTTAGGATTAGAGAAAAAAACTTAATGCGAGGTTACAAGTCATACAAAATGTTGCTGCAAAAAAGATACAAAAAACTAAAAAGATGGTATCAAGTTACACCAGTTTTAAAGGAGTTACATTGGCTCCCTATTGAGCAAAGAACAAACTGTAAACTGCTGACAATGACTCACACGATAATTTGGGGAGAGGCTCCTAATTACCTGAATAAATATGTGGGGTTGCATATTCCCAAATGTTCTTTGACATCCAAAATAAATATCCAGTTACAATTCTCTTCTAAGAAATCTTGCAGATTAGACATGACTAGTAAGAAAACTAACAAGAAGGGCTCCAGTAGAGCGGAGTAAGATTTCAAAATTTCTGCAACTTCAAAGAAATTATAAATTTTCCAGATGATGTTGAAAACATGGGAAGAGTGACGTCACCCAACCTAATGGCAACCTAGGGATTCCTCTCCACGGCCCTGAGCAATCAAAAGTCCCCGAATTGACCGACCTCTGTAGCGCTGTCATTGGGAAACCACAGCGAGCAGCGTGGGAACCACCTGCGGGTTGATGGCTTCTAAAAATAAACTGCTGGAGAACAAAGACAAGCCGCAAGCTTCCGTTTGGCTTGCTCTCCCAAGAGTGTGGCATCGGGTGAATTGGAGGATGAAGTCAGTGCCGGTGGAGAGTGACAAGGACCTGCAGCAGCTGATACTGCGAGTTTACAGATGGAATTTAGGCACAGTTTTGAGGAAATAGTCTCAGAGTTCTGCTCCTTAAGGGAAGATATTTTAAATAAAATTGCTGATCTTCATACTGGTCTCAAGGAGCTGGGTGGCCACATGGAAGATGCTGAGGCTAAACTGGAGGAACACACTGAGATTTTAACGGAGCTCCAGTGCTATGGACTGGCAGAAGTGACAAACTGTGGACCTGACTTATAAGCCAGATGACATTGAAAACTGGGTTCGGCAAAATAATGTGCGCCTTCGGGGAGTTCCTGAGCAGAAGGCTGGTGCTGAGGATTTAGAGGCTATTGTTAGAACTCTAGCAAAGGAGTTGCTGAGTCCAGAAGAATATCAGGCCTGTGTATCCTTAATGGAAGTACACAGGGCCCTGAGTAAACCTCCAGGGAATAAACCCCCCAGATATTATAGTGCGCTTTCTGCGCTATCCTTTGCTGACTTGTTTTTGCGTAGAGAACATGAGAAAAAAGCCATGCAACTTGGTGAAGCATCAATGACAGTTTATCAGGATCTATCCACCTTCACACTGGTGTGACACAGGAAAATGAAACCAGTTGTGGAGATGTTAGCGAAGGAGGGGGTCCACTATTCTTGGGCCTTTCCCTTCCACATAAATTTTGAGGTGATAGGGAAGAAAGTCTCAGCCAAGGATTTGTCCGAGGCTTGGCAGGCATTGCGTGCAGCTGGACTGGTGAAGAATGACGCAGTCCCCCAGCCCCCGGTGCACCAGGCATCAGTGTCCAAATGGCAGAGAGTGGGTGACCCTGTGCATTGAAAGTGGCTGTTTGGATGGTGTGGTTTGCTTGGCCTTGGTCAATGGACTTTATTTATTTCTAGCTTTTCTATACCGCGCTATTTGACATCAGCGCGGTTTACAGTTAACAATTTTACACAAGGCGGGGAAGTGCCTTATGCTTACATCAAACAGGACATAGTAACTGGGATTCATAACATTGAACTATTTACATCTGAACATCTTTGCTGAAGAGTGGCTGATTGAATGTCTGTGAAGCTGGTCACATGGTCCAGGATCCCCAAATTGGACTTTGAGACATTGAGGGGGGGGGGGTTGTCTTCACTAACCTGTGGTCATGGGTTGTTGTTAAATTTATATCTTGGTTTACTTGTTGCCTGGGATTTGTGATTGTTGGTAATCCATTGTTGATGCATATGGGGGGAAATGTGTTGATGGATGGGCGGGGAGTGGTGTTCTGGGTTGCTGGGGAGGGAATTGGATGTGGGTTCCTCTGGTCTGCAGTGGTAGCGGGCAATAGCGAAGGGAGGGACAGGGGTGTTGGGTGGGTGGTTGGATAGGGACTAGGGAGACAGGGGAGTGGGATAGCATTGTGGAGTGGGGTGGAGAGATTTGTGGAAGAAGGGGTTTAATCGGGGGGGGGGGAGGCCTGGTTGTGTGGCACGGGGAGTGTGTGTATGGTGTGTCTGAGTCCCTGGAGAAGGGTGAGTGCGGTGGGGGAAGGGGAGGGAAGTTTCCACCCCTATTATTTTAGATGCAATGGGGATATGGGGAGAGGTAGGTTTCTTTAGCTGAAGTTTATTTATTTTAATGTAGAAATGGGTAATGGGGCAACATCTGGAAAGCGGTGTGTATAAATGCCCATAGCATGGGAAATAAGATCCCAGATGTTGAGGCTTTAATGGAAGAGGCTGACTTGGATTTAGTGTCGGTTACAGAGACATGGTTCACGGAAAACCATGACTGGGATGTAATTATACCGGACTATACTTTATTCAGGAAGGACAGTGTAGGAAGAAGGGAGGTGGAGTGGCACTATATGTCAAAAATAATATTAAAGCTATAGAATTGCAAGGCTTAAAAGGAAGAGAGGAGCACTGCGGGTTAAACTAGAAAGGGGGAAAGGGAAATCCATTTGCATTGAAGTGATATACAGATCCCCCTCACAGGGAGTAGACGTGGACAAAGATTTTATAGAAGACATACGCAGCATTGCCATGAAAGGAGAAGTGCTACTGATAGGTGATTTCAATATGCCAGATGTGGATTGGCACATCCCTACTTCGGTGTCATCTAGAAGTAAGGAGATCCTGGATTCTCTAAAGGGAGAACTATTCAGGCAACTGGTAACAGAACCCACACATGATGGGGCCATAGTGTTTATCAATGGGGAAAGTGCTTCTGATGTCATAGTGAGAGATCATCTCGCATCCAGTGATCACTAGATGGTATGGTTCAGTATTAGTACTAAGGCTGATAAAACCCATTCAAAAGCAAGGGTCTTAGACTTTACGAAAACTAATTTTGCAAAGATGGGACAATATCTCAGAGAGTCGTTGGCAGGTTGGGAACAGCTGGGGGATGTAGAAAAACAGTGAGCAAAACTGAAAAGGGATATTTTAAGGGCAACAAACCTTTTTGTTAGAAAGGTAAATAAATGTAAAAGGAAAAGGAGGCCACTATGGTTCTCAAAAGAAGTAGCTGAAAAGGTGAAGAAAACAGGGAGACCTTCATGAAATATAAGAAATCAGAGAGAGAGGAAGACAGGCATCTATATTTTGTAAAACATAAGAGAAACTAGCAAAATAGTCAGGAAAGAAAAGGTACAAAAAGAGGAGGAAATAGCAAATGCAATAAAATGCGGGGATAAGACCAGGGTGCGGCCCAAGGAGGGTGCGTGGCCATGTGCGGAGATTCATTGCGGGACCTCATTTGTATAATGAGGCTCATTTGCATAAATATTTGCATAATGTTAACATGCGCTTTTAGTAAACATGCCTCTTAATGAGTGTCTGGAAAAAGAAAGACTAACAGATTTCTACATTACTATACTCCAGTGCCAACTGCCAGGCACATTAGGAAGTACTATAAACACTGCTCATTTAGAACCCATAGCAAACCCACTGTATCATAACAGCACTACCAGGACTCACAAAGCACCAAATCCTACCTATCAAAAGGCAACACTGCAAATATTAAACCAATACATCTCAGAGAATACCAATACATCTCCTACTGGGGAAAGAGAACAAGTAAGACTGTAAAATAGAAACTACATGAACAGAATACCTCAGCTCGGTTACATATGCAGAACATAGACCGTCACCACACAAAGAACAAGGGATCACAATTTAGAAATAGGAAGATAATAATTAAATTGGGAACCCCAAAAGTCAAACATGAAATGTACAACAACACTGGAGAAATAAAACTATAAATTAATTTCCTCTTGCACTAAACAAAAATGCAAAGACGTTAGCAATACACATTTCCCAGAGCTGACATATTCCAGTTAATAAATTCAAAATAAATAAGCATTTTCTACCTTTTGTTGTTTGGGCATTTTATTTTTCAGTTGCAATTGTTCCAGTCACTTTCTTCTGGTTTCTTCATGTCTTCTGTTAGTTATCCATTTGTCCTTTCTTTTCTCTTCTAGATTTTTTCCATTCTCTCTCTACATCTGCTTTAACATACAGATCTTTCCTCTTTTTCGCTTTCCTCCATTTCTTTCTTTATTCATCATCCACTCAAATTTCACCCTTCCATCCTCCATCCCCACTTACTCTCCAAATTCCTGGCCAATCGTAGATTTTTCTTCCCTCCCATACAAAATATCTTTTCCCCTCTCCAACCTCATTCCCCCAGCCCCATCCCCTTCTAGTCCTCACCAAACATCAGCTCCCTTCTAGTTCCAGCCCCACCCAGCATCCGCTCCCTTCTCCCATCCCCCACATCAACCCATTTCCAGTCCTAACCCCCTCATCAGCCATTTCCAGTCCTATTCCAGTCCCCCATCAGCCCACTTCCAGTCCCCCATCAGCCCATTTACAATCCTAGCCTCCCTGTCAGCCCATTTCCAGTCCTAGCCCCCCTAATCAGCTCATTTCCAGTCCTAGCTCCTCCCAGCTATTTCCAGTCCTATTTCAGTCCCCCATCAGCTCATTTCCAGTCCAAGTTCCCCACATCAGCCCATTTCTAATGCTAGCCCCCCATCTGCTAATTTTCAGTCCTAGCCCCCCTAATCAGCTCATTTCCATTCCAAGCTCCTTCTATCAGCCCATTTCCAGTCCTAGGCCCCCGTGAGCCCATTTCCAGTCCTAGTCCCCCCATTAGCCCATTTCCAGTCCTACTGAAAGAGTGGTGGATGCTTGGAATGTCCCCCCCCCCCCCGATGGAGGTGGTGGGGGCAAACACAGTGACAGAATTCAAAGTGGCCTGGGACAGACACAGTGGATCACTTTACAGCAAGTTCCTCCCATCAGTCCATTTTCCGTCCTAGCCCCCATCAACCATTTCCAATCCTATTCCAGCCCCCATCAGCCCATTTCCAGTCCAAGCTCCGCCATCAGCCCATCTCCAATCCTAGCCCCCCACCAGCCCATTTCCAGCCCTATTCCAGTCCCCCATCAATCCATTTACAGTCCAAGCTCTCCCCATCAGTTCTTTTCCAATGCTAGCCCCCAGTTCCAATGCTTTCCCCCCATCAGCCCATTTCCATTCCTAGCCTCCCTAATCAGCGTATTTCCAGTCCTAGCCCCCCATCATCCATTTCCAGTCCTATTCCAGCCCCCCATCAGCCCATTTCCAATCCAAGCTTCCCCATAAGCCCATTTCCAATCCTAGCCCCCATCAGCCCATTTCCAGTCCTATTCCAATCCCCTACCAATCCATTTGCAATCCAAGCTCTTCCCATCAGTCCTTTTTCCAATGCTAGCCCTTCATCAGCCCATTTCCAGTCCAAGCCCCCCCCCCCCATAAGCCCATTTCCAGTCCTATCCTAGACCCCCCAAAGAGCCCCACACCTGTCTAAGCAGCTTCAGAGGGAGCCGGGGAAGCCCATGTGAGGCCCCAGCTCACCTCTGCATAGCCGCCAGCGTGAAGAGTGGTGTTTTCCCTCACGCTGGCAGCTGTGTTCTAGTGAAGCATGTTGAATGCCGGGAAAGGTTAAAGGGCATTTCCCAGCACTCACGTGCTTCACAAGAACATATTTGCCAGGGTGAGGGAAATGGCCGTCTTCATGCTGGTGGCTGTGCAGAGGTGAGCTGGGGCCTTGTGCAGACATCCCAGGCTCACCTCTGAAGCCATCCATTGTGTGAGAATGAAATTCACGCTGGACCCCCTGAAGTACGGGGCCCTGTGTGAACAAGATTCTCGCACAATGGATGGACCAGCCCTGTTTCCATAGATGTGACTTATAAACAAACTGAGCACCCTAGGGATGGACTCTAAAGCTACCGATTGGGCTAGATATTGGTTGAGTGGGAGGCAACAAAGGGTACAGGTAAATGGAGCTCATTCTGAAGGAGGTTATCAGTGGTGTGCCGCAGGGATCTGTCCTTGGTCCAATTCTGTTTAACATCTTTGTTAGTGATATTGCGGAAGAACTATCGGGTAAGGTTTGCTTGTTTGCAGATGATACCAAAATCTACAATAGAGTAGACACACAGGAAGGAGTTGATAACATGAGGAGGGATCTAGCTAAGCTTGAAGAATGGTCTAGAATTTTGCAACTGAAATTTAATGCTAAGAAATGCAGGGTCATGCATTTAAACTGCAAAAATCCAAAGGAGCTGTGCAGTGTAGGGGGTGAGGTACGTCTGTCCACAAAAGAAGAGCGAGACCTTGGCATAATTGTGTCTGATGATCTTAAAGTAGCTAAACAGGTAGAAAAGGTGACTGTGAACGCCAGAAGGATGCTTGGGTGTGTAGGGAAAGGAATAGCCAGCATAAAAAAAGGAGGTGATAATGCTTTTTTATAAGTCTCTGGTGCGACTTCATTTGGAGTATTGTGTGCAATTCTGGAGACTGCACCTTCAAAATGATGTAATCCGGTTGGAGTCAGTGCAGAGGATGGCTACTAAAATGGTTAGAGGTCTTCATTCTAAAGCATATGAGGACAGACTTAAAGATTTTAATATGTGTACTTTAGAGGAAAGGTGGGATAGGGGCGATATGATAGAAATCTTTAAAAACCTCCGTGGCATAAATGCACAGGAGGGTCTCTTTCAATTGAAGGCAAGCTCTGCTACGAGGGAACATAGGTTGAGAGTGAAAGGGGATAGACTCAGGAGTAATATGCAGAAATATTTCTTTATGGAAAAAGTGGTAGATCCATGGAATAGTCTCCCAGTGGAGGTGGTGGACATGAGGACAGTATCTGAATTCAAAAAAGCATGGGACCAACACAGAGGATCTCTAAAGGTAAAAAGGGGACTATTGTAGTTGATATGGAAGGGCAGACTAGATAGGCCATGTGGTCTTTTTCTGCCATCATGTTTCTAAGGGTCTAAACTTACCTTGGAAGCGTTCACTTCTTTTTTAGGTACTTAAGATCATGGGTGGCGATGTGGTTTTACTACAGGAGATGCACCTTCACATGGCTAATGTGGCATGGCTCAAGCGCAGGCCTTATTTAGAGGTCTGGGCTGCAGCGGATGTGCAGGGGTGAAAAAATGCAGGGTTGCCATTTTGTTGCATCAATCTCTGCGTCTTGCTATTGAAGGAGTGCAGCGAGATAAGGGGGCAGATGTTTTTTTGTAGCATTTGCTTGCAGCCTCGCTTGGATTCCACTGGTGGGGGTGCCCATGGAGCAAAGAGGGTGTTTGCTGGACTGGTGCATGATCTGGGCTCCATGATGTTTGGCGTGAAAATGCACTGTGACCAGCGTGGCTATACTTACTTTCTCCGGTCCATCAAAGTCACATATGGATTGACTATTTGTTGTTTGACTTGCGGCTGCTTGAGGGTGAAGTGGAGGCTGCTATAGGTACTATAAATGAGCCAATCATGCCCCTTGTTGGGTGGATACTGCAGAGCCCAGACCAGTCTTTAGAAGAAAGAACTGCACCCTGCATGGTGGTTTCTTATGGCAGGCTGTGGCGGTTCAAGCACATGATTCATTTATTTAGGAATATTTTGAGTTGAACGCCATGGGGGAAGTGTCTTTACTGATCATATGGGTGCCTTTAAGGCAATGACAAGGGGGTGCTTGATGGCTGAGGCTGCTGGGTTTCCATGACAGTGTGAGCGTGAGCAGCGGCATCTGTCCACAGAGGCTAAGCGCTTGCAGGATCAACATGCTCTGACACACTCTTGGCAAGCTGGAAGCAATGTATGGCGGTGTGAGCCCACTTGGATGAGCATGTCCAGCGGGATCTTGACCTTAAGTGCCATCGGTTTCGACAGACATTCTATGAGCAGGGGAACAAAGCTGGTAAATATTTGGCGGTCCGCCTATGTAAGCAACAGACTGACCGTATGGTGCATGAGCTGAGAGGTTGGATGGGGCGCCTCTGTGTGAAGTCAGGGGAGATTAAGAATGGGGTGCCTCTGTGTGAAGTCGGGAGAGATTAGGAATATTTTTGTAGACGTCATAGCAGAGGCTGTGGCTCTGGAGTGGATTGCGGACTATCTCTGGGATGTGGAATTGCCCGTCTTGATGGAGGCTGAGCATGAGAGGCTAGAGACATAGATTATGGCCCAAGAAGTGGTTTTCCACCAGAATATTATAAAAGATTTGAGAACTGGCTGGCTCCTGTCCTGGCCAAAATTTTCAATGTGGCATTGCAGGGGGAGGCTTTGCTGCCCTCGCACTGGAGGCAGTGATATGTGTGCTGCTCAAATCAGGGAAGCCCGGTAATGAGGCGGCATCATATTGTCCTATCTCTTTTCTGAATATTGACGTCAAAATCTTGGCCAAGGTGCTGGCCATGAGACTGAATCTGCTCCTCCCCCGGCTGGTGCTTGGGGACCAAGTGGGGTTTGTGGTGGGATGACAAGCTGCAGATAACATACGGCGGGTGCTTCAGGTTATACAGGTAGCCCGGACTGAGAGGTGGGCCGTGACCCTCCTTGGAGTGGATACAGAGAAAGCTTTTGATAGGGTGAATTGGGACTTGTTGTGGGGGGTCCTAGATAAGATGGGATTCATGCCTCACTTCCAGGGCTGGGTGCTTGGTCAGTATCAGGGGCCCAGAGCTTGTGTTAGAGACAATAGGGGTCATTCTGAGTACTTTCCACTCGATCATGGGACTCATCAGGGGTGCCCATTGTCCGCTCTGTTATTTGCACTAATAATGGAACCTTTGCCTCAGGGGTTTCGGGTTTCCCGGGATGTGGAGGGTGTTAAAGTCAGCAACAGCGACTATAAAATTGCGTTGTTTGCAGTTGATATCTTGTTGTCTTTGACAGAACCACTGGAATCTCTCCCACATGCCATGCGTCTTTTTGGGGCCTACTCTCAGGTCTTGAGCTTTAAAATTAATTATTGTATGTCTGAAATTTTGATCCCAGGGTGGGACCTGGGGAGGTTGCCTGGATATGGGTGGAGTGCCCTTTTCGCTGGATGATGGGCTCATTGTGATACTTGGGGGATGCAAATGACCGCCGAACCTGGTATGTTGTATAAAGCCAACTATCCTCCGCTGCTCCAGCAGGTGAAAAGAGACTTGGAAATCTGAGCTGGATTATTGCTTTCTTGGTTCGGTCATATAGCCATTACAAAAATGGTGATCCTTCCACAGTTTTTGTACCTCTTTCAGGTGCTTCCCATGGCCTTACCTCTGGGAGCGCTGGAGACCTGGCAGCGATTGTTGCTGAAATTTATTTCACAGTCACGTAGAACGCGGATTGCACAACACATCAGGTAAGGGAAGTGGAATTGCAGTGGGCTAAACTAAAGGAGGCAATAAAAGGGGCAACAGATATATATGTAAGAAAGGTAAATACAAATCAGAGGAAAGGAAACCTATTTGATTCTCCAAAGAAGTGGCTGCACAAATAAAGGCAGAAAATACTGCTTTCACAAAATTCAGAAGTTCGCAAATAGAGGAACACAGAAAAGAATACAGGATAAAGCTAAAAGAGACAAAAAGAGAAATAAGGATAGCAAAATCAAAGGCAGATGAAAAGATGGCTAAAGATCTAAAGTGTGATAACAAAACTTTTCTCAGGTATATTCAGGAGAAGAGGAAGGTCAAAGGTGGAATTACAAGACTCAAAAGTGCCGAAAACGGATTTGCGGAAAGTGACATTGAAAAAGCAAAAATGCTAAACAAATACTTATGTTCTGTTTTTACTAAAGAAAATCCTGGAGAAGGACCACCCATGCTTGACAAATATACAAATGGGAATGTAGTAGACACTAAACTATGTGTTTGAACAGCTTGCAAAACTGAAAGTGGACAAGGCCATGGGACCAGATGGGATGGGCCTTTTTAATAGATCCTTGGAGACGGGAGAAGTTCTGCAGGACTGAAGAAGGGCTGATGTGGAACTCTCCACAAAAGTAGTAATAGGGAAGAAGTGACAAATTACAGGCCAGTAAGCTTTACCTCGGTGGTGGGAAAAGTAATGGAGGCGCTCCTGAAAGAGAGAATAGTGGACTTTCTCAAAATAAATAGGTTGCATGATCCAAGACAATATGGTTTTACCAAAGGATGATCATGCCAAACAAATCTGATTGAGTTAGGTGACCAGAGAACTAGATCAAGGGCATGTGATGGATGTGATCTACTTAGATTTCAGCAAAGCCTTTGATACTGTTCCTCATAGGAGGCTTATCAGTAAACTGAACAGCCTGGGGATGGGTCCCAAGGTGGTGAAATGGATCAGAAATTGGTTGACTGTCAGACAACTAGATGACACCACTGATGGTATAGGTTCCATACCGCCAAGGACTCCTCCTTCAATGGGAGATGACGTTAAATGTAAAGGGTCCCGTAAATTAGCACGTGGGGCAGAGTTAAAACCCCCTAAAGAACCAATGGAGCTATCAAAGGAGACCGAGGGCTTAGATACGGGAGTAGATGTTTTCCCATCACCAGGCACAACTACTATATGCCTGTCCATAGGCCCAGAGATCTTAACAGCCTTATCGGGATTAGGATTACTCACATTTAGCTTCTTCTTACGTTTACCCATAGCAGTCCTGGGTCTCCCAGCTCCCAGCGCGCCACGTGCGCCTAAGGGGCGCACAAGGGGCCTATCAAACCCCTTTAAACGCACCCCTTAAAACACGACCGCGACCGCGCAACCGCGGTGCAACCGCGGATTTCTAGCCCCGGAGATGACGTCGGGGCCAATCACTGCGTCGCACTACTGCTCCGGAAGGTCAGACTCCCCAACCGCACAGGATAGGCGCAGGACACAGGGGCATCAGCTGGACTCCTCTCACACACACCCGAGGTGCAAAACACTGCCGCTTCTTTTTCTAGCCCCGGAGATGACGTCGGGGCCAATCACTGCGTCGCACTACTGCTCCGGAAGGTCAGACTCCCCAACCGCACAGGATAGGCGCAGGACACAGGGGCATCAGCTGGACTCCTCTCACACACACCCGAGGTGCAAAACACTGCCGCTTCTTTTTCTAGCCCCGGAGATGACATCGGGGCCAATCACTGCGTCGCACTACTGCTCCGGAAGGTCAGACTCCCCAACCGCACAGGATAGGCGCAGGACACAGGGGCATCAGCTGGACTCCTCTCACACACACCCGAGGTGCAAAACACTGCCGCTTCTTTTTCTAGCCCCGGAGATGACGTCGGGGCCAATCACTGCGTCGCACTACTGCTCCGGAAGGTCAGACTCCCCAAGTACTTCAGCTTCCGGTGGTTCCTGGAGACGTTCAAAGTGATGGTGTTTCTGCTTTACCTGAGGCTGCTCAGAATGTGTCTTTATCTGACATCTGGTGTATTCTGTCAAGGATTGAGCGCTCTTTACTATCTGTTACTACTCAGATTAATGGCTTTTCACAAGATTCTGTCTCTAAGATGGCTCAGCATGATTTACAGATTTCTGCTTTAGATAACAAATGTCAGAAAATTGATATACAATATTCTATGCTACAGTCTGCTAATTTGTCATTCATGAGGGATAGTTTAACGTTACATACTCAACAAGAATTATTGGAGAATAATTTGAGGGCGGTAAATATTCGTTGTTTGAATTTTCCTTGTACTAGACTAATCTCACCTAAAATTTCTGACCGAAGTGTTGGGCTACCAGTTAAACACTTTACCAGTAATTACAAAAATATATTACTTGCCTGGCCCGAGGCCAACAACCTCAGGTGACCGGCAATCTGTAGCCTTAGCTGAACCTTTAGATTCCTTGGATATTACTAATTTTATAGAGTCTTCGCGTGACTTAATTGGAACTAGATCTACTCTTTTGGTATCTTTCTCCTCTGAGACAGACAAGAGTACTGTCATGCGACTTTATTTCCGTAATAAGAACGCTGAATTCTGTGGTGGAAAAGTTAATATATTCCCAGATGTGGCCAGACAAACTCAAGCTAGGCGTAGAGCCTTTTTGGCTTTGAAGCCAAGGGTTCTCGCCTCTGGCGCAACTTTCTTCTTGAAATTTCCCTGTAAATGTCTGGTCACATCTGGGGGTACTAAGTATGTGTTTATGGATGTTGGTTCATTAGAAATATTTCTTAAGGGGCTAGATCCTCAGGTTGTAGCGGATGCATGAATATAAGGTGTGTTTTGCCTTTATATCTTTTCTTGACTGGTTCTATTAGCATTGTATGTAATAATTAGAGTTTAGATTGATTATGGCTGTCAGCTGGATGTTCCCCACCGCTCCCCGTGATGTGGACTAAGTTTGTTTCTTTCTATTCTTGTAATAATTATTATGCCTATGTTTGATTTTTTGTATAATCTCAATAAAAATTAAAGTATAAAAAAAAAGAAATTGGTTGACTGACTGATAACAGAAGGTGATGGTAAACAAAACTCACTAGGATGAAAGGAAGGTGATTAGTGGCCGTGCCCCAGGGATTGGTCCTGGGACCGGTACTGTTCAATGTTTTAGTGAATGATATTGCTGAAGGACTGAATGGAAAAGTCTGTCTTTTTTCAGATGACCCAAAAATTTGCAACAGCGTGGAGTCCCCTGAGGGAGTGGATAACATGAAGAAAGATCTACAAAAGCTGGAAGAATGGTCTAATACTTGGCAGTTAAGATTTAATGTGAGGAAGTGCAGTGTCATGCACTTGGGAAGCAGAAATCCAAGGGAATTGTATGCAATAGGGGTGAGAGGTTGGTGTGCATGGACCAGAAGAAGGACTTCGGAGTGATTGTTTCTGAGGATCTCAAGGTGGCAAAACAGTGTGACAAGGCGGTGGCCAGAAGGAAGCTGGGTTGCATACAGAGAGGAATTACCAGCAGAAAGGAGAAGGTACTAATGCTACTGTACAAGTTGCTGATGAGGCCTCATTTGGAATATTGTGTTCTGTTTTGGAGACCATATCTCACAAAGGATATAAAAAGGCTGGAAGCGGTTCAGAGGAAGGCGACCAAAATGATTTAGAGCCTGCACCAGAAGACGTATGAGAAGAGACTCGAAGACCTAAACATGTATATGCTAGAGGAGAGGAAGGACAGGGGAGATATGATGCAGACCTTTAAATACTTAAAGAGTATTAATGAACAAAGAAACCTTTTTCAAAGATGTGGAAGCTGTAATACTAGAGGGCAGAACATGAAGCTGCAAGGGGATAAACTGCAGGCGGAGTAGAGGTGGGGACCGGCGCTAATCGTGCAGCACTGATATTGGAAGCTGCACAGTTAGTGCTCGGCGCTTATAAGATAGGTGAGAAAACACCTTGCCTATCTTATAGGCACCGAGCGCTAACTGTGCAGCATTCAATATTGATGCTGCACGGTTAGCCTCGGCGACTACCGGGCAGTGTGGCCAGACCTGGATATTCACTTTCGTCACCACGGAAGTGAATATCCAGTGTTAAGGGGTTGGCAGGCAAGGTTAAGTGGCTTACGGCGCTTAGCCCGGCCCAGATGAATATCGGGCCCTGTATGAATATGGCTAAATGAACTCTGGCATCCTCCTGGAAGCAGGTGGGGCCGCCAGAGCTGAAAAGGTGACTGCAGCGCATGTGGGACATTTATAATATGGAGTGAGGACTTGTTATACTGTTTGTCTTAATAAAGCCTCACTCTATGGGGGAGGGGGTAATAAAAAATGGAAAGGGGATATTCAGCGACAGCGGCTAGCACTTGTAAAGCGGGTAACTGTCACACTTAACTCTGAAGCTGGATATCAAACGCCGGAGCCATATTTGGCCACCAGCATGGAATACCCAGGTTGGCCAGAGAGCGCCGCAGCTAAGCAGACAGTGGCAATATTCAGCTGCTGAAAGGTTAGCTAAAGCAGAGAAAGTTACACAAATCTTTCAAGTGCCCATCTTTTGCCGCTTTGGGATACTGGTTAGTGGCTGAACATTATCCCCCGGTGCCATCTGTGCTCTGTCCCTGGAGTGCCCGGCGCTAGCCAGCTAGTGTTGGGGTGTCTACAGGCAGGATCCAGGGATATTCAGCAGCACTAATCGCATTACTGCCGCTGAATATCTCGCTAAGCACCATTTAGGTGTTTTGCAGGTTTGCGATCTGCATAAATGGCTTTTAAAATCCTTCCCAAGGTTTTTCTCTCAATGGAGTTTGTGAGTTAGTGGGGATTGATGCCTGGATATGACAGTTGGTTTTGTTTAATATCCCTACTTCTATTTCGATATAATCTGCATTGGATCCTATGTTATGAAATCTAATCATTAGCTATATTTTCACACTTTGTTTCATTATATTATTCTTTCGAAATCAACAGAATGTTGGCAACTGCTTTAAATTGTCTCTCCCTTGACCCCTTAGACACACATACACACACAGGGGTTGGAAAGAATTCCATGAGTCATGCTCTTCATGCTTTCCCCACTCGTTTATTTATGGCATTTGTTTTGTGATAAGCTGTCCAGACATAGCCTGAGCAAAGGACAGCATGCCACTGCCTTCCTAAAGAATTCAGATTATACCAGCAGGTAAAGATACATCTGACCACAACTTTACTAACACTGCTCAACATGCAACAAAACCCAGTACATCAGTCATTCCTATAATAAACTAATAAAGCTTTATTTATTAAAGCAAATGTATACATCATGCAGTCATTCAGCTGTTCATTTGGTCTCCATAATCCCTTCCCATTTCAAATCCAGTTTATACTATAAAGTTCTTTGACACTAATGTCTATCTGGCCTGTAGCAGCATAAGACATCCACTGGCTCCCAGTCCGGCCAACCACAATTGTTCAATATGCTTAACATAAGAACATAAGATATGCCATACTGGGTCAGACCAAGGTCCATCAAGTCCAGTATCCTGTTTCCAACAGTGGCCAATCTAGGTCATACGTACCTAGCAGTTTCCCCAAAAGACACAGGTTCCGCAATGCTTGTACTGGGTCAAGCATTGATATCCTGGGTCCCTTCTTAATAATGGTTTATGGACCTTTCCTCCAGGAACTTGTCCAAACCTTTTTTAAACCCAGCTACACTAACAGCCTTTACTACATCCTCCGGTAACAAATTCCAGAGTTTGATTACACGTTGAGTGAAAAAATATTTTCTTCTATTAGGCTTAAATAGTTTACCCTGCAGCTTCATTGTATGTCCCCTAGTCTTTCTATATTCTGATAACGTAAACAATCGATCTACGTTTACCTGTTCCACTCCGTTCATTAATTTATAGACTTCTATCATATCTCCCCTCAGCCGTCTCTTTTCCAGGTAAAAGAGCCCTAACCTTTTTAGCCTTTCTTCATAGGCGTATCCTTCCATCCCCTTTACCATTTTGGTGGCTCTTCTCTGAACCTTTTCTAATAACGCTATATCCTTTTTAAGATATGGCGACCAGAATTGCACACAATATTCAAGGTGCGGTCTCACCATGGAACGGTATAGAGGCATTATAATATCTTTTGTTTTATTTTCCATTCCTTTCCTTATGATACCTAGCATTCTATTTGCTCTCTTGGCTGCCACTGCACACTGGGCCGAGGGTTTTAACATGTTATCCACAATGACGCCTAAATCTTTTTCTTGGGTGGTGGTTCCTAATGTGGAACCTTGCATTCTGTAACCATAGTTTGGGTTGTTCTTCCCTAGGTGCATAACTTTGCACTTGTCCACATTAAATTTCATCTGCCATTTTGATGCCCAGTCTTCCAATTTATCAAGATCCTCTTGCAATTTTCCACAATCCTCTTGGGTTTTAACAACTTTAAATAGTTTTGTGTCATCTGCAAATTTGATAACCTCACTCGTTATTCCTCTTTCCAGGTCATTTATGAATATGTCAGGAAGCAGCGGACCCAGCAGATCCCTGGGGTACACCACTATTTACCTTTCTCCATTGGGAAAATTGGTCATTTAGCCCAACCCTCTGCTTTCTATCTTTTAACCAGTTCCTGATCCACAGAGGTACACTGCCTCCTATCCCATGACTCTTTAGTTTTGCCAAAAGTCTCTGATGAGGGACCTTGTCAAAGGCTTTCTGAAAGTCTAGATACACTATATCAACCGACTCACCTTTGTCCACCTGTTTATTTACACTTTCAAAAAAACATAACAGATTAGTAAGACAAGATCTTCCTTATCTAAAGTCATGTTGGCTGTCTCCCATTAGGCCATGACTATCTACATGCTGAGTAATTTTATTCTTTATGATGGTTTCTACCATTTTTCCCGGTACTGACGTGAGGCTCACCGGTCTGTAGTTTTCCGGATCACCCCTGGAACCCTTTTTAAAAATTGGTGTTACATTGGCGATCCTCCAATCTTCAGGTATTAGAGATGATTTTAATGATAGTTCACAGATTAATAATAGCAGGTCTGCAATCTCATATTTCAGTTCTTTCAACACCCTTGGATGTATACCATCTGACCCAGGTGATTTGCTACTCTTCAGTTTATCTAATAGTTGTAATACATCTTCCCGATGTATCGATATTTCCTTCAATTCTTCCGCACCTTTAAATACCACTTCAGTCATGGGTAACATCCCTACATCTTCCTCAGTAAAGACCGAAGCAAAGAATTCATTCAGTCTCTCCGCTATCGCCTTGTCACCTCTTAGTGCCCCTTTAACTCCTCTATCATCTAATGGACCAACTGACTCTCCACAGGTTTTCTGCTACGAATGTACTTGAAAAAATCTTTATTTCGCTTTTTTGCTTCCGCAGCAAGCTTCTTCTCAAATTCTCCCTTTGCCTGCTTTATCAATGCCTTGCATTTGACCTGCCAGTGCTTGTGCTGTTTCCAGGTCTCGTCGTTTGGCTCTTTTTTCCATTTCCTGGGAGATGTTTTTTTGGCAACAACAGCCTCTCTGACCTCACCTTTAAACCATGCTGGCAGTTTTTTGGACTTCCACTTTTCTTAAAGCGTGGAATACAGCTGGTCTGGGCTTCCAAGATAGTATTTTTCAACAACACCCAAGCTTGATGTAAGTCTTTAACCCAGGGGTGTCCAAACCTGTCCTGGAGGGTCGCAATCCTGGCAGGCTTTTGGGATAGTCCTAATGAATATGCATGATATATATATGCATTAGAGATATCCTGCCAACCTGACTGGTTTGTGGCCCTCCAGGACTGAATTTGGAGACCCCTGCTTTACACCTCTGTCATTTAAGATTGTGAGTGGGCAAGGTACAGATGTCCTAGACATCAAAAGGGTTGATAGACTTTGTCACATTCCTCTTCACTTCTCACCACCACCAAAATGTGGTCTATTAGACAACGTTTTGGTGGTGGTGGGAATCGAGAAGGAATGTGAGAAATTCTATCTACCCTTTTGATGTCTAGGACATCTGTACCTTGCCCACTCACAATCTTAAATGACAGAGGTGTAAAGCAGGGGTCTCCAAATTCAGTCCTGGAGGGCCACAAACCAGTCAGGTTGGCAGGATATCTCTAATGCATATATATATCATGCATATTCATTAGGGCTATCCCAAAAGCCTGCCAGGATTGTGGCCCTCCAGGACAGGTTTGGACACCCCTGCTTTAACCTTTGCAACTGCTCCTTTTAGTTTTTTCTTAACTATTTTCCTCATTTTATCATAGTCTCCCTTTCAAAAGTTAAAAGGTACTACTGTGGATTTCCTCACTATCCCGCCTCCACTAATTAAATCGAAGGCGATCATGCTATGATCACTATTGCCAAGTGGCCCCAACACCCTTATCTCTTGCACTAGATCTGGTGTTCCACTAAGGACTAGGTCTAATATGGCTTCCCCTCTGGTCGGTTCATGAACCAGCTGCTCCAAGAAGCAGTCATTTATTTCATCTAGGAACTTTATCTCCCTAGCATGCCCTGCCGTGACACTGACCCAGTCGATACCGGGGTAATTTAAATCACCCATTATTATTACCGCGCTGTAACTTTTGTTAGCTTCCTTGATTTCTTTGAGCATTTCATCATCCATTTGTTCATTCTGGCAAGGTGGTCGATAGTACACCCCCACTGCCATCGCCTTCCCCTTTTTACATGGAATTTCAATCCATAGAGATTCTACAGCAAATTTTGTTTCCTGCAAAACTTTAATCCTTTCTGACTCAATGCCCTCTCTAACATAGAGCGCAACCCCTCCACCAATTTGATCAGCTCTATCATTACAATATAGTTTGTACCCAGGTATCACAGTGTCCCACTGGTTGTCCTCCTTCCACCATGTCTCTGATATTCCAATCATATCTAACCTCTCATTTAGTGCTATATATTCTAACTCTCTCATCTTATTTTTTAGACTTCTAGCATTTGCACACAAGCATTTTAGAGACTGTATTTTATTCATATTAATTTGGCTATTGGTAGACATGGGTAATTTGGAATCTTTAAGCTCTGTCTGCTCCATACTCGAGGGCATTTGGCTACTTTACTTTTTTTTGGAACCTCTCTGCTTTTGGTAGTATCCTTCAAGGATACATTCTTCCGAACCATCCGCTCTTGGGCGACTGTCGGTTTTCCCCTATTATCTAGTTTAAAAGCTGCTCTATCTCCTTTTTAAAGGTTAATGCCAGCAGCCTGGTTCCATCCCGGTTAAGGTGAAGCCCATCCCTTCGGAAGAGCCCCTCCTTTCCCCAGAATGTACCCCAGTTCCTAACAAATCCAAACCCCTCATCTCTGCACCACTGTCTCATCCACGCATTGAGACTCCGGAGCTCTGCCTGCCTTTTGGGCCCTGCATAGGGTTGCCAACTGACCGGTTTTCAGCCCGCCTGGCCGGTTTTTCCATGGCCAGGCAGGCTGCCGGCACAGATATAGAACCGGCCCTTGAAAAGCCGGTTTTTTGCTCTGGCCGCGAGATCGGGAGTGGCCAGAGCAAAAAAAACAACTTTTCTCCACAGTGCGCGAGCGCGAACGCAATCGATCCTCCGTGCAGCCGCTGCTTCAGCTTTTCACAGAGCAGCGGCTGCAATAAAGTTAATTTGAAAAGGAAGAGAAACCTGAGGAGCCCTCCTCCCTCTGACATCACTTCCTCAGGGACTGCAGAAGGACATCCGGAGGGCTCCTCAGGTTTCTCTTCCTTTTCAAATTAAGTTTATTGCAGCTGCTGCTCTGTAAAAAGCAGAAGCAGCAGCTGCACGGGGCAAAGCAGAGGCAGCACTGAGGAGTGGGGGGAGGGGAGGAAGCAGCATTAAGGGGGGTGCAACACTAAGGGGGGGAATGAAGCAGCACTAAGGGGGTGAAGCTGCACTAAGGGGGGTGAAGCTGCACTAAGGGGGGCAAAGCTACAGTAAGTGGCAGGGGGTGAAGCTGCACTGGTGGGGGGGGTGAAGCTGACTAAGGGGGAGTGGTGAAGCCGCAGTGCTGGTCGGGGGGGGGGGGGCGGCCAAGGACTACAAATGGGCTTTGATGGGGGGGGGCTAGGACTACAAATGGGCTGTGATTAGGGGGGGGGAACCGGGACTGGGAAAGGGCTATGGGGGGGTGACATGGACTGGAAATGGGCTATGAGGGGGGGAACTTGGACTGGAAATAGGCTGTGATTAGGGGGGCTAGTACTGCAAATGGGCTGTGATGGTGGGGGGGCTAGGACTGCAAATGGGCTGTCATGAGGCGGGGGGGGGGGACCTGGACTGGAAAAGGGCTATGGGGAGGGGATTTGGACTGGAAATGGGCTATGAGGGGGGGGAACTTGGACTGGAAATGGGCTATGGTGGAGGGAGGGGGAACCTATAATGGAAATAGGCTGTGATTAGGGGGGCTAGGACTGCAAATGGGCTGTGATGGTGGGGGGGGGGGCTAGGACTTCTAATGGCCTGTGATGTGAGGGCTAGCACTGGAAATGGGCTGATGAAGAGCTGGAATAGGACTGGAAATGGGCTGATGGGGGGCATGGGAGAATGGGACTAGAAGGGAGTGGATGCTGGGTGGGTCTAGAACTATAAGGGAACTGATTTTGGGGGAGGACTAGAATGGATGGGGAATGAGAATGGAGAGGGGAAAAGATATTTTGTGTGGAAGAAAAGTCTACGATGGGCCGGGTATTGGGAGAGTAAGAGGGGCTTGAGAATGGAAGGGTGAAATTTAAATGGATGATAAAGGAATAAGGAAAGAATTGGGGGAAAGAGCAAAAGGGAAACAAGCAGAAATAGAGAGAGAATGGAAAACATCTAAAAGAGAAGAAAGGACAAATGGATAGCTTGCAGAAGACACAATGAAACCAGAAGAAAGTGACTAGAGCAATTGCAACTGAAACATAAAATGCACAAACAGAAGGTAGAAAAATACTTTTTATTTTGAATTTATTAACTGGAATATGTCTGGTCTGGGAAGTGTCTATTGCTAACATCTTTGCGTTTTTGTTTAGTGCAAGAGGAAATTACTTTATAGTTTTATTTCTCCAGTGTTGTACATTTCATGTTTGGCTTTTGGGGTTCCCAGTTTAATTATTATCTGACCAAGGAAGTTAGCTTACACGTATCCTCGGTAATCTTTGTGGGTGGGGCTGGGGCGGGGCAGGGGTGGGACTAGGGGCGGAGAATGGGTGGAGCATGGCGAGCCACAGGTGTCGGTTTTTTCTCGGTGAAAAAGTTGGCAACCCTAACGTGGAACGGGAAGCATTTCGGAGAACGCTACCCTGGTAGTTCTGGATTTCAACTTCCTACCTAAAAGCCTAAATTTAGCCTCCGGAACCTCCCTACCACATTTTCCTATGTCATTGGTACCGACATGTACCAAGACAGCAGACTCCTCCCCAGCACTATCTAAGACCTTATCTAGGTGGTGCGTGAGGTCCGCTACCTTCGCACCAGGCAGGCATGTTACCAGGCGATCCTCAGGTCCACCAGCCACCCAGCTATCTACATGCCTAATGATCGAATCACCAATTATAACGGCTGTCCTAACCCTTCCCTCATGGGCACATGGCCCTGGAGAAACCTCCTCAGTGTGAGAGGGTTTTACATCACCTGGAGGACAGGTCCTAGTTACAGGATCACTTCCTGCCACACCAGGGTGATGCTCTCCTGTCACGTGACCTCTCTCCTCCATGGCAACAGGGATGCTGCCAGACTGGAGGTGGGACTTCAGGACTATATCCCTGTAGGTCTCGTCTATGTACCTCTCTGTCTTTCTTATGTTTTCCAAGTCTGCTACTCTAGCCTCTAGAGCAGTGTTTCCCAACCCAGTCCTACGGGGCACACCGGCCAGTCAGGTTTTCGGGATATCCCTAATGACTATGCATGAGATATATATGCATTAGAGATATCCTGCCAACCTGACTGGTTTGTGGCCCTCCAGGGCTGGATTTGGAGACCCCTGCCTTACACCTCTGTCATTTAAGATTGTGAGTGGGCAAGGTGCAGATGTCCTAGACATCGAAAGGGTATATAGAATGTGACACATTCCTCCTCGATTCTCACCACCACCAAATTGTTGTCTAATAGACAATATTTTGGTGGTGGTGAGAATCGAGGAGGAATGTGTCACATTCTATATACCCTTTCGATGTCTAGGACATTTGCACCTTGCCCACTCACAATCTTAAATGACAGAGGTGTAAGGCAGGGGTCTCCAAATCCAGCCCTGGAGGGCCACAAACCAGTCAGGTTGGCAGGATATCTCTAATGCATATATATCTCATTCATAGTCATTAGGGATATCCCGAAAACCTGACTGGCCGGTGTGCCCCGTAGGACTGGGTTGGGAAACACTGCTCTAGAGCAGTGGTTCTGAACCAGTCCTCCTTGAACCCCTAGGCCAGTCGGGTGTTCAGGATAGCCCTAATGAATATGCATGAGATATATATGCATTAGAGATATCCTGCCAACCTGACTGGTTTGTGACCCTCTAGGGCTGGATTTGGAGACCCCTGCCTTACACCTCTGTCATTTAAGATTGTGAGTGGGCAAAGTGCAGATTTCCAAGACATCTAAAAGGTTAGATAGAATTTGTCACATGCCTCTTTGCTTCTCACCACCACCAAAATATTGTCTATTAGACAACTTTTTGGTGGTGGTGATAATTGAGGAGGCATGTGATACATTCTATCTACCATTTTGATGTCTAGGACATCTGCACCTTGCCCACTCACAATCTTAAATGACAGAGGTGTAAGGCAGGGGTCTCCAAATCCAGCCCTAGAGGGCCACAAACCAGTCAGGTTGGCAGGATATCTCTAATGCATATATATCTCATGCATATTCATTAGGGCTATCCTGAACACCCGACTGGCCTAGGGGTTCAAGGAGGACTGGTTCAGAACCACTGCTCTAGAGAATGGACTTGTTCCCTGAGAGCAAAGAGCTCCTTGCACCTAGTGCACACGTAAGACCTCTCACCAACTGGGAGAAAATCATACATGTGACACTCAATGCAAAAGACTGGAAAGCCCCCATCTCGCTGCTGGACTGCTGTCTGCATCTTAGTTTTTAGTTTTTGTTTAGATCTTTAAGTTCTTTACTTACTAAGGGTTGCTATGGATATTTATACCAATAAAACTGTACCTAATACGTTTAATATACTTTGTTCACCTGAAGCTTAATTGATCTCAGGTCCTTAATGTAGGACTGATTTGGGTAATGAGCTTCACCTGAGAGCACCTCCTGTCTTTTAAGATGTGTAAGTACCTATAAAGCTACGATTAACGCAGGGGTGGGTGTGTGTGTGTGAAGGAAGGGAGGGAAATAACACTTATTAAAAGAGGGCTGCTACAGAGTACCCTGTCCTGTGCTGCTGAGGTAAGCTATATTCTTATTTGATTTAAATTATAGCTCTATGCTGCTGCTAGGCTTTAACTTATTATGAAATTTAAACTACAAGCTCTCTGCTGGGTTCTAAATTTAACCAGAAAGCTCTCTACTGTGTTTTTAAATTTAAACTAAAAGTACCTTGCTGATACTAGGCCCTGAGTGACTATTAAATTAAAACTACAAGCTCTCTGCTGGGTTCCAAATTTAACCAGAAAGCTCTCTTCTGTGTTTTTAAATTTAAACTAAAAGTACCTTGCTGATACTAGGCCCTGAGTGACTATTAAATTAAAACTACAAGCTCTCTGCTGGGTATTTAATGTAACCAGAATGTTCTCTTCTGTGTTTTAAATTTAAACTTAAACTGCTGCTACTAGGCCCTGACTGATTTAACAAAAAATAGTGGGTTCACAGATTAAATAGCTTTAATAGAAATAATTCTTTTCAGAAAATTCCCTTTAATATATACTCACAATTGCAGATCTCTCTCCAGAAGTAACAGTTCCCTTTTCTAGTCTTTCTCCTTTGACAATGTCAAAACATCAATATCAAAAAATGAGAGGGGATGACCTCTGTGGTGATCTCTTCCAGGCTACAATTCAATGGCTCTTATCTTTTCAAGCCATTAATGTGCCCACCACTATAGCATTATTGGTTCACCCCACTACTGCACATAAGACAATAATACACATTTAACATCACAAAAATGTTCATAAAATTTCCCGTTGCCCCGACGCTGTCAGCGATTTGTCGTTCGCTTCATCAGGAGGCACAATGAAGGATCACAAAAAATGTTTTTTGTGACTCTACAGAGCTAATCTGGGTACACTCTGTCATACCTCGCTGAAGGTACGTGATGCAGAGCTCCTCAGCAAGTCCACGGTACGGTATCTAGGGGTCATGCTGGACCAACAGCTAACTATGAAGGCCCAGATAGGCAACATGGTCAAGGCGATCTATCACAAAATTCAGATGCTTCGCCACCTGCGACAACTGCTTGAGCCAGAAGACTTCCGGACAGTCTATCAAGCACTAGTAATTCCACATGTTGACTATGCGAATGCAATACTACACGGTCTCCCGAAGAACACGCTGAACCCTCTGCAGCTGGCAATGAATGCAGCCGCCAGCATCCTGCATGGAGCCTCCAGGAGGGAACATATAACCCCGATTATGAAACATCTGCACTGGCTGCCGGTCCACTGCAGGATCTCCTTTAAAATTCTAACGATGACCTACAAAGCCATCAACAAGTGTTCCTCCATCTCCCTCACAGATCTCATCCAGACCACCCCCTCAACAGAGTAAGGAGATCAGCCGCCGCCAATACTCTGAAACTCCCAAAGGCGATCACAAAATGCTCTGAATCCACTAGAAACAGAGCCTTCGCACCATATGCACCCACATGCTGGAACGCCCTGCCACCTGCCATCCGTGCCATCAATGACCTTGCCCAGTTTAGGAAGGCACTGAAGCACTATCTGTTCCTCCAGCACTATACCGAACTAGATGACATCTCGCAGCCAGTCACACTCAGGACCCAGGTTTGACATCAACGCGGCCTCTCCACAGGTCTGCAGCCCAGCCTCTAGATCCCGATCCCCTCGACAGATGGAGGTATACACACTCTACCTTGTCACCCTGTATATAGTTGTGTCAATATGTAAATAGTATTGAGCTGTCCACATAGCATGTGACAGCCAGTTAAATTATACATAGTTACCCTGTTAGCCCTGTATAGAAACCCCTGTTTATTGTAAGTCCAGTATAGGCCCTGCCTGCACTGCACAGATTTGTTACCTGTAAACCACACTGATTCTAAAGAGCGCAGTATAAAAGAGACATTAAATAAATAAATAGACAAATAAATAAATAAATACACTCTGTCATTCCGGGGGAGCGGAGCCTCAAAGTTGACATGCACAATTATTCTGAACATCATAGGACGTGGATGGAGTTAAGTTAGTTTTATGAGGGATTCAACTTGCAGGCATCTTGCACACGGAACCAGTCCCTCGCCTGAGATCAGGCTATCTGTCTGGACAGAGGCAGAAGCTGTAATAGAGGCAACAGTTTTGGCAACACAATTTTTCCCAGCCATAGTTCAATTGTTGGAGCTTTGGCATATGACGGTTTTAGGTGCTCAGCTCTATACAGGGACCTTTCCATACCTCCACTTATGCAGACCGATCTCTGCTGGCAGGACTGGTCCAGCAGCTGTCAAAGCAACTGAGTGCTCTAAATTTCTCAAACAGATCAACTTACGAATTGGTCTCTTGTGTAATGATATTAATGTTCCCTCCCATCCCATTCTTAGCATAATTTCTCTATTTTATCCTTTTTAAATGCAAGAACATTATAAGGAGTGCCATGCAGGGTCAAGGATTTATTTCCCAAAAGAAAAATCCTGTTTTATTCTTTATTTTATTTTATTTATTTATTTAGCAGTGTTTATATACCACTTTTTGCTAGGTCAATGCGATTTACATTCAACATTCACACTCATTCAAAAGCGTCATTGTACATAATACTGCACTAGGCAGCGCTGGAATGGACTGTTGCCTCCTGCATAGAAAAGAGAATAAAGTCAATAAAGATAGTAATACACGTGCCCACTAAGGTCCACAGTTACGTATCTTCTCAAAGACGCTCTTCAACTCTTCAGACCTTCAGTTCCATAGCCACCCCAACACATTGGAGTGTGGTGTAGTGAGAAGATATTGTGTTATAGGGTGGTAATTTTAACCCCTGAAGAAGCCTTGTTTTGGCAAAACAAAAGCTTTTGTAGGGTTTGCACTGAGCCATTTCCAGCTTTGGCAGTTATTAGTTTCCCTGCTATATTGAGTTTTTGAAGATTATGGATCTCGTCTGTTTGCCACAACGTGATGGGGTGGTTATGTGAAAAGGCTCTGTTTGATGCGCATTGTTTGGCTTTGGAGAAATCCTTAAGCGTGGTTAGCGTGTTTCTGTTTGTTCTTGATGGGCGGTTTTCTGGGTTTATTTTATTAGGTCTTGGAGTGATTCAGCTGATTTTTTCTGGAGTATTTTGAATATGTTGATAATAGCTTTGTATTTTCCATGACTCCTTATTGGGAGCCAATGAAGCTGTGCAAGGATTGGGATTATGTGTTCGCATTTGTTTGTTCCTGTGAGAATATGAGCTGCGGTGTTTTGTACCAATGAAGAAGAAATACAATGCAACCAGTGAACGCTGAATTTCTATTTGTCTACGAGGAATGTCCATCAACATAATTATAATTCAAGTATATGCACCAACAATAGCTGCATAAGAGAATGAAGTTCATGAGTTCTATGAACAAGTACAAGCTGAAATTGACTGAACATGCAAACAGGATATCCTGATAGTCAGCAAAGTGGTTGGAAAATATGGACTTGGCAACAGAAATGAAGCTGGCGAAAGACTGATAGAATTCTGAAAAACTATCGTTCTATTCATTTCAAACATCTTCTCCCAGCAACACAAGCCCTGACTGTATACATGAACTGTATACATGGATTGTACAAAAATCAAATTGATTACATCTGTGGAAGTCAACAATGGAAAAGCTCAATAACATCAACAAAGACAAAACCTAGAGCTGACTCTGGTACAGATCACCAACTACTAGTATGCAAACTCAAGGCTCTGTCAGGAAATTTGGAAGACAACATAATAGCCAACTAACTGGAAAAGATCTGTGTTTATACCAGTTCTGAAGAAAGATGATCTGACTGACTATGGAAATGATGTCACAATTGCTCTGATCCCACATGCCAGCAAGATTCTACTCAAGATCATTCAGGAGAGACTACAACTATACTTGGAACGAGAACTGTCTGAAGCGCAGGCAGGGTTCAGGAAAGGACAAGGAACAAAAGACATCATCGCAGATGTGAGATGGATCCTTGAAAAGACAAAAGAATAGCAAAATGATATCTATATGTGTTTTATCTGTAGCAGCAAAGCGCAGACAAACCAATGATACCAGGAGTCTGTTCAGAAGGTCCAAATCATTTATTTGTGCACAAGTCTCGAACCAGTCAATTTCAAAATGGCTGAGCAAAGTTTTCAAGCATTACAACAACTTTTATAGACTTCTGTTCCATTCTAGGTATAGAAAAACATTTCATTGGTCCCGGTAACCTCCCGTACCTCCCGTACCTCTTCCATTGGCCCCGGTACTGATAAGTTTATCCAATTATGTCCCTTCTGTGGGCATGACACCTGCATACCCCCCTTCTAGTCCCAATTACAATGGTCAGTTCATCAACTTGTTACTTTCACACTCTCAAGGCCATAGAACCAATTTGTGCGTGCAGAGGAGCAGGGTTCTGCAACTCATCTGTCAGCACTCCCAATTATTTCTTTGCAGATGTACTTTTTCTTATCAGTAACTTTTAAACATGTCTTTCTGTGTTTTTCCATCTTTCAGCTCTGCAGTTCTGCCTACCTAAGCTAATTCAATACTTCTACTGAGTTCTATCTTACAATAGCAGCATATTGGGGGATGTGCAATCCTATATGCCTCTCCACAGGCCTCATTTACAGGTCAAGCTAGCCATGCTGGCCTGCTTATGTTCAGATACCGTGGGTCACAGGCCTGCACCTGCCACATTCCCCCCTTTGATTAATCTCACCCTATTACTTAATAAGGTGTGAGAGTTAAATCACCTTTAGAAGAATCACATCATGATTGAAGGATTTCGACTAGGACTAGCTTTGTATAAAGCCATTATTTTAGTTGCGGTCTTCCGCTCTACTGTACTATCAATAGTGTTATGAATGGAACGCATACAACATGGGATTAAACATGGTAATAAGAAGATAACAGCAACAAGGAATAGTACTAAAACAATGAAAGTCTTAAATCCTCCCACCCATGAAAAGAGGTTAGCAAACCAGTTAGGAAATTTCAATGAGTGCCAAGTCTGTACTGGCACATAAGCATGTCTTTGCATATCTTTAGCAATTTCTTCAACTACTTGACCCTTATCATCTATTTTCAAACAGCAATTAGTTAAATTCAGCTTACCACATACTCCTCCTTCAGCTGCTAACAAATAATCAAGTGCTAAGCGGTTCTGATATATAGCAGTGCGCATCTGAGTACTTTGTCTAGCTAAGAGCGTAAGAGCATGACTAGTTTCATTGGTTATTATTTCAACTACTGCTTGTAAGCGAATAATACGATTAATCATATAGATTGGAGTACGATAACCATACATACCATCATCATTCCAAGTGGCAGGTCCATAATACTCAATGATTCTTTCTGGTGGCCAATCATCACCCTGCCACTTCTCCCACTTGCCTATCTGTAAGGCTTCTCTTTTCTGTCTCAATGCTCTTTTGTGTCGGTGGGTAGTGTATACAGGGTATCCTAATTGTTCTCCATGTTCAGTGTTTAAAAGAAAGAAAGAAGGTCTGATGGTTCCTAAGACACATGCTCCTCCCCAATGTGGCGGGAGTTGTGCATACGCTCGGTTTCCACAGATCTAATATAGGCCAGGTGGGGCTTGCCAGGCTTGGACTTTGGCAAGGTTAGTCCATAGACCAGCAAGTTCAGGAAATCTGGCTAATGGGTTAGGAGGTTCAGGATGTCTGATTCCTGACCACCATGCTGTCTTCTTGGTCGTGGCATTATAGTACTTCTGGCTAAGACAGACCAGCTGTCCTACCTTTTGGGTGAACTGGGGTCCAGTTCTGGCATAGCAAAGACGTCCAACGATTGAGTGCGCTAACACCCATTCACTGGTAGCCTTGTGTAATTCAGTCTGATTGTAAATCATAGAATAATTCAATTCTTGGGCTTCCCATGGCCATTGGTCTCCCATTTGGGTTCCGCCACAAAAATAGCAATCTGAGATCTTAAGACTAGTTACTACTGCTCCAGCTAATTCTAAAAATAAATTCTGTGAAGGATGAGGGATCTCAAACTTATTTACATGCATGGCTTCATAAAAGGTATTATGAATATGATATTTAGATGACTTGTGGGCTTGGGTATTCAATCTGATATACACAATGGTCCCTGGATCTATCGCTCCTCCAGCAATACGTAAACCAAACTTGTATCCTTGTTTCCATGCATGGGGATTGTGTATACGTAAGTGTAAGGGGTTGCAAGCATCTTTCTGACATTTATCATTTGTGGTTGGCTTGGTTAGAGTAGCCATCCGTTTATCTATTTTCTCATCAGTTATACCAGTGTTCCAGGTAGCATAAAAAACACATCCCCAATACGGGCAATAGTAGTCTGCCGCTGTTGCAGTACTATAGCCTGATCCCGTTTTACCTGTACACTTCCACCAATTTGTGGCACCTTCTGGACACATATACTTATGATCATTTCGATACGCTTTTTCCCATGTACCACAGGTGGACTGACTATCTCTATTAATGGCATTACATGCATCAAAATTCAAAACAGCAGGTTTAGTAATGTCCTTAAGTGGTGGTGTAGCAGCTAATATAGGTCCATCTGCATCCTTCCATCTTATTTCCAACGTGTAATAGGATGGATTCTGATGCGGATTATAGCATGCTTTGATTTTGCCATGAGTGCAAACATTTAGTTCAGTGGTGTTATAGATACACCGAGTTACTGTTCCCTTGCAGGTATAGTAAGAATGATAAAGCAAAGTCTGAGTTACTTTCAGTCCAGTTCTAGTAGAAGTAATGCAAGCAGTGCATGGAGGTAAAGCATAAGTCAGTTCAAAACCTCCAAAGAAGGCAACCAAGGCAAAGCAAAAACAAAGATACATGTTGATGTTGATTGGAGTTCTTCTGAATCCTCAGCTTGCTGATCTTGATCACGACGGTCTTTTATTCTTCGTCCCATTTGCTAATGAAGCAATTTAACGGGTGCTGAGTGTTGATTGAAGATCCTCAGGTTGTCCAGTACACATTGACCAACTTTTTAGCAATTTCAGTTGGCTTGTGAAGTCTGGCTTAGTCAACGTAGTCTCAAAGTAGTGTGCCAAATCACACACAAATCAAATTGGGTTCGTTGAAACAAAACTGTTGCTGCATGGAAAACAGCAATCCTCTTCGAAAGACTTGGCTACTGCAAAGCACTTGTGATGAAGTGTCTAAGCTGCTGGTTGCCGTCTCAGAGTAACTCGCAAGGGTGCATCAAGATGCTGTTCTGCTGTCCACTGCTCTGGTTCAGGATCGGCGGCGGGCTTGACTCTGCTGTGGTGGATCCAGGCGTCGATCTCGGCTACCTTTACTGCAGTTGGGGTAGACAGGATGACGGTGTACGGTCCCTTCCAATGGGGTTCCAACGGTGTCTTCTTCCAATCTTTGATCCACACCGAAGTACCAGGCTGGTAGGGATGCAAGGGTTCCGTCAAGTTGATAGGCAACTGGTCTTGGATCCACGTATGGAGAGTCTGCAGAACAAAACTAAGAGCTAGGAGTTCTTGTCTGGTTACTTCTGAACCAATCTGGGCTAAACTTCCTTTGACTCCCTGCACTATTGGTGGGGGTTTACCATACAGAACTTCAAAAGGGGAAAATCCTGTTGACTTTACAGGAGCTGAGCGTATTCTGAGTAAAGCTATGGGGAGCACTTGGGGCCATTTCAAGTGGGTCTCCTGACAAAGCTTGGACATTTGGGCTTTCAAGGTACGATTCATTCGCTCAACTTTCCCTGAACTCTGGGGTCTGTACGCAGTGTGGAGTTTCCATTGTATCTGCAAAGCTTTTGCTAACTGCTGAGTAACTTGGGAGACAAATGAGGGTCCATTGTCTGACCCTATTACTGCTGGGATTCCGAATCTAGGAACAATTTCTCTCATTAAGACTTTGGTGACTTCTCGGGCTTTCTCAGTTCTGGTTGGGAATGCTTCTACCCACCCAGAGAAAGTACAAACTAATACTAATAGGTAATGGTATCCATTGGCTCTTGGCATTTCAGTAAAATCAACTTGGAGGTTGTGCATGGGGGTGACACCTCCTGACTGAACTCGGGGTGCCGTTATAAGGCCTTGCTTGGCATTATTTTTGGCACAGGTTAGACATTGACGTGCTACTGAGGCTGATATGGTTGTCATCAGAGGGATGTAGAAATGTGGTCTGAGTGCTTTCTCCATAGCACTCTTCCCATAGTGGGTAGCTTCGTGGAAAGCTTTGACAAAGGATGGTCCTAACAGTTCAGGAATTACTATTCGTCCAGGAGGTTGACTGCCCTCTTCTGGTGGCAGCTCAATCCATCCATCTTTCAGTATTCCATCTTCTCTGTTACAATAGTAATCCAATTCTTTGGTGGTATATCGTGGGGTCCATAGATTCAAAGGTACTGGAAACAATGCTGCTTGCATTGGCATAGCTTGTGGGGCAATCTGTCCTGTCATAGCTGCTTGTCGTGCTGAGGCATCTGCAAATCTATTTCCTCGGGCAACTTCTCCTTTTCCTGCTTGATGTCCTCTGCAATGCATGACAGCTACACGTGTTGGGGCCCAAACTGCATCAAGTAACATCAATATCTCGGGACCATACTTGACTGATTTTCCTCCGGATGTGATGAGTCCTCTTTCTTTATAGAGAGCTCCATGGGCATGCAAGGTAGTGAAGGCATATTTGGAATCTGTGTATACATTCAGCACAAGTTTTTCTCCTAATAACAATGCTCTGGTGAGTGCTATCAATTTGGCTTTCTGGGCTGATGTGCCTGAGGCTAGAGCTGATGATTCAACTACTTCGTGTTGAGTGACGACTGCATATCCGGCACAGCGTCGTCCATCAAGGATGAGACTGCTCCCATCAACATAATAGATTTGGTCAGGATTGTCTATGGGCACATCTGTCAAGTCAGGTCGACTGGAGAACACAGTTTCCATGACTTCGATACAGTCATGTTCTGGGAGTTCTTCACTGATGGGTATCAAGGTGGCTGGATTCAAGGCATGGCTCACTTCAAGTTGTATCTGTGGGTTTTCACATAACATGCTCTGGTACTTCAACATTCGGGAATTGGTGAGCCAATAATTTGCTTTCTGTTCCATAAGGGCAAGGACTGCATGTGGCACAGTGACTCGTATGTTCTGTCCTAGTGTGAGTTTGTCTGCTTCACTCACTAGTAGCGCTGTAGCTGCAACTGCTCTCAAGCAAGGTGGCCATCCTTTAGCCACAGGGTCCAATTGTTTCGATAGGTATGCTACAGGTCGCTCCCAATTTCCCAATTTCTGAGTCAACATGCCTAAGGCATTTCCCTGTGCTTCATGTACAAACAAGTGGAAAGGTTTGTGGACATCTGGTAGTCCAAGTGCTGGTGATGACATCAATTCTTCCTTTAGCGTCTTGAAGGCTGTATCCTGCTCAGGTCCCCACTCCAGTGGCGACTTCTCTTCTCCTTTTGTGGCTTCATACAGTGGTTTGGCAATTTGGGCAAAGTTAGGTATCCAGATTCGGCAATATCCTGCCGCTCCCAGAAAGGCTCTGACTTGCTTTCTGGTTGTTGGAGTTGGAATTCTGCATACTGCTTCTTTTCTTTCTCTGCCTAATCTTCTGCTTCCCTGGGTAATACGAAAACCCAAGTATTTCACTTCTTTTTGGCATAGCTGTGCTTTGGCTCTGGAAACTTTGTATCCAGCTTCATCTAGTAACTGCAAGAGATCTTTGGTGGCTAGTATGCATTCACTTTCTGATATGGCAGCTATCAACAGATCATCCACGTATTGGAGAAGCACTCTCTTTCCCGGGGCTACTGGATAGCTTGAAAGGTCTTGATTCAGTGCAGCACTAAAGATGGTAGGCGAATTCTTGAATCCTTGGGGTAATCTTGTCCAGGTGAGTTGGCCCCCTCTTCCAGAGATGGGGTCCTGCCATTCAAATGCAAACAATATTTGGCTTACAGGGGCTAATCTTATGCAAAAGAATGCATCTTTCAAATCCAGTACAGTGAAATGGGTAGCTTCAGCAGGTATCAGTCCTAGAAGAGTGTAAGGATTGGGTACAACTGGATGTATAGTTTCAACTGCATCATTCACTCTTCTTAAGTCTTGTACTGGGCGGTAATCATCTGTCCCAGGTTTCTTTACTGGCAAAAGTGGAGTGTTCCATGGGGATTGACATACTTTTAGTAGGCCATACTCGAGCAATCTTTGTAGGTGGCGATGAATGCCTTCAATTGCAGCTCTTGGGAGAGGGTACTGTTTGACGTGCACTGGTGTAGCACTAGGCTTGAGGGTTACAATCACTGGAGCTATATGCTTGGCTAGGCCTGGGGGACTGCCTTCTGCCCATACTCCAGGTGGTGCATCGATGTTCTTTAAAGTTTGTTCAAAATAGGTATCTTGGATGGAGTCATCAACGTAATACCTCCATTCTTCTTCTCGGGGCACTGTCAGCAGCATTACTCCTGCTGGTTTGGCTTGGGAATTTACTGTCATTTGCATTTCTCCTTGTTCAGAGAAAGATATCTGTGCTTGAAGCTTGGCTAGCATATCTCATCACAGTAGTGGCACTGGACATTCGGGCATGTAAAGGAATTGATGAGTTACTTGCTGTCCTCCTAGACTGCATATTCGATTTTGAAGAAAAGACTTTGTGGCTTTGGCACCAGTTGCTCCTATAATGGTGACTGCTTTTGTAGTAAATGGGGCTATCTTTTTGTTTATTACTGAATGTTGTGCTCCAGTATCAACCATAAAGTCCATAATTTGGTCTCCTATTTGTATTCCGACCATAGGCTCCTGGAGACCTAAAGCAAACTTGGAGCCCGGTCTGTCCTAATCCACGTCATTCTCATCATGGGCTGGTGTGGCCAATGCTTGAATGGCTCCTCCTCTCTCTCGCTGGAATTGTTCTCGATTGGCTCCTCCTCGGCTTCGGGGATAGCCTCGTCTTTCTTCTCGCCACTGATGACTGCTGTCGTCATCTTGCTGGGCGTCTTCGAGTTGCGGGCACGTATCTCTCCAATGTCCTTCCTCTCTGCAATAGGCGCATTGGTTGACGCCTAGTCTCTGGGTCCGGCCTCCGCCTTGACCCCGCCCTCTTCCTCTGCTCCTTCGACTAGGGACACCTCCCCTTTTCTGTTCAACTATGGCCGCAGCCAAAAAATCAGCTTTCTTCTTCATCTTTCTATCACATTCTCTCTGTCTTTCATTATCATGATTCACATACACTTTATGAGCGACTTCCAATAACTGTGTTGCATTCATGCCCGCAAACCCTTCTAATTTCTGTAATTTACGTCTAATGTCTGGTTGAGACTGGTTTACAAAAGCAGAATTCACCATACATAAACTTCCTGGTGCCTCGGGATCATAGGGAGTATACATTCTGTATGCTTCAGTTAATCTCTCATAAAAATCTGCTGGGCTCTCATCTATCCCTTGGATAACTCCTGCAACTTTGGAAAGGTTCATAGCTTTTTGGCCCCCCCTTTTCAGGCCTTGTAAAAAGCCTTGGCGAAAACGGGCTAGGGCTGTGGATCCTTCCTCTGTATTTGGATCCCATTGGGGGTCTTCATTCGGGAATTCTCTCTGAGCTGCTTCCCGACGGTCTATTATATTCTGCCCCTGTGCCGGAGCTACAGGGTTATCTGCCATCCACTCAATAGCTGCTTTTCTAATTCTTGCTCGCTCTTCTGTCGTGAATAGGGTGGTCAGGAGCTGGCGGCAATCTGGCCAAGTGGGTTGGTGAGTTTCCATAATAGTAGTTACTAATTCTGTCAGCTCCTGGGGCTTACTAGTATAGGAGGCATAATGCGACCTCCAATTTAATAAATCAGTTGTAGAGAAAGGGATATACACATAAGTTAGGGGTCCCGCTACCACTTCATCATTATCATTCTTTACGGGCACTCCCGGGACTTGCCGTAAGGGAAACATTTTGGCTGCTGTGGGTGTCTTTTGGGATCTAAGGGTTATTGTTGTGATTGTCTTTGAAGGGGTCACTTCCTTTTTCCCTACAGGTTTCGCTTTGGGTTTATCTTTTACTGGCATGCTAGTGCTAGCAATTGCTTGTACACTGTCCTCCTCATCTGGGGCATTCTCTTTTTCTCCTTCTTCTACCTCCGCTTCTGGCTCACTTTTTATGTCCTCCTCTTCTCTTTCAATTAATTCCTCCTCTTCCTCCCCTCCGGGAGGTGGATCAGGGGTTGGGTCCCGCTCCGGCTCCGGCCGTCTCTGGGGTTCTGGGGCAGGACGCCGGGCTACTCTTATTGGACCTGGGGTTCGGGGCTGCCTGAGAATTATTTCTGGGGAATCAGGATCTACCAGGATGGGCTTCTTTCTGGCTTTCTTATCCTGCTCTTTCATTCTGGGCTGTTCCATTTTCTGTCTAGAATCTGTTTTAGCTAACATTATTCTGCACTGTTCCTCATAACAGCGCTGCGCCCAGGGGGGCGGATCTTCACAAATACTTAACCAAGAATCTATATAGGGGTACTGATCGGGGTGCGCTATCCGCACTCTACGGTGTATTGACTGAATAATCTCTACATTGAACGTTCCCTCTCGGGGCCAGATGGGGTCTAGATCGGGCCACTCCCTAGTACACAAAATCTGCAAACGGGCTGCTGTCATTTTAATACCATAATCTCCTGAATATCCCTCTTTAAAATGTGCGATCATACATTCTAATGGAGTGTTTCTAGTAGACCCCGCCCCTCCCATTTCGATGTGTGCGCGCAACAACAGACAGAAGGGAAAAGGAGGGCGGACCGTGGGTAAGGGGTCCTCACGGTCCTGGAAACGTATAAGGAGTACAAATAACAAGACAAGACGACAATCGCTTCCCCCTTTTCGCGACCTGAACGCGGTCACCCGGTCAGGAAATGCGCTACTCAGGGGTCCGCCTTCACTTGGTCCGTGCTGCCAGACCTCTCATTCACACTTCGTTCACACAATCATGCTAGCAACGTATCCCAGAATGCATTCGTTTCTATCTGTTCTGACTAGTCTTTTTCCCAATTACAAAAAGGATGAGGGTTTCACCCGGCGAATTCCCATGCGGGGTTACTCGGCCCTTCCTTGAGAGTTGATCATGCTCTCTTACCAATTCCCAATATCTCGAGATTACAAATTCCAAATTCCAAGTTCCAATGGCAGTACTGCTCTTTCTATTTCTGTCTAGACACCAAAATCAAAACTATACTCACCGGATCCGGTCCTCAAACTTCCCAAGCAGGCGCATGAGTTGGACCTCGGACTCCCCTCACTCGGGTTCGAGGCGTTGGCTCCAACCGGGCCCGGCACCCGCCGAGGTCCGACCAGCTCCCTCCGATACAAGGGACCGGTGGCGCCAGGGAGCAGCCCTCGTCGGAAGGGCGCGATCCCGGCAGGACCAAGCCTATAGAGGCGGAAAGTCGTGGTATATTGCCCTATATACACTTTGATTCCACAACTTCCCGGCCAACGCAACAAGAATATGTAGCAGCAAAGCGCAGACAAACCAATGATACCAGGAGTCTGTTCAGAAGGTCCAAATCATTTATTTGTGCACAAGTCTCGAACCAGTCAATTTCAAAATGGCTGAGCAAAGTTTTCAAGCATTACAACAACTTTTATAGACTTCTGTTCCATTCTAGGTATAGAAAAACATTTCATTGGTCCCGGTAACCTCCCGTACCTCCCGTACCTCTTCCATTGGCCCCGGTACTGATAAGTTTATCCAATTATGTCCCTTCTGTGGACATGACACCTGCATACCCCCCTTCTAGTCCCAATTACAATGGTCAGTTCATCAACTTGTTACTTTCACACTCTCAAGGCCATAGAACCAATTTGTGCGTGCAGAGGAGCAGGGTTCTGCAACTCATCTGTCAGCACTCCCAATTATTTCTTTGCAGATGTACTTTTTCTTATCAGTAACTTTTAAACATGTCTTTCTGTGTTTTTCCATCTTTCAGCTCTGCAGTTCTGCCTACCTAAGCTAATTCAATACTTCTACTGAGTTCTATCTTACAATAGCAGCATATTGGGGGATGTGCAATCCTATATGCCTCTCCACAGGCCTCATTTACAGGTCAAGCTAGCCATGCTGGCCTGCTTATGTTCAGATACCGTGGGTCACAGGCCTGCACCTGCCACATATCGACTACAGCAAAGCTTTTGACTGTGTAGACCATTAGAAACTCTGGGCCATGTTAAGAAGCAGCATTCTCTTGCACAATTTTTACATTGATCAAGAAGCAGCGGTTCATACGGAACAAGGAGAAACAGAATGGTTTAAAATCAAAAAAGGTGTAGACAAGGCTGCATACTTTCCCCCTACCTGTTTAATTTATATGCAGAACAAGTCATCAGAGAAGCAGGACTGTATGAAGACAACCAAGGTGTGAAGATTGGTGGAAGACTCATCAGCAACTTTCGCCAAGCTGATGATACCACATTACTGGCTGAAAGTGAAGACAATATGAAACATTTGCTTCTCAAGATCAAGGAACATAGTCTTAAAATGGGCCTGCACCTTAATGTAAAGAAGATAAAGATCCTGACAACTGGCAAAATCAATAAGTTCATTGTTGATGGAGAAGAAATTGAAATAGTGGACAACTTAACCTACTTGGATCAACTATCAATAAAGAAACAACAAGCAGTCAAGAAATCAGATGACGCATTGCTCTTGGCAGAATGGCTCTGAAGGACCTAGAGAAGATTCTCAAGAGCAGAGATGTCTCTCTCCATACAAAGATTTGACTATTTTCAATAATGTCATATGGATGCGAAAGTTGGACAGTAAAAAAGATAGACAGGAAGAAAATTGATGCCTTTGAATTATGGTGCTGGCGATGAATACTGTGTATCCCATGGAATGCCCAAAGAACAAACCAGTCAGTACTAGAGGAGATCAAACCTAAGCTTTCCTTAGAAGCTCAGATGACAAGACTTTGACTTTCATACTTTGGACACATCATGCGAAGAAAGAGATCTTTAGTAAAAGACATTGGGCATGATTTTAAGTTAGGCAGGCTATGCGCCACATTGATACATAAACTGCCCGCTGACCCCCCTTCACCCAGATTTCACTTCCGCAGGGCCAAAAAGTGAAAATCTGGGTTATGCTGGATGTGCCAGCAGCCATCGAGGCTAAACAGATAGCAGCGATTTTCTATGCTAACCGCTTAGCCCCTGCGCCTTAAAGATAGGCAAGGAAAAACCTCGCTTATCTTTAAGGCGCAGAGGGCTAAGCAGGTAGCATCAAAAATCACTGCTACCCATTTAGCTCTTTTCTCTGACCCTGCTCTGCGCCAGAACACCCCCCAACATACCTCGATACTAACTGCATAGCATCTGGGCGCCTTAGGGACGTATCCGGGATTTTTGAAAGGCACTACCCATGTAGATTTCTTTTAAAAATCCCTGATAAGGCAGTTACCCATGTAAATGCCTTTGAAAATACTGGTCAACATTGAAATCGTTACTGACTTTAAAAGGCCCTAATCTTGGTGAGCTGAACACGAATATAACATTAAAAACAATTTATTGGCTCTCGTTTTGAAGATATTGCATGTAGTTCATTTTTGACATTTCACCATGTAAATTTATCCAGTAGGACATCAACAACATCCCAAATAAGCCTTGAATGATGTAATATTGCATCACATTGCATAATACCAGCATGCACACATCATCCAGAGTTGATTGCATCATTTTCTGGTGCAATGCAATACTACTGCCAGACGACTGCTGAAGCCATCTGACGTCAGCAGTGTACTATACGCAGTCGGAAAGGAATCTGGTATTCTGTTCCGATATTGAAAGCCTCATGAATGCCTTAAAAATCACTCATGACCCACAAGACTGGAGACTATTCATAGACTCTTTGAAACTGAGTCTGAAGGCTGTGCTTTTGAACAACGGAAACCGTCTTCCATCTATTCCAGTAGCGCATGCCGTCCACATGAAAGACATCCCCAAAAATCTCCAAAACAGTTCCCCAGTGAAACCCCGTTGTTAATTCTTTTTGTTGGATCACATCGAGGGAGGTAAAGAATGGTATCAGAACCCCACCAGACAGATGCAGTCCATTTTATTCATAGAACAGTTCCTTGGTGAAAGTCTTTCACCAAGGAACTTTCACCAAGGAACTGTTCTATGAATAAAATGGACTGAATCTGTCTGGTGGGGTTCTGATACCATTCTTTACCTCCCTCGATGTGATCCGACAAAAAGAATTAACAACGGGGTTTCACTGGGGAACTGTTTTGGAGATTTTTGGGGATGCTTGTTATTTATCTCTGGGAGCGGGATTGAATTTTTGTGGTCCACATGAAAGAGACATATGATAACTTAAAGCATCTACTGACTTCCACTCCTTTTGCACTCAGTTTAAGTTACTTACTCTAGTTCACAGGGCTCTTCACACTAGTACTCTACATTACCTGGCAGACCTTATCACATTCCACACCCCCAGACACATTCCTTCCACCTTAACCGTCTTAATCTCCCTTCCCCCTCCCTCGCTCACCTTCAATCCACCCGCTCCTCTGCTTTCTTTTTCATCAGCACCGCACTCTGGAATTCACTCCCCACCTCCCTCCGGTTAGAACCCCATCACGCCACCTTCAAGCGAGACCTAAAAACCCACCTCTTTTCCTTGGCCTATGACCTTCCCTCTCCTCTTGTCTGATCCTGTCCCCTACGTATAGTCCTGTATCCTTTCTGTCGTTCTATTATATCAACAATTGTAACTTCCTTTCCTCCTTTCTGGCCCTGTGCCTGTTTCTAATTGCTTGTGAATTGTAAACCGCTCTGATTGATAAAGTAGGGCGGTATATCAAATAAATAAACATAAACATAAACATACAGCTGGCACCTCTGTTGTGACTTGAAGATAGCTTCCCTTTTAATGGGACTGCAGCAGGGATATATAAAATACATGTGTTTCTTATGTAAGTGGGATAGCCGAGCAAGGGATTGGCACTACTTGCGGAAGGAATGGAATCGCAGACAAAATGTAACAGTTGGAGAGAAGAATATCCAGACCCAGCTCTGGTTGAGGCTCACAAAATCATGCTACCACCCCTTCACATCAAACTAGGTTTGATGAAAAACTTCGTGAAAGCCATGGACTGCACTTCGGCAGCTTTCCGATACCTGCATGAAAAATTCCCTCGATTCAGCAAAGCAAAGATTAAAGAGGGAGTTTTTGTGGGTCCTCAGATTCGAGAGCTCTTCAAAGATGACCGGTTCAACAACTTGCTGCAGGGTGATGCGAAACAAGCATGGAATGCTTTTCACCTAGTGTCAACAAACTTTCTCGGGAATGTTAGGGCAGAAAACTACAAGGAACTAGTAGAAGACATGCTGATGCAGTATCAGAAACTTGGCTGCAATATGTCTCTAAAGATCCATTTCCTTGATTCCCATCTCGATTTCTTTCCTGAAAACTGTGGTATGGTTAGTGAAGAACAGGACAAACGTTTTCACCAGGATATTGCAACGATGGAGCAAAGATACCAGGGAAAATGGTCCACTACAATGCTGGCTGACTACTGCTGGACACTCCCCAGAGAAGCTCCCGAACAGCTGTACAAGAGACAGGCGAAAAAATCTAAGTAGTAGTCTATGACTTGGTTTTTTACAGGTATTAACCGAAGGCCTATTATATTTACTATTGACATGCATTTCGTGATGTAAACATTAATTCTTGTAGATTACAAAAAAACTAGAGCCAACTTTGCAATTTCACTGTCATATTCGTGTTCAGCATATAAAAATTGATAAGAAATTACTATTTTTATTTCAGTAACATGATTTTTGTAAAAATTTGTTGACCAGTGAAATCGGGCCCATAATGCTTGGCAAGGTAGAACGTCAACACAAAAGAGGAAGGCCAGCAATGAGATGGATCAATACAATAACAGCAGCTATGGGTGCCACTCTGTCAACAATGAACTGCCTGACTGAAGACCGAACACAGTTTAGGACAACTATCCAGAGGGTCGCCATGAGTCAACACCAACTCAACTGCATTTAACAACAACAACATGTGCACAAAAAAAGTACATACAGAGACAAGAAGGCATGTACTTTGATGCAACCCATGGGTAGGCATACCTGGGAATATAGTTTGGGCAGACCATGGATGGAATCATAAAATATTATGAGTCACATATTTTATGATTCCATCCATGGTCTGCCCAAACTATATTCCCACTGCTCTAATCACTAGGCCACTGCTCTAATCACTAGGCTACTGCTCCACACTTTATAAGTTAAAGTGTGGAGCAGTAGCCTAGTGATTAGAGCAGTGGCCTAGTGATTAGAGCAGTGGCCTAATAACCAAGAGACTAGCGCTCATTTCCCATTGGCACACTTGAGCAAGTCACTTTACTCTCCATTGTCTCAGAAAAAAGGCCTGGCAATCTACACACTTTGCCAAAAAAAAACCCACAGGGACTGTGGGTTACCAGGCATCATAACTGACTCAATGGCACACATAGCAGTTTGTAAAAGGCATGCACCTCAGCTGCTTACGTTTACATCTACTCCAAAGTGGGCGTAAATGTATGCTGTGCATTATATCTGTGATTTCTGCAGGTTTTGCAAGATTATCTTATAAAGACGTATAGATGCCTATATTGTCTTTATAAAATAGCCCTTAAATAGCTGCCTTTGTAGTCACGTGTCATCACTGGCCGAGACGGCAGCACAAAGTTAGAGCTTCGGCTCAGCTCATATTAAGCCTGGTTTGTTTGCAGATACTGTAGTTCTACTTCTGCTGCTGAACAGTGCTGAGTTTATATGAAGTGATGTGATTTCCTTAAGATGACAGTGAAAAAGAAAGCAATTGACTTAAAGAACTTCACCTGTTTGGGCTGGGTGTAGCCTCGGCCTCCCACAAGGGTCTAAATATGGCATGGTGGAGATTGCATGGTAGTGAGGCCAATGCCTAGGTGGATTGGTTGTATGCTGAGGAAAATAAAGAAAGCTTCACAATTAAAAGGCTGGATGCAAGAGATTAAGCACAATATCACTGAGCTCATAGGAGAATTAACCAACCTGGTATCTGAGCTGCAACCCAATATTACTCAGACACAGATCTGTACCAAGCTAGAAATGCATCCTGTGCTAAAAATTAATCTGGTGCCCCCTACAACCAGCCACGTGCAATAATTCACCATTTTTGAGCTTTCTGAACGCTCAGTGATGATATCAGCGCCCCTTTCTTACTTGCGCCCTTGTGACCGTACTGTTCGCATAGCCCTAGGTACGGCCCTGCTCAGACATATGGATAAAGTGCTCCAGAAGCAGGCTGGGACAATGAGAAAAGAATTTAAACTTGAAGGAAAAAGTAATTGTTCTTGAAAACAGATTGCATTGGAACAACATCTGTTGGAAGAGGATCCCAGAATCTGCAGATTATGGCGACTGTGTGCCTGTCATGGAGAAAACCAATAACAATTCAAAATGAGAAAAAAAAAAAGAACGAGACAAAGGACCAATCCATGCGACACAGCATTGGCAACCCCGTTTACCAGTACCCTCAGTTTCCTCTCACTCAACCAGACTTCGTTGTAAGTCCCCAAGGCTTACAACAAAGCATTGGCCAACCTGCATAATGTAATAATTAGAACCCCAAAGGTAATGATATTACTTTGCAGTTTAGTGGGGGGGTTTTTAGTCCATTTGGCTATTCCATTCTACTCATGATTCTACAGACTCTATTATATTGTTTCTTGGTTGTCTTCCTTTTGTAACAAATCGCTAAACCTCTTCAGCAGCTCCTCTGCTGGGAACGCAAACCCTTTCTTGTGGCTATGCAGTCTGGAATAGGAATAATATATTTAAAGGTTTCTGGAGCCTGTAATTTATCAAAGCGTCTTTTAAACCAAGGCTTACTGCCTTCTGTCCTTAGTCTCCACCCCCATTATTCCATAGGCTTCGCCTTCTCCTGTTCAGCACAGCTGATTAATCCAGTCCTAGGATGTGAAAGGAATGTGCTGCAAGCAGTGAGAGAAGGGTCTGCAGCATTTTTTCTTTCAAGGTGCCCTCGGCTGGATTCCAACCATTCTCTAGCAACTAATTCCAGAGCTAAATTATGCATAGAGTGAAAAAATATTTTCTCCAATTTGTTTAAAATGTGTTTTTTTAGTAATTTCATGGTGTTCCCCCTAGTCTTTGTACTTTTTGAAAGGGTAAGCAACCTTTCTGCATTTACCCATTTCGCTCCTCTCATAATTTTCTAGACCTCTGTTATATCTCCCCTCAGCCATTTCTTTTCCAAACTGAAGAGCCTTTACCCTATTAGCCTTTCATCACTAGGGAGTTGTTTCATCCCCTATATCATTTTGGTTGCTTTTCTCTTAACTTTTTCTAATTCTGCTATAACTTTTCTGAGACATGGCAACCAGAATTGCACACAATACTCAAGGTACGGTTGCATCATGGAGTGATACAGAGGCATTATAATATTTTTTATTTTATTCTCCATTTGTTTCCTAATAATGCCTAATAATCTGTTTGCTTTTTTGATTGCTGCCACACATTGAACGAGGACTTCAGAGTATTGTCCATGATGACACCTAGATTCTTTTCCGAGGTGGCGACTCTTGAACCAATAGTTTGGATTCTTCTTCCATGTGTGCATCATTTTGTACTTGTCCACATTAAAATGTATGTACCACTGGGATTTCCAGTCCTCCTTTCTCACAAGGTCCTCCTGAAACGTCTCACAATCTGCTTCTCTCACTAATCTCTTACATTTCCTAGATAGGCTATGTGGTCTTTTTCTGCCATAATGTTTCTCCGTTTCTGTTTTTTTGAAAGTGTGAATAAACAGGTAGATAAAGGTGAGCCGGTTGATATAGTGTATCTGGATTTTCAGATAGGTCCCTCATGAGAGATTCTTGTGGAAATTAAAAAGTCATGGGATAGGAGGCAGTGTACTATCATGCATTACAAACTGGTTAAAAGAGAAAACAGAGAGTAGGGTTAAATGGCCAATTTTCTCAGTGGAGCAAGGTGAATAGTGGAGTACCCCAGGGATCTGTGCTGAGCCTGCTGCTTTTTAACATATTTATACATGATCTGGATCAGATGAGGTGATCAAATTTGCAGATGACACAAAATTATTCAAAGTTGTTAAAATACAAGAGACTGTGAAAAATTGCAAGAGAACCTTGATAAACTGGGAGACTGGGTGTCCAAATGGCAGATAAAATTGAATGTGGACAAGTGCAAAGTTATGCACTTAGGGAAGAACTACCCAAATTACAGTTACATGATTAGGAACCACGACTCAGGAAAATAATCTAGGCATCATTGTGGATAATACATTGAAACTCTCCGCCCAGTATGCAGCAGTGACCAAGAAAGCAAACAGAATGCTAGAAATCTTAAGGAAAGGACTGGAGAATAAACCCAAGGATATTATCATGCCTCTGTATCACTCCGTAGTGCGACCACACCTTGTATATTGTGTGCAATTCTGGCCGCCATATCTTAGAAAGGAAATAGCAGAATTAGAAAAGATAGAGAAGAGCCACCAAAATGGTAAAAGGGAAAGATACCCCTTTGAGGAAAGGCTTAAAAGATTAGGACTTATTAACTTGAGAAAAAGACAGCTAATGGGAGATATGATAGAGGTCTATAAAATAATGAATGGAGTAGAAGAGTAAACATAGATCAGTTGTTTACTCCTTCAAAAAGTAGAAAGACTAGGGAACATGCATTGAAGTGACAATGTAGCTCATTTAAGATTAATTGGAGAAAATATTTTTCACTTAACGCATAATCAAACTGAAATTCGCTACCAGAGGATGTAGTAAAAGGAGCTAGTGTAGCTGGGTTTAAAAAAAGGTTTGGACAATGTCCTGGAGGAAAAATCCATAAACCATTATTAAAGAGGACCAGGGAAATCCACTGCTTACCCATTGGACAAGCAGCATGGATTCTGTATACCTTTGGGAACTTGACAGGTATTTGTGACCTGGACTGGCCACTGTTGGAAGCAGGCTGGGCTTGATGGACCCTTGGTCTGATGCAGTATGGCATATCTTATGTGCTTAATGGTTAATATTCAGCTGTGGCAATCAGCGATTTTTAAAAAAAGGCGCTGCAGCTATTAATATCCAAATAATACGAGCAGTATCAGAACTTATTTGGATAGTGGATTCAACCTGCTATCGAGATAACTTAGGACAGCTTTTTTCCCTGTCTTAAGTTAACTGAACAAGCTAACCACACTGTAGATAGCAGACTGAATCTCACCACTATCTGGATAAGTTCCGGGGCCACCCCACTCTGCCCCGGCACTGCACAGATAGTGCCACTAAAAATATGACTGACCATGCTGTCATGATCTGGATAGTGTTGCTGAAATTATCTGAAAAGGTCTGGTCAGCAGCATTTATCCATATGGTAGGTGTTGCTATCTGGATAATTGCCACTGAATATTAGACCGTTTGAATATTTTGTGTCATCTGCAGATTTGATCACCTCACTCATTATTAGGGTTGCCAACCGGATCCAGATGCGCCCAACAGGCTTGATCCAGTCCTGAGTTTACTCCATTGCATGCGGACACCCAGTTCTGATTTCTCTATTGCACTCCATCAGAAATTCAAGATTACAAGTCTCTGCATGCAATGGGGTAAACCTGGGACTGGATCTAGCCTGTTGGGCACATGCAGAGCCAGTTGGAAACCCTACTCATTGTTTCCATTTCCTTTATAAAAATGTTAAAAAGCAGTGAGCCCAGTATATATCACTGGGGTACAACAATATTCACCTTTCTCCAAGGAGAAAATTGACCATTTAGCCCAACTCTGTTTTCTGTCTTTTAACCAGTACCTAATATACGATACAATGCTGTCAGCGAACGCTTAATCTCTATTCGTCTACGAGGAATGCCTATCAACACAACTATAATTCAAGTATATGCCCCAACAACAGTTGCAGAAGAGAATGAAATTGAAGAGTTCTATGAACAAGTACAAGCTGAAATTGACAGAACATGCAAACAGGATATCCTGATAGTCATGGGCGACGAACGCAAAAGTTGGCAACAAAGAAGAAGGCAAAGTAGTTGGAAAATATGGACTTGGCAACAGAAATGAAGCTGGAGAAAGACTGATAGAATTATGCAAGACCAACGATCTATTCATCTCAAACACCTTCTTCCATCAACACAAGCGGCGACTGTACACATGGACGTCACCCAATGGATTGTATAAAAATCAAATTGACTACATCTGTGGAAGTCAACGATGGAAAGGTTCTATAACATCAACAAAGACAAAACCTGGCGCTGACTGTGGTACAGATCATCAACTACTAGTATGCAAACTCAAGCTAAAGTTGAAAACGAGCAAACCACTCATGAATGCAGCAAAATATGACCTTGAGAATATACCACTGGAATTTAAAGACTGCCTGCAAAATCAATTTGCTGCTTTAGATACAAATGACAGAGCTCCAGAAGAGTTATGGAATGACATCAAGAAGATTGTGTTGGAAGAAAGCGAGAAGTCTCTACAAAAGGTGAAAAAGCAAAAACGGCCAAAATGGATGACAGAAGAAACTCTAAAAATTGCCCGGAAACGCAGAGAAGCTAAAGCCAGAGGAGAAAGAAAGACAATAACAGAACTCAACAGAGATTTCCAACGTGCAGCAAGACAGGACAAGGAAAAGTACTACAATGACACATGCAAGGAAATAGAAGCAGAAACTATTAGAGGAAGAACAAGAACGGCTTTCCTAAAGCTACGAGAGTTAAAGAAAAAGTTCCAGCCTCGAATTGGAATGTTACAAGATGCTCAAGGTTCTATGTTGAATGATGCTGAGAAGATCAACAAAAGGTGGAAGGAATATACAGAGTTTTTATATGATAAAGATCAAGTGGACCAACAGCCGTTTCAATCTGTACCTTATGATCGGGAACCATTGGTGATGAAAGAAGAAGTTGAAGCAGCATTGAAAGCCTTACCAAAGAACAAAGCACCAGGCATTGATAGCATTCCCATAGAAGTATTACAGCAATCTGATGCAGCTGTTACCATACTTACAAGGCTCTGCCAAGAAATATGGAACACAACATCATGGCCAACTGACTGGAAAAGATCTGTGTTTATACCAATACTAAAGAAAGGTGATCCAACTGACTGTGGAAATTATCGCACAATCGCTGTGATCCCACATGTCAGCAAGATTCTACTGAAGAATATTCAAAAGAGACTACAACCATACCTGGAACAAGAACTCCCTGAAGTGCAAGCAGGGTTCAGGAAAGGGCGAGGAAAGAGAGACATCATTGCAGATGTGAGATGGATCCTTGAAAAGACTAAAGAATACCAAAAGGATATCTATTTGTGCTTTATCGACTATAGCAAGGCTTTTGACTGTGTAAACCATGAGAAACTCTGGGCCACATTAAGAAGCATAGGTATACCAGAACACCTGATCGTACTCTTGCACAATCTGTACATTGATCAAGAAGCAACAGTTCGAACGGAACAAGGAGAAACAGAATGGTTTAAAATAAGCAAAGGTGTAAGACAAGGCTGCATACTTTCCCCCTACCTGTTTAATTTATATGCAGAACAAATCATCAGAGAAGCAGGATTGTATGAAGACAACAGAGGTGTGAAGATTGGTGGAAGACTCATCAACAACCTTCGCTATGCTGATGATACCACATTACTGGCCGAAAGTGAAGATGATCTGAAACATTTGCTTCTCACAATCAAAGAACATAGTCTCAAAATGGGCCTGCACCTTAATGTAAAGAAGACAAAGATCATGACAACTTCATAATCAACAGGTTCATCGTTGAAGGAGAAGAAATTGAAATCGTGAACAACTTTAACCTACTTGGATCAACTATCAATAAAGAAGCAACAAGCAGTCAAGAAATCAGACGACGCATTGCTCTTGGCAGAATGGCTATGAAAGACCTAGATAAGATTCTCAAGAGCAGAGATGTCTCTCTCCATGCAAAGATTTGACTTGTTCAAGCCATGGTATTTTCAATAACATCATATGGATGTGAAAGCTGGACAGTGAAAAAGATAGACAGGAAGAAAATGTATGCCTTTGAATTATGGTGCTGGCGGCGAATACTGTGTATACCATGGACTGTCCGAAGAACAAACCAGTCAGTACTAGAGGAGATCAAACCTAAGCTTTCTTTATAAGCTCAGATGACAAGACTTCGACTTTCATACTTTGGACACATCATGCGAAGAGAGAGATCATTAGAGAAAGACATCATGCTTGGCAAGATAGAAGGTCAACGCAAAAGAGGAAGGCCAGCAATGAGATGGATCGATACAATAACAGCAGCTACGGGTACCAGTCTGTCAACAATGAGCCGCCTGACTCAAGACCGAACACAATTTAGGATAGCTATCCAGAGGGTCGCCATGAGTCGACTCCGACTCGACAGCACTTAACAACAACAATATACGATAGGAAATCGGCTCCTAAATTGTGACTTTTTAACTGCCCGAATCTTGAAACAGTTTGCTCACATTTACAGATCATGGTTCCAGACTACTACTACCACTTATCATCTGTATAGCTCTACAAGGAGTATGCGGCACTGTATATATATTGTAGATGTAAGACACAGTCCCTACTCAGAGCTTACAATCTAATCAAGACAAAAAAACATCACAAAACTGGGGACTAGTTACACATACACATAAGTGGCAAAGAAGAGAGCGAGAGGGGGACTCCCAAAAAGGGGGTCCACTGGGCCTTTTTGAAATACAGAGTACCCCCATCAATGCCTCTTAAACATTATTGGGGTTATTTTAGCAGCATTCTCACATACAAAAAGCAGTATTGAGATATGTAAATTGAAATACACATCTCAGTGCCATGTCAGAACCTGCTTTTTGTAGGTGTGTGAATGCTCACCATGTCTACCCAGCCAGGGGGACTGGTGCAGGCAGAGAGTGGGAGTGGTCTGGGCAGGGCCCACCATGCAGATATGGATTTCCAGTTTTATAAAGGGAATCCATGTCTGGAACAAAAATTGTAGATGCTGGCATTTACACCTCCTTCCAGGCATGAATAAATGCCTGCCGATTGGGGCAGTTGTTAATGTCGATGTCGGGTGCCCCGCCCTCAACTACACCCCAGATCACAGGACCTCCCAGCTGCTCCTGATCAAGTATGGCACTCTCTGAAGCATCACCTCATTTGCCACCCCTCCCCCCCATTCCAAAGCTTGACTTCAATCCCCCCTCCCCAGAAGGCCTCCCTAACCAAAAAAGGGAAAACACGATCCCCTCTTTAAAGCCCTCCCGACTGTCCATGCTCCTCTCCCCCCCCCCCTCCCCCTGCCAATTAATATCCCAGGGCTTACAGGGTCACTGGTGTCCAGCAAGAGCAGGAGTGAGGCCCACTTGCTCCTGCTCTGTATGTAGGCTCTCTCCAAAATGGTGCCAGTGACCCCTAGCGGTAAGTTCATGGTACTGCACTCCCAATGGCTGACAAAAAAATGAACTAATCCTGACTTAATCCATAAGACCACATTGCTACTTGCAAGAAAAAAAAACCACCCTACCCATCCAACACAACCTTGCTTTTTTTTTTTTTTTTTTTTTAACTGCACACAATTAGGAAATCCATTCTATAACCCCTTAGTGTTGTCCCTCAAAATATTAACTGCACTACTCTCACTCCACCAGCCTCCAGTGACACATATTTGCTTCACCAACTAAATATGCCCCTTCTATACAAGCTTGCATTCAAAGCCCAAGACCACACCTGTACCATGTGCACCAACCTGAGCAACAGAAGCCATTCACCACTGAGGAAAGAAGCTGTCTCATATTGTCACTACATCATCACTACATCTGAGTATTCTTTGTTATTTGTAAACCGCGCTGATAAAAATAGTGCGTTATATAAGAGCTGTTAAATAAATAAATAAAATAAAATAAAATCATGTGGCAGACCCAAAGAAAGCTGAATGCAAAGGGCCGTGATTCATGGCAGCAGCAACAAAGCCCAAATTGGACCCAAGATCAAACAACCTAGAACAGAGATTCTCAATTCAGTCCTCAGGACAGACCTAACCAGTGAGGTTTTCATGATAACCACAATGAACGAATGCGTGAGAGACATTGGCATATAATGGAGGCAGCACATGCAAATCTCTCTCGTATGTCTTCATTGTGGTTCTCCTGAAAACCCGACTGGCCAGGTATGTTCCAAGGACTGGGTTGAAAACTCCTGGCTTGAAGTCAGATTCATAGCCTCCACTGCAAGTCCAGTGTCGGTGGCAAGCAAGCCAAAGACCTGCAGTTGGTGCTGAAGATGAGGTACCACTGGCTGGGAATGTGCCACTGCTTTGTGAAGGGGGACCACCTCAAGGCGAGAGGAAAAGAGCTAGTCTCCTGAATTGCACCATGGGCCCCCTCCACAAGCACAGATTCATCAGGTTACAAATCCTGACAGGGAAATAAAAATGGTAGGAGGGAGGAGGAGGCAAGCAGAGCTGCAAAGAAATTAAACAAAACTGGCTGGTTGATGCAGGAATCTTCTGTGCTGTAAGCAACTGGAAACTTCACTTCTGCCAATGACAATTTTTGCAGGTGTTCCCTGCCAGAATTAATAGTGAAGGCAGTAATTCCAAACCTGGGTACCGCAGAGGGTTGGAGGTCCATGAGACTATCATAGGGTATCCTCCAGAAGGGAGAAAACCAAAATGAAGCTGAGAGAAAGAGCAGGCTAACCTCACCTCCGAGGAGCTGTGCTCTAAGGCTGCTGCTGCCTAATCTCATGCTGCCCATGCCAAGAGGGGATGTTTCTGGTTTTAAGAAGCCTAAATCAATGCAGAGAGGAGAAGCAGAAGAACGCAGCAGATTCTGAAGTCTCAGAGAAGAAGGAAGGAAAAATATAGTTGATTGCTGCCCTGAGGGTCCAATTCATCATGAAAGGGAGGCAGGGATGATAGCCACCACCATGAATCTGAACTGGATGGACAGCAGGTGAGGAAGGGCATGGATGATCACCGTCACTAGGAGCCTAAAGCCATGTCAAGAAGAGAAAGAAAACTATGCTAACACCAGCACCTTCATTAGCTGTCGCTCCATATGACCAAAGGAGGCAAATACTGCGAAGTATTTCCAGATGCTACTACATGTGCTCTGGCTGCCCTACTGACTTTACAGTCAGGGAAAAATATCTGCAATAAGCAAGTGGTATGACTGTGGTGTGGTATGAGAGGAAGGAGGACAGAAGGGGCAGTAATAGGCAGCAGGGAAAGAGGGAGGAAGTAGGGCAGGATAAAACTCACAAAAGCTTTTGTGGGAGGAGGGCAGTAAGAACAGCACCTGGGAAAGGGCCATGAGGCAAGGATAGAAGGGATAGAACTGAGAAAGAATCCACAGTGAGGAAAGGGCATATGTTCAGAAGATGTCATGGATGAAGGGATGGCACTCAAGACAAGGCCATTAGGTTCAGTACTTAGGAAGGGGCCATGAGAGAGTGCAGAAGGTAGGAAATGTAGAAAGGGCCATGAGCAGAAGGAGGGAAAGCATCTGAGGAATCCTTGAGGCACCCTGGACCTTATATTCATCCCAATCTTCCTAGCAAATGACCCCAACTAACCCCATCAATCGTTCCAGTCTCATGGTCCGACCATAGTCTTATAAACTTCACACTATCACTCCCGAACAAACTCTACCCAGATTTAAACATCAACTCAACAACTCGAAGATTCATGCCATTTGACAATCAAGCCTTCATCCAAAAAGTACTAGCAAACCTAATAACTCATCCAGCTGAAGAGCACATTGAAGCTCTAATAAACAAATGGAACTTGACAATATCAGCTGCTGCCCAGGCACTACTAAAGGTCAACAGTAGTAAATGTCAACATCTTCTCCAGGTTCTCAACCAAACTGAAAGACCTAAAATACAAGCTATACCGCATCGAATGTAAATGTAGGAGAACTAAAGACCAACATCTTCAAAACATGTACCTAGAAGAACAGAACAAATATTGTGCAAGCACCTGAAGAGCCAAACAGGAATACTACACCAATCTAATCAAGAGCACCATTAACAAGCCCTGGGAACTATTTGACATAGCCAAATGATTCTCAAAGGATCCCATCCATGCAAGTATTCCCCTTAACCCGCAGAAATATTTCTTTACGGAGAGAGTGGTAGATGTGTGGAATAGTCTCCCAGTGGAGGTGGTGGACATGAGGACAATATCTGAATTCAAAAAAGCATGGGACAAACACAGAGGATTTCTAAAGGTAAAAAGGGGACTATTGTAGTTGATATGGAAGGGAAGATTAGATAGGCCATGTGGTCTTTTTCTGCTATCATGTTTTTATGTTTCTATCACATGGCACTCCATACACAATGCTCACAATTACAACAAACTCAAACTGCCATCCCATAACCAATGTAACAGATCTGCTATACACTGCACAGACTTCAATAATATTAGTCATGAACAACTTGACAGCATAAACAGCTCCTTAAACACAACAACCTCTCCAGTTGATCCATGACCAATTTCATGGATTAAGATCGCAAGACTCCATCTTATACCACTTATTGTAAGCATGATCAATGGCTCCCTAACACAAAGATTCCTACTACCCCTGCTTAAACAATCCTCAATCAAGCCAATCCTAAAGAAAACTAATCTGGATCACTGCTCCCCAGCATCATACAGGCAAATTTCAAGCATTCCTTTCATAGCAAAGATGATCAAAAAAAGCATTACAAACTCACTTACAAAGTCACTTAGACAAGCACACACCTTTCAACCAGCAACAACATGGGTTTCTCCCTCATCATGGCGTCAAAACCCTCCTCACTTCTTTATTCAATAATCTCATTACCAGCACAGAAAATATATCACAAGGATTCATAATGCTATTCCTACATATATCAGCTGCATTTGACTCCATCTCCCACCAGTTACTACTCAATAGACTTCATGATATCGGACTTCAAGTCACCACCATCAAATGATTCCAGTCATACCTCTCAGATCGCAAGCAACAAATCCTTTCCCTTCTCCCTCCATCAAGGTGTGCCCCAAGGCTCTGCACTTTGATCTACTATTTAACATGTACATCCAGCCACTGTGTCATGTCATCCGAAGTTTTAACATCAAATATCAAATATTCGCAGACGATATCATGATATAGGCACCATGCCACACCAGACTACTCCATAATAACCAAATGTTTCATGGCAATTACTAAATGGCTACAGAATCACAACATCGGCATCAACTACAATAAAATGGAAATACTGCACATAACAAGAGACCTTAACTTCAAGCCTCCACCAACAATCAAGATAGACAACAAAGACCTCACAGTCAAAACAGAGATTAAATACGTAGGAGTCACTCTTGACCAGGGATTAAACCTACAGGCCCAAATAAAACAAACTACCAAATCCGTTTACTACAAACTCAGAATGCTAAAGAACATATTTTATTTATTTTTATTTATTTATTTTCAGTCTCTTCTATACCGCGCTATTCAACACCAGTGCGGTTTACAATGAACAAAGAACTACACATTTCCTAGGGTACTCTGTGTTTACAATGAACAGGTGTTAAAACTTGGATAAACATATGCTCCCTCCTTAACCACATGCATTTCCACACAGTTTGCTAGGTGATAATTACCCCTCTGCTAGATGACAGCAACTTAATCTACCAGGGCCTGCCAAAACACACTCTATATCCACTGCAACTAGCGCAAAATACGGCAGCAAGAATTATACAAGGAACCTCTAGTCAGACCCACATCACCCCAGTCCTCAAGCAACTACACTGGCTACCCATAATATCAAGAATCAAATACAAAGCAATCCTTCATACCTATGAAGAGATAAAACAACCAGTCAGCCAAGTGCCTTCAGACTCTGCTAAGAAAACTCACCAACAATAGGCCGAGAAGACTTAATACACTCAACCTCCTGGACATACCACCAGATAAACCCACCATAAGTCAAAGGGCAAACCACAGGGCAGTCTCCCTCTATGCCCCCACCATATGGAACTCCCTACCACCTCAGCTAAGAACCACTGAATCCTTGGCAGACTTCTGTAAGAAGCTGAAAACCCACTTATTCCTTAAATTCTACGGGGCAGACCCCCACTAGGACTAATCCCATACGTACCATGGCAGTCACCAAGCCATCTGTTCCATCTGTTTGTAAATACATTAAACTAAATTAATCAGCATCTACGCTTTTCTTGCTCTTTGTTACTAGATTCATCCGTTTATATCAGTGTTGAAGGACTACAAAAGGGGACTGCTACTTTTGGAGAGAGATCTGCAATGGTATTTACTTCTGGGAAGTTTTCTAAATCTTGGGGAAGAAGGAATTCTTTAGATTAAAGCTGATTAATCTGTGAACCCAGTGTATTTGTTAAATCAGTCAGGGCCTAGTAGCAGCAAAGAGCTTTAATTTAAATCCAATCAGAATATAACTTAGCATAAAAGGCAAAACAGGGTCAGTACTCATTGAGCAATAAATAATTTCTAGAGACCTTTACAAAGAGGCCTTCTACATAGGGGGCAAGAGACCTGTGAATTTTTTTAAATAGATGTTAAAGCCAGGTGACAGATCAGAGGGCCAGTTTGAAAGACTCCCTCTATCAAGCAAGGACTGTGTTAATCACTCAGGAAATTGGTCACAGCTTACCTCAGAAGCACAGGCATAAATAGTTCAACCAGAGTTCTGTGCTTCTCAGTCTTGAAGGACTACAAAAGGGGACTGCTACTTCTGGAGAGAGATCTGCAATTGTAAGTATTTACTTCTGAGAAGTTTTCTAAATCTTGGGGAAAATTGAATTCTTTAGATTAAAGCTGATTAATCTGTAAACCCAGTGTATTTGTTACATCAGTCAGGGCCTAGTAGCAGCAAAGAGCGTTCAGATTAAATTTAAAACACAGAAGAGAACTCTCTGGTTAAATTTGGAACCCAAGACTCCCTCTATCCAAGCAAGGCCTGTGGGACCCCCCCTGGAGATTGATCACAGATTACCTTAGAAGCACAGGACAGGATACTGTGTAGCAACCGACTTTTAATAAGTCTTCTTTCCCTCTCTCTCTTCCCAACACCCACCCACTCCTAGGATAATCGTAGCTTTATAGGTGCTTAAACCTTTTAAAGGAAAGGAGGTGCCATATTCACTCTCAGGTGCAGCTGTTTATTCTCATCAGCATACATTAAGGACCTGAGATTAAATAAACTTCAGGTGAACAAAATACATTAAACATATTAGGAATAGTTTTATTAGTATAAATATTCCCAGAAACCCTTAGTAAGTAAAGAACTTAAATAAACACAACCTTAGAACTAAGATGCAGACAGCAGTCCAGCAGCGAGATGGGGGCTTTCCAGTCTTTTGCATTGAGTATCAGATGTATGATTTTCTCCCAGTTGGTGAGGAGTCTTACGTGTGCACAAGGTGCAAGGAACTCTTTGCTCTCAGGGAACGAGTCCAATCTCTGGAGGCAAGAGTTGCAGACTTGGAAGATATAAGGAAGACAGAGAGGTACATAGACAAGACCTACAGGGATATAGTCCTGAGGTCCCACCTCCAGTCTGGCAGCATCCCTGTTGCCATGGAGGAGAGAGGTCACGTAACAGGACAGCATCACCCTGGTGTGGCAGGAAGTGAACCAATAGCTAGGACCTGTCCTCCAGGTGACGTAAAACCCTCTCGCACCAAGGAAGTTTCTCCAGAGCCATGTGCCCATGAGGGAAGAGTTAGGACAGCTGTTATAGTTGGTGATTCGATCATTAGGCATGTAGATAGCTGGGTGGCTGGTGGACATGAGGATCACCTGGTAACATACCTGCCAGGTGCGAAGGTAGCAGACCTCACGCGCCACCTAGATAAGGTCTTAGATAGTGCTGGGGAGGAGTCTGCTATCTTTGTACATGTCGGTACCAATGACATAGGAAAATGTGGTAGGGAGGTCCCGGAGGCTAAATTTAGACTTTTAGGTAGGAAGTTGAAATCCAGAACTTCCAGGGTAGCATTTTCCAAAATGCTTCCTGTTCCATGAGCAGGACCCAAAAGGCAGGCAGAGCTCTGGAGCCTCAATGCGTAGATGAGACGATAGTGCAAGGATGAGGGTTTTGTATTTGTTAGGAACTGGTGAACATTCTGGGGAAAGGAGGGGCTCTTCCCAAGGGATGGGCTTCACCTTAACTGGGATAGAACCAGGCTGCTGGCATTAACCTTTAAAAAGGAGATAGAGCAGCTTTTAAACTAAATAATAGGGGAAAGCCGACAGTCGACCAAGAGCGCATGGTTCAGAACAATGTATCCTTGAAGGATACTACCAAAACAATGAAGTTAGGGCACATCAGCAGAGAGGTTCCAATAAAGACAAAAGTAGCCCAAATGCCGAGTACAGAGCAGACAAAGCTTAAAGATTCCACATTACCCCTGCCTACCAATAACCAGATAAATATGAATAAAATACAGTTTCTAAAAAGCTTGTATGCAAATACTAGAAGTCTAAAAAATAAAATGGGAGAGTTAGAATATATAGCACTAAATGAGAAGTTAGATATGATTAGTATCTCAGAGACATGGTGGAAGGAGGACAACCATTGGGACACTGTGATACCTGGGTACAAACTATATCGTAATAATAGAGCTGATCAAATTTTTGGTGGGGTTGCGCTCTATGTTAGAGAGGGTATTGAGTCACAAAGGATTAAAGTTTTTCAGGAACCTAAATTCGCTGTAGAATCTCTATGGATTGAAATTTTATGTAAAAAGGGGAAGGCGATGGCAGTGGGGTTGTACTATCGACCGCCTGGCCAGAATGAACAAATGGATGATGAAATGCTCAAAGAAATCAGAGAAGCTAACACAGAACAGTAATAATAATGGGTGATTTCAATTACCCAGGTATTGACTGAGTCAGTGTCACAGCAGGACATGCTAGGGAGATAAAGTTTATTGATGAAATAAATGACTGCTTCTTGGAGCAGCTGGTTCATGAACCAACCAGAGGGGAAACCATTTTGGACTTAGTACTTAGTGGAACACCAGATCTGGTGCAAGAGATAAGGGTGTTGGGGCCACTTGGCAATAGTGATAATAGCATGATTGTGTTTGATTTAATTAATGGAGGAGGGGTGGTAAGGAAATCCACAGTACTACCTTTTGACTTTCAAAAGGGAAACTATAATAAAATGAGGAAAATAGTTAAGAAAGAACTAAAAGGAGCAGTTGCAAAGGTTAAAGACTTACATCAAGCTTGGGTGTTGTTTAAAAATACTGTCCTGGAAGCCCAGACTAGCTGTATTCTATGCTTTAAGAAAAGTGAAAGGAAGTCCAAAAAACTGCCAGCATGGTTTAAAGGTGAGGTCAGAGAGGCTGTTGTTGCCAAAAAATCATCTTTCAGGAAATGGAAAAAAGAGCCAAATGATGAAAACAGGAAACAGCACAAATACTGGCAAGTTAAATGCAAGGCATTGATAAGGCAGGCAAAGAGAGAATTTGAGAAGAAACTTGTTGTGGAAGCAAAAATCCATAGTAAAGACCTTTTCAAGTACATTCGTAGCAAAAAAACCTGTGAGAGAGTCAGTTGGAACATTGGATGATTGAGGGGTAAAAGGGGCAGTAAGAGGGGACAAGGCTATAGCGGAGAGACTAAATGAATTCTTTGCTTCGGTCTTTACTGAGGAAGATGTAGGGATATTACCCTGACTGAAATGATATTTAAAGGTGATACTGCGGAAGAATTAAAATAAATATCAATACACTGGGAAGATGTATTACAACTATTTAATAAACTGAAGAGTAGCAAATGTCCTGGACCAGATGGTATACATCCAAGGGTGTTGAAAGAACTGAAATATGAGATTGCAGACCTGCTATTAGTAATCTGTGAACTATCATTAAAATCAGCTGTAATACCTGAAGATTGGGGGATCGCCAATGTAACGCCAATTTTTAAAAAGGGTTCCAGGGGTGATCCAGGAATCTACAGACTGGTGAGCCTGACATCAGTACTGGGAAAAATGGTAGAAACCATCATAAAGAACAAAATTACTGAACATGTAGATAGTCATGGTTTAACGGGAGACAGCCAACATAGCTTTAGACAAGGAAGATCTTGTCTTACTAATCTGTTATCTTTTTTTGAAAGTGTGAATAAACAGGTAGACAAAGGTGAGTTGGTTGATGTAGTGTATCTGGACTTTCAGAAAGCATTTGACAAGGTCCCTCATCAGAGACTTTTGGCAAAACTAAAAAGTCATGGGATAGGAGGCAGTGTACTATTGTGAATCAGGAACTGGTTAAAAGATAGAAAGCAGAGGGTAGGGCTAAATGGCCAATTTTCCCAATGGAAAAAGGTGAATAGTGGAGTACCCTAGTGATTTGTGCTGGGTCCGCTGCTTTTTGACATATTCATAAATGACCTGGAAAAGGGAATAACGAGTAAGGTTATCAAATTTGCAGATGACACAAAACTATTTAAAGTTGTTAAAACCCAAGAGGATGGTGGAAAATTGCAGGAGGATCTTGATATATTGGAAGACTGGGCATCCAAATGGCAGATGAAATTTAATGTGGACAAGTGCAAAGTTATGCACCTAGGAAAGAACAACCCAAACTATGGTTACACGATGCAAAGTTCCACATTGGGAACCACCACCCAGGAAAAAGATTTTGGCATCATCATGGATAACATGTTAAAACCCTCCGCCTAGAGTGCAGCAGTGGCCAAGAGAGCAAATAGAATGCTAGGTATCATAAGGAAAGGAATGAAAAATAAAACAAAGGATATTATAATGCCTCTGTATCATTCCATGGTGTGACCACACCTTGTATATTGTGTGCAATTCTGTTCACCGTATCGTAAAAAGGTTATAGTGGAATTAGAAAAGGTACAGAAAAGAGCCACCAAAATGGTAAAGTGGATGGAAGGATACACCTATGAGGAGAGGTTTAAAAGGTTAGGGGTCTTCAACCTGAAAAAGAGATGGCTGAGGGGAGATGTGATAGAGGTGTATAAATTAATGAATGAAATGGAACGGGTAAACGTAGATCGATTGTTTACATCATCAGAATATAAAAAGACTAGGGGACATGCAATGAAACTACAGGGTAACCTATTTAAAACTAACAAGAGGAAATATTTTTTTACTGAATGTGTAATCAAACTGGAATTTGTCACCGGAGGATGTAGTAAAAGCTGTTAGTGTAGCTGGGTTTAAAAAAAGGTTTGGACACGTTCCTGGAGGAAAGGTCCATAGATCATTATTAAAAGGGACGCAGGATATTTAGACAGTTTTGTATACCACCTTATCCTTCAATCAAAGTGGTCACAACACAATTGGGTGATACATTTAACACGAGGGGATATGAGACACATACACTAATACTTACAGGGAACATGGGCAATGGAGGGTTAAGTGGCTTGCCCAAGACCACAAGGAGCACCTGTGGGATTAGAAACGCCAGTCCTTCCAGCCCAAGGTTGCTGTCCTCTAGTGGGATTTGAATCCCCGACCTTCCAGCCTGAGGTAACTTCTCCAATACAAGCATTGAGGAACCTGTGTCTTTTTGGGAACCTGCCAGGTACTTGTGACCTAGATTGGCCACTGTTGGAAACAGGATACTGGACTTGATGGACCTTGGTCTGACCCTGTATGGCATATCTTATGTTCTTATGTTAAATGTAACTTGCACCTCTGTTGCCTTCCATCTGTATTGTTCAGTGCACTGAGTTCCTTATAAACCGTGCTGATTTGTAGAAAGATGGTATAAAAATAAAGTTATTAAATAAATAAATGAGGAAGGGCTATCATGGGGCAGCAGTTATAAAGAGGCCATGAGGGAAATTCAGGAAGCAAAGGGGCAGTTGTAAAGGAACTCGGAACATTTTCCTTTGAAAATGCCTCCTGCAGCTCTGTAGATACCACGTGCAAAGTTGGCTGCTGGACAAGGCTGGTGCTTCCATTAGGCAAACTGGGGAGTTACCTAGAGCACTGAGATTCTGGGGAGCAGTAAAAGGTAATGGACAGGTATTTAAACAGTCTCTCTCCTGCCTGGTTCCTGCCCTCCAAGAAGCCCTATCTCAGCACTTATCCTGGTAGCTTGTGGCCCACAGCAGGCAGAGAAAAGGGCACTTAAGCAGAGTTCCCTATTCTTCGCAGGTCCAGTTCTACACAGGGCCAGTCTCATGGATGAGCCGTGAGATCCCATAACCTCACGACTCACACTGTGAGATTGGTTCCACATAACAGAGGACGCTCAGCTGATATTAAGTGCCCTTTTCTTCATGGACAATCAAGATGTGTCGGCCACACACTGCGATGTCATCCGACGGCATTATGAACGGAATCACTCTCCCATAGCTCAGAGAAGTCTAGAAGATTTCCACTCCACCACAGTGCCCACCCCTTTCCATCTCGGTCTGTTTAATCTGTCCAGCCAGATGGACAGATTCTCTTGCTCTCCAACATTTTCTTCTATTTTGTTTCCTTTATACCATGCTTCTGTCTTGCGATGACTTCCATTGCTGCATGGGGCTCAGCTTTCCCCAGGTGTGCTACCCCCCCCCCCCCCCAAGATTGACCAGCTGCTGCACGGGGCCCAATTCTTCCCTAAAGAGATCTCAACCCCAAACAGCAACTGCATGGAGCTTGGCTCTCTCTGAAAAGAGCTTAACCCTGAAAGATTGTTGCTTCTGCAAACCTCACAGCAGGGACATGACAGCCACCATCAGGTCTCTCCCCACACTGATTCTGCATCTTGGTGCCCAATCATGTGACCTCTTATCCTCCATGTGGGATCATGGCTGAGCTCTGCAATAAGGCAGCAGCTAACAGCTATTTAAAAGCCAGAAACAGGCCTGACGACTGACCATTTCCTCTGCTGAAAGAAGCTGCTTCTACCTTGCCTTCAGCCTTGGACAGGACATCCCTTGGAGGGCAAGGCCTGTACTGATTTATGTGCACTGACCTGGCCCATACCTCTGGCAGTTTCTTTCCTGGACCATGAGGTGCAATGGTGTTCAAACCCTGGGCATCCCAGCGGTATGTGGCTTTCTCTGAGGTGAGGGTCTAAACGTTGCACTGTCGGTTGCATGACCTACATTTAACTGGGCCCTTATGCACATTCCTCGGCACAGACATGCTCTCCAGCTTTATCCATGCAGGGCTGCCTCTCCACAACTCCGATCACTAGCTGTGCGGGCAAGGCCACAGGGAAATGAATGCTGAATGGCTGCCTACAGCACAGAGCGCCAATAGCCCCAGAACAGAATCCTGAAGCACTGGTGTGCTCTCCTGCACTGTCTGTGATAGCTCTTGCCTCCTCCAGCACCAATAACAACATGCATAACCACGACACGGCATCAGGATAGAATGGTGAAGCCCCACTGTCACCCACCTCTAGCCACACTGTCTCCACCTCCGCTCTCTAATGCAGTGCAGATGTGCAGATCCTCATGTCATTATTTTTTTTAATGCACTGCTTTTGTGGATGCCCTAACTCATTATAGGATCCTTCAGGGCCAATGTGCCTCCACCCTTTCTGGCCCTAATAAGTACCTGTGCTAACTTAACAGGTGCTGAGCTGTAGTAAACAAGAAAAAAAGCCAAGATGCAGTACAGCATACTCTCTGGTTGCCTTCTGAATTTTATTTGAGTGCAGTCTGTGGGAATGCCTCATCAGGCATCACTCACAATCCCCAAGGATCCCTACACTGAGTAGCAAGCTGCAACAGAGTGTTAGTGCAGGCCCCCCATGCGTGTACCAGCCACCGGCAGCTCACATCACAAAAAACAAATGCTGTCTGGCTGAGTGCCGTTTTCTGACTCTCTGGTCCCAGACCCTTGGATGATGTTTTTGTCCTTGCCTATTAAATCATAACAACATAGTGTTCACCCTCTCTCCTTAAACAGAAATGGGTAGACTCTATTTCCCAGAGATCTACACATTGCTACGCTTTAGGGCAACCATCAATGATTCAGGTTCACATCCCCAGGGATCCACACTCCGCATGGGTCACTACAGTCAATGCTGGTTGGAGCTCCAACGTCTTGGCCTTATATGCCCTCTGCAGTACAATGTCTACATGATCCTTCAGATGGACAGCAAAGGCTATGGCCATGCTGCCCTGAGTGTGCCCCATCTTGCTTGATCTTGGAAACTAAGCAGGGCTGGTCCTGGTTAGTACTTGGATGGGAGACCACCTTGGAATACCAAGTGCAGTAGACATAGTACATGGAAGAAAGGCCTTGCAATCTACTCATGGCTGCATCTTGCCAAGAAAACCCTACTGGGCCACCAAGAATCAACACTGACTCAACAGCATGCCACTATTAACACTTATGGCATTAAGAAGGTGCCATCAAGCAGTCTATAAACAAATCATCCCCAGAGAGTGCACAGTACTGATTCACAAGGGTCTCATGACACCAGCTCACAGCTACTCCTGGGGCTAGGCTGAAAACTCATACACTTACACAGGTGACCAGCAGAAGCATCCCCCCCCCCTTTTTTCAGGCTACAGATACACCCAATTCCCTGTACCCCTCTCCACATTGCACCCACGTACACATAATTAGAAGGGTTAGTGGGCATGGCACAAAAGACATGGGATGCAAGGACTTGTAAATCTGTATTTGCAAGCAATACCCGTGAGCTATGCTTAGTGTGACTCCTCCCTCTGCAGCCCATTAGCCACCCTGTTGCATCATCCTGAGGAAAGCCTATAGTCTTCACCACCATCCTTTAATTTTTATTTTATTTATTTATTTATTTACATTCTCTTATATACCGCGCTATTCTGCATCAGCGCGGTTTACATTGAACAAACTGAAATTACATTGAACAGGGTATTATAACTTGGAGAAAACTATTTTACAGGGAACATGGGCTATGGAGGGTTAAGTGGCTTGCCCAAGACCACAAGGAGCACCTGTGGGACTAGAAACCCCAGTCCTTCCAGCCCAAGGTTGCTGCCCTCTAGTGGGATTTGAACCCCCGACCTTCTGGCCTGAAGTACATTGCCCCAACCACTAGGCTACTCCTCCACTCCTAAGACATCGAACAAATGTCCTGTGCAGCCCATCAGCCTTCAGGGGAGCTGGACTAAGCTGGTAGGTTGCAGTGCCAGATCCATGAAGGTGGGGAGGGCAGGGCTGGGGCAGAAGATCAAAGCTTGTTCAGAGCACCAAATATTCTTGCAGCAGCCCTGCTGGTGGAGGGAGACTGAAAGGGAGAGAGACTGAAGGAGAGGAACTGGGCAGAAGAGAGAAAAGGACTGGAGAGAAATTGTTAGGAAGAACTTGTGAGAGAGACTAGCGAGGAGGGCTTGGGAAAAGAAAGACTAAGAGTAGTGAGGGTTTGGTGGAGAGAGATCAAAAGAGCAGTGGGAAGGCTCTGGAAAGGAATGGGCTCGGGGGGGGGGGGGGAGAGAGATACTGGTGAGGAAAGGTTGGGAAGAGAGAGACTGGTAAGGAGAGGGTGGTGAGAGAGATAGAGATTGAGATTTATAGGGAGAGACTGATGGGGAGGGCATGAGCATGAGGGACTGAGGAAGAGAGGAAGAGAGAAAGAGAGAGGATGGCGGGGAGTAGCTTGGCTGGGAAAGGGAGAAATACTGTGGGGGAAGGGCTGGATGGGGGAGTAGAGGGAAGAGACTGGAATGTAGAGGCTGAAGAAGGAGGAGAATTTGTGGGAACAGGTTGGGAGGGGCTCCCTAAAACGTCAGAATGTTGAAAAGGTGTTACCACACTCAGAAAGCTTAGAAAAATAGTGTAGGGGACTGTAGAGGACAAAGATTCCTGATCCATAGTATTTCTGTCATTATGACCTCAATGTCCCTCTGCGTTTCCTTCCGCTGACTAAACTATCAGCTCCAAGAGCTGGGACTGCCTCTTACAGAGCTGTGCAGAAATCTTTAGTAACAGTAGCAATAGAGGACTGGAAAATAGTGGAGACAAAGAAGACAAAGAAAACTCATTAGTGTAACCTCAATAATGGGCAAAACTACAGAAATTCTACTAACAAAAAATAAAGAGCAGCATCTTGAAATAAGCAGAGTACAGGACACTGGACAGGACAGTTTCACAAAGAGAAAATGCTGTCAGACAAACTTCATTGAATTCTATAATGTGACAAAACTGGTGGATCAGGAAGGTGCAGTAGACGTGGCTTATCTAAGCATCAGTAAAACATCAGACACTGTTCCATGTATAAGGCTGGAAAGCAGGGTGGAGGCAGGGGCAGCCCAAAGGGGGTGTGGAGACTCATTGCGGGGCTGCATAAATATCTGCATAATGTTAACATGCGCTAACTTTTAGTAAACATGCCTCTTAATGAATAAAGAAAGACTAACAGATTTCTACATTACTATATTCCAGTGCCGCCAGGCACATCAGGAAGTACTACAAACACTGCCCATTTAGAACCCACAGCAAACCTGCCGTATCCTAACAGCACTACCAGGACTCACAAAGCACCATACCCTACCTATCAAAAGGCAACACTGCAAATATTAAACCAGTGCATCTCAGAGAACACCAATACATCTCCTACTGGGGAAAGAGAACAAGTGGCACTGTCAAATAGAAACTACATGAACAGAATATCTCAGCTTGGTTACATATGCAGAACATAGACCATCACCAAACATCGAACAAGGGATCACAGTTTAGAAATATGAAGATGATCATTAAAATGGGAACCCTAAAAGCCAAATTTGGAATGTATAACTATACTGGAGAAATAAAACTATAAATTAATTTCCTCTTGGACTAAACAAAAATGCAAAGACATTAGCGATGCACATTTCCCAGAGATTATATATTCCAGTTAACAAATTTTTTTAAAAAAAGTATTTTGCTACCTTTTGTTGTTTGGGCAATTTGTTTTTCAGTACACTTGGGTAGCAGAAATCCAAGGGAAATGCACGCGATAGGGGGCGAGAGGTTGGTGTGCACGGATCAGAAGAAAGACCTTGGTGTGATTATTTCTGAAGATCTCAAGGTGGCAAAGCAGTGCGACAAGGCGGTGGCAAAAGCCAGGAAGATGTTGGGCTACATACGAAGAGGAATTACCAGCAGAAAGGAAGAGGTACTTATGCCACTTGTCAGACGGCTGCCTGGGTGAGAATCTTCACAGTCTTGACAAGTGCATATCTCTATATGATTTGCAAGGTATTGTGGACAATGTAGTTCATTCACACCAGACACAGCTGCTGACAATAATTTAGTTGTGCTCTTGGGTAAAGCCAATAAGATATTTATTTATGGGGTTATTTCTCCCAACACAGATATGCTTGGTAGCACATAAAATCAGGTAACTTGCTTTCAGTGTTAACTTGGAAAAACAAAGTCAAAATCAGGAAAACAACAAATGAAAAGCCACAAAGCAAGAAACAAACTGTTCTTTTCAGATTAACTTCTGATTACTTCCCACATAGATTCAAAAGTGATTCTCTTCCTAGCTCACAAGCAATTAGGTAAGGCTTAATTGCTAGCAGTTATCCAGCTGAAACCCCTTTAGCTGGCTTGCTTTCTACTGTGTGGGTCAAATCCTGCTTCAGGAGCTTTTCTGAGTAGATTAAAGAACAAATTTGTATTTCTTTGTGATGGTTGCTGTACTTTATAACAGAAAGTTACCAACGGAGTTTAGATAGAGAGCAGTCCATATAAATAGGATCTTCATCTGCAATCATACCCCCATCTTCAACAAGCATAGGTTCAATATCATGGATTGGCACAGATGAATCTCTCAATGGAGCACTTTCAGGAGAATACTTGTTTCCCTGCTGTCTTTCAAGGTTATAGCTAGGGCATAGATCAGTGTTCATACCTGAGCTTCCATTGCTCTAGAGTTCCTCTCTATATAGCCTGGCCAGTATGTAGTCCAGTTCTTATGTCCAGCCTTCCAATCCAGATCCCTGGACACTGGATCTCTCTTCACATACCTTCTGGCACGGGTCTTAGGGTCCCTTCCACGTGCAGCCGTCTCCCTCACAGGTAGCGTCTGGAGATTCCTAGCTCTGCAGCACCATTCCTCTGGCTTTCCCCAGTCCAATGGTGTATGCTGGCCCTTGGAATACCTCCCAGTATACGTACTGCTTTGGACTCTTCTAGACCTCTCAAAGGCTTTTCTCCTCTTTCTTCCAGAGGGTCTCTTTCCCTCTCTGTCCGTCCAGTTTGGCTTCTGCTTCTGATAATCCTTCAGATGAAACTGAGGATAATTCTCTGGATATCCAAGGTGATCATGAAGATGGTCATCTGTAGAATAAACTCTACTCTTATTCTGCTTAGATGAGTGCTCCTCCCTAACACAGCGCAGCTGTGCTGAATCAGGCCCTGCCCTTTGAGATGAGTGCTTAGGGATTACCTCATAGCCCTCCTGATTGAACACACGTTTCCCCACTTCAGCTCCTCTAATGGCTGTTGGAAACCTGGTGTATTCTGGGACTGGTAGTCTTTTATGGGAAAATTCTGTTTTCTTATTTCTACCAGAACTGACAGGTTACTTGTTCAGAGACACTTCAACTTTTCTATAGCTCCTTCCTGAGCTATGATAAGCTTCCTTATCACACACTGTACAAGTCACTGGTGAGGCCTCACTTGGAATACTGTGTTCAGTTTTGGAGACCATATCTTGCAAAGGATGTAAAAAGACTGGAAACTGTTCAGAGGAAGGCGACCAAAATGATTTGGAGCCTGCGTCAGAAGCCTTATGAAAAGAGACTTGAAGACCTATATATGTACAGTTTGGAGGAGAGGAAGGATAGGGGAGATATGATTCAGACCTTTAAATACTTAAAGGGAAATAATGAACAAACAAACATACACGATTCTTTTATTTATTTTATTAGACAATTCTAATTATATTAAAAGTGCACTGGAACAAATTTCTGGTGTCTCAGCAAGATCAGGAGCACGCCCGTGTTGCACGGGAAGTCATAGCGGTATGAGAATACAATATTTACATTACACACATTTTCTATGTTATATCTATTTTATTTTAATTGGGTTCTATTTATGGGTCACATGTCTTGTAGGTTTTATAAGTACCCACTTATTTGTTTAGTTATATAACTGTTTAGTCATTTTAATTACTTTTCATTCTCACCTTTATTTAGAGGTATTGTCCCCTGTCCTCCTCTCTCTCCTTTAGCCCAGTTTGGTTCTCACCAAATGGTTGTCTTTTACCAAATGTTTTTTAGCAAATGTTGTCTTTTTATAATATATGTATAATTTATATATCATTGTCTTTCAGATAGTGCATGTTATTTATGTATTTATATTTTTAAATTCTAGATGATTTTATCTTTGGTTATCACGTTTTGTTTTGTTTTATTTGATTGATTCATGCTTTATCTCACATATTTTATATGTTATGAGTTTTATTTATCTTTTTAATAGTTTTTTAACATTGTTAAATAGTATTTTACATGTATTTGTTGTGTGGTTGGTTCTTATATGTGTTTATTCATAGTGAGCCGTAAATCCCTGAGGAAGTGTAATACAAAACACGGCCAGTGTCGGGTTGGCACGCTTGATCCGTGGGATAATAAAGGCCTATACTACTGCCACGTCTCCTGACTTTTTCAGTGGCGAGGGCAAACACAGTGATGGAATTCAGAATGGCATGGGACAGACACAGTGGATCCCTTTACAGCAACAGGATAAAATCAAAATAAACTGAACCATCTAATTTCTCAACAAATAGGGGTGTCCTATATGGAGTGGTGGGTTCAGCTCTAAACAAAGATATGGGGAGGGGTAGCCTGCACGGACTGGCAGGTGCACCTACTCTTGCCATCGTACTGGGCAGACTAGATGGACCATACTGGTCTTTATCTGCCGTCATTTACTATGTTACTATGGTACGTTGCAATTGCTTTAGTCACTTTCTTCTGGTTTCTTCGTGTCTTCTGCTAACTCTCCAGTATCTGCTGTCCATTTGTCTTTTCTGCTCTCTTCTATTTTTTTTACATTGTCTCTCTACATCTGCTTTAACATACTTTTCTTTCCCCTTTTGCTTTTTTCTCCATTTCTTTCTTTATTCCTTTTTCATCCACTCAAATTTTACCTTTCCATCCTCAATCCCCACTTACTCTCCCAATCGTAGATTTTTCTTCCCTCCCACACAAAATATATTTTCCCCTCTCCATCCTCACTCCCCCAGCCCCATCCCCTTCTAGCCTTCCCCCAACATCATCTGCCTTCTAGTTCCAGCCCCAGCAGCATCCACTCAATTCTAGTTCCATTCTTCCATCCCCCTCACATCAGCCCATTTCCAGTCCTAGCCACCCCATCAGCCCATTTCTAATCCTAGACCACCCCATCATCCATTTCCAGTCCTACCCCAGCCCCCCATCAGCCCATTTCCAATCCTAGCCCCCCATCAGCCTATTTCCAGTCCTATCCTAGCCCCCCATCAGCCATTTTCAGTCCTAGCCCTCCATCAGCCTATTTCCAGTCCTATCCTAGCCCTCCATCAGCCTATTTCCAGTCCTATCCTAGCACCCCCCACCCTCCCCTGAAGAGCCTCGCACCTGTCTGAGTGGCTTCAGAGAGAGCCAGGGAGACTGGCTCACTTCTGCACAGCACTGGAGTGAAGATCAGCGTGTTCTTTCACTTGCACTGTGTTCTTGTGAAGACCGCAGAGTGCCAGGAAAGGTTAAAGGGAATTTCCTGTTTCCTGGCACTCCGCGGCCTTCACAAGCACACAGCGCGAGTGAAGAAACATGATGCTCTTCACTCCAGCACTGTGCAGAGGTGTGCCGGGGCCTCAGGCCTCCCTGGATCCCTCTGAAGCTGGCCCTGCAAACCCAGCCAGCAGAATGAAGTTCACATGAGGCCTTGTGCGAACAACATGCTTGCACAGTGGATGGGCCGTCCCTGGCTGGAGAGCATGGGATAAAGTTGTAAACTGGTTGAGCAGCAAGTACAGATGAGTGGTGGTATATTACAATCCCAAATTAATTCATGGGAGAGTTTCCAGTAAAGACAAAAGTAACCCAAATGCCCTTAGGTACAGAGCAGACAGAGCTTAAAGATTCCAAATTATCCCTGTCTACCAATAACCAGATTAATGTGAATAAAATACAACCTCTAAAATGCTTGTTTGTAAATGCTAGAAATCTAAAAAATAAGTTGGGAGAGTAAGAATATATAGCACTAAATGAGAGATTAGATATGATTGCTATCTCAGAGACATGGTGGAAGGAGGACAACCAGTGATACCTGGGCACAAGCTATATCATAATGATAGAGCAGATCAATTTGGTGGAGGGTTTGCAGTCTATGTTAGAGAGAGCATTGAGTCACAAAGGATTAAAGTTTTGCAGGAAACAAAATACACTGTAGAATCTCTATGGATTGAAATTCCATGTAAAAAGAGGAAGGGGAAGGCGATGGCAGTGGGGGTGCACTATCAACTGCCAGGCCAGAATGAACAAATGGATGATGAAATGCTCAAAGGAATCAGGGAAGCTAACAAAAGTTACAGCACAGTAATAATAATAATGGATGATTTCAATTACCCCGGTATTGACTGGGTCAGTGTCACTGCAGGACATGCTAGGGAGATAAAGTTTCTAGATGAAATAAATGACTGCTTCTTGGAGCAGCTGGTTCGTGAACCAACAAGAGGGGAAGCCATTTTGGACCTAGTCCTTAGTGGAACACAAGATCTGGTGCAAGAGATAAGGTGTTGGGGCCATTTGGCAATGGTGATCATAGCATGATCACGTTTGATTTAATAAATGGAGGAAGGACGGCAAGGAAACCCACTGTACTACCTTTTAACTTTCAAAAGACAGACAATGATAAAATAAGGAAAACAGTTAAGAAAGAACTAAAAGGAGCAGTTGCAAAGGTTATAAAGATTTACATCAAGCAAGGGTGTAGTTTAAAAATACTCTCTTGAAAGCCCAGACCAGCTGTATTCCACATTTTAAGAAAAGTGAAAGGAAATCCAAAAAACTGTCAGCATGATTTAAAGGTGAGGTCAGAGAGGCTGTTGTTGCCAAAAAAGCATCTTTCAGGAAATGGAAAAAAGAGCCAAATGATGAAAACAGGAAACAACATAAGCACTTGCAAGTTTGATGCAAGGCATTGATAAGGCAGGCAAAGAAAGAATTTGATAAGAAGCTTGCTGTGGAAGCAAAAACGAATAAAGACTTTTTCAAGTACATTTGTAACAAAAAAAATCTGTAAGCGAGTCAGTTGGAGGATTAGATGATAGAGGGGTAAAAGGGGCACTAAGAGGGTACAAGGCCATAGTGGTGAGACTGAATGAATTCTTTGCTTCAGTCTTTACTGAGGAAGATGTAGGGATGTTACCCATGACTGAAATGGTATTTAAAGGCGATGCCGCAAAAGAATTGAAAGAAATAAATATCGATACACTAGGAAGATGTATTACAACTATTTGATAAACTGAAGAGTAAGCAAATCACCTGGACCGGAAGGTATACATCCAAGAGTGTTGAAAGAACTGAAATATGAGATTGCAGACCTACTATTAGTAATAGTGGAGCGGAGGAGTGGCCTAGTGGTTGGGGCAAGGTACTTCAGGCTGTAAGGTCAAGGGTTCAAATCCCATTAGAGGACAGCAACCTTGGGCCGGAAGGACTGGGGTTTCTAGTCCCACAGGTGCTCCTTGGGGTCTTGGGCAAGCCACTTGACCCTCCATAGCCCATGTTCCCTGTAAAATAGTTATCTCCAAGTTATAATGCCCTGTTCAATGTAATTTCAGTTTGCTCAATGTAAACCGCACTGATGCAGAATAGCATGGTATATAAGAGAATGTAAATAAATAAATATGTGAGCTATCATTAAAATCATCTGTAATACCTGAAGATTTGAGGATAGCCAATGTAACACCAGTTTTTAAAAAGGGTTCCAGAGGTGATCCAGGAAACTATAGACTGGTGAGCTTGACATCAGTACCAGGAAAATGGTAGAAAACATTATAAAGAACAAAATTACTGAACATGTAAGTTGTCATGGCTTAATAGGAGATAGCCAAATGGCTTTAAACAAGGAAGGTCTTGTCTTACTAATCTGTTATGTTTTTTTGAAGGTGTGAATAAACAGGTAGACAAAGGTGAGTCGGTTGATATAGTGTATCTGGATTTTCAGAAAGCCTTTAACAAGGTCCTTCATGAGAGACTCTTGGCAAAATTAAAAAGTCATGGAATAGAAGGCAGTGTACTATTGTGGATCAGGAACTATTTAAAAGATAGAAAGCAGAGGGTAGGGCTAAATGGCCTATTTTCCCAATGGAGAAAGGTGAATAGTAGAATACCCCAGGGATCTGTGCTGGGTTCGCTGCTTTTTAACATATTTGTAAAACTCAAAATGGGAATAATGAGTGAAGTAATCAAATTTGCAGATGACACAAAATTATTCAAAGTTGTTAAAACCCAAGAGGATTGTGAAAATTTGCAAGAGGACCTTGATAAATTGGAAGACTGGATGTTCAAATGGCAGATGAAATTTAATGTGGACAAGTGCAAAGTTATGCACCTAGGAAAAAACAATCCAAACTATGGTTACACAATACAAGGCTCCACATTAGAAACCACCACCCAGGAAAAAGATTTAGGCGTCATCGTGGATAACATGTTGTAACCCTCCACCCAGTGTGCAGCAGCGGCCAAGAGAGCAAATAGAATGCTAGGTATCATAAGGAAAGGAATGGAAAATAAAACAAAGGATATTATAATGCCTCTATATCGTTCCATGGTGCGACTGCACCTTGAATATTATGTGCAATTCTGGTCACCGTATCTTAAAAAGGATATAGCATTATTAGAAAAGGTACAGAGAAGAGCCACCAAAATGGTCAAGGGGATGGAAGGATACTCCTATGAAGAGAGGCTAAAAAGGTTAGGGCTCTTCAACCTGGAAAAGAGACGGCTGAGGGGAGATATGATAGAGATCTATAAATTAATGAATGGAGTGGAACGTGTAAACGTAGATCGATTGTTTATGCCATCAAAATATAGAAAGACTAGGGAACATGCAATGAAGCTACAGTGTAACGTATTTAAGACTAATAAGAGAAAATATTTTTTCACTCAACATGTAATCAAATTCATTACTGGAGGATGTAATAAAAGCTGTTAGTGTAGCTGGGTTTAAAAAAGGTTTGGACAAGTTCTTGGAGGAAAGGTCCATAAACCATTATTAAAGGGGACCCGGAAAATCCACTGCTTTCCCCTGTGGAATCTGTGTCTTTGGGGGAAACTGTTAGGTACTTGTGACCTAGATTGGCTACTGTTGGAAACAGGATACTGGGCTTGATGGACCTTGGTCTGACCCACTATGGCATATCTTATGTTCTTATGGTCTTATGAGGGCTAACCTGCACAGAACGGTAGATATAATCATTACCACCATACTAGGCAGACTAAATGGCCACTTTGATCTTTGTTAACTTGTTATTTATTATGGGGGTCATTTTGACATCTGAAAACAGGCATAGAAACATCTCCAGAGCCACTTTAGAAGCTGTCTCTGGGATGTCCCCAGCATGAGGACTGAACGGGGGCATAGTAGAGGTATGGCAGGGACATTCTCAGGAACCTGATGTCCCCATCTGATCTCAGAAACATCATGGACATCTGGCATTGCGTCTCAAGTTTAGACTTGCTCCAGACATGAAGAAGCACAAACAGGCGTCTGAAAAGTGCTCTTTTGGCTCAAAAACATCCAGAGGGTGTAGAGAAGATAGCATTCTATCATACTCAGTACTTAGCACAATCTCAACAATCACAGCAGTGGGATTTGAACCCTGGTTGTCCTGTTCCTCTCCCACTACTCTAACCATTAGACTATCTTAGATGTCAAGCTTCTCATATACTGTTCTGGGGATATCTATGTAGACACCCGTGCAGATGTCTATATTGGCCAAGTCCACATTTGTAAAATCGTGTCTGCACCTAGACGTGTCAGCTTTGTTTTCAGACATACTGGCTTAGATGTCCTTTCTAAAATTCCTCTCTGTGTTACTACTGAGGCCACTCAGCTGAAGCCAAAGCGGTCGGTGAGTGCCCCAAGGTTTAGCACTGTGATCAGTCCTTCTGTATTTTTTAAACTGGTGACATTCCAATGAAATTTATGATGGAAAATATACTTCTGTACAGATGAAACTAAAATCTGCGAGAGTGTAGACCTGCCAGAAGGAATGCTGTATGCACACATTTCCCCTACTTGTGTTATGTTCTATCTCTTTGTCTGTGAAATGTCTCTTGTCTGGCTCGTCTGTTCTCTTTCTCCCTTTCCTGTCCATAGAAACGGAGTTCCTTTTCCCTCTTTAACTTGATTGTTTTGATTTTATAGTAAACCGCTTTGCCTAACCTGAAAAAGCGGTATAGCAAGTATAATAAGCCATAAACCATAAACAGTACTTAAAAAAAGGGTAGACAGTCAAGGGTTTGGAAAATGCACTCCAGAGTGAAAAGTAAAATCATGTATTTGGGATGCAAATATTGATGGATCTTGCAGGCTTCCTCTTATTGTATATTTTCAATTATGAAGTATAGCTGCCACAGGTATGGTGCAGAAAGAAATCACTAAGGCACCCTTTGTATCAGACATTACCAGATTCCACCCCAAAGATTGTGTTGTCCAAATATTTAAGACACTAAAGGAGAGGAGATCTCAGTTTACCGTGAGAATAACTAACCTGTGGCAACTCAGGACAACAACTCCTGTGATAAATGAATAAAGCAGCTTTCGATCAACCCTGCAACCTACATTATCCTGCTCCCTTGACGCATTAGGTTTATAACACATAACCCAATGCTTCCCAAAAGCAGTGGTGTTCCAAGGACGAAGCGGTGTGTGTGGCCTGCCACGGGTACTGACTGAGAGGGGTGGGGGGTACCCACTGCTGGGCCCATGGAAACAGTGTGGCAAACTAATATATCTTAAAATTGACTTGCCACGCTGTCTTCGCTCCATGGGCCCACTGCTCTCCTCTCCCAGCCGAAGTCTCGCTATTCACGAGACTTCGGCCAGGGAAACAGAGTGCAGGCCCACAGAGTGGAGGCAGCGTGGCAAGCCAACTTTAAGGTAAGTTAATTTTCTGCGTTGTCTCCAAGGCCCGGGGATGGAGAGAATCACAGTACATAGTGTCACGGCACGTGGGAGGGGGTGCCAACCACATGAGGGCACCTTTCCCAAGTGACAGGGGGCCAGGAACGCCACTGCCCGGAAGTCTCTAAAGAGGCCATGCATGGTAGCTTGATCTCTACAATAGTACTGCGAGACTAACACCAGGAGTGGAGGAGTGGCCTAGTGGTTGGGGCAAGGTACTTCAGGCCAGAAGGTCGGGGGTTCAAATCCCACTAGAGGACAGCAACCTTGGGCCGGAAGGACTGGGGTTTCTAGTCCCACAGGTGCTCCTTGTGGTCTTGGGCAAGCCACTTAACCCTCCATAGCCCATGTTCCCTGTAAAATAGTTATCTCCAAGTTATAATGCCCTGTTCAATGTAATTTCAGTTTGTTCAATGTAAACCGCACTGATGCAGAATAGCGCGGTATATAAGAGAATGTAAATAAATACAGATGTCATTTTGAACCCAAAATCGATCTGGGCAGGAGTGAGGAGGGATCACTCCTGCTCTGATCCCTTAGACCACCAGGAAATGATTCATGCAGGGGAGTCATCTTTCCTAGGGTGGAGGGGGATCCCCAGACCGTACTTCTTTTTTAACACACCAGCTCCTTTAAGTAAGGCTCCCCGGGAGCATCAGGCCACATATTAGCAGTCTGATGATCTCAGCTGGGAAAACACAGCTTGCGAAGTTCAGCACAAGCTCTGTTATTTGATTTATAGATTAATGAGGTGCTTTACAAGCATTTGCCTGCTTTACATCTCATTATTACTGAATTCCCAATGTGGTAAAATAACACACATTATGGTAAGATAATACAGTTTTGCCCTTTAATGTGCATTAAGAGGCAGAAATCATGCGCTATTCCTTTAATGTACATCAGTAAGTATCTCCCTAAATGTGCAGTCAGCTCGAGCCTCAGAGGATTTACCCAAGGGCTGTAAAAACATTCAATGTCGGGGAATGTGGTAGAGCAGTAATATAAAATCTGCTAAGAGTATATCTGACACTTGTTCCGTTACAGGCAATAGATCACAAACGATCCAATAAGTGTTGGAGAGCTTGTGGAGAGTGGGATGACAACTTGATCCATCTCTTATATACAGTAGATGTCCATCCCTTCAGCCATTCTGGGATTGAATAAAAGAAATGAAGGCAGTAGAAATACCAGAGATTAGGGGGAGGCAAGATGCAGATATTAAAAAGTTTTAATAACAGTAAGAAGAGTAATATTCAGCAAATGAAGTAAAACTGATCCACCATGAATTAAAAAAAAGGTTTAGTGAATTAAGTGATACATATGGTAGAAGTTGAGCTATTATTGGGTAAATGTAAAGGAATTTATCAGAAAACACAGAACTAGCGGCTGTCAGTGTTGCGTTTTCTAGAAGCAGATAAATGAGTTTTATTTGAGGTGTACTCAATAGTCATTGCTCTCAGACTGAATGAAGGGTGCAAAGAGGAGAGTTAGAGAGGGTGAGGATGTGGAAATAGAAGAAATAAAGTGAGTTTGCAATATGATGTATACAGAAGAACACGCACAAGCCTGATACTACACATGTGCTATACAGACCATTGGAGTTTAGGGTACTGCATAGAAACACTGAAAATGATGGCAAATAAAGACCATATGGCCTAATCAGTCTGCCCATTGTTAAGTTCTACAATCCCTTCCTTTCCCTCAGAGATCCTTTGTATTTTCCTGATAATTTACTGAATTCAGATACAGTTCTCATCTCCATCATCTGTAAAGAAATATTTCCTTAGATTACTCCTGAGTCTATCCCCTTTCATCTTCATCTTATGACCCATGCCAGAGCTTCCTTTCAATTGAAAGAGGGCCACCTCCTGTGCATTTATTCCACAGAGGTATTTAAGTATCTCTAACATGTCACGCCTCTCCCACCTTTCCTTCAAAATATACATATTGAGATCTGTAAGCCTATCCCAATAGACTTTATGACAAAAACCACTGATCATTTTAGTAGCCGCCCTCTGGACTGATTCCATTCTGTTTATATCCTTTTGAAGGTGTGGTCTCTAGAATTGCACACAATACTCCAAATGAAATCTCACCAAAAACTTATATAGAGGCACTATCATTTTCTTCTTCCTGCTGGCCATTCCTCTCCCTATGCACCCAAGCATCCTTCTGGCTTTTGCCATTGCCTTTTCTACCTGTTTGGCCACTTTAAGATCATTCAATACCATCACCCACAGTCACGCTGTTAGTTTGTGCACTAAAGTATTTCACTCCCCATGCTGTATTGTTCCCCTGAGGTTTTGCAGCCTAAATGCATTTCTTTCATTTTTTCCACCAAGAAACTAAATCTCTAGTCAATTGCCCACATATGTCCATAAAACCATCAAAGTTCACTCAATAGGTACGCTTTTAAATTATTTTTGTGGACCATCAGAAACGAGAGCTATGTTCACAGAAACCACACAGATGTTCTCACCACAGATCCTCATCAGTCCTTGTTTTCACCTCTGTGTATCCTTATCAAATAGTATATTTTTAGAAAAATTAGCACATCTTAAAACACTTCTTCAGTCGTCAGTAGAAACAGGCAGTATAGAGTTCAATTCACATCTCCAGACATAACCATTTGCTTTCTGCATCAGGGATAAAATTAGACTTACTTGCTAATTGTTGTTCCTTGAGGAACTCCAGTTCAGTCCCCCCACCGCTGGGTAGTGTACCTCTTCCTGCAGCATGGAGACTGGGCATGTCAGAAGTCTGATACATCTACCGGTGGCACCTCCCACCAGCTTCCAGTGACCTATTGACAAAGCAAACTCTAAAGAGCAACACATAAGTAGTTATAACCATTATAAATTCTAACTCGAGGCTTAAGCGCCCCTCTAATAAACTCCATGAGGGAAGAGGATAACTGCTCCACCCCCCTCCAAGAAAAAAACAGTATTAAAGAGATGAAAGCTAAGAAAAAAAAAAGGCTAAAGAAGGTAGCCTAGCAGAACAGCCAACCCATCACTTACTGCCCAGGACGGGCCATAGACACTTACCGTTATACTTTTCTTTGCGTGTCCGACTATTCTTATGTAATGAAATCATCTACTGCATCACCAGCCTGGGCAGGAAACGGGACTGAACTGGAGTTCCTCAAGGAACAACAATTAGCAGGTAAGTCTAATTTATCTTTCCTTTTCGTTCCTCCAGTTCAGTCCCCCAACTGCTGGGATGTAACAGAGCAGTACTCTAATGGGAGGGACCTGAAAACCCGGACCGCAAAACTGCTGACCCGAAACAGGCATCCTCTGCCGCCTGCACATCCAATCGGTAGTGCTTGCTAAAAGGTGTGTAAGGAGGACCACGTAGCCACCTTACAGATTTCAACTGCCGGAACCCTGCTATGTTCCGCCCACGACGTTGCCTGAGCCCTTGTTGAATGCACTCTTAACTCTAAAGGCACTTGACAACCATACAAAAGATAAGCTGAAGCTATTGTTTCCTTAATCCACCTCAAATCACTCCGTTGGTCCGTTTCTCACAGAGTATATATAATGAATGTCAAATAGGCTCTGTATTACAACTAGAAAGTAATATATGTTCCAAATTGAGACTGTAGACAGTTATGAATATGAGACTTACAAAATGAATTTTTTATCGGCAGCTACATGGTCTCAGTTTCTCCGGGCTGAGGTCAGAGACTCTGACTCATTACCCTCACTTTCATATCAATGACCACTGAATAGTAGCGACCTTATTTTTTAGTATTCTTAAAATGGTAAGTTAGACATGTCTCATTCAGTAGCAAAAAATAACAATAAATGCTTAGCTTTGCTTAACTTAGCTTTGGCTTCAAATATCTTTCAATATTGAGCTGTGTACTTCTTTCCCAACGCTATCAGGCGCTAAGCGTTTCACCAATCCAGGGTTCTTCAGGGGAGGTTGCTAAGCTTTTTCAATATACACACTGGCATTCTATCCACATAAACATGCTGATCTGCTGAGCGGTTAATGCACCTGGCAATGGACGCCTTGGAGGCCGCTTCACCTTTACATCGACCTCAAAAAAGCACAAACAAGCACTCCGAATTACGAAAAAACTCAGAAACCTGCAAGTACTGACAGAGCACTCTCTTCACGTCCAGCAACCGTAAATCCCGGTCAGTTCCCCCTTGACCTGATGGCTTCAACACTGGTAAGGAAACCGACTAGTTCAAATGAAAGGGCGACACGACCTTCAGCAGAAAGGACAGCACTGGACGCAACACTACCTTTTTCTTGAAAAACATCAGGAAGGGCTCCCTACAAGACAAAGACTGCAACTCTGAAAGTTGCCGTGCCGAACAGATAGCCACCAGAAACACCACTTTCAAAGTCAAATCCTTAACCAAGGTTTCACCGAGAGGTTCAAAAGGCCTTCTTGTCAATGCCCCCAACATCAAATTGAGATCCCACAGAGGAATCAACACCCGGCGAGGAGGCCGCAAACGTGATACTGCTCTCATAAAGCGCAAAATATCTGGGCGAGTTCCTACAGCACGACCCTGAATCTTGCCACGATAACAAGCTATAGCAGCCAGCTGTACTCTCAAAGAACTGGCCGCCAGCCCCTTATCAAAGCCATCCTGAAGAAAACTCAACACCTTTGGAACTGATGCCAAGGATGGACCTAAGTGCCTAGTTTCACACCGGCCTTCAAAAATACACCAAATGCGAACATAAGCCAAGGAAGTTAACTGCTTTCTAGCCGACAACAAGGTAGCAATCACTGACGAATAACCTTTCTTCCTCAACCTAGCCCTTTCAATGGCCAGGTCATAAGTGAGAACCGAGCCACTTGCGGCATCCAAAGCAGACCCTGAAGAAGCAGATCCTCCCGAATCGGCAACTGCCACGGCTGACCGTCGAGAAGCCTTACCAGGTCTGCGTACCATGGCCGACGCGACCAATCCAGCGCTATTAAAATCATGGCCCTGAGATGCTTTTCTATCTGCTGCACCACCCGGCATATGAGCGCCCATGGAGGAAAGACATACAGAAGGCCCTACGACGGCCACTGTTGAATCAATGCCATCGATCCCTTCGGAATCCTTTCCCTTTTTCTGCTGAAGAAACGACTGGCCTTTGCTGTCCGACAGGTTGCCATGAGATCCATGATTGGCATCCCCCATCTGAGCATCAACTGCCTGAATACCTCCGGATTCAGCTCCCACTCCCCCGGGTCCACACGAACCCTACTGAGGTAATCCGCCATCATATTGTCCGTTCCTGCTATGTGTGCTGCTGATAGCGCCCGAAGCCGAGGCTCCACCCAATCGAACAGAGCTCCCGCTTCCTTTTCTAGCGCCACACTGCCTGTTCCTCCCTGCTGGTTGAGATACGCCACCGGAGAAGCGTTGTCGGACAGCACTCTCACTGCCTGACCTAACAACACCGACTCAAAAGCTTTTAGAGCCAGAGCCACCACCCATAGCTCTAGCCAATTGATGGACCACTGAGCTTCATCCACGCTCCACAAACCTTGCGTGAAGAGCCCCTCGCACTGGGCCCCCCAGCCCGCCAGGCTGGCTCCGTCATCACTGGGATCCATAGTGGCTGCTCCAACGTCATTCCTGCTGTTGGCTTTTCTCGTTGCAGCCACCATTTGAGAGAAGCCCGAACCTGTCCCGGACAGGGCAAGCGTTTGTTCAATGACTCCTCCTGATGCGACCACCGACGAAGCAGAGACCTCTGCAAAGGCCTCATGTGTGCCCGAGCCCCAGGAACGACTTCGAGGGCCGCTGCCATGGTTCCTAGCACCCGAAGATAATGCCAGGCCGTCGGCGCCCGCTGCTTCAAGAAACCTAGCACTAGGGATTGTATTCCTACAACCCGAGCCTCCGGAAGGAAAACTGCTCTGATCTTTGTGTCGAACCGAACTCCCAGATATTCTAACATCTGTGATGGCACCAACAGACGTTTGGCGGCACTGACTACCCAACCAAGGCTCTGCAACAACTGCACTACTCTGGCCGTTGCTTTTTTGCTCTCCGCTCGGGACTTCGCCCGAATCAACAGTCGTCCAGGTAAGGATGAACGAGCACCCCTTCCCTGCACAGAAATGCCGCTACTACCACCATTACTTTGGTAAACGTTCGCGAAGCTGTTGCCAACCCGAAGGGCAGTGCTTGAAACTGAAAATGACCCCATGGAACCGCAAACCGTAAGAATCTTTGATGATCCGCTCGAATTGGAATGTGCAAGTAAGCCTTTGTGAGATCGAGCGATGTCAAGAACTTCTCTTGACGAACTGCTACCATGACTGACCTTAGGGTTTCCATACGGAAATGGGTCACCCTCAGATAACGGTTGCGATCCAAAATCAGACGATAGGCCCTGTCCTTCTTCGGGACTATGAAATAAATCGAGTACCGACCTGACCTGCATAGATCCTGAGGAACCAGCACCACAACCCCAAGCTGTCTGAGCCACAACAAAGTAGCCCGAACTGCCGACCCCTTGTTTTGCCCCCTGCAAGGAGACAGAACAAATGAGTCTTGAACCAGTCGAGCAAATTCGAGAGCATAACCCTCTCGAATGACCTCCAATACCCACTGATTGGACGTTATCTGAACCCAGGCGGGCAAAATTTCCCGTAGCCGACCCCCTACTGGACGTAGCGCCGCCTGAGCCCCTCTCGTTTCATTGCGACTTCTTGAAACTGCTCGCTCCTCGGAAACCTCTAAAACCTTGGCTTCGAAAGGGATACCGCCCTCTCTGAAACGATCCCAAGCAAGAAGCCCTAAACCGGCGAAAATCATGAGCCTGGCCCCACAACATCAATCCGGGCCTCCCCGCCTTCAACTTGTCCTCCGGCAACCGACCGCCTTTGGACTCCCCCAAGTCCTTAACCAGTTTGTCAAGATCCTCACCAAAAAGTAACTTCACTTTAAAGGAAGCTTGCTAAGCCTTGACTTGGAGGAACCATTGGCTGCCCAATTCCGCAGCCAAATATATCTCCTCACCACCACTAAAGACAACATACTATTTGCCAAAGTCCTGATCAGGTCATAATGCACGTCCGCTAGATAGGCTGTTCCAGACTCCAGTCTGGATAAGTCCTGCAACTGATCTGGTGTCATTTCTGCCACCTGCGACTGCTGAGACCAACGAAGACAGGCTCTCGCTACCCATGCTCCACATATGGAGGCCTGAATTGCAAGAGCACTGGCCTCAAAGGCCTACTTCACCATAGAATCTATCTTTCTGTCCTGCCCATCCTTTAAGGCTGCACTATCTTCCACCAGAATAGTAGTTTTCTTCGTAACCGCCGAAACCACCACATCTATCTTAGGGGAGCAAACCACCTCTTGTTCCTGGTCAGCTAAAGGATAGAGTCAAGCCATGGACCTTCTGCCTCCGAGAGCTGCCTCTGGCATATCCCACTCATCTTTAATCATCTGCTTAACCACCTTATGGACAGGGAACACCACCTGGGATTTCCTCACCGCCTGAATGAGTGGATCCTCCACACTCTCTTCCGCTATCGACGCTGACGCCGCAAGGTTAAGGGCCTGCAACAACTCAGCGCTGTGAACTCCTCTCTCCTAAATACCCTAATAATCCAGGTTTGATCCTCTAGCTCCTGGATCTCACCTTCCTCTAGATCCTTCCCTGGATCCTCCAACTCCCCTTCCAACATATCGTCATCTAAACCCTCCAAAGAAAGGGCCTGGTCTTCCACTATTCGTGACCATTTGACCGGCCGAACTAGTGAGACCGCCGTTTGCCCCACTTTCTTCACCACTCTGGAACGCACCCTCGAGACGTCCGGAACAGCTCCCTGTTTACGAAGGCAAAACACTTGATGTAACAGCAGGACAAAATTCAGGGAAAACTCCTCCATAGACATGACCGTCGACCCCAGAAGAGCGCTTGTACCTGGTCGAGTTGAAGTAGATGACTGTGGTGAGAGGGGAGCCCCTTGCCCCATCTCTTCCTCCTCCTCCTCCCCAGGAACCTGAGGTTTGGGGAGAGGTTCCTCCTTATCGTGGTCCTGCAACTCGTGTTCCATCTGTACCGCCTCAGCTGCGCAGCCACGACACACACTGTCCACCAAAACAGTTCCCCTGTGGGTTCCACACACCAGACACTGCGGCCGTGCAGGCATTAGAGTAGACAATCCTTGTTAGTATATCCGAGGACTCTCCACCCCCAGCTATTAACCTGTCACAAAAATGAAAAATCTGGGGTTTTTTGGGGTTTTTTTTAAAACCCCAAATGCCTAACTAGAGGCATTGAACAGGCTTGGAGGACCTCCAAAATAAACAAGTTGTCAATTTCCCTTGCCCTGCCATCTTAAACAGCCTCTGCACTGAAAATACAATGAATAGAAAGAAACCGCAGGAAAAAACAGAAGCGCTAAGAAAATGGCGCTGAAAAATCGAGCAGCCGGCTTCACACGAGGGGGAAGGCTTCAGCCGGCAGAACCCCCCCCCCCCCCGCGCGGATCCTCTGCGACATTCCCCCACGATCCAGAGCAAAAAATAGACTGAAATACCTGGATTCCTGCCAGTGGCTCCTCTCCCAAGTCGCCGGCAAGCCCCTGAGGCAGGGAAACAGCAGTCGGAGTCTGACAGCTCAAAGAAATGCTGTCGACCCAATCGGGAAGCAGAGCACAGCAACAGACACAGCTCCCCACCGACCTCATTAGGCAGGGTGTGCTACAGGGCTTGGAGAAATAACAGAGATGAAGGGAAGGTGGAACAAGAATCTCCTCCACTGTCCCCTTCCCTGCCCTGACCGGCTCTGTCCCTCTTACTTTTTTTTTTTTTTTTTTAACAATTCAGTAAAATAAATTAAAGGGATAGGCACCCCAAATGAAAATACCCCTAAATCAAATCTAAAAATTTTAAATTCTACCAAATAATTGTCCTTATGTGTTCCTCTAGTTGAGCCTAACCCTAGGCTCACAACCTCCTGCTGCTTGGAGACTGGACACACTGGAAGCTGGTGGGAGGTGCCACCGGTAGATGTATCAGACTTCTGACATGCCCAGTCTCCATGCTGCAGGAAGAGGTACACTAACCAGCGGTGGGGGGACTGAACTGGAGGAACAAAAAGGAAATCCTCAGTATGGTCAAAGTATCAGCAATACTGCTTTTTTAGACAGCTGACAGGGAAGGAGACAAACAGTTATTTACACTTCCAGGTGCCCTCCTCCAATTATCCCAGGCCATTAATTATTTACATAAACACAGAAGTACAGCTATAATTAAATCAATGACAGCCTCTCAGCTTCCATAATTAAACCCAAGGGTGTTACCATGTTTAGAGAGAAAATCCAAAACTGTTGACAGATATTTAAAAAAGAATCCCAATCATCCCCTCTCATAGAAGAAGCCATATGGTCAAAACCACACCAACGAATTTTGCTGGCAGCATGATGTTTTTCTAACAAATATGAAACCACCAGTGCAGACTTGGTCTAGGTATTGATCTGGGATTTGTGTTCATTTAGATGTAATTTAATCTTTCTGTGAGTCGATCCTCCATACAGCAGATTGCATGGGCACATCAATAAATAACATATTCTGTGTCACAGTTAGATGCCCGGTTTGTGACAATCTGCTGACCTGCATCAAGGGGAGCCCAAGAACTCCCTTCAATTGTTGAAACATTCGAAGTACAAAGTCCACAAGCAGAGTGTCCTGAATGAATGACTATCGGGCTCTCTGTAACATCATGATGAGCTAGCCACTCAGCAATTTTCTTCCCCCAGGTGTAAGCAAACCTAGGGGTATCACTGAAGACCCGATGTAATTGTAAAATTGGCCAGTGTTTATGGATAATCCTTACAATACTTCGGGATACCATTGTAAAAGGCAAAACACAGGTCAAGCGAGTATCCTCTTCTTTGGACTTACAATTCAATAACCATTGACGATGATTATTCTTAGCCCACTTATAGGCTCACAGGATTAATCTCCAGGGGTACCGCCATTGCAACGGGCGGGAGGTGAAATCTTTTGCTGCCTTCTTAAATATCATCAATGAAGAACACAACCACCATAGTCTCAAGAATTGCCTCACCGGAAGATTAACCTTTAGAGGATGTGGATGGAAGCTGTGAAAAACACAGTAAAACATTTTGTTCAACCTACTTACCATAAACCAAAGTGTGAAGTCCATCCTGCCATTTTTTTAATATGAATATCAAAAAAAATCAATCTGAGACCAATCATATTGCATAATAAATTGAAGATGTTCATTCAAAGAGTTGAGCCAGATTAAAAAATGTCTTCAGTTCATCCAAAAAACACTTCCAGATAACAATCTGTGTAAACCATGATGTAGTATAGACAAAATCTTCTTCAAACAGGAGGCATAAAGTTTGGCTATTGAAGGGGCAAAGGTAGCACCCCTCATAATACCGTGTAGCATAAAACTGACCATTAAAGTAGAAATAGTTCTTAAATAATACCAGCTTGGTCAGAGAAATAACAAAACAAGGTGGAAAATTCTGCTGATGTAGAACTTTTAAAATTCATAGTAACCAGAAACATAGAATCAGGAAGATTTTAGTCTCTGCCAGCATTTTCAATATGTGTGCTGAGTGTTTTATAAAAGAACTGACCTTAAGAACTTCAGATTTCAAAAACAAGTCCAAAACTTAGAAAGAGGTTCTAATGCTGAGCCATAGGTTGTCACTATAGGTTGACTGGTTGGAGTTTGGAGTTTTGTGACTTTGGGTAATGTATAAAATAAAAGCACTTTTGAATGTTTCTCGATTAAAAATTGTGCTTCCTTTGCTGTATGCATTTGCTCCTCCAAAGCTTGATCCACAAGTAATTTTATTTCTCTACTTATATTCTCTGTAGGATCTATATCCAAATGTCAATAGAATTTCTGGTCACTTAATTGATGTCTAGTTTGGATCACCGTGGTTCCACCTTTATTAGTCCGCGAGATAATCAAATCACAGCGTTTACTCAAATTCAATAGAGCATGCCCTTCAGCCCTAGTTAAATTGTACTGAGGTTGCCGTTTTCCTATCATTCTCTCCATAGCATCAATGTCTAAGAACCAGATTCTGAAAAGTTGTGATTGCTGCATCTGCTAGCTAGACCATTCCAGACAAGTGCATCATGCTTCTGTACCAGCAGATTGGTTACAACAAAGACCAATAAAAAGCCCAGATTTCAATGACATCACTCCCATGCCTCTATTCATCTCAGCCACCAGAGGTCCCTTCAATATTTGTCCCAAAGCATATGGGAGATACAGAGCAAGTCTTGCACAACCTCAATGTGGGCAACAATGAGTACTCAACAGTAGCTAACTACATACAGGAAGGTAGAACAGAAGACTGTCAGTAGAAGATGAGCCTGCAGAGCCAAGTATAAAATTATGGTGGACCCAAGGGAACTGCAGAAGAAGAAGAATAGAGCAATACAGTTCCAGAGACGGACCCTGGACTGGTCTAGCAAGACTCAAGGAAAGGACATTATCCGGTAAGTAAAATGTCACCTTCCATGTCGTCCTGCTAGACCAGTCCAGACAAGTGGGATGTACCAATGCTACAATACCACTGGGTGGGAAGAAGACACAGCAGCTCGCAAAACTCTTGAGCCGAAGGCCGTGTCTGCCCTGCCTGGACATCCAAGCTGTAATGCTTGACAAAAGTGGAGAGATGCCCATGTTGCTGCAAGACAAATGTCTGCAGGGGCAACTGAGCTCTGCTCCGCCCATGAGGACACTTGTGCTCAGCTAGAATGGGTGCGTAACCCCTCTGGAACTGGCCGGTTCCGTAACAGATATGTGGAGACAATAGCCTCCTTAATCCAGCTCCCCAATGTTGACTTGGCTGCCACCTCACCCTTGTGTGGGCCAGCAAACAACACAAAAAGATGGTCTGCCTTTCAAAAGGAATTTGTAACCTCCAAGTACTGGAGAAGCACCCTCCGGACATCCACAAGATGAAGATCGTTATTCTTCCCTTGACACTGCTCCTTAGAGAAGGAAGGCAGGTAAATTACTTGGTTCACATGAAAGGGAGACAGCACTTTAGGCAAGAAGGAAGGTACAGGCCGAATGGAAACAGCCTCAGCTGAACAGGACAGATAATGATCTCGGCAAGACAGAGCCTACAGCTCAGAGATCTGCCTTGCAGAACAAATTGTGACCAAGAAGACAGTCTTGAGCCTCAAATCCTTCAAGGTAGTGTGCTGCAATGGCTCAAAGGGGGCCACCATCAGGGCCCAAAGCACCAGAAACAGATCCCAGGAAGCTATCAAAGACTGTAGAGGAGGATACAGACATCAAACCCCTTAGAGAAAACAGGAGACGTCCGAGAGCAAGGCCAAGGACTTGCCACCAGACCATGGAAACAGGCCAACGCTGCCACCTGAACCTTCAGGGAGCTAAGAGAGAGACCCTTCTCTAGACCATTCTGCAGAAAGGACAACACTTTGGCTGCCTCAGGAGCCAAGTGCCACACGCCACACCAGTGCTCAAAAAGAAACCATATCCGTACGTATGCTAGCTTGGTAGACCTCCTCTGGGCACCAAGTATAGTAGAGATTACAGCTGGAAAGTAGCCCTTACATACTAGCAGTCTCCTTTCAAGAGCCAAGCCATAAGCGAGAAGTGAGCCAGATCCTCCAGGATGATCAGTCCCTAACACAACAACCCTCAAGATGGAGGCAGCTGAAGGGGAGGCATTTGAAGGAGCTGCATCAGGTTTCCGAACCACACTCACCATGGCCAATCTGCCCATGTGGTGCTCTATACACTGAATCACACACCTCACCAGGGGACACAGAGGAAATATGTACAGCAGTCGCTGACTGGGCCAAGGCTGGGTCAGGGCATCGATGCCCTCAGACCCCCATCTCTATGTGGGGACTGAAGAAGCAGCATACTTTGGCACTGGAGCAGTCACCATTGGGTCCATTTTAGGGTGACCCCAAGTGCACAATCAACTGAAAGGCTTCTCGACTCCACTCCCATTCGCTGAGATTCAGGGAGTTCCAGCTGAGGAAGTCTACTTCCATGTTGTCCACTCCAGCAATGTATTGAACCGACAAGTCTAGGAGGTTTTTCTCCACCCAGGCAAACAGGGTATCCATCTCCAGGGCCACTCCCATGCTTCTTGTGCCACCTTGCCACTGATGTGGCATTGTCAGAAAACACTTGAATTGCCTGACCCTCAACCAGGGACCGAAATGCTGAAGAGCCAACCTAATGGCACTCGCCTTGATGCAGATGATTGACCACACCACTTCCCTGTGGTTCCAATGGCCCTAAGCTGTACAGCCTCGGCAATGGGCTCCCCAGCCTGAGAGATTAGCATCTATCGTCAGCAGGATCCAGGAGAAATCATCCAGCGCAATGCTCTTCCTCAGATGACAGGGCTGCTGCCATCACAGCAGGCTGGACTTCACCATTACTGTGAGTGTGAGCCTGCGCGCAAACGCCTGAGAACTCGGGAACCACTGAGTCAACATGGACTATTGGAGTGGCTGCATGTGAGCACGCACCCACGGGGCCATCTCTATGGTTATTACCATTAATCCGAGGAGTTGAAGATAATCCCAGACTCTGGGGGGCTTGCTGCACACAGAACATTATACCAAAAATTCAAAAACAAAACACTCAACAAAATGATAACCTCAAACAAAAGAAGAGTGAAAAAAGCAAACAAGAGCAACAGGTCAAAACAAGACCTAGAAAATACTTGTCGGAAGATCAGCCATGAGGTTGAATGCCTCCCGAAGCTGTTACTTCCATTTTAATCAATTATAAAATATACTTGTGTGCCCCCTAAAGAGCAGAAAAAGGTGGAAAAAGAATCACTAATAGGTGCCACCTTCACAATAAATTAAATGTCCCAAAAATAATTTTTATTTAAAATCAGCATTATCTTTTAACTTATCTGATTCTTCTTAGGTCCTTTGAAGTCCCAACACCGAACAGTTAAGGTACTCTCCAACTTCATAAGAATACCAAATGGAGGTGTTGCCAAAAGCAGCAGTTGTCAAAAAGAACACAGCACTGCGTTTCGGGCGTATTAAAATTCCATGCCCTGTCTCAACGCTTCAATAACTGCTTTGCCGATGACAAAATGCCGAATGGCGTCTCTACCTCTCTGAGACGCCGGCGCATGCTCTTTATGAACGAGAATCATAGGAAAGACGCTATCATTAAGTAATTAGCTGAGCCAATCAGATGACAATACCCTTCCAAACCTGTCAAGCAGGCAACAATGACAGGGAAGGAATCCACCAAGTTAGAAGCTTTACATAATACTAGTCCAATCCAATTCACGGTTTAGTCCTAAAGGCTCCACAGTAGACCAAGTGAAAATCCATTTTTGCTCTAAGATCTGAAGTCGTTGTTCCCGATCCCCGCCTCGCACCAAAACAACCAACTACAGGAACCAGCAACCCAAACATACACAACACAAGTTGGGACAAATTCAACACCCCTTCCACAAAGCAAATCTCAGATATCATCTCAGACCTCAACACAAGCACCGCACCCACCGACCCGTGCCCGGTCCCATGGATCAAGACAACCAAGGAAAGCTTCCTCAGCCTAATACACAACATGGTATGCAACTCCCTGACTCAGGAAACCATGCCAGAACAGCTGAAACTAGCTACAATAAGACCGATCCCTAAGACAGACCTAGACAAAAGCAATCCAGCAGCCTACAGACCAATCTCCAGTATACCTTTTCTGGCTAAAATTATAGAGAAGGCAGTACAACAACAGCTCCAGGACCACATCGACGAACATGCCCCACTGGATTTACATCAACACGGCTTCCGCCCAAACCACGGAGTCAAAACACTTCTGCTATACCTTTTCAACGACATCATCCAAACCATAGACAACCTCAAACAAGGAGCACTGATGATCTTCATAGACATCTCAGCTGCATTCGACACAGTGGACCACAGAATCCTCCTAACCAGACTACAGAACATTGGAATAACCGGCACCGTACTAAATTGGTTCAACCCTTACCTAACAGACAGTTCCAAGTCAGGATCGGAGCCAACATCTCACAACCCGCAAAGATCAAGCAAGGAGTGCCACAAGGATCCGCACTATCATCACTACTGTTCAATCTATACATCCAACCAATCTGCGACATCATGAAAACCCACAAAGTAGACTACACAATCTATGCAGATGACATGATTTACACGCCAATCAAACTCGACAACCCCGACTGCACCAAGATAACAAACTGTCTCAACAGCATGTCCACTTGGCTCACGCACAACAACCTGGCCATAAACTACAACAAAACCGAAGCACTCATCATCACACGAAACACCAACTTCAGCCCCCCACCCTTCATCAAAAACAACAACATGACAATAGCACTGAAGAATGCAGTGAAATACCTCGGAATAACACTTGACAAAGAACTGAACTTACAATCACACATCAGAAGAACCACCAAAAGCGCATACTACAAGATGAGAATAATCAGATGCCTCAAGCCCCTACTCTCCCATGAACACTTCCGCACAGTCTGCCAAGCGCTCATAACCCCCATACTCGACTTCTGCAACCCGATCTACAACGGAATGCCAAAACAATCAATCAGACTGCTCCAAATGGCTCAAAACACAGCAGCTAGACTAATCACCGGCTCTCCAACACAAAACCACATCACCCCCATCCTAAAAGACCTCCACTGGCTCCCAATCAGCCACCGCATCAAATACAAGATGATACTGAACATATTCAGAATCAGACACAAGGGCTCAGCACTCAGCCTCCAAGCCCTCATACTCCCTGACTCCAGCAACAGACCGAGAAGAACCACAGCATACACACTCAGCACCCCAAGCAACTACGCAAAAGCATGCAAATCCACCGCACAAAGAGCCCTGTCCCTGGCAGCTCCAACAATCTGGAACACACTCCCACACTCCCTACGATCAACTGAAGACTTGAAGGACTTCCGGAAACAACTAAAGACTGTACTCTTCACTGAGCACTATGGCCCAAGCGCCTAGCCTATATCTACAGACTTGAACCAACCCAGACTCAATTAAAATCCAACCCCAACCAGCGACAGACCCAACGAACCTATGTATATAGATGTAAAGAGCACACACTGTAAATAGTTCACACTAATCAGCACACCTGCACCCATGCACCCTCACTGTACATATTCCCACCTAAGCACACCACTGCCAATGATTGTTTGATGTGTTACCGCCTTGATTGAAGGATAAGGCGGGATAGAAATATCCGTTAAATAAATAAAATAAAATAAAAAATAATGCCACAGCCACCACCACCATGACTTTGGAGAACGTCCATGGGGCAGTGGAGAGCCCGAAAGGAAGGGTTGCAAATTGACAGCGAGAGTCAAGCACAGCAAAATGCAGAAACATCTGCTGATCCGCAAGGATCGGGATATGAAATTATGCCTCAGCCAGATCTAGAGAAGCCAAGAACTCTCCTTGGTGCACTGTTTTAATCATGGAGCGCAAGGTTTCCATCCAAAAGCGCAGAATGCGCAAGTGCTTGTTGATCCCTTTGAGGTCTGGGATGGGCCGGAAGGAACTGTCCTTCTTTGGCACTACAAAGTAGATGAAGTATCTGCCCTTACCCTGCTCTTCCAGGGAGATGGGCACCACCACCTTCAGGTGAAGCAACTTGTCCAAGATGGTCCACACCACAGCACTTTGATTGCAGATCCATAGAGGGAGATGATAAAGGCATTGGTAATTGGCTCCTTGCATTACAGGACATAGCCAAATTGAATGGTGTCTAGCACCCAGCGATCTTTGGTAACCTGGGCCCATTCCTAAAAGAAAAGGCGATGCCTGCCGCCCATCAGAGATCCCAGGAATGGGCCCCCAAACCTTCATTGTGTGGCTCGGGAGGGTCCTCCTCTGGAGGGTGTCATGTCCCTGAGTCCACGTGCTCCACGAAAGGACTGAGAACAAGCCTGAGGCCCTGAAGCAGAGAGGAAGAAAGGCTTTCCAGGTCAGTAGTGATGATAATCCTGAGATCCTGAGAATCTGGCCAGTGCACCCTTGGCGGTCAGGCAGATGCTGTCGAGAAAGGGGCACTCGCCCACTTTGCGGGCCCCCTGGACCTGTTTTCCAGGAGGCGGTAAGATTTTGTCTCGTCTAGGTCCTTTATCAATTTCTCCAAATCTATTCCAAACAGGAGCTTCCCCTTAAAAGCCATTTGAACATTGGCTCCCCCTGAATAGCCAGATCAAATACAAGATTCACCTCCTGACCCACAAGACAATCCACTACCACCCACCATCACATCTACAAATACTACTCCAAACATTTCAATCCAGCTGAGACAGGAGACAATCCACGAAAAACAAACTCATCATCCCACATAAAAAAACAAGGAGCAACCAACAATCATGCACAAGAACCTTTCAACTCTATACACCTACATTCTGGTACACACTCCCCGACAAAATTGAAAATAACACAAATCTCCTCACCTTCTGCAAACACTTAAAGACCCACCTATTCAGTTATTACTTTGGCCCCACTACATAATTCCATCTCCCCTGTTGTCATTATTGATTGTAAATATGTACCAACCATTTTACCCACACAAAGCCCCCCATCTGTAGATAAATTTACGTTGATTGTACATATCCCACTCTCCCATCCCACTACTGTATATAATTTAAACAACACATGCATATAACCTTCATTCTATATATATAGTTATTGTTCTGTGTAATGATTGTCACCTCTTTTCATTCAATGTACACCGCCTTGACCCAGTGGAAAACAGTATATAAGCATTGCTAAATAAATAAGTAAATAAATAAAATAAAGCTTTGTTTTGCTTGACTGCATAGTTTAAATTGGGTATATATTTAATTTTTGGGTAACCAATGGTAATGGAAAATGTTTCCTATTTAGCATGATATTAGCTTCCACTAGATGTGGGCTTGTGAGAAAAATTCTCTCTTTTCTTTTGTTCTATGATTTTATTTACTCATTTCTGGATTGTTTTTTCTTTTTATTTAACATTTCTTATTTATTTATTTATTTAACATTTCTTATATACTGCCTTTCATGACATCAAGGCAGTTTACATTAAACAAACTGAAATTACATTGAACAGGGCATTATAACTTGGAGATAACTATTTTACAGGGAACATTGTAAGTAAGTGAAATGCTTAATAAAAATAAAAAATAAATTGGTGCCCTAAGCATATGGTGACATTATACTTACCAGTTACTGTCCTTTCCTTGAGTCCTGCTAGATCAGTCCAGATAAGTGGGTTGTGTTTCCCTACGAGGAGATTGGTAGAGACAAAGAACTAATGAAAAGCTCAGGTTTCAGTGACATCATTTCATGCCTCTATCCACTTCAGCCACCAGAAGTCCCTCAGTGTTCGTCCAAAAGCAAATGGGAAAAAACATTGCAAACCTCACACAATCTCAATCGTTGGCAACAAGGAGTAATCAACAATCGAGAACTATGTACAGGAAGCATAAACAGAAAGCTGTCCATAGAAGATGAACCTACAGAGACATGTATTAACATGATAGTGGACCCAAGGGTACCGCCACAAAAGAGCAGATCAATACAGTTTCAGGGACAGGCCCTGGACTGGTCTAGCAGGACTCAAGAAAAGGACATTAACTGGTAAGTAAAATGTCACCTTCCATATCATCCTACTAGACCAGTCTAGACAAGTGGGATGTACCAAAGCTACAACACCACTGGGTGGGAAGAAGACATAGTAGCTCGCAAAACTCTCCAGTTGAAGGCTATGTCCGCCTGCATGGGGACATTCAAGCAGTAATGCTTGACAAAAGTGGAAAGTGATCGTCACATTGCTGCCAGACAAAGTCTGCAGGGGCTACCGAGCTCTGCTCCACCCATGAGGATGCTTGTGCTTAGGAAGAATGGGTGCACAACCCTCCGTAACTGGCCTGATCCGCAACAGATACACCGAAGCAAGAGCCTCTTTAATCCAGCACCTCAAAGTTGACCTGACTGCCGTTACACCCTTGTGCAGGCCAACAAAACAGCACAAAAAGATGATCTGACTTACGAACAGAAATCATAACCACCAAAAAATGGAGAAGCACCCTCCGGACATCTACAAGGCAAATATCCTTCTCCTTCTCCCGCTACTGCTCCTTAGAGAAGGAGAACAGGCAAACCACCTGGTTCATTTGAAAGGGAGGCAGTACTTTAGGCAAGAACACAGGCCGAATTAAAACATCCTCCTTTGAAAAAGACAGATAAGGACCTCAGCCAAACATAACCCGCAGCTTAGAGATTCACCTTGCAGAACAAATCATGACCAAGAAGACAGTCTTGAGAGTCAAGCCTTTATGGCAGCATGCTTCAACAGCTCAAGGGGGGCCACCAGACATAAATCCCAGGAAGGGATCACAGACCGAAGGGGAGAATGCCTATTGAACCCCCTGGAGAAAACAGGAGACATCCTGGTGCAAGGTCAAGACTTGACTGCCACCTGAACCCTTTTCTAGCCCATCCTGCAGAAAAGCCAATAGGGAGGATACCTTGGTTGTCTCAGGCAACAAGTGCTGTGCATCAACCAGTGCTCAAGGAGGCACCATATCCATATGTAAGCTGGTTTGGTAGCCCTCCTCTGGGCACCAAATATAGTAGAGATTACTGCTGGAGAGTAGTCCTTACATGCTAGCAGTCTCCAGTCAAGAGTCATGCTATAAGCGAAAAGGGAGCTGTGTCCTCCAGAATGATCGGTCTCTGCCGCAATAGCCCCCGAGACGGAGGCAGCCAAAGAGGAGGCGCCTGCCGGAACCACATCAGGTCTCCGAACCACGCTCTATGCAGCCAATCCGGTGGTACCAGAACAACCTTGCCTGGGTGGAGCTCTATACACTAAACCACACATTGCAGAGGAAACAAGAGCAGCAGTTGCTGACTGGACCAAGGCTGGGTCAGGGCATCGACACCTTCATATCCCATCTCCATGTCACGACTTGACATTTGAGTGGGTCGCCATCAGATCCATTTTGGGGCAACCCCAGTGATGCAAAATCAACTGAAACACCTCCTGACTCAACTCACATTTAACGGGATTCAGAGAGTACTAGTTGAGGAAGTCCGCTTCCATGCTGTCCACTCCGGCAATGTGCTGAGCTGACAAGGCTAGGAGGTTCTTCTCTGCCCAGGCAAATAGGAAATCCATCTCCAGGGCCACTCCAGTGTTTCTTGTGTCATCCTGCCGATTGACATAAGCCACCACTGTGGAATTGTCTGAAACACTTGAACTGCCTGACCCTTGACCAGGAGCCGGGAACGCAGAAGATCCAACCTGATAGCTCTTGCCTTGAGGCAGTTGATGGACCACACCACTTCCCTGAGGTTCCAGGGGCCTAGGCTGTACGGTCTCGGCAATGGGCTTCCCACCCCGAGAGACTGGCATCCATTGTCAGCAGGAAACAGAAATCGTCCAGCAGTATGCCCTTCCTCAGATGAAAGGGCTGCCACAACAACCACAGGCTGGCCCCCACCATGAGTAGAAGTCTATGCTTGAACTCCTGAAAACTCAGGGACCACAGAGTCAAAAAGTACCGCTGGAGCAGCCACATGTGAGCACACATACACGGGACCATTTCTATGGTCACCACCATCAATCCAAGGAACTGAAGATAATCCCAGATTCTGGGGGCTGCTGCACAAAGAATATTGAAAGGCAAATCAACAGCCTTCTGATTTTCTCCCCTAGCAAGAAAACATTGTCCACTTGAGTGTCGAAATGTGCTCCCAGCAGCTCCAAGGACTAGGAAGGCAAAAGCTGGCCTTTTTCCTGATTGATCACCCAGCCAAGACTTGCCAAAAAGGACATCACTAAGGACATCCCCCAAGATGCTTCTGACTGGGGACGGGCTCAGATGAGCCAGTCGTCCAGATAGGGATGGACACATATCCCTTGGCACCACAAGCACTGCCACAATGACCTTGGAGAACATCCTTAGCTGCAGTGGAGACCCCAAAGGAAGGGCAGCAAATTGATAGTGAGAGCCAAATACGGCAAAACACAGAAACGTCTGCTGATCCACCCAGATGATGATACGAAAATATGCCTTGGGAAGATCCAAAGAAGCCACTTATCTGGGGGGATGGACACCACTGCCTTAAGGTGAAGCAATTTGTTCAAGGTGGTCAACACCATGGTACCTTTGATCGCAGACCCACAAGGGAAAATGATGAAGGCATTGGGAATCGGCTCTTGTATTCCAGTATATAGCCAAACTGAATGGTATCTAGCACCCAGTTATCCCTGCTATCAGGGAATGGGCCCCCAAACCTTCACTGTTAGCTCGAGAGGGTCCTCCTCTGGAAGGGACCACGTCCCTGGTTCCATGTGCTCCATGAAAGGACTGAGAATGGGCCTCAAGCCCTGAAGCAGAGGGAAAAAGGGATTTTTAGGTCAGTAGTGATGATAGTCCCGAGACCTCCAGGAATCTGGCCAGCACACCCTTGGTGGAAGGGCAGAGGCTGATGAGAAGGGAGCACTAGCCCTCTTCACAGGTCCCCTGGACTTGCCTTCCAGGAGGCAGTAAGATTTTGTCTCACCTAGGTCCTACACCAGCTTCTCCAGATCAGTTCCAAACAAGATTTTCTCTTAAGGCCAGTTCAGCCAATTGGGCTTTGAAGGATAAGTCCACCACCCAGTGTCTGAGCCAAATCCAATGCCATGACATCAGCCTATGTAGTTGTACCTTGTTATTCCCAAGTTTTCAAAAACCCTGTTACTTGTAAAATGCATTACAGTTCCTTGTATGTATATGTTTGTTCCATGTAAACCGCGCTGGTGACAATAGTGCGGTATATAAAAGATGTTAAATAAATAAATAAATAAATAAATAAATCAAGGCACCATCCCTGGTCATACATGGCATTAGGAAGGGAGGCCGCAGCCGAGGGTATTATCATCAGGCACCAGAGATTGAATCCACTGGAGCAGGGCTTGAGATGTCAAGCTGGTACATGCCCCCAGCTGTAGAATAGCTGCTGCCATGGCACACTGGCTCTTCAGCAAGGAATCGACTTTGCGGTCCAGAACATCCTTTAAAGCCAATCTGCCTTTCACAGGAATGATGGTCTGTTTGGTAACCGCCGTGACTTGTGCAGCCACCTTGCAAATGTCAAGCCACTCGCTGTGCTCCTCCTCTGGGAGAGCACAGATCTTCTTACAGACCCTTAACCCTTTAGGCAGGGAGTTGGGCGAGTCCCACTCAGATTGGATCATATATTTGATCACCTCCGGGAATGGGAAGACAGTAGTGGATTTCCGCACACCTTGAAGAAGCGGGTGTACTTTAGTCTCCTGCTCCGTGCCGGACGCATCTGTCAAGTTCAAGGCAGACGAGATCCTGGAAGTCAATGCTACCAGCTCCTTTTTCCAGAACAGGCAGATTACGTCAGCCTCTGCGTAGTCTTCTGAAAGTGAGATTACATTCTCATCCACATCACAGCCCAATACTGATCCATCTCGGTCAGAGGCGTAGTCAACATCTCAGATAGCTCCCCACTGTTCCTCATCTTCATGGAGTGTCCCACCCCAGGGACGCTTAGCCAAAGGTAATCGAATAGGACTTCTACTTTCAGGCTGCCCGGCACGAGACTGAGTCCAGGAGCACCTGGAGGCCGCATGGTTTGAATTTCCACGCTAGAATGACCAGGCCTGTTGTGAAAAATTAAAAGAATTCAAGGGAGGACATCTGGATTCCAGAAGCTCTCCTCTCAGAAAAGCCTCCCAACACCAGGGGCCATAGCCACCACAGTTCCCCTTGAGGATGAAAAGCGGTTCACAGCACAGTCCCAGAGCCTCTGGCTGGCTGAACATCCTTACCCTTAGTGCCATCCTACACCTCTTGCTCTGAGGCAAGTAAGAGCAGACTAATAGTGTCCCCTGGCTGAGGAAGGCAGAGTCCAGAATCCAAGGATGAGGCTCCTCTCTTGCCACAGGTCAAAACAACTTTTCCTGGAAGAAGACATAGAGAGTTAGGGTAAGTATCACAAGAGCCCATACTAAGGCTGTGTTGGCCCAGTGTTAACTGTGCTTTTATGTAATGCACCTTAAAAGTGCTAGGGAAGGAGCACACATTGGAGCCGCTTAGGTGGAATGCGCATTAGGACCATGCAACCCCCAGGTGTACAATAGGCAAAAATTTTACTAACATGTGCAGACAATGGCAGGAAACCACACACAGCACCAATGGTTGCTAGCAGTCCACCCCGAATTGGGTCTATCAGAGATGGAGCCGGAAGCTCCCAACAAGGACAATGACATGGTCAAAGTCAAGCTTTGGTTCTCACCCCCAGAAAGCCCCAGGAGTAGGATCCGTGCGGGCTCGGCTCTACTCCCCTGAAACAGCTTCACTGGCAGGCTTATTTTAACAGCACTATGTGAAAGGTGGCTGACAGATAGATCCCTCTAAGAGTCTTCTGCAATCTTTAGGAGAGAGCAGGGGGGAATGGAGGAGGAGCGAAGGGGTGCTGTTGTGGGAGGCTACTGTACTCTTCCATATTCTTCCAAATCCTTTTAACCTGTGGCTGCTCAACAGGCCCTTATCATTAAAGGGCATAGAGCTGAACCACTTTTCCCTCCTCTTATGGCTACCAAAAAGACCACAGTCTAGTGGGGCCTCCCATGTCACACTCATGTGAGAGTCATCCCTTTAGGGCTTGATGTGGTCATTCATGAGCATTTACTCAATATCCTTTCCTCTCAGTCCTCAGATTTTCTTCGGAGAGGAGAAACTCCATCCACCATCTGCTGGAGACAAAGAAATATTGAGGGTCCTCTGGTGGCTGAAGCGGATAGAAACATGAGAGCGATGTCATTGAAACCTGGGCTTTTCATTGGTTCTTTGTCTCCATTAATCTGCTGATAGGGGAACACAGCCCATTTGTCTGGACTGGTCTAGCAGGATGATATGGAAGTCTATTTTGCCAATGCTGAAATCCAGCCCTGCTGGAGAAGGGGTAAAATGTAAGAAAGGGATTGGAGGTGGATAGGGGATTGGTGATAGGGAAGGAGCTGGGGCTGATTAGGGAGAGACAGAAGAAAGCTGAGGCTGGTGAGGGGATGAGCACAGAGGGGAGAAATGTGGGACTAGAAAGATAGAGGAATAGAAGGCTGGGGAAAGATGGGTAATGGGAGGCATGGGAAGGTAAGAGAAGGAAATGGAAAACTGGTAAGATAAAAGGTGAAAAGAGAGGACTGAAGATGAGAGGGCAGAGACAAGGAGAAATGAAATCTAGCTATAGTTAGGCAAAAAGGCAATTGAGAGAAAAAAAATAAACCAGAAGGATCAACGTCAAAGAGAGATGTAAGAAAGGAAGGGAGGAAGACAGGGAGAGTTAGACATATTCAAAGATAATTATGCATTCACCTATCCGTATATCATCAGGCAATTTAAAATTGCTAAATGGCCAGATATCATCTGTATATTTTTGGGCTATGGAAGGGGAGGAGGAAGGGCAGGCCAGAAAATTATCAGGATATCAGCAATATTCAGCCACTATATGGATGTTATATATTTGATTTAGGCCTAAACTAAAACAGATAGTGCCAATAGTCACCCTACTATTCATATATTCAGCACCACTACCTATATGGATAATAGCACTAGATATACAGATTGTTAAATGGCAGCACAGTGACAGCGCTGGCTGAAAATTTACCCCTATTTGTGCAGTTCCTACAGCAAGATTGGCCTCAAGGGTGGGGGTGTAAAAGTAAATGGCTTGGGGCACCACAACCCTTTGAACCAGCCCTTCAAAGTGGATGCCTGCTACCATTACCAAGACAACCAGACCAGGTTTGTACACCACAAGAAGACTATCTGGCATAACTGTGAGACAGAAACACCATTAAAACCTCCAAGGCTTTCTGTCCTTGTGCAGATGCTTTCATTGAGTTTTGCCTGTTCTAGAATTATCTGGAACCACCATCAGACAGCAGAACCAATTGATCACATATACATGAAACAAAAACCACAGGGTCACCACTAGTAATTATACTTACATGTATTCACCTGAACATATAAGATTGCTACAAATGTTTGAGTTTGGCCTCTCACCTGAATGAGCATATCACTTACCAGGAGATGTGTTATGTATCTAGCCTAATACCTAAATTGTCAGCTCTCCAGTTACTAGGTAACAGCCGAATGTGTTTTTGCTGAAAGCCCAAAGCATCTGCTTATTAATGCCTGCTGCAGGAGGGCCATACATTCCCAAATAAGCTTTTGTTAATATATCTTCTTCCCTAAGATCATACAGCAGGCCCCCTGCTGCAAAAGAATGAGGCAGAACAATTTCAATTAGCTTTCATGAAAAACCTCAGCAAGGTCACAGTGGCCCAGCTATGAGTTATTTTAAGCAGCAAGAGAAGTGTTGTGCTTACAGTGACCTCTAAAGGGTTGGCCAAGGGACAGCAGTGGAAATAGAAGTGCTGAGTATTCTTCTTTCAAATAACAGTATGGAAGAAAAATCAGGAGATTTATGAAAAAAGCTGGTGATTTTATTTAGTTGTCACTGTCTTCTACCTTCTTCTAGGATTTGTTTTCCATTGAAAATTAAAAATGGACACTTTCATATTTCAATACATATTCCCAGCATGCTGTTGTATGGTGGTATCACACACAGTACTTTCATGTAGGAAGACATGACCAAAGACAGGCTTAGAGAATGAATGACTTTCCAAATTTTACTTTTGCAGCTCAACAAAGACAACTTTAAAAACCTCAAACATCAGAATGCACAATTCTGCTTCCTACTGTAGCAGGAAAGGAACCTTTCTTGCCAGGCGCTGAACAAATTTCAGGTAAGAGATGTTTTCAGATTTATTTTACACAAGAGGAAGAGAGAGACCATGACACTTTAAGAAAGCACAGTGAAAAGGGGAGTAATAAATGTCCTCCTTCAAGCTCAGCATCTGAACTTGAGAAACTATTGGATCTTGAAAGGAACGAGTGTCTCTCTGTGGAGTAATGCTTGTGCATTGAGACACTGTTGTACCAGGTTGTTGATAATAGCCTTTAACAAATTTGTTAAAACATCTTTTGCAGAAATGAATACAACTACTTCAACAAAGGTAGTGAAAGAGATGGAGAAGACTCATTCACTACTGCTACTAAGTCTAGGTTGATATCGTCTAATATTGTAGCATTGACGGTTGCACATGAGAAGAATGCGGTTCAATTGGAAAGGAAGAAGACATTGCACTATTGATACAAAATAATTCTTGTACTGAAGTAGACTGCTCATGATTTGCCCTGGCTGATGCATCTGGGCCTTCAAAATGACTATGGTGACATGCAGTGAGATTTGTCAGTGTAAAGTCCTGGTAAAGTCTCTGATGGCATAGGCCGCGCAGGAGACAGCTGGACTGGCTTGCACTTAGGAGATTGTTCTTGTGCGACATTAGTGCTGGTATGTCTACACTTTTCTAATGCTTTAGAAGGACTATTTGAGGAAACCTTTGCCTCAAGTATGTACAAGCATCCAGAAGCCAGCTGTGCTTTGGAATGGAAGTTTCGAAGAAAGTAGATCTCCGACATTTTCCTCTGTACCACAGATTACCACAGCAATGGACTGATGTGCTGTCAGTATACATTATTTTTCTATAGCAGGGTAAATCACATGCCATTATGTGAGACAGAGGCATCTAGTGTTGTTCAGTTGCTCCCAACACCACTAGAGATCAGTCTAACAAATTAAGCAATGCTTCCTACGAAGGAAATCCCTTATTTAGCATTCTGACTCCTAATGCTACATCCTGATGTACCACTAATGGTCCTGTTCCAAGATGGTAATAGAAGAGAATATCACTGGCTCTCTCCCCAAATCAAGTATTATTGGTACATAGAGGTACTGCACTATGGAGGCTGTATGGTCAAGGGTCACCCAGGTCAAGGATGTCATAAGCTGAGGTGCCCAGGTCCAGATAGCCTCAGAGCTGGGGCAGTTACCATACCCACTTGGGCCACAAGCCCTCAGTGGTGAAGTGCTGCACTTCAGATAACTCTACTGCTCCTGCATAGGATCTTTACTTCAGCCCTGAGGTAAAAAGAGGAAGAGTAAAACTGCAAATTTAGCCCATTTTCACATTTTAAGAACAACTTCCAGTTTAGGAGCTTTGCATGCGATTTGCACACCCACTACACTACCGGTTAGTATGATTCTTTTATCATTAAAAAAAAATCTTCAGTAAAACCCTTACTGCATCAGGGTAGCACAGAGAAAGCATAGTTACTCACCTGTAGCAGGTGTTCTCCATAGAGAGCAAGAATAAATCCTCACGTATGGTGATGTCACTGAGAGTCCACCAACTATGTGCCCCAACTTCCACTGGAAGCTTTTTGGAGCTGTACCATGCACCATCTTCTCCAGTCACATTTCACAGCAGTAGCCAAGAAAGCAACTCCCTGGGGAAGTGGGAGGGTTGTGAGGACTTATTCCTGCTGTCCACAGAGAACACCTGCTACAGGTAAAGCATAGTTACTCACCTGTAACAGGTGATCTCCAGCAACAACAGGAATTTAGTCTTTACTTATTGGTAATGCCAGTACCAATGGAGCCCACATGGGAACGCTCCCCATCGTCCAATAGGAAAGCTTTTGGGAACATCCCACGTCACCTGCGTAGTTGCCTTCCCAAATTTCCTGCTCTCCCTCCTCAGCTGAGTTTGAGCTGAGATAAAAGGAGAGAAGGAAAAGAAGAGGAAAAAGTACAACTCCTAGGGGAGGAGGGTGGGTTGTGAAGAATAAATTCCTGCTGTTCCCAGAGATCACTGTTACAGGTGAGTAATTACGCTATCTCCAGGAACAAACAAGAATGTAGTCTTCACATATAGGACTCCCTAGCTCGGAGATGCCAGAGAGATGACCTCAGGGTGAGCTGTGGATCACAGGCATAACTAAGTAGGTCATATATCCTCCAAGGATGTCTGGTATCAAAACCCTGGATGGAAGGTAAGAGTTGATCTAAGTCAGAGCGTAGGTTTGCCATAGAGGTAGCCATGGCCCAAACATTATGTGCAGTGACATGACCCTCGAGAGAGAAGGTCCTGCACTTTCTTAAGCAAAGGTGATGCAAACCGCTATCCATCTGGAGAGAGTTTGCTTGGATACTGGCAACCCCAGGTGACTCGAGTCAAAGGCGATGAAAAGTTGGGAAGCTTTTCTGTGCTCTCTGGAGATAAAAAGCCAAAGCATGTTTGCAATCCAGAGTGTAAAGGGTTGCTTCTGCCCTAGAGGAATGAAGTCTAGGGAAAGAGACAATGGAAGGGCGAGACGACCTTCGGCATAAAGTGAGAATGAGTCCTAAGGACTACCTTATCATGGTGGAATCATGTATAAGGGGGGGGGGGGGGGGTCAGCCACCAAAGCCTGGAGCTCACTAATGTGTCTTGCTGAAGTGAGGGAAATAAGGAAGGTGGCCTTCCAGGTGAGAAACTTCAGAGATGTAGTGGCTAGAGGTTCAAAGGGCAGCTTGAGAAGCTGTCCTAGAACAACATTAAGATCCCATGCCACTGGAGGGGGCTTAATGGGAGGTTTAGTTAGTAGAAGACCCCTCATGAAGTGTGCTACAAGCGGCTGAGAAGAGATGGGCTGACCCTCTAAGGGCATATGAGAGGCTGCAATTGAACTTACATGTACTTCTACTGAATTGGTTTTGAGTCCAGAAGAAGAGAGGTAGAGAAGATAGTTAAGTAATGCATCCACCGGAGCTGAGAAGGGGTTAAGATCCCTCTCAGAACACCAGAGAGAGAATCTACATCACTTGAAGGCATAGGAGTGCTTGGTGGAAGGCTTCCTAGAAGCTAAAAGGATATCTTTTACCTGTTGAGAGAGGTTAATGTCTTGGAAGGCTATGCCTTCAGCAGCCATGCTGTAAGATGTAGGGACTGCGGATTGGGATGCAGCAGCAGCAGCAGCATTCCGTCCTCCTGTGAGAGGATCTGGAGCAGACCCTAGATCTACTGGCTGAGCTTGAGACAGACAGAGAAGGAGAGGATACCATGGTTGTTGTGGCCAACGTGGGGCTATGAGTATCATGTAGCCCCTGTCTCTCTGGAGTTTAAAAAGAGTTTTGGGAATGAGGGGAATGGGAGGGAAGGCATATAGGAAGCCTTGACCCCAGTGAAGATGAAAAGCATCTACCTGCTGATTGTTCTGTGCAGGCATCCTGGAGCAGAAGCGGAGAAGCTTGGCATTCTGAGGACTTGCGAACAGGTCTATATCTGGGGGCCCCCAGATCTGAAAAATGTGAGTGACCTTGTCTGCATGGAGAGATCACTCGTGAGTTAGGACTCAAGTCAGTTTGTCCGCCAAGACATTGTGCTTGCCTGGAAGATACACCACAAGTAGGTGAATGTGATGCTGTATGGCAAAAGACCACAGGTGCAGGGCTTCACTGCAAAGGGTCTAAGAGCCTGTTCTGTCCTACTTGTTCAAGTAGAACATGGCTACTTGATTGTCCGTCAGGATTAGAACTGTACGGAATTGAAGATGGTCCTGGAACACCTTGAGAGCATTGTGGATGGCTCTGAGTTCCAGCAGATTTATGTGGAGTTGTGACTCCTGATGAGACCAAAGTCCCTGAGTGGAGAGATTGTCCAGATGAACTCCCCAGCCCAATTTGGATGCATCCATCGTCAGGGTACATTGATATGGAGGCATCTGAAAAGGTGACCCTACCAGAAGGTTTTCTGGGGATTGCCACCACTGGAGAGATTAGATTAAGCGAACAGAGACCATTATTCTGTCTCCCAGGTGACTTGATGCCCGAGACCACTGGGAAGCCAGTGTCCATTGAGCTGCACGCATATGTAGACGAGCAAATGGAACAACATGTACTATTGATGCCATATGACCCAGAAGTTTCAGCATTTCTCGAGCAGTGAGAAAGTTCCTGAGGCATGCCTGAGATGCAAGCTGATTGAGTTGAGCGCAGCGGGCTTGGGGCAGAAAAGCCTTTGATTGTTCAGTGTCTAGGAGAGCCCCTATGAACTCTAGAGTTTGAGAGGGAATGAGTTGGGACTTTGGAAGATTTATTACAATCCCAAGTGTTGCAGCACTGTCAGGGTGCGCGAGAGGGAAAGATTGGCCTCTAGAGAGGTGCTTGCTCGAATGAGCCAGTTGTCTAAGTAAGGGAAGACAAATATCCCTAGAGTCCTTAGGAATGCAGCTACTACCGCCATGCACTTTGTAAAGACTCTTGGGGCAGAGGCAAGGCCAAAAGGCAGGACTCTGTATTGATAATGTCTCCCTTGAAACAGAAAGCGCAGGAACCTTCTGTGTGCAGTTCTCTGAGGTCCAGAATGGGCCTGTATCCTCCTGTTTTCTTTGGAATGAAGTATGGAGAATAAAAGCCCAGTCCCTGCTGGGAGAGTGGAACCTCCTCTATCGCGTCTTGAGAGAGAAGGGAGGTGACCTCTTGCAACAACAGAGCGGTGAGAGGGCTTGAGAACAGAACTCTCTTGGAGGAGTCTGGGGGGTAGACTTCGTAGATGAAGCTTGTACCCCTCCCGTACTATGGAGAGAGTCCACTGTTCTCATGTTACAAGATGCCACCTGTGGGCAAAGTGACAAAGTCAGTCAGGAATGTGGATGGAATCTGGAATCTCCAGAGGAAGAAAGGCTATGTTCTCCAGAAAGGAGTCAAAGACCCTGAGGAGGCTGGGTCTGCTGAGGTGGCTGTGACTTAGGAGTCTGAGCCTTCCTTTGTTGTTTTGGTGGCTGCTGCCCCTTCTGGGGAGCATGGAGTGGACACTGCATCACAGGGATGTAAGAAGGGTAGTATTTCTTCTTATTATTATTGAAAAAAGCTTTCTTGCTGTCTTTTTCCTAGCTGGGTTGGCAGTAGATCTACAGTCTATTAAGCGTGGTGGTCTCAGATTCTAGCTGAGAGGCTTTGTCCTGACAATCCTTGCCAAAAAGGTTTTCACTGGTGCAAGGGATATTAACCAGCTTATCTTGAACCCATTGTTCAAGATTGGATGCTTGGGGCCAAGCAATCCTGCGTGCAGCGATGCATATAGCTGAAGTTCTGCTGATACATTCAAAACAGTCAAACGTTACTCTGTTAAACTTTGAAACATTTTGAGCATGCTTTACAAGGGTGTGATAATCTGCTCTTTTGTCATCAGGGAGAAGAGGAGCCAATCAACTCCAAAACCCTAGCCACCTCCCTAAGGAACATACCCATATAGAGTATGTAGGAACTGATCCTGGCCAATAACATGGAGGCCTGAAAACAACGTCAACCAAAGGCGTCGAGGGTTCTTGATTCCCTGCCTGGAGGGTTTGAGGAATGTGTCTTAGCACTCTTTATTCGACGCATTGCCGATTCCACCACCATGGAATGGTGCGGTAATTGCGTCTTTTGAAAGCTGGGACACTCCGGTACCTGGTACATGTTATCAAGTCGTCGAGTATGTGGAGAGATGGTTAGGGTCAATGGCGGGATCCTCCCCTGGAGGAAGATCCCCCTTCCTCCAGACCAAAGATTTCCAAGTCCTCCTCTATGCACGAGGGACCTTTTCCCGGGTCCTCGACTCTAACAGAGGTATCTGAATACAGATCATCCTCGTAGGACTCCTCGGCTAGCTGCGGGCACCTGGCCATATCTCTGCCCCCCCCCCCCATTGATCCTGCTGGCCATTTGAGGGACACAGCCTTCGCCATAGATAAGGCCTTATCTAATCCCTGGTTCTTCTCCAGCCTATAAGACCGATTTAGCAATAAAACAAACTCAAGCGAGAACAGTGAACTCTCCTCTAGTCCACCATCACAGATGTTGTGCGCACCCCGAGCCTCCTCTTCAGGTACCCAAGCAGGCTGTTGCCTGCCTGAAATAGCCATGGAGGGCACCGGAACTGCCCGACAAGATGGCCACCGAAGAAGCGTGGAAACTTTCCTGCCAACTGCTCAAAGAGGCTGAAACGTGATCCACTGTTGTGGCCAGGTCTCTTGCACATACTGCATGTGAACACAGCCCCCCATGGCATTCCTCCAGGTCACGGCTCTCCTGTTTTCACGCCTTGCAGCAGCCAGCCGGTGAGAGACAGCTCCTGACAAATAGTATCTCTTATCACCCTACTATCAGCCAATACTCAGCTGAGCCGATAGGACACAATTGAATCATTTCCAAACATATGCTGTAAGTTACCTGTATATAGTTACCCTGTTATTACCTGTACATATACCCACGTTATATTGTAAATCCAGTGCAGACCACCTGTGCTGGACAGTTATGTTTTAATGTAAACCACACTGATACAGAAGAGCGCGGTATATAAGAAAGATAAATAAATAAATAAACTTTCCTGCCAACTGCTCAAAGGGGCTGTAACGCGATCCACTGTTGTGGCCAGGTCTCTTGCACATACTGCATGTGAACACGGCCCCCCGTGGCATTCCTCCAGGTCACGGCTCTCCTGTTTTCACGCCTTGCAGCAGCCAGCCGGTGAGAGACAGCTGTGACATGCGCCGCATGTGGCGCAAGTCAACTTGGAGGAGAGTATCCGACCAACAAAGGGCAGGCACAGGGAAGAAGAGGACCCCCAAAGATCGACCCCAGACATCCCAAAATCACCCCCACAGTCTAATAAGCACCACAAACACACTTACACAGAAGACAAATGAAGAGGCCAGCCAGAAGCTCCGGAACTCCAAATTTCTGCCCCTGCCATCAGGAGACACTAATGCCAACTAAATGACTCAAGATGCTCCACAGAAGACTCCCCCACCCACCAAAGTGCTCCAGGGCAGACTGCCACAACTACTGCAACACCTATGTAATTCTGGTTGTTATTTATTTATTTTTGCAGGTAAAGATGCAGTCTGAAGTCTCTGCTAGTCGAATGGCCAGTTCTGCTTTCCTAACCAAACAACACACAACACCAAGAAATGGGTGACCAGAATTCCGGACAGATGTCTGTATGGAAGTACACCAGCTGCTGGAGACTGAAGTACTGGAGGATATTCCCCAACTATTAATGAGTGACATCAGCAAAGATTTGTATATTCAGTCTCCAGCTGCTGGTGGGTGGATACAACCCATCTATCTGGACTGATGTGGATGAAGGCTGGAATCTCTTCCTTGTGGAGCAGACAAACCATGCAGGAGTCACCGTCATCCTCCAGAGGGGACACCCCCCCCCCCTCCCCGACTAGACCCACTGGTTGCAGACTCATCCCTGGAACAGAAACCACCATCTACTGAAGATAGAAAATACTGCACTAGTATTCATGCCAGTGGTGATTTCACAGCCATGTTCTGTTATTTGTCTCGGTCTCCCTTAGCTGCTAACAAGAGGAAATAATTCACTAGTCTGGACTGGTCTAGCAAGAAGATCTGGAAATCAAATTTACACAATGGCTAGACTTACAGCTGGAGGTATTAGAAGGACTGGTTACCTTTTGTTAGGTTGCTATCAGGTTAGTGAGGAAATGTGAGACTTTTGGTTATAGGGAGGGGTTAGTTAAGATGTGTGTGTGGTCTCCAGCGGTACAAGAAGGGGGAGAGGAAAAGAAGAGGGTAGGATGCGGGAGGAGACTTAAGGGGAAAAAGTGTGTAGTCAGTGAATTGATGCAACTATGTAACGTTTGGTTATCTTTGTGATTTGGACCCAATAAAAATGGAATTAAAAAAAAGGAAGGAAGACAGTAAAAAACAGCGTGTAAAAACACTTATGCTTTTATGTTGCACTGAAACAGAATACATCCAGATGAAATATTTGGCATCCTGCAGTAGAACAGAATATATTTCGTTCCCCCTCCACTCAAGCTGTTGCCTGGCAGTTTCCCTCAGTAGGAGCAGATGGCTCTGCAGCCCTCTTGGGCACGGAGAGCTTCACCGGCAAGCCACTGTGGATTCTCCCAACTTAATGCAATGTCCCTTGCCATCCTCTAGCTTAAAGACTGCAGCAAAACAGGGACCACAGCTTCTTTTAGAGCTCACCCCAAATGTGCTCCTGTCTCAGCAGTAGGTGGCAAAGTAAAGCGGCAGCCAGGCACCCACTCTCTCTCCCTACGGGCTACAGATACTGTGAGAAATAATACATTTTATCATGTTATCGTACTGCAGAAATATAAATACAAGTGAAAATATTAACACTGCCAAGCTGCAGTGAAACAGAGATATAGGTTCAAATGGATTATTTCCTATGACAGGACAATGCAGTGAGTCAGAAGAAAACCAAACTACTATATCACTACCTCTTCATAGTGCAGCAGGAGTTCATTTATCTTAATTAAGTGGGATCATGCTATCATACAGAGGTGAGTTAACGAGGCTAGATTTAAAAAAAAACTGTCATACTGCAGGGAAATACTGTATTCTGCACCACACACTTTAAACTAACAGACTGTATAGCCATGTCTCTCACTGTAGTGTTCTAGCAGTGAGAGGTGTGAATATGCTAAGTTATGATACTGCAATACAGTATTAGCATACTGCCATGAGATAATACCTCCAGATGTAACAGTAATGCAGTGAGATAGAAATGTGTTCATATGAAGCACCATCCTGCAGGGAATATTATAAGACTTTCATTCCATACTGGTTTGAGTTATGCCATACTCTGCACTACTCTCTGGGCCCCACAATCATTTATTTTCTCTTGCAAAAGATAAGAGTTTCACTCTGATCCCTTTATCGAGTAGAGTAGACTAGTAGAGCAGTAGGTTGGCAACTAGGGAAGGCAGGGCTCAAATCCTACTTTTCCCACTCATAGCTCTTAATACAAGTTCTCAGCGATACTGTAAGCAAACAGCATGCAAATAAGCTCCACCCAAAAGGTCAGTGTTAAACAAGGAGAGCAAACCAGGCCCATGTGCAGAGGTGTCTGCGTTAGCAGCATCTATACTTTGCACAGGTGTTGGCATGTTATCAAAAAAAATAAAAAATAAAGTAATCTGAGGCAAAGTTCAACACTTCACCTCAGATGATCAAAGCCCAGACCCCCGATCAGGTGTCCGCCGACACTGGTGGCCCAGTGGCCTCTACTCCCCCATATCACAAACCTGACAAAAATAGCGTTGGTGGCTCAAGTGGTCACAACACTCCCATCCCCTTAGCTCTGATCCCCCATGCATGGTCCCAACCCCCCCACCCCAATTTCCCTTGCAACTCCAGTACTCTTCCAATCCTCTCTGGCAGTCCCAGACTTTTTGATTCCCTCCCCCATACCTGCTTGTTGGGGGGCAGGTGCAATTTCAACATGCTCCTGCCCCCAGGCTGCCATATTGGAAAATGGCAGTACCTAATCCTACAGGATGCACCCTGGGATGCACAAGGCAGGGTCAGTCTGCCATAGGTTAAAAAAATGCCTTATGGCAGAATGACCCATCCCACCGTAATGCATCCCGGGGATGTATAGCACAGGGTCAGTCAGTCATCCTACCTCTTTCCCCCTCTCCCCCCCCCCCCCACTGTGGAATCAGGGCCACTGAGTTAGCAGCAATGGCATAGGCCACTATTATGCCATGCTCCTACTAATGTTCCTTTTGATTTCAGACAGCTACTTCACCCTCCACTGCCTCAGGTACAAGATACGGACCTGCCAACTACACCTGAATTTCTAACTTTTTGAACTCATGCTTAGAAAGGTTGAGTTGTTAAATCTAAAACACAAATTCCAACATAAAAATTAAATACAGGAATGACTTAGATTGCTGCAGAGTGGGAGTCTTACAGCATGCCCTTGTGACACATAATGCACGGTTACGTATTATATGCTATAGTGCAAAGACATACACCGCATTACATGGACAGACATATTTCCATGAGATATAGTGCCACTGACACCACTGTGAATTTTTTCAAATCACTGTTCCACCCTCCTGGCTCCTTCACATGCAGTAACCCCACATAAGGATGATGCTCTCTGGCAGCTGATGTCTCATAAGAGAGTTCAGTAGGTCTTAAAATATGATGAAGCGTCATTACTGTGATACAGTGCAAATCTGCCCCTTTTATCACAGCACAATTTAACCGAGAAGCAAAGGATTGCTAGCTTCTAGATCTCCTTCACTCATGTACTTTAATAATTTAGTTTAAAACTGATGAGAAGAGGACTTGGTGTCTTCACTGTTCGGTAGATTTGTGACCTGAGCTTTCAAGTAGAGGACCTGGGTACAGGAAATACTGCCTGAAATGTTCTTGCTGGTATACACCCTGCTGGTGAATGTAGAAGGCAATCCTGCAGCCCTATTGTCCCCCCCCCAACCCCATTTACCTCAGGAAGTGCACTGAGCCATGGCTTTTTCTGGAAGGGAAGGGCCACCTGTGGAGAACCATGAAGGGAATGTTACACCTCTCCCACATTGCACCAGCTCACATCACTTGTATTAAAGGTGTGCAAGTAAGGGAAAGAAAGGGAGGGCATAAGAGTAACAGAAGAAGAAATGGGCAAACAGATAGAAAACAGACTCCTTGACCTCAGATTTACTCTAGCCCTCAAAGAGCTATGACAATGCACTTCCACTCCACCCTCCTGGGCAAACACCTTATGGTCAGTGCACTGACCAGCTTTTAGCCAGAGGAGTCCTTTGTTGGGCAGGAATAGGACAGGAGCCCTTTTTCTTCATAAATTTTAAAGCTGCTATTTACATGCAGGCAAATATCTCACTCCCCCTTAACCTGATCTCCCCTCCAGCTAAATTAAAAACGTTGGGCCCAATGAGAAGTAAAAATAGAAACTCTGTGTGTCAGGTTATAAAAGGGTGAAGGCCGCTCCCTGCAGCTGTTAACTCTGGGCGTTGTGCCTGTTGATGGTGTTCCCTCCAGGGGGTTGGATCTGCACAGAGTCCAGCAGGGGCCGCAGCGCTTGTCCAAAGGGCCTGTGAGGAAAAAAAAATATAAGAGGAGAAATCGGGTAAGGCATCTGCAAATGCAGCAGGAACACCAGTCAAGGGACTATAAATCATAAGTAATTTATTTATTGAACTGATTTTTATAGATAGCTTTTCTTACAAGTTTACAAAGAACACATTACATTCAACTTTTGGAATTTATGTAAGAGTTGTAACTGGGGCGAAGGAGAGCTTTCAACAGGGTGGGGGTATGGAATTAAAAGGAGAACATAACCACCTTGTTTGGGTTTCTATGAGTGTTATTGTATGTATTATGTTTAAGTGAATAGGTGGTTTTGGGTCTCCTGCGAAAATCAGCTATTTCTGTGGTGGATCTTAAGTCTTGTAGGAGGTTCCAGAGTGTGGGTGCACAGAATGAGAAAGCTTGGTGGCAGATGATTTGGCTGCTTCTTGCCTTCTGGGTTAAAGTAGTAAGTGTGTGTTTTGTGCGTTCATTCTTCTGGGTCAGTTGTTTGGTGTTAGGCATATGAAAGACTGAAGGCATTCTGGGGATAGGTTGTGGATTATCTAGAACATGGTGAACAGAGCTTTATGTTTTGCTTGGGTAGTTACCAGGAGCCAGTGTAGTTCTTTTGATATGGGTGTTGCGTGGTCCGATACTGCAGCACTGTATAGGATGCGGGCAGCTATATTCTGAGCCATTTGTAGCGGGTGCATCACATATTTCAGTAGTCCTTGGTAGATAATAATATTACAGTAGTCGAGATGTGGGGATATGATGGACTGTAAAACTGTTTGGAAGTTGCAGATATCGAGAAGAGAGTGTGTAGGTGTTGTAATATTTTCATCTTATGGTATACAAAACTTTGCAGTCATGCTGATGTGTGGTTGTAGGGTTAAATCGCTGGTCTAGTGTTATATCTAGGTAACACACCTGTGGCTTAACTTCTAGCTCATCGTTCTGGATTTTTAGGTTGTTCAGTGGATTGAAGATTATATCTCTGGTAATGTAGAGAACGTTGGGTTTTTATGTAGTTTATGAATAGGTTGTGATTAGAAAGTTAGTTTGTTTCCATCTTGCAGCAATCTGTTAGTGCTGTGTGTAGAGGCTTAGCAATGGAGAAAGGTGCATATAGCATGATATCATCTGCATATGTGTGACAGAAGACACCATAGGCCTGTATGACTGAACATACTGGTTGTAGGTAAATGTTGAATAAAAATAGAAATTACACTTACCTGGTAATTGTAGTTCCTTGAGTGACGACAGTTTAGTCCTCTACCGCTGGGTAGTGCACCTCCTCCTGCAGCTTGGAGACTGGACCAATCAAATCTTCATCCCACTGGATGTAGCGAGCTGGAAATCCCCATCAGCCCCAGTGAACTATTGACAAAGCAGACTCAAGAGCAACAAAATAAGTAGCTAACTTTTTTTTTTTTTTTTTTAAACAACCAGAACCTGGAACAGAACATAACCTGCCCTTTAACGGGAACAGGGATTGAGACCTGCCCCAGAAGCGCTCCTCCCCCTTGCCAAGTCTGGAAAGAGATAGAAACTGCCAAATCCCCAAAGGGAACAGAAAGTAAAACTCACCTGTCACTTCGCCTCATGACCATGACTACGTGCCGAGCTAGCCAACAACCTGAGGGCGGGAATGAGGACTAAACTGTCGTCACTCAAGGAACTACAATTACCAGGTAAGTGTAATTTCTATTTCCTTATCGTTCCTCCAGTTTAGTCCTCTACCGCTGGGATGTAACAGAGCAGTACTAACGGGAGGGACCCTGCCAGCCGGCACGCAAGACCGCTGACCCAAAACGGGCATCCCCCGCCGCCAACAAATCCAGCCGGTAGTGTCTACTGAAAGTATGCAACGACGACCAGGTGGCAGCCTTGCAAATCTCCACCGGCAGAACCAGACTGTGCTCAGCGCAGGACGCTGCTTGCGCCCTAGTAGAATGAGCCCTGAGACCTATAGGAGCCGGACGCCCCTGCAATACGTACACCGAAACAATAGCCTCTTTAATCCACCTGGAAATGGATGCCTTGGCCGCCGCTTCACCCTTCCTAGGCCCGCCAAACACAAACAGACGATCCGATTTGCGAAAAGCCGCGGAAACCGCCAAATAATGACGCAAGGCCCTCTTTACGTCCAACCGACTCAGACCGCGATCCGACGAATGCCTCGCTTCTGCTTGCAGAACTGGCAGAGACACTGTTTGATTCACATGAAAGGGAGAGGATACCTTAGGTAAAAAGGAGGGAACCGGTCTCAGAACCACCTTTTCCCTGGAAAAACACAGAAATGGCTCTCTGCACGAAAGAACCTGCAACTCCGAAATGCGCCTAGCCGAACAGATAGCTACTAAGAAGACCACCTTAAGAGTCAAGTCTTTGACTGAAATCCGAGCCAAAGGCTCAAACGGTCCTCTTCCTAACGCCCGCAAAACTAAGTTGAGATCCCAGGGCGGAACTGAGATCCGACCAGCCGAGCACAGTCTGGACACTGCTTTAAGGAAACGGACGACATCACCATGAGCACCCAGAGCCACGCCCTGGACCTTACCTCTATAGCAGGCCAAAGCCGCCAACTGAACTCTCAAGGAGCTGGCGGCCAGCCCCTTGTCAAGCCATCCTGCAAAAAATACCACTGATACGGAGGCCCTAGAAGCCCGAACCTGACGCCGGGAACACCAGTCCTCAAAGATCCGCCAGATGCGTACATAGGCGGCAAGCGAGGTCGACCGCTTTCGCACCTAAAGCAAAGTTGCCACGACCGACCTAGAGTAGCCCTTCTTCTTTAGCCTCGCCCTTTCAATAGCCAAGCCGTAAGCGAGAATCGATCCACTTGCGGCATTAGGAGAGGCCCCTGAACCAGGAGTTCCGTCGACAATGGGAGACACCACGGGAGACCGTCCAGTAATCTTATCAAATCAGCATACCACGGACGCCGGGGCCAATCTGGTGCCACTAGAAGCACCCTCCCCCGATGGGCTTCGATACGTTGAATCACCCGACCGAGAAGGGCCCACGGAGGAAATACGTAGAGCAGCCCCGTTGTTGGCCACGGCTGCATCAGGGCGACGATCCCTTCCGGCTTGGGTTCTCTCCGCCTGCTGAAGAACCGAGCCGCTTTCACGGACCGGAACGTCGCCATCAAGTCCATGACTGGCATGCCCCATCGCAGAGTCAATTGGGCAAAGACGTCGGGATGCAACTCCCACTCTCCGGCATCCACCTGAATTCTGCTGAGAAAGTCCACCATCACATTGTCTTTGCTGGCGATGTGAGCCGCCGATATCGCCTGCAACCGCAGCTCCACCCAGGCAAACAGCCCTTTGGCCTCTTCCTCCATGGCTGCGCTTCCTGTGCCGCCCTGCCGATTTATGTACGCCACCGTGGCCGCATTGTCCGACAACACTCGTACCGCTTGCTGCGTCACCAGCTTTTCGAAGCTCTGCAGAGCCAAGAACACCGCTCTGAGTTCCAGACGGTTGATCGACCACCTGCTCTCCTCCATCGTCCACCTCCCTTGTGTGAACTGACCTGCACAATGCACCCCCCCAGCCTGTTAGACTCGAATCCGTGAAAAAGGGAAGCCACACCGGCTGCTCCAACAGCATTCCCGCCTGTAAGACTGTGGGACGAAGCCACCACCGCAGCGCCTGACGGACGCGCCAAGGACAAGGAAGTCGTTTGTTCAGCGAGTCGGACTGATTTGACCAATGATGGAGCAAGGAGCGCTGTACAGGCCGCATGTGAAACCTGGCCCACAGCACGACCTCCAGCGTCGCTGCCATCGTCCCCAATACCTGGAGATACTTCCATGCCGTTGGCACCGCGAGCCTCTGGAAGGCCTGCACTAGACACCGGAGGGTTAGGGTCCGGCGCTCCGTTAGAAAAACAGAACCTCTCCGAGTATCGAACTGAACCCCCGAGTACTCGAGAACCTGAGTCGGCGACAAATGACTCTTGAACGGGTTGACCACCCAGCCTAAACTCTGAAGAAAATCCACCACCTGTTGCGTGGCTTTCTCGCTCTCGGCCTGGGATGTTGCTCTTATCAACCAATCGTCGAGGTAAGGATGAACTAAGACTCCTTGCTTTCGCAGCGCCGCCGCCACTACTACCATAATTTTGGTGAAAACCCGAGGGGCCGTCGCTAAACCAAAGGGCAGCGCCTGGAACTGAAAATGTCCCCACGGCAGGGCGAACTGAAAAAAACTTCTGATGAGACTCCCTGATGGGAACATGGAGATAAGCCTCTGAAAGATCGAGAGATGTGAAATACTCCCCCTGACGAACCGCCACCATGACGGACCGCAGGGTTTCCATGCGAAAATGCGGAACTCTGAGACAGCGATTCACCCCTTTGAGGTCCAGGATAGGCCAAAGAGAACCGTCCTTCTTTGGCACCACGAAATAAATGGAGTAACACCCCATTCCGTATTCTGCGGGCGGTACCGGGACGATGGCTGCTAACTGCAACAGGCGGTCCAACGTTTGACGAACTTGCAAGGCCTTTGTCGGACCTCTGCAGGGAGAACTTACGAACGAATCCAGCACCGGCCTTGCCAGATCCAACACATACCCGTCGCGAATGATCTCCAAGACCCACTGGTCTGATGTTATACGGGTCCAGGCAGAAAGAAACCCCCTCAGCCGACCTCCAATTGGTTGTCCTTCTGCCGGGACCCTTTGCCATTCATTGTGGTTTCCGGACGGCTCCCGCAGATGCCGCCGCGAAACCTCTACTTGCCCCCCGGAAGCCCCGGAACCCCTGAGCCCGGGACAGAAACCTTCCTCTTTGAGGACCCACGAAACGGGGGGAGTGAAATCTTTGAAAATCCCATAACTGCCCCCGAAAGGACGCGGAAAATTTTCCCTGCTTGGGCTTGTCCTCCGGAATCCGACCCCCTTTGGACTCCCCTAAATCTTTGACTAACTTATCAAGATCCTCTCCGAACAATAAAACTTTCCTTTGAACGGAAGCTTACCAAGCCGAGACTTGGAGAAACGGTCGGCCGCCCAGTTTTTTAGCCAAAGGGCCCTCCGCGCCGCTACCAGAGAAGACATACTATTCGACAGGGCCCTAATCAGGTCGTAGTGCACATCTGCTACATATGCTGCTCCGGATTCCAGACACTGGAGCTCTCGCACGTCGTCCTGCTCCATCACCGCCGACTGTCTCAGGCGCTGGACCTACCGCAGACAGGCCCTAGCTACCCAAGCCCCACAGATGGACGCCTGCAGAGAAGCTGCATCCGCTTCAAAGGACTGTTTCAACAGACCATCCATCTTTCTATCCTGCGACTCCTTCAAGGCTGCACTGCCTTCCACTGGAATCATGGTCTTCTTCGTGACCGCCGACACAGCCGCATCAACTTTCGGGGCACGAAACCTCTCCTTATCACCGTCCGATAAGGGATAGAGTCTACTCATGGTCCTTATGCCTTTCAAACCTGCTTCAGGATGATCCCATTCATTTTGAATCATCTGATCTATCACCTTATGGATGGGAAACACCACCTGTGTCTGACGCACCGCCTGAATAATAGGATCCGCCGAATCCTCTTCGGGCACGGGCTGCTCCGGCGAAAGCCTATCCGTCTGCAGGACCTCTGAAATGAGGGCCGACAACTCTTCTCTCCAAAACACTCGAATGATCCGTGCCTGATCCTCAGGTTCAGGAATCTCACCTTCTTCTAAATCCTCCAACTCGACATCCACGTCACAACCGTGCTCTTCCTCCTCCTGGAAATCCAACTCGGAAAAAGAGCCCTCCGCTGGCCGCGGCCTCTTGAGTGTCTTGACAAGTCCACTCTCACGTTCTGTTAGTGTAGCCTGAGCACTGGGAGAAGGAAGTGACCCAGAGCTTGGTAAAAGTCCCTGCCTCTTGCGACAGAAAGCCTGATGCATGAGCAACACAAAGTCTGGAGAAAAATCTTCCATCAACGTAGGAACCCCAGCTACCGAAGAGACGCCTAGCAGCCCAGGCGCCCCCTCCAATTCCGGAGCGGCTGGACCAGCCATCCACGCTTCACCCTCCGGCTCCTTCAATGTGTCCGGAAGGATTGGAGCTGTCGCCCCTTCCATTTGCTGCTTAACAGTAAGGGATACGGAAGCACAGGAGTGGCAAATACCTGTCTCCGTAGCCGTGCCCCTACGGGTGCCACAAATCACGCACTGAGGCCTCGCTGACATGGACTAAAGAGCCTGCGAGTCTCAATGCAACTGAAGGCAAGGCAGTATTCTAGTGAGGATTGGTGTAATCCCTCTATATCCTGCTTTTTCCCCAAGAATGTTCCTCAGGCAGCCCTTTTCACTGAGCCCACTGGGGGCTTGAACGCATCACCTGTGGATCAGCAGGCAATGAACCAACCAGCACGCCACTGCTCTGCGTTTTCTTTTTTTTTAAGATGATATTTAATTTACCCCAAAGCACCACAGGGCTCAGAAACTGCGTGCCGCCGACCTCCCCCGTTGCTCCCAGCTTTTACCTGCTGAAAAAGGATGAAGCTGCGTCGATCAGAGCCTCGATCGCCGAAGGACGCAGGATCGCCGCAGAGCCTCTGACATGTGCTCGGTAATGGTTCCAGAGCTGGCGCCTGCAGGCTTTCACCCAGCGCTCTGCCCGTGGACCGCACTAGGGGCTCTACCCCGTTCAGTCAAGGGGTGAGAGATCCTAATTAGTAAAAGCTGCCAGGGGGGAACAGGGAGACCAGGCAAGGTAGAATCGCTTAAGAGCAGAAACCCCTTCCCTGTCCCCTATTATTTATTTATTTATTTATTTTAATTTTTTTTTAAGTCACAGCACCCAAATATCAATTCCTCCAAATCAAATCAAATCAAATGAAATCAAAATTCAGCTAAATAGCCTGCTCCTTATTAGTTCCTCCAGTGAGCCCAGCACCTAGGCTCCCAAGGTCCTCCTGCTGCTTGCAGACTGGACACACTGGGACTGATGGGGATTTCCAGCTCGCTACATCCAGTGGGATGAAGATTTGATTGGTCCAGTCTCCAAGCTGCAGGAGGTGGTGCACTACCCAGTGGTAGAGGACTAAACTGGAGGAACGATAAGGAAATGAGTATAGGGAAGAGCCTTGTGGTGTGCCTTGCAGTTGTTGAAAGAGTGCTGATTTGTGTGAACCAATTTTTACTTGTTGATGGCAATCTTTCAGGTAAGAGTGGAATCAAATGCAGTGCAATATTAGGTATACCTATATTTTGTAGTTGGGATATTAGTATGATGTGACTGAGTCAAAAGCTGCTGTTATGTCTAAGAATATTAAGATAAACCCTTGCTTTTGTTTTTCAATGCCTTCTATGAACCTGTCTAATAGTGTTATTAGAAGGGTCTAGACTCAGTGTTTAGGCTTGAAGCCAACTTGTTGAGGATCAAGGGGTGTATGAGGGTCTATGTAATCTTGTATGTGCTGTCAGACTGCTTTCTCAATTATATTCACAAGGAAGGGTAGGCTAGAAATGGGTCTGTAGAAACTTGGAGACGCTGGGTCCAACGAGACACTATTACGGAGCAGATGGATGCAAATTTAAGGTTAGTGGGCATGTGTCCTTGTGTTAGAGAAAGTTGAGTGAGCCTGAGTAATATGGGGGTTAGCTCAGCTTGGGCCATTTTGATCCAGGAGACTGGGCATGGGTCCATAGGAGATGTGGTGGTGTTGAGGTTGGCGGTGATGATATCAATGTTTTCTGGAGAGACTGAGTCAAAAGAACACCAAGCACTGTCATTTGGGTCATTGTTTAGTACTGTTGGTATTATATCTGTGTTAAGATCTCTGTTCATCTTATTTTGCATGTAGTTGGCCATAGCTTGTAGGCATACAGTATTGTGCTCTCTTATTTGATTAGGGTCTTTTATCAGAGATTTTGCTGAATCAAATAGCTCTCTAGGGCAGTTCAGGGAGCGCATGAGTTGTGAATATTTCTTTTTGCTCTTATCATGGCATGGTATTCTTGTAGTCTGGCTGCATAGGCACTTTGGTCATGTGGCAGCTTCAAGTGTTGCCATTTTCTTTCTAGTTTACAGAGCTCTCGCTTGAGAGCTTTTAACTTTGTGGTGTACCAGATGGCATTATGGAGTCTTCCTGAGGTTCCCAGGTTTGTGGGGCTAGTGAGGCTGCAGCGTTTGAGCAGAGTTGGATCTACAGGCATTTGTCCTAGTGCCTGGACGAGGTATTCCAAAACATACACCTCAGGAGGGAGGGGGATAGCTAAAAAGGAGAAATGACAAGTGCAATGGGAGTCACGTCACCCAATGCTCGAGAAACATATGAGGGACAGGAAAGCCCCTTTTTAGGTGTTCTTCACAGGAAAAGCTGGAGAATGTCTTTATGTCTATGCTGATGTCCATCCATATCCTTTTACAACATCCACATGTGAAATCTGTGGCACTAGCTAAATAGGTGAGCATGTCATAACTGGATACAGTAAGACAGCATGCATTCCTGCATCTGAGCCACATAAACATCGGATGCTACGGAACACACACCTGCAAATTGGAAACTTACACACATAAGCTGAAATAGCACAGAGGTGGAAATCAGCAAAGACACACCCATACATCTCTCACACCCTGCCACACAAATGGCTGCCATGACTCATATCTAATAGTAGTTTTTCTGTGTGGTTAGCATGCCCAGAACTATAATAATGAAGGGCCAGAATGAGCCCTGGTCTTTCCCTTCCCTTCCCTTCCCCTCCTCTACCTCCACCTGCAGGCCGATACTCACGTGGAAAGGATCTCAGAGGGCAGATCAGTGATGTAGGAAGGGATCTTCCGTCCTGTCAGGAACTGAGCTACCTCATTGCTAAACGTGTTACAGTTGTGGTCAAAGAGGTTGTAGCGCTCTCCTCTGCGGACAAAGAGTAAGAAAGAATGAAAGCAATGTCAACATCTAAAGGCTGGAAACTGAAGGCTCCCAGATAGCCCCAGAACAAGGATATTATGGGCAGCAGTAGTATCATCAGTGTCCAGCCCTGTTGTGGAGATGGAAACACCAGTTTTTGAAGTCTGTGCATCCCCTGTCCTTACTGCTCAGACTGAAAACAAGGGTCACAATTGGACATGTTAAAAAAAAGGTAGAATCACTCATTGAAAACACCTTAATCCATCAGCTTCGATTCACATTAAAGCTGCTAGATCTTGTTCCCGTTAGCTCATTTATAGAAGGGGTATTGCTTATGGAGCATAACATGTGGTGGTTTGACCAGTTTTAGGAAAAGGTCACAGTAACATGGTCTTTAGTTATCAATGTATCTCAGATTTACCCTTTTATCCCAGGCTGTCGAGAAGGCAGTGTATTATCAATTTTTTGGATTTTGTTGAAGAGAATCAAATACTGCACCCAATGCAGATGGGTTTTTGGGCCAGTCACAGTACAGAAACTGTTTTGTTGGCAGTGATGGATGGTATCAGAGTTAATGCTGACCAGGGTTTTAATGCTGTTGTGTTAGAGCTTCACTCATTCATTCATTTACTTTTAATTTATCGGGGTCACAAGGACATACAAAATAAAACCATCAGATACGGCTACATACACACATTCATTCTCGCCATCATTTCATCTAATACATTATTGCCATCACCTGGGCTAGAACTTACATACATGACCCCTTTAACTTTTTAGGTACAACAAAATACTAGAACCCACCACCTACCTTGCTCACCCCTATCCCAACCTCTCAGGACTGAGAGCAACCTTTTTGACTCCAGGGCAAGCCATATTTCTCACGGAATGGCCCTCACTCCTCCATATATCTTTCCAGTTTCTTTTGCCTGCAGGCGTCCAGCCATTTCATATTTTGGATATCCCATAATCTTGCCAGCCACTTTATTTATTAGAATTTAGCTCATGCATTTCCAGAAGACATTCAAGGTGAGAGTTACACATTCACTTGTTTCCATGACACCGCTATTACCAGTTTTGCCGCATTCAGAAAGTGTTTAACCAAATTTTCTTACAAAATCCACCCCCACAAACCTCTCTTTGCAGCTTCATTTCTCAGCTGTTTTTGATATTGTACCTTGTGGCCTTTTACTATCTCTTTTATCTTTGTGGAACTATGTTTATTTGGTTTAGGGATTTTTTTTTAATAGATCAGTTAGTGTTTCTTGGGCAACATTCTTTCAGATCTTTAGCATTCAATATGTGGTGGTCTCATAGGGATACATTTCAGCCTCTATTCTTTTTAATGAATATTTGACACCAGTGGCTAATTTGACTGCTGGATTTGGTACTGACTGTCATATTTGTTGATGAAAGTCCAATGGTTATATATGTACTGATCACAGGAACGGCATAAGGGTTTCTACTACCCCAGGCAGAAGCTCCTGCCGCGCCACCTCCCCACCACCCCTCCTACTGCCCCCAGCCCCAAATTTTTCTTCTCATCTTGCAGTGGCAGCGACTTGACTCCGTTTTGAGTAGCCACAACTTTCAAAACTGAGTTGGGCCGCCGCTGCAAGATGAGAAAGAAGGATTCAAGAGGCGGTAGCAGCCTGAGTCCATTTTGAAAGCAGTGGCTTTGTGCTGCTGCTTTCAAAATGTAGTCAGAGCTGCCCACCAGATTCTGCCACCCCAGGCAGCCACCTAGTTCGCCTGCCAACCAGGTTCTGCCACCCTAGGCAGCCACTAGTCTGCCTGGTGGACAGGCCGGCTCTAACTAATCAGCCAGAAAACTGTCCACATGCTGAATGACTTGGGGCAGTGGTGTTTTGACTTAAACAATTTAAGCTTAACCCCGATTAATCTACAGTACTTTGGTTTGAATTTCTAGAAGAATAAATTTCTGCGAGTGTTTTCCCATTTTGAGGGTTTTCTTTAATGCCTCAAATGTCATTGTTACCATGGGGTCATCATTAGTTCTAAAAACTTTCAATGAAGAACCAAATATCAACAGTAAGTCTTGTTTTATAGACTAAGATTTTTTGGATAGAGCTAGTTTTGCTACACCGATTCAAGTGTCAGTTACCTCTCGCACTGATTTTTATAATTCTTTTTACTTGGGTCTTCCTCAGCATAAAAATAAAAAAATATTATGGCTTCCTCAAAATACATTAGCCAGAATTTTGATGGGTTTGTGTAAATTTGCTCATATTTCACCTGTATTACTCTTCAGTGCCTTCTAATTCAAAGGATTAAAAAAAAAAAGCCATTGATAAATAAATATTTCATTTCATAGAGTTCCTCAATATCTGGAAGCTAAGCTATGCAGATATGTTCCAGGTGGAATTCTTAGATCAGAGGTTCCCAAATATTTTGGTTGGGTGGACTCCTTAATAACCTCCATAAAATTCAAGGACACCAGGTTCACCCCCACTGTTCTACCCAGAACCCCTCCCCTTCCCTAAAATGCCTGCTTCCACTAGCCCTCTTTATCTTTCTTCCCTTTCCTGTCTCCACAAGTCTCAGTCAGTCTCTCTCTCTAGCCAATTTCTACAATTCTCAGTCTCTCTTCCCCTCCCTCCTCCTAGTAAGTTCCCTTCAGTCTCTCTCTCTCTCTCTTCCCCTAAGCTTCTCTTTTATTCTCTTTTCTCTGCCCAGCAGACTCCCTGTAATGGTCCCATGGATCCCCCATAAGTCCAGAGACCAAAGGTTGTCTAAGATCATCTCATCTCAAGGCAGCTACTAGTCTTACATCATCGAAGGAGAGTGGGAAGGTAAGCTCCTCCCCGCTCCCCTCCAACAAGGCCAATCGGGGCCCTCCTCTAACCAATTAATCACCGTTCTCCAGGCGTGCACCCACCTGGCGTGCCCATGCCTGAGGGCCTCGCCAGAGGGCCCTTTGGCGTGGCCCTTAGGCGGAGCACAAAGGCGGACCCACATACACCCTCACCAACAAACAAGCGGTCCAAAGCCTACCCCACGGACGCCACTAACCCTCCAAGAGAAGACACCACAAATCATAAAACTCAAGCAGCAAGAACAGACCTGCAAAACAATAATAGCCAATAGAAAGCAGACCAAAGCCTCCAACGGAAACACACAGCTCTCCAGGCACCGACACCAAGAGATCAATACGCCAGTAGCACGACCAGCACTAAGCCCAAAAAAGCGGAATTCGAACAACTATCAAGGTAATCACTCCAAGCACAACCATGACTGCAACGCACTACCTGCCCATATATCTCCTCCTCACCCAACTCCTTCCCAATCACACACCCACCCACTACACACCTACAAACACCACATGGCTACCACCACTACCACTAATATATACCCCCCTCCCCCTACAAGAAACATGTCAGAACACACAAAAAAGCCAAAGAAATACTACAATAGACAAGACAGACACCCTCACACATTCCCACAAGGCACCCAGATCCTCAAACAAACCACTACCTATCTCCATCTAACTCATTAATGCCAGGTCCATAAGAAACAAGATCAACACCCTAGCAGACCACATAGAAGCACTGCAACCGAACATTCTCTGCGTCACAGAAACATGGCTCACACCCACTGACAACGTAATCCTCAACCAGTTAGTACCCCCCCCCAATTACTCAGCCTTCAACTGTCCATGCACCCACAGGAAAGGAGGAGGAGTATTGATTATCGCAAAGAACAGCCTAAAGCTAAAATCCCGAGCCACCACAGATACAAGTCAAGGCAACACAATCATCATTGAGAACGTTGGGGATGGGTGAAGAAAGCCCCCAGGTAAGTGAAAGCCCCCAGGTAGGTGATACATTAAATACCTTTATGGAAATGGGTAACATGGGTAATATATGGAAAGCAGTGTGTATTAATGCCCGTAGCATGGGAAATAAGATCCCTGAAGTTGAAGCTTTGGTGGGAGTGGCTGACTTGGATTTAGTGGCAGTTACAGAAACATGGTTCACAGAAAACCATGACTGGGATGTAACTATACCTGGCTATACTTTATTCAGAAAGGACAGGGTAGGAAGAAGGGGAGGAGGAGTGGCACTATATGTAAAAACTACTATTAAAGCTTTGGAATTACAGAGCTTAAAAGGGAGAGAGGAGGCATTGTGGGTTAAACTAGAAAGAGGGAAAGAGAAATCTATTTGCATTGGTGTGATATACAGACCTCCCTCACAAGAGGAAGAGGTGGACAGAGAGTTAATTGAAGACATACGCAGCATTGCTAGGAAAGGGGAAGTGCTACTGCTAGGAGATTTCAATATGCCAGATGTTGATTGGCACATTCCTGCTGCAGTATCATCTAGAAGTAAGGAGATCCTGGATTCTCTACAGGGAGAACTATTCAGGCAATTGGTAACAGACCCCACACGTGAAGGGGCCATACTGGACTTGGTGCTTACCAATGGTGAAAGTGTTTCTGATGTTGTAGTGGGAGATCATTTTGCATCCAGTGATCACCAGATGGTGTGGTTCAGTATTAGGACTAGGGCTGTTAGAATCCATTCCAAGGTGAAGTTCTTAGACTTTAGGAAGACTAACTTTGCGAAGATGGGCCAATACCTCAGGGAGTCGTTAGTGGGATGGGAACAGCTGGGGGATGTAGAAAAACAGTGGGCAAAACTGAAAGGGGGTATTTTAAAGGCAACTAACCTTTTTGTTAAAATGATAAATAAAGGCAAAAGGAACAGGAGACCGCTATGGTTTTCGAAGGAAGTAGCTGAAAAAGTGAAGAAAAAGAGGGAGGCCTTCATGAAATACAAGAGATCACAGAGAGAGGAAGACAGGCATCTGTATTTGGAAAAACTTAGAGAAGCTAGCAAAGTAGTCAAGAAGGCAAAGATTCAAAAGGAGGAGGAAATAGCCAATGCAATAAAATGGGAGGATAAGACATTTTTCAGATATATTAGTGAGAAGAGGAAGGGCAAAAGTGGTATTGTCAGACTCAAGGGTGCAGGGGGGGAATATGTAGAAGCTGATAAGGATAAAGCGGAATTGCTTAACAAATATTATGTTCTGTGTTCACAGATGAAGAACCAGGAGCAGGACCTCAGAAAACACCCACAAATAGGAACAGAAGCGAGGGACATCTTGAACAATTTTCAGAAGACTGTGTTCGTGTGAAACTAGCTCAACTTAAAGTAGACAAAGCGATGGGACCGGATGGGATACACCCTAGAATACTGAGGGAACTTGGGGACGTTCTAGCAACTCCACTGACTGACCTTTTCAATGCCTCGTTGGAGTCAGGAGTGGTGCCAAAGGACTGGAGAGAGGCTCATGTGGTGCCTTTACACAAAAGTGGAAGTAAGGATGTGGTTGAAAACTACAGGCCGGTTAGTTTAACTTCAGTGGTGAGTAAATTATTGGAAACGCTGCTGAAAGAGAAAATAGTGAGGTTTCTGGAGTCCAGCGGATTACAGGATCCGAGGCAGCATGGATTCACCAGAGGCAGGTCTTGTCAGACAAATCTGATTGATTCTTTGACTGGGTGACCAGGGAGTTGGACCGAGGGAGAGCTCTAGATGTGGTGTATTTAGATTTCAGTAAAGCCTTTGACACTGTTCCTCACAGGCGACTTATAAACAAACTGAGCACCCTAGGGATGGACCCTAAAGTTACTGCTTGGGTTAGAAATTGGTTGGGTGGGAGGCGACAAAGAGTACAAGTAAATGGAGCTCACTCTGAGGAGAAGGATGTTACCAGTGGTGTGCCCCAGGGATCTGTCCTTGGTCCGATTCTTTTTAACATCTTTGTTAGTGATATAGCGGAAGGGCTGTCGGGTAAGGTTTGCCTCTTTGCGGATGATACCAAAATCTGCAATAGAGTAGACCACCCAGGAAGGTGTAGATAACATGAGGAGGGATCTAGCTAAGCTTGAAGAATGGTCTAGAATTTGGCAGCTGGGATTTAATGTTAAAAAATGTAAGGTCATGCATTTGGGCTGCAGCAATCCAAGGGAGGAATACAGTATAGGAGGTGAAGTACTTTTGTCCACTAAAGAAGAGCGGGACCTAGGCGTGGTTGTGTCTGATGATCTTAAAGTAGCTAAACAGGTAGAAAAGGCGACGGCAAAAGCTAGAAGGATGCTTGGGTGCATACGGAGAGGAATGGCTAGCAGAAAAAAGGAGGTGATAATGCCTCTATATAAGTCTTTGGTGCGACCTCATTTGGAGTATGGTGTGCAATTCTGGAGACCGCACCTTCAAAAGGATGTGAACAGGATAGAGTCGGTGCAGAGGGTTGCTACTAAAATGATTAATGGGCTTCATTATAAAGCATATGAGGACAGACTTAAGGATCTTAATATGTACACCTTAGAGGAGAGGCGGGATAGAGGTGATATGATTGAGATGTTTAAATACCTCCGTGGCATAAATGTTCAGGGAGAGAGCCTCTTTCAATTGAAAGCAAGTTCTGCTACGAGGGGACATGGGATGAGGGTGAAGGGAGATAGATTCAGGAGTGATATGCGGAAATATTTCTTTACGGAAAGAGTAGTGGATCCGTGGAATAGTCTCCCAGTGGAGGTGGTGGAGATGAGGACAGTAACTGAATTCAAAAAAGCATGGGACCAACACAGAGGATCTCTAAAGGTAAAAAGTGGACTGTTGTAGTTGTTGTTATGGAAGGACAGACTAGATGGGCCTTGTGGTCTTTTTCTGTCGTCATGTTTCTATGTTTCTAACCAACAACTAGCCCTATGTCTCACCTATAGAGCTCCTCATGCCCCCCCGGATGAACTTTCCTCCATACTGGCATCTGTCTGTGCAGTCAACACCAGCCACAAACCTCTGCTGGTACTCAGAGACTTTAACCTCAAATCTGTCACAACTAAAGATGCAGAAGCCTTTCAGACAGTGATGGACTCCCTACAATACACTCAACTAATCAAAGTCCCCACCCACAGACATGGCTCCTCACCCGATCTCAAATTCGCTCCCAACTACCTACTTGAAAGCAACAGCTGCACAAAGCCCTCGATCACACCAGTGCCCTGGTCGGACCATCATATAATAGAAATAAAACTTGAGCTACAAGGGCCAGGCCCCATCAGCCATCAAGACAACCCATCCCCACATAGAAAATTCAAAAGCTTTGACAAGGACCAATTCCTACAAGACACACTACCACACCTGATCACAAAATCAGATGACACTGATGAGCAAATCGACAACTGGAACAATACCATCACATCTGCTGCCAAAGCCACCGAGCACAAGACATACAAAACTCAACATGCCAAAAACCAACACACTCCCTGGTACTCAAAAGATATCCAAAAGGCAAAAAGAGATCTAAGAAAGCTAGAGCGACGATGGAGATGCATCAAATCAGCCAACACACAAGACCTATACCAATCAAAACAAATGAAGATAACAACCTCATCAACCAAATGAAAAGAGAATACTACACAAACCTGATCCTCAAATCCGCCAACAAACCAAGAGAACTCTTTGAAATAGTGAAAACCCTCACCAATGAGCCTAATCCTGAAAAATCTGATCAAATAGATCCACAGACCTTCGCAGACTACCTCCAAGAAAAACTCACTGCCACACGTCAACCGATCATGAGCACCACTGCTAAACCAACACCACAAAAGAAAACCTGGGACAAGTTCAGCATCCCATCAACGGATCAAATCTCCCACATCATCACCTCGATCAACACCAGCATCGCCCAACAGACCCATGCCTAGTGGTCTGGATCAAGGCTTTAAAGAAGGACCTCATCCACAACATACACAACATGGTGCACAACTCCCTAACCCAAGGCATCATGCCAAACACTCTAAAGCTAGCAACAATACGACCAATCCCGAAAAAATCCCAACTAAATAAGAATAATCCAGCCACTTACAGACCCATCTCAAGCCTCCCTCTACTAGCGAAAATCATCGAAAAGGTGGTTCAACACCAACTCCAGAATTACATTGACAACGATGCCCCGCTGGACCCAAATCAACATGGTTTCCGACCAAACCATGGTGTTGAAATACTACTGATACACCTCTTTGATAATCTGATCCAAATCATCAACAACGTTGAGAGGCATCATCATGATCTTCATAGACATCTCATCAACTTTTGACACTGTGGACCACAGCACACTTCACTCAAGACTACAGGACATCGGCCTACACGGCACCACCATGAAGTGGTTCACCTCATACCTCACAAACAGCTCCAAGTCAAAAGTGGCGCCGTCACCTCCCAACCAATAAGAATCAACCAGGGCGTACCACAAGGATCCTCCCTATCTGCATTTTTATTTAACCTCTACATTCAACCGATCTGCAACATACAATATATAATACACTATCTATGCAGATGACATAATGATATATACTCCAATCAATCTTGACAGCCCAGACTACACCAAAATTTCAGACTGCCTCCAAGAAATGACACTCTGGATGCTAGAAAACAATCTCACCATAAACTGCAACAAGACAGAAGCACTAATCATCACCCGAAACACCGCCTTCACCCCACCTCCCAACATCAAACTGAACATCACCATACCAATAAAGTCTGAAGTAAAGTACCACGGAATGACACGCGACACAGGACCTGAACCTACAGTCGCACATCAGCAGAACCACCAAAAATGCATACCTCAAAATGAGAACCATCCGACACCTCAAGCCAATTCTCTCAGAGGATCACTTCCGCACCATCTGTCAAGCTCTAATCACACCCATTTTAGCCTTCGGCAAACCCATCTACCTTGGACTCTCAAAACAAACACTCTGGCCCCTGCAGATGGCTCAAAACACTGCCGCCCGAATAATAACGGGATCATCAAGACACGATCACATCACTCCCCATTCTTAACCAACTCCACTAGCTCCTGATTAGCTTCCATATCAGATAAGGCAATACTAAACATCTTTAAAATCAAACAGCCTGCTAACCCTCATCAAATCCGACACAAGCACCAGACCAAGGAGGAGAGCCACCTCAGGCTCCATTATCACACCCGTAGCATTTACCAAAGCAAGGCAAGACACGACAAGAAGAGCACTATCCCTGGCTGCTCCCACTCTCTGGAACTCCCTCCCGGACGACCTACGATCAACTATAGACATCAAGGACTTCAGGAAGCAGCTCAAAACCATGTTCTTTACTGAACACTATAGCGACATCACATAAATAAACTGTACTTTAGCCCACGGCTACCTAACATTCCCCCCCATCCTCCCCACCATCACTGTATATAAAACTTCTTGTACATAGCTCATCCTGTATATACATCACCAAGAAATTATTACCTTCACTCCCACAACTACTCCCCTGTGTGAACACTGCATGCCTACCCCTACTGACACTGTTCTTTGATTGTTTGAAGTGTAAACCGCTTTGATTTCAGGACAAAGCAGTATATAAATCCTTTTAAATAAATAAATTCTATCACTGGCCGTTTGCTGTTCACTTACATGAGCTTCTATTTTTAGCTATGACAGCATTAAATTTCAGAAGCCTTCACCCAAAGATATACAAACAGAACTTTGCCATCTCTTTTAGGAAGAGGTTGAAATCATTTTTTATTCAAATGTAACCTTCTGTGTTAATGGTTTTAGGAGACTGTGCTATGTAAGAACATAAGAATTGCCATATTGGGTCAGACCAAAGGTCCATCAAGCTCAGCATCCTCTTTCAAAGAGGGGCCAACCTAGGTCATAATTACTTGGTGAGATTCCATGCTACTTATCTTCAAGGATAAGCTGTGACTTTCCCCAAGTCCCTTAAATAACAATCTATTGAATTTTATTCTGGGAACTTGTTCAAAGCTTTTTTAAACTTAGCTATGCTAATTGATGTTATCACATCCTGTGGCGAGTTCATAAGAACATAAGATATGCCATACTGGGTCAGACCTAGGTCCATCAAGCCCAGTATTCTGTTTCCAACAGTGGCCAATCTAGGTCATATGTACCTAGCAGTTTCCCCAAGAGACACAGGTTCCACAATGCTTGTACTGGGTCAAGCATTGATATCCTGGGTCCCTTCTTAATAATGGTTTATGGACCTTTCCTCCAGGAACTTGTCCAAACCTTTTTTAAACCCAGCTACACTAACAGCCTTTACTACATCCTCCGGTAACAAATTCCAGAGTTTGATTACACGTTGAGTGAAAAAATATTTTCTTTTATTAGTCTTAAATAGTTTACCCTGTAGCTTCATTGCATGTCCCTAGTCTTTCTATATTCTGATAAGGTAAACAATTGATCTACGTTGACCTGTTCCACTCCGTTCATTAATTTATAGACTTCTATTATATCTCCCCTCAGCCGTCTCTTTTCCAGGTTAAAGAGCCCTAACTTTTTAGCCTTTCTTCCTAGGAGTATCCTAACATCCCCTTTACCATTTTGGTGGCTCTTCTCTGAGCCTGAAGTGCCACGTGGCCGCCACCTTCCCGGAAGAGCCCTGACAGCTGCCACTTGTCTCCCCCCCCCCCCCCCCAGCGCCAGCTCAGCTTTGCAGAGCCGTGGGAAATGGAAACACTCTCCCTTCGCACGGCTCTGCAAAGCTTAGTCGGCGCGGGGGAGGGGGGAATGAGTGGCAACTGTCAGGACTCTTCCAGGAAGGCGGCAGCCACAGGGCACTTCAGGCTGCTGCTGCTGCTGTGGCAGCGGAAGAAGCTTCTCCAACAATTTTTTTTTTGAAGGCCGAGCGAGACGGTCTATTTGGGGGCAATTTTTGCTGCCCCCAGTTGCCGCCTGGGGCTACCGCCTCACACGGCCTCATTATAGAGCTATCCCTGCATACTACTTTGTAACTTCAGGTTGTGGCTCCCAATCTTTGTACTTTCTGAAATTTGTGTTTATCCGTTACACTCTACTCAGGATTTTCCAGACCTCTATCAGATCTCTTCTCCTCCAAGCTGCAGAGCCCTAATCTCTTTAGCCTTTCCTCATATAAGAGTTGTGCCATCCTTTATCATTTTGGCCAACTCTCTCTTACCTTTAATAAATTTCACTGTATCATTTTTGAGAAGTGTGCCAGAATTGCACGCAATCCTAAAGGAATGGTCACACCATGGAGCGATTCAGAGGCATTCTGATATCCTTTGTTTTATTCTCCATTCCTTTCCTAATAATTCCCAGCATTCTCTTTGCTTTCTTGCCCGCTGCCGCACACTGAGCAGAAGATTTCAACCTATTGCCAACATCTAGATCCTTTTCCTGGGTGGGGACTCCTAATGTGGAACCTTGCATCGCATAAACTATAATTTGGGTTAGTCTTCCCTACATGCATCATTCGCATTTGCCAACATAAGAGGGTAGCTTTATAAACTGCACAATCAATTTGCATTTCCATGTGTGTATTTGGGACTTATTCTATAAAGTGAAGCATGCACATATTTATAAAATAGGGTCATAATGACACCATCAGGGACACCAACAAATAATGCTCTTCTTAAAACAATTACATTGGCTTCCAATATAGTTCTGAATCAAATACAAAATAATACTCATCATATTTAAGATAGGTTGTGTAGTATCAGCAGTGTCTACAAATCCTGATCCACAAAGCTCCAGACACCAGACCAAGAAGAATCAGCAACAAGAACTTACTTATCATCCCCACCCTTAAATGCAAGAAGCAAGCAAACATGCAGCAGGGCTTTCTCCTTATTTGCACCTTCATTATGGAACCCACTCCCAGAGGAACTAAAATATATTGATACCACCACCGACTTCCGAAAAAGACGGAAAATATACCTATTCACAGAACACTTTGGAATGGATATGTAACGGAACACCAAGATACAAGGAAAGGCAGGACAAGTCAATACCCAGGCCTATGCAATGTGATCGCACCATTCAAAACATACTTATTCCATTGTCCAGATTCCAGTTACACCACTGTTACACTGTGTACACTGTTAACTGTACCTTGTCCCACTCACTGACTATCCCCCCCCCCAAGTCAAAGCTGTACCCCGTCCTGTTTACTGTATACCTCCTAGCTTAAGTTAAATGATGGAAGAGGTATAGAAAATCTGTTAAATAAATAAAATTTAAAATGACACATCTTTACCTAGTCATGGCAGTTATACCTGTCCTGGAGCAGGCATCGCTGTGCGCACCTACGTTGGGCAGAATCGCCTGTAAGTCATAGTATTCTATAGATTAGGCATGCAAATTTAGGCCCCACTTTTGTTCCACCCCCTGCGCACCCCAACCGAAAAGATGCACAAGCTTACAGAATAGTGATTACCCAAAGCATGCACATTAAGTGGTCATTCACATGCAAAGGGCCTTTAAAATAGGGATTTGTGGGTATAACGTTCTGCACACTCCTTATAAAATTGGCTCCTTAATATCCAGTTTTCCAGTCTCACAAGGTCCACCAGCAATTTTTCACAATCTCTGAATAATTTGGTGATATCTACAAATTTGGTGATCTCACTCGATGCTCCCATTTCCAGATCATTTATAAACATAATAAGCATTGATCTCAGTATACATCCATAGGCTATTCCACTATTTACCTTCCTCCACTGAAAAAATTGGTTATTTAACCTTATTCTCTGTTTTCCATCTTTTAACCAGATCTCGATCCAAAATAGGACACTGCCTCCTATCCCATGGCTTTTTAATTTCCTCAGGAGTTCATGAGGGACTCAGTCAAACGCTTTCTGAAAATCCAGATAAAATGTATCAATTTGACTCACCTCTATCCTTCAAGGAATGTAGCAGATTGGTGAGACAAGATTGCTTACTTGGATAAAGTCAAATGGATTTAACCAAAGTCTATGTGTTTTGTAATTGTGTTCTTTAAAATAGTTTCTACCATTTTGCTTGGAAGTGACATCACACTCACCAGTCTGTAGTTTCTCAGATCATTCTCTGAACCCTTTTTATTCTTTCTATCCTAATGGAAGTTGGAAAGAATTATATAAAATGTGTCGAGAATGTCCGTCTATCTGTCTGGAGGCAAAAATGATTCTGAAAATTTAACAGAAAGACTTTCAAACTCCATCTCCCTGTTCTCTACTCTCTAAACCTCTCAAAACTGCCCCATCACCATACATATTGCCCCACCCCCAAAATACACTCCTTCACAACCGCCCTACCAACACCTCAAATGGTGCCACCATAAAAAATGATACTCGCCGCAACAGCCCCACTATCCCACAAACTACCCCACTCCAAACAACAATCTCCTGCAACTGCCTCCCCATCCTGCAAACAGCCACATCCCCAAAACTACACCCTCTGCAACTGCCCCACTAAGCTGCAAACTACGAACTCCCAAAAAAACCACCCCCAACTGCCCCACCAGGAAAACCTAACCTCTCCCGCAACTGCCCCACTGCCTTGCAGACTAGCCCACCTCCAAAATCTACCATGCCACAACTGCCCTGCAAACTGTGAACCACTCTTGTCTTCTATCTCCACCCCCAAAAACTACCCCGTGCAACTGTCTCACCACACTATAAAATGCCCCAATTCCAAAAAGCTACCTCACTCCAACTGTCCCACAAAAACTACCCCACCCCCCAAAAATTACCACCCTGCAAACTACTTCCACCTCCAAAATTACCTGCTTCTGACCCCACCCCTAAAACCATCTAACTCTGAAATGTCCTACCGTCCCCCCAGCTACCCCGACCACAGAGGTACTACATGCACAGCAAACACAGAATGCACAGCAGAGATACACGGATTGCTAATAATTGCCTAGCTGGGATTTATTTATTTATTTTATTTATTTATTTATTTACATTCTCTTATATACCGCGCTATTCTGCATCAGCGCGGTTTACATTGAACAAACTGAAATTACATTGAACAGGGCATTATAACTTGGAGAAAACTATTTTACAGGGAACATGGGCTATGGAGGGTTAAGTGGCTTGCCCAAGACCACAAGGAGCACCTGTGGGACTAGAAACCCCAGTCCTTCCAGCCCAAGGTTGCTGTCCTCTAGTGGGATTTGAACCCCTGACCTTCCGGCCTGAAGTACATTGCCCCAACCACTAGGCTACTCCTCCACTGCATTTTAAATTATTCACATATATATTTAATTTTCTTTGCTGTTATTTCCACTATGAAAGCCGAGTGAATTGTACTGCTTTCTTATAGATTGCTTTATATACTGGCAAATGCATTTTGTTGCTATGGGCAGGGCTAGGCTGGCGAAGTAGCAAGCTAGGAACATATCTAGGTTCCAAAGTTTAAGGGAGAGGGGGCCTCATAAATATGCTCTGAACTCTGGAGATTATGATTGACAATGGCCTGCTTTTTTCAGGATTCTAATTTTTACATTAATATCTGGATGCTAGAAGGATGGCTAACATGTCTGTACATTTTTCATAGTTTGAGTGTGGTGTGAGTGAGCCTGCCCTGCCTGCTTTCAATGTAACTAGCAGCAGAGACAGTGGGAAGGATCCAGCCAATGGGAAGCTGTGAGGGCAGAGGAGCTGAGCTGGAAGTTAATGTTATGTTCAAGTTAAGATTCTGCATGTGGTGGGAAATGTAAGAGAAAATAGAAATTACACTTACCTGGTAATTGTCGTTCCTTGAGTGACGACAGTTTAGTCCTCTACTTCTGGGTTGTGCACCTCTTCCTGCAGCTAGGAGACTGGGCATGTCAAAGTCGTGACATCACTGGATATTGCCTGCTTGTATCTCCCATCAGGCTCCAGTGTACTATGGACAAAGCAAACTCAAAGGAACAAATAAGTAACTATACCATAACTTTAAATAACTCCCCATTCCTCAACCGGAGGAGCCTTTTAAACCGTATCCGTCTTATATTTTCTTTTCTCTTTTTTTTTTGTTTTTAACTTTACATTCATGTCCCCCCTATGCAAACACGTATCCTATACCATCACCTCGTTTAAATAAGAGAAAAGAAAGAAAGAACAGAGAGGGATACTCACTGTGATCTAGAAACTGAAAGGATCTGTCTACTCCTTGAGATTGATGCTCCACTCTGCCTGAAAATAAACTGAAGAAATCATACTCCTGAGCGGGAATGAGGACTAAACTGTCGTCACTCAAGGAACGACAATTACCATGTAAGTGTAATTTCTATTTCCTTATCGTTCCTCCAGTTTAGTCCTCTACTTCTGGGATGTAATAGAGCAGTAATCATTGGGAGGGACCTATCCAGCCAACTCACCACACCGCCGACCCGGAACAGGCCTCCTTTACTGCCAAAACATTTAGGCAGTAGTGGTTACTGAGGAAATGAAGAGACGACCTGGAAGCTGCTCTACCAATCCCCCCTGGTGGAATGACACAGTGATTCACCCATGAAGCCGCTTGTGCCCTGGTAGCAAGAGTCAGAAAGCCCCCGGAATCATACAACCTTGCCAGCAGAAAGCTGAGGCAACCACCGCCTTAACCCAGTGCGAAATGGCCGCCTTCGCTGCTGCTTCCCCTTTGTGGGGACCTCCAACCAGCACACAAAAAACAAAGAAACGAACATCGCACCCTGCATGTAATGTTTCCTATTGGCGTAAGCTACGAATAAAAACCTCCCCTTCCAGAAAAACAGAGAACTGGAAGAGAAACCAATAGGCTCAGGAGAAAAATCAGAAACCACCTTTTGGAAGGACGACAGGACTGCTTGCAAACACCACCCTCTATCCAGAAAGGGTGAAAACGGCTCATTACATGACAACGCCTGAAACTCCGAAACTCATCGCACCGAACAATGAGCTATCAAAGCCACTGTCTATAACAGCAAATCCTTTACCGACGCCTGGAGTAAAGAATCAAAGGACTCTTTAGCTAACGCCTCTAAGGCCCAATCGGGATTCCCCGGCGGCACCCGAACTCTCCTTGAGGAGCGCAGTCGGATCCCAACTTAAGGAAACGCTACACATCGATCCGAACACCTAGCGCTATTCCCTTCACAGACCTCTACAGCCGGAAACAGTCGCTCGCTGGATCCTCTAAGGAACTGGCCGCTAGTTCCTTCAGACACTGTCCTGCAGAGAACTCAGACCAAGGATACAGAAACCTTTGTCGCCCGGACTTGCCGCCGTGAACAGCAGCCTTCCAAAAGGCGCTAAGCATGGACCTACGTAGCAGAAGCAGCCTGCCTCCTTGCTCTCAACAAGGCGGCGAAGACTGCCGCAGAATAACCCTTCTACTTGAGCCCCGCCCATACAAAGGCCAAACCGTAGGCGGGCACCGATCCACCTGAGACATTCGTCACGGACCTAGCCGCAGCAGAACGTCTGCTACCGACAACTTCTAGGAAAAGCCTGTCGAGTAGGCGAATGAGAAAAGCCTAGTAGGCCGTCTCGCCCAACCGGGCGCTACCAAGAGCGCCTTTCTCCGAAAGCCTCGATACGCCAACTAGTTGCCCTATGAGAGCCCACGGGGAAAGGACAAGACAAAGACTTAATTGGGAGCTTACTGACCCTCGACTTGGACGAACCATCAGCTGCCCCATTCCTCCACCAGAGAGACCTCTGGGTGAACCCCAAGGAAGCCAATAATATTAGCTAGCGCTTGAATCAAGCCATAATGCACATTTGCCCCATAAAGCAAATCAGGCTCTAGTCGATTCAACTCCCTGATCCTTTCCTGTTCCAGACGAGTAAACTGCTGTAAACACTGCGACCACCTGAAGCATGCTCTCGCCTCCCCAGGTTCCAAAAATGGGAGCTTGTAAGGCCAGAGCATTGCCCCAACGATCGCTTCAGTGAACCATCTACTTTCCCATCTTGCGATAAAGAAGATTGCTAGGGCTCTCTTCCATACAGTGAGTCCGCACCCCCTGGTAGTGCAAGGTGTGCACCCACCCACGTAGTACCCAGGCCTGCCCCTGCTTAGCCTCAAAATGTCAATCAAGAACAGGCGAATTCAGGACAGCTGAATACTTTCTTGATTTTCTTTCTTTTTTTTTTTTTAAATTATTTATTTATTTATTTTTACAAAGACACCTCTAAACCAAAAATGCCGTCAGCATATGTTAAGAGACGCTCTTTCCGTGCCTACAATATGAAGTAGAAAGAACTCCCAAACACAGGCATACTAATCCACAGCCTTCCTGCTAGAGTAACGCCCCATTCTGTCTGACTGCACAAAGATGGACTTTATATTTTAAGATCAACTAGCACCTGGTGATATGAAATACAGCTCTCATTCCGCAGTGGCAATTGAGTCAGCAATGAAGAAGCCGAGAAACTGCAGACAAGTTCCCATTATACCACCTGGTAAAGACTCCACTTTTAGACCACTGAAGCAAAAAAGCATGCGAGCGTGCCTTGTGTCCTGCCAGCAGCTGATCGAATTGAAGGGATTCAGTGTATGCAGGGCATTATCCAGAGAACGCAAGGCCCCTCCTCCAGGCTGACTCCACATCCACAGTCTAAACCGGCAGTCCATCTTCTAAGCCCAGCATATGAAGTATGCCTACTAGAGTCTGAGCCGCTGCCATTGCTGCTAGAGAACTAGCCTAGCTGCTTCTGGCCCCCCATTAAGGCATTCACCGAACACTAGCAGAGACTCTCCGTACTGGAGAACCTCTGATAAATGGAATGGGAGCATAGATAGCTCCAAAGGCCAGAGTTCTATTTTGCAACCCCTCTCCGCTGAGCTGTCTTTTCCATATGTAAAATTAAACCACATATAGCCAAAATTAAGACATTACAAATCTACCGTAAAATCGTATAATTTGGCAAAGTCAAACTAAACGGGAACATTTTCCATTAAGAAACCACACAACTATAAAATTCTTCCCATGACATAATGCTTATGGCAGAGCATTCCACATCTGTGGACTGGCCATGGCGCTCACCCAAGCACCTGTTACAACTGTCCAAGAGAGTTATCACCATAATTCCTTTTGACTTGAATATGTTTACAGCGGAACATAGCGCTATATCACAGCAGCTAAGCCAAAATATTATCCTGCCAAATAAACCGACTTTAACGCTTTATAGCAGTGTTTCCCAACCCAGTCCTACGGGGCACACCGGCCAGTCAGGTTTTCGGGATATCCCTAATGACTATGCATGAGATATATATGCATTAGAGATATCCTGCCAACCTGACTGGTTTGTGGCCCTCCAGGGCTGGATTTGGAGACCCCTGCCTTACACCTCTGTCATTTAAGATTGTGAGTGGGCAAGGTGCAGATGTCCTAGACATCGAAAGGGTATATAGAATGTGACACATTCCTCCTCGATTCTCACCACCACCAAAAAGTTGTCTAATAGACAATATTTTGGTGGTGGTGAGAATCGAGGAGGAATGTGTCACATTCTATATACCCTTTCGATGTCTAGGACATCTGCACCTTGCCCACTCACAATCTTAAATGACAGAGGTGTAAGGCAGGGGTCTCCAAATCCAGCCCTGGAGGGCCACAAACCAGTCAGGGTGGCAGGATATCTCTAATGCATATATATCTCATGCATAGTCATTAGGGATATCCCGAAAACCTGACTGGCCGGTGTGCCCCGTAGGACTGGGTTGGGAAACACTGCTTTATAGGACCTTCTATGGATAGCGGAAGGAGATTCTGGTAAATCAACATAGCTATGCCCTGTTTTCTTTGCTTTTTTTTTTTTTTTTTTAAAGGATAGGACTCCAAAAACCAAGTTTCCGCCAACTCCAATGAAATCAAAGCAGATCCGCTAAAATTACCCGAACTGCTTCTATAGCTTTGCAAGAAGCTACCAGCCCCCCGCTGCACCCAGTTGTCCTTCCCCCCCTTATCCTGGGATATTCTGCATTGCAGGAGGCGTTGCCCACCCCATGCTAGCCTACTGCATCTGCCAGGGAGCTGAAGAGCAAAATAGAAAGTAGAACCCCTGGAAGCAAACAGTGTCCCATCCTTGGGATTCAGGCGCAAAAGGTAAAAATCAAAAGTAAAATCAACAGTGTTAGTTAAAAATGAACAAGGCTATCTCTCACTAAAGCGAGTTTCTTTTTCTTTTTGAAATCCCACCGAAGTCCGTGGGACCCAAGCTTTCGAACACAGCCCCCGACGCTGTGCATTAACCACAACCAGAGAAATGAAAGGAAATGAAACCCTGCTCTAGTAATAGATTTTATTTATTTATTTATTTAACAGTTATTTATATACCGCTCTTTCCCTAGTATCAAGTGCGGTTTACATGGAACAGTAGGTTAATTGGTATGTAATATACCAAGTCAGTTTACATAGAACAGATAATTATAATTTACAAGGAATGTTGTAACATTAAAGGTATAACATATTAGAACATATATACATTGTTAGTTTAAATCTATAATCATCATGTGAATGAGAGTGTGGTATGGTTAATAGTGTATTAGTGATATTTATTTTGAAAATAGAGTATGTAATAATAATGTATAAATGTTAGCCTGTATCTATTTGAGTATTCTGTTCTGAGGGTGTATTGTAGTGTAATATGAATAAGTGAGTTTAATAATAATAAGTGAGTTTAATAATAGATGAGAATTTCCTGGGAAGGGCCTGCTAAGTGTTGCTATGAAACACACAAGCACCTCCCCAGGCCTTCCTGCAGTCAGAGAAATAGCAGTGGAATACACCGACCACCTTGCAAATGGAGGTCTGAGAGGTTGTTGCCTGTGTGAACCTGATGAGTAATATAATTTTGTATTGTACCACTCACCCCCCAGTGATGGGGGCACTGAATACTATATGTGATTCATGAGCAGCGCTGTCATTCAGCGGCCTTTAGGGCAGCAGAGTCCGACCAATGATACAGAAATTAAGAGCTTTAAATCTTGGTCATATAAACTGGATTCTCAGACCTTACATCACATCACCGAGGCTCTGTGGTGATTTCTTTCCTGACCTGCAGATAATGGCTGCATGCATACCCACAGTCATAGAAAGGCACTATTGAGTGTACCAGCTGCCCTCTGGTGGCCATAGACCGTAGCACAGGCACTTCCTGGTTGACAGTTTAACTGTATTTTTTTATATCCTAAGGTTTCCTAAATCTGTCCCTGTGAATTTTGGGCAACTTTCACTATAGAATACATAAAGGCACACTTCTAGGCTTTCCCTCCTGCCAACTACAAGTTAGGGCTCTGCCCTTGAACTTAAAAGCTGGCAATTTGCCTAATATCCTGGGCCTTAACAGATGCTCCTCAGAGACATGATTAGGAGGGAAAGACCATGTGGTATCAGGGATCAATGCCAAAACTGCTGTCCTGTTTTTAAGTTTATTATTATTTATTCTAGAAAGAGGATTGACAACAGTCCCCCTTAATGCTGAGGAACCCCCTGAGCCTCAAAAAAAAAATCCTACAAACAAATGAAAGAAACAAACACTAGGCCCAAAAATTTAGCTATTCTGCCTGTTTATTTCCCTCACGCAGGCAGCTCACTGCAACTCTCGCCATGCGGTCCAAATACCTAGAGAGGAAATGGCCGCCCCTTCGCCAATGAATTTTGGCGCCAAGAACAACAGCCGCTGCAAAAAATGAGGCCTCAGCAGACCGACCGAGCCCGAAGGCCTTACCTGCAGGGCCAAAAGCCACACAGCCTGCTCCTACCTCCTTGAATTCATCCGATCCTCAAGCCACGCTGACACGCTTGGCAGCCGCGGCGAGGATCGCTCAGCCGGTTCCACAGAGTAAAATTAAAATCCCGCAGCAACGGAGAGGCTCCGTCTCACACAGCTTCAGTGTGGCTGTACAGGTCCCGGAGCTCTCTCCCATACAGTCAAGGGAGAGAGATCCGCACCGGCAAATGACTGCAGCAAGTGAAAATAACTGACAAGGAGGGAAGGCGAGAACTGCTACTAATTTAAAGAACCAGGCTCAAATTTAAAATTACTGTAAATAAGGAAATTTGCTCCTAACTAAATGGAACTAATCCCTGATTGCCAATTAACCAAAGGTAACTGAATTAAAAGTAAAATTAAAGGTAAAAATCAAAAGTAAAATCAGAATAGAATTTGTCACACTAAATGCTCCTTATCTGTTCCCCCCAAGTGAGCCCAGAAGCTAGGCTCACTATGTCCTCCTGCTGCAAGGAGACTGGACACACTGGAGCCTGATGGGAGATACAAGCAGGCAATATCCAGTGATGTCACGACTTTGACATGCCCAGTCTCCTAGCTGCAGGAAGAGGTGCACAACCCAGAAGTAGAGGACTAAACTGGAGGAACGATAAGGAATGAAGCCTTCACTCCCTCCCCCCAGTGGAGCAGTAGCAGGGATAGCTTTTAAGGCGGTAGGGCAGTTGCAGGGAAGTAATTTTTGGTTGTGTGGAAGTTTGTGGCATGGTGGGGCAGTTGCGGGACTAGTTTTTGAGGGTGGGATGCAGACAAGAAAATGAATTGAAAACCAAGAAGGCAGACTCTGTCAGCAGAGCAACACTGGAGTGCTAGAAACAGAAATGCATTTCCTTTGGGATGTGCAAAATACAAAGTTAGCAAAGATACACATTTCCCAAGCGTGTTCACTTAGGGCAGTGCTTTTCAAACTTTTATCCCATATGACCCCATTTTAGCAACTGATAATTTGTGTGACCCCAGATGATGATGAAATCAATCCTGTATATATGTATTTATGTATATATGTAAATGAACTCCCCCATAGCTAAGAAGTGTTAACTCTGTATGATGTGCTTTTCTGACAATCTGTATGTAAACAAAATTTGTACCTGCCTTGATTCGGCAGTTTCACAATAGTAATCCTACCCGCTTCTGATCGCTGGAAGGAGCGGGCTACAAATGCTTGCTAAAATAGCAGGTCTCCAGCCTTCTTCCTCTGCCTCCATTTACCTAAAGCAGAAAGCAATGGCAACAGCAGCAGCAGCAGTCAGCACAGAGTCCTTTGTGTCAGTGTGTAGTGTGTGCTTACAGACCTCAGTACTCAGCCTAGGTTTATAAGAACAAGATATGCCATACTGGCTCTTACATCTGTAAGAGCCAGTCCTGATCCACAGAGAGAGCGAATGTAACTAACAATGTAGCAGAAGTTAAAACCTCCGAGTCAAATTTTTCCAGTACAGATGTATTTCAAGAACCAGCAACATCCTTTATAGGTAATAAGAACATAGGAACATAAGATATGCCATACTGGGTCAGACCTAGGTCCATCAAGCCCAGTATCCTGTTTCCAACAGTGACCAATCCAGGTTACAAGTACCTGGCAGTTTCTCAAAAGACATACAGGTTCCTCAATACTTGTATTGGGGCAAGCAGTGGATTTCCCGGGTCCTCTTTAATAATGGTTTATGGACCTTTCCTCCAGGAACTTGTCCAAACCTTTTTAAATCCAACTACACTAAAAGCATTTACTACATCCTCCGGTAACAAATTCCAGAGTTTAATTATGCGTTAAGTGAAAAAATATTTTCTCTTATTAGTCTTAAATGGGTTACACTGTGGTTTCATTGCATGTCCCCTAGTCTTTCTATATTTTGATGGTGTAAACAATCAATCTACGTTTACCCGTTCCACTCCATTCATTAATCTATAGACCTCTATCATATCTCCCCTCAGCTGTCTCTTTTTCAGGTTAAAGAGCCCTAACCCTTTTAGCCTCTCTTCATAGGGGTATCCCTCTATCCCCTTTACCATTTTGGTGGCTCTTCTCTGTACCTTTTATAATAACACTATATCCTTTTTAAGATATGGCGACCAGAATTGCACATAATATTCAAGGTGTGGTCGCACTATGGAACAATACAGAGGCATTATAATATCCTTTGTTTTATTCTCCTTTCCTTTCCTTATGATACCTTGCATTCTATTTGCTTTCTTGGCTGCCACTGCACACTGGGCGGAGGATTTCCTGAGTGGTGCTTCCTAATGTGGAACCTTGCATCATGTAACCAGGGCCGGCCGGTCCATTGAGCAAGAATGTTTTTTGCACAGGGCCCCGCGTTTCAGGGGGCCCCGCACAAAAAACATCTTGCATCAGCAATCAGCCCAGCTAGATTTAAAAAAAAAACACAAACCGGCTGCTGCTGCTGCTGCCGCTGCCGCCGTGGCAGCAGCAGAATTGAGCACCCCACAGGACCCCCCTACCCTTCAGAATCCTCCTTTCAGCATCAACTCCCTCAGCGTAGGCTGCCAGAGCTGCGAAGGGAGAGCTTCTCCTCTCGCGGCTCTGTTAATCCCGCCGCGGGGCTGATGGGAAATCCTCACGGCGGGATTAACAGAGCCGCGAGAGAAGCTCTCCCTTCGCGGCTCTGAAAAGCCCACGCTTTGGGAGCTGATGCTGAAAGGAGGATTCTGCAGGGTAGGGGGGGGCCCCGCGGGGTGCTCGATTCTGCCGCTGCCACAGCGGCAGCCGCAGCCGGTTTGTGTTTTTTTATTATCTAGCTGGGCTGATGGGGGGGAGGGGGGTTAGGACTGGTAATGGGCTATGAGGGGAGGGGGCTGACTGTAAGTGGGCTGATGGGGGGGTTAGGACTGGTAATAGGCTATGGTGGGTTAGGACAGGTAATGGGCTATGGGGGGGCTAAGACTGGAAGAGGGCTGATGGGGGGGTTAGGACGTAATGAGCTATGGGGGGGCTAGGGCTGGAAATGGGGTTATGGGGGGGTTAGGACTGGACGTGGGCTGATGGGGGGTTAGAACTGGTAATGGGCTATGGGGGCGGGGGGCTAAGACTGGAAATGGGCTGATGGGGGGGTTAGGACTGGTAATGGGCTATGGGGGGGCTGACTGAAAATGGGGTGATGGGGGGCTTAGGACTGCTAATGGGTTGTGGGGGTGGGCTTTGGACTGGTAATGGGCTATGGGGGGGCTAGGACTGGTAATGGGCTGGGGGGTTGCTAGAACTGGAAATGGGCTGAGTGGAAGGGGGGCTTGAACTGCAAATAGCTGATGGGGACGGGGGGTTTAAACTGCAAATAGCTGATGGGGAGGGGGCTTGGAATGGAAATGGGCTGTGAGGGGAGGGAGCTAGGACTGGAAATGGGCTGAGTGGGGGGCTAGGACAGGAAATGGGCTGATGGAGGGGCTAGGATAGGTTTGGAAATGGGCTGTTGGAGGGGTGCTAAGACTGGAAATGGGCTGTAGTGGGGGCTTGAATTGAAATGGACTCATGGAGGGGCTAGAACTGGAAGTAGGCTCATGGGGGGCTTGGACTGGAAATGGGCTGAGTGGAGGGGAGCTAGGATTTGACATGGGCTGATGGTGGGGCTAGGAAAGGACTAGAAATGGGCTGATGGGGGGCTGGGATTGGAAATGAGCTGATGGAGGGACTCTGATAGGACTGGAAATGGATGGGAGAGCTAGGACTGGAAATGGGCTGATGGTGGGGCTAGGATAGGATTGGAAATGGGCTGATGCAGGGACTAGAAGGGAGCGGATGCTGGGTGGGGCTGGAACTAGAAGAGAGCTGATGTTGGGGGAGGATTAGAATGGGGTGGAGCAGGGAGAGTGAAATGGAGAGGGAAAAAATATTTTGTGTGGGAGGGAAGACAAATCTACAATTGGCCAGATATTGGGAGAGTAAGTGGGGATTGAGGATGGAGGGGTAAAATTTGAGTGGATGAAATAGGAATGAGGAAAGAGTAAAAGGAGAAAGATTAGTATGTTAAAGCAGATATAGAGAGAGGATGGAAAAAAACTAGAAGAGAGAAGAAAGGACAAATGTACAGCAGACGATGGAGAGTTAGCAGAAGACACGAAGAAACCAGAAGAAAGTAGCTGGAGCAATTGCAACTGAAAAAAAAATGCACAAAAGGTAGAAAAATCTCTTTATTTTGAATTTATTAACTGGAATATGTCAGCTCTAGGAAATGTGCATCATTAACGTCTGCGCTTTTTTTAGTACAAGAGGAAATTAATTTATAGTTTTATTTCTACAGTGTTGTACATTCCAAGTTTGGCTTTTGGGATTCCCAGTTTAATTATTGTCTTCCTGTTTCTAAATTTTGATTCCTTGTTTGGTGATGGTCTATGTTCTGCATATGTAACTGAGATGAGGTATTCTGTTTATGTAATTCCTATTTGACATTGCCACTTGTTCTCTTTCCCCAGTAGGTCATGTATTGTTATTCTCTGAAATGTATTGGTTTAATATTTGCAGTGTTGCCTTTTGATAGGTAGAGTATGGTGCTTTGTGAGTCCCGGTAGTGCTGTTAGGATACGGCGGGTTTGCTATGGGTTCTAAATGGGCAGTGTTTGTAGTAGTTCCTAAGGTGCCTGGCGGTTGGCACTGGATTATAGTAATGTAGAACTCTTTTAGTCTTTCTTTATCCATACACTCATTAAGAGGCATGTTTACTAAAAGTTAGTGTATGGTAACATTATGCAAATATTTACGCAAATGAGGCACCTTATGCAAATGAGGCCCCTGCACTGAGTCTCCGCACATGGCCCCGCACCCCCCTTGGGCCGCCCCTGCATGTAACCATAGTTTGGGTTGTTTTTTCCTAGGTGCATAACTTTGCACTTGTCCATATTAAATTTCATCTGCCATTTGAACGTCCAGTATTCCAATTTATCAAGGTCCTCTTGCAATTTTTCACAATCCTCTAGGGTTTTTAACAACTTTGAATAATTTTGTGTCATCTGCAAATTTGACTACCTCACTCGTTATGCCCATTTCCAGATCATTTACAAATATGTTAAAAAGCAGCAGACTCAGCACAGATCCCTGGAGTACTCCACTATTCACCTTTCTCCATTGGGAAAACTGACCATTTAGCCCTGTTTCTGTGACACCATCCACTGATGGTGTGACTGCATTTGGGGTCCTGACCCCAAGTTTTGAAGCAGTTAACTTAAGGATTTATTGAAATATACAGTTTCACACAACAGTACTAAACATCCCTGGCACTTTGAGACAATCAATTTTCAGCCTTAAAAGCGTTTGACCCAACAGAGCTGAAGTGCCAGCAACTGAAGCAATCTTTACATTTCCATCCCCTGCTTTACTGCTAGACTGCAGCCCCTCCAGACTCACCGGAACACGGACTCTCCCAGGGCTGACAGGTACTCCAAAAAGATTTCCTCCGTCACTTCTGTGCTCCCAAGGTCTACCACAGAGTCTGGGGGTCCCAGCAGTGTTCCTCCCTATAAAAGCACAGACAACATGCACCAATGAGAGACCATTTGCTTAAGAATCTTCCCCGTCATCTGTTTTCTACCAACCAGAACCAATGGAACATTTCAGCTGGGTCACATATGGATGTCATAAGCAGGAAGAACACAGATTGTAGTTCAACACCCATTTTCTCCATGCGATTAGTCGACATGTGAGAGTGCAGATGTACGCTCCATAGGTCATGCACCGGTGCAGTCCATATCAAGGTCACATGGACCACAAGGCAAACGACACACAGGCATGGTCTGCACAAGCATCCAAAAAGCCTACAACCTATCAGGAAGTTAAAAAGAGTCAAACCAAAGATTGGAGGATGGAGGAGGAAGAAGCGATCTCAGACAGTATTACTTGCACGCAGGATGTGCAGACTGAGAAAGAGGAAGTGTGGCATAGCGTGCAGACAGGGGAGAGCAAAGCTATACATTCTGAGCAGAGTCAGGATGGAGGCAATGAGCACAGGGCATGGGATGAGACATAACAAAAAAGACAACAGCAGACCTTTGAAAGGCAGGAGATACTTAAGTTAAATACAGGAGAGAACAAGATGCCACAGAGCTGTATGCAAGGAAGGGAAAAGTTTTCTTTTTCTATTTTAGGCTTTAATAATTTCTTCCTCTCCAAAGAGGGGACTAAGCGCAATGTAACAAGAGTGATGTCGGGAAATTTCAAAGATTGAGGTCAGAAATCAGCCCCTTATAATTGTCTTTGGGGAGAAGCTGAGAATAAAGAACGGAACGAGAGGGCAGGAACACTTTTTGATGTACGTCCCAGCCCCAGGCGATCCACCATTCTTCCTGTTCCCTCTCATGTCTCTCCAGTGCTATGGAGCAACAAGGAGTCATGTTTCTCAATCAGGAATCGGGTCTAGGCTTAACTGCTTTATGTATTTCTTGATTTAGACCCCTTAGTTAACTTCCTACTTTGGGCATTCCTCAGCACTCTGTTCTCATCCCTCCTCTTTCTCAGCCTACCTAGGATCTGCAAATGCTCCAATTTCTTCTTACAGACCAATTTCTATCCACACCAGATACGGCCACTTCTGTTAACTGCTCCAATTTTCATCCTTTTGGCCCAATGCTGGGCAATAATCTCACACTGCAAGCAGTAGATTTTGTTCTGGTTCAGAACAGATTATCACCTTTCTAACATCTTGTACAACGCATCTGTTTCACTCACATATACCTCACAGACTTCCTGGACAAGCCTGGTGTTTTCTCACCTTGTTACAGTCTGGATTTTTGCCCACTACAATGAAACATCATCAATTAGAATATACCCTGAACTAAGCTTCAACCTGCCTTTTCCTTCTCACACTGGCTTCCAACTTCTACTCGGATCCCATTCAGAATCCTAGAGCTAATTTTTAAATAAATTCAATCTACAGGCCCTACTCACCTCAAACCCATTTCTGCTCCATTACCATTAAGCTCCAATTCATATTGTCTCAACTATAGACCACTCTGGTTCACCCCTCTCCAAAGTGCCAGTCAAAATATCACTCAATTTCGCTTTCTGAGTAGAACAAATGAGCAGAGCCAACTTCCTACACACACACTAGCTTGCCATTATGTCTCAGTTATCCGCTGAGGTAAGAAAAGAGCTCTGTGGCTGTGTCCATTCAATCCCTAGCTGTTAGGTCACCAGTGTGTTAGCTGACTTTAGTCCCACAGACACCAATTACTAGATCCTGGACAGAAAGACATCAACTCATGCCACCCAAGTAGCATTCAATAATATTAGTTCCTGAACTCTGACCTAAAATTCTCATGAAACTGAAATAGATTTTATACCTGGAAGCCCTAATGGTGGAAAAGGACTTGAACATTGTGGCCATTACAGAAACATGGTTTAATGAATCACACAATTGGGATATAGCCATACCTGGCTATAATCTATTCAGAAGAGACAGAGAAAATGGAAAAGGGGGAGGAATAGCCTTGTATGTCAAAAGCAATATTAAAGCTACTCAAATGCAGGGGGCATGGGGAAGAGAAGAAGCGCTCTGGATTGTGTTGGAAAGAGGAGATGGCACTGTCATCCATACTGCTGTAATCTACAGACCTCCAACTCAAATTGAAGAGATAGATAACGAATTGATTATAGATATTGCCAAGATAGCAACAAAAGGGGAAGTGTGATCATATTGGGTGACTTTAATCTACCCGATGTGGATTGGATTACTCCTTCTGCAAATCTGGAAAGAAGCAAAAAAATTGTGGACGCTATCCAAGACACGTTACTTAGACAAATGGTGATGGAACCAACCAGGGAAAACTCAACGCTGGATTTGGTGCTCACCAACAGTGATAGCGTGTCTAATGTCTGGGTGAGTGCCCCTGTGAGCAACAGTGATCATAACAAGGTGTGGTTTGAGATAAAAGCCAAGGTGCAATCCAATCATAGCAAGCTCAAAGTCCTAAACTTCAAAAACACTGACTTCAACAAAATGGCCAAGTACCTAAAGAAGGAGCTGACAGGGTGGAAGGGGATAAGGGAAGTGGAATTGCAATGGGCTAAACTAAAAGGGGCAATAAAAGGGGCAACAGATAAATATGTAAGAAAAGTAAATAAAAACAAGAGGAGAAGGAAACCTATTTGGTTTTCCAAAGAAGTGGTTGCTCAAATAAGGGCAAAAAACACAGCTTTGCAAAATTCAAAAGCTTGCAAACAGAAGAACACAGAAATGAATACAGGATCAAACTCAAGGAGACAAAAAGAGAAATAAAGGATAGCAAAATCAAAGGCAGAGGAAAAGATGGCTAAAGATGTTAAGTGCGGCGACAAAACTTTCTTCAGGTATATTCGGAAAAGGAAGAAGATCAGAGGTGGAATTGCAGGACTCAGAAGTGCTGTAAAAGGACTCATGGAAAATGACATTGATAAAGTGAAATTACTAAACAAATACTTCTGCTCTGTTTTTACTAAAGAAAACCCTGGAGAAGGATCACCTGTGACTCCCAAATATAAAAATGGGAATGAGGTAGATACCACACCATTCAGAGAGGATGAGGTTTTAGAACAACTTGCAAAACTGAACGTGGACAAGGCCATGGGACCGGATGGGATACATCCCAGGATACTGAAAGAGCTCAGAGAGGTTCTTGCAGGACCGTTAAAGGATGTTTTCAACAGATCCTTGGAAACAGGAGAGGTTCCTCAGGACTGGAGAATGGCTGATGTCGTACCTCTACACAAAAGTGGTGACAGGGAAGAAGTGTCAAACTACAGGCCCGTGAGCCTTACCTCGGTGGCAGGAAAAGTAATGGAGATGCTCCTGAAAGAGCGAATAGTGAACTTTCTCAAAACCAGCGGGTTACAGGATTCGAGGCAACATGGTTTTACCGAGGGATGATCTTGCCAGACAAATCTCATTGAGTTCTTTGACTGGGTGACCAGAGAACTGGATCAAGGACACGCGATGGATGTCATCTACCTGGATTTCAGCAAAGCCTTTGATACTGTCCCTCATAGGAGGCTTATCAGTAAACTCAGCAGTTTGGGGATGGGTCCTAAGGTGGTAAACTGGATCAGAAATTGGTTGACTGACAGGTGATGATAAATGGAGCTCACTCAGATGAAAGGAAGGTGATTAGTGGGGTGCCTCAGGGTTCGGTCCTAGGCCCGGCACTGTTCAATGTATTTGAGTGATATTGCTGAAGGACTGAATAGAAAAGTCTGTCTTTTTGCAGATGACACGAAAATTTGCAACAGAGTGGACTCCCCCGAGGGAGTGCTTAACATGAGGAGGGATCTGCAAAAGCTGGAGGAATGGTCTGATGCTTAGCAATTAAGATTTAATGCGAAGAAGTGCAGTGTCATGCACTTGGGTAGCAGAAATCCAAGGGAAATGTACGCGCTAGGGGGCGAGAGGTTGGTGTGCACGGAGCAGGAGAAAGACCTCGGTGTGATTATTTCTGTAGATCTCAAGGTGGCAAAACAGTGCGACAAGGCAGTGGCAAAAGCCAGGAGGATGTTGGGCTGCTTTCGAAGAGGAATTACCAGCAGAAAGGGGTAATAGTGCCACTGTATAAGTCTCTGGTGAGTCCACCAAAAAACAGCAAGCTGCCACGTGGGCAACAAGGAACCAGTCAAGAAACGTGGCAGGTAGTTCAAAAGTTGCCTTTATTGTTCCACGGATCAAGTGTGCCTAAAACCTGACACAGGCCGTGTTTCGTTCACCACTTCCTCAAGGGTTAAGAGCTCATACTGTAACAGCCAATGTAAAACGCAAATCTTTTGATATCACCCAGCAAAACTAAAACCTCCACGGCTCAGTGTCGTGGGTTGATTGAGCCGTGGAGGTTTTAGTTTTGCTGGGTGATATCAAAAGAAACCATTTTCCTTGCTTATATGGTTGCTGTGATTCAACCTACATCGCATATGTGGGTCAGGTTGTTCCCACGGCCCTGCCAATCAAAGAGATTTGCGTTTTACATTGGCTGTTACAGTGTGAGCCCTTAACCCCTGAGGAAGTGGTGAACGAAACACGGCCTGTGTCGGGTTTTAGGCACACTTGATCCGTGGAACAATAAAGGCAACTTTTGAACTACCTGCCATGTTTCTTGACTGGTTCCTTAAGTCTCTGGTGAGGCCTCACTTGGAATACTGTGTTCAGTTTTGGAGACCGTATCTTCGAAAGGATGTAAAAAGAGTGGAAGCTGTTCAGAGGAAGGCGACCAAAATGATTTGGAGCCTGCGTCAGAAGCCTTATGAGGAGAGACTTGAAGACCTAAATATGTACACTCTGAAGGAGAGGAGGGATAGGGGATATATGATTCAGATCTTTAAACTCTTAAAGAGAAATAATGAACAAACCAACCTCTTCCAGAGATGGGGAAGCTGTAAAACTAAAGGGCATGACATGAAGCTGCAAGGTGGTACATTGAAAGGCAATGTCAGGAAATACTTTTTGACTGAAAGGGTGGTGGATGCTTGGAATGCCCTCCCGATGGAGGTGGTGGGGGCAAACACAGTGACGGAATTCAAAGTGGCCTGGGACAGACACTGTGGATCACTTTACAGCAACAAGATTAAATGAAAATAAACTGAACCATCTAATTTCTCAACAAATAGGAGTGTGCTACATGGAGCGATGGGGGAAGAGCGGTGGGTTCACCACTAAACAAAGAAACAAAGATATGGGGAGGGGTGAAGACATGGGTAGGGGTGCACCTACTCCCTAAAAGACATGGGAAGGTGTGCACCTACTCATGCCATATTGCTGGGCAGACTAGATGGACCATACTGGTCTTTATCTGCCGTCATTTACTATGTTACTATGTAACTGTTCCCTGGAAAAACTGAAAAGGCAGATGTTAAATTTCAACATTCTATATAGTTTCTAGTAGTATTTGAATTGTTCATATTACTTTTATGGCCCCTCTAGTAGACTCCACCACATACTCTTTTCTCTAAAATGAACCATTATATACTTTAATTTTCATTATTACCTTACTTTTTATATATACAGTATATCTAATGTGAATTTAACTGTGGCATACAAGGTAATTGTATTTGTCCCTATACACAGGTCAGCAAATCACTGTTGGCAGGTAACAAAGTTTGATCGATATTTTATTAAAAAAGAACTCGTCAAAGACCACTTATGTTCTAATCTAAATGCAGAAAGTTAGTGGTAACCTGAAATAATACCCCAAAAAACTGAGATATTCATTCTTATATTAGTTCTGAAAAACCTTGTAAGCCTCTCCCTTGTAATTCCCAAGTATGTCATAACATAACCATCAGACACTGGTGCTCAGTTGTTCCACACTAACAATAATGCCACAATTAACATCACGTCACAAACTTCATGATCTACTTAACAGTGCAGGAGAAAAAGAAACCACTTCCCATTTAGAATATCCGGTCCTGGTTTTACACGACCTCTTCTGATTTCTCTCAGAAAAGCAAGTTATGTCTCTGTCTATGTAATGGATGGTAAAAACCAGAATCGGATCACCATCAAAAATGGATTCAGCTGGTGTCTGAAGGACAGTATCATTAGTACGCCTCTCGTATGAGGTTTCAGCGTGTGGACTAGCAGATGCAGAAACACCGCACCCTGGTAGGGATCACTTACAGGCGGGCAGCTGGAGATCCCTGCACTGCCATAGAAGAATTCATCCTCGTACACAATGATGGCGGTGTGCCTGGCAGGGAAAGACAGGTGAGAGAGGGAGAAGAACAGCGGCAATTAAATGTTAAAAGTACAGCAAGGAAAGAGTGTGACTTTTTCAAAGAGATGCAAGGCAACAAGATATTGCTACAGCAACAGCAGTGCAAGGGGACATCAGTCACACCTGCTTCAAAGTATCATTCTGCCCAAGGTGCACAGCAGCCTGACAGGGGAGGATCAAACAGGGAGCACTCACACCCATACAAGAAACTCCAGTCAGCTGCTTACCAGATTCCTTCTAGCTGCTTCCCTGTAAGGAGAAAGGAGAGGGAACATTAACAACTTGCTTTCCACATACCTCTCCATACCATTATCATAATGGGACTACTTCTACTACTAACCAACAGGACGATGCAGAAAACTGGTGGTAGACGCGTTCTGAAGATGACTTTAACGCAGCCCGACAATGCATATTTTTTTAAATGTCAAATGCAGCAAAGATAGGGCATGCAAATGACCCCCGCGTTAACCGTGCGCATGCAAAATGAGCCATCGCAGTGATAAACTGGGAGAGCAAGCCAAACACATGTGTACAAGAAGTCTGCACTAGTTTGGCTTGCTCTCTGGCACCACGTGGCTAATTTGCATAGTAGCCCCGACTGTATTTTGATGGCATCTGAGACAATCGCAGCATCGGGAAAAGCCCCTGATGCCATCAAGCTACTGTTGGGGGCTGTGTCAGACAATTAAATCATCTCTGGTGGTCCCGTGGCCCCGATCCCACACCCGACAGTGTTTTGATGGCATTGTGAAAAGGCCCCCGATGCCATCAAAATACTGTCGGGGGCCATGCCCGACAACAGAATGATCCCTGGTGGTCTAGTGGTCCCTTTCCCTCACCCCCATTAAATTAAAAAAAACTGGTGGTCTAGCAGACCCTACCTGGTGGTTTGGCAGCCCCCAAATTCACCTTAACCCTGGGAGTACCGATGGGGTCAAAAGTGACCCCATTGCAAGCTTCACAACGCGTATCTCGGAAACTAGTTGCTCAAGAATGCAATCTTTTTATGACTTTTCACATGTCAATATTCTCTTTATATTGCACCATGAGAGGAATAATTTTCATCCGCTAGATGGACGCTAGTGATGAATTGCAGAGTACCAGTGGGGTCATTTTTGACCCCAGTTGCTTATATCCGGTTTGGATCGTGATACAATTTGCAGTTTTGTGAATTTTTTGATCTGACAAAGGTATTTATCATTAATTATGTATCATTTATTTTTTGTACTCTTATTTTATGAAAATTACACATTTTCTGTAATTGATATCATACGTTCTCTCATTAAGTCCGATGAAATCTAAAAGCTTTCAGCTCGTTTATCACGATTATTGTACACCTATAGTAAAACTGCTTTGTGTTTTATTCAACTTTATCTTTGTTTATTATTTTAGGTTATTGTTTATGATATCAAAACGAAAGTATTCAGCTGCCCAAGTAAGAGAAATATTGCAACGAGATGCTGACAGTGACGGCTCTGAGTCCTCTGATGCAGCATATTCAGCAAGCGAAGAAGCATATCAGCCAAGTTTGGGCGATAAATCTGATGATGACAGTAGTTGGTCACCAAGTGAATGTGAGACTGATGTTGAGCTGGTAACATCGCCTGCAGCAAAGAGTCAAGTTACAGGTCGAGACAAAGGTCGAGGCTGTGCTGGACGGGGAAGAAGGCAGGAGTCCTCGGTGTCAGTATCTGTGAGGAATCTTAGTTGTGGTCGTAGAGCAGCTAAGAGGTCATCAACTATAAGCACAAATGTTGTCATTGAAGCCTATGTATCTAAGGATGCCACATCATGGAACAGGAAACCTATAAAACAAGCTGCTGGAAGATATGCCAGAGCTAATGTCATGCCCGTACAACAAGGTCCTACAAGGTATGCTGTACGAAATGTTGATGCCCCTCTCGCAACATTCCACTTGTTCATGAGGAAGAACTTATTGAATGAAATCATGATTTGAAGAGCAAACAAGGAAGACACATTTATGATGACACCTGGAAAGATTTGACAGATGGAGAATTTCAACGTTTTCTTGGACTTCTGATCCTCTCAGGCTCAGAGGAAGTCACGAAATGAATCCATAGTTCAGTTGTGGAACCTTGAAGATGGTCATTCTGTTTTCGGCAAAAATATGGCCCGTAACCGTTTTCAGCAAATTTCTTGTACTCCCAGATTTGATGATGCAACCAACAGACGTGAACAACGAGGCGTGGATAAGCTTGCTCCAATCAGACACGTTTTTGATACCTGGGAAGCAACTCTAAGTGACGCCTTTGATCCTGGTGAAAATGTTACCGTGGATGAGCAACTGCTTACATTTCGTGGCCGTGTTCCGTTCAGACAATATATTCCCAGCAAACCTGGGAAATATGGCATAAAGCTATGGATGTTGTGTGACAGTGCGTTCTGCGTATTCAAGTATATACAGGAAGGGAACTCGGTCAAAACAGGGAGCAGAATCAGGGTGAAAGGGTTGTGTTGCAACTCACTGAAGGATTGACGCGATCTGGCAGAAATGTTACTGTTGACAATTTCTTCTGCAGTTTATCCCTGTCATGGAAATTGCTAGAAAAACAAATGACACTTTTGGGGACAATTCGAAAGAACAAAAAAGAATTACCTCCAGAATTTATAACAGCAAAGGGCCGAGAGGTATTCACTTCACTGTTTGCCTTTCGCGATGACGCCACTCTGGTTTCCTATTGCCTGAAGAAAGGAAAAGTGGTTGTTGGTTGTTCTTCTGAGCAGTTTGCATGATCAAGAAGTAGTGGATAACACACGTCCAGACAAAAACACACGCATGATCTTGGACTATAATTCTAGTAAAGGTGGAGTAGATATGGCAGATCAAATGTTGCGCACGTATACCACAAAACGAATGACAAGACGCTGGCCAGTGACAATCTTCTACTACATGTTAGACATCAGTGCTTTGAACGCCTTCATTGTTTGAATGTCACTAAATCCAGAATGGCAGTCCAAGTCAAAGCACAGACGTCATCTATTCCTCTTGGAATTAGGAAAGCAGCTGCTTCAGAGTAATTGCAGCGAGACTTCTTCCAGCATTGAAGAAGCCACTGATGCTGTTTGCAATGTCGGGATCCCAAAGAAAAGGGCAAGGTGTCACTGCTCTTCCAGAGAAAAAGACAAGAAAAGCAACATACGGTAGTTTGCACCTCCTGCAAGCGCAATGTTTGTAAAGAACATTCAGAAATTGTCTGTGTCTCATGCAAATGACTGTAGTACTTTACTGTGTTCATCAAGTGCATGCAAAAACTGCTTTCATGGCAACTCTTCTTCATGTAATTTTATGATAAAGCATTAAATTTCAAAACATTTAACCTTCATATAATAAATAATTCATTTGGAATAATATTTTGTCTGTTTAGTTTAAAATTTTCATGTTTAACAATTAAAATTTGTCGTGGGGTCATTTATGACCCCAACGGTATTCAGTGTGTGCAAAAAATCTCGGTAATTCCAGGGTTAAGCGGGAGCACTGCCTATGCGCTCCCGCTATGCGTCAGCCATCTTGCAAAATGGCGGTGTCTGGCCCTGTGCGGTGCATCCTGGGATGCATCAGGTGAGGTCAGACTGCCATATAAGGCATAATCGACCTTATATGGCAGATCGACTTCACCCACTGCATCGCAGGATGCACCACGTGGGGCCAGACACTGCCATTTTGGAGGTTGGCTGATGCAGAGCGGGAGCACGTAGGCAGTTCTCCTGCTTAAGGTGAATTTGGGGGTCGCCAGACCACCAGGTAGACTGCTAGACTACCAGTTTTTAACATTTAATGGGGGGGGGGGGGAAAGGGGCTACTACACCACCAGGTTATTTTTTTATTTAGTGGGGGTGGTACCCCTGTTACCCCACTCCAAATTAAAATAAAATAACCTGGTGGTCTAGCAGCCCCTGAAACCCACACCACTCACCCCAAATTAAAATAAAATAACCTTGTGGTCTAGCAGCCCTTAAATACACTCTTCCCACCTAGTACCTTGAAATAAGCGGGAGTGCTGCCGATGTGCTCCCACTCTGGGTCTGCCATCTTGAAACACGGCGGCACCTGGCCCCTCGCAGTGCATTCTGGGATGCACCAGGTGAGATAAGACTGCCATATAAGGTAGACTATGTCTTTTATGACAGTCTATCCTCACCCAGTGCATCCCAGGATGCACTGCACAGGACCAGGCCATTTTTCAAGATGACGAACCCAGAGCAGGAACGCATAGGCCTCTATCATCTCTCTCCTCAGCCGTCTCTTTTCCAAGTTGAAGAGCCCTAACCTGTTAAGCCTTTCATCTAAGGGGTATCCTTCCATCCCCTTTACCATTTTAGTGGCTCTTCTCTGTTCTTTATCTAATTCTGCTATATCCTTTTTAAGATACGGCGACCAGAATTGCACACAATATTCAAAGTGCAGTCATACCATGGAATGATGCAGAGGAATTATAAAATCCTTGGTTTTATTCTCCATCTAGTGTGACAGAGTTGAGGAAGCCAAGATACTGGACATAAAGCCACTTAAACACTCATTTTTCTGGATAATTTTCTGAGTCATTTAGATTTTGGTTTTCATCGCATTATATAACAACCAATCTTTTTTAACTGTTTAACTTCTATTATATTATGAAATGTAACATTGTAACCCACCCAGGTCAATTGAATAGTATATTTTATAAATCAACAGAAAAGGAACACAATGGATCTGGTGCCAAACATTTTTTATTTTCACTAGCTTTTACTGCTTTATTTTTTCATCACTATATGATTAATGAAATCTACACAATATAAGAACCTTTTTTCCATTTTAAAAAAATGTATTCAAATTATACCTCAGTGACAACGCTGACAGATTTTTTTACTCTTTCACACACAAAGTTAATCAGTAGGAAGCTGTGACCTCATTTCTCTTCCCGAGTCACTTGCAGCTTTCACTTTGCAATTCTGCCAACTCACATCTACAAACTCCCTCTGTCATACACGCATAAACCCGGCCGGAGATAAATAAAGGAACACGAAACAAACCTCACAGTATGGAAAACCAAAGTCTCCCGCCCTATAAACCTGATCGGTTTAAATTTATACCGGCAGCCTCAGAAAAAGTCCAAATACAGGAGGCTATGTGTTTCCTCCCCACATTATACTGCATGAGCCTTTTACTGATAGCAATGGAGCAACACTTCATTTTAAACTCTGTATATCACTTATTTTCTCTCCCGCCAGCTTTACCCATAACAAGACATCACATCCTCTCAGCCTTACTATCTCCGCCAGCGGGCTAAAACTAGAGTCGTCATTATTATTATTACCCACTACCATGAAACTCTCAGGTTTAAGCCAATGATTTTTCAAGGATGTTTTTTGTTATTCCAAACGGTTAGACTAGGCCAGACAACAAAACAACAAATAACATACCCCAGTTAACTGCCTTCAGCATGCATGCATTCAGCACTAGGGGAGCGCTTCGCTAGCTGGCGCTCCTATAGCTTTTCTCTGCCGCATTAATTCCATCCTGCGATTGCTATTACCAACACCACTACTGTACCACCACCATCAGCATCGCTGCCGCAGGAAGCACCAAAGGCTACTAGGCAGGATGTTGATGTTGATGCTGTTGCTGCTGTTGCTGCTGCTGCCGCCGCCGCCAGCGCCCCAATCTCCTCTTACCCAGCATGACGGGGCTAAGTCGGCGGGCCATACCCCGGGACAGGTCGTACACGTACAGCTTCACTGCCTGCGCACAAGGTTGAGGCGCTGCTGGGGGCTGGGGCTGCGGCTGTTCCGGGCTCGGCGGTGATTCCATGACCAGAACGGAGCAGGAGCCAAGAACGTGAGACTCTCGCGCACTGACTGACAGCGGTAGAACGCCGGCTCTGGTCACGCCCACTTCACCAGGGTAACCTGACGCGTCAAGCTCCGTCCCCTCACCCTGATGGCCACGCCCCTTACCCATAGTCCTTTGTTACTACCTGTCCAAGGCAGGGTTTGTAGAGGCGTGGTTTGGTAATCACTTGTAAGCACGCTTTCCTGAGGGCAGATGGATTAGGAATGACGAAAAAGATTCGTCGTCTTTTGCTTTTACTATAGTATGATTCACAGGGAAAGGTTGAGAAATGTAAGTGTCATGACATTATGAAGAAGGAGACACTGTGCGTCATAGGAATTGTAGTTCAAAAGGGACCATAGGCAATGTAGTCTTCAGAATTAAATTTCCAAAGGTAAACGGTGCAATGATTCTATTTCCATGTTTGCTTGGGGGGGGGGGGGGGGGAGAATTGACAGGTGCTTTAATCCTGCTTGGGCAGTGTGGCACAGCCGTTAGCTTTCCCAGTTCCAGTTGGGTCATTTTAGGCTAATCCTGGATATTTGGCAACCCTATCTAGGTGCATTATGGGTCAGCAGTACTGATTTCCTTGTCAAGTATTACATATTGGAATTTTATAGCAGAGTTGCTATGTCAAAGCTTTGAAAAAGTGATTATTTTAATCCTATGTTATAAAGGCAACATAAATACCCATGTGCCTGTAGAAAATAGGCACCCAGAACCACTCCCTGTAGCACACAAATTCTCCTACACTAATTTACACCTGCTTTGAAAGTGTAAATTTGTATGTGTACATGTGTATTTTATAAAATACATACATACATCACTATTCCACTCCAGCTTCACTCAAACTAAGCCTCCCAGGAACACCTACATGCAGATTGCATGAAAGTAGATGCAGTGTTTCTGTGCACCTGCCTTGTTTATGTATGTATACCAATACACAATTGTATAACAACCCTTTCCTAAGTATGGAACATGCTTATCACAAGTAAACTGCTTTATAAAATTACCTCCATAAAAGCATGCTTGTCCACATAAGAGAATTTTTTTATGTGCTCTGCAGTTAGGTGTTCCTAGGGGCAGCGTTGTTTATAAATTTAATTAAATACATCCAAGTAAAAACCATGTACAGAAAAAGATGGAAATTTACATTAAGAAAATGAAGAAAAAATACAAAGAAAAACAATGTATACCCATCACTCTAGTAAACAATAGTAGCAGGGAGGCCAAAAACAATGTAAAACAAAAATGAATTTCAATAGAAATAAGCAGAAACTATATTTTTACATACAGAAAACAATGAGAAATAAATATAAATGACTAATGAAATGGATAAATGAACATTTAACATCACTGAAAGCAAGCTAAGTACAGTACTGTACAGTACAGTATATTAATATCTGGCCTTAGCCACCCCTGACAAGCTGCTGTGCCCAGCTCTCTTCGGAATCACATTGGATTCAGCCCATTAAAATAGCTTTACATTATCTGCTCAATGCTTCAGAATGGCAGAAAATCTTAATGATATAGCTTCAGACGTACCCTGCAAGAGAAAGAACTGCCTCCCACATTCATGCAACATCTCCTGCTTACGTTGACAGCTTTTCTTCCCTGCTACCTCCGAGCCTGAGGGGGCGCTCCAGAGAACGGGCAGGCGGTGGACGAGATCGGGGCCTTCCTCTCTGCGCAATCCTTGCCTCTCTAACTCTGACCAGGCTCGAGGATGTGTTTCATTTACGTGCTCAGCTGGCTTTCGCTTCTCATCACGCTGGTGATCGGTGAGTCCGGGGGGCAGTGCTGCCGGGACCGGGCGGGCGTTCTGGCAGTGTATACAGACCGGTGTGCAGCGCGAGGATGTATGTATTTACAGTACTGTAATTTACGAAAACCGAGGCGATGTACGAGAACCGGGACAAAATCTCAGTCAAAAAAGACGTTGAAAACCGAAGCAATGTATGAGAACCGGGACAAAATCTCAGTCAAAAAAGACGTTGAAAACCGAAGTGTATGAAAACCGGGGCAAATGAAAACCGAGGTTTGACTGTATATCGCACAAAGTGAATGATTCAGTAATATTGGAAATAATGCAAAGGAAATAAACATAAATCAAATATACCAACCAAATATAGACCTCAACTATACCACAAGTGAGGCAAGAACAGGAACCATTAAAGAAAAGATGATATCCCTAAAGAAATTTAGAGGTATGTTTACTAAATTGTGGTGGTAGACTCTGTGCAATATCGGAGCCGCGGCCCCATTGATTTCATTGAAATCAATGGGGCCGTAGCTCTGACATCGCATGGAGTCCGCTACCGCCGTTTAGTAAACATACCCCTTAAAGTACATCTAGTGGAGGCTACCCAAAATGTAGTAACTCCAACCAGCTTTAACGAGCAATCTCATCTCAGGTAGCCCCTGGTCCCTAGGATCTTCCCTGTCCACAAGAAATTGAAGTAACTGATCTGAATCAAAGAAAACCAATTGTTTAGACTGCCACAAAATCAAACATTTCCAAGGAAACAATAATTTCATAAAAGCACTGAGTTTCAAGGCCCTGGACCTCAAAGCCAAGAACTCATGGTGCTTCTTTTCTGTTTCCTTAGTGTTAGGAATCGGACCCGAGCCAGGACAGGGCTTCTGTAGGCAGGCCTAGATACAGGCCACAGGTCTGCCTGGGACCCTTGACCGCTGTTAGGCCAACAGAAGAATCAGGGGAAAGAATGAACTGCTGACAGCATGTGAAAATCCTGAGAGTGAAACAAAATGTTGCTGATCCAGTGTGCTTTGCTAAGGAAACCAGATAACACAAAATGAAAGAAGAAAGAAACATGAAGGGGAACCAGGGAGTAAGATTTGACTAGGCACTGGCCTTGGGAAGGTAACATGATGTTTTCATGCTAACTTGAACCTTGGGAAAAATGAAAATGTGTCAATTCTATGCAGAGAAAAAGTATCATTGAAACCCAGCTATAGAAAAAGAACAAACCACTGTTATTTTGCCAGCCTTTCAGAAAAACTGTATAAAAAACAGACTAGGAAAGAACAGAAACTGGAGAGCTTATTGAGCCCTGCCACGGAGGTGACAGTACACTGAATTGCCCCATTAACCTTTCTCTTCTGTCTATATAGTAGATACCTTGTACCTATAATGACCTTGTTAGAGAATTTTAGCCCGATTCCATTCCGGACATAGAGGCCCTCTGTACATCCGGGCTGCAAGTACAGGACACGCCCGACTAACTCAGGGCTTTACAAGGGAGCCATGGCGCCATGGCGTCCGGTTGCCATGGCACTGCGGCTCCATTGACAAGCTGTGATCCCGGCCACCGGTTCCTGCAATGCATTCCCCGCAAACTGACCCCTGATCCGGCCACCTACGGCCAGGGTTGGGCTGCAGGGAATGTCCTCGGTACCCCCCCTGCCTCATCCACAACCCAGGCCACCATTCCATGTTGTCCAGGGAAGTTATTCCACCTCAGAGGTGGAATAACGTCCCCGTAAAAGTCACCGGCCCCGGATATACAGGGCCGACATTAGAATCGGCCCTGTACGTCCAGGGCCAGCAACTGCCCACCCTAACTCTGCCCCTGGTCCGCCCTTTCCCCACCCCTTTATTTATTTATTTTTATTTACTTGTTTTTATATACCGCGCTTTTTCAGATCAGTGCGGTTTACATAAAACAAGAACAGTAACTGGTTTACATAAAACAGGTTTGCATATAACAGGCTATATAGAACAAATTTACATCAAATTGGTATTAACATGAACCGTTAACAGTAAACATTAACAGGGTTTGTATAGGACAGTTTAACTTGGGTAGGAGCCATAGGAGAACAGATATATCCTTGTGTTGAGGGAGGTAGCTAAGTGTTAGGTGTCAGCTGTAAGTTACATTTAGGACTTGTTTAGGGTGGCTGGCTGTAGACTAGTTGGAAAAGGTATGTTTTTAGTGCCTTCCTGAAGGATATCAGGTCTGGGATAGCTCGTATCGCTGGGGGTAAGGCGTTCCATTGAGTTGGTGCAAATAGAGAGAATGCACGATTCTTGGTTGATTGGGTACGAGACCTTACTACTGAGGGGATAATGAGAGAGTTCACCATGCATGATCTCCTAGTTCTAGTCTCTGGCATACATTGTGAGCGAGGTTGCAGACATTCCATGAAGGGTCTTGAAGGTGAGCAGGAGGGCTTTGTAAATCAGGCGGCTTGCGATGGGGAGCCAGTAAAGCTGAATCAACAGGGAGGTGATGTGTTCATATCTGGATGTAGATAGGAGTGTTCGGGCAGCTGTGTTCATGGCTAATTGTAATGGTTGGAGAGCATGCTTTGACATGCCATGGTAGATGATGTTGGAATAGTCTAAGTGAGTTAAGATGAGGGCTTGGGATACAGTGCGGTAGTCTGAGTGCTCTAGAAGAGGGTGTAGGTGCCGGAGGGTTCTCAGCTTATGGTACACTGCTTTAGACACATTTTTAATGTAGGTCTACAGATTCAGGTGTTGGTCGATTATGATTCCTAGATAACGAACTTCTTGTTTGGTTATGAGGTCGAGGTCCTTCACCCTGAGGGATGTTGGCGGGGTAAAGGTGGGGTCTTTGGTTATGAATAGTACTTCCGACTTATAGCTGTTAACCATTAGGTTCTGTGTTGCAAACCAATCTGAGACTGCATTGGAGCATTTTGCTATGGAGGAGTAGTCAGGGCTGTACAGCAATACATCGTCGGCATAGATGTGGTAGAGCACTTTGAATGATTGAATAATGGCACAGATTGGCTGGATGTATATATTGAAAAGTAGGGCAGAAACGGATGATCCCTGTGGGACTCCTTGTGTCTGTTGGAATGATCTTGATGATTGATTATCTATGCGGACTTGTTGCTGCCTGTCATATAGGTATGATTTGAACCAGTCAAGAGCTAGGTTTCTTATGCCTTTTTGATGCAGGTGGGTGAGGAGATTGTGATTGACTGTGTCAAAGGCAGAGGCAATGTCCATGAATATGAGGATTAAACCGTGTTTCTTCTTGTCTAAGCCTGTGTGGAGTCTGTCCAGGAGAGTCATAAGAAAGGTTTCAACACCATGCTGTTGGCGTAATCCATGCTGTTGTGGGTCTAGAGGTGCGTAGGTGTCTATATGGTCCTGGGTTTGTTGGTGGATGATCTTTTCTATGATTTTGGCTAGGAAGGGGAGGCTAGAGATGAGTCTGTAAGACTTGATCTCTGTCGGGTCAAGTTTGTTGTTCTTGATCAGAGGTCTGATGGAGGCAGTTTTCAGTGGAGGAGGGAGGATGTCTTCAGATAGAGATAGGTTCACTATTTTGGCGATTACTGGGCTGAGGTAAATTCATGTTTACGTTTGATCCAGAATGCTGGGCATGGATCCACTGAGGAGGTAGTGGTGTTGATCCCACTGATGATTCTCTCTGTTTGTTCAGGAGGGTATGGATAGAAGGATTCTAGTGTAGGTAAGAGTGTGTCACTGGAAGTAGATGGGTGCCTGGGTGAGCATTTAAGATCAGCACAGGCAGAGTTGGTCATTGTTGATATTGTTTTGCTTTGAAAGTATGTAGCAAAGGCCTCTGGGCTTGGAGTGTTTGTTGTTTTTTGCGTGGATGCATTTTTTGTAAGAGATTTAACGAGGCTGAAGAGCTCACGGGGTTTATTGAGGGAGCGCATGAGGGTACCGATGTGATGTTCTTTCCTCTTGAGATTGACAGCTCTTCGGTGTTGTTATAGTTTGTTCAGATAAGCAGCTTTGTCGTTGATGTGCCTGGAGCATCGCCAGCGGCGTTCAAGCTTTCTGAGGTGCATTAGTGATTCGCGCAGGTCGGCTGTGTGGTTTTTGTAGGTGGGTTTTGTGAATGGTGGAAGGAGTGCAGCTCTGGAGAGGTGGTTGTTCCAGTTGTCTAATAGATTGTCCAGGTTGTTAGAGTCGGAGTTGAGATGATGAAGAATGTTGCTGAGGAAAGTTTCTTTGTCAAAGTGTTTGAAGCGGCGGTGATCATGAGAGTTTGAAGAGGTAGATTGTTGTTCTTCTCTGTTATGTGGAATGTCAAAGAGGATGGTATTATGGTCAGACCATGGCACTGGTTGTACAAGTGGCGAGCTCTGGTTGTGTAAGGTGTTAAGTGGTCGCGGGGCAAAGATAAGGTCTAGGGTGTTACCTCCAATGTGGGTAGGGGTATTGATGATTTGGTGGTAGTCCAGCGCAGCCATTGCATCAAGGAATGCTGTGGAGTGTTTGGCAGGGAGTGAGGGGCGATTAAAGTCACCCAGGAGCCAGAGCCATTTCTGCTGTGTATTGCTGCATGCTAGATCGAGGATTGTGGCCATCTCTTCTGTACTTGGGGATGGTGCACGGTAAAGGAGACAGATTGGTAAGGTCTTATTGGAGATTTGGATGTTATTGAGGTTGTTAGAGCTTTGAGTTAAGGTGCTTTGGCAATGGAGGTTGCTTCTGGCTAGTATGAGGACACCACCTCCTCGCCGGTTCGTTCTGGGGCAGCTGAAAAGGTCATAGCCAGGTGGTATTAGTTGATTGGTGATGACTGTATCTGTGTTGGTTAGCCAGGTTTCAGTGACAAAGAGCAGGTCCAGATTCCGTTGTTTAATATAATCAGTAAGGACTGGCCATTTAGTACGGATGGAATGAGCATTAATTAGCATGCAGTTGAGGCTCTCCTGGAGTGGGGTCTTCTGTCTCTTAGATTTCTCCAGGGGTTGACAGGTTATGTGGATCAGACGGTGAGGGTTTGCAAACCAAGGTGGTCTGTTGTGGGGGGGGGGGGTCGTCAATGCCTCTGCGTCCAAGGGTTCTCACGGTAGGTATTAGACCTTGGAGTTGTTCTAATGAGCCTGCCCATGTTATGAGATAGGCCATGCAGAGGAGTTGAAGGATGACTGCGAGATGTCCTGCCATAGTGGTGGTATGCCAAGCGGCTGATGTGTAACCTGGGAGAGATCCGATGGTGCCACAGATCACTGTGTAAGCTTAGGTTAGGTAACAATTGAAGGTGGCTTACCCCGCTGGGAGTGTTGCTTTATCGTCTGGAGAGTTTTAACTGTTAGTGCAGTAGGTTGCTGTTGGAGGGATTACATATGTGCAAGGTCTCTATACTCATAACGTACTGCTATGAGGATTATAGGAGTCGTCTGTTTAGGAATGTTCTGTACAGTATAGACGCCTGTGAGCCGTGCCTAAGGGCCATGCCAAAGGGCCTTCTGGCGAGGCCCTCAGGCGTGGGCGCGCCTCGGAGCTGAAACAGCGTTTGAATGTTGCAGCGGCGGCCTGATTAGCCTTGCTGGGTAGATCGGGGAGGAGCGATCCTTCCCGCTCTACTCTCAAAGCCGATCCTTCCCGCTCTACTCCCCGATGCCAATCTAGGTGCCGGTGTTGGTGCTGGGGTGATGGCGGCTCTTCTGCGTGCCTTGGAGCTGGAACAGCATTTGAATGTTGCAGCGGTAGCCTGATTGGCCTCGCTGGGTAGATTGAGGAGGAGCGATCCTTCCCGCTCTACTCCCCGACGCCAATCTGGGTGCCGGTATTGGTGCTGGGGTGATGACAGCTCTTCTGCATGCCTCGGAGCTGGAACAGCATTTGAATGTTGCAGCGGCAGCCTGATTGGCCTCACTGGGTAGATAGGGGAGGAGCGATCCTTCCCGCTCTACTCCCCGACGCCGATCTGTGTGCTGGTGTTGGTGCTGGCTTGTTGGCGGCTCTTCTGCGCACCTCGGAGCTGGAACAGCGTTTGAATGTTGCAGCGGCAGCCTGATTGGCCCTGCCTCCATCTAACTTTCCCATACAACCGGCAGAAAGGTTAGACGCTGGCAGAAGGGGGGGGGGGCATGAATAGCAGGGATGGACATCCCATTGGGACGTCCATCCCCGCTATTCGTGGGACAGAATAACCCCATTTGTGTCTGAAGAATTTATGCTGAGAAAAGGATATCCTGTAATAAAGATGAGGAATTGGTCTCTGTGTACTTCCTCTGTGTAAGGTGAGATAGTGGCCCTTGCACTAGATATATCAGGAAATACGTAAATCTTAGATCCAAAGTATAATACAGACATATTACAAAAGAATAACCAAAGGACAGTGTTCCTGTCCGATTCAAAAGCAAAACATATCAGGGTAGTCCTTTCAGTGATGACTTCTAATGAAGATTCTAGAAAAGCAGTCAAATTCTTAACCTCAGGGCTTCAATTTAGCTCAGGACTGTCCCCACTTCCCTCATATGAGGGCTAAGGGACAGATACTGGGCCCAAACAGTTGACAGAACTGCTTCCCCAGAGATTTTCAGAACTTCTTCCATATATTTTCTTAACATGTCCATGGAAGGACACTTGAAGTTAAGAAATCTTAAATTGTTCTTATAAACCCGATTTTCCAGGAACAACAGTTTCCTTTTTAAGATTTCTTTTTCCTTCATCTGGGCATTACTCACAGACTCACAGCCTCCACTTGTTCCAACCGAGTAGCATGTTGTGCCAGAGTCAGCTCATGGTCTTCTCTTGTTACTGAAACTTGTTCCAGTTGAGATTTAAAATTGGCAGCATAAGAAGTCAACAATGAGTCCACATCCTTGATGGCATCTTATAATGCATTAAGTGTTACCACAGCCAGTCTCACAGTCATTGACAAATGAAGACCCCGAACTGGTGAATTCACTGAGTTCTCCAAAGACGACTCAAATGCTGAAGGAAGCTCCACCATCAAGGAAGCCTACTGGGTTTCCCCTCCGGATTCTCCTTGCTTCCCCACAGCCAATGCAACCGCTTGTGGCAGTAGCGGGGCTGTTCTCTGCTCGGGGCTCAAAGATGCCCCACTCCAGTTAGCATCTGCCACCGATGCGGCAGGCTGAGCTGAGGGGAGTTGTGGCATTGAGACAGCCGAGGCGAACCTCAGGAGAGACTGAACCATAGGCTTCTGTGTGGAGGCGGAAACAGACGCTGAGGCTTTCCCCTTCCTCCTGCAAGGCATCAGGCAGGACAGAAACTCCTGACTTAGAGCACTCGACTGTGCAACCGCATCACTCCGCCATCTTGCCTCAAAAATCCTATTTATTATGGAGTTATAAGAGCAGCAGAAATGATAGTATGAGAATTTATAAAAGCAAGCAGTTAGGAAGGCTTGAAGAACATATAGGTAACAGACTCAAATTTGACCACACATTTACCAGGAAATTTTAAGAAAAAGAGAGCACCAAGCTGCAGTACTCCAGGTCTCATAAGCAAAGATTCCTTCCTCTGTGTTTCTCTGGAAAGATCAGGGAGGATCCGGAACATATTCTTTGCTTCGGTCTTTACTGAAGAAGATGTAGGGATGTTACCCTTGACTGAAATGGTATTTAAAGGTGATGCCGCAGAAGAATTGAAAGAAATATTGATACACCAGGAAGCTGTATTACAACTATTTGATAAACTGAAGAGTAGCAAACCACCTGGACCGGATGGTATACATCCAAGGGTGTGGAAAGAACTGAAATATGACATTGCAGACCTACTATTAGTAATCTGTGAACTATCATTAAAATCATCTAATACCTGAAGATTGGAGGATGGCCTATATAATGCCAATTTTTACAAAGGGTTCCAGGGGTGATCCGGGAAACTACAGATTGGTGAGCCTGACATCAGTACCGGGAAAAATGGTAGAAACCATTATAAAGAACAAAATTACTGAACATATAGATAGTCATGGCTTAATGAGAGACAGCCAAAATGGCTTTAGCCAAGGAAGGTCTTGTCTTACTAACCTGTTATGTGTTTTTGAAGGTGTGAATAAACAGGTAGACAAAGGTGAGTTGGTTACTCTTGGCAAAATTAAAAAGTTATGGGGTAGGAGGCAGTGTACTATTGTGGATCAGGAACTGGTTAAAAGACAGAAAGCAAACGGTAGGGCTAAATAGCCAATTTTCCCAATGGAGAAACGTGAATAGTGGAATACCCCATGGATCTGTGCTTGGTCTGCTGCTTTTTAACATATTCATAAATGACCTGGAAATGGGAATAACAAGTGAAGTAATTTGCAGATGACACAAAATTATTCAAAGTTGTTAAAACCCATGAGGATTATGAAAAATTGCAAGAGGACCTTGATAAATTGGAAGACTGGGCATCCAAATGGCAGATGAAATTTAACGTGGACAAGTTTATAAAGTTATTCCCTTACGAAAGAACAGCCCAAACTATGGTTACACAATGTAAGGTTCCACTTTAAGAACCTCCATCCAGGAAAAAGATTTAGGCGTCATCATGGATAACATGTTGAAACCCTTGCCCAGTGTGCAGTGGCAGCTAAGAGAGCAAATAGAATGCTAGGTATCATAAGGAAAGGAATGGAAAATAAAACAAAGGATATTATAATGCCTCTGTATCGTTCCATGGTGTGACCGCACCTTGAATATTGTATGCAATTCTGGTCGCCGTATCTTAAAAAGGATATAGCATTATTAGAAAAGGTACAGAGAAGAGCCACCAGAATGGTAAAGGGGATGGAAGTATACCCTTATGAAGAGAGGTTAAAAAGGTTAGGACTCTTCAACCTGGTAAAGAGACAGCTTAGGGAAGATATAATAGAGGTCTATAAATTAATGGAGTAGAACGGGTAAATGTAGATTGATTGTTTACGCCATCAAAATATAGAAAGACTAGGGGACATGCAATGAAACTACAGGTTAACCTATTTATGTCTAATAAGAGAAAATATTTTTTTCACTCAACGTGTAATCAAACTCTGGAATTCATTACTGGAGGATGTAGTAAAAGCTGTTAGAGTAGCCGGGTTTAAAAAAGGTTTGGAGAAGTTCCTGGAAGAAAGGTCTATAAACCATTATTAAAGGGAACCAGGGATATCTACTGCTTGCCCCAATACAAGCATTGTGGAACCTGTGTCTTTTGAGGAAACTGCTAGATACTTGTGACCTAGATTGGCCACTGTTGGAAACAGGATACTGGGCTTGATGGACCTAGGTCTGACCCAGTATGGCATATCTTATGTTCCTATGTTCTTATTACCTATAAAGAATGTTGCCGGTTATTGAAATACATCTGTAAGAGCCAGTCCTGATCCACAGAGAGAGCAAATGTAACTAACAATGTAGCAGAAGTTAAAACCTCTGAGTCAGATTTTTCCAGTAAATTTGTTACATTCAGTGCCTCAGACTCTGGGGGGAACCTTCACAAGTCCGCTTCTTGGCCTTAGGAAGATAGTATGTTCTTGCCAACACACACACACGGAACACTTCGGACTGCTCCGATCGCACATGCACGCACCCAAAAGCACATCTCCGGCCTCACCAGCACTCCGATGCCACTCCAAGCTCTCCGGCATAGAACAACGCAGGACTGCACACCGCAGCATGGAAGTAAGCCCTACTCCGCTGGTAGCATCATCAGAGGGAGATGCCACAGCAGCTTAAAGCCGGCCAAATTCAGAGACTAAACCTCTTCTTGCCAACACACACACACACACAGAACGCTTTGGACTTCTCCGATCGCATATGCATGTACCCAAAAGCACATCTCCAGCCTCACCAGTGCTCTGATGCCGCTCCCAGTTCTCTTGCATAGAACAATGTAGGACTGCACACTGCAGGGAGTCGCCACAGCAGCTTAAAGTTCTGCTTGGTAAAGGCGCACCTGCGCCGAAGGGCTATGCCAAAGGGCCCTTAGGTGAGGACCAACGATAACACAGTATCCAGACCTCCTCCAGCATGCTAAAAGTGTTTAGGAACATTTTCCTTTTCCAAGCCAGGACAGCCGCCAGGACAAGCCTCAAGCAACCAGCAAGCCAAGGTAGCTACATAAAACGCACTGCTGAATTATATGTAGCCTCAAAATTTAGCTCAACCCCCCACACCTAGCCCTACCTTAACACCACTAGCCCCTGCCTATTAGCAAAGGAACATAACATGCCAGCCATTCAACATCTTTACTCCTACCTGCTTATCCTCATCCTTCTCTCCTGCTTCACAAAGGCCACCCCCGCCACCACATCAACCCTACACATTCCTCCACTCCCCAACCCCTATTTCCACCCTCCATGGCAGAACACACACAGATACACAAACAGAAGAACTGCAAATCTAATACAAATTCAACCAACAACGCATGCACATAATACTCATAATCAACTCTCCAAATGCTCCCCATCAGCATAGAGCTTATCAATGCCAGGTCCATTTGAAACAAGAATAACACCATTGTAGACCACCTCCAACACCACCACCAAACTGACATACTATGCATCACTGAGACCTGGTTAAAAGACATTGATCAGGTCATCCTAAATCAAATCACACCCAATACACACTCAGCACTCAACTGTCCATGGTCACACAAGAAGAGAATGGGTACTAATATTAGCAAGAACCCACCTTAAGTTCAAAACATATAAAACAGTAAGCACAGAGCACTACAACATAATTACCATAGAAAACAGACAGCCCTCTGCCTCACAGGGCCCCCAACACCTGTACAGATGATCTATCCAACATTCTCAAAATGGTCTGTGCGGTAAACTCCCCCAACATGCCACTCATTCTTCTAGGAGACTTTAACCTCAACTCAGCACCCAACAAAGAGCTGCAGCCTTCCTCAGAGCAATGGAATCTCTCCAATATGTACAACTCCTCGCTGTATCATCCCTCTACCTTGGTTCCACCCCAAACCTCATATTTGCCCCTAAGGCCTCTTCATGACTGCAACCACATTACATCTCCCTTAGCCACCCCAAAACCATGGACCTACCACTTTGCCATAAGCTTCAACATGTACATCCATCACCAAAAAACACTGCAGAAGTCATTGCACCTTAGAAGAAGATTCAAGGATTTAATAGGCACCAGTTCTTACAGGATATATTCCCCAGCCTACCTCAAGAAATCTCAGATATAGATATGGCAATCAAAGCTTGGAATACAACAATAGCAGCAGCAGCCAGAATACCAAGTCGAGTAAATCCTAATAGCAAGGATACAAGAGCAAGATCACCACCCCGGTACTCCAGTGAAATACGGGAAGCCAAGAGATTACTACATAAGTTGGAACAGCGTTGGAGACAGAACAAGATTCTAGCCACCTTAAAGCAATATCAGACGGAAAAAAAGGGAATTCCATAGCCTCATTAACCGCCACAAGCGGGAATACCACACAAACCTCATCCTAAAGTCTTGCAATAAACCTAGAGAACTCTTTGAGATTACCTGAACCTTAACAAGTGAACCAACTCGCACAGCTGAAGAAAAGATCAACCCTCAAGCTTTTGCAAACTTCCGTCTCTCCAAGCAAAAACCCTACACAGTGAAACCCTACCTGTTAAGGCAGTGGAACCAACTACCTCCTCCAGCAAATACATATGGAGCGAATTTTCAATACCCAACATAGAGCAAGTTGCCCACACAATCACCGCACTAAACACCAGCACAGTACCGTCTGACCCATGCCCAGTAGCGTGCATAATAGCAAGCAAGGACAAATTCAGCCAATTTATTCACAAGATAATACATACCTCCCTAACCCAAGGATACATGCCTCCCTCCCTCAAGCAAGCAACCATCCGCCCCATACTTAAGAACATTGCACTAGATAATGCAGACCCAGCATCATACCAGCCCATTTCAAGTCTCCCCTTTCTCACCAAGATAATTGAAAAGATAGTACAGCGGCAATTGCAGGACTATATAGACACATATGCCCCCATCAACATGGCTTTCAACCTAATCACAGTGTTGAAACCCTTCTCACTCTGCTATTTGACACTTTAATCAGAGGGATTGACAATAAAAGAAGGGGCTTCCTACTCATCTTCGTCGACATCATCTCTGCGTTTGACACCGTATCCCACAGGGTTCTACTCAACATACTGCAAGACCTCTGCAACATACTGCAAGGTCCATAAGCCATTATTAAGAAGGGACCCAGGATATCAATGCTTGAACCAATACAAGCATTGTGGAACCTGTGTCCCTTGGGGAAACTGCTAGGTACATATGACCTAGATTGGCCACTGTTGGAAACAGAATACTGGGCTTGATGGACCTTGGTCTGACCCAGTATGGCATATCTTATGTTCTTATGTAAGACATTGGCCTCCACAATAACAAGCTCAAATGGTTCCAATCCTATCTCAGTGACCGGTGACAAGAAGTAAAAGTAGGCAATAATACCTCCGACTTGTTTGACTCGGTCCAAGGCTTACCACAAGGGTCATCACTGTCTACGCTTCTCTTCAACCTCTACATTCAGCCAATATGCGACATCTTCAAGCGACATAACATTCAGTATGCAATATATGCAGATGACATCATGGCCTACACTCTGTTCAACCTGGAAAACCCATACTACACCCCTATGACAGACTGTCTACAGGAGATGACCAAATGGCTTAGCAATAACAATCTAAACATCAATTACAAAATGATGGAAGCCCTCATAATCACACGAGACACATCATTCACCCCCCTCTCTCGCTCAAATTACACGAAACATGCATACCCATGAAAGATGATATGAGATATCTTGGAGTCACTTTGTACCGCAACCTGAATCTATACATACATATCAACAGAACTACCAGGAATGCATACCACAAGATGGTGATTATCAGAAAGCTCAAACCCCTCCTTAGCCAGAGCCATTTTCGCACAGTTACCCAAGCCATTGTTTCTCCCATCCCAAACTACTGCAATTCACTGTACTATGGTCTGCCAAAACAAGCAATGCAGCCTCTGCAGTTTGCTCAAAACCCAGCTGCTCGCATTATCACTGGAGCAACAAAGCAAGACCATATAATACCCCTCTTGAGCAAGCTTCACTGACTTCCAATCTGCTCCTGTATCAAATTCAAAACAGCCCTCAACATATTTAAAATTAAACACAAGCTATCTGCTGATGTACTTCAAGACCTGATCTACACGAACCCAAGTACCAGACCAATGCAACGCAACAAGGTTGACACTATCACCACCCCCAGTACATTCGTGAAGGCTAACCAATCTACCACAGGGAGAGCCTTGTCCCTTGCAGCACCAGCACTATGGAACTCATTACCAGATGCCCTAAGAGCCACCTTGGACACAAAAGACTTTCGGAAGAAGCTAAAAACCTTCCTCTACGCAGACTACTTTGGGAACATCACATAGCAGCCCTATAAAGCGTAGTTACTCACCTGTAACAAGTGTTCTCCAGGGACAGCAGGAATCAGTCCTCACATATGGGTGACGTCGGTGCCGACGGAGCCCTCGTGCTGAGCAATTCCCCAGCTTTCAAAGAAAGCCTTTGGGATTGCATCGCGCATGCGCGGTCCCCTTCCCGCCCAAGGGTGCATCTTGCTCAGTCAGATGACATAGCTAAAAAGATGGCAAAAATGAGAAAAAATTAATCAAAGGACTGCAACTCCAGGGGAGGAGGGAGGGTCGTGAGGACTGATTCCTGCTGTCCCTGGAGAACACCTGTTACAGGTGAGTAACTACGCTTTCGCCAGGAACAAGCAGGAGGTCAGTCCTCACATATGGGACTCCCTAGCTATAGGCTACTGAGAACCCATAGCTGAAAATGGCTCCTTCTAGAAAAGCCGCAGCACTAGTGATAGGATTTTTCTCCGAGAACACAACCCCCACAGTAGCCTGACACCAAAGGGTCGGAGGGTAGGAGTTGCCTAGGTTACGGAATACTGCCTGACTGAAAACACTGTCCCACCGGGACTCTCTCTCCAGGCAGTAGTGGGCTGCAAAAGTCTGGCTTGAAGACCAAGTTGCGGCCCGGCAGATGTCTGCCAACAGAACAGAACGGTGGTTAGCCACTGATGTGGCCTTAGTTCTGACAGAGTGGACCGTGATTCGGCCCTGCAGCTGGAAGTCAGCTGCCCTATATGCCCAGGCTATGCAGTCTGCCACCCAAGTGGATAACGTGCACTTGGAGACAGGTAGATCCAGTTTACTAGGGTCATAAGAGACAAAGAGCTGGGAAGCTCTCCGATGTCCCCGCGTACGCTCCAAGTAAAAGGCGAGCGCCCTCTTACAGTCCAGGATATGCAGAACCGCTTCTGCCCTGCTGGTATGTGGCCTGGGGAAGAAGGTTGGAAGAACCACCTCTTGGTTAAGGTGAAACGAGGAAACCACTTTTGGGAGGAACTTGGGGTGAGTATGCAGGACCACTCTGTTTTTGTAAAACCGTGTATACGGTCTATCTCAGGGGTCTCAAACTCAAATTGCTTTGAGGGCCAAATGAGGACTTGTAAAATAACCCGGGGGGCCGCATAAGACACGGGGCCTCATTTGCATAAATATTTGCATACTGTTACCATACCCTAACTTTTAGTAAACATGTCTCTTAATGAGTGTATGGATAAAGAAAGACTAAAAGATTTCTACATTACTATAATCCAGTGCCAACCCCCATGCACATTAGGAACTACTACAAACACTGCCCATTTAGAACCCATAGCAAACCCGCCATATCCTAACAGCACTACCAGGACTCACAAAGCACCATATCCTACCTATCAAAAGGCAACACTGCAAATATTAAATCAATACATTTCAGAGAATAACAATACATGACCTACTGGGGAAAGAGAACAAGTAGCAATGTCAAATAGGAATTACATAAACAGAATACCTCAGCTCAGTTACACATGCAGAACATACACCATCACCAAACAAGGAATCAAAATTTAGAAACAAGAAGACAATAATTAAACTGGGAACCCCAAAAGCCAAACTTGGAATGTACAACAACACTGTAGAAATAAAACTATAAATTAATTTCTTCTTGTACTAAACAAAGCGCAGATGTTATTGATGCACATTTCCCAGAGCTGACATATTCCAGTTAATAAATTCAAAATAAAATGATATTTTTCTACCTTTTGTGCATTTTTTTTCAGTTGCAATTGTTCCAGCCACTTTCTTCTGGTTTCTTCGTGCCTTCTGCTAACTCTCCATCGTCTGCTGTCCATTTGTCCTTTCTTCTCTCTTCTAGTTTTTTTCCATTCTCCCTCTAAATCTGCTTTAACATACTAATCTTTCTCCTTTTGCTCTTTCCTCATTCCTGTTTCATCCACTCAAATTTTACCCCTCCATCCTCAATCCCCACTTACTCTCCCAATACCTGGCCAATTGTAGATTTGTCTTCCCTCCCACACAAAATATTTTTCCCCTCTCCATTTCACTCTCCCAGCTCCATCCCATTCTAATCCTCCCCCAACATCAGCTCCCTTCTAGTTCCAGCCCCACACAGCACCCGCTCCCTTCTAGTCCCTGCATCAGCCCATTTTCAGTCCCAGCCCCCCATTAGCCCATTTCCAATCCTAGCTCCCCCCATCAGCCCATTTCCAGTGCTAGCTCCCTCCCCTCACAGCCCATTTCCATTCCAAGCCCCCTCCCCATCAGTCATTTGTAGTTCAAGCCCCCCCTTCCACTCTGTGCATTTCCAGTCCTAGCAACCCCATAGCCCATTACCAGTCCTAACCCCCCATAGCCCACTTCCAGTCTTACCCATCACCCCATTTTCAGTCTTACCCCTCATAGTCCATTACCAGTCCTAACCCCCCATCACCCCATTTTCAGTGTTACCCCCATCACCCCATTTTCAGTCTTACCCCCCCCATAGCCCATTACCAGTCCTAACCCCCCCTCTCCCCCATCAGCACAGGTAGATTTTAAAAAATCCAAACTTGCTGCTGCCGCCGCAGTATCAATAGTCCCGCAGGCCCCTCTGCCTGGCAGAGTCCTCTCCTCCCTGCAGCATCACCTCCAAAAGTGGCGGCTTTCAGAGCCGCGAAGAGAGAGAGTTTCTCTCTCGCGGCTCTGAAGAGCAGCGAGAGAGAAACTCTCTCTCTTCAGCTCCAAATTCCCGCCACTTTTGGAGCTGAAGAGAGAGAGTTTCTCTCTCGCTGCTCTTCAGAGCCGCGAGAGAGAAACTCTCTCTCTTCGCGGCTCTGAAAGCCGCCACTTTTGGAGCTGATGCTGCAGGGAGCAGAGGACTCTGCCGAGCAGGGGGGTGCCGCGGGACACTTGATACTGCGGCAGCAACAGCAGCAAGTTTGGATTTTTTTTTTACTCTACCGGCCAGCTGCTTAACACGCTGGGCCAAATGCATCGCGGGCCGCACAAGATGCTCTCGCGGGCCGCGTGTTTGAGACCCCTGGTCTATCTGATACTAAAGCTTGCAGCTCGCTCACACGTCGAGCAGACGTGAGCGCCACCAGAAAGAGTGCTTTCCAGGAAAGGAAGCGGAGAGGACAGGTGGACATTGGTTCAAAAGGTGGGCAAGTAAGCCTCTGCAAGACCACATTTAAGTCCCACTCTGTAGCCGGTGGGTGAATTGGAGGCTTCAAGAGGAGGAGGCCTCTGATGAATCGGGATACCAAAGGGTGAGCTGAAAGAGGTTGCCCGTCCACTGGAGAGTGGTGAGCTGATAGCGCACTCAGGTGGACCCTGACAGAGTTAGACTTGAGGCCTAACTCCGAGAGGTGGAGCAAGTACTGCAATACCTGAGGTACTTGACAAGTGAACAGGTTCTCCTTATTCTGAACACACCACCCTTCAAATCTACGCCACATGAACGCGTAGAAATTTCTAGTGGATTGCCTCCTAGAGGCCAGCAATACCTCCTCAACCTCCCTAGGAAGAAGTAGAGGAGCAAGTACTACCCTCTCAGCAGCCAGGCCATTAAGCTGAGGGATCTGAGATTGGGTTGTAACAAGGAACCCAGTTCCTGGGTCAAGAGGATGGGCTGCACCCCCAGTGGGAGTGGAGTTTCGACTGCCAGTTGAAGAAGAAGAGGGAACCAAGGCTGTCTGGGCCACCTGGGGGCTACAAGGATGACCGAGGTCTTGTCCCGAAGAATCTTGAACAGAGTGCGTGCCACCAGGGGCGTGGGTGGGAATGCATAGAGAAGGCCCTGCGCCCACGAGATCAGGAAAGCATCCGCCGCCACGCTCAGCGGATGCGGCTGCCTTGAGCAGAACCGGGGCAACTGATGGTTTTGTGGACTGGCAAAGAGATCCATGGATGGGAGACTCCAACGGTTGAAGATCCACTGGGCTACATCTCGGTTCAGTTGTAATTCGTGAGGCTGAAGAATCCTGCTCAACTTGTCGGCCAGGAGGTTCTCCTGACCGGGCAGATAAACTGCCCTTAGGGACATGTGATGTGCCACTGCAAAAGAGCAGAGGTCCAGAGTTTCCTGGCATAGGATGCGAGATCCTGTGCCCCCCTGTTTGTGGATGTAGAACATCGCTACCTGATTGTCTGTCTGTATCAGCACCGACTGATGTGCCAGAAGATGACAGAAGGCTTGAAGAGCTAGGCGGATGGCTCGAAGCTCTAGAAGATTGATCTGAAGTGCAGCCTCTCGCGAGGACCACAGACCCTGAGTGCATGAACCCTGGCAATGGGCACCCCAGCCCAGCAAGGAGGCATCTGTCTTCAGCACTCTGGTGTGAGAGGGAGGTTGGAATGGTACTCCCTGAAGCAAGTTGGGGTGAAGCCACCATTGCAAGGCTGTCACCAGTAGCTTGGAAAGCGCTACTCTTTCTCTGAGGTGGCCAGTGGCTTGCGTCCACTGGTCTCTGAGGTTTCATTGAGATGTGTGCATGTGGAAACGAGCATATGGAGTCACATGCACTGTGGAGGCCATGTGGCCCAGGAGGCATAGGAAGACCCTTGCGGAGACTTGAGGTTTGTGCTGGACCTGTTGTGCCAAGTCCAGCAACCGCCTCGCCCTGTCCAGCGGTAGGTACGCCCTTGCCTGGAGTGTGTCTAGTCTTACCCCTATGAACTACAAGTTCTGAGTGGGAAGTAAAGTGGACTTTTCATGATTTATCACAAACCCTAGGTGTTGGAGCAGGGTGACTGTGCGAGCAGTGGCCTGCTGTACCTCCTGTGCCGATTGGCCCCTGATGAGCCAGTCGTCCAGGTATGGAAAGACGAAGACTCCCTGGCTTCTGAGGAAGGCCGCCACCACTGCTAGGCATTTGGTAAATACTCTGGGAGCAGATGCTAGGCCAAAGGGAAGCACCTTGTACTGGAAGTGGTTTCCTCCGACCACAAACCTGAGGTATTGTCTGTGGTCTGGGTGTATGAGGTTGTGCGTACAGGGCCAGCCTTCCTCTTGTGCAGGGCCAAACCACTGGTGGGAGAGGAGCTATGCACTGGGAGTCAGTCAAAAACCCCCTCCCGGCTGGGTAGGAGCCGGAGCTGGAGGCTTGGGGGTCTTCGGCTTACGTGGGCCATGCCCCTGTCCCTTGGCCTGCTGCCCCTGTTAGGGAGCTGGGGTGGCCTGGTAGGTGGGGTAGTTTCTGTAAGCCATACCTTTCCTCAGGAAAAAGGGCTTTTTCCCTGAGGCTGCCTCCTTGTGAGAAGGTGCAGATGTCTTCTTCAACAACCTTGTCCAGGTCAAGCACTCGGACTCGATTTCTGCAGCTTTTTCAGTCAAGGGCTTGCCGAAGAGGTTGTCTCCTCGGCACGGGACATCGACCAACTTGTCCTTAACCCATGGCTCCAGGTCCGACGACATGAGCCAGGCCTGACGGCGTGCATCGATGCCAGCCGTGGCTACTCGGGCCGAAGCCTCGAAGCCGTCGTAAGCTGCTCGAGACATGAACTTCGAGCACTCTCGGATCCTTATGGACAAGGCTTTGAAGCGCTGCAACGGTTCCTCGGATAGGCCAGTCGAGAACTCGGCAATCTCCTTTGCCAGGTCCCGCAAGTACATGCCCATGTACAGCTGGTAAGTTTGGACACTGCATGACAGCATCAAGCCCTGGTAGCACTTTCTGCCGAGGGCATCCAGGTTCTGGGCCTTCCAGCCGGGAGGCACCGAGGAGTGCGTCTTTTGGCTTTTCAGCCATTGCATGGCCAATTCCACAACCATGGAATTGTGTGGCAGCTGCGCTTTCTGGAACCCAGGACTCTTGCGGACTCGGTAGATGGAATCGACCCGATTGCTGAGCACCGGCATCGAGGCTGGGGACTCCCACATGCGGAGCATCAGCCGTTCCAACATCGGAGGCAGCGGTACAGTAAGGGCCTCCTTCGGGGGAGAGTCATACTGGAGGGCATCGAGCTCCTTGGCTCGAGGCTCTTCCTTGGCGTCCGCAGGGAATGCCAATGCCTTGGCCATGTCCCTGATGAAGTCCGAGAACTGAGTGTCCTCCGGAGGGGACCTATTCTGAGGCTCCGAACCCAGAGAGTCCGATGATACGCCGGGTTCGGTAGGTGTCTGGGGAGTCTTCCTCCTCCGTTTCCCACGCCGAGTCCTCTGAGGAGGACTCGATGGGCTCCGGCCTCGAGGGCTTCGAGCCCGACCGCCCCGACACCGAGGGCACTGGCGTCAACGACCTCGGTCCCCAATGGGAGGTCAAGGGGGACCTTGGCCGAGGATCGACTCAAGACCTGATCGACTCGAGGATCGGCTCGGCCTCTGGTGTTGACTCCGACATCGAAGTCCCGGTGGTCGGGGCGGATGGACCGGCGAGACCGGCCATCAGCGCCCGCTGCTGCTCCACGATGGCAGCCATGCTGCTCTCCAGGGCCGCCAACCTGAGACCGAGCTCAGAAGGTTCCGCAGCTCCCGGCTTGGGTCCCGACGTTGGCTCTCCCGGAGAAGAGTCCACGAGGACAACAGAAGTTACCTTGTCCAACGTCTCTGGCTCCTTGCGAGGTTGTTTAGCTGGCTGCTCTGACTCCGAGGATTCGGGGCGGTGGTCTGGGCTCCGCGGCCTGGAACCCAAGAGCCCAAGCCGATCAGGGCGTCCAGCGATGCCGCCCTCACGAGTTTCTTCTTCCTCTGGTGTTCCCTGGAGGGAGACCCCCGCTTAGAAGACTCACGATGGTGCTCGGGCTCCGATTTCCGAGATGTTGAGGCTTCTGATGAGGTTCGGGCCCGGGCGGATGCGGACTCAGGAAAAATCCTGTCACGCTGATGCTGCCTGCTCTTCAAAGATTTTGAAGACATCTTACCACACGGCCCACGGACCACCGGGTCATGGTCAGGGCCGAGGCATCGGAGGCAGCAGTCATGTGTATCGGTGAGAGACATCAACTTCTTACACCGATCACAATTTTCAAACCCGCTGGCAGCCATCGGGGAAAAAAGGGCCCCTGCGAGGTCAAACGACTGGGCTACCAGTGAAAAATAAAAAGAGTGCGAACGCTAGTCACGAAGGACAAAAACAAAAAATATGACCGGACTCGATACCGGTATACCGAGCCGAAGGCGGGAAGGGGAACCAGTGTGGAACCGGGAAGCTGAAAAAAATAAATCAACTTTTCTACTTTTTCCACGGTGAAAACAGGACCACGTCCGTTGGGCTCCGTGGAAAAAAGAAGACTAAGCAAGATGGCACCCTTGGGTGGGAAGGGGACCGCGCTTGCGCGATGCAATCCCAAAGACTTTCTTTGAAAGCTGGGGAATTGCTCTGCACGAGGGCTCCGTCGGCGCCAATGTCACCCATATGTGAGGACTGACTTCCTGCTTGTTCCTGGAGAACTGAACTAACCCCCTCGATGACAGTGACAATGGCTGCACACCCTACTCTTCTCCCTCCTAGCAGAATCTGATCGACAGATAGGTTGTAAATAAGTTATGTCAAGTTCAAGCAATCTTGCATGCCTACCCCACCTATACTGATATGTATTACATTTGAGTTATACTGTAAACCACTTTGATTAAAGGATAAGGCGGTATAGAAAACCTGTTAAATAAAATGATAAAATAAATAAATATGCTTTTGAGACAGGGAGTAAAGCCGCCCGGGCAATCTTCAAAATGTCCACCATATAGGTTTTAAACATCTCCTTCAGAGAAACCACCTGGGACTTAGGAAAATTAAGGACCCTTATATTAGCAGCCCTAGCAGCTTTTTCCAGGATTTCCACTTTATTCTTGAGTGCCATATTTTCCCTAATCAGTGCAGACACAGTACCTTGAAATGAAGTGTCCTTTCTCTCTTAGTCTATAATAGAACTCTGTAGAGCAGCAATATTTTGCTGACTTTGGTCTAATCTGGTAGCATTCTCCTTGGCTTTGGAGGAAACAAGCTGGATCTGGGGCTGCAAGACACACCCCAGCTGTGATATGGCTTTCCGGATTGTCTCTAAAGAGAATTGTTGAAGAGAAAAAGGAATAAGGAAATCTTTCAGAGCCGTTCCAACGGTCTCCGGGTAATCCAAACTATTTGCAGAGGCTTCATTCTCTTGCTCAGGAGGCCAAAGAGACAGGCTTCGAGATCCTCCATGCCAGCCGCAGTGTCCACAAGAAGGAACTGCTGTGAGTCAGATGTCACAGCACTGGCATTACGCTCTCCTGGGCTTGCCCCTCTTGTATCTTAGTGTGGGGGGGGGGGGGGCAAAACGCACATTTCATCTGGGCGGGATTCTACAAGTGGTAGTTGCTGCAGAGGCCTCCATAGCTCAAGGGAGAATGTCACTTCAAAGCCTGATAGCGACGCCAAGTCCACTGAGAATGACACTGAAACAGCTGGCCTCATTCCTAAGACTTGCTGTCCTCTAGGATGCGTTAGGAATTTGTCCATCATTGAATTGGAGGTAGGCTGCTGGGGCGTAGAAGGGGTCTTCCCCATTTTTCCTTTCTTCTTGCCCATAGAAAGAAAAGTGTCATAGGAGCGCCTGCATGCTGTCTCCATCTTGGTCTTCCCTCTCTCCTCTGCAGAGTTGTAATGTATATGTATATTTTATGAAATATGTTGTAACACGGAAGATCTGCCCTCTGCCTCAGAAGCACAGAAATCTGCTGTTTGCAGTTTAGATTCTGACAGGCAGGCAAGTCACAAGGTTCCCAGTTACCATAGGCAACATAAACAAACTCAGGCACGAGGTCTGCAGTCACGCCTAGCTAGTAAGCATTCCCCAGCTGCTGATGAAAACGGCTTTCACCTGTGCAAGGGAACGCCCAAGAAGCTGTATAAAAAATGCTCAGTGCAGTCAGAGTTAGACTGGCAGGACACGAGAAACTTGCAAGACTGGCAAGATAAGGGAGACTTGCAAGACTCAGAAGAAAGCTCAGAATATTCAGGAAATACAGACACAGAGTCAGAACTGCCTGAAACTTCTAGCAGGAAGTCACAAAGAAATTCACAGAAAGAAACAAGGAGAGTTTCACACAGAGAGGTCAGCTGTAAGAAGCACTTACCTCTGACGCAGCTTGAATTTCTAAGCACCGGGCTGTGCTGAATGAATGGGAGGCAGCAAAAGGCAAACCGTATGTATCTGAAAAGCATGGCAGCTTAAAACAGTTACAAACCCTAGAGAGGGAAAGAAATGCTATTGAAGATGTGTGTATGTCTGACCCTGAAGAGCGTGTGCCAGTGAAACCCTGCAAAAGATTTCCAAGAGAGAAATCTTCATATAATAGAAGAGAACAGTGTTATGGCTTACAGCCAAATGTAAAAGGCAGGAAGTTTAAAAGTTTTAAGGATAAAGCTTACCCAGAGAAAGGTGTTTCTCCTTCCTGCTATTACCAGTTTTATGACAACTATTTGCCTTGCTGTGAAGAGGGCTATTCAGAGAGCACTGATAGAGATACGGGACTAAGAAAGATGCAAACTTTCTGTTCTAATGAAAATACTGTAAATGATAAAGCAAAGTGTGAGCCTATGATTACAGAGGCTGGTATTGAAAGCCCATGTGATGAAGCCATGGATTGTACGCTGTTGTTATCCGATATGGGTTCCTCCTTATGCTGAAGCCAGGATAAGAGTGCCTCGTGAGTGCTGAGAAAGCTAAGAAGAGACAGCTAGCATATCGGATAAGCTCTATACTGTGATTTATGAGTTCTGTTGAAGCAAGATGCTATGTTTAAGTTTTCTTCAGTTTACCAGAAGTATGGTTGTATCCTGAGTTTTTGTATTATAACCTTTTTGAAAATCCAACCCCGGGAGGGGAATAAAAATCCTTTTGAAAAACCTGACCACTTGACTCACAACTACAACTTTCTATAAGAAAGGTCAGGCCCAGCAGTCTGGCTGTTAGCTTAGGCCACAGTCCAGCTCCTGCTGGTGACAATGTGTATACACACATAGAACACATGAATGCATGTACATCTTTTTTGGAGCAGGTGTACATCTGTGTATTGATGGTCACTGTAGGAGCTTGTTTTATGAAGGCACATAGGAGCAATGTCCAAAACGTGAGGATGCTGTGGATAAGCTTTTAGGACAGCACCCTTTCTAATTTTTCTGACCCCCGAAGAAGGCGGATTGTGCCAAAACATCCATGTCAGGTCCAGTTCAATTTTATAATCTTTGGTGAAGCAAAGATGACTAAAAGAAGCCCACAGTTAGATAAGTGTTATTTGTTTTATAAAATATTTACAAAAACAAAGCAACAACCCAAATCAGGAATAAACAAATAATCAACACCAAAGAAACCTGACCCAACAGTAAAAGAAAGTTTCTTTTTGTTGGAGCTGCCACGCCAAGAGCAGGCGGAATAGAATCTGTCCCCTCACTGCGGCTTCTCCTTTTAATCCAATTTTAAAATAAGTGAACAAAACTTTAACACTTAGCTTTCTTTCTTCGAGCTTGTGAAACAAAGGAATCCACAGATAACAATAACAATGTGTCACGTTTTGGGTCTCAAAATGACGACCCTGCCTCAGGTTGAAAAAATTCCAATAGTCACAAAAGCTTCAGTAAAGTGAAAAGAACCATTCAACACTTTTATGGTACCGGCGTCTGACGTCAATACCGACGAAAACCTGGAGCAGTGAACCAATCAGAAGCTCAAGATCACTCATCAACCAATCCGACGAAGGGAATACCCTACTGACAAGGGAATCCCCAATTTTGAATGGGTCTGGCTGCCCTCAGGCAGGCCAGAGCGATTGCAATAGGGCAGTGCAAACACCATCATAAAATGCTATGCCACTCTAACATAGCATTGAGGCCAGCTGGAAAAACAGTATTCAGTTTGTAAATCCATCGCTGTTCCAATTTTTGCAGCTTAGAAACACGATTGCCACCTCTGGAATCAGGTGGGATGAAATCCAATATACGCCATTGTAATTGATCGAAACAATGCGTTTGGCATTTTCATGTGCTGTCTTTTGAGAATTACTTTAAGCATTTAAGCATTTCAATCTATTTATTTGATTACTCCTTGTAAAATAGAGGCATATATGATGAAATTACCAGTATCAGTGTTGAGCTGAAGAAATGGCCTCTTTTCATTTTTGATGTCTGATACTTAAAAAAAAACAAAAACAAAAAAACCAAAAGAAACCCAGATAACTTCCAATATAAAGTTACAAAACACCTTGATCACAAGTGAGCTTAAGGGCCTGGTGGTCCTCTAGTACAAGAGTCCTTCAAGGCCACAGCTAGTAACGCTCAAGGCATCATCATTGGTCCAATGTATTTTATCACCATTGAAACTTATAACACTATTTGTTTATCCCATATAAAAGAGAATTTTCAAAAAATCTTTAAAGTGAAAATGGTTTTTTTTAGTGCTGTCAAGTCAGTGCTGACTCCTGGCAACCCAGCAACCCCTGGGTTTTCTTGACAAGATATGACCGGAAGTAGATGGGCAAGCCTTTTCTACTGAGGGTAATGACTTGCCCAAGGTCAAAAGCAGTGCTAGTGGGAATCAAACCCTGATCTCTTGGAAACTAGGTGGTTGCTCTATTCGCTAGGGTACTCCTCCACTCAGTGAAAATATTAACAAATTTTAATCCCATATATCAAAAATGATGTATATAATCTGACACAATATTGTGTTTCGATAAGGCTTAATTTAAGAGTTATCTGTATTAGGGAATTGAACCTAATAGGAAATCCAAAAGAAACACGCTACTCCAGTCAGCTGTGCATGGTAAGCAAGCTAGAGAACTCTGAATGAACTCTATGGGGGTAAGTCCAGAACCAGTATAAGGGTTTGTACGTGTGTCGGGGACATTTATGTGCCAAAACATCTACAGTTGTATTCCGGTACATGGTGCCTACACATGTTTATCTCGCTTGCACGGGGATGTCAAAACATGCCCAGGAGGGGTGGAATGGAGGTGTGGCTTGCTGCAGAGATGTGTATAACATATTCCGGAAAGACTCATATACGTTTTCAACTTTCCCACAAACATGTCCATTATTCCTGCTGGAGAAGTGGAATAAGACCAGTACTTAGAAAATTTTCTGCTGTGGTCTACAATTCGATCCTGCAAGTGAAAGTGTGTGTGTGTGGTTTGAGGAATGCACAGGTGGATCTGGTATGCTGATCTGCAATTCAGGGAGAACATGAATGCCTGGCCAGTACGTGGACCTTACGGATGACAGCAGTGTTACCAAGTGCCAGTGTGATACGGCAGCCATACATTAGCTGTGCCAGGCACTGGGAGACATGACTGATGTTGTGCCAACATTCCCCAGATTGTGCCATGAGGCCTACATCCTTACCAATCCGAGATCTATGCAAGCTGTGAGAGTGGTGATATATCTGGAAGCTGGCTACCTGGTATGATGTCACAAGGATCCCCCCTTCCATGCCCACACAGGCCTGACTAGGGCAGCATTGCCACAAAGCAGACTGGGATGGCAGACAGGGTTGCCTGTGGATGTATACAGACCAAAATAAAAACAAAAAAACAGAAGAGTGGCCGGTTCGCACACACAACTCTTTTATTGACCAAATAAAAGTGGCCTAAACCCAACACAGGACCGTGTTTCGTAGCAAACCTCATCAGGGGTTTATCAGGACACACTAAAAAACATATAAATAAATAATACAATTACAAATTATAGTTAAAAAACTGAAATAATACTTTAAATAAAAGGCTAAAAACAATATATACAAATAATTGCTAATGAATTGAAAATTATATATTATTCCATAACGGGCTTTAGTCTCAGTTGCGACGCGAAATGTATTTAATCTCTAATATGTCTCATAAATACAATAAAATTTTTCAAAATTTGATTAAAGATACAATTAAAAATACAATCAAAAATATAATACAAAAGAACAAAATCCATATACATATTTAATATGTTGCGTGCAACTGATATGGAACACAAAAATAACATTAAAAGTGCAAAAAATTGTTAAAAATAATAATATTTAAAATAACTAAGACTTAAAATGAAGGATCAGAATGTGATAAGATAAATCAAACATTAGATCTACCTACTAAAACATAAAACATGGTAAAAAAAAACTACATGTAGATCAAAGAAGAAACTAGAGGGATAAGGAGAACAAATAGAGAGGGGAGGTATTTAAAACAAATTACTAATGTCAATCAAAATTTGATATTACCTGACTTGTTGTGGTGGTCACAAACTACACAATACGCTAAATTGTGTGGTGAAGTCGCTAAAATCCTAAACAAAAAACTGTTCTGTAGAAAAGAACATAACTTTTAGAGAAATCAAGCAACAAACAATTATAAATGCAGCCCAAATAAGATAAATATCCATTATCAAAAAATCATCCATTATCAAAAGAAAAAAAGAAAGTATATAACGGACCTAGGGCTGAGCGAAATCTAAAACCATCTACCTAAAGGACCTAAAAAAACAAAAACGATTGACCATATCGGACATTGAAAATGTTGTGAGGGCCGAGTTAAAAAGTTAAAAGAATTTTGTATTTTTATTTTAAAAGGCTAGCCTGAATATTCTTTAGACGACAACCATTGTGTATCAAAAAATAAACATATTAATCATATGACTTAAAATGAACAAGTATCCAACAAATATTGTGCCAAAAGGTAAAAACATCGTGGCACACAGAAATTACAAAAAATGATGGGCTATAAACTTATAAACAGATCTTCAATAGCGTTCTCTGATCCTTTTATAAATTCAAGAAAACAAACACTAAAACTTGTACCAAGTTTAGCTATTGCACTATCTATCTTTAAGATTTACAAAGTCAATAAGAGTTGCTTCTGTATTTTGTAACAGAGTCAAAAGATCAGGAAGCCACTGCTAGCCTGTGCTTCTCATGCTCATTAGAGGGAGTGCCGATACAATACTTCTCAAGAAAGCAATATCTCTACCATACTTAAAAAGCATCACCGTTCTAAGCCTTATAAAAATGCTTTTCGTTGGAGAAATATTCATCAACTAAAACTTTTACCTGTTCAAAAGATTGCAAAGAGACGACCATAAGCGCGTACTTTTCCTTCCAGCACTGCAAGAGCTTAAAAAACGCTAGCACATGCGTGTTAAAAGGATAGTGAAACCCGGAAGTAGCAAAGACGAAGAACTTGATCTAATGACCCACTTATAAAATGTATAATTATGGGATCTGAAAAAAGGTCTTGATCTTAAATGAAATTATATAAAACCTTAAACGAATCTGTTAGAACCTGAACCGCCCTAAATATAATGATGTCACAATATTATGCACCCCTTTAGAACCGACGAAAATCCTTTAATCAATGGATCACTTTAAAAACCGTTAAAGACCGGATAAAAACCTAAAAACGCCTTGAACGTTATTTATACCAAAAACTGTACCAAAATTGACCAATCTAAAAAATGTGTATAACTCATCTGGAATGAAATAAAATGAATATCTATAAGGACAAATTTTTCTTTTAAATTATACATCTAAAAAAGCAGATGTAAATTAACTTGGTATTTATAAAAAGAGCTATGACAAACCCATGCCACACAAGGGTTAGGATACCTCCCCTCTCTATTTGTTCTCCTCATCCCTCTAGTTTCTTCTTTGATCTACATGTAGTTTTTTTTTTTTACCATGTTTTATGTTTTAGTAGGTAGATCTAATGTTTGATTTATCTTATCACATTCTGATCCTTCATTTTAAGTCTTAGTTATTTTAAATATTATTATTTTTAACAATTTTTTGCACTTTTAATGTTATTTTTGTGTTCCATATCAGTTGCACGCAACATATTAAATATGTATGTGGATTTTGTTCTTTTGTATTATATTTTTGATTGTATTTTTAATTGTATCTTTAATCAAATTTTGAAAAATTTTATTGTATTTATGAGACATATTAGAGATTAAATACATTTCGCGTCGCAACTGAGACTAAAGCCTGTTATGGAATAATATGTAATTTTCAATTCATTAGCAATTATTTGTATATATTGTTTTTAGCCTTTTATTTAAAGTATTATTTCAGTTTTTTAACTATAATTTGTAATTGTATTATTTATTTATATGTTTTTTAGTGTGTCCTGATAAACCCCTGATGAAGTTTGCTACGAAACACGGTCCTGTGTTGGGTTTAGGCCACTTTTATTTGGTCAATAAAAGAGTTGTGTGTGCGAACTGGCCACTCTTCTGTTTTTTTGTTTCTGTTCTGCCCTGAGTGGCTTGTGCTGTTTTTTGTTGGTCTCTACAGACCAAAATAAGCCATGACAGAGAGTGGACATTGTATGGGACAGGTAGGTGTAGCCACATGTAGAGAGCTGCTGTGAAAAATGCCAGTACCAGATATGTGGGAAACAGATGCCAAAGCCAGAAGGCTATAGTCATTCAAAGAGCATGCCTTTGTAGCTCAGCAATTTTATGCATCTTTTGGGGAATTGCAAAGTTAGTTTAGTTTTTTGTGAACTTGGTAAGGGTCCATACTTAGCATTTTAAAGAGTATTTTCAGAGATGAGCAATGCAAGAATTACTAAAGCATTTTTATACTGGCAAGTACTTTTTGTTGCAAGGTATGTATGTCATGACAAACATGTTAATATTTACTTTCCCTTACAATATGCACTGAGATTACCTAGCACTTTTTCTCTTTTAAAAACTCTCAAAGGGGTTTTGCTGTTCCTTTTTAAAAGCTAATTCTCAAAGGGATTTTGCTGTTCTTTTTCAAAAGCTAATTCTCAAAGGGGTTTTGCTGTTCTTTTTCAAAGGATAAGATTTTCTTTTTTCTATACTGCAAAGGGGGAATTTTGTGTGTGCTTGTGGTGTTGGGCAAGGCTCTGTCAGTTAGAGTTCATTGTCTTTGTTCTAGCTGTAGAACCTGTCTGTTCATCACAGCTTCAAGAGACTACACACTTGGCTAAGGCTTTCAGACTTTACAATTGCCTGTTTTTAATATAAATGTTAACTGTTGGATATAGGTTTTTAAGAATATTCAGACTGCCTACATTCCTTGCATAGCCTTTAAATCAGATATCAAAGTGTGCCCTCAGTTCATATAAGGTCTACTGGCCAGGGACACTTGTGATATATAGTTACTTGGAATATAAAGCAGTTAGGTGCACAGGTGGTGTTCTCTTCAATCCTCCCTGTTGAGGGTAAAGGCCAAGGCAGAGAGGCTCTCATCCTGGAGATGAATGCATGGCTGCGTGGATGGTGTCATCGAGAGCGTTTTGGTTTCCTAGACCATGGGATGCTGTTCCAAGGGTTGCAGAGCAGAGATGGCATCCATCTGTCCAAGAAAGGTCAACGCATCTTCGGTAGTAGACTGGCTAATCTACTGAAGAGGGCTTTAAACTAGATTCGTTGGGGATAGGTGAAGAAAGCCCCCAGGTAAGTGAAAGCCCCCAGGTAGGTGATACATTAAATACCTTTATGGAAATGGGTAACAGGGGTAACATATGGAAAGCAGTGTGTATAAATACCCGTAGCATGGGAAATAAGATCCCTGATGTTGAAGCTTTGGTGGGAGTGGCTGACTTCTATTTAGTGGCAGTTACAGAAACATGGTTCACAGAAAACCATGACTGGGATGTAACTATACCTGGCTATACTTTATTCAGAAAGGACAGGGTAGGAAGAAGGGGAGGAGGAGTGGCACTATATATAAAAACTACTATTAAAGCTTTGGAATTACAGAGCTTAAAAGGGAGAGAGGAGGCACTGTGGGTTAAACTAGAAAGAGGGAAAGAGAAATCTATTTGCATTGGTGTGATATACAGACCTCCCTCACAAGAGGAAGAGGTGGACAGAGAGTTAATTGAAGACATACGCAGCATTGCTAGGAAAGGGGAAGTGCTACTGATAGGAGATTTCAATATGCCAGATGTTGATTGGCACATTCCTGCTGCAGTATCATCTAGAAGTAAGAAGATCCTGGATTCTCTACAGGGAGAACTATTCAGGCAATTGGTAACAGACCCCACACGTGAAGGGACCATACCGGACTTGGTGCTTACCAATGGCGAAAGTGTTTCTGATGTTGTAGTGGGAGATCATTTTGCATCCAGTGATCACCAGATGGTGTGGTTCAGTATTAGGACTAGGGCTGTTAGAATCCATTCCAAGGTGAGGATCTTAGACTTTAGGAAGACTAACTTTGCGAAGATGGGCCAATACCTCAGGGAGTCGTTAGTGGGATGGGAACAGCTGGGGGATGTAGAAAAACAGTGGGCAAAACTGAAAGGGGATATTTTAAGGGCAACCAACCTTTTTGTTAAAATGGTAAATAAAGGCAAAAGGAAAAGGAGACCGCTATGGTTTTCTAAGGAAGTAGCTGAAAAAGTGAAGAAAAAGAGGGAGGCCTTCATGAAATACAAGAGATCACAGAGAGAGGAAGACAGGCATCTATATTTGGAAAAACTTAGAGAAGCTAGCAAAGTAGTTAAGAATGCAAAGATTCAAAAGGAGGAGGAAATAGCCAATGCAATAAAATGGGGGGATAAGACATTTTTCAAATATATTAGTGAGAAGAGGAAGGGCAAAAGTGGTATTGTCAGACTCAAGTGTGCAGGGGGGGAATATGTAGAAGCTGATAAGGATAAAGCGGAATTGCTTAACAAATATTTTTGTTCTGTGTTCACAGATGAAGAACCAGGAGCAGGACCTCAGAAAACACCCACAAATAGGAACAGAAGCGAGGGAGATCTTGAACAATTTTCAGAAGACTGTGTTCGTGAGAAACTAGCTCAACCTAGACAAAGCGATGGGACCGGATGGGATACACCCTAGAATATTGAGGGAACTTGGGGACGTTCTAGCAACTCCACTGACTGACCTTTTCAATGCCTCGTTGGAGTCGGGAGTGTTGCCAAAGGACTGGAGAGAGGCTCATGTGGTGCCTTTACACAAAAGCGGAAGTAAGGATGTGGTTGAAAACTACAGGCCGGTTAGTTTAACTTCGGTGGTGAGTAAATTATTGGAAACGTGCTGAAAGAGAAAATAGTGAGGTTTCTGGAGTCCAGCGGATTACAGGATCCGAGGCAGCATGGATTCACCAGAGGCAGGTCTTGTCAGACAAATCTGATTGATTTCTTTGACTGGGTGACCAGGGAGTTGGACCGAGGGAGAGCTCTAGATGTGGTGTATTTAGATTTCAGTAAAGCCTTTGACACTGTTCCTCACAGGCAACTTATAAACAAACTGAGCACCCTAGGGATGGACCCTAAAGTTACTGCTTGGGTTAGAAATTGGTTGGGTGGGAGGCGACAAAGAGTACAAGTAAATGGAGCTCACTCTGAGGAGAAGGATGTTACCAGTGGTGTGCCCCAGCGATCTGTCCTTGGTCCGATTCTTTTTAACATCTTTGTTAGTGATATAGCGGAAGGGCTGTCGGGTAAGGTTTGCCTCTTTGCAGATGATACCAAAATCTGCAATAGAGTAGACACCCAGGAAGGTGTAGATAACATGAGGCGGGATCTAGCTAAGCTTGAAGAATGGTCTAGAATTTGGCAGCTGGTATTTAATGTTAGAAAATGTAAGGTCATGCATTTGGGCTGCAGCAATCCAAGGGAGCAATACAGTATAGGGGGTGAAGTACTTTTGTCCACTAAAGAAGAGCGGGACCTAGGCGTGGTTGTGTCTGATGATCTTAAAGTAGCTAAACAGGTAGAAAAGGCGACGGCAAAAGCTAGAAGGATGCTTGGGTGCATACAGAGAGGAATGGCTAGCAGAAAAAAGGAGGTGATAATGCCTCTGTATAAGTCTTTGGTGCGACCTCATTTGGAGTATAGTGTGCAATTCTGGAGACCGCACCTTCAAAAGGATGTGAACAGGATGGAGTCGGTGCAGAGGGTGGCTACTAAAATGATTAGTGGGCTTCATTATAAAGCATATGAGGACAGACTTAAGGATCTTAATATGTACACCTTAAAGGAAAGGCGGGATAGAGGTGATATGATTGAGATGTTTAAATACCTCCATGGCATAAATGTTCAGGGAGAGAGCCTCTTTCAATTGAAAGCAAGTTCTGCTACGAGGGGACATGGGATGAGGGTGAAGGGAGATAGATTCAGGAGTGATATGCGTAAATATTTCTTTACGGAAAGAGTAGTGGAATAGTCTCCCAGTGGAGGTGGTAGAGATGAGGACAATAACTGAATTCAAAAAAGCATGGCACCAACACAGAGGATCTCTAAAGGTAAAAAGTGGACTGTTGTAGTTGTTGATATGGAAGGACAGACTAGATAGGCCATGTGGTCTTTTTCTGTCATCATGTTTCTATGTTTCTAAATATTAATTTGCTTTTAGGCTTGCAAAGATCTGGTCTTCTACTTAGGTCTCCTACTTAATTTCACAGCAAAGGTATACGTTTTTAGGTTACAGAGGGCTTTGCATACTGGGCTGGTACATAATATAAGATTTCAGTTTGAATATTTCAGTTTCCATTGTCTGTTACAAGTCTGCTTCATAGGGTGGGGCTAATTGAATCAACTCTATAACTGACCAAGTACCAGAACCTGTCTGCTTATCACAGCTTCAAGAGACTACACACTCAGATGAGGCTTTCAGACTTTACAATTGCCTGTTTTTAATATAAATTTTAAGTGTTGGATATAGATTTTTAAGAATATTCAAACTGCCTACATTCCTTGCATAGCCTTTAAATCTGATATTTGAGCATGCCCTTTAAATCAGATATCTGAGTGTGCCCTCAGTTCATAGAAGGTCTACTGGCCAGGGACACTTAAGTTGCCTCTCACCCCACCCACCCCAGGGTTGCATTGCCTATATAGTCATCATTGACATCTGTCCAATAATTAGTTGTTACACCCACTTTTTCTCTTTTTCTCCTCCTAGGACAACTAAATCAGTACATCATGTATTCAATGCAATAACTGTGGTACTTTCATTCTGAGAAGAATCATTTAGAACCTAAGAGCTTGCCCTATATGCCTCAAGTTATCTGCTATGCATAAAGAATTGACTCTACTAAGAGAAGGTTTAGCTGCAATTAAAACATACCTCCTCTAGAGTACAAACTGAATAAAATCCACTACCGCTCCCACAAAGAATCAAATAGCCCAGGAACAAATGGATGATAGTGGGCTCTGGTAGGTTGCGACCTGAAATGCAGAGATACCCTATACCTTAAGAGATATCTCATCCACTGGGGTATAAATGACCTGGCTAGAAACAGTGCATCTGCAATTCAAAGGGTGGGAGAGAAACTCAAGCCCATTGTTAACACTATAGCATTCTCAGAAGTTCTGCCTGTTCATGCTAAGGGGGCAGAAAGGCTGCATCGCATAAACAACTTTAATACATGGTTCCAAACCTGGTGCAAACAAGAAGGATTTAGATATAGGTGGCTGGGGAAAACAGATGGATCAACAAGAGACTATACTGTGCTGATGGACTACATCTCTCCGTCACAGGGAAAAGGATCCTAAATGAAAAATTCAGGCAGTATGTGGACAGACATTTAAACCAGGGAAAGGGAGTGACGGATGGAGAAGGACAAGTTCAGGACGTCACTCCCAGCAAAAGCAATATGACATTGGAAACAGCCACACTTTTAAACCACAAAGCAATGGTAAGTGGGAAGGGGCGCGTAGAACGGGAAATGGGCACTTAAGGGAGGCCAGGACTGGAAATGGGCTGATTAGGGGGTTAGGACTGGAAATGGGTAGACTGGGGGGGGGGGGCTAGGACTGGAAATGGGCAGATTATATGGGCTAGAACTGGAAATTGGCTGGTCAGGGAGAGTTAGGACTGAAAGTGGACAGACTGGGGGGAGCTAGGACTGGAAGTGGGCAGACTGGGGTGGGGCTAGGACTAAAAGTGGGCAGACTGGGAGGGTTAGGTCTGGTAATGGACTGATGGGGGGCTAGCACTGGAAATGGGATGATCGTGGGAGTTAGGACTGGAAATGGGCAGACTGGGGGGGGGCTAGGACTGGAAATGAGCTAATTGGGGGAGTTAGGTCTGGTAATGGACTGATGGGGGGGCTAGCACTGGAAATGGGATGATTGTGGGAGTTAGGACTGGAAATGGGCAGACTGGGGGGAGGGGCTAGGACTGGAAATGAGCTAATTGGGGGATTTAGGGCTGGAAATGGGTAGACAGGTGGGGCTAGGACTGGAAATGGGCTTATTGGGGGGTTAGGACTGGTAATGGGCTTATGGGGGGCTAGCACTGGAAATGGGCTGATCGGGGAGCTAACACTGGATATGAGCTAGGCCTGGTAATAGGCTGATGGGGGAACTAGGACGGGAAATAGGTTGGGATTGGAAATGGGCTGATGGAGGGAGGAGAGAGCTGCTGACCCTGAAAGAAAACTGGGGGCTAGGGCTACAAATGGGCTGATGCAGGGGGATGGGAGAATGGGACAGGAAGGGAATGGATGCTGAGATGGTCTGCCAGGGGAAGGAGGGTGCAGGAAAGGAGCTGACATGGGGGGGGGGGGATGGTGGGGGTAGGAAGGGAACTGACACAGGGGGAAAGAGGGGGCTGGAAGTGAGCTGACACCTGGGGATGGTACTGAAGGGAGACTGGAAGGGAGCTGATATTTGAGGATGGGACTGGTAGATGGCTGGGTAATGCTGAGGAGGCTGTAAGGGAGCTGACACGTGGGGATGACACTGGAAGGGGGATCAGCAGAGGGTAGGGTGATTGGAATGGAGCTGACGGGGGGTGGGGGTGGCACTGGGAGTGGAAGTGAGCTGATACCTGCGATGCCTATTGATCGAATCACCAACTGTAATGGCTGCCTAACCCTTCCCTCATGGGCACATGGCCCTGGAGAAACTTCCTCGGTGCGAGAGGGTTTTACATCACCTGGAGGACAGGTCCTAGCTATAGGATCGCATCCTGCCACACCAGGGTGATGCTCTCCTGTTACGTGACCTCTCTCCTCCATGGCAACAGGGATGCTGCCAGACTGGAGGTGGGACTTCAGGACTATATCCCTGTAGGTCTCGTCTATGTACCTCTCTGTCTTCCTTATGTCTTCCAAGTCTGCTATTCTAGCCTCCAGAGATCGGACTCATTCCCTGAGAGCAAAGAGCTCCTTGCACCTTGTGCACACGTAAGACCCCTCACCAACTGGGAAAAAATCATACATGTGACACTCAATGCAAAAGACTGGAAAGCCCCCATCTCGCTGCTGGACTGCTGTCTGCATCTTCATTTTAAGGCTGTATTTAGATATTTAAGTACTTTACTTACTAAGGGTTGCTGGGGATACTTATACAATCGTCCCTCGCGGCTTCACTCTATCGTGTCTTTTTCAAATACGAGTGTAATGGTGACTAAAGGGGTATTATAGGAAATAAACAGGTTTTCTATGCTCTAACTACGAAAATATTTGATTTATAAATGAAGAATCCTACTTCGCGGAAATTCACTTATCGCGATAGAGTCTGGAACGGATTAACCGTGATAAACAAGGGACGACTGTACTAATAAAACTATACCTAATACGTTTAATGTACTTTGTTCACCAGAAATTGAATTAATCTCAGGAACGTAATGTATGCTGATGAGAATAAACAGCTGCACCTGAGAGTGAATATGGCACCTCCTTTCCTTTAAGAGGTTTAAGCACCTATAAAGCTACAACTATCCCAGGGGTGGGTGGGTGTTGGGGAGGGAGGGAGGGAAAAGACTTATTAAAAGCTGGCTGCTACACAGTATCCTGTCCTTTGCTTTCTAAGGTAATCTGTGACCAATCTCCAGGGGTAGTCCCACAGCCCTTGCTTGGATAGAGGGAGTCTTGGGTTCTAAATCTAACCAGAAAGCTCTCTGTGTTTTAAATTTAAACTGAAAACTCTTTGCTGCTACTAGGCCCTGACCAATTTAACAAATACACTGGGTTCACAGATTAATCAGCTTTAATCTAAAGAATTCCTTTTCCCCCAAGATTTAGAAAAATTCCCAGAAATAATACTTACAATTGCAGATCTCTCTCCAGAAGTAGCAGTCCCCTTTTGTAGTCCTAACTAGTGAGGGCCTAACTGGAGGTTTAGAAAGGAGTAGACCCCACATGAAGTGGGCTACCAGCAGTGTGCAGAGATGGGCTTGCCATCAAAACCACGATGGTACACCCCAATTGCGCTTACGTGCACTCAGACAGAATTGGATGAGGCCCGAGTTAGAAAGGTGTAGGAGATACACCAGGAGCATCTCCACTGCGCAATAAAAGTGATGAGTGCACCAGCGAGAGAACCTGTGCCACTTAAAGGCATAGAAACGGCATGTGGATTCTCTGCAGGATGCTAGGACGATGTCCTCTACCTCTGCAGGGAGACTGAGCTCTACCCACTCAGCATCCATTCCATGAGGGCCAGGGACCACACAGTGGGACGAAGCAAGGCCCCATCGTCCTGCTTGTTGATATACAGTAGAACAGTGCTACTTGATTGTCTGAATCAGGACTATCTGGTTGATCATCTGCATTTGGAAAGCGTAGAGGGTGTTCACAATGGCCCAGAGTTCCAAGACGTTGATCTGGTACAGGCTCTCCTGCTCCGATCAGAGGCCCTGCATGCACAGGCCTTCCAGATGCGCTCCCCAGCCTAGATTGGATGCATATGTGGTAAGTGTCCAGTGAGGCAGAGGGGCCTGGAAGGGAAGCCTCTTGAGCAGATTCTGCGGCTGGAGCCACCACTAGAGAAAGTTTACCAGGGGCATGGTGACCACCACTCTGTCCTTGAGGCAGCCTGTGACTTGTCGCCACTGAGTGCAGAGGATCCACTGTGCTTGGTGCATCTGTAGGTGGGCCAAAGGCATCACATGCACCGTGGAGGCTATGTGGCCCAACAACCACAGCATTCCTTGAGCTGTAGTGAAATGGCTGCGCTGGATGGCATCAACTAGCTTGGTGAGCTGCTGTGAGTGGTCTGTTGGTAAGAAGGCCCAGGCTCAAATGGTATTGAGTAGAGCCCCGATGAATTACAGCTGTTGAGAAGGTTGCAGGTGCGACTTTGGGTAGTTGATGATGAATCCCAGATGCTCAAGCACCTGAATGGTAAGATGCGCCGACCGCCAGACTTCATGAGTCAGTCATCTAAATAAGGAAAGACGAAGATTCCCAGGGTCCGGAGGTAAGCAGCAACTACCACCAGACACTTTGTGAAAACACTGGGGGCAAACACCAGCCCAAAGGGCAGTATGCGGTACTGAAAGTGCTGTCCGTTCAGCATAAAATGGAGGCACTGCCTGTGGAAAAGATGGATCATGATGTGTTTGTACACATCCTTTAGATCCAAGAAGCATAGCCAATTATCTTTTTGGAGGTAGGGGAGCAGCGTCCCCAGGGAGACCATTTTGAATGTCTCCCATACCAGGAAATGGTAGAGGTTCCTGAGATGGGTCTAAAGCCCCTGGTGTTCTTGGGAACCAGGAAATACTGAGAGTAGAACCCTCACCCTCCCTGCGTCAGTGGTACCAGTTCTATGGCCAGGTCAGCCAAAAGGGGAGTGACCTCCTGTAGAAGAAGACCACGGTAGTGTTGGTTGAGAGGGTACTCTCTGGAAAGAAAACGGAGGAAGCAGCTGGGCGAAATGCAACAGGTATCTGGTTTGGATGATCTGTAAAGCCCAGGTGACTGTGGTCATGAGGGGCCATCTGTGTGCAAAATGGACCAGCTGTCCCCACCCCCACCTGAGGGGCACATCATTGGATAAGGGGAGATTGGCCACGCCCCTCAGGAACCATTAAAAAACCCACTCCTGGCTGCAGCTGGGGAGCGGGCTGGGCCTTCTGAGGCTCAGGGTGCCACTGCTGGCCCGGAGCCTATGCTTTCTGCTGGGCAGGCTGAGCGTTCTTGTAACCTTGGTAGCTGTGGTAGCCCAGGTAGAACCTGTACTTCTTCTACAGGTAGAACCTGTACTTCTTCTTGGAGGGATCCATGGTCTTCAGAGCCTATTCATGGAGAGTTATTCGTTTTCAATCTTAAAGCTCTTCTCCTCCATTCGTTTACTGAAGAGGTTTTCACCCCAGCAGGTCACATTAGCCAATTTGTCCTAGACCCACTGCTCCAGGACCAAAGACTGGAGCCAGGCTAGGAGTGAGATGAGAAATGGGGGAGCTAGGCTGGAGGTTGGAAGAGTAGATATAAAGTTGCTCAGTGAAAAGTCAAAAGGGGATTGAGGATGAAGGGTTGAAATTTGAGTGGATGAATGATGAGTAAAGAAAGAAATGAAGACACAAAAAACACAGAAGAGAGAGACTGCGGCAAATGCAATTGAAAAATAAGATGCCCAAACAACAAAAGGTAGGAAAAAAGTATTTTCTTTTGACTTTATTAACTAGAATCTGTCAACTCTGGGAAATGTGCAATGCTAATGTCTTTGCACTTTGTTCAGTATAAAAGGCAATTTCATAGTTTTATTCTTCCAGTGTTGTGATGCATTCAAAATTTGGCTTTTGGGGTTCCTAGTTCATTTATTGTCTTCATATTTCTAAATTGTGATCCCTTGTTCTGTTTTTGGTGACGGTCTGCCTGTTTTGCTTGTATGACAGAACTGTGCTATTCTGTTTGTGTAGTTTCTGTGTAGCAGATCCACTTGTTCTGTTTTCTCAGTAGGAGATGTATTGGCTTTGTTAAATCAGTCAGGGCCTAGTAGCAACAGTTTAAGATTCAATTTAAAAACACAGAAGAGAACTTTCTGGTTACCTTTCATACCCAGTAGACAGCTGTAGTTTAAATTTCATAGTCACTCAGGGCCTAGCATCAGCAAAGTACTTTTAGTTTCAAATTAAAACACAGAAGAGAGCTTTCTGGTTAAATTTAGAATCCAGCAGAGAGCTTGTAGTTTAAATTTCATAATAGGTTAGAGCCTAGTAGCAGCAAAGAGCTATAATTTAAATCAAATCAGAATATAGTTTTCCTCAGCAGCACAGGACAAGGTACTGTGTAGCAGCCCTTTTTTAATAAGTGTTATATCCCTCCCTCCCTCCCCATACCCACCCTCCCCTGGGAATTTCACAGCTTTATAGGTACTTGCACAACTTAAAAGACAGGAGGTGCTCTCAGGTGAAGCTCATTACCCAAATCAGTCATACACCAAGGACCTGAGATTAATTAAGCTTCAGGTGAACAAGGTATATTAAACTTCTTAGGTACAGTTTTAGTGGTATAAATATCCATTGCACCCTTTAGTACATATAGAACTTAAAGATCTAAACACAAACTTAAAACTAAGATGCAGACAGCAGTCCAGCAGCGGGATGTGGGCTTTCCAGTCTTTTGCATTGAGTGTCACATGTATGATTTTCTCCCAGCTGGTGAGAGGTCTTACGTGTGCACTAGGTGCAAGGAGCTCTCTGCTCTCAGGGAACAAGTCCGTTCTCTAGAGGCTAGAGTAGCAGACTTGGAAAACATAAGACAGACAGAGAGGTACATAGACGAGACCTACAGGGATATAGTCCTGAAGTCCCACCTCCAGTCTGGCAGCATCCCTGTTGCCATGGAGGAGAGAGGTCACGTGACAGGAGAGCATCACCCTGGTGTGGCAGGAAGTGATCCTGTAACTAGGACCTGTCCTCCAGGTGATGTAAACCCCTCTCGCACCGAGGAGGTTTCTCCAGGGCCAAGTGCCCATGCGGGAAGGGTTAGGACAGCAGTTATAGTTGGTGATTCGATCATTAGGCATGTAGATAGCTGGGTGGCTGGTGGACGTGAGGATCGCCTGGTAACATGCCTGCCTGGTGTGAAGGTAGCGGACCTCACACGCCACCTAGATAAGGTCTTAGATAGTGCTGGGGAGGAGTCTGCTGTCTTGGTACATGTTGGTACCAATGACATAGGAAAATGTGGTAGGGAGGTTCTGGAAGCTAAATTTAGGCTTTTAGGTAGGAAGTTGAAATCCAGAACTTCCAGGGTAGCGTTCTCCGAAATGCTTCCCGTTCCACGCGCAGGACCCAATAGGCAGGCAGAGCTCCGGAGTCTCAATGCGTGGATGAGACAATGGTGCAGAGATGAGGGGTTCGGATTTGTTAGGAACTGGGGAACATTCTGGGGAAAGGAGGGGCTCTTCCGAAGGGATGGGCTTCACCTTAACCGGGATGGAACCAGGCTCCTGGCATTAACCTTTAAAAAGGAGATAGAGCAGCTTTTAAACTAGATAATAGGGGAAAGCCGACAGTCGCCCAAGAGCGGATGGTTCGGAAGAATGTATCCTTGAAGGATACTACCAAAAGCAGAGAGGTTCCACATAAGAGTAAAGTAGCCCAAATGCCCTCAATTATGGAGCAGACAGAGCTTAAAGATCCCAATTTACCCATGTCTACCAATAGCCAAATTAACATGAATAAAATACATTCTCTAAAATGCTTGTATGCAAATGCTAGAAGTCTAAAGAATAAGATGGGAGATTTAGAATATATAGCACTAAATGAAAGGTTAGATATGATTGGAATATCAGAGACATGGTGGAAGGAGGACAACCAGTGGGACACTGTGATACCTGGGTACAAACTATATCGAAATGATAGAGCTGATCAAATTGGTGGAGGGGTTGCGCTCTATGTTAGAGAGGGCATTGAGTCAGAAAGGATTAAAGTTTTGCAAGAAACAAAATTTGCTGTAGAATCTCTATGGATTGAAATTCCATGTAAAAAGGGGAAGGCGATGGCAGTGGGGGTGTACTATCGTCCGCCTGGCCAGAATGAACAAATGGATGATGAAATGCTCAAAGAAATCAAGGAAGCTAGCAAAAGTTACAGTGCAGTAATAATAATGGGTGATTTCAATTACCCCGGCATCGACTGGGTCAGTGTCACAACAGGACATGCTAGGGAGATAAAGTTCCTAGATGAAATAAATGACTGCTTCTTGGAGCAGCTGGTTCATGAACCGACCAGAGGGGAAGCAATATTAGACCTAGTCCTTAGTGGAACACCAGATGTAGTGCAAGAGATAAGGGTGTTGGGGCCACTTGGCAATAGTGATCATAGCATGATCGCCTTTGATTTAATTAGTGGAGGAGGGATAGTAAGGAAATCCACAGTACTACCCTTTAACTTTCGAAAGGGAGACTATGATAGAATGAGGAAAACAGTTAAGAAAAAACTAAAAGGAGCAGTTGCAAAGGTTAAAGACGTACATCAAGCTTGGGTGTTGTTGAAAAATACTATCTTGGAAGCCCAGACCAGCTGTATTCCACGCTTTAAGAAAAGTGGAAGGAAGTCCAAAAAATTGCCAGCATGGTTTAAAGCTGAGGTCAGAGAGGCTGTTGTTGCCAAAAAAGCATCTTTCAAGAAATGGAAAAAAGAGCCAAATGATGAAACCTGGAAACAGCACAAGCACTGGCAAGTCAAATGCAAGGCATTGATAAGGCAGGCAAAGAGAGAATTTGAGAAGAAGCTTGCTGCGGAAGCAAAAACGCGAAATAAAGACCTTTTCAAGTACATTCGTAGCAAAAAACCCGTGAGAGAGTCAGTTGGTCCATTAGATGATAAAGGGGTTAAAGGAGCACTAAGAGGCGACAAGGCGATAGCGGAGAGACTGAATGAATTCTTTGCTTCGGTCTTTACTGAGGAAGATGTAGGGATGTTACCCACGACTGAAGTGGTATTTAAAGGTGTGGAAGAATTGAAGGAAATATCGATACATCGGGAAGATGTCCTACAACTATTAGATAAACTGAAGAGTAGCAAATCACCTGTGCCGGATGGTATACATCCAAGGGTGTTGAAAGAACTGAAATTTGAGATTGCAGACCTGCTATCAGTAATCTGTGAACTATCATTAAAATCATCTCTAATACCTGAGGATTGGAGGATCGCCAATGTAACACCAATTTTTAAAAAGGGTTCGAGGGGTGATCCGGGAAACTACAGACCGGTGAGCCTGACATCAGTACCGGGAAAAATGGTAGAAACCATCATAAAGAATAAAATTACTCAGCATATAGATAGTCATGACCTAATGGGAGACAGCCAACATGGCTTTAGACAAGGAAGATCTTGTCTTACTAATCTGTTATGTTTTTTTGAAGGAGTGAATAAACAGGTGGACAAAGGTGAGTCGGTTGATATTGTGTATCTGGACTTTCAGAAAGCCTTTGACAAGGTCCCTCATGAGAGACTTTTGGCAAAACTAAAGAGTCATGGGATAGGAGGCAGTGTACTACTGTGGATCAGGAACTGGTTAAAAGATAGAAAGCAGAGGGTAGGGCTAAATGGCCAATTTTCCCAATGGAGAAAGGTGAATAGTGGTGTACCCCAGGGATCTGTGCTGGGTCCGCTGCTTTTTGACATATTCATAAATGACCTGGAAAGTGGAATAACGAGTGAGGTTATCAAATTTGCTGATGACACAAAACTATTTAAAGTTGTTAAAACCCAGGAGGATTGTGGAAAATTGCAAGAGGATCTTGATAAATTGGAAGACTGGGCATCAAAATGGCAGATGAAATTTAATGTGGAGAAGTGCAAGGTTATGCACCTAGGGAAGAACAACCCAAACTATGGTTACACGATGCAAGGTTCCACATTAGGAACCACCACCCAAGAAAAAGATTTAGGCGTCCTTGTGGATACCATGTTAAAACCCTCGGCCCAGTGTGCAGCGGCGGCCAAGAGAGCAAATAGAATGCTAGGTATGATAAGGAAAGGAATGGAAAATAAAACAAAAGATATTATAATGCCTCTATATCGTTCCATGGTGAGACCGCACCTTGAATATTGTGTGCAATTCTGGTCGCCATATCTTAAAAAGGATATAGCAATTTTAGAAAAGGTTCAGAGAAGAGCCACCAAAATGGTAAAGGGGATGGAAGGCTACTCCTATGAAGAAAGGCTAAAAAGGTTGGGGCTCTTTAACCTGGAAAAGAGACGGCTGAGGGGAGATATGATAGAAGTCTATAAATTAATGAACGGAGTGGAACGGGTAAACGTAGATCGATTGTTTACCTTATCAGAATATAGAAAGACTAGGGGACATGCAATGAAGCTACAGGGTAAACTATTTAAGACTAATAAAAGAAAATATTTTTTCACTCAACGTGTAATCAAACTCTGGAATTTGTTACCGGAGGATGTAGTAAAGGCTGTTAGTGTAGCTGGGTTTAAAAAAGGTTTGGACAAGTTCCTGGAGGAAAGGTCCATAAACCATTATTAAGAAGGGACCCAGGATATCAATGCTTGAACCAATACAAGCATTGTGGAACCTGTGTCCCTTGGGGAAACTGCTAGGTACGTATGACCTAGATTGGCCACTGTTGGAAACAGAATACTGGGCTTGATGGACCTTGGTCTGACCCAGTATGGCATATCTTATGTTCTTATGTTCTTATGCTTAATATTTGTAGTGCTACTTTTTGATAAGTAGTGTTTGGTGCTGTGTGAGTCCTGGTAGTGCTGTTATGATATAGCATGTTTACTATGGGTTCTGAATGAGCAGGTTTTTGTAATAATGCACCTGATAATTGGCACTGAGGATAGTAATGCAGAAATATGGTAGCCTTTCCTTATCCTCACCGTAGATGCAAATAGTTTTCAGACACTCATTAACAGGCATGTTTAGTAAAGGTTAATGTGCATTCATAAATCTGAATGTGTGCTAAGTGCAGCAACACCCATTTATTTCTATAGGCATAGTGGCATTTAACGCACATTAATGTTTAGTAAACATGCCCCTAAGTCATTAAGACAAAAAAGAGGCTTGTGAAGGATTCCTTCAAAAGCCGCTTAAAATTTTAGATGGGTAGCATATGATAGGGGAAAATAAAGCTTTAAGTGTGTAGCAGGACTAAGAGGCCCGCAGGGGAAAATAGGAATCCTGTATATATCTATATATGGAAAGGAATGTGCTCTGCTAAGACAAATTGATTGTTCTACACGGAGACGACTAACATCTGTGAAGTTACTGATAAGATGTGGTGGGCCTCAGGGGATGAGTTGATGACATATGTATATGTTTCTGTTAATGTATAAAAGACAGACAGCCCCTCTAACCTGTGGAATAAACTTAAATACTACTTATGTGCGAGTGTGTGTGTTTGTTCCCCTGGAATTCCAGACAGAGAAGGTAAGGTGATTCCTCAGCCCAGAGGATTAACGGACGTCCCGAGGGTAAGTGGTATATAGTGCTGGGAAAGGAATAACCCACACTAACAATTTGGTGTTAGAAGTGGGATTTCCCCGTTGCACTGGGATTTCTAGACTTCCTAAATTGCTGCAGCTTTGGTAGCTGCACTGGGATTTCCAGACTTTCTAAATTGACGTCGCTTTGGTAGCTCGTCTCGGGAATGCACTTTGGTAGCGCTATGCATAACAGGGACGTCCTGCTGGGCCTGTGGTAATACCCTTTTCCTTCTCTGTGGCTTGTGTGATTGTGTGAGCTTGGCAAGATGCCCCTGCCTCAGACTGAAGCAATAGCGCTAGTGACGGTTGTTGGCAAAAAAGCAAGTGGCCAAGTGTGCGATTGTTGGATATTAATTAGAGGATGGGGGGGTCCCAAGGTAAGGGGACCGCTCCAGAATCCGCGGGAGTGCGTGCGTAGCCAAATGTTGTGATAAGGTTTAAAACTGTAGCTAAGAAGGCATCCTATTCTCGCCGTACCCCGGTCCCTCCCGGTGCACCGCCGGCAGATGGGGAGACGCCGATGGTATACGTAGACAGAGTGGAAGGGGGTTATTATACTGATCCCTGGGTGGATAATATGGTGGGGTGGACAGAAGGTTTACATAGCTCAAATCCTTTTCCCAGGCAGGGTAGCTTCTCTGCCTGGCATTTAGATATGATTCGGGGATTGTGTCTGGGGGATAAGAAAGCTTTTCCCTTTTATTCCGGAGACCTGAAATGGCTAAAATCTTATATGAAGGAATGTGGTACTGTATGGATACAACTGGCTCCTTATTATAATGGTCAGCACCTACCGGTGCTTGACTCGCCCCGGGAACTGCCTCCGAAATCGCCCCAACCCAAGGTGTCCTCCTCCCGGGTGCCCACGGCCCCTCCGCCGTATCAGCCCATTTACCCCTCCCTGGTTGGATCGGCCGCCGTTGTAAAGTCAGCCAGAGACTCTGATTCATTAGAGGACATTGTTCTGGCGGTGGCTGCTTCTACCGCGCACCCCCCAGTAGTAATGGCGGGGCGTGCCCCCACCCACCGGGAATTGCCTATAGATAAAATGTTTCGGCAGATATGTACCACTTATGAGGCTGTGTGTGGCAAGGGGGAGGAGCCTGCCGGTTCACCTCGACTGCCGCCCGCTGCCTGGCTACCTTCTGCACTACCTTCTCACTCAAGCCCATGCTTGACCGAATCTGGGCCCGACCCTGCTGGTCGGGACGCACCTAGGGAAAACATGTATCGCCAATTGTGTAAGACATCCCAGGTGATCTCTACTGGGGGGTTTGGGGACGCGAGCGGGGGCCGGAGGGTCCGCTGCTTCCCTGGTCCCTTTTGCCCTGCCGGAGTCCCTTATTACCCCCCCTAATTCCCCCCTTCAGATGCCTTCATCTGAGGATCGGGGGGGGTGGGGAACAGGAACAGAGTAGGGCTAGGGCTCATAGGGATGGGCTTAGCCCTCATAACCCCTTTCATAAGCTGGATTCAAATGACGTGAGAACTTCTAACAGTGATAGAGTGACAGTCTCTCTAAGGGCCATATATACACCCAGTACCCTTTTCTAACTATTGGTAACCAGCTTGTTGTTAAGCCCCTGGATCCCACCATCCTTTCTTCTATCTTACAGCATGCCCCTAACCCCATGAAAATGCCAGCTGCCACTGTGCACTACTTGCAACGTATGACTCGTGGTTTGCAGTGCACGGCGCAGGACTACCACCTCATTATTGAGGGTGTCCTGGGGTATGATGAAGAAACCCCATTTGATTTTTCGAAAGTTAAGTCACTGGCGAATCCTTATGAGACACCAGATGATTCTAATTATCCCCTCCGATATCCCGAGGTGATAAAAGATGTGGGACGAAGTGTTAGAAGAGTTTGAGCGTTTATTTGGGGCGAAACAGAATCTTGCTGCATTTTTTGCATGCGTGCAGGAACCAGGGGAAGGAGTTTCACAGTTTGTGCGAAGGTTTCGTAAGTGTTGGAAGGAGGAGGCAGGTTTATCACAGGAAGGCCTAATGGCTTCGATGTATATTCAGACGCTGTTTGGGGCTATGCGCCCCGAAGTGACTGTTGCATGTAAGCGAATGATAGATGCTTGGTTTAGCACGACTCCGGCAGAATTAGAGAGGGTAATATTAACGAAGGAAGCAGCGGGATGCTTTGCAGATATGGATGTTAAGAAAGGTAAAATTTCTCATGCTTGGCAGCAGGATATTGATTGCCAGCAATCCTACCCCGGGGGATATCAACCCCCGGGGTCTCAGTGGTCACAATCTCGGGGGTGGAGGGGACAGTGGGGCCGGTTTCGAGGTGGGCGGAGTGGTGGAAGAGGAGTAGGGCAGGGAATATCTAGGAATCAGATTTGTTTTCATTGTAAGCAACAAGGACATTGGAAAAATGAATGCCCTTATGTGGCAGGTAGCGGCCCTGTGCCGACTCAGGGGGGGTGGGCCTTGCCCCCTCCCGCGACACCATCGGCACCACTCCCTCCCCCATCTAGTAGCCCCGCAACTCCTGTTATCCCTATTACATGGCAACAGCCCCTGCAACGCCCATAGGGCTGCCCTGAGGCAACGGTTCCGATCTGGGTTCAGTTAACGGGTGGATGGAAGGAGCCCCCTTGTTGTACGTTGTGCATTAATGGCCAGCAAGTCTCCTTTGTAATCGATACAGGAGCGACTTGCTCTACGTTGCATGCCTCTGTTTGTAGGGAACCCTTAACGCCAAGTCCTGCCTCAGTTGGGATAAATGGAACCTCTACCCCCACATGGATTACACCCCCATTGTCTGTCTCTGCGCTTGCTAACAATACTGTTCTGTTTACACATTCATTTACGATTATTCCCTCCTGTCCAGTGAGTCTCCTGGGGCGGGACCTGTTGTGTCGCATAGAAGCAGTAAAGTAATTCAGATGGCTCTTTTGCCTTGCATTCTCCTTTTTTATTAAATATGATTTCTACAGAGGCGCATGGGTTGTCTAAGGTTCCTCCTGAACTCTGGGCCACCTCCCCAACTGACGCCAGGTTGGTCCCCTGTACGCCGTACATGGCACGTTTGAAGGATCCTCAAGTTGTCGTTTGCATCCGACAGTACCCTTTGTCTGGCCCTAAGGAAATTGCTTTGCAGTCCATGATCCAGGATTTTGTTGCAGCAGGTATTGTAGTTCCTACTGTTTCTCCTTACTCCCGTGAATCCTATCCCTAAGGGGGATGGGTTCCGTTTTACCCAGGATTTACGGGCCGTAAATCAGCTTGTTATCCCACTGGCACCGGTGATGTCCGATATTGCCGGGCTACTTACTCTTATTCCTACGGAAGCCAAATGCTTCATGGTTATTGTCACCATGCCCTTCGCCCCAGGCGGTTGCCTAGGTGTTGGGAATGGTGATAGTCTTTATTTATTTGAAAAATGCCTATAATTGTAGTTGTGCAGTTGAAATAACTTCAGCCGAGAAGGGATATAGGCACGCAGGATTTTTATTATTCTTCAGGCCAAAGGAACTTCTTATAAAACAGTTCCAGATATCAAACATAAGGTATGGATATTTTCCAGAGTAAAGCCACAAGGTAAGAGGCTTCTACATTCAACTTGTCAGCAAACTCAAACAAAGTATTTCTTCATACAAAAACAGTAAAGCAAATTTGGTGCTCCAAAAACCTTCTTCTCAAAAGATGACTTTAAAACAGGTACAGCTTTAAGTAATCCAGCAATGCAAAACTTCAACTGCACAATGTTTTCTCTCTTCTCAAACACAACGTTTTCTCTACCTGCTGTCTGGCAGGCTCTACACTTTTTACAAACAGTCTTTCAAAGAAAGGGTTAAGCTTTCAGAATCTCAGCAATCCTAATTTGCATATTCTTTTCAGCTCGGCGTCTTTGAAAACAGCTGCTAGTTTCTAGGCTTCAGGAAAACGTTCTAGCTTTCAGCTACTGTATGGAAACTAGAGAACATTCTATTTCCATGTCAGAGCTAGATTCCTGTCTCATAGAGGTTTCAAACTCCATGCTCTCGACGTCTGATTCTACCAGAGAAGCATTGGATTTGAACTCAGAATTATCTTGCTTTAAGCTTTCTAAGATTTGTAAGACTCTGTTTAATGCAGACTCTTCTCTTCTCTGAGGAACGTTTTTACCTTTAGGTAACTTCTCAACTTTCAAAGGCTTATTAGAGGATTTAACCTTGCTCACCTTATTCTGAGGAAATAAGCTTCTAGCTGGCTTTACAGCTGACTGCTCAGTTTCCATGTAAATTTCTGGAGAATGCTGTTGGTTACTCACATGATTGCAACCTTCCCTGGGTAAGCTTTAAAACCTCTGGCTGGTTCTGCCTTTCTCCACGGAGCTTCTGGTGAAGTTTCCTTCACTCTCTGGGTGCCTTCCTTGTGTAGTCTTGCCGAGCTCCTAGGGCCTCTTCCCCTTCTAGGATTCTCTGACCCATTCACTTCAGCATTGGGCTCGGAACTAGAGCTCCTCCTTCTCCTCTCTCTCTCGGTAGAAGATTCACTGTCACTGGAAGTCAGTCTCCCAAAGCACCTTTCCCTAAGGCTGCTTTCTCCTGCAGTGTACCTTTTTCCTGCACTCTGAGCACCTCCCTCTCGGGCACTCCTTTGCTGGGCAGTTTGAGGATCTCTCTGCTGGGCTTTCCTTGCACTTCCTTTCTCCTCGGTAATTCTAGGATTTCTGGCACTTCTTTCACTCCCTCTACTTCCTCTCTCCTCTCCAGATTCCTCGTGTTTATATCTGTAGTTTCCCTTTCTGCTTGCTAGCTCCTCCCCCAGCTGTCCCTCGTGAGCAGGGCTGGTAACTAGGGAGCTAGGGCGTGTCTCTTGACTACAAACTTTCTGTGAGGAGTTGTTTTCTAAACCAGGAGTTTTAACCCCTAAACGTCTGGTTTTGATTCCCTTCTCTGGGGAAAACGCTTGATTTTTCCCTTCTTTCTTATGCTCTCCCTCTTCTGCGCCACCACATTATTGATTTAGCTAATGCCTTTTTTTAGTATACCACTAGATCCCATCACGCAGCCTCTTATGGCTTTCACACATGCAGGCAAACAATATACCTGGACTCGCCTGCCGCAGGGATACATTGATTTCCCGGCGGCGTATTCTCTTGTTCTTAAGGCAACAATTGAAATGTGGCATCCGCCTTGTTCCTCCACCCTTCTCCAGTATATGGATGATTTGTTGTATTGTTCTAAAACAATCACAGAATGTGAAAATGACTCTGTATCCTTGCTCTGCCATCTAGCCTCCCATGGACATAAGGCTTCTTTAAAAAAGCTCCAGTGGTGTTGTGAGCGTGTTACCTACTTGGGGTTTGTGCTGTCCCCTGGAAACCGGGTGCTCTCACCCGCCCGAGTACAGGCAATTATAAAATTATCTCCTCCAATAACAGTGACACAAATGCTGGCTTTCCTTGGATTAGTATCCTTCTGTCGTGCTTGGATCCCAGACTGTGCTTATTGGAATTCCATATTGCGAAGGGCTACTTTGCAGCTACCAGGCTCTGCATCTATTGAATGGACCGAAGAAATGCTTTCTGCATTTGCTACTTTGAAAAAGCTGCTTATCTCGGCTCCTACACTTGGACTACCCGATTATGGGAAAATGTTTTACTTTTATGTAAGGGAAGAGGGAGGAACGATGGCAGCTATTTTGGCTCAAGACCATGGGGGGGAGGGGGGAAATGCGCCCAGTCGTATATTTATCGAAAAAATAGCCCCTCCAGGTACAGGGTATGCCTGCATGTTTCCGAGCCCTGGCGGCTTCGGCTATTGCCGTACAGATGACTATCCCGATTACCCTGTCTCATGAGACTATTCTGTTTTCTACCCATTCTGTTTTAAATGTGTTAAAGAACCTTACTACGTAACACATGACAGCCCAGCGCCTTAGTGGGTATGAGGTAATTTTAACAACTACTGAAGGGTTGTCGGTTAAACAGCAATCCGCTGCCTTTACCCCGATGCTGGCCTTGCAGGCCTTAATGCGCCCAGTAGATGATTCCGAGTTGCCCCAAGAAGAACATGACTGCTGTGACAAGGAGAGCTGTGTGGATCGAATGGAATGGGAGAAAAGTGAGGAATACACCTTTAAAAGCAGAGGTAAACAAGGTTCCCATAGAAACCACAAGCTACCGAAGCATTCAGTAGCTAGAGCTAAGCCCTGCCCTAGCAGTGACGTAAGAGCTAGTTTGAGCCCTAACAAATCTCACATGTGCAGCAAGGAGGGTGTGGCTGGAGAGAAGCACCATTTTAAAGCTGTTTCAGAGTTTTGTAGAGAGGAGCCCGGCAGAGACACAGGTACAGTCTCTGAGCTCACCAGAGACATAGCGGAGAGAGAATGAGAAGGGGAGACTGCTGATTCTTATTCTCAGAGAGCACTGGAACCAAATCTGAAGCTTGTGCCAAAGCACCCCAGAGAGGGGAAACTGGAAAGGTTTGACTCCACGTGGGGAAACAGCTCTGATAGCAAGGGAAGCAATATACGTTGGGAAGGTACGTTTGCTTCAGTTCCTAGCAGGGGCTTTGCTGAGGACGTTGTCAGAGAGCTGAGGTTAAGTGCTGAACAGAGTGCTGGCAGAAACACAGTGAAAGCAGCTCCAAGCAGAAGTAAAAGGAGTTCAAGTAAGTCCAATGAGACAGCACTAGAGGCTGTTGAAAAGCTGTTGCAAGAAAGAAAGGCTCATTCCCTAAGTAATGTGGGTGCTGACCAGAAAGAACAGTTTTTAGGAAAGCTTCAGAAGCTTCTGCACAATATTAAGTTTAAACCCTGTGATAAAGGTTCCCAGGAAGACAACCCAATTGAACCTTGTGAAGACATGCAAGTAGATGTTTATGAGACACCTCTTGATAATGACGTAATTGAAATGGATTGCTCGTTTTGTAAAACAACAGCTTGAACACGTGCTAGGCTCATGCTGTGAGAAGAAGTTTGCATAGTCTGTTTGTTAAGGTGAAAGAGAAAGAACTGCTGAAAACTTTGTTTACCTGATGTAATAACCAGCCATAGCTGTGAAAGGCATTTATCTAGGAGAAACCTGAGAACAGCTGCTGTGTAAAGAATACTTCTGAGTTTGATGTTTCAGCCTAATTTGTTCCTGATATCCTTTACTTTGGAGAAAGAATCCTTGTCTTGTGTTGCGTTATGAATTTGATGCGAGGGGGAAACCCAGAATAAATATCTTTGTTTGCCTTGAACACCCCGTGTGGTCAAACTACTTTGCCTGAAAAGTGATAGAAACTACAAGTCCCAGAATCCATTGCTGGAAGCCAAGTCTTGGGACATTACTTAAAGGCAAATAAGGCAGCCCTTTTGCCTACCAGCCATTGGCCTAGGCAAGGGGTCACGACACTGCTTAAAGTTGATTAACTTTGAGACGTCAGTATGTCCTGATTTGCCCTCCTCCCCGCTCCCGGACGCTCCACATATATTTGTGGATGGGAGCTGTGTCTGTCCCGCAGACAACGCCTACATTGCTTCTTATGCCATTGTAGAACTCCCAAATATTTTGCATGAAGCCCAGTTATTACCTTATGGTTCTGCACAAGCTGCAGAATTGGTAGCGCTTACTAGAGCCTGTGAATTATTTGCTGATAAACGTGTTAACATTTATACAGATTCCAGGTATGCCTTTGGGGTAGTGCATGATTTTGGTCTCTTATGGGGGCGTAGGGGATGGAAAACGGCAGACGGTAAACCAATTTCTCATGCACAATTGGTTAATGAACTGCTGGCCGCCTTATGTAAACCCAAAGAAGTCGCCGTTATTAAATGTACTGCACACAGATATAACACTTCTATTGCCTCTCAAGGTAATGCTTTAGCTGATCTTGCAGCCAAACAGTGTGCACAAGCCCAAATTGAACTCTTAAGTAATATCATCTCTCAGGGCATGCCGACAGTTTCTTGTTATTTGTCTGATCCTCCATTGTCTGAATATTATGTTTCCCCTCTTGAGCATTCTTTTCCTCTGCACCACTTGCAGGCTGCTGCAGATCCCGAGGATATTATGTATTGGGAACAGCATAATATGAGTTTAAATTTAGTGCAGATTTGGCAGGAAAAAGGAGGGGGGGGGGCGAAGAGGACTACCGAAAGCGGCAGCCCCTCTCTTAATTGGTCAAGTACATGGGGTAGGGCATAAAAACAGAAAGACGGTTCTTAAGGAGTTACAGGAAATATTTGTTTGCAGAGATTTGCCTCATTTAGTGGAATCACAATTGAGTCAATGCTTAGTATGTGCTAGGAATAATGTTCAGCAGGGAAAAGCAATAGGACAATTGCAACATTTACCCCCACCCCAAGGCCCGTTTCAGGCCCTACAAGTAGATTCCACATGTATGCCACAATCGATAGGGGGTTATAAGTATTTGTTGGTCATTGTAGATAGGTTTTCAAAGTGGCCAGAGGCTTTTCCCACGACCAAGGAAGATGCTAGAACAGTAGCAAAAATTCTCTGTAAGGAAGTTATTTCCCACTTTGGGTGTCCCCTTTCTATAGATTCTGATCAGGGACCAGCGTTCACCTCTAAGGTGTTACAACAGATTACTCAAAGGTTTGCCATTGATTGGAAATTTCATGTCCCATATCACCCACAGTCATCAGGGATAGCAGAACGAATGAATCAAACAATTAAAGAAAAATTAAAAAAGGCTACACAGCACGTCCCAGGAAGGTGGCCAGTGTATCTGCCAGTTGTATTGGCAGAGATTAGGCTAACCCCCGGGGCATCTGGATTCTCTCTTTTTGAAACTCTGATGGGGCGACCCTTCCCCTTACCCTGGAAATGGCCCAAGAGAACGGTGATAATGGCGGATGACTTGTTGCTGGCACAGGAAGAATATGCTACACAGCTAGCTAAATATTTGTGCACGGTGTCTGAACAAGTGTACAATGCTTTTCCTTTTCCTTCTACAGAACCGACGCACCCATTCCGCCCGAGAGACCGTGTGCTGGTAAAGCTGTTTCATAAGAAGGGCCAGTGGGATCCGCCGTTTGGAGATACGGAGGAGATTATTGCAGTTACTCGCACAGCTGTGCTGACTGATAAGCATCCGACCTGGGTACACGCCTCACACATCAAGAGTGCACCGGAGGATTCCTGGAAGACGCCTGACACGCCCCAGCCAATAAGTCTGCCTGGCTGGCCCTTTCTTGTTTATTATTGATCTCGGTTGTCATTGTGCTGACTACATACTATTTTACAAATGAAGGACCTTGGACGCAGGCACATCGGACAGAGAACAATGCAACTTGGATTCAGGCCCTGCAGAGCTCCACCACTTTTATGTACTCTTATACACCTGTTTCCACGATGGCTGATGCACCTGAGCGCGCCACCACCGACCTCCAGTTAATAATGTCTGCTTAACTGTCCTTCAGAAGACTGTTTGGCTGTTCTTATAGTGGGCCTATGCAGGCCCAAAGGAGGGATTGATAGGGGAAAAATAAAGCTTAAAGTGTGTAGCAGGACTAAGAGGCCCGCAGGGGAAAATAGTAATCCTGTATATATCTATATATGGAAAGGAATGTGCTGTGCTAAGACAAATTGATTGTTCTACACGGAGACGACTAACATCTGTGAAGTTACTGATAAGCTGTGGTGGGCCTCAGGGGATGAGTTGATGACGTATGTATATGTTTCTGTTAATGTATAAAAGACAGACAGCCCCTCTAACATGTGGAATAAACTTACATACTACTTATGTGCGAGTGTGTGTGTTTGTTCCTCTGGAATTCCATACAGAGAAGGTAAGGTGATTCCTCAGCCCAGAGGATTAACGGACATCCCGAGGGTAAGTGGTATATAGTGCTGGGAAAGGAATAACCCACACTAAAAGCATACAGTATTTATTTTAAAATAAAATGAATTAGATTTATACAAATGAGGCCCTGTAGATATGCAAATATGTATGCAAACGAGGCCCTACAATGAGTCTCCGCACATGGCCCCGCAACACCCTTGGGCCGATCCTGTTGCTGATGCTATTTTATGCATGATATCATTATAACAAATGTAATTGATAATTTCAAGAAATTCAAAAGCATACTTTTTAGTTTGCTGTTTCATATGCTCATTAATATTCTGAACAGAAAACACAGAGCTATTCATTGTAATTGCCAACGAAACACTGTTAATAAGCAGCTTTATTTGTTCTGGGTTTGAATGCTTGCATTCAGAATCTATTTGCTGTCTTTTCAGCTGGACTTTCAAGCATTGCACTAAGCAATCTTCTATGTAAGGGAGGTTATTTTTCTAAGTCTTCTTGCACCATCTATATGAGATTTGCTTACGAGAACACTTTTTAAGAAATCTAGTTCCATTTTCCCTGTAGAAAATTCTCCTGGAACTTTGGATTTTGGTATGGCTATGTCTGTTGTCTCATTCAACCATTCTGATTTAAATGATGTTGCTATTTGTTTGTGTGCAAGGCCTCTTAAACAGTGACATTTCAGGATTGATGTTTTATCAACTGGCTTCTTTAAAAATTACTTTCACTATAAAGCTACTAACTTTGATGCACTAAACTGCATGACTTGACAAAGGAAAAATCTGGAAGACTTTCTACAGAAAAATTTAGGGTCATCAATTATTTAAATATAACTGGCAACGCCATTATTATTCCATTTTAACAATCTGTGATTAATATTACTATGCCATCCTATGAATGGGAATCAAAAAGCAAACTGAGCAGAGTGGAAATTTAAGCTAAGTAGTCGTGCTCAGCTGCTAAGATCAAGCAGATGTGAATAGTTTGGTTTCTTAGTTCTGATTTGTAACACTAACATTTTAATTTATTTATTTATTTATTTATTTAGTAAGGACTTATATACCGCTCCTTCCAGCGATCAGAAGCGGTTTGATTACAAGTACGGGATTTGTCATAAATTACAGACAGAATTATTTGGGGATTAGATAGAGAGATCAGGGGGAATACATAGCACACATATGCGGGTCCATATAAAGACCTTAGTTATTATCATACATTTACACAGGCACTAACCACCATCTATTTACATTTGTACATACAGCAATTCAATTTCTTTTGTCCTTTTGGATTTTCATCTGGTATAATGACAATTGAACAGGTGCGTCTTCAGTTGTTTTCTGAAGTTGCTTATGTCTTTAATTTCTCTCAGCTCGTGTGGGAGCTGGTTCCATAACGTGGGGGCAGATAAGGAGAACGCTCTGCGACTAGTACTGACCTTTACGTGCCTAAAGCTGTTTGGAACTCTTAGTGTGTCAGAGTTCATGGTTCTCCTGCTTCTGGTTGTAGGTTGCATGGAGATCAGGGTGGAGAGGAATGAGGGGGCCAGGTTGTGAATTAACGTGAATGTAGTTACCAATGTTTTGTATTGAATCCTTGCAACGACTGGAAGCCAGTGTAGTTCCATCAATACAGGTGTGATATGTTCGGTGACGCTAGTTCTCATGATGATCCTTGCTGCTACGTGTTGGGCCATCTGTAGTATGTTGGTTGTTTTCCTTGATAGCCCCTGCAAGATGGCGTTGCAGTAGTCCAGGTGGGGCATGATGAGAGCCTGAGCAACTGATCGGAAATCGCACGGATCTAGTATGTTCCACAGGGGTCGTAGCACTTTAAGCTTGTGGAAGATGGCTTTGTTGGTGTTGTTGAGGTGTTTTTCCATTTTCAGTTTGTTATCAATTGTGACTCCCAGATATTTTATTTCTTTCTTAGTATTGTATGTATTGTTGCACAATGTGATTGTTGGAGGTGGTTCGAAGCCCAAGGTATTTGATATAAACATTACTTCGGTCTTCTTATGATTAATCGACATGTTATTTTGTTGTAGCCATCCCGACATCTCTCCCATGCAGGTTTCAAGCTGGGCGTAGTTCGGGTCGGTGGTCTCTAGTTGGGTGTACAGCATGATATCGTCTGCGTATATGTGGTAGTTTATGCCATATTTCCTGAATATTTCACTGAGTGGTTGCATGTAAATGTTAAAAAGTAGCGCCGAGAGTGCCGAACCCTGAGGAATGCCTTGTGTTTGGATGAACGGTTCAGCTTTCTCTCCGTTGAACTGGACCTGTGGCTTTCTGCCCGTTATATAGGAGGAGAACCATTTCAAGGCGGTTCCTAAAATTCCAATTGATTCCAGCTTGTTCAGGAGGGTTAAGTGATGGACAGTGTCAAATGCAGCGGATATGTCGATGAAAATGAGGATAAACATTTTCTTCCTGTCTTCCAGCCCCTTGAGGAGGTTGTTAAACAGGGCTAAAAGCAGGGTTTCGACCCCATGATTTTTTCTGAATCCGTATTGCTGTTTGTCCAGTATTTCGTTGTCTTCAAGGTGTTCTTGCAGTTGGATGAGGGCTGCTTTTTCAATGATTTTTGCTAAAAACGATATGCTGGAGATTGGACGGTAGGAAGATGGATCTTCTTTGTTTAGCGAGTTGTTTTTTAGTATTGGTCTTATTATAGACTTTTTGAGCTGGTTAGGCATGATTCCTTGGGACAGTGATTGGTTCACAATGTGAGCGACTTGGTGGCCAATGTCCTTTTTTGCCGCTTTAATCCAGGTAGCTGGGCATGGATCAAGCAGTGAGGTGGTGGTATTTATGCTGGTTATTATTTCCACTGCTTGCTTATCATCAATTTTGCAGAATTCGTTCCACGTCTGTTCATGCTTCTCTACAGTTGTCAAGTTGGGTTTGGCCAAAGATAGCGTGGTTGCAGTTGCGGTCAGCTTGCTTGCGTAGTGGTTAGCTAGGGTTTGGGGCTGAATGGTATCGCTCTGCTGTTCTGGTTGGTTTGTTTTGGTTAGTGTTTTCACTATTCGAAATAGTTCCCGTGGTTTATTGATGGCTTTATTCAACAGGTTGTTGTGGTGTTTCCTTTTTGCATCATCTACCTCGTCTTTGTATTTTCTGAGGGTGTTGAGGTATTCAGCTCTGAGTTCCGAAATTTTGTTGCGTCTCCACTTTGTCATAGTCATAGTATTATATTTTCTTGTGTATGCTATGTTTTGCCATGTGCCCAAGGTTCATGATCTGCAGGCATGCATGCACACAGCTTAGAGGGAACCCACCTAGAGAGAGAACTGTTTATCTGCAGCGTTGCCTGTGGAGCATTATACAGCCATGACTGAATGACACCTCAGCAGGGACCATCAGGGGACTGTTGGCCTAGGCAGTGCATGTTTATCTATAACAACCTTTTTTCCTTCCAAGTTAAGTTCTCTACTCAAAGGTTGCTGAGACTGAAGGCATGAGCCCCAAGGTTTTCTACATAATCTATAGCAATAGTCTCTGGTCACTAGATAGTAAGAGGCTGGAGAAGTAGAGATACAAAGGACAGAAATATGGTTCCCATCGAAGTAGCAGTGGACCTGATCATACTTTGTTTCTGATATTAGACAGACTCAGGGTAGAGCGATCATAGGCTGGTAAACATTGATAGCAGAAGAGAAACAGAAGTAGTAGCATGCTCATGAACTCTCATGAGAGATTTATCAAAGGGTAAGGCAGACTGGGAGTTCAGCATCTTCTCTGACCCTTTTCAAATCCAGGCTGAAAACCCACCTCTTCGCTGCTGTTTTTGGATCTTGACTGACGATTGTAAACTCTGATGAGCAGGGATTGTCTCTTACATGTCTGTGCAGCGCTGCATACGTCTTGTAGCGCTATGCAAATGCTCACTAGTAATAGTAGTAGAATAGGAGTTTTTGTGTTTAATTTCAGGGAACCCCGATCAAAGAAGTTGCATCATTGTGCAACTTGTGGTGGTTTTATAAAGTCCTGCATATTTAATAGGTGTTTTTCTATTTGTCACTAGTGTCTGTTTATAAACTAAGGTACAAACATTCTTTACTTTGTAAAATAGAGGTGTAAGTGGTCAAAATTGTGTGTTAAATCTAGGCACAAGCACTTATACTGGCTCTATGGCTGGTATAAATGCCTCTGCCAAGATTTTTCAAGAAAGCATGTAAATTATAGTATGTATATATCAATCTCTTTCTTGGCAACAAAAAACACAAAACTGCCAGGGACCGTACAGTTGTTTCTACTGTGCAAACACCAATACAAAAGAAAAAATAGAGATTCACAGATGTAAAGTAATTCCCCTCCCCCTATCAACAGACAGCTCTCCCAACTCTACCTACCCCCTGAAAAAGAAAATTACAGGAGGAAAATAGAAACAGATCTTTCCAACCAAGAACAGCACAACAGAGGTTCCTCTTACTTCAACATATTCACCCACCAGAACATCTGACACAGAGTAGCATGAAAAATGCACTCTACCTGTAAAGCACCAGGCTGCATACCTCATGGGTGAGGACATCACAAGAGGGTTCCCAAATCGATTGAAAAATGCACCAGTAAGAGGAACAGGTATTCCTTATCGTCCCTCCAGTCCAGTCCTGAACTTCTGGGTAGTGCACCTCCTCCAGCAACTTGGAGGCTGAGCATGTCCAAAACTGAAGACACCAGTACAAATACTGCTGGCACTGCCCACCAGCTCCCAATATGCTCAGTCTCCAAGCAGCTGGAGGTACCGAGCCAGAGGGGCTCACGGAGGAGCAAATAAGGAGAGAGTTAGGGTTTCTTTTTGGGGAGTTTTTTATTTCTATTTGTTTGGTTGCTTTGCTGTTAACGTTTGTAAAAAAAAAAAAAAAAAAAAGGAAGAGAGGACAGAAAACCGTGTAGCAGCAGTAAGCTCTGTGGAGGAGGATTGCTCTTGGCCCTCTCCTCTCTCCTACCTCCCCCCCCCCCTGCTTGTTCTCCAGGGGGAGGGAGTGTTAAGGCAATTACCGGCTTCTAGGGGCTTGGCGGCTCCCAATCCCGTGATCAGGTGAGGAGCCGCAGTTTTGGAGCTTCAGGTGACAGGATCCCAGCTGCTGCTTCCTCAGTGCCGAAGCCGTTGATTGGCTGAGCACGAGGCTGGCACCCCTCCCATTGACAGCTCGACAGCTGGTTCTCGGGGTCTCAGTGCAGCGGGATTCCGTGAAAACAGCAGGTATGTCGGGGAAGTCCTCTCATTTTATAGCGAAGTGGGCCTGATGTCATGTGATGCCAGCGGTTACAGACGCGGCTCCTGCTGAAGCGCGGGAAGGCAAGGGGTTGTACGACAGAGGCTTTGGGGATGGAGCAGGCATTACAGGACAAGCCATGAGAGCCTATAGGCCCCTCATCTCAGGAAGTTCAAGTCACCATAGACTTTTCTCCTCCTGTGCTGGAGGTGTCTGCTGCTCTGCCTGGACCCTCGTCCTCCCAAGGTCTTTCGGTTGGGGGAATTATGGAAGAATTCTTCCCGGAGTTTGTTCTGTTATTACATCAAGCATTTCACTTGTGGCAGCAAGGGTCAGTGCAACTATCCTCTCTCGCCGGGCTGGGGGCCAGGAGTAGGGTCTCGGAGAAGAGAGATGATTCAGAGGATTTACCAGCCAGAAAGGTCAGGTCCATGGTAGGTGGACCGGAACAGTCTTCTCTGTCAGACACAGGGGACTGGGAGTTTGAGTCAGAATTGCAGAGTGAGGAGCTTGAGGAAGGTGAGATTCTGGAGCATGAGGACCAGGCACGGGTGGTCCGAGTCTTTCGGCGAGAGGGGTTGCCGGCACTGCTTGCAGAATCACTTAAGGCACTCAATTTACTGACTATTCTGCCTGTTGAGGAGGAATCTCTGGAGGATCCTCTCATTTAAGCAGTGCGAAAGATGCAGTTGGCTTTCCTGGTTCATAGGGTGGTCAAAGAGATGATTCAGGATGAGTGGGACCTCCCCGAGGCATGGCTGAGAGGGGTTAGGGCCATGTCGCGTCTCTACCCTCTCTCAGAACAGGACCGGGCAATGTTTAGGTCTCTGCGAGTCGATGCGGTGGTTTCTGTGGTTATGAAGAAGACCACCATGCTGGTGGAGGGAAGTGCGGCACTGAAGGGCACGCAGGATAGAAAACTGGATATGCTGTTGAAGCAGGCCTTTGATGTCAATGCCCTTTCAATGCAGGGCTCCATTTGTGGGGCCTGGGTGGCGAAGGCCTGTCTGCGGTGGTCACAACGATTGCAAGAGTTGGAGGTTTCATTGCCTGACCAGCTGGCGTTGATTGCTAAGATGGAGTCAGGTGCAGCGTATCTCTCTGACATCCACTATGACCTCATTCGCGGGCTCACAAACAGTATGGTGTCGGTAGTAGTGGCCCATCGCTATCTTTGGTTGCACAATTGGGCAGCCAATAGCTCTTCAAAGGCGAGGCTTAGCAAGCTTCCCTTCAAAGGGAAACTGCTGTTTGGCGAAGATCTGGACAGTTGGTCAAGGATTTTGGGATTCGAAGGGAGGATGCCTCCCTGAAGACAAGCCGAAGCAGAGCCGCAATGCCTCCGCCTCCCAAGGGCCGTCTTGAGATTTTCGACATTTTCAGTTGTCTCGTCTGGGTACCTTCCAGAGGGGTAGATTTCCTGGCTGGGGGCAGACTTTTTGTGGCTTCCGAGGTGCAGGCCGAGGCTTTACGGCGGCCTCTTCCTCAGGGTTTAAGAAGCCCCAGTGAAACGAGGGGGACCAGGCAGGGATTCAGCCTGTAGGGGATCGGCTACGGGATTTCCACCCTGCTTGGGCCCAGATTACGTCCGACCAGTGGGACCTGGAGATAATCCGCAAAGGATATGTTCTCAAGCTAGTGCAGCCCATGGGCAATGCTTTCGTGCAGTCGCCTTGCAAGGCCCTGGGCAAGGTGAAGGTGGACAGGGACACGATGGCTCACCTTCTCCAGCTCGGGGTGGTGATGCCCGTTCCCCGGGAGCAATACGGGTGTGGTCAATACTCCATCTATTTTGTGGTACCCAAGAAGGATGGCCCTTTATGCCCCATCCTGGACCTCAAGCGAGTCAACTGCTGCTTGCGGGTGCTGCATTTTTGCATGGAAACTTTGAGGTTAGTCATCGTGGCAGTGAGGGAAGGGGGGTTTCTTATATCTCTCAGTCTCACCAAGGCATAGCTTCATATCACCATAAGGCCAGATCATCAACGATTGCTTCAGTTCGTGGTGCCAGTGGGACACTTCCAGTTTCAAGCGTTGCCATTTGGTCTAGCGACGGCCCCTCGTACTTTCACCAAGATCATGGTGGTGGTTGCTGCAGCACTCCAAAAGGAGAGGGTTCTGGTACACCCCTACCTCGATGATTGGTTGATTCAGGCAAAGTCCAGGGAAGAGAGCCTGCAAGTCACATCGCGGTTGGTGCATTTCCTGGAGAGTCTCGGTTGGGTGGTCAACCGGGCCAAGAGTCACTTAGTTCCATCTCAGGAATTGGAGTATCTGGGAGCACACTTTGACACTTGAACGGAAAGGGTGTTTATTCCAGAGCAGCACGCCCAGGGTCTGCGTTGGTTGGTACAGGACTTTCTGCGCCAGCCAGAGTCGACAGCATGGCAGTATTTACAGCTGTTGGGAACCATGGCGGCAAAGCTGGAATTGGTACCATGGGTGAGGGCGCACATGCGTCCCTTGCAGCGGGCCCTGCTCTGGCGCTGGTCTCACCAGTTGGATTCACTGGCTCAGTGGCTCCGGTGCCCTTGGGGGGTTCGAAAGGCGCTTCGCTGGTGGCTGGGACTGGAGCACTTGGTGGCGGGCATGCTGCTCGAAGCCCCTCCATGGATTCAGTTAATGACCAATGGCCTGGCGGGTTGGGGAGGTCATTGTGAGGGGCAGTTTGGCTAGAGGTCCTGGAACGAGCTGGAGACAAGTTGGTCGATCAACAGACTGGAGCTCTGGGAAATTGCCCTAGCTCTCCATGCCTTCGAGTCGCAGGTGTCCGGTCAGGCAGTAAGAGTCCTCTCGTACAATGCGATAGCGGTGGCCTACGTCAAGAGACAGGGAGGTACTGGCAGCATGGCGTTAGAGGAAGAAGCGGAGCGGTTGTTCGCTTGGGTAGAACCTCGGCTCCAGGCCCTATTGGCGACTCACGTGGCAGGAGTCAACAACATGATGGCGGATTATCTCAGTCGAGTGCAGATGGACCCCGGGGAGTCTTTGCGCAGGTGGTGCGTCGGTGGGGGACTCCAAGCATGGATTTGATGGCAATGGTCAAAAACACCAAGGCGAGTCATTTCTTCAGCAGAAGACGAGAACGGATGTCCGAGGGGCTAGATGCATTACTACAACCTTGGCCTTCGGAAAGCCTTCTTTATGTCTTTCCCCCTTGGGCACTCATAGGCCGGGTGGTGCAGCGGATAGAGGTGCACTGAGGGTGGGTCATTCTGATTGCTCCAGACTGGCCTCAATGTCTGTGGCATGCCGACTTGATGCGGCTTTTGGAGGATCAGCCGTGGCTCCTTCCAGGTCGCGAAGACTTGCTAATGCAGGGACCAGTGCACATGCCTCAGGTGGATCGGTTCTTGCTTATGGCCTGGCTATTGAAAGGGCAAGGTTGAGGAAGAAGGGGTATTCAGGTCCGGTGATCTCAACCTTGTTGAAGGCACGTAAGAGATCTACAAAGGTGCACCTACTCTTGCCATCATGCTGGGCAGACTAGATGGACCATGCTGGTCTTTATCTGCCGTCATTTACTATGTTACTATGTTACAACGCTTGCCTATATTCGTGTCTGGTGTGTTTTTGAGGCATGGTGTGAAGAATGATGGGTTCGGCTTGCTGTGGCTTCCGTTCTGGAGGTTTTGGCTTTTTTACAGGATGGTTTTGAGAAGGGCCTGGCAGTTAGTTCTTTGCGAGTATAGCTGGTGGCAATTACCTGCTATAGGGGTAAGATCCACAAGGTTCTCCTGGGGTCCCATCTGGATGTCTTGTGATTTCTCAGGGCAGTGGTTACCCATGTAGAGCAGTGGTTCCGTCATGGGATCTCAATCTGGTTCTGCGGGCGTTGGCGAAGGAGCCCTTTGAGCCGGGCTTTGCTGAAGGATTTAATGGTAAAGACCGTTTTTCTGCTAGCCATATGTTCCGTGCGTAGGATCTCTGAGCTGCAGGTTCTATCATGCCAGGAGCCTTTCCTCTCTTTTTCTCGGGAGAAGGTAGTCTTGTGGCCTGTTCCTTCCTTTCTTCCCAAGGTAGTCTTGGTTTTTCATGTGAATCAGCCTGTCTCTTTTCTGGTGTTGGGCAGGTCTGGAAACGGCGAGGTCGACTACAATCTCCATAAGCTGGATGTTCGCCGGGTGCTCAAGCGTTATTTGGCAGAGACGGCGGCATTTCGTAAGTTGGAGCATTTGTTTGCACTTTTTGGGGGGCTGCGTAAGGGAGAAGCAGCAGCTAAACCTTCCATTTCTAGATCGATTCCGGAGGTCATTGCTTCTGCATACATCCTTAATGGGCGTCCGGTTCCTCTGGGGTTACACGCCCACTCCACCAGGGCGCAGACTGCATCCTGGGCTGAATTTAGTCTGGTGCCGCCTGTGGACATTTTCCAGACGGCAACTTGGTCTTCTCTACTTACCTTTGCTAAATATTATTGCTTGGATGTCCAGGTGGCGAGGGAGGCCGGTTTTGGGGCGGCGGTTCTGCGTGCCGATCTATCGGGTCCCTCCCATTAGTGCGTGTACTGCTCTGTTACATCCCAGAGGTTCGAGACTGGACTGGAGGGACGATAAGGAAAGCAAAATTAGACTTACCTGCTAATTGTTGTTCCTTGAGGAACTCCAGTCCAGTCCCGTCCCATCCCGTATCCCACCCGATTTGAGTCTGCGGTTTTGGGGTTCCGGAGCACAGTTGAGATTTGTTCTTGTTTGCTGTTCGGATGGCAGTTTTAAGAGTTCTTTGAGCTTAGTCTCGCTATGTCTCTTTCCTCTGGGAGAGGGCTTGGAGTCTGCCTCTACATTTGGGGGGAGGGAGTTCCGGGCAGTTCTGTTTTAATATATAGTTTCATGTGTTATTTCTACTTATTTGTTCCTTTGAGTCTGCTTTGTCAAAAGGTACTGGGAGCTGGTGGGTGGTGCCAGTGGTATTTGTACTGGTGTCTTCAGTTTTGGATATGCTCAGTCTCCAAGCTGCTGGAGGAGGTGTACTACACAGAGGTTCGGGACTGGACTGGAGTTCCTCAAGGAACAACAATTTGCAGGTAAGTCTAATTTCGCTTTTCCAATCATTTTGCGCTCCAACAATAGGCGATCCCAAAGAAGCACTCACCACTGGGTCATGTCTGTCAGATCTGAAGATCTCCATTTTATCAAAAAAATTGTAATCAAAAAGAGCCACAAGCCCTTTCACAAGTCAGGAAAGGCAGAAAAGTCTACAAAAAACTGCAAAACCACCAGTACAAAAAAGAGTAATATCTAAGATAATGGTCAGAGCCTCAGATATCTGTATCCAAAAGCGCTGAATCTCCGGACAGTGCCAGAACATATGATACAAAGAAGCCAACATTTCCCCACATTTAGGACAGGCACTTGTCTGCACAAACTTTGCCCTATACACACACATGGGGAGCATAAACGTCTTAGAAAATAAGCGACCCTTAGGTCCCCAGAGCATCAACATAGGCTTGGGGCCCAAGACAGGTTTGATTAAATTAGCCAGCATTTTACCAGGTTTATTTCCATAGCAGAAAAGCTGATAACAATAATAAATCAGTGACTGACATATACATTCATGAATCACAGTGTTACAAGCCTTTTGTGTAGGAAGTAAAGTCTGCTTATGCATTGGGGTGAATGATGCAGAATAATGCTGCTTATCTCTCTGCAATTGATTGCATCTTCAAATGGAGAATGATTGCCACTAAGGCTTTGTGCCACCAGGACACACATGCCATAATTTTGCCATGAAGAACCACCTTGGCAATTGCCCATAAAATACCCTGACCATCTTTTCTAAGTTCAAATACTGTATCCAAGGAGCTTTTGCTATTCACTCTCAACAAAGTCACACATCTCGTTAAGTTCTTCAATTCTCACTGTATAAACATGAAAATGTCTGAATATCTTCAGGACTACAAAAGGGGACTGCTACTTCTGGAGAGAGATCTGCAATTCTAAGCATTTACTTCTGGAAATTTTTCTAAATCTTGGGGAAAAAGGAATCTTTAGATTAAAGCTGATTAATCTGTGAACCCAGTGTATTTGTTAAATCAGTCAGGGCCTAGTAGCAGCAAAGAGCTTTCAGTTTAAATTTAAAACACAGAACAGAGCTTTCTCGTTAAATTTAGAACCCAAGACTCCCTCTATCCAAGCAAGGGCTGTAGGTCCTCCCATGGAAAATGGCCACAGATTACCTTAGAAGCACAGGACAGGGTACTCTGTAGCAGCCAGCTTTTAATAAGTCTTCTTTCCCTCCCTTCCCGACACCCACCCACCCTTGGATAATCGTAGCTTTATAGGTGCTTAAACCTCTTAAAGGAAAGGAGGTGCCATATTAACTCTCAAGTGCAGCTGTTTATCCTCATCAGGCAAACACTAAGGACCTGAGATTAATTAAGCTACAGGTGAACAAAGTACATTAAACGTATTACGTATACTAATAAAACTATACCTATCCCCAGCAACCCTTAGCTCTCAGGGAACGAGTCCAATCTCTGGAGGCTAGAGTAGCAGACTTAGAGGAGATAAGGAAGACAGAGAGGTACATAGATGAGACCTACAGGGATATAGTCCTGAAGTCCCACCTCCAGTCTGGCAGCATCCCTGTTGCCTTGGAGGAGAGAGGTCACGTGACAGGAGAGTATCACCCTGGTGTGGCAGGAAGTGATCCTGTAGTTAGGACCTGTCCTCCAGGTGATGTAAAACCCTCTCACACCAAGGAAGTTTCTCCAGGGTCATGTGTCCATGAGGGAAGGGTTAGGACAGCCGTTATAGTTGGTGATTCGATCATTAGGCATGTAGATAGCTGGTGGCTGGTGGACGTGAGGATCGCCTGGTAACATGCCTGCCTGGTGCGAAGGGAGTGGACCTCATGTGCCATCTAGACAAGGTCTTAGATAGTGCTGGGGAGGAGTCTAATGTCTTGGTACATATCAATACCAATGACATAGGAAAATGTGGTAGGGAGGTTCTGGAGGCTAAATTTAGGCTTTTGACCCGGTGAAAAGCGGGATATAAATGCAGTTAAATAAATAAATAAATAAATGAATAAGCTGAAATCCAGAATTTCCAGGGTAGCATTTTCCGAAATACTTCCCGTTCCACGCGCAGGACCCAAAAGGCAGGCAGAGCTCCGGAGCCTCAATAAGTGGATGTTGATGATGGTGAAAGGATGAGGGCTTTGGATTTGTTAGGAAATGGGGAATATTCTGGGGAAAGGAGGGGCTCTTCTGAAGGGATGGGCTTCACCTTAACCGGGATGGAACCAGGCTGTTGGCATTAACCTTTAAAAAGGAGATAGAGCAGCTTTTAAACTAGATAATAGGGGAGAGCCAACAGTCACCCAAGAGCACATGGTTCGGAACAATGTATCCTTGAAGGATACTATCAAAAGAATGAAGGGGCATATCAGCAAAGAGGTTCCAATAAAAACAAAAGTAGCCCAAATGCTCTTGAGTACAGAGCAGACAGAGCTTAAAGATTCCAAATTACCCCTGCCTACCGATAGCCAGATTAATATGAATAAAACACAGTCTCTAAAATGCTTGTATGCAAATGCTAGAAGTCTAAAAAATAAGATGGGAGAGTTAGAATATATAGCACTAAATGAGAGGTTAGATATGATTGGTATCTCAGAGACATGGTGGAAGGAGGACAACCACTGGGACACTGTGATACCTGGGTACAAACTATATCGTAATAATAAAGCTGACCAAATTGGTGGAGGGGTTGCGCTCTATGTTAGAGAGGGCATTTAGTCACAAAGGATTAAAGTTTTGCAGGAAACAAAAACTGCTGTAGAATCTCTATGGATTGAAATTCCATGTAAAAAGGGTAAGGTGGTGGCAGTGGGGGTGTACTATTGACTGCCTGGCTAGAATGAATAAATGGATGATGAAATGCTCAAAGAAATCAGGGAAGCTAACAAAAGTTTCAGCACAGTAATAATAATGTGTGATTTCAATTACCCCAGTATTGACTGGGTCAGTGTCATGGCAGGACATGCTAGGGAGATAAAGATTCTAGATGAAATAAATGACTGCTTCTTGAGCAGCTGGTTCATGAACCAACCAGAGGGGAAGCCATTTTGGACCTAGTCCTTAATGGAACATGAGATCTCGTGCAAGTGTTGGGGCCACTTGGCAGTAGTGATCATAGCATGATCGTATTTGATTTAATTAATGGAGGAGGGATGGTAAGGAAATCCACAATACTACCTTTTAACTTTCAAAAGGGAGACTATGATAAAATGAGGAAAATAGTTAAGAAAAAACTAAAATGAGCAGTTGCAAAGGTTAAAGACTTACATCAAGCTTGGATGTTGTTTAAAAATACTATCTTGGAAGCCCAGACCAGCTGTATTCCACGCTTTAAGAAAAGTGGAAGGTAGTCCAAAAAACTGCCAGTATGGTTTAAAGGTGAGATCAGAGAGTCTGTTGTTGCCAAAAAAGCATATTTTAGGAAATGTTAAAAAGAGCCAAATGACGAAAACTAGAAACAGTACAAGCACTGGCAAGTTAAATGCAAGTCATTGATAAGGCAGGCAAAGAGAGAATTTGAGAAGAGGTTTGCCGTGGAAGCAAACGTGTAATAAAGACTTTTTCAAGTACATTCATAGCAAAAATCCTGTGAGAGAGTCAGTTGGATCATTAGATGATAGAGGGGTAAAAGATATTATAATGCCTCTATCATTCCATTGTGCGACCGCACCTTGAATATTGTGTGCAATTCTGGTCGCTGTATCTTAAAAATGATATAGTATTATTAGAAAAGGTACAGAGAAGAGCCACCAAAATGATAAAGGGGATGGAAGGATACTTCTGTGAAGAGAGGCTAAAAAGGTTAGGGCTCTTCAACCTGGAAAAGAGAAAGCTGAGGAGAGATATGATAGAGGTCTATAAATTAATGAATGGAGTGAAACGGGTAAACGTAGATCAACTGTTTACGTCATCAGAATATAGAAAGACTAGGGGACATACAATGCAGCTACAGGGTAACCTATTTAACTCTAATAACAGAAAATATTTTTTCACTCAACGTGTAATTAAACTCTGGAATTTGTTAACAGAGAATGCAGTAAAAGCTGTAAGTGTAGCTGGATTTAAAAAAGGTTTGGACAAGTTCCTGGAGGAAAGGTCCATAAACCATTATTAAAAGGGACCCGGGATATCACTGCTTGACCCAATACAAGCATTGTGGAACCTGTGTCTTTTGGGGAAACTACTAGGTACTTATGACCTAGATTGGCCACTGTTGAAAACAGGATACTGGGCTTGATGGACCTTGGTCTGACCCAGTATGGCATATCTTATGTTCTTATCTTATCAACAATAATTTCAATGTCAAAATGGCAGGCATTCGGCAGCAGTGGTAATACAATTGTGAGCAATGTGAGCTGCACAGTTTGCACCAAATAAATTACTTCCTAAATCTTTTTGCAGCTTGTAAAAAATATTGTTATTACCCCTCCTAGCGACCCCACCAAAAATGCAATTGGTATTGTCAGCACACGGTGCCATAAGTTTGAATCTTAGCCCATAGGACTCAACTATATCAAGAATGCACTTGGAAAGAATGTCTGAGGTTTTGCCTTTAACTTCATGGACATCAAGAACTTTTACCTGAACCCCTTTCTCAGGAAGAAAGTACCTTACTAAAATAGGGCATACTTTTAATGCTTCCATGGTTTGAGAAAATCACAGAAAAATGTTAAAAAACTTGTCTCAGAGAGGTTTCTCTTGAGGGAATCAGGTTTGAAAACATTAGACGATTGCTTCCATTTTGGTTCGTGCACAAGAGTATTTTTCATCAAAACATTTTTTCAACAACTTTGAAATACAGTCTGATGACCGAAAAGAATGGTTGTGAACAACACAGTGATAAGCCCACATACCTTCAGCTGTAAACAGGAGGTAGACTACCCAGAGAAGCTTGCTGGCAAATTTCCAGAGTTGAACAGCCTCCCAGCAGAGGAGGTATAGCCAGTATCATCCTGCTTGTTGATGTAGAACATCTCCACCTGGTTATTTGTCTGGATGAGGACTACCTGGTTGGACAGCTGTTGCTGGAAGACTCGAAGGGCATTCGCTACGGCCCTGAGCTTGAGGAAGTTTATCTGACTCTCCCTGTTGTCCAGAATCACTGGGTATGCAGGCCATCAAGATGGGCTCCCCAGCCCAGTTTGGAGGCATCCATGGTCAACACCCGTTGGTGCACTGGGGCCTAGAAAGGAAGTCCCACTAGAAGATGAGTTGGCTGCTGCCACCAGAAAAGGGAGTCCTTCAGGGGCAAAGTCACTCTGACTTGGTCTGAGAGATGGTCCATCACCTGATGCCACTGCATACAGAGAATCCATTGTGCCTGCTGCATCTGAAGCCGGGCAGATGGGGTTACATGGACTATGGAAGCCATGTGACCCAGGAGATGGAGCATCTGGTGAGCCGAGACTGTTGAGCAACTTTGGATGTCCTGGGCCAGAGTGACGAGGCAATGGGCCCAGTCTGAGGGAAGGAAGGCTCTGGCTGCAGTGGTATCAAGGAAAGCCCCAATGAACTCAAGGCACTGAGTGGATTGCAAGTGGGACGTTTGGTAGTTAATAACAAAACCTGAATGGTGCATTGTGCAGAGAGATGGACCTCATCTGGCATCTCGCCTCTGATCAACCAGTCACTCAGATAGAGGAAGATGAAGATGCCCTGCACCCACAGAAAAGCAGCCATGATTGCCAGATACTTTGTGAAAACCCTTGGGGCGGACGCCAGTCCAAAAGGGAGAACCCTTTATTGATAATGATGTCCGCTGATGACGAAACGGAGGTATTGCCGGTGCAGGGGGTGAATGATGATGTGGGTATAGGCATCCTTTAGATCTAAGGAGCATAGCCAATCTTCCCACTGGAGGTAGGGTAGCAACATTCCAAGGGATACTATCTTGAATGTCTCACACACTAGGAAGTGATTGAGATTGTGGAGATCCAGAATGGGATGGAATCCACTTGTTTTCTTTGGAACCAGGAAGCAGCGGGAGTAGAATCCATTTCCTGTTTGAGAGGGTGGCACAGCCTCCACTGCTCTTTCTTGCAAAAGAGCCTTGAGCTCTTGCTGAAAGAGTTCTTGATGGTAAGGTTCCAAAGGATACTCCCCTGGAAAGAAAGGGGCGGAGGGTCTGATCAAAGTATAGGAGGTAACCCTCCTTCACCACTTGTAGAGACCAGGCGTCGGTGGTTATGCTGGGCCAACGATGGACAAATGATGTGAGACACCCTCCAATGTGCTGCGGAACTGGGCCTGAAAGGGGAAGAAGGGCCAGGGCTTGGGAGTCAAAAGCCCCTCCCCCCAGGCTGTGGCTGTGGTTGTGGTGCTGTTTGGGGCTTCGGGACTTTAGGCCGATGTTGCTTCTGGCCTTGGCCCTTGGCTTGCTGCACCTGCTGAGATGACTGGTATGAATGGTATGGGACATAAGTACCTCAGGCCTTCTTCTTGTGGTAGGACTTTTTCCCTGAGGCCTTCCATTGGAAAGGATTAGCTATCTTTCTCGAAAGCTTGTTCAAAGTGACCTGTTCAGTCTCCCTCTGTGGCCTTCTCCGCCATGGGTTTGCTAAAGAGATTCTCTCCGTGACATGGGACATTGATCAACTTATCCTGAACCCATTGCTCCAAGTCCAATGACTAGCCATGAAAGGCGCTGGGCACCAATGCTCACCGCAGCCTTTCTAGCCACGGACTCAAAACTGTGGTAGGCTGCATGAGTCACATATTTGGAGCATTCCTTGATTATAGCTATCATGCTCCAGAAGCGCTGAAGATGGTCTCTAGATAAGCCAGATGAGAACTCGGCAAGCTCCCCCACCAGGTCTCTCAAGTACATGCCATTGTGTACAGCTGGTATGTTTGGATACGGGTCACGAGCATCGAGCTTTGGTAACATTTCCTGCCCAACCCATCCATGGAGCGTGCCTCTCTACCAGGGGGCACTGAGGAGTGAATCTTGTTACTCTTAATACGTCACATGGCCGATTTCACACCCATGGAGTTGTGAGGCAGTTGTGTTTTCTCAAACCCTGGGCTTTTGTGGATTCAATACATGGAATCGAGATGCCTGCTCACAATTGGTACTATAACCGGAGTCTCCCACATCCTCAGCAGTAACCTTTCCAGGATCAGGTGACTGGCACGGCGATGGCCTCCTTCGGGGAGCTGGATACTGGAGGATCTCCAACTCCTCCACCCAGGGTTCCTCTTTGGTTTCAATTGTGAAGGGTAAAGCCTTCCCCTTGTCCCTGATGAACTCCAAGTAGGAGAGATCTTCGGGAGGGTCCTCCTGCACTCAAACAGGCACAAGGGATCCGAAGGGACATCCCAGTGCTGCACCATCTCCGGGGATTCCTCCTTGGTTTCCCACTCGGAATCTGAGTCAGACAGGAATTCAAAGTATTGACGGGAATGGGAACTGCATCAATGCCCCAGTGGTGGAGTCAAAGGCAACCCGGGTTCCCTGTGATCCAAGCCTGAAGCACTCAGAGGGAAATCCGCTGCACCAAGCGGGGCCAAGAACAGCCCCAGGAACTGGAAGGAACAGCATGTTTTTCAAGAATCGGATGGACATCCACCAGTGAGGCACCCGCAGTGGATCGTGCCGTCACTGGTCCTGAGGAACCGGAGGTTCCTGGTTCCCGAGGCTTCTGTTGTGCCATAAAGGCAGCCAGGCTGCACTCGACAGTAACAACCGCTCTGTTAGGAAGGAGTGCTCTGCAGCTGCTGGTGCTGCATCCTTTGGTGCTGATGCAAGTTCCTTCGGCAGAGACTCCACAATGGTAACAGGTTCAGGAGTCCCATGCCAGCCCTCTGAGGCCACGGGAGGCACCTCCTCCCACCATGCAAATTCAAAGGCTGCTCCCGACTGTTGCATCGAGGTCTTGGGTCTTCATCTGAGACTCAGCATCGCCCTTTAATGATGACTAAGATGGAGTCTGTTCCTTCTGGGGATGCTCCCCTCCGATGGAGAGTCTCCATTCCAGAGCCCTGCGACCTTGCAGCTCTGAAAAGGCCCAGTCACCACGTGAGGCCGTCCTCGGCGATGTCCTTTGAGGATGTCATTTCCGATGTTGATGCTGGGATCCACGCCGATGTCTTGGAGCAGAACAGTGATTCCTGCTGCTTTCCATGGTTCTTCAGTCCCTTGTGTGTTATCTGCAAACAGAGAGTGCATGAAGAGGGCTCAAGGTCTGGCCTGAGGCACTGAAGGCACCAGTTATGGCGGTCTCTGATGGAAATGGTCTGGCCACATCTGGTGCACTTCTTAAAGCCACTGGTTGGGATGGACATGTCGGGGAAGAAGGCTTCCACCAGGTCAAAAGACTCTAATGCCCCAACCAGGAAGGTGCGAGAAAAATCCCGCACGCTGAAAATAAAGAAAAAGAAATTAAAGACCCAGGAAAAAAAAAATCTGTCTGTGAGGCAGCAATGATACTGGGAGATACAGGAAGATGAAGGAAAAGAGGTACCAAGTGGCGAAAATGACTGACAGGGCAAAAATCCTTTCTCCGGGGAGGGGGGGATGGATCATGGCTACCAAGATGGCTATGTGAGCTGAGTGCTCCGTTTCCTGATGCCTAATCATAAGGGGAAAGCATAGGTGTACCCTGCCGAGCCTTAGCTACCAGCTTGCAGCCCCATGGACCAATTTGTTGGAGTTTTCATGATTTCTATGCAGGAAATTCATTCAGGTTTGGCTGCTGAGGGTAAGGAGAAGACCCTGCAGCCTTCTGACCTTGACACCACCCTGTCTCCCAATGCACGGACAATGATGCCCCGCCCGGGAAATCAGAGTTGCCCTAGTGTCATCAGAGTTGGAGTCTACTGCGTCAGAGGTTGGCCCTGTGTTGGATGCCAAGTGTTGGGACAACCCCAGGCTAGTTAGAAGGCTCTGATTCATCTGGAGATGCCTCAGGCAGAGTGTTGGCGGTTAGGATGCCCTCGGCAAATGGTCATGGCATGGATGTATCGTCTGGAGCATTCTAGGCAGTGTCTACCCCACTTTCATGGTCCTTCCCATGCCTAAGAGGATAACTCTGGAAACCATATGGGAGGTTATTACTAATCTTTCTGACATTTCTCGTCAGACTACTGAACTTTCAGTAAGAGTTCAAGCTAACTTGGATCGACTGGCAATGTATGTAACTGTTTCCTATCAGCTTAAGTTAAAAGTTGAGGATTATGACCAAAAGTTGGTTACTTTATCTGATACGAATGTGGCCCTTATGAAAGATAACATTGCTTTGAGACTTAAGCTTGAATCCCTTGAAAACTTGGCTCACGCGGTTAACCTGCGGGTCTTGAATTTTCAAAAGTCACCTGGGATTTCTGGTATGGAAATGTTTAAGAAATATCTTATGGAGACATTACTTGTCCCTTCGGATTTCATACCACCTTTGACCAAAGCATACTGTTTACCTGTTGGTAAGAAGGAGCCATCTGGTGCCATTATAGATTCCAACTTGGAAGTCTTAAATGTTTCTGATATACTGAATGTTTTGGGTTCTGAGAATTGTAGGCCTGCTACCTTGTTAGTTACCTTTGCTCTTGCTACAAATAGGGATTGGATTCTTAAAATGTTTTATAAAAAATGTTCTTTGTCCAGTGGCTTTCAGATTTTTATCTGCGAGGGAGACCCAAAAACATTGCAAACAATTTATTTTGCTTAAACCAGAGTAACACAAATAGGTGCTTCTTTTTACTTGCACTTCCCTTGCAAATGCCTTATTGTATATAATTCCCCTAGATATATCTTTTTTCATCCTGGGGATCTGTTAACCTTTTTGAATGCCAGGTTACCTGTGTCATCTGATACCGCTGACCAAGTTGTGGCATGAGTACTGTGTAATAGCCTTGCTCTCCATAGCCATCTTTGCTGAGTAAAACTTTTCCTTGTTTTCAGATTGTCCGCCTGCCTGAGAATGTATTCATGCACACGCCTCCTCATTTGTGGACTACAGGAATGCTTATTTAGGAGTTTGTTTATGTATCTATTTTTTTGTATATTTTCTTATGAGATTCCTTTCTGTAAAAACATTGTCTTGGTTCTATTGAAAATTCAATAAATATTACATTAAAAAAAATCAAACACTTTTCTTTGGGATACAGATGGACATCTGGAGGCCGCGCGAGGGCTCCATTGGTGATGTCACCCATATGTGAGGACTGACTACTGCTTGATCCCGGAGAATGTCCACAATTCTCAACATTCACACCCCGTTCACTCAGACATTCGTTATCACCCCACTTCTCCCTCTTCCTTGTTCCATAAGCTGTGCCACATACATTTATAAGTATTCATCTGGGAGTAACCTTTGATGTGTGCGTTCTAATCTTTCACTCAGCCATCTCTGATATTAAGATTATCCACTGCCAGAGTGGCAGCCCCTCTTTCTCAATCAGGATTTCAAAATTCTCTCTCTCTGCAGTCTACCTTGAAAGTCTCATCTCGAAAGCGCCCAGTAACAGAAACAGAAGATCCAGCTCCGCCAACATTACACATACCAACGCTAAATGCTAAAACTACCTGCTCCACCTCTAAAAAAGCCCTTTGCCCCCACTTTGTGGCATACCATTCCCCCTGCACTATGTAGTGTCAGTGACTTTCAAGATTTTCAAAAGAAACTAAAAACTTTTCTCTTCAACTACTTTGCGGTTAACAAGACTGCACAGACATGGACTTCCTAAATATGATTTGTAAATCAAATATCACTGAATTTGTGTTACTTACCTTATAGTTTCACCTGTGTTTTTACCCTCCCTCATTTATCTACTTGTTTTATGTAAAGCCACACTGGCTTACTTATTTCTCTGTAAACCATCCTTACTATTAGATTGGGCAGTATATAAGCTTAAATAAATTTACTTTTTTAACCAGTAGGATAACCACATAAACAAATTATTTGCTTAGTTTAGGTATCACCTTGTCCCGCAGAGGGGAATCCTCTCCCAGTAGCAGCAGACTCCATGTCCTAGCGGCCTGTTCAATAAGTTGCAGTGCTTCTCCCCAGAGTTCCCTAAGCTTGGCATAATCCATAAAGGAATGTATCAATCAATGTACCTTTCCTTTTTTTTACATTTCACACTCTCAGCTTCTTGCCACATTCCTAGCTTCTTACCCTGCTCTTTCATTATGCATGTCCTGTGTAAGACTTTGAGCTGCATTTCCTGCAGGTGTTTGCTGCCACAAGTCCCAAAAGAATTGATTTGTCTTCCGTTTCTAGCCCTACCAGACCATCTTTCTTCTAACTTGTTCTTATAATCTCTAAACACTCTTTCTCTAGCCCTGCGCATGAAATGAGAGTCAGAAGCTGTAAAGATGTCTTACACATTGGAACATGGAACGTACGAAGTATGAACCAAGGGAAGTTGGAGGTGGTCAAGAATGAAATGGAACGTGTACAACTTGATCTGTTGGGTGTCAGCGAACTGAAATGGACTGGCATCGGGCACTTTGCATCAGATGATCACATGGTCTACTATGCTGGAAATGAAAGACAAAGAAGAAATGGTGTTGCATTTATAATAAAGAAGAAATTTGCAAGAACTGTAATGAAATACAATGCAGTCAGCGAACGCTTAATCTCTATTCGTCTACGAGGATTGCCTATCAACACAAGTATAATTCAAGTATATGCCCCAACAACAGCTGCAGAAGAGAATGAAATTGAAGAGTTCTATGAACAAGTACAAGCTGAAATTGACAGAACATGCAAACAGGATATCCTGATAGTCATGGGTGACTGGAACGCAAAGGTTGGCAACAAAGAAGAAGGCAAAGTAGTTGGAAAATATGGACTTAGCAACAGAAATGAAGCTGGAGAAAGACTGATAGAATTCTGCAAGACCAATGATCTATTCATCTCAAACACCTTCTTCCAGCAACACAAGCAGCGACTGTACACATGGACTTCACCCAATGGATTGTATAAAAATCAAATTGACTACATCTGTGGAAGTCAACGATGGAAAAGCTCTATAACATCAACCAAGACAAAACCTGGAGCTGACTGTGGTACAGATCATCAACTACTAGTATGCAAACTCAAGTTAAAGTTGAAAAAGAGCAAACCACTCATGAATGCAGCAAAATATGACCTTGAGAATATACCACTGGAATTTAAAGACTGCCTGCAAAATCGATTCGCTCCTTTAGATACAAATGACAGAGCTCCGGAAGAGTTATGGAATGACATCAAGAAGGTTGTGTTGGAAGAAAGCGAGAAGTCTCTACAAAAGGTGAAAAAGCAAAAACGGCCAAAATGGATGACGGAAGAAACTCTGAAAATTTCCCAGAAACACAGAGAAGCTAAAGCCAGAGGAGAAAGAAAGACAATCGCAGAACTCAACAGAGATTTCCAACGTGCAGCAAGACAGGACAAGGAAAAGTACTACAATGACGCATGCAAGGAAATAGAAGCAGAAACTATTAGAGGAAGAACAAGATCGGCTTTCCTAAAGCTACGAGAGTTAAAGAAAAAGTTCCAGCCTCGAATTGGAATGTTACAAGATGCTCAAGGTTCTATGTTGAATGATGCTGAGAAGATCAAGAAAAGGTGGAAGGAATATACAGAGTTTTTATATGATAAAGATCAAGTGGACCAACAGCCGTTTCAACCTGTACCTTATGATCGGGAACCATTGGTGATGAAAGAAGAAGTTGAAGCAGCATTGAAAGCCTTATCAAAGAACAAAGCACCAGGCATTGATGGCATTCCTATAGAAGTATTGCAGCAATCTGATGCAGCTGTTACCATACTTACAAGGCTCTGCCAAGAAATACGGAAGACAACATCATGGCCAACTGACTGGAAAAGATCTGTGTTTATACCAATACTAAAGAAAGGTGATCCAACTGACTGTGGAAATTATCGAACAATCGCTCTGATCCCACATGCCAGCAAGATTCTACTGAAGATTATTCAAAAGAGACTACAACCATACCTGGAACAAGAACTACCTGAAGTGCAAGCAGGGTTCAGGAAAGGGCGAGGAACGAGAGACATCATTGCGGATGTGAGATGGATCCTTGAAAAGACTAAAGAATACCAAAAGGATATCTATTTGTGCTTTATCGACTACAGCAAGGCTTTTGACTGTGTAAACCATGAGAAACTCTGGGCCACATTAAGAAGCATGGGTATACCAGAACACCTGATCATTCTCTTGCGCAATTTGTACATTGATCAAGAAGCAACAGTTCGAACGGAACAAGGAGAAACAGAATGGTTTAAAATAAGCAAAGGTGTAAGACAAGGCTGCATACTTTCCCCCTACCTGTTTAATTTATATGCAGAACAAATCATCAGAGAAGCAGGATTGTATGAAGACAACAGAGGTGTGAAGATTGGTGGAAGACTCATCAACAACCTTCGCTATGCTGATGATACTACATTACTGGCTGAAAGTGAAGATGATCTGAAACATTTGCTTCTCACAATCAAAGAACATAGTCTCAAAATGGGCCTGCACCTTAATGTAAAGAAGACAAAGATCATGACAACTGGCGTAATCAACAGGTTCATCGTTGAAGGAGAAGAAATTGAAATTGTGAACAACTTTAACCTACTTAGATCAACTATCAATAAAGAAGCAACAAGTAGTCAAGAAATCAAACGACGCATTGCTCTTGGCAGAATGGCTATGAAAGACCTAGATAAGATTCTCAAGAGCAGAGATGTTTCTCTCCATACAAAGATTCGACTTGTTCAAGCCATGGTATTTTCAATAACATCATATGGATGTGAAAGCTGGACAGTGAAAAAGACAGACAGGAAGAAAATTGATGCCTTTGAATTATGGTGCTGGCGGCGAATACTGTGTATACCATGGACTGCCCGAAGAACAAACCAGTCGGTACTAGAGGAGATCAAACCTAAGCTTTATTTAGAAGCTCAGATGACAAGACTTTGACTTTCATACTTTGGACACATCATGCAAAGAGAAAGACATCATGCTTGGCAAGATAGAAGGTCAACGCAAAAGAGGAAAGCCAGCAATGAGATGGATCGATACAATAACGGAAAGGCCGCGGGCCTCGTGCCCGCTGGCCGCTGATAACCGGGGGGGCGGCGGGTGCGTGGCCCCGGCCCCCACGAGGCGTCGGGAGGAGGTCCTCTTCGGCGTGGCTTGGCTGGCCCCCATTGGCTCCTGGGTGTGAGTGGCGGCGAGGGAGCCAATGGGGGAATTGTCTGGGCCTGGAGGGAGGTGGGGCCAAGGCCGCGTGAGCCGGCAGGAGCGGCAGTCACCGGGGGAGCGGGTGAAGGTGGCTGGCGTGGCTGTCTTCGCTGAAGGGTAATCTCTTTTTTTTTTTTTTGTGTTTTGTTTTTCCGGTTGTCCCTGGGTGGCGGGAGCGCCCTGGGGAGGGGTGTCGGTTGCCCGGTAGCAGAGAGAGGTGGGAGGGGGGAGCTCCTCCGGTGACTTGGCGGCGGGGGGCCTTTCCTTTGGGCCTGTGTGTGGCGGGCCTTTTGTCGGGTGGACGCGGGATTGCGGTGGGCCATGCTCCCGAGGTGGGCCGGCGTGCTTGTTTGGCCCGGCTGGGGGCTTGGTGGGGGAGAGCGGAGGGAGAGGCTGTGGGGGGGCATCGGGGGGGCACTGCGGGTGATGCGGCTGGCCCCGCTGCGGGCCTGCCGGCCCTCAGATGTTCCCACTCGTTGGGGGGAGGCCGCTGGACTGTGGGGGGGCTCCTGGGGAGTCGGGAGTTTTTTGGGGTCTCGGAGGCCCCTGGGAGGGGTGTCGGGTTGGGGGGTGTGCCTAGCGTGGGGTCGGGGCTGGGGGGTGCGGTGGGTTGGGGTGGGGGGTGATTGGGTGCCCTCGGGGAGGGGGTGGGGGGCTGTGCTGGTGGGGCGGAGGGGCCCCTTGAATGGGACCAACGGCTGCATTTCGGGTTGCGCCTAGTTTGAGTATGTACACTGGCCACATGGAGTGAAATGGCCTTGCATTGGAAGGCACCATTCGCACCAATAGCTGTCTCTTGGAAAGCTCGTATGCATAGTAATTATATCATGGAAAGACTGACAGTCCTTTGGCAGAACAAGCTTGTAAAATTTGAGAAGATTTGGACTCCATTTATAAATAAATACATGCAGTAACTAATTAGGGGGAGGGGGAGAATGTCAATGAGCGGTTATTGTTGATTGCTGGTATGTTTGGGGGGATTGTTAATTGTTGTAAAATTTCAAAAACTTCTTTTTCAATAAATATAAAGTTCCAAAAAAAAAAAAAAAAACCCACAACCCTTTTTCAAATACATTGGTAGCAAAAAAACGTGGGAGAGAGTCTGTTGGACCATTAGATGATAAAGGGACAAAAGGGGCACTAACAGAAGACAAGGCCATAGCGGAGAGACTGAATGAATTCTTTGCTTCAGTCTTTACTGAAGAAGATGTAGGGAAGTTACCCATGCCTGAAATGGTATTTAAAGAAGATGTATCAGAGGAATTGAAACAAATTTCAATAAACTGGGAAGATGTATTACAGCTATTTGATAAATTAAGGAGTAGCAAATCGCCTGGGCTGGATGGTATACATCTGAAGGTGCTGAAAGAACTGAAATACGAGATTGCAGACCTACTATTAGTAATCTGCGAACTATCATTAAATAATCTGTAGTACCTGAAGAGTGGTGAAATGCCATTGAAACGCTAGTTTTTTAAAAGGGTTCCCGGGGTGATCCGGAAACTACAGACGTCAGTACAGGGCACAATGGTAGAAACCATTATAAAGAATAAAATTACTGAACATGTAGATAGTCATGGTTGAATGGGAGAAAGCCAACATGGTTTTAGCTAAAGAAGATCTTGGCTTACACGATGCCAGAGCGCACGAAACATTATGGGGCTGAGTCTGTTAATAGATACATTGGTAATTTCAAGCGGGGGTTCTTAACCCTGCCCTCTTGAACACACCGCTTACCGAGGGCAACTTGATACCTCGGGGGGGGGGGGGCAGTGTAAGGTGGCAGGGGAATGGCCTGTCGGGAGGGCACAGTTTAAATGGTCCGTGTGGCCTAGCTGAGTCCTCTGGGGGGCGTTGAGCTGGCCGCCCGGGTATCAGGGATGGGGTAGGAGTCATGCGGGTTTTTGCTGCTTCCCCGCGGTGTGTTCTGCTTTGTCTTTGCAGATGCGGCCCGAAGGATTGCTGTCGAGGCGGATGGTGCAGGGAGCCAGCAGCTCTGAAGTCGACAGGGATCCGGAGGACGGGTGCCTGTTGGACGGTGGGCGTGGGTGCCCAGGCTGCTGTAGCAGGTGAGTCGCCGGGTGGGGGGAGGGACTACGGGGGGGGAGGTGAGGAAAGCGGGAGCGGCTGCACGAAGCGGCCGCACTACTGTGGTTTGAGCCGCGGGTCGGGATCCTCGTCTTCTGGGTCTTGCGGGGCATCTTCATTGTCATGGGTGTGGAGAAAGGGTTTGAGTGGAGGGCGGCTGTGACTTCCGGAGCCATGTTGGGTGGGGGTGGGGCCCTCGCTGGATTTGATTTTATAGGGGCGCCGCGGCGGTTATGGAAGGGGACCCGGAGGTGGCAGTAGGTGGGCGTTTTAGGCTTCCAAGGGGTGGGATGAGGTCCGGTGCTACGGGCGGCAGAGAAGGGCGGGCGCGGGGGCTGGAGTACGGGGACACCCACCTGCGGGTCGCCTAATCTGACTTTAGTTCGCAACTTCCCAGTCGTAGGTGGGTGGGGCCTGGCAGCTGCGATGGGGAGGTTCGGGACCAGGGGGTTGTGCATAAGTCAATTTCAGGGGGAACACAGGGTAGTTGCATCGGGGGATGCGCTGTGGGCGAGAACAGGGGAGCGCAGGTGGTGGGGGGCGAACCAAAGGGGGGCGGTGCTGATGGGAGCGGCAAAGGTCCTTTCGGGGGGGGGGAAGGGAGGGGTTTGGAGGGAGCGGGGGACTTCGGCTGGCGGTCGGCAATTCTCCGGCCTCTTTCCGGATTGAAGTGTCGGCACAGCTGTTCTGTTCGGGGCGGGGGGGGCCTGTATTACTCGAATGTGTCCGACGGGGGGCTGCGGTTCTTTACCCGCCCCCAAGCAGTAGGGAGCTCTGGGATGTGGCCTAGGACGGGACGGAGGGGGGCTTGAAGGGGGATGTCGGTATGAGCTATCCTTTCGGTGGGACGGAGGGTTGGACAGGACGACTTCAGGTGCTTCCACTGGGTGGGTGGGCTTCGGGCGTCCTTAAACCTCTTTGGAGTGTCGCGGGGTAAGTTCCTCGGGGGTTTCGACGGGTTTCTGTGGAGGGAGCAGGAACATTCCGCGGAGAGCGTTCGGCTCGTGGCGGGTCAAGGGGTGGCTGGGCGTTTGGTCGGTATTGTGGAGCCCCGGGTGCGCGGGGTCAGGGGGTCATGGGTGGCGGGTATCCTCGATAATATGACTGGGCTTGGGAGGTTCCCCGGCCTGGTGGCGTTGCATCGGTGGCCCGACCGATTGGGTTGGCGCTGGTGCTCAGGTGCGAGCTGGTTGGAATTTGGCTCCAGGGGCAGCTAGCATGGGATTGCAGGTCCCGGAGCACTGGTGGCCTGCTGCTATGCGGTCCGGCCTTGGGGAGTACAGTGTCGGCGGCGACGGGGAGGGTGTGGTGGGGGGGTGGTGACAGAGTCGTTGCATGACTGGTCTAGTAGGGTGGCGGCTGGATACGGTGTGGGGCTACCTTTCGGAGAACAATAGGGTTTTGGTGGGGTCTCGGGGGCTGTTGGCTGGGGGCGTCTGTGGGGGGGTGGGGGATTGCGTGTTCTCAGGCTGTTGCGGGGTGGGACGCTTGCACATCCTTTGCTGGGTGACTGGCGGCTGACGGGCACGCTTCCGCTGCTGGGAGGGTGTATGGGTACGGCTTGGTCTTGTCTCGCCTTCTTTTGGGGCTCCACTGTGATGAGCGGTAGAGTCGGCGGAGGGGCTGCTGGCAGTCGGCTACCTGTCAGGGGTTGTGAGCTTTTCGGGGGTGGGGGGGGGTTTAGCGGGTGCTAACTGTTACTTTCTTTTAGATGTCGGCTGGACGACAGGTTGCTGCTGGAGGCCTCAGCTCTTCAATTCCTGTGCAGCGCCAAGGCCATTGGGGCGCGCCTGGGGGTTGCACGCCTCGGAGGTGCCCGTCGTATGGCTGGGCGTGCGCGGTCTCCGGAGGGGGCCGTTGCTGCCTTTGCTTCCAGAGGGGGCCGTAGCTGCCTTTGCTTCGGCGCCAGGGCGGCGAGACGGGTGTGCCTGGGTTGCTGGCGCTGGGGGCCAGGACGGGTAAGTTGTGGAGTGGTGAAGGTGTGGTTTCGGGGGTCAGACATATTTCCAAAGCCTGCTTGCTGGGTCCCCAGTGGTGGTTTTACACATTCTTCGGCAGGTGGCCGGGGGATGTGTACGCAGGGTTGATGGCTAATCTGCCTCCTGGTTGGAGGCGGCGTGTGCCGGTGTCTGGCTGGGTGGGGGTGTGTGTAGGATCCCGGAGGTGTCCGGGGTCCGGAGGCTGGCAATATGCAGGGCGGGGGTGAGGGTACCTCCGACCCGGTGAAGCCCTCGGCTTTTGCTAGTAATATGGCGAAGCTGGATGAGGGGGATGGGAATTGCCGGGGAACGGTCCTCGGTGGAGGCGGGAAGGAACTCACTTTGCTACCCATAGGGCTGGTGAGGGATTGTCCCGCCGCCGGAACCGTAAGTTATATCTTGCCTCCCGAGGGTGCCGGTGTGTGGCCTGGGCGGGGGTGTGGGTATCCCCTTGTTCCTATAGGGCTAGCAAGAGGCTTTGGAATATGTGGGGCTGGGAAGTGGGACTGGTCGCAGCTTGCCGTGGGGGGTGGCTCAGGGTCGGTGGTCCCTGAGCCTGTGGCGGGATCCCGGAGGTGTCCGGGGTCCGGAGCCGGTGGCAAGATGCAGGGCGGGGGTGGGGTACCCCCGGCCCGGTGAAACCCTCGGGGCTTTTGCTAATAATAGGGCGAAGCCGGAAGAGGGGCGACGGAATGGCCTGGGGCCGGTTCACGGCGGAAGCGGGCGGAACTCACTTTGCTACTCACGCGGCTGGTGAGGATTCGTTCCGTGGCCGTATTCAATTAATGAATGTTTGCTGTTGGTTGTGGTTTAAGGAAAATGTTGTACGGTTAATAAAGCTGCGACCAGTTTGATTCCCAATGAGTGTGTTGTGGTTATTTGTAAGGTGGGGTGGGGGTGGGGGTGGGGGCGGAAATGGGGCTGGGGTGGGGGCGGGGACAGAAGCACCTGGTCTGCCTTACCCGGTTACGGAAAGGCCGCGGGCCTCGTGCCCGCTGGCCGCTGATAACCGGGGGGGCGGCGGGTGCGTGGCCCCGGCCCCCACGAGGCGTCGGGAGGAGGTCCTCTTCGGCGTGGCTTGGCTGGCCCCCATTGGCTCCTGGGTGTGAGTGGCGGCGCGGGAGCCAATGGGGGAATTGTCTGGGCCTGGAGGGAGGTGGGGCCAAGGCCGCGTGAGCCGGCAGGAGCGGCAGTCACCGGGGGAGCGGGTGAAGGTGGCTGGCGTCCCACCCTCCCATCCCTACAGTTGGGCTGGATTGGAGGTGGGGGTGTTGCAGCTGGAGGGGTGTTGGCGGGATCCCGGAGGTGTCCGGGGTCCGGAGCCGGTGGCAAGATGCAGGGCGGGGGTGGGGTACCCCCGGCCCGGTGAAACCCTCGGGGCTTTTGCTAATAATAGGGCGAAGCCGGAAGAGGGGCGACGGAATGGCCTGTGGCCGGTTCACGGCGGAAGCGGGCGGAACTCACTTTGCTACTCACGCGGCTGGTGAGGATTCGTTCCGCGGCCGTATTCAATTAATGAATGTTTGCTGTTGGTTGTGGTTTAAGGAAAATGTTGTACGGTTAATAAAGCTGCGACCAGTTTGATTCCCAATGAGTGTGTTGTGGTTATTTGTAAGGTGGGGTGGGGGTGGGGGTGGGGGCGGAAATGGGGCTGGGGTGGGGGCGGGGACAGAAGCACCTGGTCCGCCTTACCCGGTTACAGCAGCTACGGGTACCAGTCTGTCAACAATGAGCCGCCTGACTGAAGACCGAACACAATTTAGGATAGCTATCCAGAGGGTCGCCATGAGTCGACTCCGACTCGATGGCACTTAACAACAACAACATTCAAATCCAGCCTAAAAACCAACCTCTTTGAGGCTGCTTTTGGATCCTGATGCCCCTCGTTCTCTTAAGAACATAAGATATACCGTACTGAATCAGACCAAAGGTCCATCACGTCCAGTATCCTGTTTCTAACAGTGGCCAGTCCAGATCACAAGTACCTGTCAATTCCCGAAAGGTATATAGATTCCATACTGTTTGTCCCAGGGATAAGCAGTAGATTTCCCTAGTCCACTTTAATAATGGTTTATGGACTTTTCTTCCAGAAATTCTTATGTGTATCCTACCATACTCTAGTCCCCAGTTTTGTGATGTTGTTCATCTTGATTAGATTGTAAGCTCTGTTGAGCAGGGACTGTCTCTTACATCTATATGTACAGTGCTGTGCATGCCTTGTAGTGCTATAAAATAAGTTGTAGTAATAGTACCTACTTGGTACCAGTTTGCCAAAGTGTTCATATGAGGTGGCACTTTCTGGAAAATCCTGTCAAAATCTGTAAACTGACAGCCCCTCAGGTCTCATGCTTTTAACTCCCCATAATAATGCCTGACCTGTAGATGTTGCAAAAAGTGGGAGTTCGGAATCATCCACTTTTGCTTGACTTTTTTGAAAGATGGGATGACCCTTTCCTGTAATTGCAGTAACTGTCCCAGTTCCATACTTGGAATCTTGTCTTTCCCATCCCTGACTCAAACACCGGGTTGCACATTAACGTCAGTAAACAGGTGAGATCCCTGACAATCATCCACCATCATTTCTAAACCTTCTTATATGGAGTCAGCAGCTACTGGTCTCTTCCTCCGAATCGCCTCTGCTACTTTTTGGTAGTGTGGAGATTTATATAGGTGAATGGGGCCCATTGCCGCCACCCAAATCCAGCACTTTTGACTTGAGATAGTTGATCAACAGTCCAGAGAAAGCTCCAAAAGAATCTATCAGGTTCATAATTTCTGGAAGCTCCAGCTTAGCGTCTGCCAGAAAGCGCAGCATGTCATCTCGAAAGAGATTTATCCTATAATTCCCTTCTCCTACTGTGAACACCCCAATATCCTACGCCTCCCTATTTTCTTTATCGCCAGTAGCTCTAGAGCTAAGACAAAAAGAATGAGAGAGAGGGGGCACCTCTGCCATGTACCTCTTGACCAGTTGAAGGGATTGGATTTCTTGCCATTTATTATTAGCTGGGCTTGCAAGCAGGTCTACAAAAGTGTACCCATTGAGAGAAGTGCCCCGTTATCCCAGACCTATCCAGGACCTACATCATGTATTTATTTATTTCAATTTTTTATATACCGCGCTATTTACAATCAGCGCGGTTTACAGAGAACCAAAGACCAGAACAACAGGCTGCTCGGTATTACATAAAACAGGAAAATAAATTTGGATAAGATAAACATGGATAATATGGGGGTACAACTATATACATTGAACTATATACATAGAATGTTGATCTGCTAATTCGATCACATGAGAGAAGTATTTATGTAATATTATCAATAATGTTTGGAAAAGGAGGGGATTCTGTTAAGTTTGTGGTGAATATTATGCACTTTATGTGGGGTAGTATTTGATGAATAAGTTATGTTTGAGGGCCTTTCTGAATTGGACTATGCCGGTTATGGCACGAATTTCAGGTGGTAGGGAGTTCCAATGTTTTGGTGCGCAAAACATGAAGGCTCTATTCGCTGTTGCTTGGCTACAGGTTGTTATGGCCTTCGGCATTATTAGGGTGTTTGTCGCTATTTTTCTTCTGGTTCTAGTTGGAGGTAAAAACTTGTGTGAGATCAGTTAGAGAGTTTGCAGATAAGCCATGTATGGCCTTGTATGTGAGAGTTAGGGTTTTGAATATGATTCTGCCTTGTATCGGGAGCCAGTGAAGATGTTTGAGAATTGGTGTCACGTGATTACTCCTGGATGCTCCTTGTAGAACCCTTGCAGCAGTGTTCATGGCAAGTTGAAGAGAACTAAGGGTGGATTGTGGGAGACCTTGTAGAATTGAATTTGCGAAATTGAAATGTGGTAGGATGAGCGCTTGGAAGATGTTTCTAAAATCATCTGGGTCCAGTAATGAGCGTAGATGCCTGAGCGTGCGTATCTTGAAGTATACAGCCTTTGTTATATTGTTAACGTGTGATTTCATATTGAGACGGTGGTCCAGTGTGACTCCAAGGTATCTTATTGCTTCCTTGGTGGATAGATCAGCTCCTTTGACGCTTATTTGTGCTGGTGGAATGAAGTTAGGGTCTCTTGTAACAAAGAGAACCTCAGTTTTCTTATGTTGGATGCGGAGGTTCTGTGATAGGAGCCACTCTGATACGGCATTGAAGCAATTTATTATGGGAAGTAGATCCAATTGCATTGTAGAAAATGGCATATAAAGTAGGATGTCATCTGCATATATCATACCTTCCACGTTGAAAGATCTGATGATATTGCAGATGGGCTGCATGTAGATGTTAAACATGAGAGATGAAAGAGATGACCCTTGCGGTACTCCTTGTTTTTGGTGGAAAAGGTTTGATTCTCCTGTTGCAGATTTTACATATTGCATTCTGGTGTCCAGGTAAGATTTGCACCATTCCAGTGCTGAACTACCGATGCCTTTTTCCTTCAATCGTGTAATGAGTATCTCGTGATTTACCGAATCAAACGCTGCTGCTATATCTAAGAAGATTAGCACGACGCCTTGGCGGATGTTGTCTATATTGGTGAGTATGTTATTGAGGAGGGTGGTGAGGAGTGTTTCAACTCCATGGTGTTCTCTGAAGCCATGTTGAAAGTAGTCGAGAGGAGCTGTGGAATCTATGTGGTCTTGAATTTGGCGTTGCACCTCTTTTTCAAAAATCTTTGCTAGGAGGGGAATGCTAGCGATAGGCCTGTATGAGTCAGCCCTTTTAGGGTCTAATTTGGAATTCTTTAATAATGGTCTGATGGATGTGAGCTTTAGAGCAGATGGGAATGATCCAGTTGAGAAAGAGAGTTTCATGATTCTTGCAATGAATGGGCTGAATACACTTCTAAGGTCCTTTATCCAGAAGGCTGGGCAAGGATCGGTTTGAGCGGTGGAGGTATTGAGTGAGGAGATTGTGTCTTCAATTTGTTTAGCTGAGGGTGCAGACAGTGAAGATAAGGTGTTTTGACAAGTTGATTCTTGAATAACTGTATTCTGTAGCTCATCTGTCTGTAGGAGTTTAGATTGCAAGTAATCAGCAAATTCTTGTGGGTGAATATCACATTTTTGTTCTGAAGATGGTTCATTAGATAAAGATTTTACTAGGTTGAACAGATCACGAGGTTTGTTTAGTGATCTTTTGAGCATATCTGTGTGATACTGCTTCCTTTTGTTTGTGATTGCTTCACGGTGAGTCACTAAATAGAGATTGTAGGCTGCACGATCATCAATGGCCAGTGATCAGCGCCAGCGTTTTTCGAGTCTTCTGAGGTGCATAAGAGAAGATCGCAGATCGGGAGAGAACCATGGAGCTGAGGGTCTTTTCCTTGATGTGTTTTTGTGTGGTAGCATAGCAATGGTATTGAGGCTGTTATTCCAGGCTTCAATTGCTTCTTCCAGGTTAAGTGTTGTATTGCTGAGGAGTGGTTGGGTGTTTGTCATTATAACATCCTTATTGAAGGGCCGAAAGCCTCTTGATGGGGCTCTTAGTGTGTTGTCAAGGTTTCTGTTGTTTAAAGAATGAGTGTTGTCCAAAGGAATTTGTAGGATTATTAGTTTATGGTCTGACCATGGCACATCATTGATAGATTTTTATAATGTTGCTGTTTTGTGCAGAAGCCGATTGTGGTGCGAAGACCATGTCAAGGATGTTTCCTTTGATGTGAGTGGGCTCCAAGATTAGTTGTTGATATCCAAGAGTTTTGATGGCATTGAGGAATGCAGAGGACTGGTGTTGCTGTAGTGATGGGAGATTGAGATCCCCCAATATCCAGTTTGGAATGTTAATGTTGCTGGTATTGGCAGCAATGTCTAATATGGTAGGCAGGTTATCTGGGGAGCTTGAGGGGGTTCTGTAAATCAGGTTGATGGAGCATTGCTTGTTCACTATGGTGATTGTTTCCAGATTGTCTGAGCTGTAGGAGTTAGTTGTATTGAAAAGGAGTTCAGACTTGGTGAGAATGAGTGCTCCTCCTCCCTTCTTATTTTCTCTGTGAGTTGTGTGTATGGAAAAATTTGGTGGAATGAGTTGGTTAATAAGGACATTATCTTCTTTTGATAGCCAGGTTTCTGTGATCAAGAGTGCGTCCAGGTTGTGAAGTGTAACTATATCTTGGATTACAGGCCATTTTGTTTTTATCGAACGAGCGTTTATAAGGGCACATTTTAGGCTTTTGGAAGGCGGGGAGTCTTGTTGCTTTGGGTTACTGGTTTGGAGTAATGTAATGTTGCTCTTTCAGGAAACCCTGTCAAATGCTTTCTCAGCATCTAAACTCACCAAGGCCACTCCTGCTCCTTCCCCATGTCCCTGTATTGCGACCAAAAAGCTCTTATCAAATTTCTTGATGCATAGCACCCTTTCACAAAATCAGTTTGATCCTGATGAATTAAGCAGGGCAGCACCTTCCTGATATGTTCTTCCCAAACCACAGTCATAATTTTGATATGCTGGTTTAATAAAGAAATTGGACTACAGGAGCCTACATTGGTTTGATCCTGTACTGGTTTTGGTATGAGAATAACTTGTGCCACATTTGGCATATTCCTCCCCCCCCCCACCCCCCCACTCCACCCTGAACAATTCCTGTCAGCCTTCCCAGTGTGGTGGCACCAAATCCTCCAAGATTTTATAAAATTTGGCTGACAGTCCATCAGGCCAACAAAAAAAGAGATGGAATCTCCACAATCAATACCAGAAGAAACACAGAGCAGAGGAACAAAACCACAGCCACACCAATTGAATCGTCACACAGTGGTTTTATTGAAAAACCTGACTTGGCCAAGTTTCGGCACTCAGGCCTGCATCAGAGGTCTATAAAAAATAACTAATAGAAGCATTTTAAACAAGCATACAATAAAACAGCTTACATAAAAGGAACATGTAAACCAACATAAAGAATTGAAATAAGAAAAAAGGAACATTAAAAAATGAAGCACAAGAACCTATATTACTAGTCTGATGATATAAAAATACCAGCACAAATTGTTGTTGAATGATTAGAAATAGCCTACGAGATAAATACATACATACAAAGTCATTACATATTTTTCAAAAAAGGGGGAGGAAAGCTAAACCTATAGACAAAAAACTTTGAAACATGAATTACCTTAACAAAATAGAAGTACCATATTAATGTAATGAAACAATGTATCAATCTAGGTACCAAAAAAGAAAACTAAGCAGAAAAAAAGAGATGTGTTTTGTCGCAACCCCAGCCCCCAAGCCACGTGCTTAAAGGGTCAGGGTGGACATTATTGTTTTCATCAAGGGAGAAACTTTTCTTAGCCCAGATGCATACTGGTACTAGTAGTCCCTTTCTTGAAATAATTAGTTGTGAAAGCCATGTGTAAGGTAAAGGATAAGGTTTATTCCCCTAATGCACAAACAAAGGTTCAACGAAGGAAAACAGGATTCTCACCTCATTCAGGATTTTCAAAGAGGTATTTACAGAATTCAAAAGTTAGACGTGCTTCACAGTCTTATTAGCTATGCAACACTGTTCCCTCTAAGCTGTGCGCATGTGCGCGCGCACACACCTCGCTGAGCGAGCGCACATACTTTACAACAGAGCGCACAAAAATTACAGCTCTGATTCTGATAGAAAACAACACAGATGTCTGAAAATTTAAAAGTTATGATTGTAATTACTAGAAATTTCCCGCTTCATTTAGTAATCGTCTATTTTCATTTAATTTGATTAAAATCAATGTGGTGTACATACTGTATTCTGACATGTAGTCAAATTTTAAAGTATATAACTCCGAGTGTCGTTATGTGGCGCACAAAAATTTAACCTTCCTTCAAAAGCTGCACACAGCTGATATTTTATGCGCACACAGCCTACAGAAAATTAGAGGGAACATTGCTATGCAGGTGTTAGAACAACCCAGTTCATGCAAACAAAAGCAAGCTTCTTCTTTTAGCTTATCAAAACTGTATTTTAACGTATACCCTGCGAGCTATACTTCTGCCAAGGATTCCAAACTCCCGGCTAGACAAAGTGTACAATCCATGAAACAGTCAGGTAGCAATGAATCGGGTTCAGCAGGGTCTATTTGCATCTCCTCCTGATCTGACGATATATCTGCTGGCCCTGAGCTTTCCTCATGTAATTCTGGCTTCACTTCAGAGTTTCTCTCTAAAACTCTCCAGCTTTGCTCTACCTGGTCTGGAAAACAGGTAACAGGACTTTTAGTTAGCACTTTTTGTCCAGGTTCCCAAACCTCTCTCCAGCTGTGTTTACTGCACCTATGGCTCTCTGGCTTCCATGCCTTTCTAGGACTTGGCCACAGTTCCCGGTTCAGTGTTTGTGTTTCTCAGACTCCTGGGCTGAGTCTTATGCACCCACCTCTGAACTCCTTGTAGCTCACGGTCAGGAAAGGAAGTATGCCGGTACCTCTGCTCTCTGAGCTGTGCTTCTCTGGTACTTTCTTTACCAGGCACTTTCAAGGTTCCTCTCCTTTCTCTGTCTTCCTTGAAGACTTCTCCCTGGAGCTTTTCACCGTGGAACTGTTTCTCTTGGAACTTGTTCCTTCTCTGTAAGGACCGCAAATCCAACTGCCTCTCCTTCTCTCTTCTGAGCCGTCTCCTTCCTCTCTCTTCTGCATCTGCTGCTGCTCCTTCTGTCCTGTCTAAGCCATACTTATAAAGCTGTTTCTCAGTTAGGGTTTCTCTCACCCTGACCAGGTGTGTCTGATTATCCCTTGAGTTAGTTATTGCATCATCCAAGCTTGGGTGTGTCAGCCTACCCTCTGACTCTTCGTGCTTGCTCCCTCTGGCTGCACTTTGCAGTAAATGCACTTTAGGTCTGTCACTTTCTTTAAAGGGATCAGTGATTTTTCCTATCTCCATTGGTTCACTGGCCTCTGCTTCATCACAGTTTACAGGAACAATGTATTTTAAAATGTATGTCTTTTATAGAACAATTATTTCGATTTTTTTATTCTAATGTATATATTGTTCCCCTCCTCCTTCCTCCCTCTCCCCCCTTCCCCTTATTACTATGTTACTATGTAATAAGGGGAAGGGAGAGAAGGAGGAGGAGGGGGGGATACAATATATACATTAGAATCAAAAATTGAAAGAATCGTTCTATAAAAGACATATACATTTTAAAAGACATTGTTCCTGCAAACACATCCTTTCCTTAGATAGCAAAACACAAAAAATAGTAGCAACCTCTCCTTTCAAAAAAAGCCATTATACCTTACTAATAAGAGTAGTCACTAACAAAAGGGGGAAGGAAGGAAGAAAAAGCACATAAAAGACATAATGATGAAGACCTATATAGGCATAAGAATACTAGAAAGTATATTACAGTCGTGAAATTATACAATTTAAATCCCTTACTATGGCAGCTCTCAGATCTTAATGTCAACCTTGCACAAGCACGGGTAGGAAAAACGCCACACAAGGGCAGATCTAAAATACCAAGGCAGGAGACTCCTCCCCATACACCGGTAAAAACGTGCATAAATTAAAAAACAAATCAAAGCTGAAAATGTAGCTTATAAAAGACTATCAAGCAAAGATTCCATTCGAGTACAGTATGGAGGAACTTTACTATATCAAAAAAGGAAAGCTTTATAATATTGGAAAAATGCACCGCTGTCTAGCCAGCTGAGTATATCTGTGCACTTTTGGTCAGACAGCCTCATTAATAATCACTTCCTGATGTCCTCAAAAAACATTTTAGAAAGTAGATTTATTTATTTATTTATTACAATCTTTTATATACCGCGCTATTTGGTATCAGCGCAATTCACATACAACAACATCAACAGAATAACAGGCTATTCCGTGTTTACAGCAAATAGGTATATAAACTTGGGTAACATAAGATTGTAACAAACATAAGGCACAGCAGTCTACCTAACAAAATTAAGAGAAACAAAAACAAAAACAAAAACACCTCCCTATCGATTAACCTCTCTCTCATACAGTGCCACCAAAGAAACTACATAGAACAAAGACATTGCACTAGTCAGTTAACCCATGTTAAAAAATGCACAGTGTATATCCTAAAGGACAGACTACACCGTCAACCTTGCTCGTGTGCGAGCAAACCGGCAAGGACAAATATAGAAGAGGAGAGTAACCTCAGATGTAAGAAATGGAAGAATAGAAATGACTCATCAGATCAAAAAGAATTGAAGAAAGCAAAGAAAATTTATGGGAAGTGAACAAAAGTTAAAACACAGTAATAATAATGGGTGATTTCAATTATCCTGGTATAGAATAGCTCAGTGTCACGGCAGGACATGCTAGGGAGATAAAATTTCTAGATGAAATAAATGACTGCTTCTTGGAGCAGCTGGTTCATGAACCGACAAAAGGGAAAGCCATTTTGGACCTAGTCTTTAGTGGAACACAAGAAATGGTGCAAGAAATACGAGTGTTGGGGCCACTTGGCAATAGTGATCATAGCATGATCGCATTTGATTTAATAAATAGAGGAAGGACGACAAGGAAACCACAGTACTACTTTTTAACTTTCAAAAGGGAGACTATGATAAAATAAGGAAAATAGTTAAGAAAAAACTAAAAGGAGCAGCTGCAAAGATTAAAGATTTATATCAAGCATGGGGATAGTAAAAAATACTATATTAGAAGCCCAGACCAGCTGTATTCCATGCTTAAAGAAAAGTGGAAGGGAGTCCAAAAAAACAGCCAGCATGATTTAAGATGCCAAAAAAGCATCTTTCAGGAAATGGAAAAAGGAGCCAAATGACAAAAACTGGAAACATCATAAGCACTGGCAAGTTTGATGAAAAGCATTGATAAGGCAGGCAAAGAGAGAATTTGAAAAAAAGCTTGCTGTGGAAGCAAAAATGCATGATAAAAACTTTTTAAAGTACATTCATAGCAAAAAAAAAAAAAAACAGTGAGAGAGTCCGTTGGACCATTAGATGATAGACAAGTAAAAGGGGCACTGAGAGAGGACAAGGCCATAGCAGAGAAACTGAATGAATTCTTTGCTTTGGTCTTTACTGAAGAAGATGTAGGGAAATTACCCATGACTGAACTGGTATTTAAAGGTGATGCATCAGAAGAATTGAAAGAAATATTGATAAATTGGGAAGATATATTACAACTATTTGATAAACTAAAGAGTAGCAAATCACCTGGCTTGGATGGTATACATCCAAGGATGTTGAAAGAACTGAAATATGAGATTGCAGAACTACTATTAGTAAACTGTGAACTATCGTTAATATCATCTGTATACCTGAATATTTTTGAATGGCCAATGTAACGCCAATTTTTAAAAAGGATTCCAGGGATGATCCGGGAAACTAAAGACCAGTGAGCCTAACGTAGCTACAGGGCAAAATTGAAGAAACCATTATAAAAAACAAAATTACTGAACATGTAGATAGTCATGGTTTAATGGCTTTAGCCAAGGAAGGTCTTGTCTTGCTAATCTGTTGTATTTCTTTGAAAGTGTGAATAAACAGGTAGACAAAGGTGAGCCGGTCAATATAGTGTATCTGGATTTTCAGAAAGCCTTTGACAAGGTCCCTCATGAGAGACTCTTGGCAAAATTAAAAAGTCATGGGATAGGAGGCAGTGAATTGTAAATCAGGAACTGGTTAAAGGATAGAATGCAGAGGGTAGGGCTAAATGGCCAATTTTCTCAATGTAGAAAGGTGAATAGTGGAGTACCCCAAGGATCTGTGCTGGATCCACTGCTTTTTAACATATTAGTAAATGACCTGGAAAAGGAAATAACGAGTGAGATAATCAGATTTGCAGATGATACAAAATTATTCAAAGTTGTTAAAACCCAAGAGGATTGTGAAAAATTGCAGGAGGACCTTGATACATTGGAAGACTGGATGTTCAAATGGCAAATGAAATTTAATGTGGAGCAGTGCAAAGTTATGCACCTAGGAAAGAACAACCCAAACTATGGTTCCACTATGCAAGGTTCCACATTAGGAATCACCCCCCAGGAAAATGATTTAGGATAATTGTGGATAATACGTTGAAACCCTACGCCCAGTGTGCAGCGGTGGCCAAAAAAGCAAATAGAATGCGAGGAATCATAAGGAAAGGAATGGAGAATAAAACTGTATCATTCCATTGTGTGACCGCACCTTGATTAATGTGTGCCATTCTGGTCGCCCTATCTTAAAAAGGATATAGTGGAACTAGAAAAGGTACAGAGAAGAGCCACCAAAATAGTAAAGGGGATGGAAGGATACCCCTATGAGGAGAGCCTTAAAAGGTTATGACTCTTCAACCTGGAAAAGAGACAGCTGAGGGGAGATATGATATGAATGGAGTGGAATGGGTAAACATAGATCGATTGTTTATGCCATCAAAAAGCAGAAAGATTAGGGGACATGCAATGAAGCTATAGTGTAATCCGTTTAAGACTAATAAGAGAAAATATTTTTTTCACTCAACGTGTAATCACACTCTGGAATTTGTTACTGGAGAATGTAGTAAAAGCTGTTAGTGTAGCTGGCTTTAAAAAAGGTTTGAACAAGTTCCTGGACAAAGGTCCATAAACCATTATTAAAGAGGACCCGGGAAATCCACTGCTTGTTGAATATAGCAATTATCCCTCAAAAAAGAACAATCATTCTACATGTAGGAATGATGATGTGCAGTAACATAGTAAATGACAGCAGATAAAGACCAGTATGGTCCATCTAGTCTGCCCAGCAATATGACAGGAGCAGGTGCACCGCTTCCCATGTCTTTTAGGGAGTAGGTGCACCCCTATCCATGTCTTTGCTTAGTTTTGCACCCACCAGGAGCAGGTGCACCCCTCCCCATGTCTTCACCCCTCCTCATATCTTTGTTTCTTTGTTTGTTTAGGGGTGAACACACCACTCCTCCCCCCATCGCTCCATGTAGGACACCCCTATTTGTTGAGAAATTAGATGGTTCAGTTTACTTTGATTTAATCTTGTTGCTGTAAAGTGATCCACAGTGTCTGTCCCAGGCCACTTTGAATTCCGTCACTGTGTTTGTCCCCACCACCTCCATCAGGAGGGCATTCCAAGCATCCACCACCCTTTCAGTCAAAAAGTATTTCCTGACATTGCCTTTCAATGTACCACCTTGCAGCTTCATGTTATGCCCTCTAGTTTTACAGCTTCCCCGTCTCTTGTTCATTATTTCTCTTTAAGTATTTAAAGGTCTGAATCATATCTCCCCTATCCCTCCAAAGTGTACATTTTTTTTTATTTTATTTTATTTAACTATTTTCTTTTATACTGCCCCTTCCAGAGATCAAGGGCGGTTTACATGTAACAGTTTAACAGTATAGTACACATCTGTATACATTTACATTGAACAGTAGAATTCAACTATTTACATTGAACAATAAAGTTTAACTTTGTAAGGTATTAAAGTAGAACAAATCGCAAACTATTTACAATAAATATTTACAGTGGCTGTGTGTGGTGAATAGGACAGGTGTAGGAGTTGGAATTTATTTCCTTTTATGCATAATTTCCTTTTATGACGTAAATGGGGGGGGGGGAGGGGCAGACAGGGAGTTAGTTAACGGGGGTTAGGGGGTTTGCGTATGTGTGTCCATCTTTGTTGTGGCAGTAGTACCAAAAGGAGCTAAGGAGCCGCACAATACAAGAGAACAAAAAAAGCGGAGCCTGGACTGACAAAAATAAACCTTGTTTATTGCGCCCCAACGCGTATCGGCCACCGGCCTTCTTCAGGGGGTCTAAAAGAGCACACCTCAAAATTAAAAAATAAACATATAGATTAAAACAACAACATAATGTAAAATACACTGTAATATATCAATAAAAATTATAATATAATAAAAATTATAATAAAAATTAAAATCATATAGTTTTACTTAAAGCGTCTAAAGGACAATCTATTAATCTGTAACAATTAAATAAAAAGGACGACTACTGGATAAAAATATAAAAAATATAAAAAATTATGAAAGATAATAGATGATAAAAAACCATATTGAACTACTAAAAAGGAAGAGAAAAAGAGACGAGGAGGAACCAAAAGGAATAAATACAAAATTGTGATCAAATTGAGTATTATCCTGGATTGAACCTAGAGGATACTAACAGCTGACAATGAATAAATAAATAATGTAAGTGCACATTTAAATAAATAAATAATTAAATAGGTAAATATACATATAAAACAAATATATACAATTCTAAAACTGCCACTCCATATTGGTAAATATATAACCAATTAATAATAAATAATCAATTTACATAAACAGATGCACATAAAATGTATAAACAATTATAAAAACATGTTTCATACATAAGCATCATAAGGACACTTAAAAGAACAAATGAAAAAACATATGAAAAAACATATGCAAAAACAAGAAAAGCATGCAATTATAAAGTTATAAAAAGAAATTTATATTTGCAAAATCAAAACATCATAAATCGTGTACATGAAGGTGGAGACGCTCTTGAATTGAAAATCATTGTATTCAACGTTTACATGAACCAAAAAGTTATCCTATACGGCACCTATAGAGCACTTGTTATTCCTTTTTAGTAGTTCAATATGGTTTTTTATCATCTATTATCTTTCATAATTTTTTATATTTTTTATATTTTTATCCAGTAGTCGTCCTTTTTATTTAATTGTTACAGATTAATAGATTGTCCTTTAGACGCTTTAAGTAAAACTATATGATTTTAATTTTTATTATAATTTTTATTATATTATAATTTTTATTGATATATTACAGTGTATTTTACATTATGTTGTTGTTTTAATCTATATGTTTATTATGTAATTTTGAGGTGTGCTCTTTTAGACCCCCTGAAGAAGGCCGGTGGCCGAAACGCGTTGGGGCGCAATAAACAAGGTTTATTTTTGTCAGTCCAGGCTCCGCTTTTTTTGTTCTCATCTTTGTTGTGGAGCATGTTTTGGGGGAGTAGGGGATTTCAAAGTGCATATTTAGGTCTTAAAGTCTCTCCTCATAAGGCTTCTGACGCAGGCTCCAAATCACTTTGGTCGCCTTCCTCTGAACAACTTCCATTCTTTTTACATCCTTTGCAAGATACGGTCGCCAAAACTGAACACAGTATTCCAAGTGAGGCCTCACCAGAGACTTATACAGTGGTACTAGTACCCCTTCCTTTCTCCTGGTAATTCCTCTTCAAATGCATGCCATGAATGCAGCCGCGAGAATTCTCGTAGGTGCCCCACGCTCAGAGCATATAACCCCAATACTGATGAGTTTACACTGGCTACCACTCCAGGCCAGAACCCTATATAAAACCCTGGTCATGACTTTTAAAGCTGCAAAGAGCCCATCTCTATCACCTATCTGCAATATGATACAGGTTACTCCAACAAACAGAGCCAGGAGATCTGCTGCACTGAATTCCATTGAACTTCCGAAACTCCTTACGAAATGCTCTAAATCAACAGCCGCTAGAGCCTTCTCACTGTTTGCACCCAGAGCCTGGAATGCCCTCCCACCCGAAATTAGAGCCATCACTAGTCTCATGACATTCAGAAAAGTCTTAAAACATCATTTGTTCCTAATGTACTACCCTGAAGCAACTCCGATTGAACATAATCTGCGGGTTGATCTTTCCCACTTGACACCGGGGGAAAATGGATAATCATGATATACATACTTGCACACTCTACTCTTACCATATTACACTGTACTATAATTTTATCTAATTACCTCCTCCATGTAATTAACCAAAATGCCATGTACATAGTTAACCATACTTATTTTATTTATTTAGTATACATTTTGTATACTGCTACTTCCAGCGATCAGCAGTGGTTTGATTACAGATTGGAAATTGTCAAATCATGACAGGAGATTATTGAGGTATAAACACATTGATTAGACAGGAAAGCACAGCACACAGAGAACTATTTTACAGGGAACATGGGCTATGGAGGGTTAAGTGGCTTGCCCAAGACCACAAGGAGCACCTGTGGGACTAGAAACCCCAGTCCTTCCAGCCCAAGGTTGCTGTCCTCTAGTGGGATTTGAACCCCTGACCTTCCGGCCTGAAGTACCTTGCCCCAACCACTAGGCCACTCCTCCACTCCACTTACTGCTACATTTTTATTTGTATATAGTTAAACCCTGTTTACCCCAAGTTTTTGTACCCTGTTCTTTGTAAAAAAACAATGCTGATTGTATCATTGTGTTTAAATTTGTTCATTTGTAAACCGCACTGATTAAAAGCGCGGTATATAAGAAATAAAAATAAATAAATAAATGCAGCCCAACATCCTCCTGGCTTTTGCCACCGCCTTGTCGCACTGTTTTGCCACCTTGAGATTTACAGAAATAATCACACCGAGGTCTTTCTCCTGCTCCGTGCACACCAACCTCTCGCCCCCTATCGTGTACATTTCCCTTGGATTTCTGCTACCCAAGTGCATGACACTGCACTTCTTCGCATTAAATCTTAATTGCCAAGCATCAGACCATTCCTCCAGCTTTTGCAGATCCCTCCTCATGTTAAGCACTCCCTCGGGGAAGTCCATTCTGTTGCAAATTTTCGTGTCATCTGCAAAAAGACAGACTTTTCCATTCAGTCCTTCAACAATATCACTCACAAATACATTGAACAGTGCCAGGCCTAGGACCGAACCCTGAGGCACCCCGCTAATCACCTTCCTTTCATCTGAGTGAGCTCCATTTATCATCACCTTCTGTCATCTGTCAGTCAACCAATTTCTTTTCCAGTTTACCACCTTGGGACCCATCCCCAAACTACTGAGTTTATTGATAAGCCTCCTATGAGGGACAGTATCAAAGGCTTTGCTGAAATCCAGGTAGATGACATCCATCGCATGTCCTTGATCCAGTTCTCTGGTCACCCAGTCAAAGAACTCAATGAGATTTGTCTGGCAAGATCGTCCCTCGGTAAAACCATGTTGCCTCGGATCCTGTAACCCGCTGGTTTTGAGAAAGTTCACTATTCGCTCTTTCAGAAGCGTCTCCATTACTTTTCCTGCCACCGAGGTAAGGCTCACGGGCCTGTAGTTTGACACTTCTTTCCTGTCACCACTTTTGTGTAGAGGTACGACGTCAACCATTCTCCAGTCCTGAGGAACCTCTCCTGTTTCCAAGGATCTGTTGAAAACATCCTTTAATGGCCCTGCAAGAACCTCTCTGAGCTCTTTCAGTATCCTGGGATGTATCCCATCCGGTCCCATGGCCTTGTCCACGTTCAGTTTTGCAAGTTGTTCTAAAACCTCATCCTCTCTGAATGATGTGGTATCTACCTCATTCCCATTTTTATATTTGGGAGTCACAGGTGGTCCTTCTCTAGGATTTTCTTTAGTAAAAACAGAGCAGAAGTATTTGTTTAGTAATTTTGCTTTATCAATGTCATTTTCCACGAGTCCATTTCCAGCAAGAAAGAAGCAAAAAACGTAAAAGGAGTGATTCAGAGGAACTCTTTGCTTCTCCTGTCTCCACTCCTTTTCCTACGTCCCCAGATACCTCCAGAGATTTTTTTTGTTTGAGGATATCTGGGAGAAAGAATCAGCACGACACAAATCCTCACAGAAACATTTTCCCCACCCTCCACAGATGGAATTCAGAGGGAGAGGAAGAGGCAGGGGCAGAGCGTCACTCCCCTTCCAGAACCAATCTCACGATCCCTGTTATCATGAATCTCTCCACAGTTACCCTTACTAAGTCTGAGTGTGACCCTCTTCCTAGAGGTCTCTCTTTTTTCCCTGCAGCTCATTATGATTCCTTCCAAACACACATCGATCTCTACAAATTTTTCTGTAAACTCCAGATAACACATTTTTTTCAGATAAACCTAGCAACACAACAGATTCCTCTGTTTTACGTGGCAAGTCCCGGTGGATGCCACCTGGCCCCACCGATCCCGCTATCCAGGCATTTATGATTTGCATCCTCCGAGACGTACACCTACTCAAGAGCAAGTCTAGATGTAGATTTAATAACCTTTCACGCAGAGAAAGACTAGCTGTACAGTCTCTCAGATAACGGTCAGACATTATCATTAAACCAGCTGACAAAGGTGGTGGTATTGTTATTTTCGATCATTCCTATTATGTACATGAACTTTTGAGTCAACTCAGCAATAATCAGTTTTATCCGGTCTTCCCTCATGACCCTACATCCGTTATCAAACAAGGAATTGAATCCCTCCTTTCTCTGGGTTTGAACGCTGTTTTTTTGACACATCGCAAATTTTCGTTTTTACAGGTGCCTCACCCCGTTATACCTACCATTTACACCATCCCTAAGGTTCATAAATCACTGACTTCTCCACCTGGTAGACCTATTGTTTCCGGTATAGGTTCTGTCCTAGAACCTATTTCTCAGTTTATTGATTTTTTTTTGTCCATTTGTTCCTCATATCCCCTCTTATGTTAGAGATTCAGCGGATATTATTACCTTTCTTGATGGATTTAAAGATCAATCTGACCTTATTTTGGTCACACTTGATATTGAGTCACTTTATACCAACATTCCCCAAGAAGGTGCCCTCACAGTTATACGTAAATATCTAGATTTGCAGTCTGCACCTTCACATACACCTATGGAATTTTTAGTCGAGTTGGCTCGTATAGCTCTCACTCAGAATTATTTTGTTTTTGATGGAATATTTTACCAACAAATAAAAGGAATGGCAATGAGTGCCGCTATGGCACCAGATATAGCTTAATTTATATGTGGCTGAATTTGAGGTGCCCTTTCTTAAAGTGTTTCCATTCTCACCTTATGTCATCTCTTGGAAAAAGTACATTGACAACATTTTCATTTTATGGAAAGGTAATAGTAATCAGTTTACACAATTTTATAATTGGCTCAACACCTTGGACTCTAATCACAAGTTTAAAATGCAGTTTAGTTCAGAAGAAATCTCCTTTTTGGACATCTTAATTAAAAAATCACCCTCTGGCTTTTGTACTACTATCTTCCGTAAACCCACTGATAGCAATAAGCTTCTTAGGTACGACAGCTTTCATAGCAGTAAACTTAAAAAGAACCTACCGATCTCACAGTTTTTAAGACTTTGTAGACTTTGCACAGATGTTACAGAGTTTAACAGTCAATTCTGTGATATGGCTAAGAGATTCTCTGTAAGAGGCTACCCTATTGATTGTATAAAAAAGGGGTATTTTTAGTCATGCCCAAAGTACCTCAAGATGTGACCTGCTCCTGCCTAAAGATAAGACTTCTGATAACAAATTTGTTGGCATTATTCGATTTTCATACTTGTCTTCACGAATTCAGAAGGTCTTGAGGAATCATCGGCATATCCTACTGACGCCTCCGTGCTTTTCTAATAAACGATTAGTCATTGCTTACAACAGAGAATGCAATCTAGTCTCTTCCTTTATGCCTCCAGCATGCGGCAATCCACATAAGAAAAGAGGGCATTATAGATGTGGCCGTTGCTCTATCTGTAATCATGCTATGGTTTTAAACAATTGTTTTGTACATCCACGTACTAAAAAAGAGTATAAGTTAAGAGATCAGACACTGCCAATCTACACATGTAGTTTATATTATTATCTGCCCTTCTTCTCTTCTTTATGTAGGATAAACCACTAGAGAGGTCAAGAAACGTGTCCAGGAGCACTAAAGTTGTATTAAAAGACAAATTTTGACAGCCCCACTCGTTGAACACTGGCTTCTATTCCATCATACCTTAATGATATACAAATTTTTGTTATTAAGAAGGTTCTCCCCTTCCCACGGGGTGGTGACATGGATCGTGTTTTGATTAAGGAAGAACAAAGGCTTATCTTTGAGTTAGACACAGTCCATCCCGGGGGGCTGAATTAGGAGATAGATTACAATGTCTTTTCATGATACCTCTTTGCCCCTCTGTACAGGTCTTTTTATCCTTTCATGCTTCTGTCCTCAATAGTTTATTCTTGCATATGATCACATTCTGCATAAATACTCTTTGAGGAACACACACACAACATAGCCCTTTCCTCCTTTCTTTTGGTACCTTGTCTGTTTTTTGGAGCATACCCTAAGCCAGAACTTAGTGTTATAATTCCATTTACATATTTTTACTACATGTCTCTCCTACATTTTCTTGGCACACAGTCTGTTTATTAGTTTTCAATAACAGGTTTCCTTTTTCACGTTGGATTCTAATTTTCCATACCAAAATTTCCTGTTTTTTTTAAGCATTTCATATTAATTAGCCTTCACCCTCATAACACTTCTGTTTAGAGTATTTGCTACAATTCACTGTTTACAAGTCCCTCTCCAGTCAGTGATAACGTCAGTGGGAGGAGTCTTTACATCTTGAAACGTGCTCTCTGCTTTTGTGCAGCATTTTCCTGCGGGTGGATCTATCACCAGGTACTGTTTCTTCCATTGTAGCAATCAATTTATCTTTAAGATGTTTGCATATTTCTAAAAATTTTTATGTTTGCAGTTTCTGTCTTACGACATTATTTCAGATATGGATACTACTACTATTACTATTTAGCACTTATAAAGCGCCACGCACGCAGCGCTGCACAGCTAGCCTACAAGAGGTGGCTAACATACAAGAGACAGTCCCTGCCCGTCAGAGTCATGCTCATTGGAGCTTACAATCTAGTTAGAACAGTACAGAGCATTAGTCAGTTCAGCGGAAGGTACATTGTGGTACAGTTAGGTACAGCTTGGTCTATAGTTTAGTCATAAACGTTAATGGGGGTTAGGGTAGGATGAGGATGGAAGTCAGGATCTGAATGCAACGGTGAAGAGGTGGGTCTTCAACCTGGATTTGAAGAGGGCCAGGGAGGGCGCCTGGTGCACAGATGCAGGAAGGCTATTCAAGGCGTGTGGCGCAGCAAGGTGAAAGGAGCGCAATCGGGAGTTCGCGGTGCGGGTGAAAGGCAATGAAAGAAGCGGTTTGTTAGCGGAATGCAAGTTTCGTGAGGGGACATAGGGAGAGATAAGAGATATGAGGTATTGAGGGGCAATAGTGTGAATGCACTTATAGGTCAGCAAGAGAAGCTTGAATTGGATGCGGAATTGGACAGGGAGCCAGTGAAGTGACCTGAGGAGAGGAGTAATGTGGGCATGGCGAGGCTGGCAGAAGATTAGTCAAGCAGCGTGATTTTGTATAGATTGGAGGGGAAGGAGTTGGCTCACGGGGAGACCAGCGAGAAGTAGGTTGCAGTAATCGAGGCAAGAGGAGATTAAGGAGTGAAATAGCGTTTTGGTAGTATGTTCAGAGAGGAAGGGGCGGATCTTGCTGATGTTGTAGAGAAAAAAGCGGCAGGTCTTAGCTACAAGCTGGATATGAGCGGAGAAGGAGAGAGAGGTGTCAAAGATGACCCCTAGATTGCGGACTGAGGGAACAGGAAGGACAGTAGATCCATCCACATGGACTGAGAGAGGGAGAAGTGGGGGGGAGGAGTTGGGTGGAAAGACAAGGAGTTCAGTCTTGGCCATGTTCAGTTTCAATCGGTGATGAGACATCCAGGCAGCGATGTCCAAAAGATAAGCAGAGATCTTGGACTGGGTTGCCGGAGAAATATCAGGTGTAGAGAGGTAGATTTGGGAGTCATTGGCATAGAGATGGTACTGAAAGCCATGGGAAGAGATAAGCATGCCAAGGCCTTGGGTATAGAGAGAGAAAGGGAGGGGGCCCAAGACAGATCCCTGGGGTACACCTACATGGAGCGAGGTAGGGGAGGAGGAGAAGCCGCCAAAGCATACACTGAATGAGAGATGGGAGAGGTAGGAGGAGAACCAGGATAGTACAGAGTCCTTGAAGCCAAGCGAGGAGAGGGTGGTGAGGAGAAGGTCGTGGTCAACGGTGTCAAAGGCAGCAGAAAGGTCATGAAGGATGAGGATAGAATAGAGGCCCTTAGATTTAGCCAGGAACAGGTCATTGGTGACTTTTGTGAATGCCGTTTCAGTGGAGTGTAGGGGACAGAAGCCTGATTATAGTGGGTCCAGGAGGGCCTGGGAGGTGAGGAAGTCAAGGCAATGACGGTGGACTGCTCGTTCTAATAATTTGGATATGAAGGGAAGGAGGGAGATGGGCCGATAGTTAGAAGGGCATGTGGGATCAAGTGAGGGTTTTTTGAGGAGGGGTGTGACAACAGCATGTTTGAAGTCAACGGGGACAGTTGCAGTGGAGAGTGAGAGGTTGAGGATATGAGTGATGGAGGGGACAATGGTGAGGGAGATGGAGCGTAGGAGATGGGTGGGGATAGGGTCTGATGAACAGGAAAGAAGAAGTGCGGTTTCCTCTTCAGAGATCGGGGGGAAGGAAGAGAGGGTAGCAGAGGGAGGAGAAATGGGGGGAGGGGAGGTGGATGAGGGGGTAGGGAATTGGAGGGTAATTTTGAGAATTTTGTCATGGAAGTAGTCGGCTAGGGTTTGCGCAGAGAGGGAGGGCGGGATCAGGGGCAGGGGGACCTTGAGGAGAGAATTGAGGGTGTTAAAGAGACGGCGAGGATCAGAGGCAAGGGAATTGGTCAAATGGATGTAGTAATCTTGTTTGGCAAGTGCTAGGGATGACTGGAAGGAGCCAAGCATGAATTTGAAGTGTAGAAGGTCATCCAGGGAGTGGGATTTGGACCAGGCTTGTTCGGCAGAATGGGCACAGATGCGTAGGTAACGGGTTGTGGGTGAAAGCCAGGGTTGGGGAGTAGATCATTTTACAGGACGTGAGGTGCGAGGGGCAAGAGTGTCAAGGGCTGAGGATAGTGTAGCATTGTAAGAGGATAATGCTTCGTCGACAGACTCGGAGTATAAAATGGAGGAAAGAGATGGAGAAATGGTGGAGGAGAGAGTCAAGAGATTAATATTATGAAGGTTTCTAAATAGGTCGGAAGAGACAGGACAAGGTTGGGATGGCGGGAGCTGAAGAGTAAATGTTAGTAGGTGATGGTCAGATGAGGGAAGGATTGATTTGCGGAAGTTTGAAGGAGAGGAATTGGAGAAGAGTATTAGGTCAAGGCAGTGGCCGTGTAGGTGTGTGGGGGCAGTGGAGCAGAGTTGGAGGTCAAATGAGGAGGTAAGAGCGAGGAACTTTGAGGCACAGGGGTCGGAGGGGTTGTCAATGTGAATGTTGAAATCGCCAAAAATAAGAGTGGGGGAGGAGGGATCCATAAAGACAGAAAGCCAGGAGTCAAAGTCAGTGAGGAAGGTTGATTTGGAGTTGTCGGGTGGGCGATAGATAACAGCTACACGGAGGGGAAGTGGTGTGAGGAGGCAAATGGAGTGGACTTCAAAGGAAAGGGGGGAGTGTGATTGGGGTGGCAGGAGGGGTTGGAATTGGCAGGAGGGGGAGAGTAGGAGGCCAACGCCACCACCGCGGCCAGTAGATTGAGGTGTATGGGAGAATTGGTAGCCCCCATAGCAGAGAGAGGCAATGGATGCGGTGTCATCTGGGGGGAGCCAGGTCTCGGTCAGGGCAAGAAGGTGTAGGCATTAGAGATGAAGAGACCGTGAATAAAAGTCATTTTTTTAATGACTGAGCATGCATTCCATAGGGCGCAAGTAAACGGGAGAGCGGAGGGGGGGGGAGGAGAGGGGGATATGGATAAGATTGGATAAGTTACATGTGGATTTCTTATTAGAGTAGCGTGGGGGTCTATTTCTAGGGTAGTACCGAGATTTCTTATCAGAGTAGCGTGGGGGTCGATTTCTAGGGTAGTACCGAGATTTAGAGGGAGTAGGGTGTGGGTGGATATGTCTGGGTGTATGTGCTCTCCAAAAGGGACGTGAGGGAGGGGAAGTGAGGGATAAATTGATGGTATCAGATAGGTTATGTGGGGGATTATATTTGGGGGTAGGGTTGGAGTTGAAATGAAAGGTTGAGTGACTGTGGGATGAATGGGGGAGGGCGGAAGGAGGGAGGAGCGGGATGTGGATATGGATACTACAGCGGCCCATCAAGCTTGCACCTCTTAATTCTTGGTGTACATGTATGGTTTAATACCATGTGCGATATTCTAATGACGCTCTTATTTTACACTTTTTTTTAGCAAGAACAAGAAGTACTTCCAATAGTTACTTCTAATGGACCTACGGTAGAATTATTTCGTCCTTTATCTTTTGTATTTCCATTATGGCTCATTCTACCAGTTAATTCAGTCCTCGTCAAAATATACGTTCTATCTTTTTGTAATACTCAAATAGACACTTCAGCGCTGTCCCTCTATGTCTTTTACCTAAAATATCGAGCCGGTTTGATGGTCCCCTTTTTAATGGTTTTAGTTTGCAAATCAGCAAAACATTTTTAATTTTTTTTATCTCTACAGCTTGATAGCATGCCCTTTAGGAGAAGATCAGTAGTCTCCATTTATTATTTATTTTTTACCTCACTATGATTGTCTTGCAGTTGTCATTGTAGCGTTTGTTCCTTTTATGTAGAATAAGCGTTTTAATTTTATTTTTAGCACTCGCATTGGAAAGTATTTTCCTCTGAATAATAGTTTTGACCAGAGTATTACCAGCAAATTTCCTTTTTCAACAGTTCTGATGATTTGCCACTCATACAATTTTGTCACTTTATGTTGTTCTTTCCATTCCCCCTCCCCCTTTTTCCCCTTCCCTCCCTTTTCCTCTTTTCCCCCCTCCCCTTTCCCCCTTCCTCCCCTCCCTTCTCTCCTCCCCATCCCTCTCCTCTCCTTTTCTTTTCCGCCCCTTTCCCTTTCCCAGTCTCTTCCTTTCATTTACTCATATATACTTTTATCTTATCAGAGTTTGTATATGCACATTTACTTGTTTTATCTGTCCCCTCAGATTGGGAAGAGTGATTTAGCACTGCCCTTCGGGATGGGCTCTACGCATGTTTTGTTACGTTCTTTTGGTAATGTATTTTAGATTTTGTTTGTATGTTTTTATTGTGATGTTTTAATATCCTTATTTTTATTTACAATTTTTTATTATATTTTAACTTTATGTATTCGTATGTCTATTTTAGACCCCAGATGAAGGCTTAATGCCAAAACTTTTTAAGTTGGGTCCTAAATAAATAAATATCTCCTGTTTACCTCACATTGTGTGGCAGTAGTTTTTGTGCCCTCTGCTCTTTGTCTGGTCTTCGGTCCTGCAGAAGGTGATTTCCTCCCTTCAGTCTCCTTTAAAAAAGGTTTGAACAAGTTCCTGAAGCAAAGGTCCATAAACCATTATTAAAGAGGACCTGGGAAATCCACTGCTTGCCCCCCAATACAAGCATTGGATTACACAAACTCCTTATTTCAAGGACTGCCTAAGCAGGCTACCCATCCACTCCAGCTAGTACAGAACACTGCAGCCCGAATCATAACCGGCACAGCCAAGCACGAGCACATTACACCTATACTTCTGCAACTGCACTGGCTACCAATATCTGCACGAGCAAGATACAAAACAACAATAAACATATTCAAGATCATACACCTATGCACAGCAGATGTCCTCCACAGTTTGATAAGCAGGGACACAATCAACCGACCCAGACGAACCAACAGCAGCAATAAACTTTGCATACCCGCTGGATACCATAAAACAAAACAAGTGACCTCCAACAGAGCCATATCCCTCTCAACACCGGCCCTCTGTAATTCCCTGCCAGATGAACTGCAGGCGATAAATGACCTCAAAGACTTCCGCAAATCCCTCAAAACCTTTTTATTCATGGAATTTTATAACCAAACATCCTGAAGACTCCTTACTCAAGCATGAATGTACGATAATCCCATCCACTATAGTCTATATGTACGTCGTGTCGCCCCCTGTTTAATGTTATCCCAACCTGTGTAACCAACCACTTTGATTGAAGGAGAAAGTGGTATACAAATCTGGATAAATAAATAAATAAATTGTGGAACTTGTTTTTCTTTTTGGGAAATAGCCAGGTACTTGTGACCTGGATTAGCCACTGTTGGAAACAGGATACTGGGCTTGATGGACCTTGGTCTGACCCAGTTTGGCATTTCTTATGTTCTTAAAGGTTGAATAGCGTGAAAGCACCATAGGGCAAAAAATGAAGATTTTGTAAAACTGGCCAATTGCGATGAAAATGTTAGATCCGAATCCTGTGTAATACCCAAATAATGGATAGAGTGATGAATCTCTAATGACATGCCTTCTAGGACCGGGGATGTGTATGGGCAGAGAACAGAGCCTGGGAACCATATAGCCAAAGATTTAGTAGGGATGAGTCTTAGGGAATTCTCTCAAAGCCAGGTTGAAATGCTCTCCAGGCAGGAATTTAAGGGTGCCAGGTTCCACTCCAGTTAGCCCAATGACTGTGCCTGGGCTCCCTTTCAAAAACGCTAACCATTCTTTCTTGAAAGGCCTTCCTCGCTGTAGCGAATGCAGCCTTTATTTGGATATGTTCATTCGAGGAATGAAGGCCCCATAGTCACAACTGCCGCAGCTCACCGAGAAGCAGATAATACTCTCCACAAACCTTTGTCCAAGAATGCAGCTACTTTTTCCTGCCACTGCAAGCCCTGATTGCTTCTTACAAGGCTGTTCATCCAACACCAACCCAGCGCCAAACGATCAATTAGATCACTGCAAAACAAACAGATAACAGTCCATAAAGTTCCATATCATTACAAACTGAAGCTTAGCAGCCTGAATAAACTACTGATGATGCAAATAAAATTTGGTTGTTCCCTGTTCAAGATATTGAATTTGATCTCTTACCACGATAGAGTCCAGATGGTATACACCAAACTTGCAAGAACTTCCACTCATAAGGAGGGACCTCTTTAGCCATGTTTGTAACCCGCCATAGTACTGGCACATTCTCCGACCCCTCATTTTTCCATTGGCAGGGTATCTGAAAATGCCTTAAGCGCCACTATCAGTGGCATAAGTTACAATGAGCCCCCCCCCCCAATTGTCACAGTGGTGGTATGCCCCTCCTTGTGGCCTCGCCTTTGTGCGATGGGATCCTCTATGCGGTGGCAGCAGCAGTGCAGCAAACGTATTTTAACATGTTTACTGCACTGTTCCACTCTTGTAGGTTTGCTGTGGGGAACGCAGCCGGTAGTGAACTTACAAGAGTGGAGCAGCACGGTAAACACATTTTGCTGTGCTGCTGCTGCTACCGCAGTGTGGGACATCTTTCTGCCTGCCCCCTCCCCCCTTGCGGGGACTGCTTAGGTGAAATTTATGCCAGTGGCCACTATTGCTTTATTTTGAAAAGTCACTCACTCACATGTGGTATTGCAGGGCAAACTGGACCCCCTTCTGTAAAGATCCATGCAATAAGGTGCCATTGCCTTTTTGCGCTCCACGACTCGCACAGAGTAATCTTGGAAGAGTAACGCTTTGTGCCATTTATATTGTAACTCCTGCTTAGCCCAGTATAATGCCATAATCTTGTTCTTGTCAGTAAAATCTAAAATACAAGCGATCACAGTGCAGGGCTTCCAGTTTTCTTCACTGTGCACTCCCAACCTGTGAGCGCACTCTACCTGCATTGGGATGTCCCCTCTCTCAAAGCCCAATTGCTCTAGGAGCCATCCACCAACCAGCTTCAGAAGCTCACCATCCTTTACCGATTCGGAGAATCCAACAATGTAGATATTATTTCTTTTCCCCCAGTTCTCTTGGTCCTTCACCCTTTCAAGTATGCGCCTGATGCTCTCCTCCAAACGCTGCAACTACTCCTCTGCCATAACCATCCTTTCCTCGTGCGCCAAAATCCTCTGCTTGGCCTGTTTGAATCAGAGGGTCTAATACTCCAAACTCTTTCTTATTTCATCAAGTGTGGTCTGTAACTTAGAGAGCTTATTCTCCAACACAGCAGGGATGCCCTTCGTTATTTTTTGCACCATTCCCTTTTGCAGCGCCAGGGTCGCTTCTATTGTCTCTGCTACCATTTTAAATTCTACTCCTTTGGCTCTGTCTCAACTCGCCTTCAGCCATTCAGGGTCGAGGCATTCTATAAACTTCCCCTAGTGTACCCTTCCAATTACACTCTCGATTGCTTCTCCAACTCTGGCCTTTATCTCCCTTGGTAAACATTTTGGGAGCTGGTCATCAGGGCATCTGTTCACCAGTCGGTCATCACATGACACCCCCCCCCCCCCCGCCAAAAGTCCCTATTCCAATACAAGTGAGAAAAAGACTTAAATATGACACTGAATTATTCCCAATGGATAGCAATTTGGGGATACATTAGGAAGACCTCCATATGCATAGCACACAGACACGCAATATAGTAGGCATAGGCATAGTATATGACAGCAGATAAAGACCAACATGGTCCATCTAGTCTGCGCCTGCTGCTCCATGCAGGTCATCCCTCCCCATGTCTTTGTTTAGGGGTGTACCACCACTCCGTCAAGATCACCTTGACTTGTGTCATGAGGCTGGAGCTAGAAAAGAAACAGTGTTGAAAAAAACTCCTGATTTTCATGGAACTCAGAAAAGGCAGAGAGCGCAGTTCCAGCGCAGCTCAGCCAGAGGGCGCATGAACAATTACACAGTACCTGAAGCAATGTGCTCTAGCATTGATCACATTAATAACAAGCAGTTTCACCTGTTCTCAAACTCAGAACGTGCAAACCAGAAATCCCTTTATAAAGGAAACCAGATGATCAGTGAGAGAGGAGGAACAAGGAGAGAAACAGGAGGAGGCAAGAGCAAGTGCTGGGAAAGTGGCAAGAGCGAGGTCAGAAGGACCGGCAGCAGGACCAGTGAGAGAAGCCTGGAAGAGGAAGGCTTCCATGTGCAGCCAACTCAAGGAGACAGAATCCAAAAGAGGTATTCTCAAAAGGATAAAGTCCAGAGAGGCCAAAGGTATTGGAACGGAGTACAAAGCCAAGCAAACCAAAGAAGCAGCTTGCCTGATGAAAGCAACTCTCCTAGCCCAAGTAAGTCTCCTATGCTAAACCAGAAAGGCACAAGGAAAGGAGATTCCTTCTACAGTGATACTTTTGCCAAGAAACACAGAGAGTGGAAATCCACGTCAGGTTTTCCTGGTAACTCTGATTGTAGAGCAGTGCACAGAACAGCTTGTCAGCCTGAGAAGCTACATCGCAAGCTGAGTCCTGGGTGTGGCAGCCTACAGAAGCCAAGGTATGAAAAGCCTTTCATTATAAGGGAAAGTTTAAGTGATGAAAACCTTATGGAAATAGATAAACCTCAGAAAGTTAGAAGAAGTAAAGCTAACCTTTTAAAAGTACTTCCCAACAGTGTGATAAGGAAGTTGTATGAGAAACAGAAGAACCCCTGTGAGGAGTTAGCAGATACTGAAGACAGTCATAGCATTGAAGAAGGGAGTGACCCAGAATCAATGGACTTTGATTGTGAAACCAGTGTTCCCATTCCTCAGAGTGAACCAATGGAATGTAACTTTTGTTCAAGAACTAGCTTGATTGCCTTGCTAAATGTATAGAGAAAAGAGAACTCTGCATATGGTGAAGTTGATAACCATTTGTTTCCTGATGTTAATTTCTATTGATTTGAAAGAAGCCTTAACCCAGATAAACAGTTAATTGTGAAGCCTACAACCCTTAACTGTTTATATAACGGTGGAACCTTTTTGTTAGAGGAAAGAATTACCTTCATTTTCTTTTGTGTCTTATTGAACCTAAGCGTTGACCGGGGAAATAAAGCCTTATTACCCTACACTTTGGCATAGACTGTTCTTTATAAGGAGTTCTGCACTACAAGGACCAGAATCCTCCTGGTCCTTCAGCTCAACCACTCCTTAAAATAAATTTAAATTTCACCGGACGCCCTTATTTACTACGCCAGTAGGGGCGCCTGGGGACACTTGTTAAGATATAAGAGATGGTTACGTATAGTTTGATTTTATCTTGTTTCTATAAAGGGATCTACGGTGTCTTTCCAATGTCATTTTGAATTCTGTCACTGTATTTGCCCCCACCCTGGTCCAACGAAGGAGCACTTCACCACGTTGTGCGAAAGACACCCAGTCTGTAATACATGGTGGTTAAACAAGAATACTTTATTGGTTACTCTAGAAACCTGAGAGCCCGACACAGGCCGTGTTTCGTATTTTCACTTCATCAGGGGATACAGGTTCGCTGCAAATACATAATCATAAACACTATAATACATTTAAAATAAGCTTAAAAACATAAATAATTATTATTAATAATAAACATTGTTAAAAACATGTAAAACCAATAAGACCATAAAAATTATACAATAAATTGAATATCCATATCGAAATCTGAAGAAGGTGTATGATACCACATGTATATGAAAAATCACATGTAAAGAAAATCACATGAATAAAAACATGCTATGAGTAACTACCGTCAATATGTGTGGATGAATAGGAGCAGGAGATGAGTGAGTAGACCAATTCATAGTAAAATCTATAGTGCATCATTTCTAACCACAATCCTTAAAACCATAAATGTATGGGAGAGCTAAAACTATAAAATTATGAGACCATGTAGGATAAAGGATAATAAAAATAATAATAAAAACAAAAACAAAAATAAAAATTATATAATGTGGGTCCAGTCAAAAGTGCCCAAACAAAATGCTTTTCGCTTAATATATGTAGTAAAAACTTGCAACTGGCTATCTTGCGATTACTAAAACCATAAATACAATTCTATTAAAAAACCTCATGAATGTGTGTATTTTTAAGAATGTGTGCAAGGGGTACCATACCCGTGTCTCCGTTCAAGATTGCACGACTGAATATTTGATTCACTCTAAATGATGAGTGTCTGCTTTCTCTCTATAAGAAATGTAAACATTAACCTATTAGTAAAACATATTGTACATATAAAAATTGATAATTAATAGAACAAATCCCCTTAAATCCAAAATTTGGTATTTGAAATCAATGCTGCTTTCCAGATAAATCCGCTTTTTCATATCGATACTTTCTCATCTGCTCTATTTGTGGACACGATCTTTAACAATAGGTAGCGTCATTCTAATGTCGTCCGGCATCAACTTGTTACGGCGAACTAATTTTCTGGACTATCTCATCAGCGCCAAACTCTTACAAACCTTTAACTCAGATCGCATGATGTAAACATTCAGCAGCATATTTTTAACGTAAGCCTTCTGATTTTTAACGCATTGTGACAACATTTAAATAAAAGTCTTCCTATTCTTAATCGCAAAAAAGTGACATAATAAAACCTTCTCACTTTCAAGTTCCCACCGTGTCTAAGACACATAGGGTATTATGTTTCAAAGAGCTTTAGTTCTTGAACAAACATTTGTTAAAGACCCCTATCAACCAGTAAGTTGCAAACCTTGTCTTATCAGACCCTAAGGTATTTAATATATCCAACCAATCTCTAACAACGGAGAGTCTGTTCTAACTTAAACGGACCTTTCCGAGCATATTTTCAAATAACTTTTATTCTTATCCTAATGGGGACTTATTCACTAGCCACCATTTCGTTATTCTCTTTGAGCAATCATATACTGTATCGCAACACACTCTTACACTGCTATTTAAAAACCAGCCATGGAATTAAAAGTTCTCGACTATAAATCCCATTACATTGAAGACATTTAAAGCCTTGATGGCACTTACTATACACAATATCCTGAAGATCTTGTATGTGGAAAAACTGTCGTCTACTGCGTAAGGGATAATTTTGCATCAAAAACGCCCGCACTTGCGCTTTTGTTAGCTGCGGGAAAGATGACGTATCCTACTGCATTAGCATCTACGTCACTCGTTGCTAAGCAGAGATTCAAGCATTGGAACGGGTCGTAACACAGACCTATTATAATGCAAATCAACATTTCTTTGACCTGTAATGCATCAAACTAATTTATGTAAACCTGCATGTATTGCGTGTGGTGGTCATATCGATTATATAATTCAATCGCTTACTTGGTCCTTGGATGTCACCTTATTAAAATAATAACACTAGGGGGGGGGAGTGGCTTGTCTAAGATGGCGGCGTGAGCGTTTTCCTCGTGAGTATGCCTAAGCGAAAAGGCCGGCCCAAGGCTCTCCCCGCGGAGTCTGAGCCTGCCAAATCTGTTGGTCCGATGGATCGATTTGTGCAGTTGACGGAGCAGGAGAAAGGGGAGATTCGAGCGGGCGCTGTAGCTCCGGTTGAGGTGGATCCGGAACTACTTGCCCTGGAAGTGTCTCTCTCCCCGGAAGATCGAGTTGTTCCACCTCCTTGTGTCAGCACTCCAGAGACCCCTCCCGTGCGAGGAAAGGCGGATCCACCGAGAAGTGGGGAACCGGCCTTTCGGGTGCGGGCTCCACTCGAGGAGAGTCCTGGCGTCCAGTCCTCAGTTGTGAGGCCTGTGAAGGAGGTTGAAGAAGTAGCTGGTCACCGAGTTGTGAGAGCAGACGTGCAGGAATTCCCTTTGCTGGAGGAATTTTCTAAAGGCACTCTTTTGAAACGCCCGAAGGTGATTTCCCTAGAGTCGATTTGGGAGGCGATTCTTCAGTTATCTTCTGCTATGTGTCAGCATGTGGAACTGGAAACATCGCGTCTGGAAAAGTTGGAGTCCTTCTCTGGTGGGATGCAGGCTGAACTTGCTGATCTCCGTGGGAAGTTTCAGGCTGGAGAACAGAAAGTGACTCAGGTCTCTGTAGTGTCTGACTCTATCATTAAGGATAATATAGCTATGAGAATGAAATTGGAAAATTTGGAAAATGTTGTGAGGGCGTCTAATATCCGGTTGTTAAATTTTCCTGTGGTTGTGGGGGTTTCTCCTGTTGAATTGTTTAAACAATATATGCATGAGACCTTAGGAATACCATCTGACTTAACTCCTCCGGTTGTGAAAGCTTACTTTCTGCCTATGGGTAAAAAAGAGGGTAAAAAATTTGAAGGTCCCTTAGAAATGGATATATTAAATGTATCTGCCTTATTGCAATCACCTAAAGAGGCAGAATTAAAAGTTTCTACTTTGTTGGTGACCCTTGCTTTACCATCAGATAGGGATTGGATTTTGAAGTTGTACTTTAAGAAGCATTCAGCGTTATTTAAAAGTAGAAAGATTGCTATGTTCCCTGATGTCTCCAGAGAGACCCAGAAAAGGCGTCGAGCTTTTTTGTTATTAAGACCGGCCATTGTTCAGATGGGTGCCTTATTTCTACTTCGTTTTCCCTGTAAATGTATAATTTACTTAAATGAACATAAATATTTGTTTTTTCAACCAGAGGAATTATCTGCATTTGTTAGCTCTCATACTGTGATATCACCTTCTCAGTGATTAGTCTCAATTGTTAAGATGCTTCGTCGTCCGCCCTCATTTTGGTATTAATGATTTCTTGTTTTCCTATTAATGAGTGGGAGGACCCACCTGTCCTCTTATCTTTATACTTCCTATCCCCCAAAGATTTGTGGACTAATCATACTCTTGTACGTCCTTTTGGTGGTAATATTGTTAATAGTATATAAAGTTCTGTTGTACAAGTTGTTATTTCTGTACAAGCGTTTTGCTTGATTATTATTGTAAAATTGCATAAATACAAAATAAAAAAAATAAAATAAAAATAACACTAAAATTAATGGGCAAACCTGCCACTGACCTTATATAATATCGATTATATAATTCAATTGCTTACTTAGTCCTTAGATATCACCTTGTTAAAATAATAACATTAAAATTAATGGGCAAAGCTGCCACTGACCTTATCTATTATAATACGAACTAACTTCTTTATGACCTGTAGTGCATCAAACCTAGTGTCTGTAAAAAATATATATATATCCTGAAGAGGGATCAATGAACTACAAAAATAAATAAATAATTTAGATAAATAAATTAAAAGTATACAAAATTACAAATAGATAAATAAATAATTAAAAATAAATAAAAAACTTCTTAATAAATAAGTAAGAATGAATAAAAATAAAAATAAGTAAACAACTGCAGGCTTATCTATTTCAATATACATTGTTGTATTAAAATTAATGTTACAGTTTAATAATACAGGTGGCACATATATTATAATGGAAACTTCGACTACTTGAACCCTCATAGCTGTGAACTCAATAACCTACAAAAATACTGACAGGTCTCTCTCCATGTTTAAACCATGTGGGACCAGGGACCCTAGTTGAAAAATATATCTCTGTTCTAACCGCTGTAGCATCTTATCATTGTCACCCCCTCTCCAATTAATTTTATTACAAAGAACTTTAAATCACTAACTCGATGTTTCATCTCCTGCCAGTGCGCTACAAGAGGTTTCTCAATTGCACCCCTCTTAATGCAACTCTTGTGTTCAATAATCCGCACTCTCACGCTCCTAATTGTCTTCCCCACATATATCTTGTTGCAGGGGCACATTATAACATACACTACATGAGATGATTCACAGTTTGAAAAATCTTCTATCCTGAATATTTGTTGCGTAATGGGGTGTGTAAACCTATCTCGTACTGGCATCACATGCATGCACACCGAACATCGTCCGCATTGATATTGGCCTTTGTACTTAGATAGAAATTTCCGTTCAGTCAATGCTGACGGCACTAACATGTTCTTTAAATTGACATTACGTTTATGTGCTACTATGATTGCAGTCTCCTCAAATCCCGGTAGTGTCTGAATGATTTATCTGGAAAGCAGCATTGATTTCAAATACCAAATTTTGGATTCAAGGGGATTTGTTCTATTAATTATCAATTTTTATATGTACAATATGTTTTACTAATAGGTTAATGTTTACATTTCTTATAGAGAGAAAGCAGACACTCATCATTTAGAGTGAATCAAATATTCAGTCGTGCAATCTTGAACGGAGACACGGGTATGGTACCCCTCACACACATTCTTAAAAATACACACATTCATGAGGTTTTTTAATAGAATTGTATTTATGGTTTTAGTAATTGCAAGATAGCCAGTTGCAAGTTTTTACTACATATATTAAGCGAAAAGCATTTCATTTGGGCACTTTTGACTGGACCCACATTATATAATTTTTATTTTTGTTTTTGTTTTTATTATTATTTTTATTATCCTTTATCCTACATGGTCTCATAATTTTATAGTTTTAGCTCTCCCATACATTTATGGTTTTAAGGATTGTGGTTAGAAATGATGCACTATAGATTTTACTATGAGTTGGTCTACTCACTCATCTCCTGCTCCTATTCATCCACACATATTGACGGTGGTTACACATAGCATGTTTTTATTCATGTGATTTTCTTTACATGTGATTTTTCATATACATGTGGTATCATACACCTTCTTCAGATTTCGATATGGATATTCAATTTATTGTATAATTTTTATGGTCTTATTGGTTTTATATGTTTTTAACAATGTTTATTATTAATAATAATTATTTATGTTTTTAAGTTTATTTTAAATGTATTATAGTGTTTATGATTATGTATTTGCAGCGAACCTGTATCCCCTGATGAAGTGAAAATACGAAACATGGCCTGTGTCGGGCTCTCAGGTTTCTAGAGTAACCAATAAAGTATCCTTGTTTTGCCCCCACCCTTCCATTGAGAGGGCATTCCAAGCACCCACCATACTTTCAGTGAAAAAGTATTTCCTGACGTTGCCTTTTAGTTTACCCCCTTGCAGCTTTGTGTTATGCCCTCTAGTATTACAGCTTCCCCGTTTTTGAAAAAAGGTTTGTTTGTTCATTAATACTCCTTAAGTATTTAAAGGTCTGTATCATATCTCCCCTGTCCCATCTCTCCTCTAGAATATACATATTTAGGTCTTGGAGTCTCTTTTCATAAGTCTTCTGATGCAGGCTCCAAATAATTTTGGTCGCCTTCCTCTGAACCGATCTATAAGATCTAGTATGTGGATTATACATTTTTAAATAGATAAATAAATGTATGAAAACCCTGTTTTATTGAGTAAGACTCAATCAGGGATTCCTGATGGTTGTTTGAGGGGATGCAGTACACAGAACTCTTTTAAATACATAGTGGGACTGTCTGAGGATGTAGGTCTTTTGACAGTTAATAATTGGGGTTGTGAAGGAGGTAGTGACATCATTGGCATTAATTGCAACATAAAGGGAGAGCTGAACAATAAGCCCTGGAGATAAGTGCATTCCTCCCTTCAACTGCCTCTGAAAAGAGTTGGTACAACCGGTCTATAGTGCAATGTTGATCTGCAGGATTATGCCTATGTTGGCTCTCTGGCAGTCAAAAAGGACATAGCTAAAATGGTGCCAGTGAAGCAGAGCAGATAGCGAGGGGGAGAAGAACATGCACAATGCGAGAGCAGTTCCGATTCCGATGTGCGAGAGTAACTGTCACCAGTGGAATTCCGCCACTGGTTTAGAGACCTGAAATTTGAACTTGTGTCAATGCAGGCTGATTTAGCTGGCTTTGTGGCAGAGCTATATGGTGAGATTACAGAAATGGGATTACAAATTGAGGATGTGGAGGTACAGATAGATGAGCAGGGAGACTTACTGACAGCTATGGTGAAGCAAATGGAAGGGATGGAGCAAGCGAATATAGAATTAATGGACAAACTGGAGGATTTAGAAAACGAGCATGTGTAACAACTTGAGATTTCAGGGTGTCCCCAAGGATGCTGCTTATGCTGATTGCAAGGATGTGATGGCTAAAATAGTTGCCCAGATGTGAGAAGGTGCACCAGATGGGGATCTGCTCTCTGAGATCTGCATGGAAAGAGCACACTGATTGCTGGGCACTCTGCGACAGAACTTATCATGGGACATTGTTGTGTGCTTTCACAATTTTTTTGTTAAGGAGTGGATTATGAGTAGAGCAAGGAAGCTCAGAGATCTGGGGGAAATCTGTTGGGACGCACACAGTATTGCTATCTATGAGGACTTATCCCCAGTGATGCTGAGGAAGCAGCAAGAGCTACAGGATATCATAAGGAAACGTCATGACATCGGGGAGAAATGTCAATGGAATTTTCCATTTGCGTTGGTAGTAACCAAGGATGGGCAAACTGTGAAGGTGCGGTCTCGAGCTGAAGCAGTGCCAACACTCCAGGAGCTGAGAATCACAGGGCTGCAGGACCTTCCTCAACCACAAAGGTCACAGAGATGGCCATCAATGCATTGGTTCTGTTTTGAGAAGAGCAAGGGCCGCTTGAAGCGCCAATCTGAGGAGAAGACCCGACCGGAGGACAATGATTAAGATCAGTAGATCTGGATTTGTGTGAATCATTTAAAGACTGAGGTATTGCAACAGAGATTGTGTGCTGGTTGACTGAATATGGGAATGATGTAGTGGTGGATTGAGGGAGTGGAGGATGGAGTGTGGGTCTGTTGGTGAAAGACGGTATAGATGCAGGGTTGAAGCAAAGTGGTTGAGGGGAGGGAGTTTGGGAATTCTAGCGGGGGGTAGTGGAGTGAATAGTTGCCGGTGGGGATGCATTCTTCCACAGAGGGGCTGCCAAGGGGGGCAGGGGCAGCCATGTTGTTATGGGATGAGAGGAGAGTTTGGTGAAAAGAGAGGAGAAAAGGCCTGGGCTGCTGGATGAGCAGGTGATGCGGAGGGGAGAAAGGGTAGGGACATGGGGAGCTGTATGAAAGTGGGCTCCCTTTTTTTTTAAATTTTATAGCTATAAAATTTCAAAATATAATACAAGGTTACAAATCACTTGCACCAGGAAAAGCCAAGATATAATAATAACAATACACAAAATAAATAATATTAGAGGTAAACATCAAATGGGCAATCCCACTCTAGCCCATTATAAAGGTTCCAAAAACACAAGGAAATACTAACAGAATAGATACTCTATAGAAAATAGCAGAGACAAAATCAGCCAACATATCAGGTTATTGTGGTGTAGGACAACTGGCAGACCCTACACCCCTGAGCATTCAAGAAGGAAATTAACTGAGATGGAAAATAAAAATATAGGAAATACCCTCCAGATTCACAAGGCACTTACAGGGGTACTTTAGAAAAAATACCTCCCCCCCCCCCCAGCTTCAAAACCCGCGGGCGCAGGATCAAAAACTCTCTCCTGTATCGTTGGGTTTCCCTGGCTAGGTCAGGAAAAATACTTACCAAGCAGCCTTTAAAAGGCACATTCCTCTTCTTAAAAAAACATTTTAAGGAGCCATTAATACCCTATCTGACGCCAGAGCGAGTGTTACCAAACAGGTGGCAGAGGTAACTAATTCTGTATCTGAATTCTCTAACAAAGCAGTCACATTTAATATATCAGCCACCTGAGGTCCCAATATCTCAGCACTAGCAGAAACATTTTGACCACTTGGAATATAATATTCTTCACTGGTGGGGGACACAATTTAGCGGGAACCCCCCAATGTTTCTGTCAAGTAAATTTTAAAAATTTCTTTAGCTGATATACCTAAGTAAACGTAAGTTAGTTAATCTATAATGCTTATCCAAATATTCCAGCCGACTCTTCACATTATTAGAGTCTTTCATAAACGCCTCTGCCTTAGAGTCCAAACGATCAGTTTTAAATGATAAATCACTCATGGAAGCTTTAAGCGTCTCAATCAATGTAGTATTCGTGGAACAAGCGTTTTCTTTCTGAAGCACTTGTGTTTGTAAAAGTTGTACCTGAAGAATAACTGTTTTGGTCACTGAAAATTGAAGGAAAAAGCAGAAGACTCCCACACAGTATCCATTGCAGCTGCCGCAGTCTCCAGAGGAGGGGAAACTGTGGCTCCTCTCGCCACCTCCATCAGAGTCTCACCTCCGATAATCTAAGTGAGAACAATGAGTTTATCCATTGCCATTTTTCCTATTGGTCACTGACCGGTCACGTGATTCTAAATGGGGATAAAAAACGGAAGTGGGTTCCGGGATTTAGTAAATGCAACAAAGTTTGAAGAGGAGCCAGGAGGATCTATGGCTCGAAATACAACGTTGGGTCACTAACTATATTATGGAATGTTGCACTTTATTTATTTTATTTATTTAGCACACATTTATATACCGCTCTTTCCCAAGTATCAAGTGCGGTTTACAATGAACATAGAAAATTCAAGGTACATGGTTAATCATGTCCTAGTCATTTTACAGGGAACAGAGTGGATGTAATCAAACCTTTTTACATATTTACATTAATTTTATAGAATTTGAATTACATGAAGACCATCTTTTAGTATCAGATTATGCGTTTATTTTGGTTAAGTGAGTGTATGCCTTGTAGGGATTATTATCCTGTGTCAACTTGTATGGTTTGGCAGTCCAGAGGTGTATAATGTAAGGTGAATAGATGTGTTTTTAGTTTTTTTCTAAATTCTTTGAGTTCAGTTAGGAACTTTAAGGAAATATCACTGGCTGACAATATCAGGAGAGGATAATCTTCGTGGAGTTGCTTTTGTTGTTTGGTGGCGTTTTTGAGGAACGAATACCAGCTGATAAAATCAGCAGAGAGCACTGTGGTGGATCAAAGAGATGCCACGGACCAACTGAAAGAGCTTTTTGAGCTTCTACGTCATGAACTTTGAGCTTTGAGTAATGCCAACTCCAAACTTCGTTTTGAAGAATAATTCCTGGACAGCTAAGTGAAAATAATTTGATTAATTTCTATGATAGATTGATTTCTTCACCGGTTGGTTGAACTGAGGGGTTTATATACCCCTTAGGGATTGTTTAGGGTTGCGTTCTGTAGCGCCCCCTACTGGTTAGGCGGTTGCCTATTAGTAGTGGGCCTACCTCTTTATGTCCTTTGCCAGCCTGATTGCTCAATGCTGGGGCTTTCAAATAATGTAGTTGTGTAAATAAGCAAATTTAACCAAGGGTTTCAAAAGGTGCACAGGAAAATTTATTAATGATTATTTTCTTCTTAGCCACAGAACTTCTTTATCAGCAGTTCATGTATTATCAAACATAAATTGGATAGTTCTCCATTCAAAGAAACAAATCTTTATAGCATAGTCCATGCATCACATGTTCTCAACAGCTTGCTTTAAACGTTGCAACAAAATCTTTTCCTTCCATAAAGATCAGCTTCTTCAGAACCAGGCTTGATACAACAGATACCCGTATCTCCTCAGGACTCTGCACAGCATATAAAATACTTGGCTACAAGCTGACAAACATTGATATCATTTCCTTTTAAACAGTTTTGCATTCTTCATTCTTAAGTTGCAAACATTGGCCTTTCTTTCACTTCAAGCATTTACCGTCTTCTCTGAGCCTGGCTGGCTAGCTCAGACCTTAATGCTTTAATTAACACAATTTTCAGTGAGACGTGTATTTCCCAAAGCTCCTGGGTTTTTTTTTCCCACTGCTTAAAAAAAAACGCTCAGCTTTGCTACTTCTGACTAGTGCAATAAGAGCAATCCATCTCTGAGTCAGAACAGGGATTATCTGAACAGCATTCCTCTATTTCCATGAGCTCCTCATTTGATTCACTCAGCACCTGTCTGTCCTCAGCGTCTATAACAGGCTTTAACTTCTCCAAGAGTTTCAACACCTGACCCCACTGGGACTCCTTTCTAGGCTGAGTTACAGGGGAAGGATAGAGGAGATTCTTATCTCTTAACAAACTCTTTAGAGCTTGCAACGTGCTCACCTTTTTCTCAGCAACCAGTCTTCCTTCAGACTTTGCCAAAGGTGGAATAGTGTTCACAGACTCTCTCAAAGATATTCCTTTACCTTGCGTTCCTTCAGCATTCCCCACAGAGCCAACTCTCCTGTCTTCCAAGCCAGCTGTACTCTCTCTACCAACTGGACTACCTTCAGGGCTGAAGTGGTCTGTCTGCTGCACACAATAGGGCTTTCCTTTGAGGCATTTGCTGTCACACTTTCCTCTTACATGTGTTCTCCTGGTCTCCTCACTTCCTTTAGTTTCCCGAGACTCTCTGCTAGTCTCCTCCCTCCTGCTGTTCTCGTCTCCCACGTCTCCTGGGCGTCTCTCATTTCCCAGCTTCCTCTCCTTCCTCTTCACTGCTGCTTTCCCCAGCTTATATGATTGTGTCTGCCCTATAGCTCTAGACTCCACCCCCAGGCTCTCCTCATCACCTCCCCTGGTTTCCATGGAGCTAGGGTGTGGCTCAATCTCTGTAGCTCTATACACACAGTTTTTTTTCTCTGGTCAGAGTTTTAACCCCGAACCTCCCTGAACCTTTTCTCTGTTCAGAAATAAATGGCTTTTTTTTCAGCATTTTCTTGGGCTCTAACCCTGTCTCGCCACCACATATCCCCCCCTTAAGATATTCCGGGCTGGCATTTGTACATCCGCACAGCACGGAATTCCTGAAAGGGCATGTTGGCCTACCTGACAGTTACCCAACTTGTCCTCTTTTGCAGCCAACCGAGCCAGTGCTACCCGCTCGTGCCATGGCTGCAACAGATTGATATGGAAAATCTGTTGTTTTCCCTTTCTCGTCTCTACAGCGTATGTAACTGGTCCTACCTGTCTGACCCTGTAAGGACCTTTCCACCTATTTTCAAACTTCGGGCTCGGACCTGCCACTGTTACAATAACTTTTTCCCCAACCTCTAACCAGCGAGGTTTAGCATGCTGGTCATAGTAGTTTTTCTGGCGGGCTTGGCTAGCGGTTACATTCCCCTCTACCACTTGGGATGTACGCTGTAGGCGTCCCTTCAAATCTTTTAGGAATTTTGGTATTTCAACTTCCTCGAGAATGGGTTCCACCCACTGCTCTCTCAGGATGTCTAAGACCCCTCTGGGAGCTCGCCCGTACATGAGTTCATACAGAGAAACTCCCATAGATGACTGCGTCCGCTCTTGGCAGGCGTATAATACAAAAGGAAGTATTATATCCCAGTCGGTCATATCACCTTCAAGACTCCTCCTTAACATTTTTTTAATGGTTTGATTTTGCCTTTCGACTAGGCCATTCAACTGAGGGTGGTATGCAGCTGTTCTGATATGTCGTATGCCAAAGGCATCCCAGACTTGGGCGAGGTAACGGGACAAAAAATTAGTGCCCCGGTCAGTTAAAACCTCTCAGGGAAAACCCACCTCACAAAAGAGTTTCACGATCTCGGTCGCAATAGTTCGTGCTAACATGTTGCGAAGGGGAATTGCCCAGGGGAATCGGGTCGCTTGGTCAACAATGACCAGAATATATTGGAATCCCCTAGGTGTCCTGGTTAAGGGACCTACTATATCCATAGCTAACCTGTCTATTGGTTTCGATATGAGTGGTATGGGAATCAGAGGTACCTTTTTCGGATGGGAAGCAGTGACCTTCTGACAGGATGGACACGACTCACAAACTTTTTCAGTCTCTCTAAAGATCCCAGGCCAATAGAAACGAGTCAAAATCTGATCTAAAGTGCCATGGACCCCTTTATGCCCCCCTATAGGGTGGTCATGTGCCAACCTTAAAACCAAATTTTTAAAGGTAGTAGGCACCACCAACTGCTTCCTAGTGTTCCCTGATCTAGGGTCTAAGCTTTCCCAATATAATATAGCTCCATCTAGGAGAAATCGGGGTACTGTCCCCGGTCTGGTGTTGGCATAGTCAAAAGCTTGCGGTAGGGCAGGGTCTTCTCTCTGTTCTTTGGGAAAGGAAGGAAATTTTCCCACTTAATTGGCGGGAGCCCAAGGTAGTTCCTGCCCAGCTGCTAGTTCGGCCCTGTTCTGTGCCCTCGTCCGTTTTCCATGTCGCCTATCGGCCTTACTCTTTCTATTAGGCCCTGTAGGAGGAGTTATCAACCCATCATGCGAGGGTAAGTCGTACATAGGATCATCTGGGGGATCCTGTTCCTCTGCCCTGTCTCTGGAACGGGCCCTAGTGGACACCAGGCCTGTCCTGGATTCTAAGCCCTCAACTAGGCCTCGCTTAAATTGGGGCCAGTCTCGCCCTAGGACTAGTGCATGTGGAAGCTTAGGGACCACTGCTACCACAATGTTTCATTTTAAACCTAGGCCTTTCACTTTCACAGTGTGCAAGGGATAAGATGATGCAGCACCATGCACGCATATTATTTTTATGCTGCCTTCCGACTGTCTTGAGGATTGACCACCTAAAGCTTGTATTTCCCTCCAGAGCCTCTGTGAAACCATTGACTGGTCTGCTCCGGAGTCTAATAATGCTTCTACAGGGATATTCTCCACCTCCACAGCTAGTAAGAACCCCTCCCCACTCTCCTTGGACTGGGTGGTCACTAGTGCTGTTCTGGCCCGGCAATCCCTTCTCAGGTGTCCTCTACCTCCACAAGTAAAACACTTCCTTTGATCCCATTCAAATCTTCCCAGGGATTTTACCTTTTTGACCTCCCCCAACATTTTCCTGCCCTTCTTTTCTGACACGCCAGTATCTGCCTGATTCAAAACATCCACCTTCATTTGACTGACCACTCTGGCTTCCAGGAAATGCTCCGCCAATGAAGTCGCATCCTTGGTGCTACGGCAGTCCTGGAGGATCAGAAAAGATTGCAGTTCTGGTGGAACAGCCTCAATAAACTGCTCTAGTACAATGCTGTCTAGTAGAGAGTCAATACTTTTACCCTCTGGCCTTAACCACTTTCATAACAGAGATTTAATGCGCTGGCATAGGGCCCGCTGTGTCTCGCCTTGCTTCAGCTTACACTCGCGTAAAAGACGGCGATAGACTAGTGGAGTCAAACCCATCCGGTCTCTCACTGCCTTCTTAAGTTCCTCGTAATTGGAGGCGAGATCAGTGGGCATGGCCCTATAAGCCGCTAGTGCTTTCCCTGTAAGAGAGGCAGCGATGCGAACGGCCCACTGATCCTCCGGCCATCCACTTAGGAGGGCAACTCGCTCAAATACTTCTAAGTAATCATCGATGTCGTCCTCCTTGGTCAACTGACCAAAGGAAAAGATCCCTTTGCCCAGTGTTCCCAGTCCCTGTAAGGCTCCTAAGGAACCTGATACAGTCCTTAAAGCATCAGCCGTCTGCTTCTGCTCTCCGATCCAGTCACCCATCATCTCCAGGAGCAGCTGTTGTTGGGCCTTCAGCATGGCGGCGGTGCGTTCCTGCGTCTGGGCGGCCATCTCCTGCTGTTGCTGGAACCTCTCCACCATCCAGCTCAGTAGCTTTCCTCGCTCCATCTCTGGTTGCTGAAATGACAGAAAGAAAGAAGCAAACACCAAGTGTGGCTCCTAATAATAGTAGTGCACTTCTTCTCCCACTTTATTGAGTACTGCAGTACCCCTCCCTTGCAGCGGTATCCCGATTAACCCTTTCTATATACGGGTTACCTGCTGCACGTGTTGACTCGAGCTTATCAGCACAGCCGGCACCAGCTGGAACATCAGCTCCAGTCCATCCCTCTGCTGCTATTCCGGTCCACGTTTCCTGCAGATACTCGGTCTCCAGAAGACTTCGGTGGGACTTCCTCTGTACAGCTGAACAAAATCCTTTTTATGCAGAAATATAGGCTAGAAGATTAATCCAATAACTATGCCACCTGTAGCTCCCCCTACTGGTTAGGCGGTTGCCTATTAGTAATGGGCCTACCTCTTTATGTCCTTTGCCAGCCTGATTGCTCAATGCTGGGGCTTTCAAATAATGTAGTTGTGTAAATAAGCAAATTTAGCCGAGGGTTTCAAAAGGTGCACAAGAAAATTTATTAATGATTATTTTCTTCTTAGCCACAGAACTTCTTTATCAGCAGTTCATGTATTATCAAACATAAATTGGATAATTCTCCATTCAAAGAAACAAAACTTTATAGCATAGTCCATGCATCACATGTTCTCAACAGCTTGCTTTAAACGTTGCAACAAAATCTTTTCCTTCCATAAAGATCAGCTTCTTCAGAACCAGGCTTGATACAACAGATACCCGTATCTCCTCAGGGCTCTGCACAGCATATAAAATACTTGGCTACAAGCTGACAAACATTGATATCATTTCCTTTTAAACAGTTTTGCATTCTTCATTCTTAAGTTGCAAACATTGGCCTTTCTTTCACTTCAAGCATTTACCGTCTTCTCTGAGCCTGGCTGGCTAGCTCAGACCTTAATGCTTTAACACAATTTTCAGTGAGACGTGTATTTCCCAAAGCTCCTGGGGTTTTCTTTTCCACTGCTTAAAAAAAACGCTCAGCTTTGCTACTTCTGACTAGTGCAATAAGAGCAATCCATCTCTGAGTCAGAACAGGGATTATCTGAACAGCATTCCTCTATTTCCATGAGCTCCTCATTTGATTCACTCAGCACCTGTCTGTCCTCAGCGTCTATAACAGGCTTTAACTTCTCCAAGAGTTTCAACACCTGACCCCACTGGGACTCCTTTCTAGGCTGAGTTACAGGGGAAGGATAGAGGAGATTCTTATCTCTTAACAAACTCTTTAGAGCTTGTAACGTGCTCACCTTTTTCTCAGCAACCAGTCTTCCTTCAGACTTTGCCAAAGGTGGAATAGTGTTCACAGACTCTCTCAAAGATATTCCTTTACCTTGCGTTCCTTCAGCATTTCCCACAGAGCCAACTCTCCTGTCTTCGAAGCCAGCTGTACTCTCTCTACCAACTGGACTACCTTCAGGGCTGAAGTGGTCTGTCTGCTGTACACAATAGGGCTTTCCTTTGAGGCATTTGCTGTCACACTTTCCTCTTACACGTGTTCTCCTGGTCTCCTCACTTCCTTTAGTTTCCCGAGACTCTCTGCTAGTCTCCTCCCTCCTGCTGTTCTCGTCTCCCACGTCTCCTGGGCTTCTCTCGTTTCCCAGCTTCCTCTCCTTCCTCTTCACTGCTGCTTTCCCCAGCTTATATGATTGTGTCTGCCCTATAGCTCTAGACTCCACCCCCGGGCTCTCCTCGTCACCTCCCCTGGTTTCCATGGAGCTAGGGTGTGGCTCAATCTCTGTAGCTCTATACACACAGTTTTTTTCTCTGGTCAGAGTTTTAACCCCGAGCCTCCCTGAACCTTTTCTCTGTTCAGAAATAAATGGCTGTTTTTTCAGCATTTTCTTGGGTTCTAACCCTGTCTCGCCACCACAGTTCCTATATAAAGACTAAAAAGGAACATTGAACCACGAGAAGATGTTTTTATCTTCATGGTGCTAGTTCCGACAAAAAATAGGTAACAGAAGGATAGATTTATTTCCCTTGATAGTTGGAACAATATATATGTGGGGAATAAAATAAGGTTAGATTAATAGGATAGTAGGACATCATTATTGGCACCCTTATAAACAATTCAAATCAGTTTGAACAGAAAAGCCACATTTCCATTGTAGTAAAATTAGACGCACCTGTGATCAATTGTCAGTACTCACATGACTTGAATTAACCTATGAATGATGGCTCTAATATTTAAAATGGATAGATTCATCCTTGTTCCATTTTCACAATGGTGAAGACAAAAGAGCTGCTTGAGACCACCAGAAAAATCATTATCACCAAACGTCAAACTTAAGGGGTACAAGACCATCTCCAAAGATCTTAGAATTCTTGTGTCAACAGTTTGCAATGATATTAAGAAGCTTTCTGCTCATGGAACTGCTAAGAACCTCCCAGGACATGGTGGGAAGAAGAAAATTAATCCAAGAAGTCTTTGAAGGTTAATGTGAACTATTGGAAAAGCACAACATACAACATCCAAAGAGCTTAAGGCTGACCTGGATCGATCTGGAGTGGTGGTTTCAACCTGCACCATATGCTGCGCATTAAACAAAGAAGGACTTCATGGGCGAAGGCCAAGGAAGATCCCACTGCTCAAAGACATCCATTAAAAAGGCATTCTTAATCTTTGCTCAAACCCACTTTGAGAAACCACAATCCTTCTGGGAAAATGTTCCGTGGACAGATGAAACCAAACTCAAGCACTTTGTTAATGCAGACCAGTGATATATTTACTGGTGAAGAAATGAAACTTATAAGGAAAAAAGCACCCTTCCTACAATTAAGTATGGTGGAGGTTCCATAATGTTGTGGGGCTCTTTTGCTGTCTCAGGAACTGAAGACCTGGAATGTATTAAAGGAATCATGAAGTCAGAGGAATACCAAGGTATTTTGAAGCGAAATGTGCTACCTGGTGTCAAAATGTTAGGTCTGGGTCAAAGGTCATGGGTCCTCCAGCAGGACAGTGACCAAAATATACATTCAAAAGTACAAAAGAATAGTTAAAAAGGGAAAAATGGACTCTTTTAAACTGACCAACAATGAGTCTTGATCTCAATCTAATCGAGAACCTTTGGAAAGAGTTGAAATCTGCCATTGGTAAAAGGAATCCTGGAAACATTCATGAGCTGAAACAAATTGCATTTGAAGAGTGTGAGAAACTCTCAGCAGACAGATGTAGGAAACTTATAGATGGCTACAAGAAATGTCTGGAGGTTGTCATCACTGCCAAGGGTTGTGCAACCAAATATTAGTGAAGGGTGCAATTAATCAGAACATATTTTTGTTTTGTTTTTTCTCAGAAATTACTATATCTAAGTTGCACAGACATCTTTGTTTTTTGTTGTATACCTGTGAACAAACTATTAATATATTGTGATGACATTGAATTGGAATATTAACAATTATTTTGCAAGATATTGTACACAACATGCCTAAAATGCAAGGGTGGCAATAATGTTGACCTCAACTGTATTTAGAAGAGGTGCAGCTGCCGACCCTGCCTATAGACATGCAGGAGTGGATTAAGCAGCCTGTGTTGTTGACAGAGGTACAGGAGGTAATTAGAGGATTGAAGAATGATTAAAGCCCCAGGACTCGATGTTACATGACACGTTTTTATAAAAAATTTGAGGGGCAGCTAGCACTTGTATTAGTAGATCTATTCAATGGCCTAGTGGTTCAATGGCCCTGTCGCCTTCTATGAGGGGGGCCAGCATTACTGTGATACCAAAGTCTTTGGACGGACCCCACGCTTTGTTTGTCCTTCTGACCAATCTCTCTCTTGAATGTAGATATAAACATTTTAGCTAAAATCCTGGTCCTCAGATTAGGCAAATATATACCAACCGTAATTAATGCAGAGAGAGAGGCCTGGACATTGGACTTTTTTGGGAGAAGATTTTTTTCAGAGTTCCATGTTCATGGCTTGCATGGCCTTGCAGCAGTATCATTTCCTAGTGGCTCACAGCAAAGACTGCTCATAGTTCATGGTCCAGGTGACCTATGATAGCTTTGAAACAGCATCAACAGCTTCTGCCATGGGTATTGGTGCCCAGAGACTTGCCTGGCTCCAGTCCTCAGACCTAGAACAATCATGCTGGACAAGCTTGCTGATGTGCTGTGCCATGGAAAGAATCTCTTCGGAGGTCGAAGAAAAAGCTGGCTTCATTGAAAAGCAGCATGTCACCCTTCAGAGTCTCTCAAGGCGCACGTCCAAGATGGCCTCCTATCGCAGGAGGTATCAAGGTAGTTCCCAGAAAAAGAAAGACTTCTTACTCTTATAAGCTTAGGTACTTTCCTGGGTCTCAGACCTCCCAGTCAAAGTAGGCTTCTCAACCACAATGACAGCGGGAGAAGCCTCAGATGCCGCAATCTGTTCCTCAGCCAAAACCTGGGGCAGGGTTTTGACTGGTTCCTTCAGAGCATTGCTGATGTACAGATAACCGCAATGGAAAACTCTCCTGTTGGAAGGAGGCTCACTCTTTTTGCCCATAGTTGGCCCCTCATAACTTCAGACACTTGGGTTCTACACATCGTCCAGAGCGGTTACAAATTACATCTATTTGGCCTACCTCCAAATTGTTCCCCCTCCCCCTCCCAAGGGTGCATCACATTGATTCTTTGCATCTAAGTTGCCAATGATGATGAAGGGCTCTCCTAATTTAGCTTTCTGAAAAAAACTTGAAATCATGGCTTTTTGACTTTTGATTCATTATTTGTTTTCTTCTTTTATATTTGTGGTCTTCTTGTAAACTGCACTGAATCACTTTGCTTGGGAGTGGTGGTATAAAAGTACCTATTAGCATTAGCATCAAACTGGGTTAATATATGGGTGACGGAGGAAGTAACGTCATCTTGATGGATGACTGCCTAAGTCTTGGGTGCTGGTGCTAACCACGATAAAATTAGCTAAAACTACCTCCTGCAATGAACAGAATCACGGTACAGGGGAGAGATGGCAGATTGCATGAGAGGGGGCAGCAGTGGAGAATGATGACAAGGAGGAAAGTGGCCGATTTGCACAAGTTTGCTTATGTGGGGGCTGCAGTGGTGGACGGAGGAGAGCAAAAGATGGCTCTTGCCAGTTCAGTGGAAGAAGAACAGGTGGAGAGGAGCAAGGCGAGGTGACTATACAGCAAATAACTCGCAGTGAACTGAAAGGGTGGCTTAAAACGGAGTTGATGGCAGTAAAAGCAAAAGTGGGAAGCCTCCTAGGGGAACTAAAAGAGGAGGTGGGAGAACTCATACACTGCATGGGGGAGCAGGAGCATACTAGTGCACAGATGCAAGAGAAACAAGAGGTACTGGAGGGACAAATAAAGGCTTGGGACCCCTGGAAAGAACAAAATAGAGAACTTGGAGAACAGGACCCGGAGGCATAATTTAAGAGTAAGAGGGATCTCGGAAGACCCTGAATTTAGTGATTGCGAAAAGGTGGCAGAGTCGGTCTGCATTGAAGCACTGCTGTGCGGCAGAGACACTGACATCCCAGAGAGCATCACCCTCGATACAACACATCAGGCGTTGGGTCCAATAGTAAAGAACAGGCCGAGGGACATCATAATATGTGTGACAGATTATGGACTTAAAGAGCAAATTGCTGGGAAAATGAGGCGCATTTTGAGTGCCAGAGCTATAAAGCTGCTATATATGCAAACCTAGCAGCGGGAACTTTACAATGAAGGTGGGACATGCAACCAATTACTAAAGTACTGCGGGATAATGGAGTGCAATATCGCTAGTTGTTCCCATTTGGCTTGGCCACCCAAAAGAATGCCCAGAACTGGAGAATGAGAGCTTTTGATGAAGCAAAGAAAGCCTTGCAAGCAGCGGGACTCCTAATAATGGTTCTGAATATGCCTGAGAGACACGAACAAGGTTGGCAAGACAGCCCCCAGAGGAGGAAGGACTCAGGAATATCTTGGGAACCATGTTGAACAGATTGGAGAACTTATGTAGATGCTTAGTGTTAGTTAAGGAGGTGGGAACGGGAACACATTGTGGGTAAAACCATAGCTCCAAGATGGAGTGTTGATACTGGGGGGCACTAGTGTTACCCACCTCACTGTTGTGATTTTGAAATACAATTATTGGGAATATGATAAATGTTTTTGGGGAAGAGCAGATTGTGGAGGATCATTACAATGATCTGCGGGGTTGTATGACAAGAGGATGTAATAGGCTGCGTATGTGGGGAGATGGAGGGTGGGGGCATGGGCGGGTAAGTGGAGGAAGGGATGAAGGGCCAGACAGGAGAGGAGAGTTCGGGATGGGAGGATGAACTGGAGGAGGGAGGGAAGGGGTAGATTCCAGGATCCATTCAGAAAGATAAACACTACTCTGGAATTAACCCCAGGTGTGGGGAGAGGAAGGGTGGTGGAAAAGGGGGAAGGAAGGGGAGAGAAGAAGGGGTAAGGGGTGGGAAGGGGTAGAAAGGGGGGCAGGGCAGGGTGAAGGTTTGGTGGGTAGTAGGACAACAGGGGGAGGTACAAACTTCAAAAATCACAATAATTAATGTGAAAGGTCTCCGCACCGCAAAAGCAGCGACTTTTAGAGAGAGAGGGTATAAGACAACAAGCTGATATTTTATGTATACAAGAAACCCACCTTAAAGTGGGGCAAGAGAAGCTGCTTCAATCCTGAAAAGGTGAAATTAGACTTACCTGCTAATTGTTGTTCCTTTAGGAACTCCAGTCCAGTCCCGAACATCTGGGGTTTAGTACCTCCTCTAGCAGCTTGGAGACTGATTGACATCATTTTGTTGATGACACTGGTATGAATACCCGAGGGACCGCCTCATGACTCCAGTAACCTATTGACAAAGCAGACTCACCGGAGCAACAATTAAGTAGCCATAATAACTACCAAACTTTCTAACAATTGGAAAAACTATTAATTTAGTAAAAGAAAATGCACACGTTCTGTAACTTTAACTGAAAACAGAATTTCTACTCACTGTGCTCTGCTAAAGTGCGCCCTCCTCCAAAATAGAGGAATAGAAGTTCCTTAAATTCCCCACATAAGCATCTCCCCCTTATGCACTATAAGCCTTATTATTACTTCTGTCGTTTACCATATGAAATACCTTACCTGTTTGCTTCAGGCTCTCGTCAAAAACACATAATATTAGGGAGGGATACGGGACTGGACTGGAGTTCCTCAAGAAACAACAATTAGCAGGTAAGTCTAATTTCACCTTCCTTATCGTCCCTCCAGTCCAGTCACGAACCACTGAGGATGTAACAGAGCAGTGACAATTCTTAACGGGAGGGACCAGCTACCCCAGTCTGAAGTACCGCTGATAAAAAACAGGTATCTCTATCCGCCTGAAAGCCAAGCCGATAATGCTTGACAAAGGAATGCAACGACAACCAAGTAGCCGTCTTACAGATTTCAATAGCCGGCACTAAACTGTACTCAGCCCACGATGACGCTTGTGCTTGCGTCGAATGAGCTTTAAGCCCTTCCGGTACTGATTTGCCCTTTAACAGGTAGGCCAATGCTATAGCCTTTTTGAGCCATCTGGCAATTGACGCCTTGGAATCTGCTTCTCCCTTTCTCGTCCCTCCAAACAAGACAAATAGCCTGTCTGTCTTCCGGAAACCTGCTGTCCTGTGAAAATACTTCTTTAATGCTCTCCGCACATCTAGTAGATGCATAAGAACATAAGAACATAAAATATGCCATACTGAGTCAGACCAAGGTCCATCAAGCCCAGTATCCTGTTTCCAACAGTGGCCAATCTAGGTCATACGTACCTAACAGTTTCCCCAAAAGACACAGGTTCCGCAATGCTTGTACTGGGTCAAGCATTGATATCCTGGGTCCCTTATTAATAATGGTTTATGGACCTTTCCTCCAGGAACTTGCCCAAACCTTTTTTAAACCCAGCTACACTAACAGCCTTTACTACATCCTCCGGTAACAAATTCCAGAGTTTGATTACACGTTGAGTGAAAAAATATTTTTTTTTATTAGTCTTAAATAGTTTACCCTGCAGCTTCATTGCATATCCCCTAGTCTTTCTATATTCTGATAATGTAAACAATCGATCTATGTTTACCTGTTCCACTCCGTTCATTAATTTATAGACTTCTATCATATCTCCCCTCAGCCGTCTCTTTTCCAGGTTAAAGAGCCCTAATCTTTTTAGCCTTTCTTCATAGGAGTATCCTTCCTTCCCCTTTACCATTTTGGTGGCTCTTCTCTGAACCTTTTCTAATATCGCTATATCCTTTTTAAGATACGGCGACCAGAATTGCACACAGTATTCAAGGTGCGGTCTCACCATGGAACGATATAGAGGCATTATAATATCTTTTGTTTTATTTTCCATTCCTTTCCTTATGATACCTAGCATTCTATTTGCTCTCTTGGCCGCCGCTGCACACTGGGCCGAGGGTTTTAACATGTTATCCACAATGACGCCTAAATCTTTTTCCTGGGTGGTGGTTCCTAATGTGGAACCTTGCATTGTGTAACCATAGTTTGGGTTGTTCTTCCCTAGGTGCATGAAGTTTCACTTGCCCACATTAAATTTCATCTGCCATTTTGATGCCCAATCTTCCAATTTATCAAGATCCTCTTGCAATTTTCCACAATCCTCTTGGGTTTTAACAACTTTAAATAGTTTTGTGTCATCTGCAAATTTGATAACCTCACTCGTTATTCCACTTTCCAGATCATTTATGAATATGTCAAAAAGCAGCGGACCCAACACAGATCCCTGGGGTACACCACTATTCACCTTTCTCCATTGGGAAAATTGGCCATTTAGCCCAACCCTCTGCTTTCTATCTTTTAACCAGTTCTTGATCCACAGTAGTACACTGCCTCCTATCCCATGACTCTTTAGTTTTGCCAAATGTCTCTGATGAGGGACCTTGTCAAAGGTTTTCTGAAAGTCCAGAAAAACTATATCAACCGACTCACCTTTGTCCACCTGTTTATTCACACTTTCAAAAAAACATAACAGATTAGTAAGACAAGATCTTCCTTGTCTAAAGCCATGTTGGCTGTCTCCCATTAGGTCATGACTATTGTGATGCAGCAAGGGGCACACAGCCCAGGGAAAATAAGATAGAAGAAAGACTTACCTCAGAGTCAGCTTTAGAAAGCAGCACTAGGCACCATGATTCACTGCAGCAAGGGAAATTCTTGCTACGTAGCAAACAAAAGTCCCATCAGGAACACCTGAGTGAGAGTCCCCAGGTCACGTGTAGAGCTAGGGATTATTTAGGGCAGGGTTCCAGTCAGTTAGAGAGGAGAATCAGAAGCAGGATCACCACGGGAAGCAGTAGGAGAGAGAGGAGCAGGAGGTGTGTCCCAGGTCAGCTGAGCAGAAGCCCCAGGGGATTGCTGGGAGGAAATTCTTCTCACGAGGAGTCAGGAAGTGAGTCTGTCTCCAGCTCTCGAGAAGGAAGGTTCAAGGCAAGCTGCACTAAGGGAAGACCTGCTACCAGGAATAGCTTTGGAGAGAAGCCAGGATTACCCCACTACCCCAGAGGCCAGTATTTGCCAGCTCAAGGCAGAGGTCACGGTGAGAGGGAAGTGTTGGGGGATGGGCACTCCATGCATGACTACAGCTTAAGAAATAGGTGTAAAGTTAGGAACAAACATATTCCTGTTCAACCAGCCCGGGAGGCTAGAAGCAAAGGCTATAGAGAGCCAAGCATAAAGACAAGCCCTGCAGAGAGAAGGAAACTTCCCTATAGTAACAAAGAGAAGTTTAAAGCTTATAACTGCAAAGGGCAGGGTTCTGACTACAGACATAAGAAGCAAGATGTTTCAGAGCTAATGTTCTGGGAGGCAAGCCCAGGCAGAACCAGCTACAGAGAGAGATATAGACCCAAAGGGGGAAAAGCCCCCAGTGACTGTTATAGTGAAGTGTCACAAGACGCTATAGCTGAATACCGTTCTCAAGAAGGGTCTGATACCAGCAGTGTGAGTAGTGCTGGGGAAATGATATGGGAAGACGCTGCTAGTCTGCAAGAGGATATTCCTATGGATTGCAGTGTCTGTGTTAAATGCAACCGTATGATGTAAATACTGGATGAAGAGAACTCTGTGAATATAACAAGAGAAAATACGTGTGTCACCACTTTTGTTGCTAAGCTTATCTGATTTAAAGTTTCTGTTTCCTTTGACAAAGTCCGAGCGGGACGGGGAATAAAACCCACTTTTCATTTCAAGTTGCTCTGAAAGACTTTTTATTTACAAGACCCGAGCAATTACTTGTGCATACGCCCTAGGCAACCGCCTATATTGGGCTAAATAGGCCTCTAACCACAGGCCCCATCACAGGTTGGCGTAGTTTTATCGGATCCAGTCCAGGAAACAAGGAGCTACAGTGCAGAGCGACAACGCGGGACGAGCGGAGTTGGCACGCACGGAGGAGGATCCAGGTTCCAGAAGTGCGACCGCAAGCACCTTCTCAAAATAAGACCCTCCACCTTGCTCAGGTAACGGGTATTTGGGCACAGGTTGGGGAGGATCGCTGGTGAGAAGAGGAGGCTTGGGAGGAGAAATTTTTATCATTGTTATTGTGCCGCACTTGGTTTGGTGTGTTTCTGATTTGTTTCAGGAAAGGAGATGACGATGACGATGGATGCACAGGAGGTTCTCAGGTGGATGAGCAGCCAGTTCGAGAAACAGGGAGAGCTAGCTCGGCAGAACCAGGAGCAGGCTATCGCTGCCCTGGTGGAGCAACAGAAGCCCCTGACGGACTTAATGCGGACTATCCTGAAGGAGCCTAAGAAGGACGAATCACCAGCAGCCGTTCCTATCTGTGGGGTAGGCCCACAGAGCTGTGGGATTTGGACTTTAGGACAAATGCATGCTAGTGACAATTTTGATGACTTTGTGCAAACATTTGAACGAATAGCTAGTAATGCTAAATGGCCACAAGAGCAGTTAGCCGTTAGGCTGGCCTCAGCATTAACTGGTGAGGCTCAGGCAGCCTATAGGGCCATGCCAGCAGCTCTTGCAAGTGACTATCAAGAGGTTAAGAGAGCTGTACGGGATAGGTTGGGCTTAACCCCTACCATGTACAGACGCATGCTCAGGTCTACCCGGATTCAACCAGAGGAAACACCAAAGGCACTGTATCACAGAGTGCATGGGTTGGTTTTAAAGTGGCTTGAACCCGAGGGTAAACGAATGGAGGAAGTACTTGATCTAATTGTATTAGAGCAGTTCTTTGACGCAGTACCTGAAGAGGTTAGAACATTTCTTACTCTACAGAATTGTAGAACCTCTGCTGAAGCAGCGCACCTAACGGAAAGATTCTTTGAGGCTGAACTAATCAAAGGAGCCAGCGCTAGCAGCAGGTCAGGGTTAGACAACTCTGTAAGAAATGCTAATATGTCTTTAAGGAACAAGGTGGGTTCACAGGAATCCAGGTATATAAAAGCAGAAGGTAACAAGGTGTTAAAGTGTTTTAAGTGTGGGAAAAGTGGACACTTTAAAAGGGAATGCAGGTCTCGCACAGCACTTGTTACTGGCCAGGTTCACCACACAGCTGCAGGTTTCCGAGTGGATGTAGAGATACAGGGAGTCCCAGCTAAGGCCTTGCTTGACTCGGGGGCCGACCAAAGTATGGTCTCTCGCCGTTTTTGGGAAAACCATACAGGCCCAGAGGGGTTTTTTTCCCCCGAGTCACGCCGAAGGAGTAGCCAATATCAGGTGTATCCATGGATCTTCCACTGGTTATCCGCTGTACCAGCTGAGGATACAAGGATTAGGGGTTCGGAGAAAGATTTTGGTAGCGGTAGTCCCCAAACTACCCTTTGATTTGGTGTTAGGCCGGGACTGGCCCCCATTTGGTGAAGGCCTAAAGAAAGGCCTGGTTAAGGAAAAGGAACCCCAAGGGCAACCTAAGGAAGGAGAGGAAGAAGACCAGGTCATGGGAAAAAGCAATGATGAAGGGGAAGCCCTGGTAAATGTAATTCCCCAGCCTTTATTTGCTAAAACCCCAAGGAAAGAAATTGTCCAAAAAGCACCAATAGAGGTAGTGACACCTGGTAAAAAGGGTTTTGTATTAAAGGTCTGTAAAATGTCCCCAGACGCACAGGTCCCCCAGAAAGCAACCGCCGATGCGGCTGGCTTTGATCTTTTTAGTGCTGTGGAAGGGGTGGTACCGAAGAAAGGAAAGACTTTAATTAATACAGGCCTACAAGTCCAGCTGCCACCTGGGTGCTACGGGCGGATTGCTCCCCGATCGGGTTTAGCATCGAAGCACTTTGTCGATGTCGGAGCGGGGGTTGTGGACCCCGATTACAGGGGAGAGGTCAAAGTACTGCTGTTTAACTTTGGAGAGCAGGACTTTGAGGTCAAAAGAGGAGACCGCGTTGCACAATTTATATGTGAACGATTTGGGTCGCCAGAGGTGGAGGAGGTAACCCACCTAGTCCCTACCAGCAGGGGAGGCCAAGGGTTTGGATCCACCGGACAGAGGGAGGTACAGGGTCTTACTGCCTCTGCTAAGACAAATCTAGAAGAGGATTTAGGTCCCCAAATTGCAGACTGTAAAACAGTCCCTGCACCGAAGGTTGGCCTAGGGTTGTCCTTGCAGCAACGAGGCCAGTTAGACCAGTTGCTGACACGGTTTAGGGACGTCCTTACGCCCGTCCCGGGAGAGACCAATCTGGTCGCACACGAAATTCTCACACCCCCGGGGAGAATTGTGCGACTGCGACCTTATCGCTTACCGGAGGCTCGCAAGAGCGAGATTATTGCACAAGTTCAGGAGATGCTACAACTAGGCGTGATTGAAGAGTCTAAAAGTCCCTGGTGTAGTCCGGTAGTCCTGGTACCGAAACCGGATGGCAGTCTCCGTTTCTGCATTGACTTTAGGCAGGTCAATACCATATCACTCTTCGATGCCTACCCTATGCCAAGGATCGAGGAGTTGTTGGATAGACTGGGGCAGGCACGGTATCTGACCACCCTCGACCTTACCAAGGGTTATTGGCAGATACCGTTGACCCGTGCTTCCAGACCCAAGACAGCATTCAGTACACCACTGGGTTTATTCCAGTTTAAACGCATGCCGTTCGGTCTACACGGTGCTGCGGCAACATGCCAAAGGTTGGTAGACCAAGTCCTACGGCCGCACCACAGCTACGCCGTAGCATATATGGATGATATAGTCATCCACAGCACCACCTGGGCACAGCACCTTCCACGTGTAGAGGCCGTATTGAAGGCTTTGCGAGATGCTGGTTTGACTCTAAATCCCGGAAAATGCCTATTTGGAGGTACCGAGGTTCGGTATCTAGGACACTTAGTGGGAAATGGGACGGTCCGACCACTACATGATAAAGTGGAAAGTGTACAGAATTTTAGGCGTCCCCTAAATAAGAAACAACTGAGAAGTTTCCTAGGCTTAATCGGATATTATAGGCGTTTTATACCTAGATTCGCGGAGGAGAGTACAGTGTTAACAAATATGTTGAGGAAAAACGCGCCTAATAATTTACAATGGACACAGGCAGCGGAGGACGCTTTCACACTTCTAAAGGGGAAGTTATGTAAGGCGCCTGTTTTATATGGGGTGGATTTTAACCGTACTTTTATCCTGCAGACGGACGCCTCGGAATCGGGGCTGGGAGCCGTCCTATCCCAGGAGTTTGAGGGTACTGAGCACCCCGTCATCTACTTGAGTAGGAAATTGACCAAGGCTGAGGGCAACTACTCAACCATTGAGAAGGAATGTTTGGCCATCAAGTGGGCCATCGAATCACTTCGTTTTTACCTTACCGGCAGACATTTCGTGCTGATTACTGATCATGCACCATTGAAATGGTTAGGTACCATGAGGAACCACAACCCTCGCCTCACCCGTTGGCACCTGGCGCTGCAGGCTTTCAATTTTACTATACACCATAGGGCGGGAAAGCTACATACTAATGCAGACGCTTTGTCGCGTATTCCGGGCTGGGAGCATGAAAGTGCGCCAGCACGGAATATCTTAAGAGGGGGGATATGTGATGCAGCAAGGGGCACACAGCCCAGGGAAAATAAGATAAAAGAAAGACTTACCTCAGAGTCAGCTTTAGAAAGCAGCACTAGGCACCATGATTCACTGCAGCAAGGGAAATTCTTGCTACGTAGCAAACAAAAGTCCCATCAGGAACACCTGAGTGAGAGTCCCCAGGTCACGTGTAGAGCTAGGGATTATTTAGGGCAGGGTTCCAGTCAGTTAGAGAGGAGAATCAGAAGCAGGATCACCACGGGAAGCAGTAGGAGAGAGAGGAGCAGGAGGTGTGTCCCAGGTCAGCTGAGCAGAAGCCCCAGGGGATTGCTGGGAGGAAATTCTTCTCACGAGGAGTCAGGAAGTGAGTCTGTCTCCAGCTCTCGAGAAGGAAGGTTCAAGGCAAGCTGCACTAAGGGAAGACCTGCTACCAGGAATAGCTTTGGAGAGAAGCCAGGATTACCCCACTACCCCAGAGGCCAGTATTTGCCAGCTCAAGGCAGAGGTCACGGTGAGAGGGAAGTGTTGGGGATGGGCACTCCATGCATGACTACAGCTTAAGAAATAGGTGTAAAGTTAGGAACAAACATATTCCTGTTCAACCAGCCCGGGAGGCTAGAAGCAAAGGCTATAGAGAGCCAAGCATAAAGACAAGCCCTGCAGAGAGAAGGAAACTTCCCTATAGTAACAAAGAGAAGTTTAAAGCTTATAACTGCAAAGGGCAGGGTTCTGACTACAGACATAAGAAGCAAGATGTTTCAGAGCTAATGTTCTGGGAGGCAAGCCCAGGCAGAACCAGCTACAGAGAGAGATATAGACCCAAAGGGGGAAAAGCCCCCAGTGACTGTTATAGTGAAGTGTCACAAGACGCTATAGCTGAATACCGTTCTCAAGAAGGGTCTGATACCAGCAGTGTGAGTAGTGCTGGGGAAATGATATGGGAAGACGCTGCTAGTCTGCAAGAGGATATTCCTATGGATTGCAGTGTCTGTGTTAAATGCAACCGTATGATGTAAATACTGGATGAAGAGAACTCTGTGAATATAACAAGAGAAAATACGTGTGTCACCACTTTTGTTGCTAAGCTTATCTGATTTAAAGTTTCTGTTTCCTTTGACAAAGTCCGAGCGGGACGGGGAATAAAACCCACTTTTCATTTCAAGTTGCTCTGAAAGACTTTTTATTTACAAGACCCGAGCAATTACTTGTGCATACGCCCTAGGCAACCGCCTATATTGGGCTAAATAGGCCTCTAACCACAGGCCCCATCACACTATCTACATGCTGAGTAATTTTATTCTTTATGATGGTTTCTACCATTTTTCCCGGTACTGACATGAGGCTCACCGGTCTGTAGTTTCCTGGATCACCCCTGGAACCCTTTTTAAAAATTGGTGTTACATTGGCGATCCTCCAATCTTCAGGTATAAGAGATGATTTTAATGATAGTTCACAGATTACTAATAGCAGGTCTGCAATCTCATATTTCAGTTCTTTCAACACCCTTGGATGTATACCATCCGGCCCAGGTGATTTGCTACTCTTCAGTTTATCTAATAGTTGTAATACATCTTCCCGATGTATTGATATTTCCTTCAATTCTTCCGCACCTTTAAATACCCCTTCAGTCATGGGTAACATCCCTACATCTTCCTCGGTAAAGACCGAAACAAAGAATTCATTCAGTCTCTCCACTATTGCCTTGTTGCCTCTTAGTGCCCCTTTAACTCCTCTATCATCTAATGGACCAACTGACTCTCTCACAGTTTTTTTTGCTACGAATGTACTTGAAAAAATCTTTATTTCGCATTTTTGCTTCTGCAGCAAGCTTCTTCTCAAATTCTCCCTTTGCCTGCTTTATTAATGCCTTGCATTTGACTTGCCAGTGCTTGTGCTGTTTCCAGGTTTCGTCATTTGGCTCTTATTTCCATTTCCTGAAAGATGCTTTTTTGGCAACAACAGCCTCTCTGACCTCACCTTTAAACCATGCTGGCAGTTTTTTGGACTTCCTTCCACTTTTTTAAAGTGTGGAATACAGCTGGTCTGGGCTTCCAAGATAGTATTTTTCAACAACACCCAAGCTTGATGTAAGTCTTTAACCTTTGCAACTGCTCCTTTTAGTTTTTCTTAACTATTTTCCTCATTTTATCATAGTCTCCCTTTCGAAAGTTAAAAGGTAGTACTTTGGATTTCCTTACTATCCCTCCTCCACTAATTAAATCAAAGGCGATCATGCTATGATCACTATTGCCAAGTGGCCCCAACACCCTTATCTCTTGCACTAGATCTGGTGTTCCACTAAGGACTAGGTCTAATATGGCTTCCCCTCTGGTTGGTTCATGAACCAGCTGCTCCAAGAAGCAGTCATTTATGTCATTTATGCAGCTTCCCCAAAACTGTGTCCTTGCCTCCACGCTCAAAGACTGGCAAAGAAACCACCTGATTCACATGAAAAGTCGATACTACCTTGGGTAAAAAGGATGGAACAGGCCTCAACACCACCTTATTAAAGGCTTCCTGCAGGACAAAGCCTGTAATTCTCAAATTCTCCGTGCCGAACATATCTAGTACCTACCCATCCTACCCATCCTACCTACCTACCCAGACCTACCTAGAAAAACCACTTTAAGATTAAGGTCCTTTAACGATGCTCTTGACAAAGGCTCAAACGGTTTGTGTCTCAACGTCTCCAGAACCAAATGCAAATCCCACGTCGGGACCGTCGGCCTACAGGGCGGTCTTAACAGAGAAACCGCCCTCAAAAGACGCCTAATATCCGGATGTGCCCCAAGCACATTTCCATGAATCTTCCCTCTATAACAGGAAAGCGCTGCCAACTGAACTCTCAATGACGCCGCAGCTAAACCTTTCCCAAATCCATCTTGCAAAAATGAAAGAATTTGAGAAACCGTAGCCTTCAATGCCTGTACACCTTTACCATCACACCATGCTTCAAATATCCACCAAATCCGAATGTACGCAAGGAGGTCGACCTCCGCCTTGAACTCAACAAGGTGGCAATCACCTCAGGGGTATAACCTCTTGCTCTTAGCCTCGCCCTTTCAAGAGCCAAGCCGTAAGCGAGAATCGATCCACTTGAGGCATGCGTAACAGACCCTGCAACAACAGATCCCGCCAAATCGGTAGGTGCCACGGACGGTCGACTAAGAGCCTCATTAGATCTGCATACCATGGCCATCTTGGCCAATCCGGGCTATCATTATTATGTGCCCTCTGTGGAATTCTATTTGCTGTAGAAGTCGACCTATCAACACCCACGGCGGAAATACATACAGGAGTTGCTCCTCCGGCCACTTCTGAATGAGAGCATCCAGGCCTTCCGAGATTCTTTCTCGTCTCCGACTGAAGAACCTGTTGGCCTTTGCTGACTGGAACGTTGCCATCAAATCCATTACTGGCATTCCCCAATGGCTCACTATCATCTCGAACAACTCCGGATTGAGGACCCACTCCCCTGGGTCCACCTTCACCCGACTCAAAAAATCGGCCTCTACATTGTCCACCCCTGCCACATGTGAGGCCGACACGGCCGGCAAATTTGCCTCGGCCCAAACAATAAGTTGTTCGGCCTCGGATTCCAGAGCAATACTGCTCGTGCCCCCTTGCCGACTGATGTAGGCCACAGCGGTCGCATTGTCGGAAAATACTCGAATGGGTCTTCCCTGAAGATACGGTGGAAAAGCTTGCAATGCTAGCGTTACTGCTCTTAATTCTAACCTGTTGATTGACCACATTCTGTCTGTCTCTGACCACTGTCCCTGAACTAACTGTCCTTCGAAGTGCGCTCCCCAGCCTATCAGACTGGCATCCATCATTAACGGCATCCAAGCCGGCGACTCCAATGGCATCCCCTCTTCGAGAGTCCCTGGCTATAACCACCTGCCGCGTTTCTGGCGTACAGGGCAGTCTTCGAGACAGGGGGTCCTTTTGATGAGAACATCTTTGGAGCAACGCTCTCTGCAAAGGCCGCATGTGGGCTTTTGCCCACGGAACTAACTCAGGTGTCACTGCCATTGTGCCGAGCAACTGAAGATAATGCTATGCGGTAGGATGCGCTCTCCCCAGGAAACTGCGCACCAGACTTATCAACCGTAGTGCTCAAGTCTGAGGGAGACACACCTTTCCTATGCTTGTATCGAAGCGAGCTCCCAGGTATTCCAGGGTCTGTAAAGGGCTCAACCGGCTCTTCGCCACGTTGACCACCCAACCGAAACTTTGTAGTAGTTCCACTACTTTTGCTGTTGCCAAAACGCTCTCCTCCCTGGACTTTGCCCGAACCAACCATTCATCCAGGTAAGGGTGCATCAACACCCCTTCCTTCCGTAATGCTGCCGCCACTACCACCATCACTTTGGTGAAAGTTCGTGGAGCTGTCGCCAATCCGAATGGTAATGCTCGGAACTGAAAATGCCCCATGGGCACCACAAATCTGAGAAATCTCTGATGTTCCTGTCAAATCGGAATGTGTAGGTAAGCTTTGGAGAGATCTAGCAATGTGAGAAATTCTCCTCTTCGAACCGCCACAATGACCGACCTCAGCGTTTCCATATGAAAATGAGTCACTCGAAGACAGCGATTTACCTTCTGGAGATCCAAAATTGGTCGATAAGATCTTTCTTTCTTCGGCACGACAAAATATATTGAGTACCGACCGCAACTGCACTAGTCTGGTGGCACTGGCACTACGGCGTTCAAGTCCAACAGTCTTTGCAAGGTCTCTCGTACTGCTCTGCTCTTGACTGGAGCCTTGCAAGGAGATTGAACGTAAGATTCGTGCACAGGGCGTTGAAACTCCAGAGCATAACCCTCGCAAATGACCTCTAGTACCCACTGATCCGAAGTGATCTGAACCCAGGCAGGTTAGAACTCCCGCAGACGCCCCCCTATGGGTACCTGCTCCGCTTGGCCTCCTCTGGCTTCATTGTGACTTTTGAAGGCTCGAGGAAGACAAGGTAGCAAATCTTCTACCTGCCCCTCGAAATCCCCGAAACCCCTGGTTCCCATATGGGAAATGGCCTCTCTGAAATTGACCAAACCGTGGGGAGCGGAAATGATGAAAATCTCTCTGCTGACCCCTAGTTGGTTGGACCAGACGCCCCTGCTTCTGCTTGTCCTCAGGTAGCCTCCCGCCTTTGGACTCCCCCAAATCCTTTACCAGCTTTTCTAAATCTTCACCAAACAGAAGTTTTCCTCTGAAGGGGAGCTTACCCAGTCTCGCCTTGGACGAACCATCTGCTGCTCAATTCCGCAACCAGAGATACCTCCTCACTGCAATTACAGAAGCCATACTTTTAGATAGCCCTTGTATCAGATCATAATGAATGTCCGTCAAATAAGCCGCTCCAGATTCTAACCTAGACGCTTCTGCAACTGCATCATCCATCTGCTCCCCCTGAATCCGCTGAGACCAGCAAAGACAGGCTCTGGCTACCCATGCTCCACAAATAGATGCTTGAATGGATAAAGCATTGACATCAAACACCTGTTTCAACAAGGTGTCCAGCTTTCTATCTTGAGCATCCTTAAGAGCTGCACTACCTTCCACAGGAATTGTAGTCTTCTTGGTAACAGCAGAGACTGCTGCATCTATCTTGGGAGGTTTAAACAACTCCCGATCCTGGTCCACCAAAGGGTACAGACGGGCCATAACCCTGGACCCCTTAAGTCCTGCCTCCGGCATATCCCATTCCTGCTGAATCATTTTTCTCACTACCCTGTGTACCGGGAAGGCCCTCTGAATCTTCCTAAAAGCCTGCAACAACGGATCCTCTAAGGTGGAAACTTCTGCCGGACCCATGGCCAGCATATTTAACGTCTTGAGCGTCTCTGCTATTAGCGCTGGCAGCTCGTCTCTTCGGAAAACTCAAACCACTCTAGCTTGGTCTTCCGACTCAGTGAGTTCGCCTTCCTCTAACTCTTCCTCCATATCTAAATCTGGCTCCACATCCTCGGAATGAACCTCCTCTGAGGTCACCGAATGCTCCTGCCTGTCCTTTCCGCACCTAGATCTCTTGGAAGGAACTGCACTTGTTCCTAAATCTAGAGGGGACCCCGAGCGCTTCCCGCTTGGACTTCCCCCTGTGGAACTCACTTCCATGTTTTTTAGACCATCACCAAACGCTTGCTGAAATAGCATGACAAACTGAGGCGAAAACAACGCCGCCAACCCCCCTGGCAAAAGTGTTTGGGATGGGGGACCATCTGGAGCTGAGGAAGGACCTGCTACTGGCTCCAGAGATGGAATAACGGGTGAGACGGACTCCAGCGGGGGTAAAGTAGTCCCTTTTTGACTGTCTCCAGCTACCTCTAAAGCCTACTCCATAGAGGCTGCCTCCTGGACACAGCCTCGACACACTCCTGTGTCTGACACCGTTACATAAGAACATAAGATATGCCATACTGGGTCAGACCAAGGTCCATCAAGCCCAGTATCCTGTTTCCAACAGTGGCCAATCTAGGTCATACGTACCTAGCAGTTTCCCCAAAAGACACAGGTTCCGCAATGCTTGTACTGGGTCAAGCATTGATATCCTGGGTCCTTTCTTAATAATGGTTTATGGACCTTTCCTCCAGGAACTTGTCCAAACCTTTTTTAAACCCAGCTACACTAACAGCCTTTACTACATCCTCCGGTAACAAATTCCAGAGTTTGATTACACGTTGAGTGAAAAAATATTTTCTTTTATTAGTCTTAAATAGTTTACCCTGTAGCTTCATTGCATGTCCCCTAGTCTTTCTATATTCTGATAACGTAAACAATTGATCTACGTTTACCCGTTCCACTCCGTTCATTAATTTATAGACTTCTATCATATCTCCCCTCAGCCGTCTCTTTTCCAGGTTAAAGAGCCCTAACCTTTTTAACCTTTCTTCATAGGAGTATCCTTTCATCCCCATTACCATTTTGGTGGCTCTTCTCTGAACCTTTTCTAATAACGCTATATCCTTTTTAAGATACGGCGACCAGAATTGCACACAATATTCAAGGTGCGGTCTAACCATGGAACGATATAGAGGCATTATAATATCTTTTGTTTTATTTTCCATTCCTTTCCTTATGATACCTAGCATTCTATTTGCTCTCTTGGCCGCCGCTGCACACTGGGCCGAGGGTTTTAACATGTTATCCACAATGACGCCTAAATCTTTTTCCTGGGTGGTGGTTCCTAATGTGGAACCTTGCATTGTGTAACCATAGTTTGGGTTGTTCTTCCCTAGGTGCATAACGTTTCACTTGCCCACATTAAATTTCATCTGCCATTTTGATGCCCAGTCTTCCAATTTATCAAGATCCTCTTGCAATTTTCCACAATCCTCTTGGGTTTTAACAACTTTAAATAGTTTTGTGTCATCTGCAAATATGATAACCTCACTCGTTATTCCACTTTCCAGATCATTTATGAATATGTCAAAAAGCAGCGGACCCAACACAGATCCCTGGGTACACCACTATTCACCTTTCTCCATTGGGAAAATTGGCCATTTAGCCCAACCCTCTGCTTTCTGTCTTTTAACCAGTTCCTGATCCACAGTAGTACACTGCCTCCTATCCCATGACTCTTTAGTTTTGCCAAACGTCTCTGATGAGGGACCATGTCAAAGGCTTTCTGAAAGTCCAGATACACCATATCAACTGACTCACCTTTGTCCACCTGTTTATTCACACTTTCAAAAAAACATAACAGATTAGTAAGACAAGATCTTCCTTGTCTAAAGCCATGTTGGCTGTCTCCCATTAGGCCATGACTATCTAGATGCTGAGTAATTTTATTCTCTTTGATGGTTTCTACCATTTTTCCCGGTACTGACGTCAGGCTCACCGGTCTATAGTTTCCTGGATCACCCCTGGAACCCTTTTTAAAAATTGGTGTTACATTGGCGATCCTCCAATCTTCAGGTATTAGAGATGATTTTCATGATAGTTCACAGATTACTAATAACAGGTCTGCAATCTCATATTTCAGTTCTTTCAACACCCTTGGATGTATACCATCCGGCCCAGGTGAATTGCTACTCTTCAGTTTATCTAATAGTTGTAATACATCTTCCCGATGTATCGATATTTCCTTCAATTCTTCCGCACCTTTAAATACCACTTCAGTCATGGGTAACATCCCTACATCTTCCTCAGTAAAGAACGAAGCAAAGAATTCATTCAGTCTCTCCGCTATCGCCTTGTCGCCTCTTAGTGCCCCTTTAACTCCTTTATCATCTAATGGTCCAACCAACTCTCTCACAGGTTTTTTGCTATGAATGTACTTGAAAAAATCTTTATTTCACGTTTTTGCTTCCGCAGCAAGCTTCTTCTCAAATTCTCCCTTTGCCTTCTTTATCAATGCCTTGCATTTGACCTGCCAGTGCTTGTGCTGTTTCCAGGTTTCGTCGTTTGGCTCTTTTTTCCATTTCCTGAAAGATGCTTTCTTGGCAACAACAGCCTCTCTGACCTCACCTTTAAACCATGCTGGCAGTTTTTTGGACTTCCTTCCACTTTTCTTAAAGCGTGGAATACAGCTGGTCTGGGCTTCCAATATAGTATTTTTCAACAACACCCAAGCTTGATGTAAGTCTTTAACCTTTGCAACTGCTCCTATTAGTTTTTTCTTAACTATTTTCCTCATTTTATCATAGTTTCCCTTTCGAAAGTTAAAAGGTAGTACTGTGGATTTCCTTACTATCCCTCCTGCACTAATTAAATCAAAGGCGATCATGCTATGATCACTATTGCCAAGTGGCCCCAACACCCTTATCTCTTGCACTAGATCTGGTGTTCCACTAAGGACTAGGTCTAATTTGGCTTCCCCTCTGGTCGGTTCATGAACCAGCTGCTCCAAGAAGCAGTCATTTATGTCATCTAGGAACTTGTTCTCCCTAGCATGTCCTGCCGTGACACTGACCCAGTTGATACCGGGGTAATTGAAATCACCCATTATTATTACCGAGCTGTAACTTTTGTTAGCTTCCTTGATTTCTTTGAGAATTTCATCATCCATTTGTTCATTCTGGCCAGGCGGTCGATAGTACATCCCCACTGCCATCGCCTTCTCCTTTTTACATGGAATTTCAAATTTTGTTTCCTGCAAAACTTTAATCCTTTCTGACTCAATGCCCTCTCTAACATAGAGCGCAACCCTTCCACCAATTTGATCAGCTCTATCATTACGATATAGTTTGTACCCAGGTATCACAGTGTCCCACTGGTTGTCCTCCTTCCACCATGTCTCTGATATTCCAATCATATCTAACCTCTCATTGAGTGCTATATATTCTAACTCTCCCATCTTATTTTTTAGACTTCTAGCATTTGCATACAAGCATTTTAGAGACTGTATTTTATTCATATTAATTTGGCTATTGGTAGACATGGGTAGTTTGAGATCTTTAAGCTCTGTCTGCTCCATACTCGAGGGCATTTGGGCTACTTTACTCTTTTTGGAACCTCTCTGCTTTTGGTAGTATCCTTCAAGGATACATTCTTCTGAACCATCCGCTCTTGGGCGACTGTCGGCTTTCCCCTATTATCTAGTTTAAAAGCTGCTCTATCTCCTTTTTAAAGGTTAATGCCAGCAGCCTGGTTCCATCCTGGTTAAGGTGAAGCCCATCCCTTCGGAAGAGCCCCTCCTTTCCCCAGAATGTACCCCAGTTCCTAAGAAATCCAAACCCCTCATCTCTGCACCATTGTCTCATCCACGCATTGAGACTCCGGAGCTCTGCCTGCCTTTTGGGTCCTGCACGTGGATCGGGAAGCATTTCGGAGAACGCTACCCTGGAAGTTCTGGATTTCAACTTCCTACCTAAAAGCCTAAATTTTGCCTCCAGAACCTCCCTACCACATTTTCCTATGTCATTGGTACCGACATGTACCAAGACAGCAGACTCCTCTTCTAGTTCCCCTTCTAATGCCACAAACCAAACACTGTGGCCTAGAAGACATTCCATCTCCGATTATCTCTTTGCAGTAACGCAGACTCCGACTAAAGACTAGTGCTCTGAACCTGCTGTCAGCAACGTTGTGCTCTAGCAACTATCCCTTTAAATCTCAAGCTCCTTCTCTTTTTATTTTTTAACTTAAAAGTCAAACATTTTCCTGCTTCTTCATCCCCCCTGCACCCTCCGGTGCTGCATGGTGTTAAACAAGGTACCCCTTTCGCAAAGGGAACCCCCTCAGCAGTGCTTCCTGCAAACCACAGTGCAGCCATTTCCCGCTCAAACGCCACGTGGCACGGCCTGCACTGCGCTGCTCAACACAGAGAAAATGGCGCCGAAAACCAGCCCCGCCGAACTACTGTACAGGACTCTTACCTCCACTTTGGCTGTTTTCGCAGTGTCCGCCTCCCCTCAGGCTTAGCCGGAAGTGCGGCTTCAGCTACGAGGGCGAGAACGGACTTCATCTCAGCAGTGCCGCTTTAGCGATCTCCGTCTCTGCCGCAGCTGCGATCCTTGTGCCGTGGCTGAGACACTGAAGAACCAGCTGTGCTGCGGTCACCGCAACTACCGGCTTCTCACCCAAATAGGTGGATTTGGGAGTCGGAGTCTTTCCCCCGTCACCGCAAACGAGGAGAGGGGTGGGCAGGAGGAGGTGAGGGGGGGTGTACCTCAGCTTTCTTATGGTAAATTTAAACAGAAATTTAAAAATAAATGATTCCTCTAAGTCTAGACAGATTAAATTAAAGTAAATTAAATAACTTTTGGTAATTCTCTTCTTAATTATCCCTCAGGTGAGCCCTGGACCTCTGGGCTCAGACAACCTCCAGCTGCTTGGAGACTGAAATAACTGGAGCCAGGAGGCGGTCCCTCTGGTATTCATACCAGTGTCATCAACAAAATGATATCAATCAGTCTCCAAGCTGCTAGAGGAGGTACTAAACCCCAGAGGTTCGGGACTGGACTGGAGGGACGATAAGGAATATCCCTATGGTATACTGGCAGGCAAAAGAGCAGAGTCATGCAAAGCAGGGGTAGGCATAATGTTAAGTGAGAGGGTTAAAGAACAAGTGGTAGGAGAATACAGACAAGACAGGGTGTTGAGTGGGGGTGTGGTTGAAGGTGGGGAGGGAGGAAGTTTGGTGATCAGTCTATATGGCCCCAATAAGGATTAGAAGGAGTTTTACGATCGCTTGATGCCAGAATTGGAAAAACTGGAGAAGGCCCCTATTATATCATATCATAGGGGACTAAAACTTTGCAATAAACCCCTGCTTATACTCCAGTGAGGGGAGGACTGACGGGGGGGGTAGGCAAGCAAGGAAGAGTCTTTTCCACATGAAAGAGCAGTTAGGATTCATTGATGTATGGAGGTGTCGAAACCCGGGGAAAAGAGGATATACATTTTACTCCAACCCTCTTGGTTCATATAGCTGAATAGATATGGTCTGGGCCAATGGGGGATGGGTCTCGAGCTTAGAAGGCTTCGGGCCAGCGCTATGGCGCATGAAATGAATGTGCTGAAACAGACATACTTTGAAGGGGGAAATAGGGCTGGCAGGCACTGTTCCCTCTAAGCTCTGTGCGTGTGCGCGCGCACACACCTCACTGAGTGAGCGCACATACTTTACAACAGAGCGCACAAAAATTATGGTTCTGATTCTGATAGAAAACAACACAGACGTCTTAAAATGTAAAAGTTGTGATTGCAATTACTAGAAATTTTCCGCTTCATTTAGTAATCGTCTATTTTCATTTAATTTGATTAAAATCAATGTGATGTACATACTGTATTCTGACGTGTAGTCAAATTTTAAAGTATATAACTCCGAGTGCCGTTATGTGGCACACAAAAATTTAACCTTCCTTCAAAAACTGCACAGCTGATATTTTATGCGCACACAGCCTACAGAAAATTAGAGGGAACATTGCTGGCAGGGTACTGGTGAGCAGGCTTAAAGCTAGGGTGCAACAAAGTGTAGCAGTATAAGAAATACAAAGGGGGGGGGACTGGTGTATAGCACAAATGATATTCGGAAAGTATTTAGGGAATACTATAAAAATCTTTACAGTGGTGAAATATAGGATGGGGAAGCTAAGAGCGCCCACTACTTAAGGGAATGTGCTCTGAAGACGGTGGATGAGGCAGAGGCGGAGAGGCTGGATAGGCCAATCAGTGGGAGAGAAGTACAAGCAGCTATCAAGGATATCAAGGTCAGGAAGGCCCTGGGGTTGGATGGGTTAACAGCCAAATTTTATAAGGTATTTCAGGTCCAGCTACAATCCCTTTTGGTTGAAGTATTTAATGATGTTCTAGATACTAAAAAGATACCCAGTACTATGGAGGAAGCCGGGATAACTATACTGCCTAAGCCGGGTAAAGATCCCATGCTATGTGGTTCATATTGACCCATTTTTTAAATAAATTTGGATGCAAAGATATTGGCAAAAAATTTGGCGAATAAGTTACAGGGGGTGCTCCCTAAACTAGTGCATAAGGATCAGACCAGCTTTGTGAAGGGAAGGCTGAGAGGGGATAATATTAGCAAAATATTGAATCTTATGTGGCAATTGCAAATGAAAGGGCATAAAGCTGTTTGTTACAGTAGATGCTGAAGAAGCATTTGCTAGGGTAGAGTGGCCCTTTATGTTTCAAGTATTGAGACACATGGGGATTGGCAGGAATTTCATAGGTTGGATAAGGGCGCTATATGGTCACCTGAGGGCCTGCATCAGAGTCAGTGGGGGATACTCTGAACCTTTTGATTTGAAGAGGGGCACAAGATAAGGGTGCCCTCTGTCACCTTTTCTGTTTGCCTTGGTGATAGAGCTGTTGGCAGAAAGGATCAGAAGGTAGGGGGATATCAAGCAGATACAGATGGGTGGCACAGAATCAAAGGTGTCATTATTTGCAGATTATGTTGTTTTTACCTTGAGGGAGCCACTAATGCAAGAGATTAGCCAATATAGTGAGACATCTGAATACAAAATTAACCTAAGCAAAACAGACGTGCTGGGGTTTAATTTACCTGAGGAATTGGAGCAGAGGTTGCAGAAGGGCTTTCCTTTTAAATGGGTATGGAACAACTTCAGATATTTAGGCATCCAACTGGGGAGTGGGACCAGGAATCTTGTGGAATGGTATTATACTCCAATGTTGGCTGCTATCCGCCAAGACCTGCAGAGATGGAAGGGGCTTAGCCTCTCATAGTTGGCTCGTATAGCTACTATTAAAATGAATGTACTCCCTAGAATTTTGCTTTTGTTTGCTTCCTTGCCATGTGCTGTCCCTAAAGCAACTTTGAAGAAGATGCAGAACCTGATGATGGAATTTATCTGGGTAGGGAAAATGCCTAGGATATCTAGATGGATGATGTTTATGAGTAGAGAAAAGGGTGGACTTGGGGTGCCCAATGGTGAATACTATTATAAGGCAGCACAACTTCGGGCACTGGTAATCTGGAAAAGTGAAGGGGAGGTGCCCCAATGGGTGCAGATGGAACAGGATGGATGGGAGAATTTAGAGGCTTGGATATGGGCACCATAACCCAGTAAAGGCAGAGAGGGATTAGGGTTGCCAACTTTTTCACCGAGAAAAACCCAACAGCTCTGGCTTGCCATGCTCTGCCCATTCCCCACCGCACCCCACAGTCCCATCCATGCTCCACCCTAGCCCCACCCACAAAAATTACCAAGGGCAAGTGTAGGCAGCTGTAGGGGAGAAACTCTAAAAGTGAAAGGATGAGATTATATAGATCTATTATTAGAACTGTGAATACTATGTTTGAGTGTCTTCTTGGGAAATACTGTGAATGCTGAAGCTCAATGATATTTCAGTAAAGTTGCAGTTTAGTATACCTCACTGTGTGCTGTGCATTTATTTATGAACTTCCTGCTCCCCAAGGTGGACCAAATGGAATAATATTGCCCAAATGGGAGAGCTACTTAAACTAAATAATCCTATATATTGAGAGAATAAACACAAGAACCTACTCCAATCCTTCACAACTAACATGCTCCGTGCACTGCAGAATGAAGACTGCCATTGGAGTGATGCATTGCAGCGTAAAGCTCGGATTTTATTCATTGAGCTAACTCCTTTAGGCGGTAACTATGAAACCTAAAGTGGTGGGCTGCCCTTACATGGTGTGAGTAACCTGCCAGTTAGTCTCAGGACCCACAGTGATGCAGGGACACCAAGGCGCCATGTTTTGAAGACTGAAATGCTGACAAGGAATTACAAAAAAACCTGATAAGTGTGTGCCTGATTTGCATTTAATAAAATATATAATGCTGAGAGTTTGAGTGACATTACATTGATTGGCTGCAAGCATATATATTGATATGAACTGTCCCTGGCAGCAGTGAACATCTGAATAGTTGGAAGTTAACAATAAGTGACGACATGGACATTTATTTAAATGAATCAAGGACCAAAGTTCAGGCAGTGCAGCACAGCACAGCACAATAGCACCATAACCATCCCCATATATATATATATATATATATATATATATATATATATATATATATATATATATATATATATATATATATATATATAGTGGAGACGTAGCCTAGTGGTTAGAACACTGGCTTGGTAACCAAGAAACCAGGGTTCCATTCCCACTAGCACTCCTTGTGGCCTTGGGCAAGTCACTTAACCCTTCATTGCCTCGGAAGAAAGGCCTGGCAATCTACTTCCGGTGACACTGCCAAGAAAACCCAGGAGCTTCTGGGTCGCCAGGAGTCAGGACTGACTTGAAGGCACACATTGCATTGCATTGCATATATATATATATATTGTGACATAGTGAGTCCTTCTAGCCCTGTAGAAACTCCCAAAAACCAGGTAAAAAGTGCAGGGCTGCAATATAAACAAAAGCACATGGCTACTGGTTGTCAGGGAAACCAAGCCCGAGAGAAAGAAACACGCCCCTGCTACCAGTTTAACAGAGAGTTACAAAGTAATTCAGAACACCTGCTAGGAGGCGGAGTCAGGCCCTACCTGAGAAAGCTGACTCATAAAGAGGTCCCAGTAGGTAGAGAGGGGAGAGAGGAGAGAGAGGAGGAAAGCCAGAGTGAAAGAGAGAGTGAACAAGAGGAGAGACGAGCAGAGTCCCCTTGGAGGAAGGAAAGCCAGTTTCCAGTAAGGAGGTGGACTGAGTCTCTAGCTGAGGAAAGGTCAGAGGTTCTGAGTCAAAGATACAGCAGGAGCAGACCAAGGCAGCTGAAATACTCTCTGGATTATAAACAGAAGGAAAAGCCAGGAAGGCAGTTGAACTCTGTCTTGCACAAGTCAGGTTGGGAACCGACAGCTATCTATAAGCCACGGAGAAAACCTTCCACAGCCAGGTTCCAAGGTAAGCCTAAGGGCTGGAATCATAATAATTACTGGGAGTTTATTGATCCAGAAGGTTGGGGCTATGGTGGAAAGGACTATGGGGAGAATGATTGTTTAGAGCTGTACCAAACCCAAGAGCTTATCACAAAGCCTAGGGTTGGAGAAAAGGGCGCGGCTCCAGAGGGAGCGTGGCAAACAATTCCTACCCCAGAGGTAGAATTTATGGAAACAGAGCCATCCTGTGTAAATACTCCTATGGAAGAAATGGACTGTACGATTTCACTGGCTGAGGAGATAATATCTCTATGTTAAAATTGTGCTGTGAAGAAAATACAGACTTACTGTGAGAAGGGAACAGAGCTGTAGGAAACAGTACTGTGGTGTTTAATCTGCTGGAAGAAAAATGTTTAATGCTGACTGAAGCTATTTAAGTTGGATATCTTATTTTGTCCTTTTTCTGCCAAAGTGCAAGATATTTGTGTTACCTTTATTCCTTGTGAAATCCACCCCGGGAGGGGAAATAAATCCTTTTGCTTGAAACACTTGAGTCACACTACCCTTCATTGAACTTTTAAAGAAACTACATTTCCCTACAAGCACTGCTTCAGGAAATAGTGAAACTTTGGTTCAGGAAGGAACTTAACCTCCTTAAACCCTACATGCCTACGGGTATCAGCAAGGGGGGAGGATCACAATATATATATATATATATATATATATATATTTATTTATTTTTATTTTTTTAAGACCCTGGGAAGTCCAGTATCACTGTTCAGACCCACTCACCGTCACTTGGCTGGCTCTGGCTCTGCCTCTGGCTGTGACTGGCTGGCTCTCTCTTTCCACTAGTGGATGAGAAACCTTGTGCTGGAAGCTCCCTCCCTCTGTTGTCTCATTGGTTCCTTTGGCTGATTAGTCCCAGCCTGGCAGTTCCTCATAGGCGGAAGAACAGAAACCTGCCTATGATGGCAGTTCTGCCCACCAGCCACAAAAAAACCCAGCTTTTCAAGTACCGGTTTTAACTCTGCCGGCAGCTGGCCCGGCCATATGAAAACCGGCCAGTTGGCAGCTCTAAGAGGGGTTGAGAAACCCTTTTAAGGCCCTGACGAGAACCATCTGGTTGGGGGAATGATGTTGACTTATAGGGGGATAAGCAGTATTCACGGAGGACCCTTATAGTAGGCATGTCAGAATTTCCACCAGGGCTTAAAGGGGGGCCTTTTCGGGAATGAGGGTGTAAAGGTTTGCAAAGATCAGCGCAATTAATGACCGAGGAGGGTACGCTGCTACTGTGGCAGGCTATGGCCTATAATAGTCTGCAAATATGAAAGGCCTGTAAGTTAGGCCCTGATTCCAACCCCCATCTTAGTAAAGAACCAAAGTCTGTAAAAGTTTGAGAAAACTGTTTAAACTGCTTAATAAGAAGTTTTCATGAATGCATAAATCTTTCATTATTCTCTTGTGCTGTGAAAATAGAAATGTTTCAATACTTGCATTCCTAGAGCCAGGAACGACCTTGCAGTAGAGAAGTATCCAAACCTAGAAACTGCACCATTGTTAGAACAGTCCTAGGGGAGGGAGCGGGGTGCTAGGCCCAGAGAGGGTCCCTGATTGGACAAATGCAGGGGGCGTTGGAACCAATAGAAAGTCTGCATGTATCAAGCTGAAGAAAAATGTATAAATGAATATGTTTCTGTAAGAACGTTGCTCAGTCCTTTTTGAAGCTTTGACTAACTGAGCCATGTGCACAATTAATTGGCTTGGATCTTTGAACTGACTCCTGGTTTTATTTATTGCATGCTTATCAGCTGCTACATATTCTTGGTGCGTTGGCCGGGAATGTGCGAGCAGGGGATGGTATGCAAGTGAATATACCACGACTTCTCGCCTCAAAGGTTTGGTCCGGTTGGAACCATGTCTGTCCAACCGCAGGGGAATTCTCTGGCGCCACCGGTCTTATTGTATCGGAGAGGGTTCCGCCTTGCCTCGGCGGGCCACTGGGTCCAGCTGGCCAACACCTCCGAACCCGAGGGGAGTCCAGGATCCAACCCAAGAACTGGTGTGGTATCCGGATCCGGTGAGTAGACATTTTCGTGTTTAAAAGTCAGTGCAGCCTGGGGAAAATGTCTTGCATGAGTATGCGCAAGACTGATTTGATATAGACTAACTGAGAAATCTCACATGGGTATGCGCGAGACAAGAGAGTTTGATCACCTCTCATAAGTGCGGTCCTAGTACGCTCCGCATAAGGGTTAGCGGGAGCAGAAGCCATCGACCCTTTGGTTGGGAATAGTCAGTTAGTCAGAAAACCTTGGGCATTTGAATAATGATTTCTTTATTTATTTTTATTTAAAGGGTATTTGTATCCCGCCTTATCCTTTAATCAAGGCGGTGAGCACAGCAAGCAATCAGTGTAAGTGTTGTGTGTCAGGTGAGCTTTATGTACAGTGTGGGTGCGTGTGTGCGAGTGTTTTGATTTGGGTGAGCTATTTACAGTGTGCGCTATGTACAGTATATACATGGGTTTCTGGGTCCAGGCTTGGTGGTTTCCGTGAGCTGTCATTAGTCCAGATTGGATCCGGTTTGTAGATTCAGGTTAAGCATTTGGGCCGTAGTGATCTGTGAAGAGTACAGTCTTCAGGTGTTTCCGGAAGTCCTTCAGATCTTCAGTTGATCGTAGGTCGTGAGGGAGTGAGTTCCATATTGATGGGGCTGCCAGGGAGAGTGCCCTTTGTGTGGTGGCTTTGCATGCTTTTGTGTAGTTGTTTGGGGTGCTGAGTGTGTCTGTTGTGGCTTTTCTCCTTGGTCTGTTGCTGGTGTTAGGGAGAATGAGGGCTTGGAGGCTGAGTGCTGATCTCTTGTGTCTGATTCTGAATATGTTTAAGATCATTTTGTTTTTGTTTTTTGTTTTTTTTATAAAAGTTTTCAAGTTTACAATAGAAACAATCATGTACATAACATAATTTGTAATAGGAAACAAACTAAAAAAGAAAAGAAAAACAAAAAGTCAAGTTATAAACCACTTCAAGGAGGAGTGCTGTTTAAATTCAACGGAAAAGAAATGGTTCCAGGAGAAATATACAAATTACTCCAAAAAGAGACCCTATCCAACTTTATCCTTAAGAAATTCAATCAAATGTTCAGGGTCAAAAAACAAATATCTGTTACCCTGATAAACAATAAGACATTTACATGGAAAACGAAGATGAAAAACCGCGCCTACGGCCAACACACGCAGACACAGCTCTAAAAATGCTTTGCGCCGCAGCTGTGTGGTCCTAGACACATCAGGAAATATTTGAATTAATTGACCACAAAACTTTTCAAACTTTTTTGGAAAATAAGCCCGCAGTACTTTTTAAGATCATCTTGTATGTGATGCGGTGGCTGATTGGGAGCCAGTGGAGGTCTTTGAGGATGGGGGTGATGTGTGCTTGGGTTGTTGCACCGGTAATTATCCTGGCTGCTGTGTTTTGGGCCATTTGAAGTGGTTTGAGTGATTGTTTTGGTATTCCGTTGTAAATCGGGTTGCAGAAATCCAGTATGGGGGTTATGAGTGCTTGGCAGACTGTGCGGAAGTGTTCGTAGGAGAGTAGAGGCTTGAGGCGTCTGGTTATTTTCATTTTGTAGTATGCCTTTCTGGTGGTTTTTTTGATGTGTGATTGTAGGTTCAGCTCTTTGTCGAGGGTTATTCCGAGGTATTTTACTTCGTCCTTTAGTGGGATTGTCATGTTGTTGGTTGTGATGAATGTTGGGGGGCTGAAGTCGGTGTTTCGTGTGATGATGAGTGCTTCTGTCTTGTTGTAGTTGATTGCTAGGTTGTTGCGTTTAAGCCATGTGGATATGTTGTCTAGACAGTTTGTTATCTTGTTGTAGTTGGGGCTGTTGAGGTTGATCGGCGTGTAAATCATGATGTCGTCTGCGTAGATGGTATAGTTTATTTCGTGGGCGGAGATGATGTCGCAGATCGGTTGTATGTATAAGTTGAATAGTAGTGAGAATAGCGCAGATCCTTGTGGTACTCCTTGCTTAATCTTCATGGGTTGTGAAGTTTTGGTTCCGATTTTGACTTGGAACTGTCTGTCGGTTAAGTAGGAGTTGAACCAATTTCTTGTGATGATATGATTGCTTATGTGATTGAGAGGTCTTGAAACACAGACCGAGCAAGAGCGGACTCCTGAGTAGCGCAGTTCCTGGCCAGGCGACTGCGCCCAGGTCGCGAAAAGGAGGAAGCGTTTGATGTTTGTCTTCCCCGTTGTTCCATTGTTCTTATCTGTTGAAACCGCGAGTTTCCCTTCTGGTATAATGTAAGAGTCTCACTACTAATTCCAGGTTTTTCTTCAGCACAGTGTGAGACTGGCAAGCAGAGAGAGAAGGGGCGTGTCTGTACAAAGGAATGTTTAGTATCTTTTAACCCTGTGAAGGCTTATTTTCAACGTTCTGCAGCTGGGTTAATTTGTGCTTATTTCAGGAAAATTGTACCTGTTTTATTCAATATGTTTTAATAGTGATGTTCCTTCTGCTATGGTCATGTATTATATATCATTTAATAAGAATGTTTAGTCAGAATTTTGGATCCCAACAGTTTTGGGCTCAGCCTGGAAAGGGTTAAGTTCTTATTAACCCCGTTTGAGTTCCTGAACTGTTCTTGTACGGACCAAGTGAGGAGGATTTTTGTAGAGCTATAGGTATAATACATTTGTGGGCTTAGCCTTGTCTTGTGTTTTTTTTATGTTCCAATTTTCAGCAATCACTGTAATGGTTCAAACAGAAATGATAGAGAAATTAAGGAAACTGCTTTTGTTTTTCCTTTGACCTTTGAAGTAGAGGTTAAGAACCCTGACAGGATTATGAAGCATCCCGAGCCCGTAGTACCAGATTGCGACTTGAAAATGATTTAAATCCTGAGGGAATGTACATGTCTTTTGAATGTCTGCTTTCTGAACTGTAAGATTTAAAGTAATTTCTTTTGCAGAGACATTGTTCAGCTTAAGTGCTGATTACGGCTGGCAGTTAGTTTCCATGCCAAGTATTTTTATTCCAGTTATACGTAATAGATATGTGGCCATCATGTTAGGAGCCATAGTTCTTTCTATTGGGATTGTTGTTATAACATGTTGCAAAATATTAGTTTTATATTTTAAGGACTTTATCTAAATTGTTCCTATTTAGAATGAGCACACACATCCATTATGTTTAGTCCACAGGAAAATGCAGCATGACTGTCCGCCCCCTCTGTCTGTTGTCAAGTACGTCATCATGGGGGGGGGGGTCGGAGTCCACGCAGATATTGTTGAAATGTATGACAAGGAATTTTAGCAAGGGATTTGCTGGAGACTATGGACTTAGAATGCCTCCGTCCCGATTAGAAATGCTCTGTGAAAGGGAGTGGCCAGTGTTAGCTACTTCATGGCCCCGTGAGGGCACCTTTGAAAAAATGTTCCCTGATCAGTTCCCCTACATAGACTCCTGGTTAAATGTTTGTGAGAAAAAAACCCTCCTGGATAAAGCGTTGCTATGAGAAACAGTGTGGGAGATTAGTAGCAAACACAAGGGAGGGGGGCCTGGAAGTCTGAGGAAAAAAAAAAAGCTGCCTGTTTATTCTGCCCCAGAATCTTCAGACATTCCACTCTGTCTGTCCCAGTATCTTTATAGGCCAGTTCCCTCAGCTCTGCCACCACCCCGGGCAGAGCCTAGGGCAGGGGGGGACACCTCCTTGCAGATGTACCCCAAGTAGTTCACCAGCCACCTCCGCAGCAGGAGGACGTGCACCCCCTCTCGACCGAAAGCCCTGGCTCAGTTTAAAGTACTCCGAGTGGGCCACAGTCCACCGATGACACTGCAAGCAGGGATTCATTTGCCAGTTCAGGGTCACTCACAGCCAGCGCCCGAGAACATGAAGTGGAACCCAGACAGTCCCGATTGCCGTATGCCTTCAGAAGTACAACTACTAGTAAAAGGGAGGGTCACGTTATACCATTGCGCCAGGTCCAGGGCCTACCCACCCTTAATACCGAAAGCCAGCCGACCAGCCTTGTTTCTGCCACTGATTTACTGAACTGAAAGATGCATTATGCCTCCTACACTGAGAAGCCTTAGGATTTGATTGAACTAATGAACAGTATTATGCAGACCCATCAGCCTTGATAGCCCCAAGTGGGATCCAAATAGTGCAGGCAGCCCTCACTATATACCCCATGCGATCCAGCAACCCAGGAGAATTTGCCTATGGTAGATGCAGTTTTTGTCAGTCAGTCCCAGAGAGATATAAAATGGAAATTGCAGAAACTGGATGGATTTGCGGACATGACAGTTAATGGAAGTTGCTCAGAAAGCTTTTGTGAATCGTGAAAATGAATGTGACAGAGAAAGTGAATGTAAGATGAAAAAGAAAGCAGATCATCTTGCTGCTGCTTTAGTTGAACGACGTGGAGGAGGTTTTCCTAATCGAAGGAGCAGAGGAAGTGGAAGGGGTCGTGAAAATGATCGGCCCCCACTGGGTGTGAATCAGTGCGCCCATTGCAGAGAAGAAGGACATTAGAGAAGTGAATGCCCGCATCTTGACTCCACCCCCAGGAAGGGAGAAGGGAGCACTTGGAGAACAGGAGGTTGATTTCAGAGTCATGGAAGAATAAACCGAGCACAGTGTTCCAGCAAGAGAGGGAAGAAACTATTGAGGGAGTGGCAGTTGCAACAGGCTATGACATGGATGAAGACTAGGCCAGACCGGGCTCCAAGTTTTCCCTGGGTCCCCAGGAGCCTATGGTCAGTGTGAAAATAGGGGACCAATATATGGACTTTATGGGGGATACAGGAGCAGAATACTAAAGCCAGTAGCCCCTTTGTCTTCTCAATGCATCACCATTGTCAGAGCTACTGGGGCTAAGGCCACAAAGCCTTTCCTGCAGAACCGCATGTGTGAACTAGCGGAACAGAAAATAACGCACCAGTTCTTGTATATGCCTGAATGCCCTATTCCACTTTTGGGCCGAGATCTGCTTGCAAAGCTCCAGGCACAGATATCCTTTGCTGAAGGGGGAGAAATGCAAATGACTGTGAATCCAAAGCCTGCTGGATTGATGGTGCTGACTGTTCCCCGAGAAGAAGAGTAGCGGTTCTATAGTGCATCTCCAATCAAGCCAGCTAGTTCCTGTATACCTCCTAACCTTTTAGCCCCACCTGAAATATGGGCAGAAGATAATCCACCTGGCCTAGCGAAGAACATAGCCCCTGTCATCGTCACCCTCAAGCCAGGAGCGGAACCAGTGCATGTGAAGCAGTATCCTCTTCCCCGACCAGCTAATGAAACTATTGAAGTATTGACTTCTCAAGGAGTGCCAGTCACCTTGGAACACCCCCCTTCTCCCAGTCAAGAAACCTGGGACAGGGGATTACCGCCCAGTACAAGATCTGAGGCGAGTGAATGATGCAGCTGAAACTATACACCCAGTGGTACCAAATCCTTATATTCTCTTGGGACTGATCCCTGCTGAGGCTACTCATTTCACTGTCCTGGACCTGAAAGAGGCCTTCTTCTGTATACACCTAGCCCCCACCAGTCAACTTTTGTTCGCTTTTGAATGGCAAGACCCCACAACAGGAAGGCGGGGCCAACTCACCTGGACTCGATTAGCCCAAGGATTTAAGAATTCACCTACTCTCTTCAGTGCTGCTTTAAATCAGGATCTTTCAAGCTACTATGTGAACCCAGGAGGAAGGGTTCTTCTCCAGTAAGTAGACGACCTGCTCATAGCCACAAATTCAGAAAGTGAATGTCTACAAGCCACCAGTGAACTCTTGCACCTTTTTAATGAGGCTGGATACAAAGTCTCAAGAGCCGAGGCGCAATTATGTCAAACAAGTTAAATATCTGAGATTCCAGTTGTCCAGCGGAATTGACGCCTGGAACCAGAACGCAAAGAAGCTGTATGCAGTATTCCTACTCCAACCACCAGGAGGCAAGTTAGAGCCTTCTTGGGTGCTGCAGGATACTGTCGTATATGGATCCCCAATTTTGCGCTGCTAGCAAAACCATTGTATCAAGCTACCAAAGGAATGGAAAAGTCTCCATTGGAATGGGGACTTGAACAGGATGCAGCCTTTCGATCTTTGAAAACCGCTCTGATGTCATCACCAGCTCTGGGTCTACCAGATGTCCAGAAAACCTTTCAGTCTCTATGTTCATCACAAGGAAATGTTCTAGGAGTGTTGACTCAATCTCTTGGATCTTGGCAACGGCCAGTAGCCTATCTGTCAAAACAATTGGATGTAGTTGCAAAAGGCTGGCCCCCTTGTTTGAGAGCTGTTGCAGCTACAGCCCTCCTAGTGAGCAAAGCTGACAAGCTCACCCTGGGACAAAATCTTCAAGTTACTGTACCGCACTTTGTTCTGACCATTATGAAACACAAAGGAAGTTTCTGGCACACAAATTCACGAATGTTGAAGTATCAAAGTATGTTGTACAATTGATGGTCAGTCAAGCTCTGAATCCTGCTACGTTGTTACCAGTTGGTCTTGACCCCCCCCCCCCCCCGATCATGACTGTTTAGAAATTATGGACCACTGTATTCTCAAGTTGCCTGGATTTGACTGATGTTCCTTTGGAGAACCCTGAACGGACTTTCTTTGTAGATGGAAGCAGTCTTGTCATCAATGGACATTGTTGTGCCGGATATGCAGTGGTGACCCTTGATCTGGTAGTTGAGTCCACAGCTCTGGCCCCAGAAACTTCAGCACAGAAAGCTGAACTGATAGCTCTTACTAGAGCACTAACAATAGGAAAAGGGCTCTGTCTAAGTGTGTACACAGATTCCAAGTATGCCCTTACAACCTTGCATGCACATGGAGCCCTGTACAAAGAATGAGGGTTGATAATCTCAGGAAGCAAGTCCATTAGGTATGGGCCAGAAATATTGACATTATTAGATGCTGTGTGGGCCCCCAAGCAGGTTGCAGTCATGCACTGTCGAGGTCATCAGGTAGAAATAGGAGAGGTTACCCGAGGGAACAGATTTGCTGATATTACAGCCCGAAAAGCAGCCACAACTGAATGAGTTGTGACCCAAGATACCCCACTGCAAGCAGCCTTATTCCCTGTGCCCCTTAGCTCATGGGCACCCCGATACACTACAAGACAGTTAGATTATTTTTGTGAAAAGGAGGGAGGGGTCCTGACAGAAAAAGGGTGGATAGTGTTTCCACCTCCAGAAGGTAGCTCACCTCCAGGTCCCACAGTCATTCCTGAAGCATTATGGCCAGTTTTTGTCCAGGCCTTTCATCAAGCCACACATTATGGGAAAACGGCCATGGAGAGAGCCCTAAGGCCCCATTTCTGTATCTCATTATTAGGACCCCTGTCCGCTTCAGTGGCACAGCGATGTTTGACATGTGCCAAGAATAATGCTAAGCAAGGTCCCATTCTACCCCCAAGAGTTCAGTCAGTAGGGGTGGCCCCGATGAGTGATATTCAGGTGGATTTTGCTGAAATGCCACGAGCAAACGGATATCACTACCTGTTAGTTCTGGTTTGCACATTTTCTGGGTGGGTAGAAGCCTGTCCCACCCGAACTGAGAAAGCTCGAGAAGTCACTAGAGTGCTGCTCCATGAGATTATTCCTCGATTTGAATAACATTGACTATAGGATCAGATAATGGACCCTCATTTGTATCCCAAGTGACTCAACAGTTAGCAAGAGCTCTACAGATACCATGGAAGTTGCACACTGCCTACAGACCTCAGAATTTAGGAAAAGTAGAATGTATGAATAGAACCCTGAAATCTCAGTTGTCCAAACTTTGCCAAGAAGTTCACCTGAAGTGGCCCCAGGTTCTTCCTATAGCCCTTCTTAGGATATACTTAGCCCCTACTAGGTCTTTAGGCGTTTCCCCTTTTGAGATTCTGTATGGGAGACCCCCGCCTATTGTATAGGGAATAAAGGGAGATATGGAACAGATTAGATCTGAAATTACTAGACAAGAACTATTGGTTTTAAGTTCTGTTTTGCAGAGTCTTCATACGTGGGTACAAGATCAGCTGCCCATCCATCTAACAGAACCCCTACATCCTCTCAAGCCTGGAGTCTCGGTGTAGATCAAAGAGTGGAGAAAGACACCGTTGGCACCGCATTGGAAGGGACCTTATGTTGTCATCTTATTAACCCTAACAACAGTTAAAGTTGCAGAACTCGAACCCTGGATTCATCACAGTCGAGTAAAGTCAGCAGCCATTGATAGCACTGTAGAACAGAAGGCAGCTATGAAAAGTGTTAACTATGTGGCAATATTACCCTATACCCCAAAATGATGCTTTTACGCAAGTATAATATGTGATTTAATTCTCACCCTTTCTCCTTTGCGGGTGAGAATAATCAAAGGGGGGAATGTGGCAGGCTATGGCCTATAATAGTCTGCAAATATGAAAGGCCTGTAAGTTAGGCCCTGATTCCAACCCCCATCTTAGTAAAGAACCAAAGTCTGTAAAAGTTTGAGAAAACTGTTTAAACTGCTTAATAAGAAGTTTTCATGAATGCATAAATCTTTCATTATTCTCTTGTGCTGTGAAAATAGAACTGTTTCAATACTTGTATTCCTAGAGCCAGGAACGACCTTGCAGTAGAGAAGTATCCAAACCTAGAAACTGCACCATTGTTAGAACAGTCCTAGGGGAGGGAGCGGGGTGCTAGGCCCAGAGAGGGTCCCTGATTGGACAAATGCAGGGGGCGTTGGAACCAATAGAAAGTCTGCATGTATCAAGCTGAAGAAAAATGTATAAATGAATATATTTCTGTAAGAACGTTGCTCAGTCCTTTTTGAAGCTTTGACTAACTGAGCCATGTGCACAATAAATTGGCTTGAATCGTTGAACTGACTCCTGGTTTTATTTATTGCATGCTTATCAGCTGCTACACTACCTTTCGAGTTACTTCAGGAGCGCTATCATTTAGAGTACAGAGATTACTATGCATATGTACAGATGCACAATTTCCTGAGGTTACCTAAAGTAAACAATGATTTAAAGTTGCCTGCCTCGACTATTGAGAGAATTATGGGGACTGGAGGAGTGCCTAAAGGGTTAATCTCTATGTTGTATAAGGAGTTACTAGTTCAAGATAGTGGGGTAGTTGGCAGTCACCAAAAATGGGAAGCAGAATTGCCAGGTCCATGAGATGAAAAAAGGTGGCAGGCAATTGCGGAGAATGCTAGGAAATGAGTTCCAGGTACTGCTTACCTAGAGAGTAGTATTAAGGTGAGGCTCCGAATATATTGGACACCAGTGAAACTACAAGCCCGGAAATTGCAAAAAGGAAATGAATGTGGAAGAGGTGTGGGGAGCCAGGGGATTTAAAGCATCTTTTGTGGGACTGCCCAAAGGTGCAACAAATGTGGAGGGAGGTAGAGGCCTTGTTTCATGATATCACTCAGGTGGAAGTGCAGGTGGACCCGGGCATGGCAATCCTGACAGAGATGAGGGGGAAAAGGGACAGGTGTTTGGAAAGATTCCTGGGATATTGTATAAGTGTGGCCTGAATGGAGCTATTGGCAAGCTGGAAGGCTCCACGATACCCACATAGGTGGATCTGCAGGGGAGACCAAAAGTCAGTTTGACCAGACTTGGAGATGGTATACAGAGTGGCGCACACAGCCAAACTAGAAGCCTGTGATTAAGGAGAGGAAAGCGGAAGGGACTAGGTAGTCATGGATTTCAAGGGGAGGGGGAGGGAGAGGGAAGGGGGTATAGGACCGGGGGGGGGGGGGACTGGGAATATACAAAGTTAAAATACTCTTGTTGCTTGTGGCTGTGGGGATTTAATCCTGTATGTTGATGGTTTTGCAGTTTCGTTGTTATGTTTAAAAACAGTTAATAATAAAAATTGAAATTACAAAATAAAATATATATATATGGGTGACAAGCAGTAGATAATGTTAAGCGGGTATTGAACTTAATTTGGGTTGTACAATGGTGGTGGTGGGAAGGTGGGGGGGGGGGATATTCCCAGTGCTAATACTCTCAGTAAATGCAGAGAAAGCTTTCAATAGGGTTAATTGGGGGTATCACTGGAAAACGATGGAAAAGGTAGGGACTGGGGGTAGGTTTCTGGGAGGGGTTCAGAGGCTATAGTCAGCTTCTCAAGCATGTGTAAAAATTAATGGAAGCTACCCCTGTCCCCATTGTTGTTCACTCTCTTGATGGAACCATTCATAGAACATGTGCAGTGGAGACCGTATATTCTCCAGGAACAAGGAGGAAGTCAGTTCTCGTTTATGGGTGACGTCGACACCAACGGAGCTGGTGCGGAGAAATTCCCCAGCTTTCAAAGAAAACTTTTGGGATTGCTGCCACGCATGCGTGGTTCTCTTCCCGTCCAAAGGTGCCATCTTGCTCAGTCTCCCTTTTTCCGTGGAGCCCTTCAGACGCACATTCTCATCCCTTGGAAAAAGTGCTTCGTTTTCAGTCTCTGGCCGTGTTTTTTTCCGTTTGCACCGGTCCTCTTCATCTCCCCTTTTTTTCTTCCAGCGAGGGGATATCCATCCTTACATTTTTTTCCCTGTTGCAGGCTTTGTGCCCTTTTTTCCCTCCTAACTGCTGGCCACAAAGGTCTTTGACCTAGCAGGAGTCCTTTTTGCCCCCATGGCCACCGGTTTTAAAAAATGCGACAGATGCTCCAAAAACCTGTCGCTCAAGGACACCCATGACTGCTGTCTTCGGTGTCTTGGGGCCGACCATGACCCGGAGCTCTGCTCTCTTTGCAAGAAAATGTCCTCCAAGGCCCTGCTCAGTCGTAAGCAGAAGTCCGATGACATTTCCAGGAAGGTGGCCCCGGAATCCTCGGTGGCACCTTCGGTCATCCCTCCGCTGGTGGGATGCCCCACTTCGGTTCTGCGTTCTCGGCAGCACTCCGACCAGAGGTCCCCTGAAGTGGAGCAGCGTAAGAAGAAGAAGACCTCAAAGTCGCTGTCAGGGGCTCCAGAAAAGCGCGAGCTCTCCCGCGCTCGTTCGCTCAGCCCCCCCTGGTGTTCCTGAGAGTCGGACAAGGAGCAGCCTCGAAAGATACCTCATACAGATACAGAGGCCTCCGGCGATGGCACCCGGTCTCCTGAGGGTTGTCCCGGTGAGGACCCCTTCTCCTCCTCCACGCCAGACCCAGTTACCCCGGTGTCAGCGTCACAAGGTCCCACGTCTGCGTGGGAGTCCAGAATACTGGCACTGGAGCACAGCGTTTCTGCCTTCTTAGCTGCCCAGCAGGCGCTCATGCCCAGCACGACTGGCCCACACCTCGAGACCGAGGTTCCCTCGAGAGGGATAACAAAACCCACCCTGGAAACCCCGAGAGCCACGGACCTCGTGAGGGTTCTTGGCGTCGGTCTCGTTCAACTTCCCGGTCCTCGGGAGCGCCATCCTCCAAGGACTCTGGCTCCAAGCAGACCTCGGCCTCTGGACGGGGTCACCTGCCCGAGTTGGACTCCTCCGGGGACCTCTCAGGCTGGGAGTTAGATGGGGATACTTCCCTGGAGACCCGCCCACAGGGACCTCCCTTTGGACCCGTCCCCGCCTGCCTATCCGAGGCGTTCGCCGCCCGAGGACACATCATTCCTGGCGTTCGTGCAGGACATGGCATGGGCCCTCAGCCTGGCTACGCAGACTGAAGAGGAATCACGGGCTGAGGAGCTCGATATTCTACAGTATGAGTCACCGCCTCGGGAGTCTCTTACTGTTCTGGTTCCCCCCCATCTTGTCAAGGCTATTCCTCCACATGTGGGAGACCCCTGCTTCAGTCCCCATTGTGAGTAAGTGCCTCGACATCATGTATAGGGTCCAGCGTGGCCCGGGGTTCTGAAAGACCCAGCTTACGCACACTTCAATGGTTGTGGAATCGGTGATGCGGGAGCAAAAGAGCTCGAAGTCTCACTCTTCGGTCACCCAAGGTAGGGAGTCAAGAGCCCTCAACGCCCTAGGGCGTAAGGCCTATCAGGGTTCCATGCTCGCTTGCCGTATCCAGGCACACCAACTGTATATGGGCATGTTCCTGTGTGACCTCACTAAGGCGCTCAGTGGCTTTGCCGCAGGCCTCGGAGGCGAACCCCTCCTGTTCCACACCATCTTGAAATCTGTTGTGGAGTGTTCAAAGTACCTCTCCCGTGCCGCCTATGATAGATTTGAGTCTTCCGCCCGGGTGGCGGTGGCAGGCATCGGGGCCCAACGCAGGGCATGGCTCCAGTCTTCGGACTTGAAGCAGTGGGTCTAAGAGAAGCTCCTGGATGTCCCTTGCCTTGGCAAGCAACTGTTTGGTAAACCGATGGAGAATAAAGCCACTGAGATAGAAACGGAGTTCTACTGCTACTACTGAGCATTTGTATAGCACTACAAGTCATACGCAGCGCTGCACAGACATGTAAGAGACAGTCCCTGCTCATCAGAGCTTACAATCTAGCTAAGACAGACAACACAGAAGGCGCAGACAGGGATAAAACAAGGGGGAATGGTAAAGAAACAAAGAGATCAGGTGAATTAAGAACCAAAAGCAGCAGAGAAGAGGTGATTTTTCAGCCTGGATTTGAAAAGGGTCAGAGAAGGTGCTTGGCGTACAGACACAGGTAGTTTGTTCCGGGCATAAGGTGCAGCAAGGTGAAAGGAGCGAAGTCTGGAGTTAGCAATGGAAGAGAAGGGCACAGATAGAAGCGATTTTCCAGAAGAGCGGTGTTCCCAAAGGGGGGTGTAAGGAGTAATAAGAGAAGAAAGATGGTGAGGAACTGCAAAGTGAATGCATTTATAGGTCAGCAGGAGAAGTTTGAACTGGATGCGGAAATGGATAGGGAGCCAATGAAGTAACTTGAGAAGAGGGGTAATATGGGCATGACGAGGCTGGCTCAAACTCGTCTCTCGCGCAAAACCTCCTCCCGCCCTAGGAAGAAGCAGCAGACCAAGAAGCCGTTCTTCCAAAGGAAGGGGTTCCTTTACCGGGGTTACCCGCCTTTCCCTCCTACCTCTGTGCTGACCCCCAGCACGTAGGGGAAGGGAGGTGCACACAACCATCGCAAGCCTAAAGGGTCTAAGGCCCAACCCCCGATGCCACCCCAGCCAGCGCAGGGGTTTTGACACCATCGGTATAGCCTCTCGCCCCCCGGCAGCTCTTCTGCAGGTGGGGGGATGCCTGTCCCTGTTCGCCCAGAGTGTGCGTCGATCACATCAGACACCTGGGTCCTCCGGATGATCTGAGATGCATACCATCTCCCCCTAGATAGGCACCCTCCTCCTTTCTCCCCAGCGGAGCCTGCTTGGCTCCTTACGCACCAGGCATTCTTGCAGCGGGAACTGTCCAATCTCCTCGCCGTCGAGGCAGTCAAGAAGTAGGGGCGGCTCAAGGCAATCTGCTGCCTGAGGCGAAGTCTGAAATGGTGACCCCCCCCCCCCCCACCTTAGAGGGGGCGGGGCTTTTTCAGAAATCCAATCAGAGACTGAACCAAACCAAAAAGCCGTTTAGATTATATGGAGGAAATGCAAGATGTTTGCACACAGGACCGTAGCGAGCTGCAATCGCACCCTGTGCAACTTGCAGCTCGGGCGCATGCCCCCCTCTCCCCCCGTACCTCTGTCCAGCGCAGCCTGCTCTTTCCCTGCTGCTGCCCTCTGTTTTTTTAATGGCGGCGCCGGCAGCAGCGAAAGAGCAGGCAGCGCTGGACGGAGACATGGGGGGGGGAGGAGGGGGGCATGCACCCGGTCTGAAAGGCACCGGCACTTTAAGCAGATCTGTCCCTCCCTACTCTGACATTGTGTCGGAGGAGGGAGGGACCAGACCTGCTTAAAGTGCTGCAAAAAGGCTTGGGAAGTGCATTTAGGCTGCCTGCTATTGTCCTGCCAGCGGCAGCAGGGCAACAGCAGACAGCCGAAATATGCCCCCAAGCCTTTCCTGTGCTGCACCGCTTGCACAGGTCTAGGTACGGTCCCATTTGCACATCAAGGAAACAAAAGACAGCAAGAACCAACAGCACAGTTTATAAAACTAAATTATAACTCATGTTTATTTTGTTATAAACTGCGTTATGGTTCTTGCTTTTTCTTTTTCAACATATATTTTGCATTCACAGTAGATGCAGAGCAGAACCAGGACATTCACCCACAGAACTCAATATTTTAAAAAAAAATCTGATTCTGATCATCTCACTAACAGCAACCACTATTCTCCAGTACCAGGCATATTGTGAACTAATACAAAACCCTACAACAAAGAGCAAACCTACCATACCATATCAGCACAAACTTCCAAAACTCATATAAGGAGTCCATCCAAAAAAGCGTCACTGAAAAGCTGAACAAGTCAAATTACTACAGTATAGTATAGATCTTTATGTACAAACTCCATGTTAACAGAACACCTGACCTCAGTCACACACTCACAACATCGACCCTCACCAAGTACAGAATAAGTAATCACAATCTAAAGTAAAAATAAAAATATGTAGACAAAATTTAAATTGAAACCCCAAGAAGCCAGAGTCCACATGCAATGCAACATCAGATAAATAAGAGATGCAGTTCCCCAATACTGTGTAAAATATAAAAATAGCACAAAGTCCAATCACTAAAAGAAATAAAATGATTTTTTCTACCTTTGTTGTCTGACCATTTTATTCTCTGACCATGCTGGTCCCGATCTGAGGCTTCTGCTTTCCTGTCTTCTCTTAGCTCTCTTTCTGTGGTCTATGGTCCATCTGCCATTTCTCATCTCTTCTTTTGTTTTCTTCACTTCCTTCCATCAGCCCATTTCCAGTTCCAGTAACCCTCCCCAGTATCAGCCCCCTTTCCAGTCCTCCCCTCCCAGTACCTTCCAATGTCAACCGCCTTTCATTCCCACGACTGCTACTGGTGTCCATTCCCTTCCAGTCCCCCTCCTTCCCCACTGTTCAGCCCCTTCTAGTCCAAATACCATCCCAGATATCAGCTCACGTCCACCCTCAGTGCCACCCCCATCAGCTCCCAGTTGCCCTACCCTCTGTCCATCCCCCTTCCAGTGCCATTCGCATGTCAGCTCCCTTCCAGCCTCCTCCCCATTACCCAGCCACCTACCACTCCCATCCCCAAGTGTCAGCTCCCTTCCAGTCCCCCTTCAGTACATCCAGATGTCAGCTCCTTTCCAGCCCCCTCCTTCCCCCGTGTCAGCTCCCATCCTTCCCCCTCCTTCTCCTGGCAGACCCTCTCATTATCTGCTCCCTTCTAGTCCTATTCTACCATCCTCCCGCATCAGTCCATTTGTAGCCCTAGTCCCTAGTTTTCTTCCAGGGCCAGCAGCACTCTCCTCCCCTCCCCCCTTAGCCTATTTCCAGTCCCAGCCCATTTCCAGTCCTATCCCCCTTATCAGCCCACTCTAGTCCTAGCCCTCCAATCAGCCCATTACCAGTCCTAGCTCATTTCAAGTGCTAGCCCCCCATCTGCCCATTACCAGTCCTAACCCCCCCAATAAGTCCATTTCCAGTCCTAGCCCCCCAATCAGCCCATTTCCTGTCCTAGCCTCCCTAATCAGCCCATTTCTAGGCCTAACCCCACCAATCAGCCCATTACTAGTCCTAGCCCCCTTCCGATCAGTCCATTTCCAGTTCTAATCCCTCCCATCAGCCTATTTCCAGTCCTAACCCCCCATCAGCCCACTTCCAGTCCTAACCCCCCCTGTAGCCCATTATCAGTCCTAACCCCCCACATCAGCCCACTTCCAGTCCTAATCCCCCCTCCCGATCAGCCCATTTCCAGTTCTAACACCCCATAGCCCATTACCAGTCCAACCTCCCCATCAGCCCACTTCCAGTCCTAACCCCCTCATCAGCCCACTTCCAGTCCTAACCCCCCCATAGCTTAGTTAGTCATCTGTAACAGATAATCTCTGGGAACAGCAGGAATTTAGTTTTCACATATGGGTATCGTCGGCACCGACAGAGCCTGCACAGGAACACTCCCCGGCGTCCAATAGGAACGCTTTTGGGAGCATCCCTCAGCACATGTGTGCTGCCTTCCCGCCTTTCCAACTGTCTCTTTTCAGTTAAGTTTGTAGCTGAGTGAAAGGATAAAGGGAGAGAGGAAAGAGACAGAGAGATAGAGAATCAACTCCTAGGGGAGGTGGGTGGGTTGTGAAGACTAAATTCCTGTGTTCCCGGAGATCACCTGTTACAGGTGAGTAACTACGCTATCTCCAGGAACAAGCAGAAATGTAGTCTTCACATATGGGGACTCCCTAGTTGAAGATGTCGGGGAGATGGCCCCAGGAAGCTGCCATCTATAGTGAGGTGGGCCATGCTTCCTCCCATGGATCTCTGGCATCCTACCAGGGTTGGTGGGTAGGAACTGAATTAAGTCTGAAAGAGATGTTGAAGAACAGCCTGGCCAAAGAAGGCATCCCAACAGGAGGCTTTATCTAGGCAGTAGTGGGCTGTGAAGGTGTGAACTGAAGTCCAGGTGGCTGCTCGACAGATGTCATCGATAGACACAGAGTGTAGGTTAGCCATAGAGGCTGCCATGGCTCTCACATTATGTGCTGTGACATGGCCTTGAAGAGGAAGACCCTTACTCTCATAAGAAAAGGATATGCATTGCGCAATCCATTTAGATAGAGTTCTTTTGGAAACTGGAAGTCCCAAATGACTAAAATCAAAAGCAACAAAAAGTTGAGAAGACTTTCTATGTTGTTGTGTTCGTTGTAGTTAAATAGCAAAGGCTTTTTTACAGTCCAAAGTATGAAGGTTCCTTTCTGCATTAGAGGCATGAGGCCTCGGAAAGAATACAGGAAGGTAAATCGATTGATTTAGATGAAAAGGCGAAACCACCTTTGGCATAAAATGTGGATGAGTTCTGAGAACAACCTTATCATGGTGAAACTTTGTATAAGGGGGATCAGCCACTAAAGCTTGCAATTCACTAATGCGACATGTGGAGGTGATTGCAATTAGGAAGATGACCTTCCAGGATAAAAACTTTAGAGTTGTTGTGGCTAAAGGTTCAAAGGGCGGTTTCATGAGCTGTCCGAGAACTAGATTTAAATCCCATGCCACTGGTGGTGGCCTAATGGAAGGCTTTGTTAACGGAAGACCTCTCATAAATCTTGCTATGAGTAGATAAGAGGAAATTGGGTGTCCATTTAGAGGCTTATAGGAAGCTGCAATTGCACTAAGATGGACTCTTATTGAATTGGTCTTTAAACCAGAATTTGATAAATGAAGTAGGTACTCTAGTACCGATTCCAAAGGTATCACAAGGGGGGTTTAATCCCTTTTGAGAACACCATATAGTAAAACGTTTCCACTTAAAGGCGTAAGAACGTCTTGTGGAAGGTTTTCTAGAAGCCTGAAGGATATCCTTTACCTGTTTGGAAAGGTTAAGATCCTGCAGGTCTAGGCTTTCAGCAACCAAGCCCTGAGATGCAGGGATTGGGGATTTGGGTGCCATAGCATCTCGTTCTCTTGGGAGAGAAGGTCTGGAGCACACCCTAACTCCAGAGGTGCAGCTTGAGAGAGATGTAGAAGTAGGGGGTACCACGTTTGTCGTGGCCACCGTGGCACTATGAGGATCATACGACCTCTGTCTCTCTGAAGCTTGAAGAGTGTTTTGGGAATGAGGGGAATGGGTGGAAAGGCATAGAGAAAGTCCTGACCCCAGTGAAGGAGGAAGGCATCCCTTGCCTGGCAATTGTGAGCCAGAATTCTGGAACAGAACCGGGGACGTTTGGCATTCAGTGGACTTGCAAAAAGGACTATGTCTGGGGTTCCCCAGATCTTAAATATCCTTGTCACCTGGTCTAGGTGTAGAAACCATTCGTGAGGCAGCAGTACTCGGCTGAGTTTGTCTGCCCAAAGGTTTTGAATGCCTGGAAGATATCCCACGAGAAGGTGAATTTGATACTCTCAGGCGAGGGCCCATAGTCGTAAAGCTTCGTTGCATAACGACAGAGAGCCCATTCCGTCCTGCTTGTTCACGTAGAACATGGATCATTGATTGTCCATTTGGACTAGGACTGTCTTGTACTGAGCTGGGCATGGAATACTCGAAGAGCTAGACAGATTGCTCTGAGCTCTAGGAGGTTTATGTGAAGACAAGCCTCCTGTGGAGTCCAGGTACCCTGGGTAGGGAGATGGTGCAGGTATGCTCCCCATCCCACCTGTGATGCATCTGCTGTTAGGGTGGCCTGGAATAGGGGTTGTTGGAAAGGAGACAAGATCAGTCATTGTGAGTTTGATATCTTGTCCGACAAACGTCCTGTGGCCTGTGTCCACTGCGTGGATAGGGTCCACTGGGCTGCTCGCATGTGGAGGCGAGCATAGGGAACTACATGAACTGTGGATGCCATATGTCCCAGTAATTGCAGCAGCTCTCGAGCAGTTAGGGAGGACTTTCCAGCTGCTTAAGAAGCTAGTTGCACTATTCGAAGACAGCGGGGCTGTGGGAGGAAAGCCCTTGACTGTCTGGTATCTAAACAAGCTCCTATGAACTCTAGGGTCTGAGAAGGAACAAGTTGAGATTTTGGGAAGTTTATGACCAATCCCAAGAATTGGAGGATTCGCATTGTGCGAGAGTGCAGAGCTGGCTTCTGGAACCGTGGGGGCTCGAATGAGCCAGTCGTCCAAGTAAGGGAAGACGAATATCCCTAGGGTTCGCAGGAATGCAGCTACTACTGCCATGCATTTCGTGAATACTCTTTGTGCTGAAGCCAGACCAAAAGGAAGAACCCTGTATTGGAAGTGTTTTCCCTTGAAAAGGAATCATAAGAATTTCCTGTGATCTGGATGGATCAGAATATGAGTATATGCATCCTTTAGATCTAGAGAGCAAAGCCAATCCTGACTTTGAAGGTATGGCAGAAGAGTTCCCAGAGAAATCATTTTGAACTTTTCTTGGAACAGATATTTGTTCAATTCTCTGAGGTCTATGGGTCTGTGTCCTCCTGTTTTCTTTGGAATAAGAAAATAGGGGGAGTAGAACCCTGTACCCTGTTGGAGAATGGTTACTTCCTTTATTACTTCCTGAGCAAGGAGTGTTGAGACCTCTTGATCCAGTAGATTGTCTGGAGAGGTTTGGGAATTGAACTGTCTTACGATTGTAAGAGGGGGCATGCTGTGAAAATGAAGTTTGTACCCCTCCCCTCCAATGGACAGAGTCCAATTTTCTGCTGTTATTTGGTGCCATCTGTTGACAAAATGACACAACCTGCCTGGAATGTTTAGGGGTTCTGGACCCTTCACAGGCAGGAAAGCTAAGCTCTCTAGGAAGGAGTCAAAGCCCTTGAGGGGGCTGAGCCTGTGGAGCTGGTTGAGCTCTCGGGCCTTTTGGCTTCTTTTGTTGTCTGGATTGTTGCTGGTTTCCCTTTTGGGCAACTGGACCCTGAGCTTGCCCTTGCTGGGTATAGGATGGATAAAACTTCCTCTTTTTGCTGAAAAAGGTTTTTTTATAGGGTTTCTTTTTGGCTGGAGTGGCTGTAGATTTTGACAATCTGTCTAAAGTGATATTGTCAGCATCTATCTCATTAGCCTTTTCCTGCCAATTCTTGCCAAAGAGGTTTTCTCCTGTGCAAGGGATGTTTCCTAATTTGTCCTGTACCCAAATCTCCAAGTCTGATGCCTGAAGCCAGGCAATCCAACGTGCACCAATGGCAATAGCAGAAGTTCTGCTGATGCATTCAAAGCAGTCAAAGGCTGCAGATTTACAAACTTGGAAATGTCTTGAGCATGCTTGACAAGAGTAAGGAAGTCTTGTCGTTTGTCATCAGGGAGAAGGGGGCTAATAAGCTCTAAGTCTCCTGTGACTTCTTTGAGGAACATTCCCATATATAAAATATATGAGCTGATCCTAGCTGAAAGCATGGAAGCCTGAAAAGTTTGACGCCCAAAGGTATCAAGAGTCCTGCATTCACGACCTGGAGGATTGGATGCATGTCTTTTTGCACTTTTCATCCTACGCATGGCTGATTCCACTACCATTGAATGGTGTGGCAGCTGAGTCTTTTGAAAACCAGGACATGGTGGAACTCGATACATGGTATTGAGTCTCCTAGAATGAGGAGATGTGGTCAAAGGTGTTTCCCACATTCTGAGCATCAGATCATGAAGAATTTCATGAATGGGCAGAGTAGCTGCCTCTTTGGGAGCCTTAGGGTACTGGAGTATTTCCAATTCCTTTGCTCTAGGTTCTTTTCCAGGAGCTACCGTGATTGATAGGCCTCGGGCCACATCACGAATAAAATCCTGAAAAGACATGTCCTCCAGAGGAGACATTCTGCGTTGAGGAGAAGAGGAGTCTTCCGGAAGAAGTACTCTGGTACCGGCAGAGTTATCCGAGTCATCGGAATCGGAAGATTCGAAGTATCTCTGATCCCGATGTTCATGCAAAGCACGGCATCGGTATCGATCGAAGTCGGCACCGAGTTGGTCCGGTACTGATCTGTCAATGCCCAAACAAGTCGGCATCGGTATCAGTACCGGTGCTGGTACCGGCATCGGTATGGGTACTGGTGCCCTTTGAACCGTCGGTAGCAGTGTCAACGGTACCGCAGCTGTAAGGAGAGCTGCAAGACTGCGTTCGATAGCGAGGAATCTCTGGTCTATCGATGCTGCCGATGCCTGGGTGTTGGTACCGGTAGAAGCGGCCGGAACCCCTGAGCATGGCACCAGCGGTTCTGCCGAGGTCGAGAACATTCTGGAGCCCCGTTAGTGCTTTGGAGGCCAAAGCCTCCCGCTGGAGCTGTTTTGCCGAAGTAGTTTCCTCAAGGGCAATGCCAATGGCTTCTCGATGCTTAGAAGGAGATCTACCCTTTGAGGACCGGCTCTTATGTTTAGTTAGCTGAGATCCATGGGAGGAAGACGAGGCTCTGGAAGACGTCGATGCAATGGTCATCGCATCTGAAGAAAAGAGGGTACTGAGGTTTGCAGCCCGGTTCTGTCTTCCTCTTTTAGTCATCTCCATACAAGAGGAACACTCTGATGGAGAATGGTCAGGGCCTAAACATTTGAGACACCAGTCATGGATGTCAGTGACGGAAATGGTACCACCACACTTAGTACATTTTTTAAAATCACTAGCTGGTTTTTCCATTTTTCAGGAAAATGGGGCCTAATGCTCAAAATGGCACCTAGCACCAAAAAAGGAAACATTTCTGAAGAGGAACACTTCAGAAGTAAATATATATATTTTTTTTTTTTTTTTAAAGAAGAAAAGAGAACCGGCGGTACCGGTAGGTGTCGAGTGGAGGCAGGCACAACCACAAGAAAACAAGTTTAAAGAAGAAATTTTCTGCGGTGACAGGGTATGTGACCTGTCGGCTCCGCGGAAAACAAAGAACTGAAGAGGGACAGTTGGAAAGATGGGAAGGCAGCACGCATGTGTTGAGGACATTCCTATTGGACGCTGGGGAGCGTTCCCGCGCAGGCTCCGTTGGTGCCGATACCCATATGTGAAGACTACATTCCTGCTTGTTCCTGGAGATAGCCCATTACCAGTCCTAACCCCCCCCCCCCCCATCAGCCCACTTCCAGTCCTAACCCCCCCCCCCCGACCCCAGGGAAATTGAAATGGTAAGAAACTGGCTGCTGAAGCCGCTGCCATGGCCAGGAAGCGCCCTACGGGTGCCTCGGCAGAGCCCTCCTCTCTCCTTCAGCGCCACCAGCTTTACAGAGCCGCGAAGGGAGAGTTTCCCTTTCTTGCAGCTCTGTTAAGCCCGCTGGCATTGATGGGAAACAGGCATTTCCTGTTTCCCATCAGCGCCAGCAGGCTTAGCAATCCTGTTTCACCTATCCTGTTTCACAGTTCTTTTATAGTACACTATGTCCTCTCCCTCTTCCAGCATGTCTATAACTCATTGGTTAATACTGTCTCACTCCACTTCTTTGTACTTCTGCACCTGTGACAGGCAGGCTATGTATTACTAGCAACGTAGTCTCTCCTCCCAGGATGCAGACATACAGCAAAGGGATTCAGAAAGTCATTACATACTACACTATGTCCTCTCCCTCTTCCAGCATGTCTATAACTCATTGGTTAATACTGTCTCACTCCACTTCTTTGCACTTCTGCACCTGTGACAGGCTACGTATTACTAGTCACGTAGTCTCTCCTTCCAGGATGCAGACATACAACAAATGAGTCAGAAAGTCATTGCATACAAAATTATATTACAGAGGAGTGGTGAATGAATGGAATACAAGAATTATATTACATTGTAAAAATAACATATCACATTTGTTTATATCAAACCCCTCCCTTTCTTTTTAGAGTTTTCTTGTTACTTTTTACATTTACTCTACAGTTCCATAGAAAGCTTCTAATTTAGATAACATCCTTCCTGACTCTATCTCTTACCCTTTATTGTCCATTAATAACATTGCATCCTTGTGCACTGGAGGTGACACAATCATTTGTTTAGTGCTTGCTGTCTCTATCAATCTTTGAATTAGCCCTCCTATACACGGTATTATGCAACCCGTCTTCCCCTACCTCGACGACTGGCTTGTCATGGGGTCCTTGATCAGTGAAGCCTGCCTGGTGGCATCGCACACGATCCTTCTCCTCAAGTGCCTTGGCTTCCTGGTCAACTACTCCAAGTCCCATCTTGCATGCCTCGACACGGTGCAGGTGACCGCCTTCCTTCTCACGGACCGCCTTTGGCCCATGGCATCCCAGATCCAAAACAGGGCTTGGCTTAAGGCGCAGGTCATGCTGTGCCTCCTCAGACACATGGCCTTCACCGTCCATGTGGTCCCTCACACCCACATGCACATGCGGACAGCCCAGTGGTGCCTCCGAACACAATGGAGGGAGGGAGGAGTAGCCTAGTGGTTGGGGCAAGGTACTTCAGGCCGGAAGGACGGGGGTTCAAATCCCACTAGAGGACAGCAACCTTGGGCCGGAAGGACTGGGGTTTCTAGTCCCACAGATGCTCCTTGTGGTCTTGGGCAAGCCACTTAACCCTCCTCTGCCCATGTTCCCTGTAAGTATTAGTGTATGTGTCTCATATCCCCATGTGTTAAATGTATCCCCCAATTGTGTTGTGACCACTTTGATTGAAGGATAAGGCGGTATACAAAACTGTCTAAATAAATAAATAAATGGAGACAGGCCTCTGGCCTCCTCAGAGACCCTATCCAGATCTCCCACAGTCTCCACGACTCCCTGAGTTTGTGGCGGGACCCGCAAAGTCTCCTTCATGGAATGCCCTTCCAGACCCCGCAGCACGAGCTTGTCCTAATGACAGATTTATTTATTTTTTATTTATTTACATTTCTTTTATACCGTGCTATTCAACATCAGTGCGGTTTACATAGAACATAAAACATACACGTTGCATATAATGAAACAGTGTTTACAGGTAACAGGAAATAGAACTTGGATAACTTGGGGTAACTATTTACATCAGATTTTCATATTGTAAAAGCTAAACTTATAGGTGTCTATAGCGGAGGTTTTGTCATGATATCTATATTAGACTGTAGGTGACGTTACTGTATCTTCGTTTATCTTGTAATGCTGAAGGAATAGGTAGTGTTTCACTGCCTTCCTAAATTGGGCCAAGTCAGTGATTGCTCGTATGTTGGGTGGGAGAGAATTCCAGCTTCTCGGTGCACATAGTTTGAAAGCTCTGTTAGCTGTAGCATGAGTGCAGTGGGTTAATTCTATTGGGACAACTAATGAGTTTATCGCTGTTGATCTCCTGGACCTGTTGGATGGTGTGGTATGAATGAGTTCCGCTAGTGATGTAGAGGCTAGACCATTGATTGACTTGAAGGTAAGCAGCAGAATTTTGAACGATAGTCTGGACTGAATGGGGAGCCAGTGAAGATGTTTTAGGATGGGTGTGATATGCTTCCCTGCTGGGGTGGGGAGCCCACTGCGGCACACTGTGCACCCAGGGGCAATGGTTGCCCAAGGAGTCTCAGCAGCAGATCAATCTGCTCGAGCTTCGGGAGGTCCGATGGGCCCTGTGGGCCTTTGAGAGTTATCTGAGGGGGAAGTTGGTGCTTGTGCAGACCGACAACAGAGTAGCCATGTTTTACATCAACAAGGAGGGGCAGACGGGATCATGCCTCCTCTGCCGAGAGGCGATCCTCCTCTGCTCCTTTGCATCTCGCCGAGGGATGACCCTGCGGGCGGTCTACTTACCAGGCTAAGAAATGTCCTCACAGACAAACTCAGCAGGATCTTGCACCTACAAGAGTGGTGCTTGGATCCGGAGGTCACCAGCATCTTGTTCCATTGGTGGAAGACCCCATCCATGGACCTGTTTGCCAGTCTGGCGAACGCGCAGCTTCCCCGCTTCTGCGGCCCAGTTCTGCACCCGAGCAGGGTGGCTCCGGATGCATTCCTCTTGAGCTGGACCTCTGGTCTTCTTTATGCATTCCCTCCCACTCCTCTCATTGTGAGAACCCTCCACAAAGCTCAGCGGGACCAAGCTTCAGTGATTCTTGTGGCCCCCTCATGGCCTCGACAGCCTTGGTTCCCACTTCTGCTCCGGCTCATGTCCAAGTCCCTAGTCCTCCTGGACTGTGCCCCAGGACTGTTGATGCAGGAGGAGGGTCGGGTGTTCCACCCGAACCTGGCCTCGCTGTCCCTTGCAGCCTGGCAGCTGAACAGGTCACCTTAGCTCCACTGTGTCTCCCAGAAGATATCGAGGAGGATCTCCTCACATTGAGAAAGGACTCAACGAGACAAGCATACGTCTTCAAGTGGCGATGTTCCTCGACCTGGTGCTCAGAGCTTCAGATCGACCCATTCTCCTGCTCTACCCGGTGGATCCTCCAGTACCTTCTCCACCTCTCGAAGGTGCGGCTGAAATCTAATTTGGTCAGGGTACACCTGAGCGCCATTTCAGCAAACCACCTCCCCGTCAAGGGAAAACCCCTCTCGGGACAGTCCTTGGTCTCTCACTTCATGCGCGGTCTGCTGCTTTCCAAGCCTTCCATATGGCCTCCTCCGGCAGAGTGGGACTTCAAGGTGGTGCTGATGCAACTCACGCGAGCGCCCTATGAGATGATGGCAATGTGTTCACTTTGGCATCTCTCCTGGAAGGTGGTCTTCCTGGTGGCTTTGACCTCAGCTTGTCGAGTCAGCGAACTTCAGGCCCTCATGACTGAGGCTGCATGCACCAGGTTCTACGGGAACAGGGTGGTCCTCCGCACCCATCCCAAGTTTCTACCGAAGGTGGTCTCGGACTTTCATCTCAACCAGGACCGCATGCTGACCAGGAATCAACGATGTTGCATACACTCAACTGCAAGAGGGCTCCTGCCTTCTAGAAACAGCATATCCAGGTTCATTGCAAGACTCATCGGCTTTTTGTCGCCTATTACCCCAATCGCCTGGGGCAGGCAGTCACCAAGTGCACCATCTCCGTCTGGGTGGCAGACTGCATTGCCTTCACCCAAACAAAGGTGGGTGCCCCACTGGAGCGGCGGGTCACTGCACACGGCATCCGAACCAAGGTGGCTTCGCTGCGCTCTGTGCCTCTAATGGATATCTGCCGGGCTGCAACCTGGTCTTCAGTGAACACTTTCGCTGTCCACTACTGTCTGGAGAGGGAGTCCTGCCGGGACAGCGCCTTCGGCCAGGCTGTACTCCGTAATCTGTTCGGGGTATAAGCAACTCCTGCCTTCCGACCCTTCTTTGATGACTACCGAGAGCTTCGCCCTGGGGACCCGAAGACTCGGGCTCCTTCGGGCATCGACTTCTGCTCACGACCTCGCGGAGGCATTTTTGGGTTACAGGCTCGGTAGCCTGTAGCTGGGGAGTCCCATAAGTGAGGACTGACTCCCTGCTTGTTCCTGGAGAAAGCATAGTTACTCACCTGTAACAGTGTTCTCAAGGGACAGCAGGAATCAGTCCGCACTACCCTCCTGCCTCCCCTGAAGAGTTGCTGTTTTTGTCCTTCCCTTGCCATCTGCTTAGTAGGGCTCTAGCTAGGGGATCTGACTGAGCAAGATGGCACTTTTGGGCGGGAAGAGGACCACGCATGCGTGGCAGCAATCCCAAAGGCTTTCTTGAAAGCTTGGGAATTGCTTCCCGCAGGCTCCCTCGGTGGTGACGTCACCCATAAGTGAGGACTGATTCCTGCTGTCCCTGCAGAACACCTGTTACAGGGAGTAACTATGCTTTTTGGGTATTGAGGTGGGGGGAGCCAAAAAATATTGCTGTTGGGAGATGATATCCTCCTGCTATTGCAGAATCCTGTTCACTTTCTTTCAGCGGTGATAAAGGAAATAGATTTGAGCAGGCTTCTGGGTTTAGGGTTAACTGGGATAAAACTGAAGGGTTGAACCTATGTCTTTAGCGGAGTTGGAACATGTGAGAGCAATGTATCCTATTACGTGGGCATCTCAGAGAGTAAAGTACTTGGGAGTTTATATTGGAAAAGAGCCATCAAAAACCTATGAATTTAATTATCCATCTCTTTGGAAGAAGATATTTGAGGAATTGGAGAGTTGGTCGCGCTACTCTCTCTCATGGCTGGGTAGGATCATGGGGATTAAAATGGTGATTCTGCCTCAAATTCTCTACTGCTTCCAAACATTGCCAGAAAGTATCCCTAAAGGGGAATTGGAGAAAGTGCAGGGCCAGGTGTTTCCCTTTATTTGGGGCAAGTGCTAGCCATGGGTAATGAGGAAAATTCTTTATCGAACCAGGAAGAAGGGAGGGTTGGTGGTACCCAACCTCTATTTATACTATGTAGCTTCACAGCTGAAAATTGTGGTTGATTGGTGGAGTGATGAGGGGAGAAAATTGGTGCAGGTGGAGCAAAATTCTACATTAGGGGTGCCATTAAACTATTTACCTTGGGTGAGAACCAAGAAGAGGGTCATACATAACCCTTTTGTTAAGGGGGTTCTCAAGCCCTGGCAACGGAGTGCAAGAGGGAAAGGGTTAAGTGATAAGTTGTCACTACTACTCCCTTTGCGTTATTTTGAGGGGTTAAGGCCGGGGAGGGAGGATCCCTTGCTCTCCTGATGGGAGAAGTTGGGTCTAGAAGTGGGGTATTTAGATTTCAGTAAAGCCTTTGACACTGTTCCGCTCAGGCGACTTATAAACTGAGCACCCTAAGGATGGACCCTAAAGTTACTGCTTGGGTTAGAAATTGGTTGAGCAGAAGGTGACAAAGGGTACAGCTAAATGGAGATCACTCTGAGGAGGAGGTTACCAGTGGTGTGCCCCAGGGATCTGTCCTTGGTCCGATTCTTTTTTACAACTTTGTTAGTGATATAGCGGAAGGGCTGTCGAGTAAGGTTTGCCTCTTTGCGGATGATACCAAAAACCTGCAATAGAGTAGACACCCAGGAAAGTGTGGATAATATGAGGAGGGATCTAGCTAAGCTTGAAGAATAGTCTAGAATTTGGCAGCTGAGATTTAATGTTAAAAAATGCAAGGTCATGCATTTGGGCTGCAGCAATCCAAGGGAGCAATATAGTATAGAGGATGAAGTACTTTTGTCCACTAAAGAAAAGCAGGACTAGATGTGATTGTGTCTGATGATCTTAAAGTAGCTAAAGGGGTAGGAAAAACTGGAAGGATACTTGGGTGCATAGGGAGGAACGGCCAGCAGAAGAAAGGAGGTTATAGTGCCTCTGTATAAGTCTTTGGTGCGACCTCATTTAGAGTATTGTGTGCAATTCTGAAGACCGCACCTTCAAAAGGATATAAACAGGCTGGAGTCAGTACAGATGGTGGCTACTAAAATAGTTAGTGGTCTTCATTATAAAGCATATGAGGACAGACTTAAGGATCTTAATATGTACACCTTAGAGGAAAGGCAGGATAGAGGTGATATGATTGAGATGTTTAAATGCCTCTTTGGCATAAATGCACAGGAGGAGAACCTCTTTCAAGTGAAGGCAAGCTCTGCTACGAAGGGACATGGGATGAGGGTGAAAGGGGATAGATTCAGGAGTGATATGTGAAAATATTTCTTTAAGGAAAAAGTGGTAGTTGCGTGGAATAGTCTCCCAGTGGAGGTGGTAGAGATGAGGACAGTATCTGAATTTCCAAAAGCATGGGACAAACACAGAGGATCTCTAAAGGAAAAAAGGGGACTGTTGTAGTGGTTGATCTGGATGGGCAGACTAGATAGGCCATGTGGTCATTTCACTCATTTTAGTGTAGATGGGGAGTGTGTGGTTTTTACAGATCTGCAGGAAAACTTTGGTCTTCCCACCAGGGATTTTTATGGATTTCTGCAGGTGCACCATTTACTGTGCGATCCAAAAATATTGAGATTTTTATAATTACACAAGAAATATAACACTGACAGTTATTGCACTCAGTTTCCTTCAAGTAGCCTCCTTCCGATGACTTCCGGTGACATCACAGAGTTAATGGCAGCTTAGTTGCCTAGCTCCTGTCCGAACCCCAAGTTGGAGCAAGTTTAAAGTATCCCCCCCCCCTGGATAAAAAGTGGAAGGAAGGCTAGCACTTACCTCTGCTGTGGCAGCGTGGAAGAAGCTGGCCAGTTTCCAATCCCCATATGTGAGGCGGGAACTGATGGTGGCGGCGGCGGCGGCGGAGTCAGCGGGCTCAGAAGAGGGGGCCAAAGCGGGGAGCTCAGAAGAAGTGGAGGAAATGAACGTCGATGGGCCGGAGGAGCTACCGCTGAAAGCTTGGCTGAAAGCCTTTAAAGTGGAAATGCAAGGTGAGATCAAGGCGATGAGAAAGGATTTGAAAGAGACTCTGATGGTGATACAGAAGGAGGTGAGCTGTCTGGGATAACGGGTTGAAGACCTGGAAAGCCACGTGGAGCAGTATGAAGAAGAGATCAGAGAAATGACGATGGTGCAGGGTAAAATCAAGGCCCAGCAGGAGGAGAAGCAGGAGAAACTACAGGAGATAGAAGACAGAGCGTGCTGGAATAACCTGCGGATAAGGGGAGTGCCAGAAGTGGAGGTGTTTAAAGACTGTGTACAGATAGTGCAATGCCTGTGCAACCATATATTGCATTTGGGAGAGGAAGGTGGTGCACGAACAGATTCAATTGGTGTGGAGCAGGTGCACAGGAGCTTGGGCCCGAGGCGGGAGAAGCAGGCAAGAGAAATTATTGCCTGCATGAGCAGTTTCCCCATTAAAGAACAAATATTATAGACGGCTCGGATGTTTGGTAGGATCGCATGGGAAGGAAGTGGAGGTGTTCAACGATTTGTCAAGAGGAACGCTGGAACGGAGGAGAAATATGAAGGAAGTTACTGCCTACATGAGGGGGAATGGTCTACACTACAGATGGATGTTTCCATTTGGGATCCTGTTGTCGGTGAATGGGGTGTCCAGGAAAGTCAAAACTGTGGAGGAAGCATGGTCAGCGCTGGAAGAGCTGGGGTGTGAGAATTTGCCCCAAACAGCTGGGAGCGGGAAGAGGGGGCAGAATAAAGTTGTGAACGGTAAACAGCAATCGAACTTGCAATGGCAGAGAGTGGGGGAAAAGGGGAAGAGACTGAAGTGGTTGCCCCAAGACCGGAAGAGCGCGACAGAGGCGGCAGACCCCTGAAATGATGGTGTGGTGAGGCAGAGCTTGAAATGAGGCAGTGAGTATGGGGCGGTAGAGTTCTCTTACTCACGAGTAATGGACACTGGACTTATAGGGCTGCAATGGGGGAGGGAAGGGGTGAGTGGGGGTGGTATAAAAGGGGGAAATGGATGGTGGGGTGGGGGAGACAGAAGGAGGGAGGGGGTGATTGCCGAGTTTTAAGGCGGCTAAGTTGGGGGGGATAAGCAAAGGGGTAGGATAAGATGGTCATGGAAGGGAAGGAGGGAGGTAAAAGAACGGGAAGGGGGGAAGTGGAGAGAGAGGAGGGAGAAGGGGGAGGGAGGGGGAAGGGGGCAGGAGGTGGGGCAAAGTGGGGAGGGGAAAGGGGACAACGACACAGCATAAGGGAGGGGAGCGAGGGAGCTTGAAAGGGGATGCTGCAGATAGGGACAGTAAATGTGAAGGTTTTGAACTCCCCTGCTAAGCATAGTTTGCTGTATAGGGAGGCGCAGAAGAATCAGTGGGACTTGGTGCTGATTCAAGAGACTCATTTGAGGAGAGGAGATGTAGGGAGGATGCAGAACAGGTATTACCCAGAGCAATTTTATTCCTGTAACAAAGAGGGGGTAAAGAAGGGGAGGGGGTAGTTCTTTTGGTGAGGACCGGGAGTGGGATTCAAATTGGGGGGAACTTTAAGGATTCGGAGGGGAGGGTAGTGGGGATTAGAGGGAAGATGGGGACTGAGGATATCGTCATAGTGTCGGTGTATGGGCCAAACGGCAACCAAGGGGCTTTTTGGAAAGAGGTGGGGAAGTTAATAGGGGGGGAAGGAGGGGGAAATTGGTGGTGGGAGGGGACTTTAATTTGGTACTAGACCCGGGGGTAGATAGAGAGCTGAAAGGGGGGGATGGGGGGAGTAAGAACAGACAAGGCTTACGAAAGTTGATGAAACAACAGAATTTGGTGGATGCTTGGAGGGCGCTCAATCCCAAAGGGAGGGAATACACTTACTACTCATCGTTGCATAACAGCTGGAGTAGGATAGACATGATCCTATTAGATAGGGAATGGATGTTGGAGGTGCAGAGGGGGAGTACTGTTCTGATAGGCTGGTCAGATCATGGGGCGGTAGAAATGGTATTTAGACGCCCGTGGCAGGGAGGGGTGGTGTTCTGGAGGTTGAACGAAAGTTTACTTAAGAATGGGGAGGTGGTAGAGGATGTTAGGAAGGCTATAAGGGAATACTTGGGCTTTAATGATAGGAGAGAGGTGGGCGAGGGGATGGTTTGGGAGGGATTGAAAGCGGTTATTAGAGGGAGGTTTATCATGTGGGGGGCTAGGAAGAAACGGGAAAGAGGGAAGAAGGAGGAGGGGTTAGCAAAAGAGTTAAAGGAGGTGGAGGAGAGATTCCGAAGGTCAGGGGCAAAGAGAGATAGGGAGGAGGTGGCGAGAGTGAAAGGAAAGTTACATGCCCTGCAGGTGGATCAGGTGGCTTTCGCCTTACAGAGGGTGAAGCAGGTGTACTATGAGTTCGGGGATAAAGCACGTAGGCTGCTAGCCCGACGGCTAAGGTATCAAAAAGGGGCTTCAATGATATATCAGATTAAAGGGGAAGATGGGAAGATTTGCAGGGGGGATGAAGAGATAAGGGAACGATTTAAGGAATTTTACCATGACTTATACACGGGGATGGAAGGGGTGGGGGGGGGAGGAGATCTTAGAGTATTTAGATGGGATACAGTTAGCAGAGTTGCTGGAGGGGGCTCAAGCGGATTTAGAGGCCAGCATCATGGAGGAAGAAATAGGGAGGGTAGTGAAGGGGTTGGTGGGAGGGAAGGCCCCGGGATTAGACGGGTTACCGGAAAGTTTTTATAAGGTTTTCTTGGGGGAGATAGGGGGTATTTTAGGGAGGGTTTTTAATGGGGTACTGAATCAGGGAGGGGAGCTGACACAGGAAATGCTAACAGCGGGGATTACTGTCCTATTGAAACCGGGGAAAGACCCATTAAGATATGGATCGTATAGACCTATTTCTCTCCTTAATGTGGACGTGAAAATTCTGGCCAAGATCTTAGCGGATAGATTGGCAGGGTGGTTACCAGGGATAATTAAGGAGGATCAAGCAGGGTTCATTATGGGTCGGCAGGCAGCGGATAATATAGAGAGCGGTAGGGGTGGTATGGGAAGCAAGACAGGAACGAGAGGATTTCCTACTGATGTTAATAGACGCCGAGAAGGCATTTGATAGGGCTCATTGGGGATTTTTAATGAAGGTGTTGAAAAAAGTGGGGTGTGGGCCAAATTTCTTGAAATGGGTGAAGGGCCTATATAGGGGGCCAAGGGCTCGGGTTAAGATTAATGGGCGATACTCCCGGGATTTTGAGTTGGGGCGGGGGACAAGAGCGAATGAGAGGATAGTGGGATTAGAAAGAGGGGGGCGAAGCCATTAGATTTCATTGTATGCGGATGATATCCTTCTTTATATTAGTAAGCCCCAGCTAACATTACCGGAGGTGATGCGGGAGGTGGAAAGGTACGGGGCAGTGTCAGGTTTTAAAATGAATAAAGATAAGACAGAAGTAATGAAGGTGCATATGAGAGGAGAGACAGAAGAGAGGTTCAGAAGGTTATATCCTCTACATTGGGTTAGTAAGTCCCTAGGCTACCTGGGGGTAAATATTACGGATAGGTATGCGGATCTATATAAGGCTAATTACCCGAGGCTTATTGGAGACATTGGTAAGGATTTAGAGGGGTGGAAGAGGTTGGAGATATCCTGGCTGGGAAGGATAGTTAGGAACAAAAAGAACAGATACCCAGACCGGCAGAATCTTCAGGTTTGAAAAAACCTTTTCTTTATTACCCCTACGCATTTCGGCCAACGGACTTCCTCAGGGGGACACTATAGGGTGCAAACCTTTTATGTTTCATGCAGATCGTATTGGAGTGTGCGTGATATATGCTCTCTATTTAACAGAAACATAAAAGGTTTGCACCCTATAGTGTCCCCCTGAGGAAGGCCATTGGCCAAAACGTGTAGGGGTAATAAAGAAAAGATTTTTTCAAACCTGAAGATTCTGCCGGTCTGGGTATCCGTTCTTTTTGTTCCTTTGCATCTTCCAGATACATTGGCTGCTTTCCTTGTTTTTTTTTTATTTTTAGGAAGGATAGTTGCCATTAAAATGAATATCCTGCCCCGCTTGCTATATTTGTTTCATGCTCTCCCGGTAGAGATACCGGAGGGGGCGATGAGAGCCTTGCAAAGACGGGTGTTTGGCTATATCTGGAAATGGAAGCCCTCAAGAATTTCCAGGAGGGTTATGTATGCAGCTAAGGAGGAGGGGGGCCTAGGGGTACCAAATCTGCTTGATTATTATAGAGCTGCACAGATAAAACACATAATGGATTGGAGAGAGGGGGGGAGTGAAACCTTGGGTGTGCCTGGAGAAAACGAGGGTGCTAGGGGGCGGTTAGATGCTTGGTTATGGGCTCCGAAGGGGGAGAGAGTGAGAAGTTAGGGGGAGGCATGCTGGCGATGAGGTAGGTGGTGAGGATCTGGGACAAGGTCAGAGGACCGGAGGTCAAAAGCAGAGGGACCCAGTTCTCAGTAATGACCCTCTGGAGAGGGTGGAGAGCTTTCAAACCAGGATGGGAGGGAGGACGCTTTGATATTTGGAGGGGAAAAGGGTTAGGGTGTGGATTTCAGTTGCTGGAAGAGGGGGAGTTAAAGAGCTTTGAAGAAGTGAAGGAGGAGTTTGGATTGGAGGAGCGTGATAGGTTTGCGTATTTGCAGGTGAGCTCTTTTCTACGAAGAATGCTGGGGAGAGAGGGGAAGGGTAGGGAGTTATCGGGTATGGAGGTTATATGGTATGGGAGGAGAGGGTCGAGGGGTATGATTTCGGGATTATATAAAGAGGTGAAAGGTCAGTGGGAAGGGAAATTTAGGTATATGTTAGAAAGGGAGGGGGATCTGGGGCAGACGTGGACAACCAAGGAATGGAAGAGGGTGTGGGACCAGATAAAGAGGGGGCCTTGTTCGAGTAAGATTAAAGAAAATAGCTATAAAGTATTGCTACGTTTTTATTATACGCCAGACAGAATGCATCGGATGTACCCAGAGGTGTCTTCCCTTTGCTGGCGGGAGTGTGGGGAGGTAGGGACATTCTGGCACATTTGGTGGGGGTGCAGAAAAGCCCAGGGTTATTGGGGACAGATCCAGAAGTGGATTCAGCTAAAATTAGGGGTGGGGATGGAATTGTGACCAAGTATCTTTTTGCTTTCATGGTGGGGGGAGGGGCAAGAGCAACAGGGGGGGGGGGGTAGGATGGTGTTGGCATGTCTAAGTATGGCCAGATGTGAGGTGGCTGCGGCCTGGAGGCAAAAGGAGATGCCCTCGGTGGAGCAGTGTGAGAGGAGGCTCAGGAATGTTGTCCTAATGGAGAGGCTAACTGCGGCAAGGTGACTGAGGGTGGCTCGGTTTGAGGAGGTGTGGGGAATGCTGTGCAGGGTATTAGGAGGTGAGTAGAGGGGGGGAGGACCAGGGGGAGGGGAAGGGGGGAGAAGGCAAGGAGGGGAGGGGGGAAGGAGGGGGAAGAAAACACAAAAGAATGGAGACACGGTATAGATGTGTGGGTTAGAGTAGTTACTCACCTGTAACAGATGTTCTCCAGGAGCAGCAGGAATCAGTCCTCACATATGGGTGACATCGTCAATGGAGCCCTTGCGGAGCATTTCCCCAGCTTTCCATGAAAGCCTTTGGGAATGCAGGCATGCATGCGCGGTTCCCTTCCCGCCTAAAGGTGCCATCTTGCTTCAGTCAAATGACATAGCTAAGAACAGCACACAAAAAATGTAAAATAAACTATGTACAACTGCAACTCCAAGGGGAGGAGGGAGAGTTGTGAGGACTGATTCCTGCTGCTCCTGGAGAACACCTGTTACAGGTGAGTAACTACTCTTTCTCCAGGACCAAGCAGGAAGTCAGTCCTCACATATGGGTGACTCCCAAGCTCTGGGCTACCAAGGAACCCAGGCTGAACAAGAGAACTCCCTCTAGTCTCAGCATCAAAGAAAGGCTTTTTACTGAGAGAACCTCCACCGGTAGCCCAACGGAGGGCAGGAGGGCAGGAGTTGCCTAAACCTCAAAGAGATTCCGGAGTACTGCCTGGCCAAAAGCACTGTCCCTACGGGACTCCCTCTCCAGACAGTAATGGGTCGCAAAAGTCTGGCTTGAAGACCAAGTTGCAGCCCTGCAGATGTCTACCAACGGTACAGAGTGGAGATAAGCCACTGAGGCAGCCATTGCCCTGACACGAGGGGCCGTGACCCGACCCTGCAAAGGAAGGTCAGCCGCCCTGTAAGCCCAGGTGATACAGTCAGCCACCCAGGTGGACAAGGTACGCTTGGACACAGCTAACCCCAAATTATTAGGGTCAAAAGAGATGAAGAGCTGAGTAGCCCTTCTATGTCCCTGCGTACGGTCAAGGTAGAAGGAGAAGGCCCTCCTACAGTCCAGGGTATGCAGGACAGTTTCAGCCTGGCTTGCATGAGGCCTAGGGAAGAATGTTGGAAGAACCACCTCCTGGTTGAGGTGGAAAGAGGAGACAACCTTGGGGAGGAACTTTGGATGAGTCCTGAGGACTACCCCGTTCCGATAAAATCTGGTGTAAGGCCTGTCACAGACCAGGGCCTGAAGCTCACTCACTCGCCTAGCCGAGGTAAGGGCTATCAGGAAGAGTGTCTTCCAGGACAGGAAGCGTAGTGGACAAGTAGCCATCGATGCAAAAGGTGGGCGAGTCAGTTGCTGCAAGACCACTTTCAACTCCCACTCAGGGGCAGGAGGATAGAGTGGAGGCTTGAGCAAGAGCAAGCCTCTGAGAAAGCGGGACACCAAGGGGTGAACCGACAGAGAATGTCCTTCCACCAGAGAGTGGTGAGCTGCTAGAGCTGAGAGGTGGACCCGAACAGAATTGGACTTAAGCCCCTGATTGGATAAGTGCAGTAAGTGCTGAAGCACTACTGGTACAGTACAGGAGAAAGGATCCTCTGTATGTAACTGACACCACACGGAAAACCTTTTCCATTTAAGAGCATAGGTTTTCCTAGTGGACTGTTTCCTAGAGGCTAGGACAACCTCCTCAACCTCCTGGGGTAGGCCCCAGGGAGCCAAAACTACCCTTGCAGACCCCATGCCATCAAATTGAGAGCTTTGAGATTGGGGTGCAGAAGGGTACCCTGATCCTGAGAGAGAAGGTCGGGTTGCAACCCCAGAGGCAGAGGTGGATCCTCTGCCAGCTGAAGCAGAAGTGGAAACCAAGGCTGTCTGGGCCACCTGGGAGCCACCAGCAGGACTGAGGCCTTGTCCTGAAGAATCTTGAACAGAGTTCGGGCCACCAAGGGCGTGGGAGGAAACGCATACAGTAGGCCCTGAGACCAGGGAATCAGAAAAGCATCTGCTGCTATCCGCAGAGGATGCGGTTGCCTGGAGCAGAACTTTGGCAGCTGTTTGTTCAGAGGGCTGGCAAACAGGTCTATGGATGGAAGTCCCCATTTCATGAAAATCTTTTGAACTACCAAAGGATGGAGCTGCCACTCGTGGGGCTGCAGAATTCTGCTCAACCTGTCCGCCAGGTAGTTCTCCTGGCCAGGTAGATACACTGCCTTGAGGAGCATGTTGTGTCGGAGAGCAAACAAGCAAAGGTCCTGTGCCTCCTGACAAAGGAGCCTGGACCCAGTTCCGCCCTGCTTGTTCACATAAAACATGGCTACCTGGTTGTCTGTTTGAACTAGGACAGACTGATGAGCCAGGGTTTGCGAAAAAGTCTTGAGGGCTAACCAAATAGCCCTGAGTTCCCGGAGATTTATTTGCTGTGCGGCTTCCCAGGGAGACCACAGACCCTGGGTGCACTTGCCTAGACAATGGGCCCCCCAGCCTTGCAGGGAGGCATCCGTGGTCAACACCACGTTGAACCCAGGACTCTGAAAAGGTACCCCTTGTAGCAGATTGGGTGGGTGCAGCCACCAGCTGAGGGAGTTCAGAAAATGTCTGGACACCCTTATCCTGTCTCTGAGGCTGCCTGTGGCCTGTGACCACTGAGTCCGAAGGCACCACTGTGCAGGCCTCATATGGAGCCTGGCATTGGGGGTCACATGTACTGTCGAAGCCATGTGGCCTAGAAGCCTCAGGCAGAGTCTGGCGGAGACCAGTGACCTGCTGAGAAACTGGTTTGCTAAGTTGATCAGTCTTTGGGCTCTGTCTTCTGGCAAGAATGCCTTTGCAAGCAGAGAGTCCAACCTTGCCCCTATGAACTCCAAGTTCTGGGAGGGAAGCAAAGTGGACTTTGCGAAGTTTATGACGAACCCCAAACTTTGAAGAAGAGCAATAGTTCTGAGAGTAGCTTGTCGGGCCTCCTGGCATGTCTGACCTCTTATGAGCCAGTCGTCCAGATATGGGAAGACAAAGATTCCCTGATTTTGCAGGTAGGCCACCACCACCGCCAGGCACTTGGTAAAGACCCTGGGAGCGGAGGTGAGGCCAAAAGGCAGTACTCTGTATTGATAATGGTTTCCTCCCACAATGAACCTGAGGTACTTTCTGTGGTCTGGATGAATGAGGATGTGAGTATACGCATCCTTGAGATCTAAGGAGCATAGCCAATCTCCCTGCTGAAGGTAGGGCAGACGTGTTCCAAGAGTAAGCATCTTGAACTTTTCCTTCTCCAGGAACTTGTTGAAGTTTCGGAGATCTAGAGTAGGTCGAAGGCCCCCGGTTCTTTTGGGTACCAGGAAATACCTGGAGTAGAACCCTCGACCGTGCAAGTGGGGAGGCACAGGCTTGGAGCTCTTGAAGGAGAAGATCTGTGTGCAGGGGAGGCCTTGGAGGCTCCCCTGGGAAGTATGGAGGAGGCAGTTGTTGGAAGTGTAGTGCATAGCCCCTGTGGACTATGCTTAACACCCAACTGTCTCCAGTGATGAGGGGCCACTGGTGGGCAAAGAGGGCATGGCGACCTCCTGTGCAGGGTTGGGAGAGCAGGGACGGAGAGGCTATGCCTAAGGAGTCAAAAAACCCCACCCTGCTGAGTGGGAGCAGGGGCCAGAGGCTAGGGGGTCCTCTGCCTACGGGGCCCATTACCCTGCCCCTTGGCTTGCTGACCCTGAGGGGCAGCTTGGGCAGCCTGATACTGTGGGTACTGTTTGTAGGCAGTGCCCTTCCTCGGGTAAAAGGGCTTTTTACCCGAACCCTTCTTCTTGTGAGAAGGGGCAGAAGTCTTTCTAGACAGCCTTGTCCTTGTGAGGTGCTCGGTCTCAAGCTGTGCGGCCTTCTCGGTCATGGGCTTGCCAAAAAGGTGCTCACCTTGGCAAGGGACATCGACCAACTTGTCCTGAACCCATGGCTCGAGGTCCGATGACTGCAGCCATGCCTGGCGAGGTTCAAGCCAATTTATTGTGCACAAGGCAGTCTAAAAGTGACAGAGCCCCGCTTTAGCGGAAGCATGTTCATTTTATACAGTTTAAACATTTTGATACATGAAAACATTCTATTGGTCTCATGCTAATTTCTACAAACTTTCTATTGGTCTGACATTTCCCTGAATTTGACCAATCAGGATCTATGCCCTTTGCTCTGCTTTCTCCAGCTAGCTGAACAATGGTTTGGTTCAAACCTGGTTACTTTTCTTCAGCAAGGTCATATCTAGCTCCTAAAATGTGTAAGTAACAATTCTGGAGTAACGATTTAACATACAGGCATTGTATTCACTTTGTGCAAACTTTGCAATAGCAGCATTTCATTCTAAAGCAGCATTTAATTCTATCTTTTAATTTTATGTCTCAGCACTACTGAAATCCAGGCTTGGTTCTTAGGCCTGTCTTTTTCAGGTTCAGGCTTATGGCCTAGTCTATCGAGCCGCGATGCCGGCTGCCGCAACACGGGCCGAAGCCTCGAAGCCATCGTAGGCAGCGTGGGACATAAACTTGGAGCATTCCCAGATCCCCGAGGACAAGGACTTAAACCTCTGCAAGGGCTCCCCGGAGACACCAGCAGAGAACCCGGCCAACTCCTTGGCCAGGTCTCGCAAGTACATGCCCATGTACAACTGGTAAGACTGGACACGGCAAGCAAGCATCGAGCCCTGGAAGCACTTTCTACCAAAACCATAGAGATTTCGGGCCTCCCTGCCAGGGGGCACCGCGGAGTGCATATTCTGACTTTTCAGGCGATGCATGGTCGATTCCACCACCATGGAATGGTGTGGTAGCTGCGCCTTTTGAAAGCCAGGACTCTTCTGGAGTCGATAGATCGAATCGACCCGCTTGCTTAGAACCGGCGCCGAGGCCGGTGCCTCCCACATCTGGAAGAGGAGCTGCTCCAGCATCGGAGGAACCGGGACAGTAAAGGCCTCCTTCGGAGGAGAGTCGTACTGCAGGGCCTCGAGCTGCTCGGCTCGAGGCTTCTCCTCGGGATCCGCAGGGATAGCCAACGCGGTGGCCATATCCCGGACGAACTCCGAGAACCGGGTATCCTCCAGAGGGGATCTACTCCGGGGTTCAGACTGCGGTGAGTCCGATGGGACGCACCGAGTCCTGAAGGTGTCGGGGGACTCCTCGTCCTCCGTCTCCCAGGCGGACTCGTCCGATGAGGAATCGGGGTCCAACCGCGCGGGGCCTGTGAGCACCTGCCCCGACGCTGAAGGCACCGGCGTCGACACCCTCGGTCCCGAATGGGAGGTCGAGGGAGACTGCGACCGAGGTCGACCTCGAGCCTTCATGGTCTCGAGTATCGGCTCGGTCTCCGGGGTCGACTTCGATGTCGATGTCCCGGTGGTCGGGGCAGATGCGCCAGACAGGCTGGCCATCAGTGCCCGCTGCTGTTCCATGAAGGCAGACAGTCTGCTCTCCAAGGCTGTCAACCTGAGACCCAGCTCAGGAGACTCAGCAGCCCCCGACTCAGGCCCCGGCGGCGCCGGGCCCAACGTCGGCTCTCTGGGAGGAGAGTCCACGAGAACTACAGGACTTACATGTCCAGCAGATTCCGGCTCCACGCAAGGAACTTTGGAAGGCTTCTCCTGTTCCACGGGCCCGGGGCGACGGTCGGGGGTCTGAGACCTTGCTCTCGAGGAGCCAGGGACCTCTTCCAACAACGCCCTCACGAGCCTCTTCTTCCTCTTTCGTTCCCGGTCGGGGGACCCCCTGTCCGAGGAGCCACGATGGTACTCGGGATCCGATTCCCGAGATGTCGAGGCCTCAGACGAGGTCCGGGCCCGGCAGGAGGCCAAGTCAGAAAAAAAACTTTCCTTTTGGTGCTGACGACTTCGCAGTGCCTTGGAAGACATTTTCCCACATGGTCCACATGTCTTAGGATCGTGATCAGGACCGAGGCACCGAAGGCAGCAGTCGTGTATGTTGGTGAGAGACATCAGCTTCTTGCACCGATCACACTTTTTAAAACCACTGGAAGCCATCGGGGAAAAAAGAGTCCCCGCGAGGTCAAAGGACCGGCCTTCCAGGGAAAAAGAAAAAAGGGCACGAACGCCAGCCACGAAGGGCAAAAACCGAAAAAAGAAGATCGGGCTCGATACCAGTGTACTAAACCCGGCGGGTTAGGGGAACCAGCGTCGAACCGGAGAAGAAAAAATAGCGAAGGATCGTCAAAAAATCAAACTATTTTCCGGGATGACTAGGAGACATGTCCGGTGGGCTTCACGGAAAAAGAGAGACTGAAGCAAGATGGCACCTTTAGGCGGGAAGGGAATCGCGCATGCGTGCCTGCATTCCCAAAGGCTTTCATGGAAAGCTGGGGAAATGCTCCGCAAGGGCTCCATCGTCAATGTCACCGATATGTGAGGACTGACTTCCTGCTTGGTCCTGGAGAAATTATAGATACAGATATGTGTGTGGGGGGGGGGGGGGTATAAGGTTATAATAAGGAATAAAGGCTAACATATGATAGGGAGTACATTGTTGTATAGAAAAAAGGATGCTAGTAACCAATTGTATAGAAGGGGGATGGTGACTGTTATTTGTATTTGACTAGGTTATGGAAATGTTGATAATAAAAATTTAAATAATAAAAAAAAATTAGCCTCCTTCCAATAAAACACACTACCTCCAGCATTTCTGCCACTGCTGAACACAATTTTGAAATGCCTCTTTCATTATGCTGTGAAGCTGCTGTCAAATTTTGCTTAATGGTCTCCAAGTCATCAAATTCCCTTCCTTTCAAGGTAATTTCAGTTTTGGAAACAAGAAAAAGTCACAGGGTGCGAGGTAAGGTGAGTAAAGAGGCTGATGGACTTGCTCAGTTTGGTGTTTGGCCAAGAACTGCTGGACAAGATGTGATGTATGAGCTGGAGTGTTATCGTGATGAAGCAACCATTCACCATTCCTGTGCAACTCTGACCTCTTAGAACGAATTGCATCTCTCAAATGAGTCAGAACTTGGACGTAGTACTCCTTATTGATGGATTGGCCTTTTGGAGCATACTCATGATGAACAATACCCTGGTAATCAAAGAAAACAGTGATCATGACCTTGACATTGCTCCTCATCTGACAGGCTTTCTTGGATCTGGGAGGGTTTGGAGTTTTCCATTGTGAGGACTGAGCCTTAGTTTCCGGGTCATAACCATAAGCCGATTCATTACCAGTAATAATCTTTTTGATGAAATCTGATTCATTTTCAACGTATTCCAACAACTTCTTGGCTGCAGTCGATCTTCTCTTTGGTCAGGGGACAGGAGTTTTGGCCCAAATTCTGCAGACACACGTCTCATCCCCAAATCGACAGTAAGAATAGACTATACTGATCTGAAACTGATATCCATGTCCTCAGAAAGCTCCCTCATAATCAATCAATGATTTGAGCATATAGCAGCACGCACTGTTTCAACTTGTCTTCATTTCTGGTCTTGACAGCATCCACCAAGGATATGTCCTCATCTTCTTGGACATAGCAGCCGCTTTTGATTCGGTGAACCACCAAACACTCTTACTTCGCCTCAAAGAAAAAGGAATACTAGGCTCAGCACTAGCCTGGTGTAAATCTTATCTGGGCAATAGATGGCAACAAGTCAGAGCAGGATCCACGACCTCAGAGCCATTCCCACTGAAACAAGGCATACCTCAAGGTTCATCCCTATCTGCATTGATGTTTAACATCTACATGCAGCCCATCTGTGCATTAATTCGATCCTTCAATGTCCAATGCTTAGCCTATGCAGACGACATCCTCATTTACACACCCTTCAAGATTGATCAACCTGACTTCTCCCCAATATTAAGATGCTTTGAAGCAGTGGCAGACTGGCTCCTTTCTCAAAATCTACGAATTAACCACAGCAAAACAGATGTTCTATTCGTCACGAGAAACCAGAAGTTCATGCCACCTTCCTCACTACAAGTCAACAACACAGAACTTAAGGCAAAACCCACAATTCGCTATCTAGGTATTACCCTTGACGAGAGGCTAGACATGTCAGCACATATCAAAAACACCACAAAAGCGATTTATCACAAAATCAGATCACTATGTCATCTCCGACCACTACTGGACTTCCCTGATTACTGATCAATCTTCCAAGCTCTAGTTATTCCTCATCTCGACTTCGCCAACATCATCCTTCAGGGACTTCCACAGTCGACTCTAAGCCCACTCCGACTTGCCATGAACTCTGCTGCGAGGGTTCTGGTAGGTCTATCAAGGTCAGACCATATAAAACCAGTCCTGAAGAACCTACACTGGCTACCCCTGCAGGCCAGAATCCACTACAAGACTCTTGTCCTGACATTCAAAGCCCTCAAGAACCAGCCACCCACGCCCATCAGTAAACTTCTTCACAGCACTCCAGCCAACAGATTAAGGAGATCTACATTGATGAACACCCTTGAAGTCCCTAAGTCAGTGACAAAATGTACAAAGACAACAGCCAGTAGAGCCTTCTCCATTTTCGCACCTATGGCCTGGAACGCCCTCCCAGCAGAAATCCGAACTATCTCCAATCTACCGTTATTCAGAAAAGCTCTCAAACACCACTTGTTCCTGCTACATTACCCTGATAATAATCCTGGAAAGCACACAGCCATCACCTTACCCTCCTACCTAGCCCACCCCATTGATCAGCCTCCCTTAGAGAATGGTTAATCACCTGTCCCCTACCCTCTCTCCCTGACCCAGGAGCTTAGGCATCTGTTTACTATCCTTATATGTCCTGTAAGAATGCCCATAATTTGTATATAGTTATCCCGGTTCTTCCAAGTTTACTACCCCTGTTCAATGTAAACTCAATGTGACCCGATGCATTGTAGTATGTTTTGTTCAACTGTAAACTGCACTGATTATAATAGCGTGGTATATAAGAGATTTAAATAAAATAAAAATAAAATAAATAAAATTTCTGCTCATGGATGGCCTTCCAGAATGTTGGTCACTGTCAGCACTTTGGCAGCCCTCTTGGAAACGTTTGTACCAGTCACAAACTCGAGCATGACTCATGCATTCATCGCCATACACTTGCTGTAACTTGTCATAAGTCTCTTTGCACAAATCTCCATGGCAGAATTTAATGCAAATTCGCTGTTCAATTTTTTCACTCATCATAAATCTGACATACTGCTCTTACACGATACCAAACATTACACGATTTAAAAAAGTACAGGTGTGCTACAGCCATGTTACACTCTGCACAAGTAGAGCACATAAGTAGGTCACTGCATGCTTAATAGCATCGTGATGCGATGTATTGTTATATAGCTACACAAGAAGTCTCAATACTTTTTGATCATACCTCGTATTAAGCTCTGCTGGGTGGGCAAAGGTTTGACAAAGGGGATTCTCGGACTTTGAATTATTATGCTGGTTTCCTGCAGCGAGGGAAAAGGTAATTTCTCACCTATATAAAATTCTATTTATTTATTTAGCCAGTTTTGTATACCGCCTTATCCTTCAATCAAAGCGGTCACAACACAATTGGGGGATACATTTAACACATGGGGATATGAGACACATACACTAATACTTACAGGGAACATGGGCAATGGAGGGTTAAGTGGCTTGCCCAAGACCACAAGGAGCAACTGTGGGACTAGAAACCCCAGTCCTTCCGGCCCAAGGTTGCTGTCCTCTAGTGGGATTTGAACCCCCGACCTTCCGGCCTGAAGTACCTTGCCCCAACCACTAGGGAATGGGGAAGATGTGCTTCCAGAGACCTTGGGAACAAGACCTAGGTTTTGAGCTTGATGAGAAGGATTGGGAAGCTACTTTAAAAAGTTATAGTGTCTGTTTCTAGCTTTTTGGTGAAAAATGGCTATTAACTGCTTTATTGTTGGTACTTAACCCCAGCCCAACTAAACCAGATTAAACCCGCCCTCTCTCGGCTGTGCTGGCCAGGTTGTGGGGAGAGTGGGGATTTTTTCCATATGTGGTGGGGATGCTCTGAAATTCAGCCCTTTTGGAAAGAGGTTGAGAGAGTTGTGAAGAAGTTTGTGAAGGGGGAAGTGGCCTGGGGTGGGGTTTATTGGGGATAGGGGGATGGGGTTTGGGGTTCAGGGTAAATTGTTGCAAATTGTTGCTAATGGGGCAAGATATGAAGTCACCCTTTTTTGGAGGGCTGCTCAAAGGTCGAAGGTGTAGTTGTGGTGGTTGAGAATGCAAAGAGTGGTTGTGATGGAACAATTAACAGCATTATGATTGGATCAGATACCTCTGTATGAAAAAATTGGGGGCAGTTTGCCAAGAGCTCATGGAACTCCGTAGTTCATACTTTATAGTTGTATAATTCTTTCAATAAAAATTAAATTAAAAAATAATTGGGTTTGTCCAAGGAATAACAGGGTATCAACCACCAGAAGATTATGTTTATTTTGTTGTACATATGTTTGCAGAGGATCATGAATCAGTTTTATTGTAACTGATGAATATGTTTGTTCTGTTTAGGATGATATTCTCTTTATTCTCAAGCTGTTTCTTCTTGTTTGAGCTTTGCAAGGAAGGAATAGCATGCTGTAGAAAGGGATGTTTCCTGTACATTGGCTGGGAAATGATGGTGCTGTTAAGATATAACTAATGTTCATATTTTTTATGTGTTATGATGCCTGTTTTTTGGTGATATCTACTATCTGGAATGTAAAAACTTAGAAAGCAGGTAAAAAATTAGGGGGACCCAATGTTATGATTCTGCAAGAGGACCTTGCTACATCTATTACATTGGCTCAGACCCCATATAAACTAAAAATGGAATATTCTTCAAGTGGATAGTGGGATGGGAGAGCCTTCACTGCAGCAATAGCTGGAGATGTGGGGAGAGGAATCTGGCAGTTCACATTACTTTGCAGCCTGAAGATCCAGGCAGAAGAGAGGACTCTGGCTCAGGAGATTGCTAATAATATGAAAGTTCCTGGTAATCTGGCATGGACCTTCTACTACCTCTAAATGAGAGAACAGTGTCAATTATTTATTATATTGGCATTTATGTGACTTTTAGGGATGAAGGGCTGCTATTCAGCAGAGGTGGCTAACGCAATTACAGCGCCTGGCTGTCGCTGCTGAACACTAAACCTGGATATTCAATGCCGGGGCCATATCTGGCCACTGGCATTGAATATCTGGGTTAGCCACCGAAGCTAACCAGGCAGCAGTGATATTCAGATAACTACTACACATAACAACAATCCAGAACAAAGGATCAAAATGTGAAAACACTATATTCTTATCAAATATCAAAACTTAATGTAACCTATTCAATGTATATATAATTATGTATAATTATGTAGATAGTTATTCCCCAGTTAACACCCAGTTTATCTTCCCTGTTATCTGTAAACCTAGATCAGTCATGGATTGACAGGTATGCTGATGTTCAATGTAAACCGCACTGATGATGAATAGTGCGGTATATAAAAAATGTTAAATAAATAAATAAAAATAAAATACCTGTTGCCGTCTGTCCATTAGGTAGGATTTACACCAATTCAGTGCTAAGCCATTAATTCCCTTGTCATGAAGCTGTTATCATGAGTTGCTCGTGGTTTACAGAGTCGAATGCGGCAGCAATGTCTAGAAATATTAAGCCGTATCCGAGCTTGATGTTATCAGTCCCTGTGATCAGTGTGTTCATAAGTGTGGCAAGGAGTGTTTCCACGCCATGTGCTTCCCTAAAACCATGTTGGCAAGGGTTGAGGGGAGCTGTAGCATCAATGTGGTCTTGTATTTGACGCTGAGCGACCTTCTCAATTATCTTCGCCAGCAGCGGGATGCTTGATATTGGTCTGTAGGATTCAACCATCTGGGGATTTAGTTTGGTGTTCTTCAGGAGGGGTCGAATTGACGTCTGTTTGAGGCATATTGGGAATTGTCCTATAGAGAAGGATAGGTTGATGATCTTGGCTGTTATAGGGCTGATCTCCTTACGTAGTGCTCTTATCCAGAAGGCTGGACAAGGGTCGTTGGGTGCATTGGTGGCGTTGGCGCTGGTGATGATGTCCTCAATATCTGAGTCTGATGGTGTCGTGAGAGAGGTAAGTGGCTTAGGTGGGTTGCTTGTGGGGCTGGATAGGATGGCTAACATATCTGAAAAATGTCTTATCCCCCCATTTTATTGCATTGGCTATTTCCTCCTCCTTTTGAATCTTTGCCTTCCTGACTACTTTGCTAGCTTCTCTAAGTTTTTCCAAATATAGATGCCTGTCTTCCTCTCTCTGTGATCTCTTGTATTTCATGAAGGCCTCCCTCTTTTTCTTCACTTTTTCAGCTACTTCTTTCGAAAGCCATAGTGGTCTCCTTTTCCTTTTACCTTTATTTACCATTTTAACAAAAAGGTTGGTTGCCCTTAAAATATCCCCTTTTAGTTTTTCCCACAGTTTTTCTACATCCCCCAGCTGTTCCCATCCCACTAACGACTCCCTGAGGTATTGGCCCATCTTGGCAAAGTTAGTCTTCCTAAAGTCTAAGATCCTCACCTTTGAATGGATTCTAACAGTCCTAGTCCTAATACTGAACCACAACATCTGGTGATCACTGGATGCAAAATAATCTCCCACTACAACATCAGAAACACTTTCACCATTGGTAAGCACCAAGTCCAGTATGGCCCCTTCACGTGTGGGGTCTGTTACCAATTGCCTGAATAGTTCTCCCTGTAAAGAATCCAGGATTTCCTTACTTCTAGATGATACTGCAGCAGGAATGTGCCAATCAACATCTGGCATATTGAAATCTCCTTTCAGTAGCACTTCCCCTTTCCTAGCAATGCTGCGTATGTCTTCAATTAACTCTCTGGAGAACAACACCGTGAGAGCACAGCTCACGCTAAACACAGAAGAACACAGTCACAAGCGTGAGATAAGAGGAAAGACAGAGTCCTTTATTACCATGCGGCTGCCCGACACAGGCCATGTTTCGAACCCTTCATCAGGGGCTAGCCAGGCGAGAAACTAAAAACAAACATGTACATATTAAAAAACAAAGGAACATACAAGCCATCCCGCAGGAAGACGTGCATTAATAAATTAAAACCATAAAACAATAATTATATACAAAAACTATACATCTATATAAAAAAATGTATAAAAATACGTATTAATAAAAACAAGCATAAAAATAAACATATAATCATATATACAAACACTGGAATCAAATTAAGTGCTGGTGGACCAAACATGAAAAAATGCTACATAAAATAAGATAAAATACTGACCTCTGTTGCAGTACGTAAAGCGAATTTAAACTTCACACTGTTGTGCTAGTATCTAAATGGTATGCTAATGCTAAAAAATAATAAATAAATACAATTAAAAAACAATTATACAAATTATGGCTAATAACTATAATGACAACTAGGAGAGAGAACACAGGGAGATATCCAAAAAAACGTAATGAAAGCAATGGGAACTTATGGCAACAAATATTTAACAATGTAACACTAAGCCAATGAAAGAGAAAACCAGGAGGAGGACATAGGACAGGACATGTGCACTCATCAGAAGTAAAACAACCATAGTATAACTTTAAAAAAGGGGGAAGAAAAAAGAATATAAATATATATATATTTTGTAATACTAAAGGAGTGAGTCAATGAACCCCCGATGCAGGAACCTACTCCCGTAAGTTGTAATTCTGATCTTGCCATATCGGTAAAAACAATATTGACGGTCTACAAGTGTAACATGAAAAGGCAGCACTGGAATTATTAGCATGTGTAAACTAACTCTACGTGCAAGGAATATAAAGTGCCACATAGGACATGTGCACTCATCAGAAGTACAACCATAGTATAACATAAAAAAGGGGGGAAAAAAGGGGAAAAATATATAAATATATACATTTTGTAATACTAAAGGAGTCAATGAACCCCCGATGCAGGAACTTACTCCCGTAAGTTGTAATTCTGATCTTGCCATAACGGTAAAAACGACAATGTTGACGGTCTACAAGTGTAACATAAAAAGGCAGCACTGGAATTATTAGCGTGTGTAAACTGACTCTGCATGCAAGGAATATAAAGTGCCACACATGAGGGTGGTGAAGGATATAGTTGCACTTAGTAATTGCAAACTGACTTACAAAGTCGCTGCAAATATCAAAAAACAGAAAAAATGTTTATTTAAAATACTAAAGGGGTTAATTAATAGACATTCCGATACAAAGAAATACTACCAGGAATTGTAGTTCCGACTCTGTTATATCGGTAAAAGCGGCATTAAAACATCAGCGTATATAAAACGAAAACCTTGCATTCAAAGAATGAATCACACGAAGGAAGCTAATAATGATGCACTAATAATTGCAATCCATAATAAAAAATGCCCTTTAAGAAACCATAAAATCGGCACAGACAGAATATAAGAAATAAAAATGGAAGGCGTAAAAGATAAAAGAAAAACAGCCAAACCTCCGAACAACTGCTGTCATTGCACAGTCGACGAGCAGCGGGAGGGAAGGACGCCCACACATGCGCATTAAAGAACAAGAAGGGGGCGGAGCCTCTGGTGCCGGGATACAATGAATAATAGTAAAAATCACGGAGAACAAAACCAGGCATCGTAAAATGGCATATAAGAATGGTACATTATAATACCTAAGGCAGAGAATTATAAATACAAACCAATATAACATAAAAAGTACCATCAGATTCTACCGAAACCGATTGAGAAGTGCACACTAAAAACAATGTTCTTCAAAATACTGAAAGGGATACATCAAAATGGTAATAAAGGACTCTGTCTTTCCTCTTATCTCACGCTTGTGACTGTGTTCTTCTGTGTTTAGCGTGAGCTGTGCTCTCACGGTGTTGTTCTTCATTGGTCAGCATGTTTTCCCCCTGGAAAGACATTTTAAGTTTCGGGGAAGATGCTTTAGACAAATTGATTCCACAAGAGCCTCTTCTCAATTCATCTGATGCAGCTCCGGAAACGGGATGAGGAAGTGGGGATGGTTTGTCCCCTGTTATATTCTTCACAATCCAAGTCCATAGTCAAGATTTTAGAGAGTGGCATTTGCTACAGACCCTGCCAGCATTTCGAAACCTTAAACTAACAGTAGCACACAGGCGTAATGTTAATTTACACAATTTACTTGTTCCTTCAGCCTTTACTGAGAGGAAGTTGTCTACCTCTAAAGGGCAATTCCAGTGCGGCAAATGCTCGGTATGTTTGAATTCCCTTCCCGTACGAAACACCTTTACTCATCCGTTTACTAATCAAATTTTTCATATTGATGATTTTTCTAACTGTGCAACTAATAATGCTGTTTACGTCATCCAATGTCCATGTAAAAAACTCTACGTAGGCAAAACCATTCGCCCTATCAGGACTAGAATAGTGGAGCACAAAAGCTGCATTAGACGACAAGTAGTTGACAAACCGTTGGTTCAACATTGGCTTGATGCCGGTCATAAAATCATGGACCTAAAATTTTTCATTATTAAGAAAGTAAAAACTAACTGGAGGGGGGGGGGAGATATTAATCAGACCATCATGAGACTTGAGCAAAAGTATATTTTTCACCTGAACTCTTTGTCTCCAGCTGGTTTGAACCTAGAAACAGATTTGTCTGTTTTCCTTTGAATCATGTTATTTATGAGTTCCCCTTGTTTTTTAGATTCTAGAGTGATTGTTTTACTTTATCTCATTATCCCCCCTTTTAAGATAGCATTGATACACTGATATATGGGATTTGAACTGGATTTTCCTTATTGCTAACCATTAGGCTATTACTCACAGATTAAAATCTGAACTTCCTAGTCTTTTTGCTCTGTCTGAGATGGATTGAAAAGTACAGTTCTTTCCATCTCTTCCTAATGTCTGTCCCTATTATTTAAAAAGATATGTTGAGCAAACATTCCTTGGGCTCTACTTGGTCTGGTCTACTCACATTTGGGCCTGGGAAACTTTCATCACTTGTTTTTCCGTTTGCCCTTTTTGCCTTACACCTTGCCAGGTCTTATAGCACATCTTTCTTTGGCAAAGTGGGGTGGTGGGTAGCTGGCAATGCCATTCTGGGCCAGCCAATATGCTAGTACATACTGCTTGACTTGCCTTCTTTCATTCACCAAGTACTACAGTAGAAGTAAGGCTGTGGTAGCACTTCTGCCCTAAAAGCTACCAGAATTTTATTTTAAAGAAACATTACAAAAAAATGCAGCTTTTATTAGAGGCTAATGTAAATGATATATTAAGATTTATTGTAATTTTCATTCATTTTAAGCTTGATTGTAGATTAGAATCTGGAATAGAAAAAAGAGAAGAATATGTTAGACAACAGTACTATCTGCCTGTCCTCTGCTGGCTACCTCCCCACTCATCCAGATAGTGCCTTAACATGGGCCTGGGATGGTTCATAATTATAACATAGCTCATCCCTTTTCATGCCTGGTTCAGATTAACATTAGTCTCTCGGCTGTTCCAGCAAACCTTGGTAGGGGAAGCTCAGCTTCAGGCCCTGTAATTCCATGTTGATCTTGTTGTCATCCTTGGGAAATAAAGCTTGCAATCTATTGGGCCAATGCACAAAGACTAGTGTGCCTTTTGGGCGCAGATAATGCAACTTATATATACAAGTACCACCATGGTAAATGCAGAAAAGAAATTGATGCGCACGTAAACAGCAAAAAAATACTATGCGTACACAGCAGTGCCATGTGTATTTAAATAATATGCAAATGAATGAACATATTAAAATGGATACTGATAAGGTCTACGCCCAATGCAGAGAAATGCGTAGAGGACTACATAACTAGGCATAACGTTCAAGAGTGACATTATCTCTATGCCTGATCTGAGGGGACTTAAAAATCTTGTACATGTAGGGAAAGATTGTTTCAGGATATGTACCTGTGAGCAGTTACCTTCAACATGAAAAATTTCTGTATCTATCTTTCAGTATATAAGCAAAAGTTTTGTGTTCAAGAAGAAATGTCTTTGCTTCTTATCCTTGTGTGTTCTTTGGACTCATTTATATCATTCTCCATTTACTGTTATGTCTCTTTGTTCTGATTTCGTAAAAAATGTTTTGGGGTGAAATAGTGTTGATTATGGAGTGAGTGCCAAAAGAACCTGCACAACCTATGCGCATAATGTGAGTGTTCGACATTTCTGCGATGCGCACACAGCCACTTGTAGCGTGTTTGTTGTTTGCTAATGCATTGGCTCCCATCCTTTCAACTTTATGCTGAAGTTTTGCACACTGCTCATCTGCATACACACCCTTTGCTGCATACTGGTGCTGACGTTTCATGCTATTGGCGTGCTATGAAAATGCGTATACAGTTGACAGCATGTGACTTCAGCACCGGCTTTCTGCATCAGCCTGTATGCTAGCTTTTACTTCCCCTACCCTCTTCCTGGAATTCTATATCATTGCGCACAGGGCATATCAAACATTTCATAGGTCCAGGGATGACAGAGCTACACTCTCTCTTCAAATGTGAGATTACCCTGGATCACAGGAAACAAGATCTATACTAGCTTCTAGTGATTACATGGTTCTAATTTTTTACAGTATCCCGATCATATCCCACTTGTGGCAAGCCAATCTTACTCTGTTCAAAAGGACAAACATTATTTTAGCACTTTGGTTCACCTCTAATTTCCAGAGGTTTCCCCCTAATTCTCTATTCATCACACCTTCCCATGTGCCCAATAATTCATTAAACAGCAGTTTTAGGAACCAAATATGCACTTGTCTGTTAAAACAAACAAAACCGATATATTGATATTTAACAGGTATGAGAACTTCTGTTAAAATCAGCTTTTAACCAAATAAATTTAACTGGTTAAATCAACTGTGTCTGCACAAGTGACTGTCCTAAATCTAACAGCAGGAGTGTATACGTTTCAATTTAAGCAGATACTCAGCTGCACACTATGGGGTAAGTTTATAACAGGGCATCTAAGTTAAGTGAGCAGGAAGGTGCCTATTTTGATGCTATTTTATAAAGACACATCAGCACCTATGTGACTAGAAAAATACTAACACAAATCCAGCAGCACCCATATTTAAGGCATAGAAATTATGCCAGCTCTGCACAGGTTAAACATGAGCATGACTTTATGGGTGTAAATCACAACTCTGCCCACACTCTGTCCCCCGTTTACACCTACAGTAGAAGTACACACTGGTGTACCATGTGTACTTTTAGGTGTGACCAAATTTCTAACAACCCATTTCCATGCCTAAAATGCTGTTTTACACATGAAAACGGTTTATAAAATTACTCGACTTGTGCGTAGACGTGCCCTGGGGCAGAGTTTGGGTGACACATGGGTGCAATCATGACCTAACAGGCATTATTTATAAAATACATATGTATATAAGTACATCAGCTGCGTACATTTACACCTGCTCCTGTGCAGGCATAAATTATCAACAGCTTCAATCTATATACAATTTTTGCCACTTTGCCCCTAGTATTTTAAAAATACACAGAGGTGTTTATAAAACAGCCCCACAATAGATGCCTACTTGGCCTTCATACACAGGTGAAACCTTTATCCTCTTTGACTCAATAACTTTTTAACATATAGCACCACCCATTGCAATATAATCTGTATCCAATGGTATCACACTGTCCCATTGGTTGTCCTCCTTCCACTAGGTCTCTGAGATGCCAATCATATCTAACTTTTCATTTAGTGCTATATATTCTACGTAGCTCTCCCATCTTATTTTTTAGACATCTAGCATTTGCAATTAAGCATTTCAAAATTAGTTTTTTGTTCATATTAACAGTCTGATTATCAAATGAAAGGAGTAATTTGTATTCTTTCAACTCTGTCTTTACTTAACTGTACCTGGATTACTTTTACCTTTATTGGAACATCTCTATCAGGATGCCCTAACTTCCCTGTTTTGCTAGTATCCTTCAAAGGTACATCATTCCAAACTATGCGCTCTTGTGTCACTGGCGGTTTTCCCCATTATCTAGTTTAAAAACTGCTCTATCTTCTTTTTAAAGGTTAACTCCAGCAGCCTGGTTCCACCCTGGAGCCTTTTCTTTCAAAAAATCTTCCCTCCTTCCCCAGAATGTTGCCCAGTTCCAAACAAATCTAAAACCCTCTTCCCTGCACCATCCTCTCATCCATGCATTGAGACCCTGAAGCTCTGTCTGCCTTTTGGGTCCTGCATGTGAAATTGGAAGCATTTCTAAGAATGCTACTCTGAAAGTTCTGGATTTCAACTTTTTAACTAAAAGCCTAAATTTGGCTTCCAGAATCTCCCTTCCACACTTTCCTATGTCATTGGTATCAGCACGTACCCAAACAGCAGACTCCTCCCCAGCACTATCTAGAACCTTAACTAGGTAGTGTGTGAGGTCTGCTATCTTCATCCAGCAACCTGGATTGGCCATTGTTGGAAACAATATTGGAAACATGAATACTGGGCTTGATGGATCTTTGCTCTGACCCAGTATGACCATCTATTGCTCTTATAAGGTAATTTTATAACAGGTTCCCTAGTTTGCAGGTAAGGCAGTGCTTATTTGTAGCCTATTTTATAACATACCAGCACAAATTCTGCAGAAATCATGCCTAAAATGAAATTGCTGACATTTATGTCTGCTTGGAAGCAGGTGTAAATGTTCATCTTTGCGGATGATACCAAAATCTGCAATAGAGTAGACACCCAGGAAGGTGTAGATAACATGAGGAGGGATCTAGCTAAGCTTGAAGAATGGTCTAGAATTTGGCAGCTGGGATTTAATGTTAAAAAAATGTAAGGTCATGCATTTGGGCTGCAGCAATCCAAGGTAGCAATATAGTATAGGGGGTGAAGTACTTTTGTCCACTAAAGAAGAGCGGGACCTAGGCGTGGTTGTGTCTGATGATCTTAAAGTAGCTAAACAGGTAGAAAAGGCGACGGCAAAAGCTAAAAGGATGCTTGGGTGCATATGGAGAGGAATGGCTTGCAGAAAAAAGGAGGTGATAATGCCTCTGTATAAGTCTTTGGTGCGACCTCATTTGGAGTATAGTGTGCAATTCTGGAGACCGCACCTTCAAAAGGATGTGAACAGGATGGAGTCGGTGCAGAGGGTAGCTACTAAAATGATTAGTGGGCTTCATTATAAAGCATATGAGGCAGACTGAAGGATCTTAATATGTACACCTTAGAGGAAAGGCGGGATAGAGGTGATATGATTGAGATGTTTAAATACCTCCGTGGCATAAATGCACAGGGAGAGAGCCTCTTTCAATTGAAAGCAAGTTCTGCTACGAGGGGACATGGGATGAGGGTGAAGGGAGATAGATTCAGGAGTGATATGTGGAAATATTTCTTTATGGAAAGAGTAGTGGATCCGTGGAATAATCTCCCAGTGGAGGTGGTAGAGATGAGGACAGTAACTGAATTCAAAAAAGCATAGGACAAACACAGAGGATCTCTAAAGGTAAAAAGGGGATTGTTGTAGTTGTTGATATGGAAGGACAGACTAGATAGGCCATGTGGTCTTTTTCTGTCATCATGTTTCTATGAATATTTCATAATGTACAGGTATAAAACGAAATTACTCAACTGTAGTAGGTGTTCTCCATGGGCAGCAGGATAAGTTCTTAGGAGTGATGTCATTCAACAGAGTACACGTGGTAACTCTCTCAGCTTCCTTTCTGGAAGTTTTTAGAAAGCTTAATCATGCATGTGCACCTATTTCAGTCTGCCACCACCATACCTAATGTGCTCAGTCTAATTACAGAGCTGTAAAGCCAACTCCAAGAGGAAGTGGGCAGGTAGCGAGGACTTATCCTGCTATCTATGGAGAACACTTGCTTCGTTTTCTCCATGGACAAGAAGGATAAGTGATCATTTATAGGAATCCCTAGCCATAGGTTGCCTCAAATAACAGTAAGTAATTTGCTGCCACAAACAAATATGAACAAAATATTTATGTTGTCAACAGGGCTTTTGATTTTTTTGGGGGGAGATAACCTGGAAACAAAAAGAAAAGGGTGTAGCAGGGAATGGAGTTGGATTCAAACACTGAGAGATTCTAAAGGACTGATTGGCTGAATCTCTGTCCCATCAGGAATCCCTCTCCTAACAGCAGTGAGATGGGATTGTATGGACAAATGTCCAATTTGCAACTTTGCACATCTCCTCCATGAAGGCTGACTTCAAGTGAGCCACCACCGCAGTCATGGCTCAAACATTATGAGCCATGACATGACCCTCCAGCATTAGGCTTGCCTGAGCATAAGTGAAGGGGATGCAATCTGCTAGCCAAAATGACAAAGTATGCTTCGTTAGAGCAGCCCTTGTTCTGCTGGGGTCAAAAGAAATAAAAAGCTGGGTGGACTTTCTAAGGGCTTCAGTATGCTCCAGATAGAAGGCCAGGGCTCTTTTGTAGTCTAATGTGTGCAGCACTCTTTCCCCTTTGTGAGAATGGGGCTTTGAGAAAAAGGTTGGTAGGACTTGACTGGTTATTATGGAATTTCAAAACCATCTGAGTGTAGAGTGGACTCACTACTAGAGCCTGGAGCTCAATAACTTTGACCACTGAAGTAACTGCCACCTAAAACAAGAGTTTCCAGGTTGGGAGCTACAGTTCACAGGTATTTTGTGGTTCAAAAGGAGTTTTCATCCGCTGAATTAAAACCATATTGTGATTCCATGACACAACTGGGGGCTTGAGGGGTGACTTCAATAGAAGCTGTGAATGACGCAAATTAAAGGCCTGGGGATGGATTTCCCTTCTACATGCTGATAAGTGCCAGTTGCACTGAGGTGTACCCTTACTGAATTGGTGTTTAAGTTAGACTGTGAGAGGTGCAGAAGATATTCAAGCAGGTTTTGTGTGGGGCAGGAAAATGAATCTAAAGCCTGACTCGCGCCAGATGGCAAACCTTTGCAACTTAAAAGCATAGGGTCTTCTAGCAGAAACTCTCCTGGAAGCCAAGATGACATCAGCTACTCCAACAGGTTGGTTCAAGGAACTGAGTTCTAGCCTCTCAACATCAAAATGTGAGTGCTAGGGACTTAATATTGGGATGCAGAAGTCTGCCATGATCCTGCGAAATTAGTTAGAGAGGTGCCCAGGCGTATTGGCTTCTGAATGGAGAGGTCTTGAAGAAGGAGAAACCAAGGTTGTCTGAGCCAGAAAGGCACAATGTGAAACTGGGTGCCTTTGTCGTTTTGGAGTTTCAGGAGAGTTTTCGCTACTAGAATGGGCAGATACTCACACAGAAGACCCTCTCCCCTCCGAAGGAGGAAGGCATCTGAGGCTGATTTGCCATATATCCCTGTTCTGGAGCAGAACTGTGGAACCTGCTTGTTCTGGGGAGTTACAAAGAGGTTTTTCAAAGGGATGCCCACTCTCAGCACTATGTCCCTGTTCATAGTTAATATGAGAGGCCAAAGGACTTGACTCAGTCTGTCTGTTAGAACATTGTCCTCTCCTGCCAGATAAGTGGCCCATAGCATCATCCCATGAGAGATGGTGAACTTTCACAATCTGATGTTCTCCCAACACAGGAGATAAGATCCAGATAATCAAGTCGCAATGTTTTTCATCAACAAACAGGGAGGAACAGGTTCATGATTGGCCAACTAATCTCTGAAAGCCTTTAGAGCATTTGCAATTGTTTTCAGTTCCAGAAAACTTATATGATGGAGACTCTCCTGGAAGGTCCACAAGCTCTGGGTGTGAAACCCATTGAGATGAACTTTTGATATGTTGGCTCTTGAAAAGGGGAGCTCTTGGTCAAATTGGAGGGACATATTCATTAGGAGAGAGACTCCCAGAGAGGTTTTGTGATGGAGATTATGGGGCTTGTTTACAAAGCTGCGGTAGCGGTTCGCGATCGTTAACGGAGCCGCGGCTCCGATAATGATCGCGAATCGCTACCGCGGCTTTGTAAACAAGCCCCTATGTCTCTGAATGGATTGCCTTCACTGCGTGCTCAGGATCCATTGAAATTGTTGATTCTCCGGGAACAAGCAGGAAGTCAGTCTTCACATATGGGTGACCTCGGCACCTACAGAGCCCTCATGGAAGCATCCCCCAGCTTTCAAAGAAAGCCTTTAGGGGATGCCACAATGCATGCATAGCCTTGGCATCGAGTTCGGGTCTATGTTCTTAGTTTTTCGTTCTTTAATTTTCTGGCGTCTTCGTACCTTTTTTTTTTTTCCAACTGGCAGCCTGGCAAGTCTTCGACCTCGGAGGGGTACTTTTTTTCCCTATGGCTACCAGTGGCTTTAAGAAATGTGATTGATACTCAAAAATTATGTCTTTGACCGACACACACGACTGCTGTCTTCACTGCTTCAGGCCAGACCACGACCCGGCAGCATGTGATCTTTGCAAGAGGATGTCCAGCAAGGCCCTCAAGAGCCGCCAGCAACAGCACGATAAGTTTATCCCCCGAGTCCCCAGTGCCTCCAAAGGCCAGGGCCTCATCTGAAACCTTGACACCTTGGGAGGACCCTTCTGAGCCCGAGCTCCACCATGGGTCTTCAGAAAGGGGGCCTCCCTTGAGGGAATCCAGGAAGAAGAAGAAACCCTCGAAGGCGGCATCCTTGGACAGATCCGACTGGCGGGGTGCCCCCTGGGCTAGGTCCCGCAGTCCGAGATGCTCGCCGAGGCATCAGAGAAGGAGCAGCCTGCAAAGGTCCCCAGAAGAATTTGACCTCGGTCCCCAGACACCATCCTTATCAAGGATTTCCCTTTGGGGGAGCTGGTGCTGGGCCCGAGGTCCCTTGGTGCCCGCGCCGAAGGCTGCGGAGCCTTCTGGCCTGGAGTCCAGAATGGCAGCCCTGGAGCACAGTTTGTCTTCCTTCATGGACCAGCACGCACGCTGTTGTCCGGTATGACCGGTTCATCCGCCCCAACTACCGGGCCCTCAACGTTGAAGATGTCCCTGGAGGCCAAGCCGATCCTCAAGGTCCTTTGGCCTCGAGTTGATCCTCGGCCGAGATCTCAATCCAATTCCGGCACGATGGGACCAAGATCATTCTGGAAAGTGTGCCGGGCACCGGCTGTGGAGCATCAGGAGCCCCTGAAGCCCGCGGAGCAGCATTCCTTTGAGTCCTCGATGGACTACCCCAAGTGAGAGATGGAGGATGAGGAGTCCCCCTACACCCATCGCCACGGCAATGTCCTATCAGATTCTCCCATCTCGGAGTCTTGACGGAAGTCCCCGCCAGATGATATGGGCTTCCTTGATTTTGTCAAGGATATGTCAAAGGCCCTGGAGTTCCCTACGAAGTCAGAGGAGGACCCTCGGGAAGATGAGTTGGAAATCCTCCAATACGAGGCTCCTCTAAGGTAATCGCTCACAGTGCCCATTCCTTCCATCCTGGACCAACTGATGCTCCAGATGTGGGAGACATTATTGTTGGTGCAGATGGTGAGCAAACAGCTCGACTCGATGTATCGAGTCTGCTGGAGCCTGGGCTTCCAGAAATCACAGCTGCCGCATAACTCCATGGTGGTGGAGTCAGCCATGTGTCGGCTGAAAAAACAGAAGACGGACTCCTTGGTGCCCCCCCCTCCCCCCCGGCAGGGAGGCCCACACTTTGGATGCTCTCGGCAGAAAGTGTTACCAGGGCTCAATGCTCATCGGCTGTATCCAGGCCTACCAGCTGTACATGGGCATGTACCTGAGAAACCTGGCGAAGGACCTCGCTGGGTTCTCAGCTGGTCTCTCCGAGGAACCCCTGCAGTGGTTCAAGAACCTAGCCAAGGCAATCCTTGAGTGCTCAAAGTTCATGTCTTGGGCAGCCTATGATGGGTTAGAGTCGGTGGCTCGAGTAGCAGTGGCAGGCATCGGTGCACGGCACAAAGTTTGACTACAGTCGTCTGACCTCGAGCAGTGGGTTCAGGACAAATTGGTCAACGTCCCATGCCAAGGAGAGAACCTCTTTGGCAAACCCATGACCGACAAGGCTGCCGAGCTGGAGACCGAGTTCATGACGAGGACAAGACTCTCAAAAATGACCGCTGCCCCTCCCCAAAGGAAGGGCTCGGGTAAAAAGTCCTTCTACCCGAGGAAAGGGGCTGCTTACAGAAACTACACACCTTTTCAGGCCTCCCCAGCCCCCCCACAGGATCAGCAGGCAAGGGACATGGGCATGGCCCTCGTAAGCAGAAGGCTCCAAAACCCCAGGCACCGACTCCGGCCCAGCCATGAGGGAGTTTTTGACTCCTTGAGAATAGCCTATCTACCCCAAGGAGATCAGCAGCCCACAGGGGGACGTCTGGCCCACTATGCCCAGAGATGGTCAACCATCACCACCGACTCCTGGGCACTTTGGGTGGTCAGGGAGGGTAACCTCCTCCACCTGACTCAGACACCTCCCCCTCATTTTCCAGGAGAGCTCCTCAGGTCTCCCCTCCACCAGGACCTTCTACTGAAGGAATTGGCAGGTCGTCTCGAGGACAAAGCAGTGGAACCAGTGCCCCACCATCTCAAGGGCAAGGGGTACTACTCCAGGTACTTTCTCGTGCCAAAAAGAACAGGGGGCCTACGGCTCATCCTCGACCTGCGCAACCTCAACAAATTCCTGGTGAAGGAGAAGTTCAAGATGCTCTCTCTTGGAACATTGCTGCCCTACTTCCAAGCAGGGAGATTGGCTATGCTCCTTAGATTTCAAGGATGCCTATAACCACATCCTCATTTATCCCAACTACAGGTAGTACCTGCAGTTCATAGTGAAGGGCAGGCATTATCAGTACAGGGTGCTCCCTTTCGGATTGGCTTCTGCCCCAAGGGTCTTCACAAAATGCCTGGCAGTCGTGGCTGCCTTCCTCCGTCTCCAGGGAGTCTTTGTCTTCCCCTACCTGGACAACTGGCTCATAAAGGGAGGCACGGCCTCAGAGGTGCAGTAGGCCATCGCACGCACCATCCAGGTTCTGTAGCAACATTCGGGATTTGTCATAAACTACCCCTCCTCCTGACACAGTGTCTGGAGTTCATTGGGGCAAAGCTGGACACTCTCCAGTCAAAGTTCTTCTTGCCCAGGGACCGAGCAGACTGTCTCAGGACTCTGGCACAGTACCATCCCTCTGTGCCAACTCGGCTTCTTCTGCACCTTCTCGGGCACATGGCCTCCACGTCCATGTCACCCCAGATGCTCGCCTCCACATGAGGCTTGTGCAGTGGTGTCTCCGGGACCAGTGGACTCAAGTCACAGGGCACCTCCGAGACAGAATCTCTGTAACCTGCCAAATGGCGGACTCTCTGGTCTGGTGGCAGTCTCTCCAGTATCTTGAGGCGGGCATGACTTTTCAGGCTCCTTAAGGGTCCTCACTACGGATGCCTCCCTGCTCGGCTGGGGAGCCCACCACAGGGAGCTCCGCATCCAGGGCAGCTGGTCACCAGGCGAGAGCAGCCAACAGATCAACCTCCTGGAGCTGCGGGTGATATACTTAGCCCTGCGAGCGTTTTGTCACCACCTGCATCACCAGCTGGTTCTGGTCCTGATGGACAACCAGGTGGCGATGTTCTACAAGGTGTGACAAAAAAAGAAACGAGACTGTGGCAGCCACGCCCATGAGTCAATGGCAATTGGCTAACCGCTTATGTCACTGTGTTGTGCAACATCTCGCCACTATTCTGCTATAATATTTTTCATCTCTCTCACTCTGTTTTTATTTTTCAGGTTTTTTTGTAGCACACTGCTCCATCACTTTGTCACGCAACTGGAGGTGGCAGAAATATGGAGCAAAGAATCAACTTGAAATTTCTGGTTAAGTTGGAGAAGGGCCCAACTGAGTGTCTCCAACTTCTCCAAAAGGCTTATGGAGAAAATGCAATGTCAAGGCCGCGAGTCTTCAAGTGGCACAAATGCTTCAAGACGGCCGCGAGGAGGTGGAGGATGACCACAAGTCAGGACAGCCTTCCACGACAAAGATGGCTGAGAAGATTGACAGAGTGAACCGGCTGGTGTGGAGTGATCGTAGATTGATGGTGCAGATGATAGCTGTGGAGCGCAAGCTGAACAGGGAGTCAGTGCGGACCATCTTGGTGCAGGAGCTGGGAATGCAGAAGGTGTGTGCCAAGATGGTGCCCAAGCTTTTATCGGATGACTAGAAGGAGCACCAGGTCAATGTCTGTCGAGACTTGCTAGAGAAGATCGGAGAAGATCCAGAGTTCGTTGGCCGAGTCATCACAGGAGACGAGACTTGGGTCTTCCAGTATGACCCTGAAAGCAAGAGACAGAGCCTGCAGTGGAAGACTTGATTGTCACCCAGACCCATGAAGGCGCACATGTCCAGATCAAGGTCATGCTGATCGTATTCTTCGACCAGAAGAATCATGAGTTTGTGCCTGAGGGTCAGAAAGTCAACCAGCACTTCTACCAGCAGGTCCTCAATCGCCTCCATGACTGTTTTTGGCGCAGCAGACGTGCTCTGTGGAGTGACAAGTCATGACTGCTCCACTACGACAACGCGTCCGCACACACCACGCTCAGTGTGAGGCAGTTCTTGGCCAACAAACAGATCACAGCTCTCGACCACCCTCCTTATTCCCCAGATCTCACACCGTGCGATTTCTGGCTCTTCCCCAGGCTGAAGACTGTGCTCAAAGGAACTAATTTTGCCTCTGTAGAAGAGATCAAGGTCACTGTGACAAGGGAGCTGAGGGTACTCAAGGAGGAGGACTTTACTGAGTGCTTCCATACGTGGTAGAAGCGAATGCAGAAGTGCATTAAATCTAGGGGGGATTACTTTGAAGGAGACAATGTGTAATTTCTCTGTAGATTTTGTAATAAAACATTTATGGTACAGTCTTGTTTCTTTTTTGTCACACCTCGTATGTGCCCTCTGTCAGCACATATGAGTATACCTACCAGGCCAGAACAACCTGCTGTCGACAGGCTGAGCAGAGTCCTCCAGCCGCACAAGTGGCAGCTGGACCACAGGGTGGCCGACCGGCTCTTCCAGATCTGGGGGAAACCCATGATGGACCTGTTCGCCAGTCCGGACAACTTCCAGTTGCCCTGCTTCTGTTCCCGGCAGGCCCACCCCTCCAGGGTGGCAGCGGACATGTTCCTCGTCTCATGGTCGGAGGGCCTCATGTATACCTTCCCTCCCACGCTGCTGATTGCCAAAACCTTGTTCAGGACCCTCTGCGACAGGGCCTCGCTCATTCTGATAGCCCCTCGGTGGCCCAGGCAACCGTGGTTCCTGCTGCTCCTCTGATTAATGGTGGAGATCCCATTCCATTTGGGGACCTCTCCGGGACTCCTGTCTCAGGAAGGGTGATCTCTTCTGCACCCCAATCTGGGGTCCCTGTCGCTGACAGCGTGGCTGCTGAAAGGGTGACCCTAGCACCTTTCAACCTCTCAGGTGAGGTAGAGGAGATCCTGCTGGCCTCTCGCAAGGCCTCTACTAGAAAAGCTTATGCCTTCAAATGGTGCAGGTTTTTGGTCTGGTGTGCCAAGCACAGGGCTGACCCCTTCTCCTGCCCGGTGAGTTTGGTGTTACAGTATCTTCTCCAACTCTTGCAATCCAAGCTCAAGTTTAACTCCGTCTGGGTGCACCTTAGTGCCCTGGTGGTGCACCACCACCCGGTAGATGGCAAGACCCTCTCGGTCCAGCCGTTGGTCACCCATTTTCTTAGGGGGTCTGCTCTTATTGAAGCCCCCGGTTTGCTGTCAGGCAACCGAATAGGACCTCAACGTGGTGTTGGGGCAGCTCGCTCGTCCACCCTTTGAGCATCTGGCTACTTTGCACCTACGATACCTCTCTTGGAAGGTGGCGTTCCTGGTTGCCCTCACCTCCACTCGCAGAGTTAGTGCGCTTCAGGCCTTAGTGACGGCGGTGCCTTTTACCGGGTTCTACAAGAACAGAGTGGTGCACCCTACATTCCTGTCAAAGGTAGTATCACCCTTTCATCCCAAACAGGAAGTAGTACGCCCTATCTTCTTTCCAAGACCTCACTCTAGTCGGACGGAGACAGTCCTTCACACCTTGGACTGTAAGAGGGCTTTGTCCTTCTATATCCAACACACTCAGGATCACCGCAAAGCTACTCAGCTTTTCATCTCCTATGACCCCAGTAGGCGCTGTCCACTTGGGTGGCAGACTGTATCACCCTTGCCTATGCCTATGAGCAAGCGGGGCTCCCGCTGGAAGGCTGTGTCAAGGTGCACCGTGTCAGAATCATGGTAGCCACGGTGGCAAACTTGTACTCTGTCCCGATGGAAGACATCTGCCAGGCCACCACCTGGTCTTCAGTCCATACCTTTGCAGCCCATTACTGCCTGGAAAGAGTCCCGATGGGACAGTGCCTTCAGCCAGGCTGTGCTCCGTAACCTTTTTGGGGTTTAGGCAACTCCTACCCTCCGATCTCACTGGTCAACAAATTTTTACAAAAGTCATGTTACTGAAATAAAAATAGTCATTTCTTATCAATTTTTATATGCTGAACATGAATATGACAGTGAAATTGCAAAGTTGGCTCTAGAGTTTTTGTAATCTACAAAAATTAATGTTTACATCATGAAATGCATGTCAATAGTAAATATAATAGGCCTTCGGTTAATACCTGTAAAAAACCAAGTCATAGACTACTTCTTAGATTTTTTCGCCTGTCTCTTGTACAGCTGTTCGGGAGCATCTCTGGGGAGTGTCCAGCAGTAGTCAGCCAGCATTGTAGTGGACCATTTTCCCTGGTATCTTTGCTCCATCGTTGCGATATTCTGGTGAAAACGTTCGCTCTGTTCATCACTAACCATACCACAGTTGTCAGGAAAGAAATCGAGATGGGAATTAAGGAAATAGATCTTTTGAGACATATTGCAGTCAAGTTTCTGATACTGCATCAGCATGTCTTCTACTAGTTCCTTGTAGTTTTCTGCCCTAACATTCCCGAGAAAGTTTGTTGACACTAGGCGAAAAGCATTCCATGCTTGTTTCGCATCACCCTGCAGCAAGTTGTTGAACCGCTCATCTTTGAAGAGCTCTTCAATCTGAGGACCCACATAAACTCCCTCTTTAATCTTTGCTTCGCTGAGTCCAGGGAATTATTCATGCAGGTATCGGAAAGTTGGCGAAGTGCGGTCCATGGCTTTCACAAAGCTTTTCATCAAACCTAGTTTGATGTGAAGGGGTGGTAGCAGGATTTTGTGAGTCTCAACCAGAGCTGGGTGCTGGATATTCTTCTCTCCAACTGTTACATTTTGTCTGTGATTCCATTCCTTCCGCAAGTAGTGCCAATCCCTTGCTCGGCTATCCCACTCACATAAGAAACACATGTACGAGGGCCGTTTTTTTTTCAACCTCCGATCGCTCCGTGCAGACGCTACGCGGGCATGCGCTGTAGGCGACTGCGCAGCTCTTGCACTACACACTCCGCCATTGTTGACATTCAGGCGTCAGTCGGCGTTGTACTACAGCCACGTAAACATGTCCACCATGATTGATGCTCCCTCCAAGTGTGAATTGCGAAGTGTGATTCGTTTTCTACAGGCTGAAGGCCATAGTGCTGCAGAAATCCATCGGAGAATGAGTCGTGTGTATGGGGAAAACTTCATGAGTGATGGTGTTGGGCCAAGGACGCAAATCTGTCATTTCAGATGACCTGGTGCAACGAGTTGACAGAATGGTTAAAGAAAACCGCAGATTCACCATTACTGCTTTGTCTACGGAATTTCCAGAGGTTTCAAGGTCTGTTTTGTACTCTATTGTTACTGAACGGTTAGGCTACAAAAAACTTTGTGCACGTTGGGTCCCAAAAATGTTGACGGACGGCCACAAAAGCGCTTTCAAACCAATGAGGACCTTCAAACCAACGTCAAGGACTACTTGAATTCATTGGCGGCAACTTTCTTTGCAGAGGGTATTGAAAAGCTTGTCCACAGATATGACAAATGTCTCAATCTCTTCGGTGATTATGTCGAAAAGTAACAGTAAGTGTACCAATCTTTTGGTAATAAAATTATTGTTTTATATGAACTTGTCTTTTATTTATAGCCTATCGGAGGTTGAAAAAAAAACGGCCCTCGTATTTTATATATCCCTGCTGCAGTCCCATTAAAAGGGCAACTACCTTTCAAGTCACCACAGAGGTGCCAGCTGTACTTGTTATAGTTAATGGAAGTCAGTAGATGCTTTAAGTTATCGTATGTCTCTTTCATGTGGACGGCATGCGCTACTGGAATAGATGGAAGACGGTTTCCATTGTTCAAAAGCACAGCCTTCAGACTCAGTTTCGAAGAGTCTATAAATAGTCTCCAGTCTTGTGGGTCATGAGTGATTTTTAAGGCATTCATGAGGCTTTCAATATCGGAACAGAATACCAGATTACTTTCCTTTCCAACTGCGTATAGTACACTGCTGACGTCAGATGGCTTCAGCAGCCATCTGGCAGTAGTATTGCATTGCATCAGAAAATGATGCAATCAACTCTGGATGATGTGTGCATGCTGGTATTATGCAATGTGATGCAATATTACATCATTCAAGGCTTATATGGGATGTTGTTGATGTCCTACTGGATAAATTTACACGGTGAAACGTCAAAAATGAACTACATGCCAAAACGAGAGTCAATAATTTTTTTTTAATGTTATATTCATGTTCAGCTCACCAAGATACTAAAGATTAGGGCCTTTTAAAGTCAGTAACGATTCCAATGTTGACCAGCGTCTTTCTGTGTTCAGGCTACCAGAGTGCTGGTTTTCATTGGACATGGGTCCTACTGTTGCTTGTGGATACGGACTTAATTGCTGCTTCTTGTGGCTCCCCGTGAGGGAATCTGTGGTTTTTTTGCTATGGACTTTCGAAGCCTGTAGCTGGGGAGTCCCAAATGTGAGGACTGACTTCTTGCTTGTTCCTGGAGAAAGCGTAGTTACTTACCTGTAACAGGTGTTCTCTTGGGACAGCAGGAATCAGTCCTCACAACCCTCCCTTCTCCCTTTGGAGTTGCTCCCTTACCATCTTTTATTTTTGCCATCTTTTAGCTATGTCATCTGAATGAGCAAGATGGCACCCTTGGGCAGGAAGGGGACCACGCATGCATGGTGGCATCTCCCAAAGGCTTTCTTTAAAAGATGGGGGGATGCTTCCGCGAGGGCCCCGTCGGTGCCGTCACCCATATGTGAGGACTGATTCCTGCTGTCCCCGAAGAACATCTGTTACACGTGAATAACTACGCTAAATGTAGATGAGCCATGGGAGTGACACGAACTGTGGTGCAGAAAAAAGACATCAACCTATTACATGAGATCATGCCACCCTGGTGGCTTAATGATTACTACACTGTGCTCAGACAAATCTGCCCCTGACGCAAGCATTGTTTGCTGAATCATGGCCATGTCAGGCATAATAAAGTATTTCTTTCCTTCTTTAATATCCCTATTCTTTTTTCTGCTTGATTTTCTTGTGGGGGTGTTCCTTCGCTTTTTGTGTTTTTGTCCCAAGAACTATGAAGTTGCTTAACATTTTTAACACGGTTCTCACTAAAATCGGTTGACTCATTTGCACCTCCTTTACTTGCTGCACAAAGCAGGTGAGCCTGTTAGAGGCAGAAATGCTTTTGTCAGAATTGTCTTGCAGGGCTTCAGTGAATTCTAATAGTGGGAAGGATTCAACTAGGATTATGATGAATCCTAGTAGCTCTAACACCAGGATGATGATGCCACAGATTCTTAAATTCCCACCTGAGTGATATTCATAAGCAGTCAATTGTTCAAGTAGGGAAAAACATGCACTCCTCCCAAGTCTGTGTAGAAACGCTATGACAAGGGCTAGGCATTTGGTGAAAATTCGAGGAGCGATGCCAAAAGGCAATATGCGATACTGGAAGTGGTATTTTCCTACTACAACTCTGAGATCTTCCTTTGAGTGAGATGTATCTGGATATGGGTATAGGCATGTTGTAGGTCCAGGGAACATAGCCAGTCTCCTTTTTGATGATAAGAGAGTTGGAGGCTGAGAGAAAACATCCTGAACTTTTCTCTGACCAGAAATGTGATCAGATCTTTCTACGATGGAACAGAATCCCCTCCCCCCCATCTTCTTTGGCAGAAGGAAGTACCTCAAGTAAAACCCATGCCCTTCTTGCTTGGGTAGCACAGGCTCAATGGTGTTTGCCATGTGAAGGGCAGACATTTCCTGAAGAAGCAGCTCCAGCTGGTGGGAGACTAGAAAACTGTGTCTTGGAGGGCAATTTGGAGGGATTTCCAATAGATTATCTTTAACACCCCAATTAAGGGTTATCTGTCTGCAAAAACAATGACTGTCCCTCCTAGCAGAAGAGTGTCTGCCTGAGGTACAGGTGAATTGCCTGTGTTCTCTAGTAGCCAGTCAAAATCCTGCCCCTGGTTTTGGCTGGTAAGCTGGTTAGGCCTTCTGAGACTTCTTGCTGCCTGGGATGGGAGTGAGGGGCTTGTTTTACTTGGAAAGAGTGTGGTGAAAGAGGGTACCTATGCCTGTGTGAGTAACAGGACCTCCTCTGGTCTCCATTCTGGAACCTCCTAGAAGAGAAGGGTGTGTTGGTAGTGGGCCTGGAGAAGGTTCACCAGGTGTCACTATGCAGCAGCCTCTTGAACCTTGTCTTCAAAGAGATTCTGTAAGTCTGACACCCAGAGCCATGAGATTCTTCGGGTACCAATACTCATAGTGGAGGCTCTTGATACTGTATTGAAAATATCATAGGTTGCTGACCATGTACTTTCTGCACGCCTTCCCTTGACCTACTAGACAGTGGAATCTCACAACTTTCTCTGGAGGGAGAGTATTCTGAAAGTGCATGTCCATGTAGAGCTGGTAGGAGCACCAAGCAGGATGTGATCATGGCACTCTGATAACATTTTCTCCCAAAAGAGTCGAGGGTCTGAGCCTCCCTACCCAGGGACGCTGAAGAATGTGACCTGGAACTTCTAGCCCTTTTGAGCGCAGATTTGACGACCATAGAATGGTGTGGCAGCTGGAGTTTCTCGAATCCGGTAGCTTTCTGAACTCTCTACATAGAGCTGACCTTCTTACTCACAGGAAGTACAGAGAGGGGGTCTTCCACATTCTTATCTGCAGCCTCTGAAGGATGCAGTGAACAGGCACTGGCACCGCTTCCTTGGGGGGATCTAAATATTGGAGGATTTCCAATTCCTTAGCCCTGGGCTCCTCCTCCATGTTCACAGTAAATGAAATGCCTTTTGCTATTACCATCACAAACTTGTGGAAGGGTCATGCCCTCAGGAGGTGACTTTAACTGTTCATGAGGTGGAGAGGGGTTTGATGGTAACTCTGGGGACCATTCCTCCGAGAAGTACTGAGTCATTGTCGATTACCCAGGAGTGGTCTGACTCAGCTTAAGAGAGGTACTCCACAGATGTCTGAGTTTCTGCCTAGACCTGCCTCTGTTCGACAGGTGGATTGGAACTCCTCTGGAAGTCTCGATGCACCGAACAGCTTCAATGCTTTGGGGAACAACCTTCCCCCACTGCATTTGATACTGACATTGGCAGTGCACTGGTTGATGTTGAGGCCTTTTGGGGTCTCGATAACAACTCATTTCCCATAGGCAGTCATAGTGTTTTGAGTATCAGCTAGGTGGCATGATGGTGCTGTGAGGTAGGTGTTGGAGTGCACATTTCCCACATGCACTATGTGTGTGCAAGACAGTTTCCTCAATTCTTTTAGCCAACCGTGCCTCAATGGCTGCCATGAGTGAAGATATGGGGCCTTTAGTGGTGTCAGTCGATGACTTTGGCATCTCAAAGGGAGAATCGACTGGCTGGTCACAGACACTTGAAGTCTGGTGGGGCCCATCCAGAATCATGGAGGATTAGCTCTCCTCACAATTGGAGCTACTTTGGGGTTGGGTATTGCTTGATTTCCCTATGCTCTTGGAATTGTGCTCCGATGCTCAACATCGGTTGTCCTTGATGCCATCAAAGTCAAAGACAAATTCTTCCTCTTCCTTGGGGTGGAATCAGTAGAAGATTGATCCTTGGCATCCCTACTGGTGCTCAGTTCTGATAAAGCTCGAGTACTCCTCAGTGCCAATGCACTGTCAGAGTCTGTGCAGCTCCTGGTTCATGATGATTGATGCCACTGATGCCGATGGGCCTCTTCTAAGCACCAGAATTCTGTGTGTGGTTCTTCTTGTGACCCTTGAGCCTCTCTTTGTCATCTGTGAACAGAATTTACAAAGAAAGGGGTTATAGTCAAGCCCCAGACACTGTAGGCACCATTTATGAAAGACCTTGATGGACAGGGGCCTAGAGCACCGGATGCACTTTTTAAACCCACTGGCAAGTTTCTGAGACAGATTGGCCAGGAAAATAGCTGAAGTGAAATCAAAAGGCTCAATGATTGAAAAGAAAGAAAATATGTAACCCCGACTGGGTATGCCTCAGACTTAAATGCGGCCAATATGATGTCAGAGGGAAAATAAAAGAAACTTTATAAAATGATGAAAACCAACTTAGGGATTACAAGAGGGAAAGGAAGAAAACAGCGGCAATGGGCAGGAAAAATTCTGTACAGAAATGCACACAGAAAGGTACCACAGTTAGAGGTGAGTAATGCAGCGCTTGAAAACAATCCATCAAACTCCATGGAAAAATGAAGATTTAGCTCCTGAGGCGTAGGAGTGGCAGGTGGGAACAGGCGCACATTCACAGAGAACTTTCTAAAGGCTTCTGGAAAGGTAGCTGGGGAAGATCCCAAATGGGCTCCATCGATGACTTCACCCAAATGTGAAGTGTTATCTTGCTTGTCTATGGAGAATTTCATTTCCACCATTGACTCAGATCAAATAACAGGGGTAAACTATGTGATTTTATGCCTCTATTTAAAACTATATGTGGGGAAGACAATCTGTGGTTTGAATACATGAGTTATGGAACATAAGAACCAGTTATGCTGCATTGATATGAATGCTCTGTTAGTGTCCCATTGTGTAGATAATCTACATAGTTTTGAAGACCTATGTTTTGATGTGTAGGAAGTGACTCTTAAAAATATTTGATGAGGCAATATTAATTCTGGCTTTTACATCAGGAAAGCTAAGTTACTTACCTTTATCAGGAGTTCTCCGTGGATGGCAGGATATAAGGGTGATGTCACCAATACAGTCTAGCACAGGAGCAGCTCCCTAGCACCAGTTCTTTCTTCAAGCTTTTGGAAGTGCTCTACTGTGCATATGAATCTGTTTCCCCCTGCTACTATCGTGCAGGACTACCTTAGTCTATTAATATAGCTGAACATAGAATACACCTCCTTGGGAGGCAAGGTGGGTTTGTGAGGGCTCATATTTTGCCATCTATGGAGAACTTCTGCTACAGGTAAGTAGCTCAATTTTTTCTGTGAACAACTAGGATAGTGAGTCTTCATATATGGGAATTCCTAGAGCTAAAGGCTCCTATAATAGAAAAAAAGGGGAAATACAATGAACAAGAAACAGTATGGCAACAGACACCTACAACTCTTCTTTATTTTTATTTTTTAGATAGATAGATAGATAGATAGATTGGAAAGGAAGCCTGGAAAGAAAAATAAATGGGGAAATGAGTTGCATTATATTCCCTAAAATGATTCTGGAGAACGGACTGGCCAAACCTGTTGTCAATGTCAGGAGTCTCTCTCCAAAGAATATTGGGATGTGAATGTATGAACAGAAGTTCATATTGCAACCTTGCATATCTACTCCATGGATGCTGATCTCAAGTTGGTTTGAAAACCCTGAGTTGGACACATGTAGAAGGCATTCGAGCAGTTTGTATGTGGGATAGGAAAAAGGATATAGGGCCTTTCTGTCACATCAGATGGCAAACCTGTTACATTTTAAATTGTATGACTTCCTAGTGAAATCTCTCCTGGAGATGCAAGAATGACCTTCGAGACACCATCTCACAAATAAAAGCAAGCCAAGGTTATCCTCTGTACATCCAGGCTTTGATAATCAGGGACTTGATTATGGGGTGTAACAGGATTCCTTGATTCTGAGTGATGCATGTTGGTGCACTGCCTAGCTTAATGGGAGATGTCACCATTAGTTTTAAAAGGAGAGGGAACTATGGCTGCTTCGACCAATCTGTCACTATGAGGATCATCTATCCAATATGGTCAACGTTCTTCAAGCAAATCACTCATGAACTTATGGAATATAATGCTTGCACTTTCACCCAACGGAACTGGTGAAATTACTATGTTTAGGCACTTGGGTCTCAGTATAAAACTTTGCAGTTAAATGTAAGGTTTAAAACACCTTTACTAGACTGCTGTTCACATCAACGACCCATCTCCATGTGCCTTTAATAGCAATTTACATGATTTTTTCTGTGTTTTTCTCATTCAATTTTCTCTTAAAATCTGTTAAAGCCAATGGTGTCCCATACGCGTGTCCCTTACGGGCTCTTTCAAAACTTTCAAATCTTCCTCAATTATAATGTGGTGCAGTAGAGATTATTATGAAATTATTTTGAAATTATTTAAAAATCTGTCCAGCATAAACGCTTTTTCCAAATCTTATCTCTGAAACCACTCTTAATCTCTTACGAACACTTATCTTATTCGTTGTTGTTGAATGTTCATTCTGTCATACAATGAGGAAACTACCACTCTCAGTGGTTATTACTGAAGTCCTTATCGCCGGTAGCAAGTGTTTCTCAAATCCCAACGCCGTTCATCTAAGGCGCCCAAGCGTTTCACTCAACCTGTTTCGTCAGGGGAATGTTCACCCGCATCCGGGACTCTTCTGAAAAATATGTAACAGCGAATAATTTTCACTCCCTTTGTTTCCAAAACCATCATACTGTTCCTATAAATATGCTGTTTGCTATGGCAGCTGTGATAACATTCTTTAACTAAAAAAGAGAGAATTATTCACCCATTTGTGTATTGCTGTGATCAACTATGAGAGGCGAACTCTCTCCTCGCTGATTTCCTTCTCATGAAAGCCAAAAAACGCCGCGCATGCGGCTTAACACAACTTCTGGCTCTTATATGGACTACTCCCCTAGCTCCTCCCTTCATTCTTACTATCTTGAAGGAACTCGGGGAACCCCCCTTAGGCCCCTCTAAGCACATATGGACCAATCAATGGAAGCATTAAGTCCATGGGGTTTAACTGTGTTGAGTCTGAAAATCCATCGCTGTTCTTCCCAAACTAATGTTTGTTCCTTGATTTTCATACCCCTTGACTGCTGAATCTGATCTATGGCATAAACACGAAGGTGTTCAAAACTATGTTTTTTATCGAGACAATGTTGCACTATTGGTGCTTCTAAGACCCTGTTAGAAATTCTACTTCGATGTTCAACTATCCTCTTACGGAGTGACCTATTCGTTTTACCCACGTAAAGTAACTGGCAGGGGCAACGAAGCACATAAACGACATAATTAGAAGAGCAATCAGTTGCGTTCCTCAATTTATACACTACTCCATGTTGCTCGAATTCCTGTAATTCCAATGTGATGGCACAAATACTACACGAGCCACATTTGGCATGTCCCCGTTTCTCAACTACTTCTTCCGCAGATCTAGGTAAACGAAGGCGAGACGGGCTTAATTGTTCCTTCAAATTTATGCCTCTGCCCCAAACACAACGGATACTTTTATTCCCTAACCCTGGGGTTTGCCCCAGGATCTGACTGTGATCCTTTATGATCTTCTGAATGGTTTTACTTAAAGGGGAATAACGGGTAACAAAATTCACTGTTTTGGCATCTGTCTTTTGACATGACGATCTCTTGGTTGTGTTGGAAGACAATAGTAACCAACGATTATTGTACAGGGCTCGGGTATAAGCCCGTTTCACCACTGACTGAGGATATCCCCGAGATAAAAAATTCTTCGTCAATCGTTTGGATTGTAATCGGAAGTCGGAAACCTCAGAACAATTTCTCTTATATCTCAGAAATTGGGAAAACAGTAAACCCTCCTTTAATTGACGTGGATGAGCACTGGTAAAATGTAGGAATGTATTTCTGTCAGTGGGCTTAGTGAACACAGAAGACTTCCAACCTGCGGCACCCCTCTGAATTTGCAAATCCAAAAATGTTATAACCTTGGCGTGATAAGTTATGGTGAATTTGATGTGTGGATCACATGCATTTAACCAATCGAAAAAGAGGAGTAAATCCGCTTCCTCTCCTTTCCAAAGCATAAAATATCATCAATGAACCTTCGCCATATGATGATGTTAGTAACATAAGGCGAAGTGTTCACCCAGTGATCCTCAAAAAGTGCCATGTATAGATTGGCGATAGACGGGGCGCATGTCGCCCCCATGGCCTCCCCGGCTGTCTGTTGATAGATGGCATCCTGAAATTGAAAGAAGCTTTGAAATATTACTAATCGTGCTAATCTCAAAAGCATTTGGATTACCTCACTGTTAATGTCGTCCCGCTGATTCAAAAAATGTTCAACTGTCTGCAGCGCTGCCCCTTGGGGGATATTAGTGTACAACGACACTACATCTAAAGTTACTAAAATGGTATCACTGGTAGCTGCCCATTGTGAAAACTCCTCCAGTACATTCAAAAAATGTGTTGTATCCTTCAAATATGAAGGTATATTCAATAACAGTGGACGTAAAAAAGAATCAATGTATGTAGAGACTGGCTCCAATGGTGTTCCTCTGGTTGACACAAAAGGTCTCCCCGGGGGAGCTACCAAACTCTTATGAATCTTTGGTACAGTATAAAACTGAGCTATAGTGCTGGAGGTATTATTGAGATATCGAAATTCTTTTCTCTCTAGAAGATGTTTCTGCAACGCTTCTACAGTAATAGCTTTTATTTCGGAGCGCAACCGGGATGTGGGATCCTCTTCCAGCTTTTTATAAATTGCTGTGTCCTGAAGTTGACTAAGTGCTTCTGAAATATAATACTGTCTATTAAGTACTACAATGGCTCCCCCCTTGTCGGCTCGCCTAATGACTATATCAGCTCGATCTTGTAATTGGCGAAGCACCGTAAGTTCTAAACGAGATAAAGTAACAAACTGTTTTCTTTGGGTGCTATCCAACTGGCATACTGCTGCCAACACTAATTCCTGAAAAACCAACACAGCCGGCGGCAAGGGTCCTGGGGGCATCCATGTAGACTTAATAGGCAAAGGAATCCGAGTAAGAGACTGTGGTGCAGTAGGTTCAATGGTATCGACGGAGACGTTCGCTGTGTTGGCGAAAAAGGCTTTTAGATGAAGCTTCCGAATCAACTTGAAAAAATCAAGTCTGAACTGGAACGGATCGTGGACTATTCGTAGTACATATGACAGGCCTTTCTCTAATAACTGAATTTCCTCCGTTGAGAGAGGTTGCCCTGAAATGTTGATAACTAAATCCTTCTCAGTCTGCTCAATTGGTCGATTTCCTATCTCCTTCTCGGGTACCGTCTCTCGGTGGATCTTCCCCTGATGTCATCCTGTTTTTTCTTTTTCTTTTTGTCCTCTCGCTCCTCGGAAAAATTTCCTTCTCTTGAGGAAGTGCTGGTGCTCGTTTGCTCAGAATCCTCTGAGCTATCCTTGAAGTGTACCTTCTTTTGTGCCCCTCGTGTGAGCTTCCGATTGACATTGAGCCAGGGGTATACGTACCCCACAGTATAGTCCGCGTTGTCTCTTGATAGTTTCTTGGTCTTCTTGGCCATCACTTCCTGTCTCACCAAATCCACTTTCTTCTGTGCCTCCGTTAGTTTTTGGGCAAATTGGTCTGATGTCTCAAACTCTTTTAAAGTGTCTCGGAGCTTATCAACCTCAGCGGTCATCCGGCTAACTTCCAATTTAGTGTGCTCTATTATCAGGATCATCAGATCCAAGGAACATTTATTTAACACACTATTCCATTTTCCTATAAAGGTGGCATCTATATTAGGTAAACGCGGTTCTTTGTAAATACGTAATCCTCTAGGGATTTGTTGCCGGTTGATATACTCGACCAAAGATAAACGATGCAGATCAGCCCTCACACAGCGCTGCTGTGTCTTCAAATAAGAGTCCCAAGAACTCTCCAAATCACCCATTGGAGCGTGTGAACTGGCCTCATTCCGAGCAAATGTGGTTTTTTCTTTAATCAAACCAGCTACATAGTCCTGCGAGAAACTTAAAGTTTCTTTCCAACCTGTGTGACCCTCCATTTGGGGTTAAAGCCTATCCAATATGGTCAACGTTCTTCAAGCAAATCACTCATGAATTTATGGAATCTAATGCTTAATCTTTTTTACGTCCACTGTTATTGAATATACCTTCATATTTGAAGGATACAACACATTTTTTGAATGTACTGGAGGAGTTTTCACAATGGGCAGCTACCAGTGATACCATTTTAGTAACTTTAGATGTAGTGTCGTTGTACACTAATATCCCCCAAGGGGCAGCGCTGCAGACAGTTGAACATTTTTTGAATCAGCGGGACGACATTAACAGTGAGGTAATCCAAATGCTTTTGAGATTAGCACGATTAGTAATATTTCAAAGCTTCTTTCAATTTCAGGATGCCATCTATCAACAGACAGCCGGGGTGGCCATGGGGGCGACATGCGCCCCGTCTATCGCCAATCTATACATGGCACTTTTTGAGGATCACTGGGTGAACACTTCGCCTTATGTTACTAACATCATCATATGGCGAAGGTTCATTGATGATATTTTTATGCTTTGGAAAGGAGAGGAAGCGGATTTACTCCTCTTTTTCGATTGGTTAAATGCATGTGATCCACACATCAAATTCACCATAACTTATCACGCCAAGTTATAACATTTTTGGATTTGCAAATTCAGAGGGGTGCCGCAGGTTGGAAGACTTCTGTGTTCACTAAGCCCACTGACAGAAATACATTCCTACATTTTACCAGTGCTCATCCACGTCAATTAAAGGAGGGTTTACCGTTTTCCCAATTTCTGAGATATAAGAGAAATTGTTCTGAGGTTTCCGACTTCCGATTACAATCCAAACGATTGACGAAGAATTTTTTATCTCGGGGATATCCTCAGTCAGTGGTGAAACAGGCTTATACCCGAGCCCTGTACAATAATCGTTGGTTACTATTGTCTTCCAACACAACCAAGAGATCGTCACGTCAAAAGACAGATGCCAAAACAGTGAATTTTGTTACCCGTTATTCCCCTTTAAGTAAAACCATTCAGAAGATCATAAAGGATCACAGTCAGATCCTGGGGCAAACCCCAGGGTTAGGGAATAAAAGTATCCGTTGTGTTTGGGGCAGAGGCATAAATTTGAAGGAACAATTAAGCCCGTCTCGCCTTCGTTTACCTAGATCTGCGGAAGAAGTAGTTGAGAAACGGGGACATGCCAAATGTGGCTCGTGTAGTATTTGTGCCATCACATTGGAATTACAGGAATTCGAGCAACATGGAGTAGTGTATAAATTGAGGAACGCAACTGATTGCTCTTCTAATTATGTCGTTTATGTGCTTCGTTGCCCCTGCCAGTTACTTTACGTGGGTAAAACGAATAGGTCACTCCTTAAGAGGATAGTTGAACATCGAAGTAGAATTTCTAACAGGGTCTTAGAAGCACCAATAGTGCAACATTGTCTCGATAAAAAACATAGTTTTGAACACCTTCGTGTTTATGCCATAGATCGGATTCAGCAGTCAAGGGGTATGAAAACCAAGGAACAAACATTAGTTTGGGAAGAACAGCGATGGATTTTCAGACTCAACACAGTTAAACCCCATGGACTTAATGCTTCCATTGATTGGTCCATATGTGCTTAGAGGGGCCTAAGGGGGGTTCCCCGAGTTCCTTCAAGATAGTAAGAATGAAGGGAGGAGCTAGGGGAGTAGTCCATATAAGAGCCAGAAGTTGTGTTAAGCCGCATGCGCGGCGTTTTTTGGCTTTCATGAGAAGGAAATCAGCGAGGAGAGAGTTCGCCTCTCATAGTTGATCACAGCAATACACAAATGGGTGAATAATTCTCTCTTTTTTAGTTAAAGAATGTTATCACAGCTGCCATAGCAAACAGCATATTTATAGGAACAGTATGATGGTTTTGGAAACAAAGGGAGTGAAAATTATTCGCTGTTACATATTTTTCAGAAGAGTCCCGGATGCGGGTGAACATTCCCCTGACGAAACAGGTTGAGTGAAACGCTTGGGCGCCTTAGATGAACGGCGTTGGGATTTGAGAAACACTTGCTACCGGCGATAAGGACTTCAGTAATAACCGCTGAGAGTGGTAGTTTCCTCATTGTATGACAGAATGAACATTCAACAACAACGAATAAGATAAGTGTTCGTAAGAGATTAAGAGTGGTTTCAGAGATAAGATTTGGAAAAAGCGTTTATGCTGGACAGATTTTTAAATAATTTCAAAATAATTTCATAATAATCTCTACTGCACCACATTACAATTGAGGAAGATTTGAAAGTTTTGAAAGAGCCCGTAAGGGACACGCGTATGGGACACCATTGGCATTAACAGATTTTAAGAGAAAATTGAATGAGAAAAACACAGAAAAAATCATGTAAATTGCTATTAAAGGCACATGGAGATGGGTCGTTGATGTGAACAGCAGTCTAGTAAAGGTGTTTTAAACCTTACATTTAACTGCAAAGTTTTATACTGAGACCCAAGTGCCTAAACATAGTAATTTCACCAGTTCCGTTGGGTGAAATTCAAGCATTAGATTCCATAAGTACTATGAGGATCATGGCACCCCTCTGAGTTTCAGGAGAGCTTTCGCTATGATGAAGAATACGCATACAGAATCTTCTCCCCAATCTAGGAGAAAGATATCTAATGCTAGTTTGCTGTGTGTCCTTACTCTGGAGCAGAACTGAGGTGTCTTCCTGTTCTGAGGTTTGGCAAACAGATCTATTAAGGGGGTGCCCCACTGTGAAAAGATTTTCTGCTCCAATTCCATGTCCAGGGACCATTTGTGTGGTTGCAGGACACGGCTCAGTCTATCTGCCAGAACATTGTTTTCGCCTGCGAGGTATGTGGTTTGGGGTGCCATCCCATGAGAAATATGAAGGCAGGAACTCACCCACCCCTAATCCAAATAATTTTTGGGTGGGAACGCCACCAAGGAAGGGAGGGAACCTTGCCCCACAAGTAGTAAGTCCTTTTTAATTACATAATTTTAATACTTAGCTCATAAGAATGAAGTGCTGCTCAAACAGGACAGGCAGAACAGGAATCCTCCACAACATGCCATATTTCGAGCCCACAAACTGGGCTCTGCCTTAGGTTTTGGCAGAATTCCTGAATTTAAATGTCCAGCACTTATACAGAGAGGATGAAACCCCGCCGGTCTTATACAAAAATGGCATCTGACATATGTGATGGCAGAGCTAGTACCCAACCAATCAGTGAAAAGGGAAAATTCCACTTTAAAAGGAAAAGCCCTCCACCAATCGGCCCACCTCTGTGTAAATCAAACTAAGCTAAACCAGTCTAACTCCAGGTTTAAACCCCGAGGGGCAACAGTCTGTAATCTGAAAATCCAGAATTGTTCTCTTTCCTGTAAATGGTAAATGCAATTCCACCCCCCCCCCCCCCCCCCCCCCCCCCAGGGATCCTCCGGAATGTAATCACCCTCCACCTGAGTTGTTCAAAAGAATGACCTAGCAGGCAGCAGTGTTCTACCTTAGGGGCTGACCGAGTCTCCGTACGAAGCCTAGAGGAAAGTTCTGTTAACCGAACTTTTATCTGCCTAGTTGCTCTGCCAATATAATATAATTAGAAACTATTAACCAACCTTAAACTATCTCCCACCAGAAACATTCCAACAAACAGGGAAACAGACAAACATGAATTTTTGTCGGAACGTACACCATGGGGAACTAGTCCTCTCGAAGTGTGATGTTCCTTTTTTATCTTTTATAAGTGGAAATTCCACAAATTAGGCCCTGAGAGAGTGACCTCCCAACTTTTGTTAGCTTCCCTGATTTCTTTCAGCATTTTATCATCCTCTGTTCATTCTGGCCAGGTGGTCGGTAGTACATTCCTACTGCAATTGCCGTTCCCTTTTTATGTGGAATTTCTATTCATAGAGATACTACAGCGAATTTCATTTCCTGAAAAACTTTAATCCTATGTGACTCAATGCCGTGGAGCTCTAATATACAACGCAAGTGCTCCACCAATTTGATCTACTCTATCATTGCGATATAGTTTGTACCCAGCTATTACAGTGTCCCATTGGTTGTCCTCCTTCCACCAGGTCTTTGAGATACCAATCATATCTAAACTCTCATTTAGAGCTATATATTCTAGCTCTCCCATCTTATGTTTTAGACTTCTAGAATTTGCATACAGGCATTTTAGAGGTTGTATTTCCTTCATATTAATCTGGTTCTCCAGGAACAAGCAGGAAAACATAGTTACCTGTAGCAGGTGTTCTCCAGGGACAGCAGGAATCAGTCCTCACATATGGGTGACGTCAGCGCTGACGGAGCCCTCGTGTGGAGCAAATCCCCAGCTTTCTAAGAAAGCCTTTTGGACATGCATCACTTATGCGCAGTCCTCTTCCCACCCAAGGGTGCCATCTTGCTCAGTCAAATGACATAGCTACAAAGACGACAAAAAGAACAAAATATAATAATAGGACTGCAACTCCAAGAGGAGGAGGGAGGGTTGTGAGGACTGATTCCTGCTGTCCCTGGAGAACACCTGCTACAGGTGAGTAACTACGTTTTCTCCAGGAACAAGCAGGAAGTCAGTTCTCATATATGGGACTCCCCAGCTATAGGCTACCGAGAACACATAGCTGAAAAATAGGTTCCCTCTACGAGAGCCGCAAGCAGCCATAATAGGAATCTAACTGAGAGAGTAACACTCCAGTAGCTTGACACCAAAGGATCGGAGAGTAGGAGTTGTCTAGACCTCGAAAAGGTTACCGAGTACAGCCTAGCCGAAAGCACTGTCCCGTTGGGACTCCCTATCCAGGCAGTAATGGGTTGCAAAAGTCTGACCCGAAGACCAGGCGGTGGCCCAGCAGGTGTCTGCCAGCGAAAAAGAGCGGAAATGAGCCACTGATGCCGCCATAGCCATGACCGGGTGGGCCTAACATGACCCTGCAACGGAAGATCGGCCGCCCTGTATGCTCAGGCAATACAGTCTTCCACCCAGGTGGACAGCGTACGTTTAGAAATGGCCATCCTCAGCTTACTGGGATCATAGGATACAAAGAGCTGAGAAGCCCTTCTATGGCCTTGTGTACGCTGAATGTAAAAGGCCAACACCCTCTTACAGTCCAGGCTATGCAGAACTGTCTCTGCCCGACTGGCATGCGGCCTGGGAAAAAAGGTAGGTAGAAAAAAGGTAGGTAGCACTACCTCCTGGTTGAGGTGGAACGAAGAGACCACTTTCAGCAGGAACTTGGGGTGAGTGCGGAGCACTATCCAAAAATAGTATGGTATACATCCAAGGGTGTTGAAAGAACTGCAATCAGTAATCTGTGAACTATCATTAAAATCATCTCTAATACCTGAGGATTGGAGGATCGCCAATGTAACACCAATTTTTAAAAAGGGTTCGAGGGGTGATCCGGGAAACTACAGACCGGTGAGCCTGACATCAGTACCGGGAAAAATGGTAGAAACCATCATAAAGAATAAAATTACTCAGCATGTAGATAGTCACGACCTAATGGGAGACAGCCAACATGGCTTTAGACAAGGAAGATCTTGTCTTACTAATCTGTTATGTTTTTTTGAAGGAGTGAATAAACAGGTGGACAAAGGTGAGTCGGTTGATATTGTGTATCTGGACTTTCAGAAAGCCTTTGACAAGGTCCCTCATGAGAGACTTTTGGCAAAACTAAAGAGTCATGGGATAGGAGGCAGTGTACTATTGTGGATCAGGAACTGGTTAAAAGATAGAAAGCAGAGGGTAGGGCTAAATGGCCAATTTTCCCAATGGAGAAAGGTGAATAAAATAAAAAAATAAAAACCCTCTCGCACCGAGGACGTTTCTCCAGGGCCATGTCCCCATGAGGGGAGGGTCAGGACAGCTGTTATAGTTGGTGATTCAATCATTAGGAATGTAGATAGCTGGGTGGCTGGTGGACGTGAGGATCGCCTGGTAACATGCCTGCCTGGTGCGAAGGTAGCAGATCTCACGCACCGCCTAGATAGGATCATAGATAGTGCTGGGGGGGAGTCTGCTGTCTTGGTACATGTTGGTACCAATGACATAGGAAAATGTGGTAGGGAAGTTCTGGAGGCTAAATTTAAGCTTTTAGGTAGGAAGTTGAAATCCAGAACTTCCAGGATAGCGTTCTCCGAAATGCTTCCTGTTCCACGTGCAGGACCCAAAAGACAGGCAGAGCTCCGGAGTCTCAATGCGTGGATGAGACAATGGTGCAAGGATGAGGGTTTTGGATTTGTTAGGAACTGGGGAACATTCTGGGGAAAGGGGGGGCTCTTCCGAAGGGATGGGCTTCACCTTAATCAGGATGGGACCAGACTGCTGGCATTAACCTTTAAAAAAGAGATAGAGAAGCTTTTAAACTAGAAAATAGGGGAAAGCCGACAGTCACCCAGGAGCGCACGGTTCGGACAAAGGTATCCTTGAAGGATACTACCAAAAGCAGTGAGGTTCCAAAAGGGAGTATAGTAGCCCAAATGCCCTTGAGTAAGGAGCAGACAGAGCATAAAGATTCCCAATTACCCATGCCTACCAATAGCCAGATTAATATTAATAAAATGCAGTCTCTAAAATGCTTGTATGCCAATGCTAGAAGTCTAAACAATAAGATGGGAGAATTAGAATATATAGCATTAAATGAGAGGTTAGATATGATTGCACTCTCAGAGACATGGTGGAAGGAGGATAACCAGTGGGACACTGTGATACCTGGATACAAACTATATCGTAATGATAGAGCTGAACAAATTGGTGGAGGGGTTGCGCTCTATGTTAGAGAGGGCATTGAGTCAGAAAGGATTAAAGTTTTGCAGGGAACAAAATATGCTGTAGAATCTCTATGGATTGAAATTCCATTTATGAAGGGGAAGGTGATGGCAGTGGGAGTATACTATCGACCACCTGGCCAGAATGAACAAATGGATGATGAAATGCTCAAAGAAATCAAGGAAGCTAACAAAAGCCACAACAGAGTAGTAATAATGGGTGATTTCAATTACCCCGGTATCGACTGGGACAGTGTCACAGCAGGACAAGCTAAAGAGATAAAGTTTCTAGATGAAATAAATGACTGCTTCTTGGAGCAGCTGGTTCATGAACCGACCAGAGGGGAAGCCATACTGGACCTAGTCCTTAGTGGAACGCCAGATCTGGTGCAAGAAATAAGGGTGTTGGGACCACTTGGCAATAGTGATCATAGTATGATCATGTTTGATTTAATCAGTGGAGGACAGATAGTAAAGGAATCCACAGTACTACCTTTTAACTTTCAAAAGGGTGACTATGATAGAATGAGGAATATAGTTCGGAAAAAACTAAAAGGAGCGGTTCCAAAGGTTAAAGACTTACAGCAAGCTTGGGTGTTATTTAAAAATACTATCCTCGAAGCCCAGACCAGCTGTATTCCACGCATTAAGAAAAGTGGAAGAAAGTCCAAAAAACTGCCAGCATGGTTTAAAGGTGAGGTCAGAGAGGCTGTTGCTGCCAAAAGAGCAACCTTCAGAAAATGGAAAAAAGAGCCAAATGATGAAAACTGGAAACAGCACAAGCACTGGCAAGTTAAATGCAAAGCATTGATAAGGCAGGCAAAGCGGGAATTTGAGAAGAAACTTGCTACGGAAGCAAAAACACGAAATAAAGACTTTTTCAAGTACATTCGTAGCAAAAGGCCTGTGAGAGAGTCAATTGGACCATTAGATGATAGAGGGGTAAAAGGGGCAGTAAGAGGAGACAAGGCTATAGCAGAGAGACTGAATGAATTCTTTGCTTCGGTCTTTACTGAGGAAGATGTAGGGGTGTTACCCAAGACTGAAGTGGTATTTAAAGGTGATACTGCAGAGGAATTGAGAGAAATATCGCTACACCGGGAAGATATATTACAACTATTTGATAAACTGAATAGTAGCAAATCACCTGGACCGGATGGTATACATCCCAGAGTGTTGAAAGAACTGAAATATGAGATTGCAGACCTGTTATTGGTAATCTGTGAACTTTCATTAAAATCATCTGTAATACCTGAAGATTGGAGGGTCGCCAACGTAACACCAATTTTTAAAAAGGGTTCCAGGGGTGACCCGGGAAATTACAGACCGGTGAGCCTGACGTCAGTACCAGGGAAAATGGTAGAAGCCATCATAAAGAACAAAATTACACAGCATGTAGATAGTCATGGCCTAATGGGAGACAGCCAACATGGCTTTAGACAAGGCAGATCTTGTCTTACTAATCTGATCTGTTTTTTTGAAGGTGTGCATAAACAGGTAGACAAAGGTGAGTCGGTTGATATAGTGTATCTGGACTTTCAGAAAGCTTTTGACAAGGTCCCCCATCAGAGACTTTTGGCGAAGCTAAAAAGTCATGGGATAGGAGGCAGTGTACTATTGTGGATCGGGAACTGGTTAAAAGATAGAAAGCAGAGGGTAGGGCTAAATGGCCAATATTCCCAATGGAAAAAGGTGAATAGTGGAGTACCCCAGGGATCTGTACTGGGTCCGCTGCTTTTTGACATATTCATAAATGACCTGGAAAAGGGAATAACTAGTGAGGTAATCAAATTTGCAGATGACACAAAACTGTTTAAAGTTGTTAAAACCCAAGAGGATTGTGGAAAACTGCAGGAGGATCTGGATAAATTGGAAGACTGGGCATCCAAATGGCAGATGAAATTTAATGTGGACAAGTGCAAAGTTATGCACCTAGGAAAGAACAACCCACACTATAGTTACAAGATGCAAGGCTCCACATTAGAAACCACCACCCAGGAAAAAGATTTAGGAGTCATCGTGGATAACATGTTAAAACCCTCCGCCCAGTGTGCAGCGGCGGCCAAGAAAGCAAATAGAATGCTAGGTATCCTAAGGAAAGGGATGGAGAATAAAACAAAGGATATTATAATGCCTCTGTATCGCTCCATGGTACGACCGCACCTTGAATATTGTGTGCAATTCTGGTCACCGTATCTTAAAAAGGACATAGAGTTATTAGAAAAAGTACAGAGAAGAGCCACCAAATTGGTGAAGGGGATGGAAGGCTACTCCTATGAAGAGAGGCTAAAAAGGTTAGGGCTCTTTAACCTAGAAAAGAGGCGGCTGAGGGGAGATATGATAGAGGTGTATAAATTAATGAATGGAGTGGAACGGATAAACGTGGAAAAATTGTTTACGCTATCAGAATATAGAAGGACTAGGGGGCATGTAATGAAGCTACAGGGTAAACTATTTAAGACAAATAGGAGAAAATATTTCTTCTCTCAACGTGTAATCAAACTCTGGAATCTGTTACCGGAGGATGTAGTAAGGGCTGTTAGTATAGCTGGGTTTAAAAAAGGTTTGGACAAGTTCCTGGAGGAAAGGTCCATAAACCACTATTAAAAAGGGACCCAGGATATCAATGCTTGGCCTAGTACAAGCACTGCAGAACCTGTGTCTTTTGGGGAAACTGCTAGGTACGTATGACCTAGATTGGCCACTGTTGGAAACAGGATACTGGGCTTGATGGACCTCGGTCTGACCCAGTATGGCATTTCTTATGTTCTTATGTTCTTATGTTCTAATAGTGGTGTACCCCAGGGATCTGTGCTGGGTCCGCTGCTTTTTGACATATTCATAAATGACCTGGAAAGTGGAATAACGAGTGAGGTTATCAAATTTGCAGATGACACAAAACTATTTAAAGTTGTTAAAACCCAGGAGGATTGTGGAAAATTGCAAGAGGATCTTGATAAATTGGAAGACTGGGCATCAAAATGGCAGATGAAATTTAATGTGGAGAAGTGCAAGGTTATGCACCTAGGGAAGAACAACCCAAACTATGGTTACACGATGCAAGGTTCCACATTAGGAACCACCACCCAGGAAAAAGATTTAGGCGTCATTGTGGATACCATGTTAAAACCCTCGGCCCAGTGTGCAGCGGCGGCCAAGAGAGCAAATAGAATGCTAGGTATGATAAGGAAAGGAATGGAAAATAAAACAAAAGATATTATAATGCCTCTATATCGTTCCATGGTGAGACCGCACCTTGAATATTGTGTGCAATTCTGGTCGCCGTATCTTAAAAAGGATATAGCGATTTTAGAAAAGGTTCAGAGAAGAGCCACCAAAATGGTAAAGGGGATGGAAGGCTACTCCTATGAAGAAAGGCTAAAAAGGTTGGGGCTCTTTAACCTGGAAAAGAGACGGCTGAGGGGAGATATGATAGAAGTCTATAAATTAATAAACGGAGTGGAACGGGTAAACGTAGATCGATTGTTTACCTTATCAGAATATAGAAAGACTAGGGGACATGCAATGAAGCTACAGGGTAAACTATTTAAGACTAATAAAAGAAAATATTTTTTCACTCAACGTGTAATCAAACTCTGGAATTTGTTACCGGAGGATGTAGTAAAGGCTGTTAGTGTAGCTGGGTTTAAAAAAGGTTTGGACAAGTTCCTGGAGGAAAGGTCCATAAACCATTATTAAGAAGGTACCCAGGATATCAATGCTTGAACCAATACAAGCATTGTGGAACCTGTGTCCCTTGGGGAAACTGCTAGGTACGTATGACCTAGATTGGCCACTGTTGGAAACAGAATACTGGGCTTGATGGACCTTGGTCTGACCCAGTATGGCATATCTTATGTTCTTATGTTATCTAGTTCTTACAGAACCTTGTATAAGGCCTATTGGACACCAGGCCCAGTCCAAAACGTGGATAGCACAGGAAGAGTACTTTTATTGAACACATTTAGCCAATGGCCCGACACAGGCCGTGTTTCGTTATGTCTTCATCAGGGGCTTACTTGGCTAGAATACAACACAAAAACATATAAATGAATAATAAAAGAATACATAACTATAACATGATTAAAAAAACATAAAAAATAATAATTTCAGTGTGGTAGATGCTCTGTGTGTGTTCATGCTCTTCCAATTAGAAATCAGTACATCCATCCGATAAGTAAACATGTATTCTACATAGATGATTTCTCTAATTGCTTAACTAGTCATGTGATTTATGTTATACAGTGCCCCTGTATAAACTATATGTGGGCATGTCCACGCGCCCTATTCGCCAAAGGATTATTGAGCACAGAAGCTGCATTAACAGGGGTTTGGCTGATAAGCCCCTGGTTACCCATTGGCTAGAGCAGAAACACAAAATATCCAATTTAAAATTTTTTGTAATCAAAAAAGTTAAGTTAAATTGGAGAGGAGGCGATGTTGTTAAGACCATCTTGTGCATGGAACAACGGTATATTTTTGCCTTGGATAGTCTATATCCTAATGGATTAAATATGGAAAATATGGATAAAGACAAAGATCATGACAACTGGCATAATCAACAGGTTCATCGTTGAAGGAGAAGAAATTGAAATCGTAAACAACTTTAACCTACTTGGATCAACTATCAATAAAGAAGCAACAAGCAGTCAAGAAATCAGACGACGCATTGCTCTTGGCAGAATGGCTATGAAAGACCTAGATAAGATTCTCAAGAGCAGAGATGTCTCTCTCCATACAAAGATTCGACTTGTTCAAGCCATAGTATTTTCAATAACATCATATGGATGTGAAAGCTGGACAGTGAAAAAGATAGACAGGAAGAAAATTGATGCCTTTGAATTATGGTGCTGGCGGCGAATACTGTGTATACCATGGACTGCCCGAAGAACAAACCAGTCGGTACTATAGGAGATCAAACCTAAGCTTTCTTTAGAAGCTCAGATGACAAGACATACTTTCATACTTTGGACACATCATGCGAAGAGAGAGATCATTAGAGAAAGACATCATGCTTGGCAAGATAGAAGGTCAGCGCAAAAGAGGAAGGCCAGCAATGAGATGGATCGATACAATAGCAGCTACGGGTACCAGTCTGTCAACAATGAGCCGCCTGACTCAAGACCGAACACAATTTAGGATAGCTATCCAGAGGGTCGCCATGAGTCGACTCCGACTCGACGGCAGTTAACAACAACAACAACAACGACTTATCTGTTTTCCTCTAGAAATTGCTCAATAGGATATACACGTAGGGTTTAAATTTTTACATTTCTCAGTAAAATTAAAAAATTTTTCATTTATAAAATAATAAAATTTATATATGTTTTCTGCTTTCATGTTGAGGTTTTGGCAACTCTGGGGTGGTTGGAATGTGTCGCGGGTATACCAATGGTTATATATCAGCGTATATTGGTTTACTACATCTCCCTGTGGTCCTAGTGAGGTATTTAGACCAAGTTTTTAATTCCTTTTTAGTTCTGGTGACTCCCATACACATGTCAAAATTTACACTTGTTGATTTTCATATATTCAACCTTTTTGACCTTTCAATTCGGATTAAGGTTTCTTGACTCAAATTGATTAGAAGGGTTTACATTAGGTTTCTTCTCCAAGTTTTGATATTCTTTTCCTTATGGTGGTTAATTTGCATATTCCTGTCAATCTTGTCAGTGGTTTTATTTCACGCTCAATCCATCCTGTCTATGGTAATGTTATGATTGATGCTGAATGGCTCACCTTTATGATCTCCTTCCGATTCACAATACAATCGGCTTCACAAATAGTTTTAAATAACCGGACGCATCCAAACACCAACATAATTAAGTTGCAAGCATATATGATAGCGACTAGAGTATAAGATTTACATTTGTTAGTTAGTGTCTTTTATATTTAGAAATAAACGTCATTTTTTAAAATTCTTAAATGGAGCATGCTGGCAATTTATAGTCTCTAAGTTTCACTATTTATTTATTTATTTTTGATGGAGTGGATTTCTTTGATGGAGGATATTTTTATACTGATTCGTTCTTGTGAGTGATTCATGGGCTTCTTTTGGGAAAAGTACGTGTGACATATAGATGGTTAATTTGCAAACTCCTGTCAATCCTGTCAGTGGTTCTATTTCCCGCTTAAACTATCCTATCTATAGCACAGATGCCGGCATTTTTATGGTGCAGTCAGCTGCATTTTTTGTTTGAGGAGCGATCAAAAAAAGAAATCGCAGTTCACACTTTTGGAATTATACAGAAAGCGCAGGTAAGTTTAAGATTGATCCTGCACGGCTCACCTCTATGATGTTCTTCCGATTCACAATATAATTGGTTTTACAAATAGTTTTAAACAACCGGTACGCATTCCAACACTAACATAATTTAGTTGCAAGCATGTATGACAGCGATTAAAGTATAAGGTTATATTTGTTAGTCAGTGTCCTTTACATTTAGAAATAAACTTCATTTTGTAAAGAATTCTTAAAATGGAGCACGCTGGCAACTTTGGGGCTTGTTTACAAAGCCGCGGTAGCGGTTTGCGATCGTAATCGGAGCCGCGGCCCCATTGATTTCAATGGGGCCGCGGTTGCGATCGCGATCGCGAAACACTACCGCGGCTTTGTAAACAAGCCCCTTTGTCTCTAAGTTTCATTATTTATTTATTTATTTGTGATGTAGAACATTTTGTTGATGGAGAATATTTTTTATACTGATTCACTTTTGTGAGTGGTTCATGGTCTTTTTGGCAGAAGTGTGTGTGATATATAGTTCGCCACGTTTATCGCCTAATACCATTTAATGTGAGCCTTTATTAAAACGACAGTAGTTAAAAGGAAATATACAATAAGTTAACACACAAAGGTTTGAGGTATTTTTGGTTTAAAAGGTAAATTCCACCAATTCCTAATCGATTATAGTATTCCTTCTTCGTTTCCGCTGTTTCCTTGGTATTGCGCTTCCCTTTTTTTCCCAATATTGCATTACATACAGTGTTAACTTCTTACCCTCTTTTTTTTTAAAACAAACACAGATTGAATTGAACCTTTAATAGAATACAAAGGTATGTTTTTGTTTTAAAGTTTCTTTAGTACCTTTTAGTTACACCAATGTTAAATTTGATTTTATAATTTAAATGTTTGGTTGTCTGTATACATTATTTATGATTTTATTCATTAATTTTGTTAGATAACAATTTAGACACTGGTTTTAATATTAGCTGTACATAAAATGTATCATTTATATATTTATATATTTATTATATATGAATGTTTATATATGTACAACTCAATCAAATTATTTTTATGGGGCTTATATTTATTTTTTATGTTTTTTTAATCATGTTATAGTTATGTATTCTTTTATTATTCTTTTATATTTTTTATGTGTTGTATTCTAGCCAAGTAAGCCCCTGATGAAGGCATAACGAAACACGGCCTGTGTCAAGCCATTGGCTAAAGGTGTTCAATAAAAGTACTCTTCCTCTGCTATCCACGTTTTGGACTGGGTTTGTTAGTTGCACGTGGATTTGTGCTTTCGTGTTGGATGCCTATCGGACACCAGTGCCTGAAGCTCACTCACTCGCCAAGCCGACATGAGTGCCACAAAGAAAACTACCTTCCAAGAAAGGTAGCGTAGATGGCAGGTTGCCATTGGCTCGAATGGCGGATGAGTAAGCTGCCCTAAGACCACATTCAAATCCCACTCAGTCGCTGGAGGGCAAACCGGGGGCTTCAGCAGAAGTATGCCTCTCAGGAACCTGGACACCAAAGGATGTGCAGAAAGAGGCTTTCCATCCACTGGAAAGTGGTGTGCAGCCAAGGCACTGAGGTGAACTCTGACAGAGTTGGACTTAAGGCCCAAATCTGAAAGATGAAAAAGATATTGAAGCACCACTGCAACCTGGCAGGAGAAAGGATTTTCTTTCTGCTTTTCACACCACACTTCAAACCTATGCCACTTGAAAGCATAGGTCTGTCTATATGAGTGCCTCCTCGAGGCCAGCAACACTTCTTCCACATTTTTGGGGAGGAGGAAAGGTGCGAGGACTATCCTTTCAACAGCCATGCCATCAGGTTGAGGGAGCTGAGGTTGGGGTGCAGAAGAGTGCTCCTTCCTGAGACAGGAGGTTGGGATAGAATCCCAGAGGGATTGGGGCCTCCACCGCTAGTTGAAGTAGAAGCGGAAACCAGGGTTGCCTCGGCCATTTGGGGGCTACCAGAATGACCGAGGCCTTGCCCTGGAGAATCTTGAATAGAGTCTTGGCCACCAGAGGTGTGGGAGAAAATGCATACAGGAGGCCCACAGACCATGAGATGAGAAAAATATCGGCAGTCACCCTGTTTGCGTGTGGCTGCCTGGAGCAAAACTGGAACAACTGGTGATTGTGTGGGCTCGCAAACAGATCTATTGTCGGTTGTCCCCAGGTCTTAAATAGCCATTGGGCCATATTCATATCCAGCTGCCATTCGTGGGGCTGGAGAATCCTGCTTAGCTTGTTGGCTAAGTAATTTTCCTGGCCTGGCAGATAACTGCTTTGAGATGCATGCCGTGCCGGACTGCAAAGGAGGACAGGTCCAGGGTTTCCTGACACAGAATGCGGGACCCCGTGCCTCCCTGCTTGTTCACATAGAACATCGCCACTTGGTTGTCTGTTTGTTTTAAGACAGGTTGATGAGCCAAAGTTTGACAGAAGGCTTGTAGAGCTAGGCGAATGGCACGAAGTTCCAGGAAATTGATCAGCTGTGTGCTCTCTTGCGGAGACCATACGCCTTGAATGTAAAGTCCCTGGCAATGCATCCAGCCCAGCAAGGATGCATCTGTAGTCAGGATCCTCGTGTGTAGAGGAGCCTGAAAATCCACTCCTGCTTCCAAGTTGTTTGGTTGAAGCCACCAGGCCAAGGACTGCACCAGTCTTTTGGACACCTTGACTCTGTCTCGGAGTCTGCCTGTGGCCTGTGTCCACTGGTCTCTGAGACACCATTGAGCTGTTCGCATGTGGAGGCGGGCATTCGGAGTCACATGTACTGTGGAGGCCCTGTGCCCAAGGAGTCGCAGGAAGTGTCTTGCTGATATTTGGGACCTGCGACTCACTTGACGTGCCAGGGCCAGGAGTCTCTGTGCCCTATCTACTGGCAGGTAAGCCCTTGCCTGAAGGATATCTAGTCTTGCCCCAATGAACTCTAGTCTTTGAGTGGGGACTAGAGTAGACTTGGGGTAATTGATTACAAATCCTAGATGTTTAAGCACCTGAATGGTGTGAGATGTGACTGTTGGACCTCCAGGGCTGATGTGGCTCTGATGAGCCAGTCGTCCAGGTAGGGGAAGACAAATACTCCTTGGATTCTGAGGAAGGCGGCCACCACCAACAGGCACTTTGTGAATACCCTGGGGGCGGAGGCCAGGCCAAAGGGAAGCACCCTGTACTGATAGTGGTTTCCTCCCACCACAAAGCGTAGATATTGTCTGTGGTCTGGATGAATTAGGATGTATGTATATGCATCCTTTAGGTATAAGGAGCATAGCCAGTCTCCCTGGCGGAGGTAAGGCAGCAATATTCCAAGGGAGAGCATCTTGAACTTCTCTCTCACCAGGAATTTGTTTAAGTTGCGCAGGTCGAGGATGGGTCTTAGGCCTCCTGTCCTTTTTGGTATCAGGAAGTACATGGAGTAAAAGCCCTTGCCCTGCAGGTGGTGGGGCATCGGTTCTACCGCCTGATCCTCGAGAAGACCTGCTAACGCCTTCAAAAGAAGGTCCCTGTGAAGAGGAGACCTGAGAGGCTCTCCTGGAAAGTAAGGGGGAGGTAACTGGGTCAAATGGAGCAGACAGCCCTGATGGATTATCTGAAGAACCCAGGTTTCTGCGGTGATGGCCGGCCACCTGTGGGCATACAGGGCAAGCCTTCCCCCTGTGCATTTCCTTTCTACTGTGGTGAGAGGGGCTATGCCTTGATAGTCAAAAGCCACTCCCAGGTTAAGCTGGAGCCGGTGCCTGGGGTTTGGGGGCTTTCTGCTTACGTAGGCCATGTCCCTGCCCCTGTTGGGGAGCCGGGGAGGCCTGAAATGGGGGGTAGTTGTGGTAAGCAGTACCCTTCCTCGGGAAATAGGGCTTCTTACCCGAGCCCTTCTTTTTTGAAGGGGCAGAAGTCTTCTTCGAGAGCCGTGTCCTGGTGAGGTACTTGGACTCGATCTCAGCAGCCTTCTTGGTCATGGGCTTGCCGAAGAGGTTTTCACCATGGCAGGGGACATCGACCAACTTGTCCTGCACCCATTGCTCAAGGTCCGACGACTGTAGCTGTATTGCCAAATTTTACACTTTTCCTTTATCCCTGTCACTCACTAGCTCACTGACTAGGCACAGACACTGGCAAATACAATATGAGTTAACCCTGTCACTCACTAGCTCACAGACTAGGCATAGACACTTTGGTAAATACAATATGCTTTTATTAGATTGAGTCCTTTTAGAATAACAAGTAAAAGTTAAGCATTAATACGTCACCGGATATTATAGCTCACTCCAGGCCGGGGGACTTTTCAGCGATCACTTAGAGGAATCCGGGAAACTACAGATACACGTCTGCCTCGTATATCAGTTGCAGTCCCATCTTTCCTGCTGAGAGTCCCCCTAAAGTACCTAACTAAGATCGTGCCTGCTGCATGATCTGGTAATTCATAGGTTAACATGCTGCATGCTCAGATCAGGCTCAGATCAGGATTGGCTAGGGTTAATGCTGTACCCGTGGTCTTGTATAATAGGGTGTCAGCTATCTTTGAGTCATTCATTCAGTTCTGACCAGCCAAAACCACCTGCCTGCTCAGAGATTTTGACCTAAAGTAACCCCAGGCTCAGCTCCATTATCACTCCTCGACCTAAAGTAACCCCCAAGCTCAGCTCCCTGGGCTAGCAGGCTGTACAAAATGGCTCAAGAGTTCAATTTCTTTGCAATTTCTTTGCAAAGTACAATATTCTTTGCTGATCCAAAAATCCAAATAAATCTTTAATTAGTAATACAGTAGCTATGCCTGGTGGTATGCACCGATGCCAGCCACAGTTACCCACGCCGATGCCTCGAAATCGTCATAGGCTGCTTGAGTCATGAACTTCGAGCACTCACGGACTCCAGTGGACAGGGTCTTGAGTGCTGCAAAGGTCCCTTGGAGAGACCAACCGAGAACCCGGCGATCCCCTTCGCCAGATCTCGTAGGTACATGCCCATGTACAGCTGGTTTGCCTGGATCCGACATGTCAGCATAGAACCCTGGTAGCACTTTCCGCCGAGGGTGTCCAAGTTGCGGGCCTCCCTGCCAGGAGGCACCAAGGAGTGCGTCTTCTGGCTCTTGAGCCGGCGCATGGCCGATTCCACAACCATGGAGTTGTGGCAGCAGTTGTGCTTTTTGGAATCCAGGAATCTTGCGGACTCGATACATCGAGTCGATACACCTGCTGATCACCGGCATCGATGCCGGTGTCTCCCACATATGGAGCATCAGCCGTTCCAGGATCAGAGGCACTGGTACAGTAAGGGCTTCCCGAGGGGGAAAGTCATACTGGAGGATCTCGAGCTCCTCGGCTCGAGGCTCCTCCTCAGACTCCATAGGGAATGCCAAAGCCTTTGACATGTCCCTCACGAAGTCCAAGAACTGAGTGTCCTCGGGGGGAACCTTCTCCGAGGCTCGGACACCAGGGAATCAAGATGGGACGTCTCTGGGCCAGCAGGTGTCCAGGGACTCTTCTTCCTCAGTCTCCCAGTCCGATGCCTCTGAAGAGGAATCGAGTGGCTCCAGCCTCGAGGGCTTCGGCTTTGACTGCCCCGACGCCGGTCCCGAACGGAAGGTTGAGGGAGACCTCAGCCGAGGATCGACTAGAGTATGCATGGTCTCGAGGATAGGCTTGGCCTCCGGGGTCGACTTGGACGTCGGTGGCCCGATGGTCGGGGCGGAAGGACCGGTGAGACCAGCTATCAGCGCCTGCTGCTGGTTCATGAAGGCAGACATGCTGCGCTCCAAGGCCACCATTCTGAGACCGAGCTCAGAAGGCTCTGCAGCCCCCGGGTCAGGTCCTGACGCTGGTTCTCCCGGAGGAGAGTACTCAACGAGGACACTGGTTACTTGCCTCGGCTGCTCCGGGTCCTTTCGAGGAAGTTTTGCTGGACACTCCAACTCCAAGGATCTGGGCCGGCGGTCGGGGCTCCACGACTGGTCCCAAGAGGAACTAGGCCGTTCGGAACTGTCCAACGACGCCGCCTTCAAGGATTTTTTCTTCCTCCGATGTTCCCATGAGGGAGACCCCCTTTCTGAGGAGACCTGACGCTGCTCAGGTTCAGACAGTTCCCGAGACGTCGAGGCCTCAGACGAAGTCCGGGCCTGGGAGGGTACGGACTCAGCAAAAATCCTATCATCCTGCTGCTGGCGGCTTCTCAGGGCCTTCTAGGACATCTTCCTACATGGGCCACAGACCTTCGGGTCGTGGTTGGGCCTGAGGCACCGGAGACAGCAGTCATATGTATTGGTGAGGGACATTAACTTCGTACACCAATCATATTTTATAAACCCGCTGGCAGCCATCGGGGGAAAAAGGGCCCCTGTGAGGTCAAAGGACCGGGCTGCCAGTGAAAAAGAAAAAGAGCGTGAATGCTAGTCACAAAGGACAAAAACAGAAAAATCAAACCGAACTTGATATCGGTGTAGCGAGCTGAAGGCGGGAAGGGGAACCGATGTCGAAGCGGTAAGAAAGAAAAGTTAATTTCTAACTTTAAACCACTTTTTTCTCGGGGACTATGGGACAACGCCCGTTGGGCTCTGCGTATAAAAGGAAACTGAGAAAGATAGCATCCTTGGGAGGGAAGGGGACCGCACATGCGTGATGCAATTCCCAAAGGTTTTCTTAGAAAGCTGGGGATTTGCTCTGCACGAGGGCTCCGTCAACGCCGACGTCACCCATATGTGAGGACTGACTTCCTGCTTGTTCCTGGAGGTCATTCTTCACTTATGGGTGACTTCGGATGCACATCCTCGTCCCTTGAAAAAAGTGTTTCGTCTTCAGCCTCTGGCCTGTGTTTTTTCCGGTAGCACCCGTCCTCTTCCGTCCTCCCCTACTCTCTTTTTCCTTGAGCGAGGGGACATCCTTTCTTTAAAAGTTTTTCCTTTTTGCGGGCTTTGCGCCCTTTTCTTCCCTCAACCGCTGGCCGCAAAGGTCTTCAACCTAGCGGGGGGAAGGGGGGGCCCTTTTTGCCCCAATGGCCACCGGTTCTAAAAAATGCAACAGATGTTCCAAAAACATGTTGCTCACGGACACCCATGACTGCTGTCTTCGATGTCTTGGGGTCGACCATGACCCGGAGCTCTGCTCTCTGCAAGAAAATGTCTTCCAAGGCCCTGCTAAGTTGTAAGCAGAAATCCAATGACATTTCCTGGAAGGTGACCCTAGAATCCCCGGCAGCACCCTCGGTTGTCCCTCCGCTGGTTGGTCCCCTACTTCGGTCCCGTGCTCTCGGTGACGCTCCGACCAGGGGTCCTCTGAAGTGAAGAGGTGTAAGAAGAAGAAGACCTCGAAGTCGCTGTCGGGGGCTCCAGACAAGCGCAAGCGCTCCTGCGCTCGGTCGCTCAGCCCCCCCCCCCTGCGTTCCTGACAAGGAGCGGCCTTGAAAGGTACCTCGTACAGATACGAGGCCTCTGGCGATGGCACCCGGTCTCCTGAGGGTCGTCCCAGTGAGGATCCCCTCTCCTCCTCCACGCTAGACCTGGTAACCCCGGTGTCGGCGTCACAGGGTCCCACGCCCGCGTGGGAGTCCCGAATACTGGCACTACAGCACAGCATTTCTGCCTTCTTAGCTGCTCAGTAGGTGCTCATGCCCAGCTCGGCTGGCCCGCGCCTCGAGACTGAGGTTCCTTCGAGAGGGACACCAAAACTCGCCCTGGAAACCCCCGAGAGCCATAGGCCTTGTGAGGGTTAGCGGCGTCGTCTCACTTGCCTTCCCAGCCCTCGGGAGCGAGATCCTCTAAGGTCTCTGGCTCCAAGCAGACCTCGGAAACTGGAGGGGGCGACCTGCCCGAGTCAGATTCCTCCTCGGACTTCTCGGGCTGGGAGTCTGATGGGGATACTTCCTCGGAGACCAGTGCCCACAGGGACCTCCCCTCGGACCCGTTCCCACACATCATTCCTGGCGTTCATGCGGCACATGGCATGGGTCCTCAGCCTGGCTACACAGACTGAATAGGAGCCACGAGCTGAACAACTTGATATGTTACAGTATGAGTCCCCGTCTCGGGAGTCTATTAGTGTTCCAGTTCCTTCCATTTTGTCAAAGCTGCTCCTCCGCATGTGGGAGACACCTGCTTTAGTCCCCATTGTGAGTAAATGCCTCGACTCCATGTACAGGGTCCAATGTGGCCCGGGGTTCCAGAAGATCCAGCTTCCACACACCTCCATAGTTGTGGAATCGGTCCCCCCGGGCAGGGGGTCGAGAGCCCTCGACGCCCTGGGGCACAAAGCCTATCAAGGGTCCATGCTCACATGCCGCATCCAGGCATACCAATTGTATATGGGCATGTTCCTGCATGACCTCTCCAAGGAGCTCGGGGGTGAGCCCCTTCTAAGATTCCAAACCCTCCTGAAATCAGTCGCAGAGTGTTCGAAGTACCTCTCCCATGCCACATATGATGGGTTTGAGTCCTCCACCCGAATGGCAGCTGCCGGCATCGGGGCCCGACGCCAGTCCTCAGACCTGGAGCAATGGGTCCAGGAGAAGCTCCTGGATGTCCCCTGCCTCGGCAAGCAACTGTTTGGTAAACCTATAGAGCATAAGGCCATTGAGATAGAAACTGAGTTCGTGACTCGAACTCATCTCTCGCGTAAGACCTCCTCCCTCCCTAGGAAGAAGCAGCAAACAAAGAAGCCGTTCTTTCAAAGGAAGGGGCTCCCCTACCGAGGTTACCCACCGTTTTGATGCCGACAGCATAGTTTCTCGCCCCCGGCAGCACTAATGCTGGTGGGGGGACACCTGTCCCTGTTCGCCTCGCAGTGGGTGTCAATCACGTCAGACACCTGGGTCCTCCGGATGATCCAAGACAGATACTGTCTCTGCCTGGACAGGTGCCCTCCTCCTTTCTCCCCAGCGGAGCCTGGTATATTTTTAAAGCAAAGTTACATTCTTTTTGGTGGTTTAGTGGCAATATTTTCTTTAGCAGAGTAGGTTTTAAACTCTAGTAACCTTCTCAGCTTTTGGGAACGGCTGACACTTAATCAGGAGTTAGTTCCCTCCCTACCCATCCCAACTCCCATCCACCCCTAGTGAACAGTCTTGCTTTACAGGGCACCTCCCCATTTAACAAAGCACAGGGACTTGGAACAGCACATTTTGAATATAATTAAAGTGATTTAATTGCTTTTTCTCTGAAAGGACAGCTGGGAAACCGGCTGGTACTTTGGTAGATCTCTCTCCTTTGCTTTAACAGATACCTAAGCTCCACGAACAGAACAATGGCTGGGAAAAATCGTATTGCTAAAGCTGTTGCCCCCATTACAGCTTCTGCCTCTGTCCAGACAGAGGGTCCCAATGCCAGTTGAAGAACCGGTTCCATGTGCAGGACTAGAAAGAGGGACTGTTACTTCTGGAGAGAAATCTGCAACTGTGAGTATATACTTCTGGTAATTTTCTAAAAAGAATTCTTTGTATTAAAGCTACTTAATCTGTGAACCCACTGTTTTTTGTTGGATCAGTTAGGGCCTAGTAGCAGCAATTAAAGTTTGAATTTAAAACACAGAGGAGAGCTTTCTGGTTACATTTCATACCCAGCAGAGAGCTTGTAGTTTAAATTTAATAGTCACTCAGGGCCAAGTAACAGCAAAGTACTTTTAGTTTAAATTTAACACACAGAAGAGAGCTTTCTGGTTAAATTTAGTATCCAGCAGAGAGCTTGTAGTTTAAATTTCAGAAGTTAGAGCCTAGCAGCAGCTAAGAGCTATAATTTAAATCAAATCAGAATTTAGCTTACCTCAGCAGCATAAGACAGGGTACTGTGTAGCAGCCCTCTTTTAATAAGTGTTATTTGCCTCCCTCCCTCCCCACACCCACCCTCTCCTGGGATAATCATAGTTTTATAGGTACTTACACATCTTAAAAGACAGGAGGTGCTTTTAGGTGAAGCTCATTACCCAAATCAGTCATACACTAAGGACCTGAGATTAATTAAGCTTCAGGTGAACAAGGTATATTAAACGTATTAGGTACAGTTTTATTGGTATAAATACCCATAGCAACCCCTAGTAAGTAAGAACTTAAAGATCTAGACACAAACTTAAAAACTAAGATGCAGACAGCAGTCCAGCAGCGGGATGGGGGCTTTCCAGTCTTTTGCATTGAGTGTCACATGCATGATTATCTCCCAGTTGGTGAGAGGTCTTACGTGTGCACTAGGTGCAAGGAGCTCTTTTCTCTCAGGGAACAAGTCCATTCTCTAGAGGCTAAAGTAGCAGACTTGGAAAGCATAAGACAGACAGAGAGGTACATAGACGAGACCTACAAGGATATAGTCCTGACGTCCCACCTCCAGTCTGGCAGCACCCCTGTTGCCATGGAGGAGAAAGGTCACGTGACAGGAGAGCATCACCCTGGTGTGGCAGGAAGTGATCCTGTAACTAGGACCTGTCCTCCAGGTGATGTAAAACCCTCTCGCACCGAGGAAGTTTCTCCAGGGAAATGTGCCCATGAGGGAAGGGTTAGGACAGCCGTTATAGTTGGTGATTCGATCATTAGGCATGTAGATAGCTGGGTGGCTGGTGGACGTGAGGATCGCCTGGTAACATGCCTGCCTGGTGCGAAGGTAGCGGACCTCACACACCACCTAGATAAGGTCTTAGATAGTGCTGGGGAGGAGTCTGCTGTCTTGGTACATGTCGGTACCAATGACATAGGAAAATGTGGTAGGGAGGTTCTGGAGGCAAAATTTAGGCTTTTAGGTAGGAAGTTGAAATCCAGAACTTCCAGGGTAGCATTCTCCGAAATGCTTCCTGTTCCACGCGCAGGACCCAAAAGGCAGGCAGAGCTCCGGAGTCTCAATGCATGGATGAGACAATGGTGCAGAGATGAGGGTTTTGGATTTGTTAGGAACTGGGGAACATTCTGGGGAAAGGAGGGGCTCTTCCGAAGGGATGGGCTTCACCTTAACCGGGATGGAACCAGGCTGCTGGCATTAACCTTTAAAAAGGAGATAGAGCAGCTTTTAAACTAAATATTAGGGGAAAGCCGACAGTCGCCCAAGAGCGGATGGTTCGGAAGAATGTATCCTTGAAGGATACTACCAAAAGCAGAGAGGTTCCACAAAAGAGTAAAGTAGCCCAAATGCCCTCAAGTATGGAGCAGACAGAGCTTAAAGATCCCAATTTACCCATGTCTAACAATAGCCAAATTAACATGAATAAAATACATTCTCTAAAATGCTTGTATGCAAATGCTAGAAGTCTAAAGAATAAGATGGGCGAGTTAGAATATATAGCACTAAATGAAAGGTTAGAAATGATTGGAATATCAGAGACATGGTGGAAGGAGGACAACCAGTGGGACACTGTGATACCTGGGTACAAACTATATCGTAATGATAGAGCTGATCAAATTGGTGGAGGGGTTGCGCACTATGTTAGAGAGGGCATTGACTCAGAACGGATTAAAGTTTTGCAGGAAACAATCTGCTGTAGAATCTATATGGATTGAAATTCCATATAAAAGGGGGAAGGCGATGGCAGTGTGGGTGCACTATCGAGCACCTGGCCAGAATGACCAAATGGATGATGAAATGCTCAAAGAAATCAAGGAAGCTAACAAAAGTTACAGCGCAGTAATAATAATGGGTGATTTCAATTACCCCTGTATCGACTGGGTCAGTGTCACGTCAGGACATGCTAGGGAGATAAAGTTCCTAGATGGAATAAATGACTGCTTCTTGGAGCAGCTGGTTCATGAACTGACCAGAGGGGAAGCCATATTAGACCTAGTCCTTAGAGGAACACCAGATCTAGTGCAAGAGATAAGGGTGTTGGGGCCACTTGGCAATAGTGATCATAGCATGATTGCCTTTGATTTAATTAGTGGAGGAGGGATAGTAAGGAAATCCACAGTACTACCTTTTAACTTTCGAAAGGGAGACTATGATAAAATGAGGAAAACAGTTAAAAAAAAACTAAAAGGAGCAGTTGCGAAGGTTAAAGACGTACATCAAGCTTGGGTGTTGTTGAAAAATACTATCTTGGAAGCCCAGACCAGCTGTATTCCATGCTTTAAGAAAAGTGGAAGGAAGTCCAAAAAACTGCCAGCATGGTTTAAAGGTGAGGTCAGAGAGGCTGTTGTTGCCAAAAAAGCATCTTTCAGGAAATGGAAAAAAGAGCCAAACGACGAAACCTGGAAACAGCACAAGCACTGGCAAGTCAAATGCAAGGCATTGATAAGGCAGGCAAAGAGAGAATTTGAGAAGAAGCTTGCTGCGGAAGCAAAAACGCGAAATAAAGACCTTTTCAAGTACATTCGTAGCAAAAAACCTGTGAGAGAGTCAGTTGGTCCATTAGATGATAAAGGGGTTAAAGGAGCACTAAGAGGCGACAAGGCGATAGCGGAGAGACTGAATGAATTCTTTGCTTCGGTCTTTACTGAGGAAGATGTAGGGATGTTACCCATGACTGAAGTGGTATTTAAAGGTGCGGAAGAATTGAAGGAAATATCGATACATCGGGAAGATGTCTTACAACTATTAGATAAACTGAAGAGTAGCAAATCACCTGGGCCGGATGGTATACATCCAAGGGTGTTGAAAGAACTGAAATATGAGATTGCAGAACTGCTATCAGTAATCTGTGAACTATCATTAAAATCATCTCTAATACCTGAAGTTTGGATGATCGCCAATGTAACACCAATTTTTAAAAAGGGTTCCAGGGGTGATCCGGGAAACTACAGACCGGTGAGCCTGACGTCAGTACCGGGAAAAATGGTAGAAACCATCATAAAGAATAACATTACTCAGCATATAGATAGTCACAACCTAATGGGAGACAGCCAACATGGCTTTAGACAAGGAAGATCTTGTCTTACTAATCTGTTATGTTTTTTTGAAGGAGTGAATAAACAGGTGGACAAAGGTGAGTCGGTTGATATTGTGTATCTGGACTTTCAGAAAGCCTTTGACAAGGTCCCTCATCAGAGACTTTTGGCAAAACTAAAGTCATGGGATAGGAGGCAGTGTACTATTGTGGATCAGGAACTGGTTAAAAGATAGAAAGCAGAGGGTAGGGCTAAATGGCCAATTTTCCCAATGGAGAAAGGTGAATAGTGGTGTACCCCAGGGATCTGTGCTGGGTCCGCTGCTTTTTGACATATTCATAAATGACCTGGAAAGTGGAATAATGAGTGAGGTTATCAAATTTGCAGATGACACAAAACTATTTAAAGTTAAAACCCAAGAGGATTGTGAAAAATTGCAAGAGGATCTTGATAAATTGGAAGACTGGGCATCAAAATGGCAGATGAAATTTAATGTGGACAAGTGCAAGGTTATGCACCTAGGGAAGGACAACCCAAACTATGGTTACACGATGCAAGGTTCCACATTAGGAACCACCACCCAGGAAAAAGATTTAGGCGTCATTGTGGATACCATGTTAAAACCCTCGGCCCAGTGTGCAGCGGCGGCCAAGAGAGCAAATAGAATGCTAGGTATGATAAGGAAAGGAATGGAAAATAAAACAAAAGATATTATAATGCCTCTATATCGTTCCATGGTGAGACCGCACCTTGAATATTGTGTGCAATTCTGGTCGCCGTATCTTAAAAAGGATATAGCGATTTTAGAAAAGGTACAGAGAAGAGCCACCAAAATGGTAAAGGGGATGGAAAGACACTCCTATGAAGAAAGGCTAAAAAGGTTAGGGCTCTTTAACCTGGAAAAGAGACGGTTGAGGGGAGATATGATAGAAGTCTATAAATTAATGAACGGAGTGGAACGGGTAAACGTAGATCGATTGTTTACCTTATCAGAATATAGAAAGACTAGGGGACATGCAATGAAGCTACAGGGTAAACTATTTAAGACTAATAAAAGAAAATATTTTTTCACTCAACGTGTAATCAAACTTTGGAATTTGTTATGGAGGATGTAGTAAAGGCTGTTAGTGTAGCTGGGTTTAAAAAAGGTTTGGACAAGTTCCTGGAGGAAAGGTCCATAAACCATTATTAAGAAGTGACCGAAGATATCAATGCTTGACCCAGTACAAGCATTGTGGAACTTGTGTCTCTTGGGGAAACTACTAGGTACATATGACCTAGATTGGCCACTGTTGGAAACAGAATACTGGGCTTGATGGACCTTGGTCTGACCCAGTATGGCATATCTTATGTTCTTATGTTCTTATGTGCCTGTATGCTGAAGCTCTGAGGAAACAAGTGGAGGAACTCAGAGAACAGCTGGCGAGGCTGAGGAGCATTCAAGACAGTGAGAAGTACATTGATGAGATGCTTCTTGAAACATCCAAGCTCTCTAGCAGAGGAGAAGAATGGGTGCCAACAGAATGACGAAGGTTGGACACAAGTCACCAGGGCTTGCAGAATCACCCATCCAACTTCTCCAGCCCTTGAATTGGAGAACCATTATGCAGCCCTGGAAGTGGAGGAGGTGAAAGTATCCCTGGAAAGGGAAGAACCAGAGCTCAAGTACCCCAAAGTTGCAGAATCAGTGACCACAAGGAAGCGAAGGGTAGTGGTGGTTGGTGACTCTCTTCTGAGGTATACTGAGGCGTCCATCTGCCGACTACATTTGATGTCCAGAGAGGTATGATGTCTGCCTGGTGCCAAAATCCAAGATGTTACGGAGAGTTTGCCGAGACTCATCAAGCCCACTGACTATTACCCAATGTTGCTAATCCATGTCAGAACAAATGATACTGCCAGGTATCCCTCTGAGCATATCAAAAGTGACTTCATGGCTCTGGGACAGAGGGTGAAGCAGTTAGGTGCACAGGTGGTGGTCTCTTCAATCCTCCCTGTTGAGGGTAAAGGCCAAGGCAGAGAGGCTTGCATCCTGGAGATGAATGCATGGCTGCGTGGATGGTGTCATTGAGAGCGTTTTGGTTTCCTAGACCATGGGATGCTGTTCCAAGGGTTGCAGAGCAGAGATGACATCCATCTGTCCAAGAAAGGTCAACACATCTTCAGTAGTAGACTGGCTAATCTACTGAAGAGGGCTTTAAACTAGATTCGTTGGGGATGGGTGAAAAAAGCCCCCAGGTAAGTGAAAGCCCCCAGGTAAGTGATGCATTAAATACCTTTACGGAAATGGGTAACAGGGGTAACATATGGAAAGCAGTGTGCATAAATGCCCGTAGCATGGGGAATAAGATCCCTGATGTTGAAGCTTTGGTGGGAGTGGCTGACTTGGATTTAGTGGCAGTTACAGAAACATGGTTCATAGAAAACCATGACTGCGATGTAACTATACCAGGCTATACTTTATTCAGAAAAGACAGGGTAGGAAGAAGGGGAGGAGGAGTGGCACTATATGTAAAAAATACTATTAAAGCTTTGGAATTGCAGAGCTTAAAAGGGAGAGAGGAGGCACTGTGGGTTAAACTAGAAAGAGAGAAAGAGAAATCTATTTGCATTGGTGTGATATACAGACCTCCCTCACAAGAGGTGGACAGAGAGTTAATTGAAGACATACGCAGCATTGCTAGGAAAGGGGAAGTGCTACTGATAGGGTATTTCAATATGCCAGATGTTGATTGGCATATTCCTGCTGCAATATCATCTAGAAGTAAAGAGATCCTGGATTCTCTACAGGGAGAACTATTCAAGCAATTGGTAACAGACCCCACACGTGAAAGGGCCATACTGGACTTGGTGCTTACCAATGGTGAAAGTGTTTCTGATGTTATAGTAGGAGATCATTTTGCATCCAGTGATCACCAGATGGTGTGGTTCAGTATTAGGACTAGGGCTGTTAGGTGAGGGTCTTAGACCTTAGGAAGACTAACTTTGCCAAGATGGGCCAATACCTCAGGGAGTCGTTAGCGGGATGGGAACAGCTGGGGGATGTAGAAAAACAGTGGGCAAAACTGAAAGGAGATATTTTAAGGGCAACCAACCTTTTTGTTAAAATGGTAAATAAAGGTAAAAGGAAAAGGAGACCGCTATGGCTTTTGAAAGAGGTAGCTGAAAAAGTGAAGAAAAAGAGGGAGGCCTTCATGAAATACAAGAGATCACAGAGAGAGGAAGACACGCATCTATATTTGGAAAAACTTAGAGAAGCTAGCAAAATAGTCAGGAAAGCAAAGATTCAAAAAGAGGAAAAAATAGCCAATGCAATAAAATGGGGGGATAAGACATTTTTCAGATATGTTAGTGAGAAGAAGAAGGGCAAATGTGGTATTGTCATACTCAAGGGTGAAGGGGAGGAATATGTAGAAGCTGATGAGGATAAAGCGGAATTGCTTGACAAATATTTCTGTTCTGTTTCCACAGATGAAGAACCAGGAGCAGGACCTCAGAAAACACCCACAAACAGGAACGGAAGCGAGAAACATCTTGAATAATTTTCAGAAGACTGTGTTCGTGAGAAACTAGCTCAACTTAAAGTAGACAAAGCGATGGGATACACCCTGGAATACTGAGGGAACTTGGGGACGTTCTAGCAGTTCCTCTGACTGACCTTTTCAATGCCTCGTTGTTTTCGGGAGTGGTGCCAAAGGACTGGAGAGAGGCTTATGTGGTGCCTTTACACAAAAACGGAAGTAAGGATGTGGTTGAAAACTATAGGCCGGTTAGTTTAACTTCGGTGGTGAGTAAATTACTGGAAACGCTGCTGAAAGAGAAAATAGTGAGGTTTCTGGAGTCCAGTGGATTACAGGATCTGGGGCAGCATGGATTCACAGAGGCAGGTCTTGTCAGACAAATCTGATTGATTTCTTTGACTGGGTGACCAAGGAGTTGGACCGAGGGAGAGCCCTAGATGTGGTGTATTTAGATTTCAGTAAAGCTTTTGACACTGTTCCTCACAGGCGACTTATAAACAAACTGAGCACCCTAGGGATGGACCCTAAAGTTACTGCTTGGGTTAGAAATTGGTTGGGTGGGAGGCGACAAAGAGTACAGGTAAATGGGGCTCACTTTGAAGAGAAGGATGCTACCAGTGGTGTGACCCAGGGATCTGTCCTTGGTCCGATTCTTTTTAACATTTTAGTTAGTGATATAGCGGAAGGGCTGTCGGGTAAGGTTTGCCTTTTTTGGATAATACCAAAATCTGCAATAGAGTAGACACCCAGGAAGGTGTAGATAACATGAGGAGGGATCTAGCTAAGCTTGAAGAATGGTCTAGAATCTGGCAGCTGGGATTTAATGTTAAAAAAGTAAGGTCATGCATTTGGGCTGCAGCAATCCAAGGGAGCAATACAGTATAGCGGGTGAAGTACTTTTGTCCACTAAAGAAGAGCGGGACCTGGGCATGGTTGTGTCTGATGATCTTAAAATAGCTAAACAGGTAGAAAAGGCGACGGCAAAAGGTAGAAGGATGCTTGGGTGCATACGGAGAGGAATGGCTAGCAGAAAAAAGGAGGTGATAGTGCCTCTGTATAAGTGTTTGGTGCGACCTCATTTGGAGTATAGTGTGCAATTCTGGAGACCGCACCTTCAAAAAGATGTGAACAGGATGAAGTCGGTACAGAGGGTGGCTACTAAAATGGTTAGTGGTCTTCATTATAAAGCATATGAGGACAGACTTAAGGATCTTAATATGTACACCTTAGAGGAAAGGCGGGATAGAGGTGATATGATTGAGATGTTTAAATACCTCCGTGGCATAAATGTTCAGGGGGAGAGCCTCTTTCAATTCAAAGCAAGTTCTGCTACGAGGGGACATGGGCTGAGGATGAAGGGGGATAGATTCAGGAGTGATTTGCGGAAATATTTCTTTACGGAAAGAGTGGTGGATCCGTGGAATAGTCTCCCAGTGGAAGTGATAGAGATGAGGACAGTAACTGAATTCAAAAAAGCATGGGACAAACACAGAGGATCTCTAAAGGAAAAAAGGGGACTGTTGTAGTTGTTGATATGGAAGGACAGACTAGATAGGCCATGTGGTCTTTTTCTGTCATCATATTTCTATGTTTTTATGTTTCTACTCTGTTCCTCTCGCACCAGACCTTCTTGCTGCGGGAACTGGCCAATCTCCTCACACAACGGACGGTAGAGAAGGTACCGCTGCACCTCCGAGGCCAGGGTTTCTACTCCCGAAAAAGATAGGGGGCCTACACCCCATCCTCAATCTCTGAAACCTAAACATGTTCCTGGTTCGGGAGAAGTTCAAAATGTTTTAACTTGGCGTCCTGTTGCCCTTCCTTCAGCAGGGCAATTGGCTATGCTCCTTGGATCTCAAAGACGCTTACGCCCACATCCTAGTCCACCCCCAGCAGAGGCAATACTTGCACTTCAAGGTGCAGGGGGAACACTACCAATACAGAGTGCTCCCCTTCGGGCTCACGTCTGCACCGTGGGTTTTCACAAAGTGCCTCTCCGTGGCCGCTGCCTCCCTTCGGTGGCAGGGCATACCCGTCTTCCCCTACCTCGATGACTGGCTCATCACGGGGTCCTCGATCGGCGAAACCCACCTGGGGGAGTCACACACGATCATTCTCCTCGAACGCCTCAGCTTCTTGTTCAACTACTCCAAGTTCCACCTCGAGCCAGTGCAGACGCTGGAGTTTATTGGCGCACACCTCGACACAGTGCGGGCGACCGCCTTCCTACCCGCCAACCAGGCAGACCGCTTCTGGACCGTAGTGACCCAAGTCCAAAACAGGGCTTGTGTTTCGGAACGGGCCATGCTGCGCCTCCTCCGGCACACGGCCTCCACCGTTCATGTGGTCCCCCACGCCTGCATGCACATGCAGCAGCCCAGTGGTGCCTCAGGGCACAAGGCCTTTGGCCACTTCAGACACCCTATTTGGGTCTCCTGCAGTCTCCACAACTCCCTGAGTTGGTGGCGGGTCCCCCAAAATCTCCTTCGGGGCATGCCCTTCCAACCCCACAGCACGAGCTTGTCCTAACGTCGGATGCTTCCCTGTTGGGATGGGGAGCCCACTGCGGCGCATTGTGCACACAGGGGCAGTGGTCGCCCAAGGAGTCTCAACAGCAGATCAACCTGCTTGAGCTTCGGGAGGTCCGATGGGCCCTGAGGGCCCTCGTGGGCTATCTGTGGGGAAAGTCGGTGCTTGTGCAGACCGACAACAGGGTGGCCATGTTTTACATAAAGAAGGAGGGGGGTAACAGGATCCCGTCTCATCTTCCAGGAGGCAATCCTCCTTTGCTATTTTGCGCTTCACCGGGGGATATCCCTATGAGCGGTCTACCTCCCAGGCCAGGAGAATGTCCTTGCAGACAAACTCAGCAGGATCCTCTGCCCATACGAGTGATGCCTGGATCCGGAGGTCGCCGACCTCTTGTTCTGTCGATGGGGGACCCCATCCATGGACCTGTTCGCCAGCCCGGTGAACACACAGTTTCCTGCTTCTGCGGCCTGGTTCCGCACCCGAGCAGGGTGGCCACGGATGCATTCCTCTTGAGCTGGACCTCCGGCCTTCTTTACGAGTTCCCTCCCACTCCTCTCATTGTGAGGACCCTCCACAAGGTTCAGCGGGACTGGGCTTCAGTGATCCTAGTGGCTCCCTCGTGGCCTTAGCCTTAGTTCCCGCTTCTGCTCTGGCTCTCGTCCGAGCCTCCAGTCCCCCTGGGCTCTGCCCTGGGCCTGCTGACACAAGAGGAGGGTTGGATGCTCCACCTGAACCTGGCCTCGCTGTCCCTCACAGCCTGGCGGCTGATCGAGTCACCTTAGTGCCTGTGCACCTCCCGGAGGAGGTCGAGGAGGTTCTCCTCACGTCAAGGACAGACTTGACGAGACAGGTGTACGCCTTTAAGTGGCGTAGCATCTCGATCTGGTGCTCCGAGCTCCAGATCGACCCATTCTCCTGCTCTACCCAGTGGGTTCTTCAGTATCTCCTCCACCTCTTGAATGCAGGGCTGAAGTCCAATTCAGTCAGGGTACACCTGAGCGCCATTTTGGCAAACCACCTCCCCTTCGAGGGGAAATCCCTCTCGGGGCAGCCCTTAGTCTCCTGCTTCAAGTGAGGTCTTTTGCTCTCTAAGCCCCCCATCCGGCCTCTGCCAGCGGAGTGGGACCTCAACGTGGTGCTTATGCAACTTACACGACCACCCTTTGAGCCGATGGTGACGTGCTCGCTTCGGCACCTCTCCTGGAAGGTGGTCTTCCTGGTGGCTTTGGCTTTGACTTCAGCTCGCCAAGTCAGCGAACTTCAGGCCCTCATGGCTGAGGCTCCATACAGCAGGTTTTACGGGAACAGGGTGGTCCTCCCCACCCACCCCAAGTTCCTACCGAAGGTGGTTTCGGACTTTCATCTCAATCAGGAGATAGTCCTACCGACCTTCTTCCCGAGCCCGCATGCCGACGGGGCATCAGCGGTTTAACATACACTCGACTGCAAGAGGGCTCTCGCCTTCCACCTGCAGCGTATCCAAGCTCATCGCAAGTCCATCTCTTTGTCGCCTATGATCACAATCGTCTGGGACAGGCAGTCACCAAATGCATCATCTCTGTCTGGGTGGTGGACTGCATCGCCTTCGCCCAAAGGCAGGCGCCCCACTGGATCGATGGGTCATCGCACACGGCGTCTGGGCCAAAGCAGCTTTGGTGGCTTCACTGCACTCAGTGCCTCTATCGGACATCTGCTGGGCTGCAACCTGGTCTTCAGCGAACACTTTCACTTTGCACTACTGTCTGGAGAAGGAGTCCCACCAGTATAGCGCTTTCAGCCAGGCACTACTCTAATCTCTTCAGGGTATAAGCAACTCCTGCCCTCTGATCCTTCTTCGATAGCTACTGAGAGCTTTGCCCTGGGGACCCGAGGACTCGGGATCCTTCGGGCATTAAGTTCTGCTCACAGCATCGCAGAGGTGTTTTTGGGTTACAGGCTTGGTAGCCTGTAGCTGGGGAGTCCCATAAGTGAGGACTGACTTCCTGCTTGTTCCTGGAGAAAGCGTAGTTACTCACCTGTAACAGGTGTTCTCTAGGGACAGCAGGATTCAGTCCTCACTACCCTCCCGCCTCCCTTGAAGAGTTGCTATTTTTGTCCTTCCCTTGCCATCTGCTTAGTAGGGCTCTAGCTAGGGGACCTGACTGAGCAAGATGGCACCTTTGGGCGGGAAGAGGACCATGCATGTGGGCAGCAATCCCAAAGGCTTTCTTTGAAAGCTGTGGAATTGCTCCGTGTGGGCTCCATTGGTGCCGACGTCACCCATAAGTGAGGACTGATTCCTGCTGTCCCTGGAGAACACCTGTTACAGGTGAGTAACTACGCTTTATCAGTTGATAGGTGTAATTTGAAATCTTTCAGCTCTGTACTCAAGAGCATCTGGGTTACTTTTATCTTTATTGGAACCTCTCTGTTATCCTAATTTCCCTCTTTAGCTAGTAACCTTCAAGGATACATTTTTCCAAACCATGTGCTCTTGGGCGAGTGTCGACTTTCCCCTATTATCTAGTTTAAAAGCTGCTCTATCTCCTTTTTAAATTTAGGCTTGGCTCCATCGCAGTTAAGGTGGAGCCCATTCCTTTGGAAGAGCTCCTCCTTTCCCCAGAATGTAGTTGTAAACATCCTTCAAGTCCAGAGAACATAACCAGTCTCTTTTTTGGAGACAGGGAATAAGGGTCCCTAGGGTAATCATTCTGAACTTTTCTCTTACAAGGTGCTTGTTCAGAACCTTAGGTCTACGGTGGGACACAATCCCCCCATCTTCTTTGTGATCAAGAAATACTTGAAGTAGAATGTTTTCCCTTCTTCCCCTTATGGGACAGGTTTGACCACATTGGCTTCTAGAAGGGAAGTGAGTTCATTTGGCAGGATCTCCTGTAGCTGAAAGTCTTGTCCAAGATGTTCTTGGTGAGCAATTTGGTGGAATATCCAAAAGAGCAGACAGTATCCTAGCTGAATTACTTTAAAATCCAATGGTTAGAGGTTATAAAGAGCCAATGATTTGCGAAAAATACTAGCTTCCCACCTACTGAGTGATTCACCCCTGTATTTAATAGTGCCCTAGGGCTTTTTAGTTAGATATTATTTAAGTAATACTTATAGATATATTTATTTAATTTGGAGTATATTTGAGTTTAATGATCCTTACTTTTTAACGAAATTTCTATGGGACATATTCTGTCAGATTTGGTATTATATGTCTGTAGGGTTCGCCCTCTCACCAGCCCCCTTTGCACCGGGGCAGTACAAAAGCTTTTTCTCCTCATCCCTCTCGTTGGTTTTACTTTTTCTTAGGTTTTTTTAAATTTTGTAAAAGGAATATTTTGTTTTATTTACTTATTGTTTATTCATATAGGTGATTGTTCCTACAAACGCAGGTATGCACTTCTTGGTTTTTAACTTCTTCCTTCTTAAATAATTATGACTATTGGGTACTTTATGTGGTTTAAGTAAAAATGATTTATATACGTTTTATATGTATATATATTCTCTTATAATTGTTTGTATTTTATTTAATGATGTTTTAATAATTATTATTCATGATTTTTTACTTTTATTAATGTTCATTTATTTATTTTATGTGCCCTAGTCATATTTATAATGTTCTAAAGAGTATTTTTTTACTATCTTATTATTCATTTTGTATGTTTTGAATGATTGGTTTAAAATGTTATCTACTTTTATGTGTAAGTTTTTATAGCTCCTCCCCCTTTTTTTAGCCGTATATGCAATTTATAATTTTAATTTGGCATTCATTTTAATTTTTTAATTATTTATGCTTTTAATATGTTTGTCCTTAATGTCCATTTTCTGTTATAATAATCAGATTTTATCTTTATTATTTTATTGTTTATGTGTATTATACTTCATCCTTTTAGCCTACACGCCCCTGAAGAAGGCTTTTCCGAAACACGGCCTGTGTTGGGCCATTGGCTGGAGTGATATTATTTAATAAAATTTGTTGTCCTTTCATTTGCATTCCACGTTTTTATTGGGTGGTTCTTTGCACGTGGATCCGTGCTTGGTGTTGGACTCCGACAATAGGTAAAGCCATTTTGGACCTAGTCCTTAGTGGAACATAAGATCACCAGGTGCAAGAGATAAGGGTGTTGGGGCCACTTGGCAAAAGTGATCATAACATGATCGCGTTTGATTTAATAAATGGAGAAAGGACAATAGGGAAATCCGCAGTACTACCTTTTAACTTTCAAAGACAGACAATAAGAAAATGAGGAAAATAGTTAAGAAAAAACTAAAAGGAGCAGTTGCAAAGGTTAAAAATTTACATCAACCATGGGTGTTGTTTAAACATACTATCATGGAAGCCCAGACCAGCTGTATTCCATGCCTTAAGAAAAGTGGAAGGAAATCCAAAAAACTGCCAGCATGGTTTAAAGGTGAGATCAGAGAGGCTGTTGCTGCCAAAAAGGCATTTTCAGGAAATGGAAAAAGGAGCCAAATGAGGAAAATTGGAAACAACATAAGCACTGGTAAGTTTGATGCAAGGCATTGATAAGGCAGGCAAAGAGAGAATTTGAAAAAGAAACTTGCTATGGAAGCAAAAACACATAATAAATACTTTTTCAAGTATATTCGTAGCAATGATAGAGGGGTAAAAGGGGCACTAAGAGGGGTCAAGGCCATAGTAGAGAGATTGAATGAATTCTTTGCTTTGGTCTTTACTAAGGAAGATGTAGGGATGCTACCCATGACTGAAATGGCATTTAAAGGTGATACCACAGAAGAATTGAAAGAAATATTGATAAATCGGGAAGAAGTATTACAACTATATGATAAACTGAAGAGTAGCAAATCACCTGGACCAGATGGTATACATCCAAGGGTGTTAGAACTGAAAGGTGAGATTGCAGACCTACTGTTAGTAATCTGTGAACTCTCATTAAAATCATCTGTAATACCTGAAGACTGGAGAATGGCCAATATAATGCCAATTTTTTTAAAGGATTCCAGGAGTGATCCGCGAAACTACAGACCAGTAAGCTTGACATCAGTACCAGGAAAAATGATAGAAACCATGATAAAGAACAAAATTACTGAACATGTTGATGATAGTCAAGGCTTAATGGGAGACAGCCAACATGGCTTTAGCCAAGGAAGGTCTTGTGTTACTAATCTGTTATGTTTTTTGAAGATGTGAATAAACAGGTAGACAAAGGTGAGTCAGTTGATATAGTGTATCTGGATTTTCAGAAAGTCTTTGTCAAGGTCCCTCATGAAAAACTCTTGGTGAAATTAAAACGTCATGGGATAGGAGGCAGTATACTACGAGTGGATCAAGAACTGGTTAAAAAATAGAAAATAGAGGGTATGGCTAAATGGTCAATTTTCCCAATGGAGAAAGGTGAATAGTGGATCTGTACTGGGTCTGCTGCTTTTTAACATATTCATAAATGACCTGGAAATAGGAATAACGAGTGAGGTGATCAAATTTGTAGATGACACAAAATTATTCAAAGTTGTTAACCCTTCACCACACACGTGGGGTCATTTTGACCCCAAGCCTTTTGTTATGTCAAATCACTTACTTATTTCAGCCAACACTTAAAACTTCCGGTAGCTTCTCAATATTGACAGCCATTGAATTTCCCATAGAGTGTTATCATTTAATCGGAACAGTAATTTTTTGTTAACATTTTTATGGTGTATATACATATTATACACACCTGGGGTCAAATTGACCCCAGCTTAGCAAAACCAGTGTTGTCAGAATTCCTGTTTCAGGTTCATGTTGTAGTTATTAGTGTTAATTTGGCATTGCTAGGCTATTTCATCTGTAGGCTACTGTGATCTTCATGTGAAATTAAGGCAACATTTTTTAGTATTTGAGTTCATACCAGGCATGTGTTCGTATAGACCTATTCATTGCTGTTATAGAAGTAATGACGCTTTTCCGCCAACATTGTTTCTTTTTTCTGAGATATATTTGATTGGTAATAACAGTTATTTATTATGATTTCAGTTATTTTATTGTTCCAAGAATTCTGAGTGAAATGAGTAGTAGTCGTCCTCGTCGTCTAACAAGCCAGGCTGTACTTCAGGCAGTATTAGCTGAACTTGAAAATGAATCATCAGAAGATGAAACAGGAATAGAAGGTGAAGACTCTGATGGTGAGCCAGACAATGTTGAACAAACTAGTGACTATGACGATCAAATTGAGGGCCAGGAAGCACAGTACCTGGCAGGTGATACTGCAGAGAATGAAGACAGTGCATCATCTGATGATGATGATCCACAACCAAGCAAGAAAAGAAAAATTAACTCAGGAATTTATAAACAGAAGATATCAGGTAAAATCTACAAGGCAAAAAGTGGACGCATATGGTCAGAAGACGAGCCTAATGCTGCATTGCGTACAACGGCAGCTAATCTGCTTCGTCAGATGCCTAGCGTTACAAGGGCAGGCAAAGTTCAGTCAATAGGCGAGGTATTCTCTTTGTTCGTTACCGATGAAATGTTGGACATCATTCTTAGAGAGACTAATCGTTATGCCAAGAACTACTACCATACACAAGCCAAACAAATTGATGGAAACGTAAAAGAGTGGACAGATATTGACAGTGTTGAACTAAAGGCAACCACTGGAATATTGCTGCATGCCAGTAAAGACAGATCATCAAAAGAAACAATTACATCATTGTTTGCACCTGACTCAAAACCTTTTTATCGCTCCGTAATGAACATGAATCGTTTCCAGGATATCTTACGGTTTGTGAGAATGGATAATTTGTGCACTCGTCCAGAACGCGTAGCCACCGACAGGTTGGCACCAATCCGTGATATATGGGACATGCTAAATGCACGCTTATCAATGATTTACTTACCTGGAATGGATATGACAATTGATGAGCAATTGGTCAGCTTCAGAGGCAAGTGCGGCTTTCGACAATACATTTCCACAAAGTCAGGAAAGTATGGAATAAAGATATTCTGGAACTGCGATGCGGAGACCAGCTATCCACTGAAAGGAGAAGTTTATCTGGAGAAGCAACCAGGAGCAGCGGTCGAACTGAAGAAAGGAGTTGAAGTAGTGAAAAGGTTGACTAGACATTGGTGGAAAACTGGCCGCAATGTTACATGTGATAATTTCTTTACTGATGTAGGACTGGCTGAAGATCTTCTGTTGGCACTACAGTTGTTGGCACCATGAGGAAAAAAAAGGGACATACCAGGTGAACTGCTGATTTTGCGGAACAAGGAACTGTTTTCATCACAGTTTGTTTTTTGCAAAGAGATCACACTAGTGAGTTATGTTCCAAAGAAAAACAAAACGGTCATTGTTTTGAACAGCATGCATCATGACAAGACGATAGACGACAAGAATGAAAAGAATGAAAAGAAGCCTGCAATGATTCTGCACTATAATGCTACTAAGTCTGGAGTAGACAATCTGGACAAGCTTGTGCATACATATACATGCAAACGTGGCACTAGAAGATGGCCGTTATGCCTGCTGATGAACATGTTCGATGTCGCTGGTGTGGCAGCTTACATAATTTGGGTGCAGCAAAAACCCAAATGGCAAACAGAGGTGTCCCACAAACGGCAACTGTTCCTAACAGAACTGGAAAAGGAGTTAGTTCTGCCACAGCAGACATTGTGATTGCAGAACCCAAGAACACTTCAGAAAGGGGTGCGGATCTGCATGCAACTACTTGGATTCAGCTTACCTTGTCCTACAGGCTGTGAATCCAGAGGGGCATGATCATGCTGCCAGCTTTGCACCAGATCATCAGATAAGAAAACATCAAAATACTGCAAGCGATGTGGTACAGCCATATGCCCAGAACATTGCCAGCTGTTATGCAATGAATGTGCTGACTGAAAGACGCCTAGATAGATGATTATACTAGGGGTGTCGAGACTTAATTACAAATAAGTGATAAGCTGAAGTTAATAGTTTGACTACTTTTATATCATAAACACTGAACATTTGTAAATAGCAAAAACTGAGAACTGTTTTTAATACATGCATTAAAATACCAATCCTATGTGGATGAAATTGTTCATGGTTTCTGGTCATTTACTGATGGGGTCAATTTGACCCCAGGTGTGTAAAGTCATCGGTAATTTAAAGTGTGTGATGAAGGGTTAAAACCCAAGAGGATAGTGAAAAATTGCAATAGGCCCTTGATAAACTGAAAGACTGGATGTTCAAATGGCAGATGAAATTTAATGTGGACAAGTGCAACGTTATGCACCTAGGAAAGAACAACTCATACTATGGTTACACAATGCAAGGTTCCACATTACGAACCACCACCCAGGAAAAAGATTTAGGCATCATCGTGGATAATACACTGAAACCCCCCGCCCAGTGTGCAGGTGCGGCCAGGAAAGCAAATAGAATGCTAGGAATCATAAGGAAAGGAGTGGAGAATAAAACAAAGGATATTATAATGCCTTTGTATCATTCTATGGTGCGACTGCACCTTGAATATTGTGTGCAATTCTGGTCACCATATCTTAAAAAGGATATAGCAGTATTATAAAAGATAGAGAGAAAAGCCACCAAAAAAGCATACCCCTATGAGGAGAGGCTAAAAAGGTTAGGGCTCTTCAACCTGGAAAAGAGACAGCTGAGGGGAGATATGATAGAGGTCTATAAATTAATGAATGGAATGGAACAGGTAAACGTAGATCGATTGTTTACGCTATCAAAATATAGAAAGAGAAGGAGATATGCAATGAAGCTACAGTGTAACCCATTTAAGACTAATAAGAGAAAGTATTTTTTCACTCAACGCATAATCAAACTCTGGAATTCGTTACCGGAGAATGTAGTAAAAGCTGTTAGTATAGCTGGGTTTGAAAAAGATTTGGACAAGTTCCTGGAGGAAAGGTCTATAAACCATTATGAAAGGGGACCTGGGAAATCCACTGCTTGCCCCAATACTTGTGGAACCTGTGTCCCTCTTGGGAAAAATGCTAGGTACTTGTGACCTAGATTGACCACTGTTGGAAACAGGATACTGGGCTTGATGGACCTTGGTCTGACCCATTATGGCATATTTCATGTTCTTATCTTCTTAAGCTTTCCATGTGCTCATCCAGTCTCTTCATGAAATGCTCCTCAAATGCTACTATCGAAAAAGGCGCCAGGACTGCAGTTGGAATGGCCACATCCACCTAAGTCATTCCCGTGAAGGCTGGTATCAACTTCTTGTTGCATCTCCTCTGGCACTGAGAAGGATGAGCAGTCCTCAGGTTGGAGATACTTCAAAGCACTGGATATCTTAATGCCTCAGTGCTCATGACATAGTGTTCTGATGAGCTTCGACCTTGATGCACTCCAGCCTCCACTTGGTGCTCGGTGTTCCAATCCCTCAATGTTCATGAAGTTGAGGCTGACTCCTTCCTCCTCTTCTGGTATGAACTAGAAGGTGCCCATTCCCAATAGACTTTACCAATGCTCAATGTCAAGGGCTACTGATGTCCTCTCAATGTTGATGTGCTGCCAACATGCAGTGCAGTTCTTGGGGCCATGGAGATTGATGCTTCAGATGCCGATGTCAGTGGACTGGAACTACAAATGCCAAAAATGACTGTGCTTCTCTTCATGACACTTGAGCCCTCTATTTGATTTACAAGAGGGCTCATGGAGGGGCCCAGATAGTGGAAGAACCATTCATAGGTATCCATAATGGATATGGTCCTGTAGCATTTGGTGCATCTCTTAAACCTGCTGGGGAGTACTCTGGAACATTTTGCCAAAAAAAAAAATAGCTGCAGCAAAATCACATGACAGTGGCAGTTGGGAACAGGCACACATGCATGGTAGAGCACTTCCAAAAGCTTCAGGAAAGGATCACTATCATGCTCATTCAAGGAGAACAAAAATGGCATTTCAAATTAGATGCCACGGTACCGAATGGTCTTAATGAAGACTTGAACTGGTCTGTTTTATGAAAGTTTTCTTTTGTTAGATTTGCCTCAATTCTGTTTATCCTGCATATATATCTTAACATATGTTTTTCAGCCTCTCTGCATCCTCTCAGTCCTGTGTGCTGAGTTACAAATGTTTGAATTGATTTTGTTGGAATATACGCTATGAGCCCAATTTTTCGAAGGCATTTACACGGGCAACTACTCTAGTTACCCGTGTAAATTGCATATCCAGGATTTTCGAAGAGCACCTACACGGATATGTCCCTAACACACCTAGATGCTAAGCGGTTAGCATCGGGGCGTTTTGGGGCGGAGGAAAGGGCTAACCAGGTAGCAGCGATTTTTGATGCTACCCACTTAGTCCTCTGCGCCTTAAAAATCAGTACTACCCAGCTAGCTCCTGCAGCTTTCGGGGTATACGGTGACACCCAGATTTTCAATGCTAGGGCCGCATATGATCCTGGCATTGAAAATCCGGGTTAGGTGGAAGAGGGTGTGCTATGTGCCGACGCGGCGCACAGCACTGCCCAGTTGAAAATCGGGCCCTATAACTATATGGAGGCAATTTTACAAAGTCATTCCCACATGTATGTGGCCACATATGTGCATAAATGGCTTCTTATAAAATACTGACTGGCATAAAAGTACGCACTTTGGCATCAAGGTGTGTACTTTGTTAGTGGCTGTGCACATGGGTGGAGTTTGGGTGAAGCCGGCAAGTACACATGTAGATTATAAAATACTATAATTTACGTCTTCACATATGGGTGATATTGGTACTGATGAGTCTGCGTGGGAACACTCCCCAGCGTCCAATAGGAAAGCCTTTGGGAACAGTCCACTGCACCTGCACATTTGCCTTCCCAACTCCTCTCTTTAGTTGAATTTGTAGCTGACCGATAGAGTAAAAATTAAAAACTACCCTACAACTCCTAGGGGAGGAGGGTAGGTTGTGAAGACTGATTCCTGCTGTTCCCAGAGATCATCTGTTACAGGTGAGTAAATACATTATCTCCAGGAACAAGCAGGAATGCAGTCTTCACATATGGGACTCACTAGCTCTCAGATACCAGACTGTAAGGGGGAAAACAGCGTTATTGAGACTAAAGGATAGAGCCGAAGAGTGTGGACACACTGTGGCCCGGTGGACTCGATTTCAGTCTGCTATACGACCTCTAATGGACGTTTGGTCTCTTGCAGAAGTCTGGGATGGAGGATAGGAGTTGAACTTAACTCCCAAAATGGTGCTGGAGTACAGCTTGGCCGAAGTCAGCGTCCTGACGGGGGTCTTTGTCTAGACCAGGGCTGGGCAAACATTTTGACTCGAGGGCCGCAATGGGTTCATATATTGGACCCGGGGGCCGGACCAAGAGTAGATGGACGGTGTGTATGTGTGAATTAATATAAATTAAATTTAAATTTGTAACATTAAATGTTTAGATTAATTTAAGGTAGAAAAGCATAAAAAGAGTTATTTTACAAAACTTTTATGCAATGTATTTCTTTCATAAAATGAGAGAAGTTTATAGTCAGTCAGTGCACATTCCAACAGAGTGATTCGTGCCCGAGATGGGTACGCACTTACCTATACATACAAAAACGCCGAAGCCGAGAGCAGGTGAAAAGGAAGCGCTTCTACTCATCAGCAGGGACTGGTTGCTGCCAGAGCACACGGTGGTGAGTAGGGGCTCCTGGGGGACTCTCTGAATTCAGCGTGTGCAATTCCTGATCCCCAGTCGCTTGGCAGGCACTGGGAGAGGACGTTTCCGTCTTTGGGGTGACGTGGGACATAGACAGCTTTACCTTTCATTGAAGAGATAGCAATCAGAGAGCAGTGGGGCCAAGTGTTCCGACTTCGACTGATTTCAGAGGCGTCCGAAGGCTGTGTCCGGAGGGGAAGCTCCGCCCCTGGGCCAACGGACCTGTCTTCCCCTCCGATCTCCCGCGGGCCGACAGGAAGGATCTGTGCCGCGATCGCAGCGCTCTTCTGCCCGCCGGCAGCCTGCTGCTTGACAGGTCGTGATCGCTGGCCTTTCCCGGCTTCTACCCGCAGGAGATCGGCTCCCTGCGGAACGAAGCCCCGATCGGAGCAGCAAAGTTTTAGTGTGGGGTCACGGCCCCTCTGCCCCCCCCCCACCCGCCCCCCTCTCCGACGCCTATGGATGATTTTAAAAACAAGTAAAGCCTCCGGCCCTTATTCACGCTCTAAGCTTGAGTGTTTCTCTTTCGCTTCGGCATATCCGAGGCGGCTGTTACGCTCTGCCACCACGCTACTTCTCCTGTAGTTTCTATTTCCGCACGCGTCCACGGGCCGGATTAAAAGGTCCGCGGGCCGTAGTTTGCCCATTCCTGGTCTAGACAGTAATGTGCAACAAAGATATGAATGGAGGACCAGGTAGCTGCCCTACAGATCTCATCTATGGATACTGAATGGAGGCTGGCAACTGAGGTTGCCATGATGCGCACATTACGAACAGTGACATGACCCTCTAGGGAGAGTCCTGCTTCTTCATAAGCTAAAGAGATACAGTCCGCTATCCATTTGGATAGAGTCCTCTTTGTCACTGGTAGTCCAAGGTGACTTGGTTCAAAGGAAATGAATAATTAAGAGGATGTCCTTTGAACTTTAGTTCTATCTAAGCCAGTGCTTGCTTGCAGTCTAATGTGTGTAGCGCTGCTTCTGCTCGAGATGCATATAGTCTTGGGTAGAAGATCGGTAGGATTACCGACTGGTTCAGGTGGAAGGAGACCACTTTTGGAAGAAAGTGTGGATGGGTATGGAGGACCACCTTCTTGTGGTAGAACCAGGTATATGGTGGATCCGCCACTAGATCCTGCAGTTCACTGATGTGACGAACTGATGTTACAGCTATAAGGAAGATATCTTCCAAGAGAGAATCTTCATAGAAGTGGTTGCTAAAGGCTTGAAGGGAGGTTTTAGAAGTTCAGCTAGAATCACGCTGAGGTCTCAACCTACCGGAGGTGGCTTAATGGGTGGCTTGGACAGCAGGAGTCCCCGCATGAAGTGTACTACTAAGGGGTCTGAAGAGATAGGCTGTCAGTCCAGTGGTTTGTGATAGGCTGCAATGGTACTAAGATGATCTCTCACTGAACTGATGTTAAGACCTGCCAAGGACAAGTGGAGGAGATATTGAAGATGAGAATCAACTGGGCAGGCGAAGGGGTCAACACCCTTTGGGGAGCACCAGAGGTCAAATCTTCACCATTTGAAGGCATAAGATCGTCTGATAGGCTGTTTGCATGATGCAAGTGGGATATCCTTGACCTTCTGTGGGAGGTTGAGGTCAGTGAGCACTATCCTTTCAGCAGCCATGCCGTGAGGTACAGAACATGAAGATTGGGATGGAGAAGCATCCCTTGGTCCTGTGAGATGAGTTTGGGTGCACTCCCGAGTCTGTGCCAGGTGAAGGAGCAGAGGAAACCATGGTTGCGGGGGTCAAAAAGGGGCTATGAAGATCACAGAGCCCTTGTCAGCTTGTAGCTAGCTTGAAGAGCATTTTCGGTATCAAGAGGATAAGTGGAAATGCATAAAGCAGGTTCCATCCTCATTGGAGAAGGAAGGCATCCGAGGCCTGTCGGTGCAGGGACAGAAGCCTTGAGCAGAACAATGGAAGCTGTGTGTTCTGCTGAGTGGTGAAAAGATCTATGATCGGGGTTCCCTACATTCAGAAGATCCAAGCAGCCATCTCCCAATGTAGGGTCCACTCGTGTGGATGAAGGATACAGCTGAGTCTGTCCACAAGGACATTGAGTTCACCCAGGAGGTACACCGCTCTGAGGTGAATGTGGTGTGCAATTGCAAAAAAAATGGAGGAGAAGCGCTTTGTGACATAGGGGATAGGATCCTGTTCCACTCTGTTTGTTCACATAGAATGTGGACACTTCCTGTCTCTACTCTTAGTCTACCTGAGTGACTAACCCCTCCCCCCTATTGAGGTATTGTTCAGCCCCCTTTTCCTGTCTTCCACGTGTGCTTAGCTCTGTTTGCCTCTCTGTCCTTTGAGAAGAGCAGTGCTCCCCCTAAACGCTTTGATGGAAAGGTGCATTCACCTTTCGTGAGTGAATTTGCTGGCTTTCTGTGAGTTCTGTCTGTCTGTCTCTCTTCACATATCTATTTATTTATTTGTCATTGTTAGTGTGCTCCCTTACCTCATTGCCTCCTTTATTTTGCACTTTTTGTTCAGCTTTTCCCAGCTGAATAACTTATATCCCACCCCCTTCCCTCTACCCACCCATCCTGTGGCTCGCTGTCTCTTATAGCTGTCATCTGCTTATTACCTCACCTACACACAGGTGCACCTAATCCCTTTGGGCTCTCTCCCACCATCTATATCCTCTGGCTTTTGTTCTCCTCTCTATTCTTATTTTATGGCTCCTCATCACATTGTCTTCCTTTTCTTCCTACTCCCTGTCTCCCCTCCTTCCAGCACCCTCACTCCTCCCCTCCATATCTCCCCTTTACTATCATCATGTCCCCTTCCATTCTGTCTTCTACACTATCATCAGCTCTTGAGCTTCACCACCTTCTCCCTCTAATTCATCCATCTCACCTCTCTCTAAGGCAACCTTACCCTTGTTTCCGCTGTACTGTCTCCTTTCTGCCCCGTACTCTGCTTCTCCTTCTCTCATCCGGAGATATCAATCCCAACCCTGGCCCCCCTAGACTTCTGTCACACTCCAAGAAGAGATCCTCACGCAACACCTCTAATCTTATTCATATCCCTCTTCTTTCCCCTTCCACTCTCCCTTTCTCATGTGCCTATTGGAACGCACACTCCATCTCTAATAAACTTGCTTTTACTCATGATCTCTTTATCTCTAATGTTCTCCATCTTCTTGCTCTAACTGAGACCTGGCTCCTCCCAGAAGATACTGCATCTGTCGCTGCTCTCTGTCATGGGGGTTATCAGTTCTCCCACACGCCTCATCCCACTGGCCGTGGTGGTGGTGTTGGGGGTTCTACTTTCTCCCTCTTGCCAATTCCAACCCCGCCTGCTGCCTCATTCTCACTCCTTTCCCTCTTTTGAAGTCCACTCCATCCACCTTTTAACTCCACTACCTCTCTGAGTAGCTGTTATTTATCGTCCTCCTAACAAGTCTACCTCTACCTTTCTCACTGACTTTGACTTGTGGCTTTCCATCTTTTTGGATTCCTCTTCCCCCACTCTTATTCTTGGGGATTTTAACATTCATGTTGATAGTCCCTCTGATCCTTATGCTTCAAAGCTCCTCTCCCTTACCATCCTTATGCTTCAAAGCTCCTCTCCCTTACCACCTCATTTGATCTCCAGCTTTGCTCTACTGCCCCCACTCACCAGCATGGCAACTGCCTTCACCTGGTATTTTTCTCTAGTTGCTTACCCTCTAACTTCTGTAGCTCAGCTCTTCCCTTAACTGACCATCATCTTTTAAACTTCATCACCTGCTGCCTCAACCTTGTCCTGTCTCCTCCAACCTATTTAGAAATCTTCATGCTATAGATCCTTTGGTTCTCTCTTCCATTTTTCTTCATCTCTTTCCTCCACTATGTCATCTAAGTTTGTTGACGAGGCAGTAGCTTCCTATAACGCTGCACTCTCCTCTGCTCTGGATGCTCTCACTCCACCCATGCCATGTCCTGTGAGGTGTACTGCATCTCAGCCGTGGCTTTCATCCACTACCCGCTATCTACGTTCCTGTGCCCATTCAGCTGAACATGCTTGGCTTAAATCCTGCTCCCTTGATGACTTTCTACACTTCAAATTCATGCTTGTCTTTTTCCAGTCATCCCTAGCTCTTGCCAAGCAAGACTATTGTGTCCATCTGACTAACTCTCTTGCCTCTGACCCTCGCCGTCTCTTTACTATTCTCAGCTCTCTCCTGAAGGTGCCTCCGCCTCCAACCCCTCCCTCCCTTTCTGCCCAAACCCTGGCTGACTATTTCCATGACAAAATCCACAAGATCACCCTCCAATTCCCCACAAAGTCGTCTACTTCCCCGCTTCCCCCTCTTCACTCCCAACTTTCCCCTTCTACCTCTGCTACCCTCTCTTCCTTTCCTGTTATCTCTGAAGAGAAAACTGCACACCTTCTTTCTTCCTCCAAACTCACCACCTGTTCCTCTGATCCTATCCCTACCCATCTCCTAAGCCCCATCTCCTCCACTATTGTCCCTCCATTCTCTCATATTCTCAACCTATCGCTCTCCACTGCAACTGTCCCTGCAGCCTTCAAGCATGCTGTAGTTACACCTCTCCTCAAGAAACCCTCACTTGATCCCACCTGTCCTTCTAATTATCGACCCATCTCCCTCCTCCCCTTCGTTTCTAAACTACTTGAATGCGCGGTTCATCACTGCTGCCTTGACCTCCTCTCCACTCATGCCCTCCTGGATCCTTTACAATCTGGTTTTCGTCCTTTACATTCTACTGAAATAGCTCGTGCCAAAGTCTCCAGTGACTTGTTCCTGGCTAAATCCAAGGGCCTTTATTCAGTCCTCGTCCTTCTTGACCTCTCTGCTACTTTTGACACTGTTGACCACAACCTTCTCCTTGATACTCTGTCCTCGCTTGGTTTTAAGGGCTCTGTACTATCTTGGTTCTCCTTCTTTCTCTCCCATTGCTCTTTCAGTGTTAGTTCTGGTGTATCCTCCTCTGCTGCTATCCCGCTCTTAGTTGGTGTACTCCAAGGATCTGTCTTGGGTCCACTCCTTTTATCTCTCTATACCCAGTCCCTTGGTGTGCTCATCTCTTCCCATGGCTTTCAGTACCATCTTTATGCCGATGACTCCCAAATCTACCTCTTTACACCTGAAATCTCCCCGACAATCCAGACTCGGATCTCTGCCTGCCTTTCTGACATTGCTACTTGGATGTCTCACCACCACTTGAAATTGAACTTGGCCAAAACTGAGCTTCTTATCTTTCCCCCTAAAACCTCCTCTCCTCTTCCTTCTTTCTTAGTCTCTGTGGATAACTCTCTACTCCTTCCTGTTTCCTCGGCTTGCATCCTTGGGGTTGTCTTTGACTCCTCTCTCTCCTTCTCCGCACACATCCATCTGATAGCTAAGATCTGCCGTTTCTTTCTCTATAACATCAACAAAATCTGCCCTTTCCTTTCTGAAGACACTACTAAGACGCTTACCACTCCTTAATCACCTCTCGTCTTGACTACTGTAACCTGCTGCTTGCTGGTCTCCCTTTGAATCATCTCTCTCCCCTTCAATCTCTTCAGCACTCTGCTGCGCGGCTAATCTTCCGCCAGCCTCGTCATGCCCATATTACCGCTCTTCTCAAGTCACTTCATTGGCTCCCTATCCATTTCCGCATCCAGTTCAAACTTCTCTTGCTGACCTATAAATGCATTCACTCTGCAGCTCCTCACTACCTTTATTCTCTTATCTCTCCTTACACCCCCCTTCAGGAACTCTGCTCTTCTGGCAAATCGCTTCTATCTGTGCCCTTCTCTTCTATTGCTAACTCGAGACTTCGCTCCTTTCACCTTGCTGTATCTTACACCTGGAACGAACTGCCTGTGTCTGTACGCCAAGCACCTTCTCTGACACTTTTCAAATCCAGGCTGAAAACTCACCTCTTCTCTGCTGCTTTTGATTCTTGACTCACCTGATCTCTTTG